>CM048755.1:170804820-172054820 GCA_026315105.1 Locusta migratoria | reverse complement strand
GAGGACTATATAAGACATTACATCAGTTACAGAGAAATAACAGATGTTTTGTGGGTCAGAGCCGCGAAATTGACGCAGTTAATAATTCGGTGTAATCTGCTTTTATCAATATGTAAGTATTGACGTATTCTGGCGTGAAATAAGATTTTTATAATCGTTTTCATATGTTATGCAATCGTATTGACAGTTATAAACAATTGTTTATAGACATAATTTTACGTATATAACAGATTTTAAATATAGTATTGAATAGTTCAATACAGGTTTCACTTTGTTAGGTATTGTGAGAATGGGGAAGGCACGCGACGTGTCTGAGTTTTATTGTGATATTGACTATAATAGGTAATAGCCTGGAGTCTCGGCACGAGTATTTCGGAAATTGCGAGACTTGTCGGCTGTCTGGTGAATGCCGTGGTGTCGTCATTGGCGAAACCGAGCTGAAACTACGTCCAAATGTTAGGGTTTGGGCGGCCACCCCTCATTGCAAATGTCGGATGTCGTACACTGAGCAGACTGGTAAAACAGGACATGCGGCCAACTGTGGGGGAACTAGCCTCAGATTTTAATGATACGCAGAGGACATCTGTGTCTGAACACACAGTACATCGAACAATCCTAAGCCTCAACAGCTGATGACCCCTGCATGTGACGACAACTAACACGGAATGGGCACAAGATCATAGTCACTGGACGTTGGCGCTGCAGGGTCTGGTGAATTCCGGTACTTTCTTCACCATGGCCATATCAGTGTGTGAATCCGTCGTCTTCCTGCTCCTTGACACCTGTGCCACAGGACGGAGACTCGATTGCGGCGGCTCAGTTATGACCTGGGAAACATTCAGGTCGGCATCCATGGATCACAGGAGCTCGTTCAAAGCACCATGAAGACCAAGAGGTGTCGTATACTGGTAGCAGATCACGTATAGCCCTTCAAGACGACGATTTTTCCAAACGGAAGTGGCAGTTTTGAACAAGATAATGTGCCATGGCATAAGGTCAGGGATGGGATGGAGTTGTTCGAAGAACACAGAGGTGTGCTGCAATTAATGTGACGGCCACTCATCTCGCCAGATCTGATCCCGATCGAGCAAATCTGGGATGCGATTTAACTTGGCGTTAGAGTCCATCGCTCCCCTCCCCGGAATTAATTGGAATTATCTGAATTTGTACGCTAATGTAGTGCCAGTTCCCTCCAGAGACCTCCCAAAGCCTCTCTGCTTCCACGCCAAGACACGTCGCCGTTGTTATCCGTCCCAAAGGTGGACATATCGGCCTTTGAGTAGGTGGTCATAATCTTTGAAGGTGGCCAAAGAACCTTGTATATCTACATGGACACTTTGCGAATCACATTTAAGTGCATGGCAGAGGGTTCATCGGACCATTTTTATGATGTTTCTCTGTAGTTGCACTCTCTAATACTTCGATGGAAAAAAGAACACCTAAATCTTTGTTTTCGATATGATTTCTCTTATTTTATTATGATGGTCATGTCTCCCGCATTCTGAAGAGAAAGTTGGTAAAAGGAATTTCGCAAATAGTTCTCGCCGCAACAAATAACGCCTTGCTCTTAATGATTTCCACCCCAACTCGTGCATGATTTCAGTGACACTCTCTCTCCTATATACAAAACGAGCTGCCATTCTATGAATTTTCTCTGAATCTTCCGTCAGTCCCACGTGGTGTGGATCCCACATCGCGCAGCAATACCCCACAATAGAACGCACAAGGCAATTTCTTTAGTAGAACTGTTGAATCTTCTAAGTGTTCTGCCAATGAAACGTAGCCTTCGGTTCGCCTCCTCTATAATATTTTCTGTGTGTTCTTTCCCATTTAAGTTGTTCCTAATTGTTAGTCCTATGTATTTAGTTGAATTGACGGCCTGTAGATTTTAATGATTTATCGTGTAAATGAACTTTAACGGATTTTCTTTAGTGGTCATATGGAAGACTTCACACTTATCATTTTTAAAGGGCAATTGCCAATTTTTTACCATGCAGATAGCTTATCTAAATCGTTTTGCAGTTGGTTTTGATCTTCAGATCACTTTACTAACCGATAAATGACAGCATTATCCGTGAACAGCCTAAGAGAGCTACTCAGAGTGTCTCCTAAATCGTTATAAAAATAAGGAAGAGTAAGGGTCCTATAACACTTCCCTGGGGAACTTCAGATATCACTTCTGTGTACCGTCTAATACAACTTACCGTGTAGTGTAGTGTAGGCAGTTTCTTTAGTAGAACTGTTGCATCTTCTAAGTGTCCTGCCAATGAAACGTAGTCTTTGGTTCGCCTTCCCTACAATATTTGCTATGTGTTCTTTCCGCTTTAAGTTGTTCGTAATTGTCTCCTATGTATTCAGTTGAATTTACGGCCTCAAGGTTTGACTTGCTTATTGTGTAACTGACGTTTAACGAATTTCTTTTAGTGGTCAAATGGATGACGTCACACTTATTATTGTCAATTGCCAATTTTTTCGCCATGCAGATATGTTATCTAAATAATTTTTCAGTTGCTTTTGATGTACTGGTGACTTCACTAACCGATAAATGACAGCGTCATCCGCGAACAGTCCAAGAGAACTACTCAGATTGTATCCTAAATCGTTTATTACAATAAGGAACATTAGGGGCCCTATACCAATTCACTGGGGAACGCCAGGTATCACTTCTGTTCTACTCGATGACTTGTCAATTACAACGTACTGTGTCCTTTCTCACAGGAAATCACGAATCCAATCGCACAATTGTGCCATATTCCATAAGTACGCTATTTGATAAGAAGACGCTTGTGAGGTACAGTGTCTAATGCTTTCGGAAATCTAGAAATACGGTGTCTATTTCACATCCCCTCATATCATGTGAGTAAAGAGCTAGCTGTGTTTCACAAGAACGATACTTTCTAAATACTTGGTGACTATGGGACAATAGGTCGTTCTCTTCGAGGTATTTTGTAATATTTTGAGGAAAATATATGTTCTAACATCCTTCTTCAAACTGACGTCAATGATATAGGCCTGTGATTTTGTGGTTCAATCATATTGCCATTCTTGAATATTGGAGTGACCTGTGCAACTTTCCACTCTTTGAGTACGCAACGTTCGCTAAGCGAGAGGTTGTGTATGATAGTTACGTATGGGGCTATTGCATCAGTATACTCTGAAAGGAACCTAATTGATATACCCTCAGGACCGGGAGACTTACATTTGTTAAGTGATTTGAGTTTTTTTTAATGCTCCAGGGATATTTACTTCTAAATTACGCATGGTAGAAGCTGTTCTTGATAGGAATTCTGGGGTATTTGCTCCGTCATCTCTATGAAGGAATTGCGGAAAGCTGCGTTAAGCGAGTCTGCTTTAACAAAATTGTCATCAGTAGGATCACCATTTCTGTTGTGTAATAAAGGTATTGTTTGTGTTTTTGCCGCTAGTATATCCTACTTTACATACGACCAGAATTTCTTAAGATTCTCTACAACATTACGTGACAGTGTTTCGTTGTGGTATCTATCGTAAGCTTCTCCCATTGAAATTCGAGCTAAATTTCTAGTTTCAGTAGAAGATTGCCAGTCTTGGGAATTTTTTGTGCGTTTAAATTTTGCATGCTTTTTTTCTTTGCTTTTGTAACAGTGATCTAAGCTGTTTTGCGTAAAACGGCGGGTCAGCCCCTCTATTGTCAATTTGTATGGAATTAATCTGACAATGGTAGTCGATATTATTTCTTTGAATGTAAGCAACATCTGATCCACACTCACATTATTAGTTTCGAAAGACAGGAAAGTTTTACTCAGGAAAGCGTTAATCATATTTACATCTGCTTTTCTGAATAAATATAATTTTCTTTTCGATTTGGTTGATTTGGAAAGTCCGATATTCAGTCTCGCTACGACAACTCTGTATTCACTAATCACTGTATCTGTTTTGATGCTCTTTATTAGCTCCTGATTATTTGTTGCTAGGAGATCAAGTATGTTCTCACAAATATTTACTATTCTAGTGGTTTCGTGAACTAATTGCTCGAGATAATTTTCGGAAAATGCGGTCGGTACAATTTTGGACGAAGTTTTGTTTTTGCCTCCAGATTTGAACATGTATTTTTGCCAACATATCAAGGGTAGATTAAATTCGCCACCAATTAAAATTTTATTCTTTGGGTACGTTTTTGAATTTTGAGCCAAGCTTTCTTTGAAAATTTTTGCAATCGAATCGTGTGAGTAAGGGAGGTCGATAAAAATAACCAATTATTAATTTATTTTGGTTATCAGGATTAAACCTCTACCCATACCAACTCACAGAAGCAATCTACTTCAATTTCGCTACAGGATAAACCGCGTGTGACAGCAATAAACTCGACACCACCTATTTTATGCAATCTGACTTTTCTGAAACACCATTTGCCTCTTGTAAAAATTTCAGCTGAACTTACCTCCGGCTTTAGCCAGCTTTCGGGACCTCTAATGATTTGAGAACCAGTACTTTCTATTAATTCCTGGAGCTCTGGTACTTTCCCCCACACAGCTACGTCAATTTAAACTGTTACGCCAATGGGTTTTAGATCTGTGTTCGTACTGTCTTTGACCTGTATCCCTTGAGATTTAGACCCTTTCTGTGTGTTCCCGAGACCCTCTAACCTAAAATACCGCCCAGTCCACGCCACACACCACTACCTGTATATCCGCTTCCTGCGTGTAGTGGATTCCTGACCTATTCAGCGGAACGCGTAACTCCACCATCAGATGGCGCAAGTCGAGGAATATGCAGCCTACACGGTCGCAGAACCCTCTGAGTCTTTGATTCAGACTCTCCACTCAGCTCTGTACCAGAGGTCCACAGTCGGTCTTGTCAACTATGTTGCAGATGGTGAGCTCTGCTTTCATCTTGCAAGCAAGACTGGCAGTCTTTACCACTTTAGATAGCCGCTCAAAACCTGAGAGAATCTCTTCAGATCCATAGCGATACACATCATTGGCACCTTCGAAACATTGCGGGCATAATGATTTACGTTGCGAACAACTGTAACCATGGATGGTTGACACCACAGAATTAGTGTGTGGCGGTTGTGAATTAGGGTTGTTGGGAAGCTCGTTCTAATGGACGAATTGCAAGATACCGATCGCGTAAAGCTGGAAAATGCCTTAGAGGCAAAATATGTTCAAATGTTTGTAGAGCTTACGGGACTTAACTACGGGGTCATCAGTCCCTAAGCTTACAAACTACTTATGAACCCCCGACCGTAGTGGCCATACAGACTGTGACTGATGCGCCGCAGAACGCTCGGCCACTGCGGACGGCGAATGCCATAGAGGTTTATACCACGCGGCCATTCCGCGCGGCCTCCGACTCCTCTTCCTCACTATGGTGTCTATGGAACACAATGGCAAATAAAGAATATGGTCTGATATGATTTTCGCATTACTCTACAGATGGATGACAACTATGCTAAATAGCCAGAAGACACATGGTGAAACTTTGATCGGCCACGGTGGAATGGCCGAGTGCCCTAAGGTCATGCTCGCGGTTGCTCCGCAGCGGAGCGACTGCTGTGATTTTGCGGAGGCTCCGCTCGTCACTCACACAGCAGGTGTTTCAGCCGCAGTGTCCTTGAGCACCCTGTTCCTAACGGGCGGACAGACATATGGCGCTCCGAAGAGCCCCATTAGCCGCCGCGTAAGCGGTTTGGAAGTGCAGCCACTGGTATTTTGACGCCGCAGCGGAAGAGCGGAGGGGCCGCCTCCACAGCCGCGCCCATAAACAGGGCCCAAGCTGCCTTCTGAGAAACAGTGCACTGCCAAACCGCCGCGATTGCTCCGCCGCGGAGCAACCGCGAACTATAAACACGGCCTAAGGAGCATTGCAGCAGAGCGCGCAGTTGCTCCCCGTCGGAGTTTCGAGTCCTCCCTCGGGCATGGGTGTGTGTTTTTTTCCTTAGTTTAGTTTAAGTAGTTTGTAAGCCTGGGGATTGATAACCTCAGAATTTAAGTCATTTGAACACTTTGATCGTCCTGGGTACATAACATTACTAGGGTGTAATTTGAGATGTTAAGGAGCTATTCCTCTCGATTGCAGCTGACACATTCTGTACTGATACTGTTAATAGGAAGTACTGGAAAACCAGTGTCACAAAAATAGAGCCGCAGCGGAGCAGCCGAGGGCATTGAGGCGCTATGCTACGATGCGCGAGGCCGTTCCCCATCGGGGATTGGAATCCCCCCTCGGGCATGCATGTTTGTGCTGTATTTAGTATAATGTAGTTTATAACTAGTTTGTAAGTTTAGGGACTGATGACCCCACAGTTAAGTTCCATAAGCTTTACAAACCATTTGAACAAAAATAGAAGAGGACAGCATACCAAAAATTAATGAAAGATCGCGTAAAAGGCAAATGTACAACTACACACGTGCTCCACACATCACCGTATGGTGACTGGTGGAAGGATGTATTTTACCCCTAATATTAACTTCCTTTTTTGTTATTTCCAAAACAGAGCGAGGGGAAAAAGACAATACACATTGTTTTTCCTTCTTTTTTTTTTTTTTTTTTTTTCTTTTTTTTTTTTTTTTTTTTTTTTCGTGCATGTCCTATAATCTCTGACGATCCTCACGTGAAGCGTAGGCGAAAGTTGGTGACTGTAGTTTCTTTCTTCTGAAAACGTCAAATTCCAGTTCCGTAATTTTTCACAGTATTCTGGTAAAAGAACCTCACCTTTCCTACAAGGATTCCCATATCAATTCACGAACGATTATCGTAATAATCGCATGCTGATAGATAATCCGCTATCAAATCTAGCTGCATACCTCGTAACACGTTGGCCGCTGCGATGACGTCAGAGGCGCGCCAGAGACGCCTGCTGTGGCCACCGGCGGCCACACAGCAGCCGACGTGTTAAATGCTTCACTGTCTTCCTTTAATCCGACCTAACGGAGATCCCAAACATTCAACCAGTACTCAGCAATGGGTCGCAATAGTGTTCTATATGCGGTTTCATTTACATATGAAACACATTCCCTTAATATTCTCCCTACAGGTCGAATACGGCCATTCACCTTCCCTATTACAATCCACACATGCCCATTCCATTTAATTTCGCTTTGCTACGTTACAATTAGCTATTTCATCGCTATGACCATCACGCAGCTCACTACTATTGCTGTATTCGAACATTACATAATCATTTGTTCTCCTCCTTTCCGTTACCTTAAATAAATTTTGTCTCACTGTGAGTCATCTTGTATCCTACAGTCAGTCAAACGTCGTCACCTTCCTGTTCACCATCGGATCCCCAGAAAGAAGCAACAGCATGTGTAGCAGCGTGCAGTATATTGCGGGCCAATCGTTCCACATCCTCGACTACATTCTTGAGACATGGGGGGTTCAGGGAGGCCAAGGCTGCGATGCAGTCCGATGGCCGACAAAGAAGTCCTCAGCATGTGTGCCACGTGTGGTCGCGCTTTATTCTGTTGCAAGTCGCCGACAGTAATATCCGATGTTATGGGAGAACAAGGCAGCAACACTTCAGATATGTACCGCTGACTGATTAGTGTACTAGCAATACGTACCAGGAGGGTGCAGAAGTCGAATCCGTACCACCCCAAACTATCATGCTTGCAAACACTATTCCGAGCCGACCACGGTGGCCGAGGGGACTGAGGCGCGCCAGTCACGGTCTGGGGTTCGAATCCCCCCTCGGACATGGATATTTGTGCCGTCTTAATTCGTAAGTAGTTCATAAGTAGTTTGTAAGTTTAGGGACTGATGACCCCGTAGTTAAGTCCCATAAGCTGTACAAACATTTGAACATTTGAGCAGTCAATGTCGAGACCTGTCGTCGCCCATGGGATTGCAGTCCTGTCTTAGCCTCCCTCTTTTGTCGATCTGTGACCTATCGAAAACCTCCGTTCCCACACTGGGGAACGACTGGCCCGTGAAACACTACCCGCTGCAACCCCAGATCAACTACGGCAATATGTGGAAGGCGCGTGGTTGTTCACTGTCGGAGGCTCGAGTCCTCCTCGGGCACAGGTGATTGTATTGTCCTTAGCATACGTTAGTTTGTAAGCCTAAGGACTGATGACCAGCCGGCCGCGGTGGCCGAGGAGACTGAAGCGCTCCAGTCACGGTCTGCACGGTCACTACGGTCGGGGGTTCGAATCCCCCCTCGGGCATGGATATTTGTGCCGTCCTAGTTCGTATGTAGTTCATAAGTAGTTTGTAAGTTTAAGGACTGATAACCCCGCAGTTAAGTCCCTTAAGCTTAACAAACATTTGAACAAACAACTGATGACCAACGTAGTTAAAAGTCCCTTAGATTCAAAAATCTTAACAGTATGTGGAAGTGGCATGAACAAATGATATGCCTTCAAGTATAACAGGTGATTGTAAAATACTGTTGATTGCTGATGATACCAGCTTCGTAGTGAAGAATGTTGTTTGTAATATTGACACAGTATGACATAATGCAGTTCAAGAGATAAGTTCCTGGCTTGTAGAAAACAAATTGATATTAAATCACAGTAAAACTCAGTTTTTACAAAATATTTGTTAAGCTTATGGGACTTAACTGTGGGGTCATCAGTCCCTAAACTTATAAACTACCTTATAATAAAGACAACACAAACATCCATGCCCAAGGGAGTATTCGAACCCCCGACGGGGAACGGCCTCGCGCATCGGAGCATAGCGCCTCAATGTGCTCGGCCACTCCGCTGCGGCCAATTTTTACAATTTCTTACACTTAATTTAACGAAAACTGACTTTTGATTACACATAATGGGCATGTGATAAGTGAGACTAAACAGTCTGTCCTGGAAATCCCATGTTCAGGATCTTGTTCAAAAATTAAATTCTGCTTAATTTACCATGAGAACAATATCTGTAATAAGTGATTTTTCAACACGAAAAGTACTCTACTACGCTTACTTGCATTCTCGTATGACTTAAGGCGTAATTTTTTGGGGGTAACTCGACTGATACGAAAAGGATATTTTTGGCTCAGAAAGGAGCGATTCGAGCAATATCTGGTGAAAGTTCACGAACGTGATGTCGACCCATTTTCAGTAGTCTGAGAATTCTGACACTGGCGTCACAATACGCATTTTCTTTAATGTCGTTTGTTGTTAATAATATCACCTTATTTCCACGAGTTAGCAGCTTTCACTTGGTGAATACTAGAAAGATGACGAATCTACATTTGCATCACACCACCTTGACACTTGTGCAGAAAGGTGTACAGTATTCTGCAGCATCCATTTTCAAGAAGCTGCCACTAGAACTCAAGAATCATAGTACTAACCCACGCGCTTTCAAGTCTAAATTGAAGAATTACCTCATGGCTCACTCCTTTTATCCTGTTAAAGAACTTCTGGAAAAGTTAAACAATTAAGCTAATTCCTTTTTTTTTCTTTTTTCGTTATTGTTTTCTCTTAGGCTTAAGATTACCATGTGCGTAGGACTACTTAATGTTTTTCTATTACCACTCTCGAGTTAAACTTCATGTATTGAATTGTTCCAAGACCAGAACAGAAAGCCATCTTATTATTATTATTATCTTTGAATTATTGTCGAGACGTGTAGCAGCGGCTATAGTCAATACTGATTTCATCATCTTCCTCGCTTCACATAGGGCTGTATTTTCAATCACGTGGTCTTTGAACAACGTGCTATCTCCCAAATAAATTGGGCTGCGATATCACCAGTACTTTTGGATGCATTTGGACGGCAAGCGGTAGGCGCGTCCAGAAAGTAAGTTCCGTTTGGTAATAAAATGAAATTGTACACAGATACAGAAGAAATTTTTATTGCACAAAATTCTACAACTCTTAAACTACTTTTCTACATAGCTTCCGAAATTTTGTAGGCACTTGTCATAGCATGCCACACGTTTTTGCATGCATCCTTCACAGAAGGTTGCCGCCTGTGTATTCAACCATGTGGTAACAGCTCTTTATCATCGTTGAAGTGTTGACCACCAAGGACAGATTTTAGGTGTAAGAAGAGATAAAAGTCGCTAGGAGAGAGGTCCGACCTGTATAGAGGATGATCAAACAGGTCCCATTGAAATTTCCGTAAGAATTGTTTGGTCACATTCGGTGTGTGAGGTCAGGCATTATCGTGAAAAAAAAAAAAAAATCTTTTGACAGTAATCCTCTTCTTACACCTAAAATCTGTCCTTGGTGGACAACACTTCAACGATGATGACGAGCTGAAAGAACATGTTACCACATGGTTGAATACACAGGCGGCAACATTCTATGAAAAAGTCACACAAAACCTTGTGCCATGCTATGACAATTGGCTACAAAATTTCGGAAGCTATGTAGAAAAGTAGTTTAACAGTTGTAGATTTTTGTACAATCAATATTTTTTTCTGAAACTTCCTGGCAGATTAAAATTGTGTGCCGGAACCGGGACACGAACCTGGGACCTTTGCCTTTCGCGGGCAAGCGCACTACCGACTGTGCTATCCCGACACGACTCACGATGCCGGAGGCGAGGTACTGGAGGAGGCGAGGTACTGGCGGAAGTAAAGTTGTGAGGCGGCATCGTGAGTCGTGTCGGGATAGCACAGTCGGTAGTGCGCTTGCCAGCGAAAGGCAAATGTCCCAGGTTCGAGTCCCGGTTCCGGCACACAATTTTAATCTGCCAGGAAGTTTCATATCAGCGCACACTCCGCTGCAGAGTGAAAGTTTCATTCTGGAATATTTTTTCTGTATCTGTACCCGTTCGTTTTATATAACCAAACGGAACTTACTTTCTGGACGCGCCTCGTATATTCGAAATGAGATTACGTTCAAAAATTCTGTAGAAAATCGACGTCTAACACACGCAGAAAGAATAGAAGTGAGTAGGCGACGTTTATGTGATTAATGCAGAAGGCGTTTACGCGCCAGCAGCTCTGGGTTTCTGGAGTCGACCCAAGACGCCAGGGGCCCTGGAGCGGTGGCGCAGCACGGCAGGTAGAGGAATAAAAAGTAGCCGCAGCCGGCGGCTGGCGGCCGGCGTGCAGGTAGTGGCTTGCATGCTGCACCGCTAGCGCCACACGCCGCATTCCGGCAAATCACCCGACAGCAGCCTAGAATTTACTAAGCGAGCCGTCGAAGCGGTATAAAAAAGAAGACGGAAAAAACACGCTGACGCCGAGTCCCGTCTCCGTGTTAAACATAGTCGCTGTGTTGTCATTTCTGACAGACGTGATCAGTATGGACCCCGTTTCCGTGTCAAACATAATCGCTGTGTTCTCATTTCTGACTGACTTGATCTGTACGTTAAATATACCGTACTTTCTGACGCTTCAGGGCCACGTGTCCGCGTTCCAGATCAATCCGACACAACCCACTGACGTTCTCTCCCTACACTAGAGCCATGTCTGTCGTCCAAAGTTTTTTTCCTTCCTTTTCGTCATAAATTCATTGTCTGTGCCTAAAACAGTAACACCCGCCTATTGAACAGACATTTGTACGAGGCGCGTCCAGAAAGTAAGTTCCGTTTCGATTTATCTCCGCTGCAGCGCTGCGATTGCAGTTCCGCACATGCGCTGTAGACGATCTGTATCAAGGAGAAGAACGTGTACCATTTGGAGATCGCTGTCAGTTACGTACGCTTTGTTGTGCTTGTTGGAAATGTCGGCGTTGATTGAAAATCCCGCCGCCTGTGAAATCAGGTCGGTGATTCGGTTTCTGAATGCGAGGAAAGTGAAACCAAGTGAAATTTATCGGCAAATTTGCCATGTTTACGGACCAAATGCGATCAGTGATTCGACGGTGAGAAGATGGGTCCGACAGTTCAATGGCGGGCGTAGTGATGTGCACGATGAAGAACGAAGTGAGCGTCCACCTTTGGTTACAGCCCAGGCCTCGCTCCTAGCGACTTTCATCTGTTCTTACATCTCTAGTCTTTCCTTGGCGGTCATCACTTCACCAATGACGACGAGCTCAAAGAAACTGTTTCCAACTGGTTGAAGACACAGGCGGCAGATTTCTATGAAGAAGGTATACAAAACCTAGTGCAACGCTATGACAAATGCCTGCAAAATTTCGGCAGTTATGTGGAAAAGTAGTTTAAGAGTTGTAGAATTTTGTGCAATAAAATTTCTTCTGTATCTGTGTACAATTTCATTTATTACCAAACAGAACTTTCTTTCTGGACGCGCCTCGTATTCACAACTTGCCGAGGTGACAAATGTCATGGGATGCCTCCTCCTTAAGTGCAGCAGCTGTACGTGGCATGGAGTTAACCAGTCATTGCAAGTCCCCAGCAGGAATAATGAATGACTCATACTGCCTCTCCGGGTGTACATAACTGCGAAGTGTTGGCGGCGGAAGCTTTTGTGCATGCTCTACCGCAATATATATATATATCACTATCTCGTGACTTTTTTCTCCTCGGTGTATACAGGGTGTTACAAAAAGGTACGGCCAAACTTTCAGGAAACATTCCTCACACAGAAAGAAAGAAAGAAAACGTGTCCGGAAACGCTTAATTTCCATGTTACAGCTCATTTTATTATTCTCTTCAAATCACATTAATCATGGAATGGAAACACACAGCAACAGAACGTACCAGCGTGACGTCAAACACTTTGTTACATGAAATGTTCAAAATGTTCACCGTTAGCGAGGATACATGCATCCACCCTCCGTCGCATGGAATCCCTGATGCGCTGATGCAGCCCTGGAGAATGGCGTATTGTATCACAGTCATCCACAATACGAGCACGAAGTGTCTCTACATTTGGTACCGGGGTTGCGCAGACAAGAGCTTTCAAATACCCCCATAAATGAAAATCAAGAGGGTTGAGGTCAGGAGTGCGTGGAGGCCATGGAATTGGTCCGCCCCTACTAATCCATCGGTCACCGAATCTGTTGTTGAGAAGCGTACGAACACGTCGACTTAAATGTGCAGGAGGTCCATCGTGCATGAACCACAGGTTGTGTCGTAAAGGCACATGTTCTAGCAGCACAGGTAGAGTGTATTTTTACAATTGTATGCACGAATTATTTCAATTTACATTTAAAGAGAAATACTAAAATGAGCTCTAACATGGAAATAACATATTTTCTTTCTTTGTGTGTGAGGAATGTTTCCTGAAAGTTTGGCCGTACCTTTTTGTAACACCCTGTATATCAGTTAAAGAAGCGTATCGTAAATTTTAAAGTTTCTTACCCAATTAAAATTAGTGTCTTACACGAATAAATTTAGCCATACTCATGCGGAGTGCAGGCTCCACAATATTCTGAAATAGATTTCAAACGCAATTTATGTTTCTTAGGATACGTGGCTTGTCTGGTTTTGAAATAACAGTAGCCACTATTTACAGGCAATCTCGGCTTGAAGAAATCGTTCTAAACCTTTGTAATCTGTGCTTGTGGTATATTTTGTCGTTACATAATTCGAGCTAATGTTATGCTTTCATTATAAAGAAATAATTTCAGACTTAAGATCAGTAATAGACAAGATGAATCGAAGCTACGTTTCATTATTTTAAAAATATTAAGCGTGTTTATTTTAGGATATACCAAGGAATTGATTTTTCGAACTATTTTTAATATCAGTGAGGCGACCCCGTACACCTAGCCCACCTTTCTATTCTAAAACCGTCTTTAGGAAAAAAGGGTAATTAGTATTATTTATAAAGTTATTACCAACCTCTAGCAGTTACGAGAGCTCTTTGCTTTAGATTTTTTTTCTATTTCTGTGTTGACGTTTAATTTTGCAGGTATTTCTTGTCTTGTACTGTTTACACTCGCCATAATTTATTTTCTTCCGAAGCTAGGAGTACGTGTCCGCTCCAACAAAATCTCCTAATTTTAAATCTGGATATTACTTCCAATTGTGCATCTAAATCATGGACCAATATGTTGGTTGGTTTTCCTAATTATATTACTGTTTTACCTTTTATGCCACCAAATACCTTACTCGAAATATTCCTTTCAAAGATTTTTAGTATCATCTTTTATAGGTTCTTTTATGTCCAAATCTGGAATTCATATCCTAATAAAAGACAAAAATTAACTTTCTTAATAATCATCACAACATGTACTCTTAAATATTGTCTGCTGTATTTTGTTCTAATTTCTATGGGGTGATATTCAGCTGCCCCGACCTATGCAGTCATAGGCAACCTGCAGTGGGACCATGCTGGAAACATTCCTGTATTACGATTACATTCGAGTATTTACTCGGTAAATAATGTTTTAATAAATTATTTACTTAACTGTCACCTAGTTTACAGCATTAATTTCGCTCTTTATTACACTTGGTCATTTTGCACGACATAGTTACATCGTAAAAAGGTAAAGCAGTGAACATTCCGAAGATTGGTTTGAACACCACAGTGCTTCACTAGGCATTTTTCTGTTTGGACGTGGTATGCCGTTGGCTCCCTCCGACCCTCGAACTGACTTACTCAGCCAGTTACAGGGGGACCTACAGTTTAACGTGGATTCCGAACTACGATGCTACTCGATATTTGCTTTAGTTAGATATGGTAGAAGGACGTAGATGAATGATTTGCAGTATTGACGTTTTACGAACTGAGTACACTACTGGACAGGTGTGTTCATAATTGCAAGTAAGCTTAATGGACACTAACATTAATGTTTTCCCCTGTTGCTTATATCTATGGCCTGCTGTTATTTCAGTTAGTGTTCATGGAATCATCTATTCCAGACCTTGTCATTTATCTACCAACATTTATAGTCAAATTATCCACGGGTGTACTGCCGGTCTATAGTGTCCAACGGGCACAATATTTCGGCGATCTTACATGTCGCCATCATCAGGTGAACTGACGGACTGAGTTCCCTTCGAGCCGCCATAGCGTGCGGATCTCCGTGCCGACGCGTTTCCAGGAGCTCAGTCCGTCAGTTCACCTGATGATGGCGACATGTATGCTCGCCGAAATATTGTGCCCGTTGAACACTATAGACCGGCAGTACACCCGTGGATATTTTGATTATCAAATACGCTGGGAGAAACTCAAGAATCACGTCATACACTTTTATGGGAAGGAGATGTATCGCACCATGAAGAAATTTGAAAAGTTGCGCCACCGTAGATGTCGCTTGCTAAGTATTCTTGCCTTTCTAAAGAGATGTCGTTCCGAGAATGTTGTTCCAAATTTTGCTAAGGTCACGCATCACATCGATTCTGCAGTAGCCAAGAGAATTAAGAAACGGGCCAGCCTCGCATTGCTTCATGAGAGAGTGCAATTCACTAGCCGTAGCCTTGAGTACATCTCACTGGAACTATTCAAACTGCATTTGCAACTGGCTAGTCATTTCACTTCTTTTTCCTGGGATTAGATTGACGGTGTTACCTGGGTTGCAGCCGATTCCGCCCATAAGAAGGCAAAGGGACGCCAAACAGCTAAGTGCTTACGCCTCCGTGACAAACCATCTCTGCAGGTTTCGTGCAAGACTGTCATCAATCTGAGTGGCATGGAGGTAACTGATGATGCGGCCTCGGTTTTGGAGAAAGGACTCAACTTTGTTCCTACCCCCAAGTTCACACCAGTCGCAAAAATTATTAGTGCTGTTGAACAGGTTGCAGCTCGACTTCCGCCTGAATCAGGTGAGGAAATACGTCGTGAAACTTGTCGTGCGTTGACGAAATCTAAGCCCATGAAGTCGAACATCACTAGTAAAGAGAGAGCGGCCATTCGTGACCTGAGGGAGCGCCCTGAAATTGTTGTCTTACCGGCTGACAAAGGCAATTCTAAGGTTGTTGTCTCCCATAAGGACTACACTGAAAAGATGCAGAGCTTGCTAAATGACGATTCCTACCGGAAGATCAGCGTTGACCCCACAAAGGAAGGTGGAGAACAAGTCGAGGGCGATTCTTAAGAATGCGGATTTACCGGAGGTGTCTCCAAGAAACTGCTACCTCAAGATCCGGTACCGCCAAGACTTTATGGACTCCCTGAGGCTCACAAAGATGGGTGCCGTTACGCCCCATTGTCAGTAACATCGGAGCACCTACATATTTGTTGGCCAAATACTTGACGGGAATATTAAGTCCTTATGTGGGTAAATGCCCTCATCAAATCCGCAATTCCAAGGATTTTGTTAAACGCCTTAACAGCTTCAGGCTGGATGAGTCAGATATCATGGTGAGTAATGACATCGTTTTGTTGTTTAAGAGGGTGCCCCTTCGAGGGTCACTAGATTTGATTGGTCAGAAGATGGACGAGAAGACCACCGAACTTTTGAGGCATGTGTAAACCTCCAAGTATTTTCTTTTCGATAGCGAATAGTGCGAACAAACGGAGGGAGTCGCCATGGGTAGCCCACTCTCCCCTGTGATCGCAAATTTGTACATGGATAATTTCGAGGAGGAAGACCTGTCACCACCCTTCACAGAGGAATGGAGTACTTAAAACTCTAGTACATAGAGCGCGCACTATCTCCGACGCAGAGAGTCTACCCGAGGAATTGGAACACCTGAGAACTGTTTTCCGAAAAAATGGGCACGCAGAGTGGCAGATTCAGCGGGCTCTCCGCCCAACCACTACAGCACAACCTGCGGAGACGGATGAAAACATGAGGGAGAAGGTAGGCACTGCGTTTATTCCATATACCGGCGCACTCTCGGGGAAGGTCGCCCGCATTTTGAAGAAACGCCTGGTTGGAATTGTCTTTTGTCCGCCGAATAAAATTCGTGTACTGGTGGGGAGCGCCAAAGATGATCTCGGTTTGAGGAAGGCCGGCGTGTACCAGATCCCGTGTCAGTGTGGCAAGTCATATATTGGACAGACGATGCGTACCGTCGAGGATCGATGCGTTGAACACCAGAGGCACACACGATTGATGTAACCGAGCAAGTCGGCGGTCGCTGAACATTGTTTGTCGGAGAATCACGCGATGGAGTATGAACGCACTAGGATTCTAGTACAGACATCGAGATACTGAGACTGCGTCGTTAGAGAGGCCATTGAAATTCGCATTAGTGACGACCTCATAAACCGTGACTATGGCTATAATCTTAGCAAAACTTGGGAACTGGGTTAATTAAGAGTAAATCTAGCAAACGTAACGTAGTAACGACCACGGCGGACAGAGCCCTCACATCGACGTCATCTCAGACGCCGTCGCGGGGCGGGACCACGGAAGGGGAGCTCCGTAGTCCGAGGTGCCTACTGGGCTAGAACCCAGTTCCCTTCGAGCCGCCGTAGCGTGCGGACCTCCGTGCCGGCGCGTTTCCAGGAGCTCAGTCCTTCAGTTCAGCTGATGATGGCGACATGTATGATGGCCGAAATATTGTGCCCATTGGACACTACAGACCGGCAGTACACCCGTGGATATTTTGATTATCAAATATGCCGGGAGAAACTCAAGAATCACAACATTTATACTAACTACATCAATATTATACATCTTTATTTCTATAATAAATATAATTACTTTGCAATTTTACTATAAGGTAATGACATATGAATAAATATAATGATACTAGCTTAAACCCACGGCTCTGTTCGCATGTTGGTTGATTGTGATAGATAAGCTATCTTTCAGTAGTGTGCTATGAGACTGGTTTTGAAGGATGAAATGAAATACAATACCTTCTTTCGAAACAAACATTTTTAATAAATGTTCAAATAAAAAAATAAAATTGTGTGAAGTGCTTAATGATTTTTTAAAGGGATGTATTAAAACAAATTTCTTTTTTACTGTTTTATTTATTTATTCTTATATTTTCTTATTCGTATGATTATCCTTACAGAGAAAGAGTGTGAAGACATTGTAGCACGCATAGACCAAAGATATGGTCTGTGGCATCACGTTTCACTGTATGCAACCTCCTTGCTATAGAGTCGCAATCATCATCGCTGGCCTTCAGTCCGAATTTGTTTATAATTTTACGACTTTCAACCACCATATCTTCCACCCCCTTATAGCTATCGGCATGGAACTGCTATGGTGTACAACGGGAGACTTCGGACAACATTTACACACAGACCATTCGTTTGTGTTCTGTAGTTTTCGCTGCAGAGCGAAATATTAACACACACACACACACACACACACACACACACACACACACACACACACGTAGAATTTTATGTACACCGATAACTTTCCATCCCAATATACTCCACCCTTTTATCATTATCAACCCTCAAGCAATAATGCAATCAGTAAAACCATTTTCTAAGAGTAAATATAAATTTCAAAGAGTAATTATTGTTCCGTATTTTGCGTTATATTCTTCAAATTACTAAATACCTATCAGATCGCAAAAAAACCTTGCCTAAAACCTTCCTCAGGTATAAATTAGTAACTGTACAAATATTTAATTCTGCGTCATCTTGTTCGGACGTGATAAGCGTACACCGAATAGACATTCACATATATATATATATATATATATATATATATATATATATATATATATATATATATATATATAGCTATCCGATCACCATAAAACCGTGCCTAAAGCCTTCCACGGGTAGACATTAGTAACTGTACAAATTTTTAGCTCTTTATGTCTTGTGGTTCAGACGTGATAAACGTACACCGAACAGACATTCACATTTATAGATATAGATGACAACTGCTCATCGACGTAATAACATAACAGTATTTATATTCTATTATACAACCAAAAGTCATCACATAATAGTGAAGTACACTTACATTTGGAATATTATTCTGTGTTGCCTCGTGATTGCCAAGTCATTATATTTATTATATAGCCGGCCGCAGTGGCCGAGGGGACTAAGGCGCTCCAGTCACGGTCTGTACGGCCACTACGGTCGGGGGTAGCGGCCGTGCAGACCGTGACTGACGCGCCTCAGTCCTCTCGGCCACCGCGGCCGGCTCTCCTGCTTATTAGGATTCTGGAAGTGGTAACGGCGTTGTAAGCTGTGTATCAGTTGTGGAGTAGAGACCGTGTACAATAAGTAAAAGTTAAGCGTAGAAACATTTTATGAACAAAGTTCCGAAATTTTTTGAACAGACCTCGTATAATGCAATAAAATGTTTCCTACAATAAGTGACATAAGTGGCTTACAAGTTTGATACGTGTCGCATATCAACATTGTACTGAAAATTAGTGTTTATGTTTGTTATTATAAAATATAATATGATCGCGTGTTTACAGTATTAGTTACTATTTTTTTTTCGAAAGCGCACCGAAGATGAAAAGAATGTATATTAGAATGAACTGAAACCTGTAACTAATATCAGCTACCATTTGTGATGACCGTGAGTACACTTGCTACAAGTGAATGCTTTCACACTGGAGAGACCAAGACCCCACGAACATTCAACCTGCAACATTTACCACTTGACACTACCGAAACAGCAAAGCAAGTGTTTGTGTAAACATCGCATACATGTAGGTACTATTACCAAAATAATATACACAAAGTTTTTATAAATTGTAGCAAATATACACTACTCCGAGAACATCTACTTGTACGTTACTTACTTCGGTAGCTGTTCTTAATTCTAAATCTGGAATATTCGCTTCGTCTTCTTTGATGAAGGAATTTCGGAAATCTGTGTTTGGTACATCTGTTTTAGCGGTACAGTCATCGGCAACATCTCCATTACTTTCTTGTAAGCAAGATATTGTCCGAAAAACTACACCTTTGATCAACATAACAGCCCTTTATTTATTAAGTATGTATTTTAAAAATCTGTCACTTTCCTTGGGCGTTGAACTACTTTCAACGGTGACAGTGTGAAATTTGCGCCGGGCTGTTGCTCTACCCCGATTTTCTCGCTGTATGCGACCGGCTGCCTTAACCGCCTCGCCTCCTGCGTAACACGTCTCCTGTCTAACACAAATTCGCACGCATCTGTCACTCACATATGGATTCCCCCAAGGGTTGGACCCGCTGCACCCGCACAGAAATCGCCGTCAGCCAGTCTCGGAATACACAATTACATACACTACTGGCCATTAAAATTGCTACACCAAGAAGAAATGCAGATGATAAACGGGTATTCATGGACAAATATATTATACTAGAACTGACATGTGATTACATTTCCACGCAATTTGGCTGCATAGATCCTGAGAAATCAGTACCCAGAACAACCACCTATGGCCGAAATAACGGCCTTGATACGCCTGGGCATTGAGTCAAACAGAGCTTGGATGGCGGTACAGGTACAGATGCCCATGCAGCTTCATCAAGAGTAGTGACTGGCGTATTGCGACGAGCCAGTTGTTCGGCCACAATTGACCAGACGTTTTCATTTGGTGAGAGATCTGGAGAATGTGCTGGCCAGGGCAGCAGTCGAACATTTTCCGTATCTAGAAAGGCCCGTAAAGGACCCGCAACATGCGGTCGTGCATTATCCTGCTGAAATGTAGGGTTTCGCAGGGATCGAATGAAGGGTAGAGCCACGGGTCGTAACACATCTGAAATGTAACGGCCACTGTTCAAAGTGCCGTCGATGCGAACAAGAGTGACCGAGACGGGTGACCAATGGTACTCCATAAAATCACTCCGGGTGATACGCCAGTATGGCGATGACGAATACATGCTTCGAATGTGCGTTCACCGCGATGTCGCCAAACACGGATGCGATCATCATGATGCTGTAAACAGAACATGTGTTCATCCGAAAAAATAACGTTTTGCCATTCGTGCATCCAGGTTCGTCGTTGCGTACACCACGCAGGCGCTCCTGACTGTGATGCAGTGTCAAGGGTAACCGCAGCCATTGTCTCTGAGCTGATAGTCCATGCTGCTGCAAACGACATCGAACTGTTCGTGCAGATGGTTGTTGTCTTGCAAACGTCCCCATCTGTTGGCTCAGGGATCGAGTCGTGGCTGCACGATCCGATACAGCCAGTGATCTCTATATAACCTGGATGTATACCTCTTGTGTTTAAGCATAGAACTCTAGCGTGCCTGTACATTCATATGTTTTACACACTATTTTGCTTTGTCCGCCATGTTGTAATTAGTCAAACGAATTTACATCAGTTATTACATGACAAATAATTGCTAGATTACCCCTGGATTTGAAATTTCTGTCAATATGCGAAGTAACAAACTCGCCTAAGTACGGAATCGAAACATATTTCCTTTTCGTTTTCTTGTAATACTTCATGGCATCCATGTTGTAATTAGTCAAGAACCAGAATATTAACATCTTTGGCTGGCACGCTCAGAAATCTGTAGTTCAACATCCAGGTAGTTTAGATATCAATGGATACAGCCATGCGGATAAGTTGCCTGCCATCTCGACTGCTAGTGATACGAGACTGTTGAGATCCAGCACGGCGTTCCGTATTGCCCTCCAGAACCCACCGAGTCCATATTCTGCTAACAGTCGTTGAATCGCGACCAACGCGAGCAGCAATTTCGCGATACGATAAACCGCAATCGCGATAGGCTACAATCCTACCTTAATCAAAGTCGGTAACGTGATGGTATGCATTTCTCCTCCTTACACGAGGCATAACATTATCTTTTCACCAGGCAACGCCGATCAGCTGCTGTTAGTGTATGAAATATCGGTTGGAAACTTTCCTCGTGTCAGCACGTTGTAGGTGTCGCCACCTTCGCCAACCTTGTGTGAATGCTCTGAAAAGCTCATCATTCGCATATCACAGCATCTTCTTCATGTCGGTTAAATTTCGCGTCTGTAGCTCGTCATCTTCGTGGTGTAGCAATTTTAATGGCCACGGGTGTATATGGCCCCTGATCTTTTGGACATGGCTGGGAACAAAAGGGGGAATAGACAGGAGACACTGTAATAGGATGGGCGAAGGGCTAAAAGTTACTGTTAGACGGGAATCGTGTCCAGATGGCCTAAGTGTTTAAGGCAATCCTCCGCGAGAAACATTCTCCGCTGAATGAACTTCAACATAAGAGCCACAAATGCTGAAAATTTCTGATACCCTGTCAAAAAAGACGAAATCATCATTTCTGTTCATCCCAGATCACTTGGTCTTGGTGAAGCAACACATTAACAGATAAAGTGAGAGAGATTTTGTTAACACCTGAGACTTCTTAATTAGAAGCTTTCCACATTGACATTAGACGCTTTGACAGAGCCGAGAAAGGTAGAAGACACGAATAGGACACGCTTTTCAGTGAATCAATAGCTATAATAACAACTAGGACCATGTGAAAAGTAAATCGACCTCTTAATTGGAACTCTTAGAATACCTCCAAAAAATTTCAAATGTTTGTAAATCTATCGGACTTAACTACGTGGTCATTAGTCCGTAGCTTGGACTAAGGTAGACTAACCTAAGAAAAACACAAACACCCATGCCCTGGGGACTGGAACCCACGACGGCGAATTGCCGCGCGCACCGCAGCAAGGCGCTCCAGTACGCACGGCTAATCCGCCGAGGCTGGAATATCTCCCTCAAAAGTGAAAGAACAATATCTAACAAACTATAATTCAATTTACAGAGACATATATTGTCTTAATATATTAAAAATATTGAATAGGAGAGGCAATGAATTCCAGCCATGGCACAAATTTTAATTCAGTGTCTCTTCTTCTGTTGAATAAATTTGAACAATATGTAAGTGAACGATTTCTTATCTCGGAAGTATCATTTTATTCTGTTCTGAATCACTGCAGAACATCTGCAAAAACATCAGGGAGAAACAGTTTACAAATAAAAACAATTGTTCGCGTTGTGTCTTTGAGAAGACCCACCTCCTTACGACAATAGCAACGTTGCTAGAGACGCAAGATGTTTTAAAGAACAATGTATGAATATAGATTTAAATCTTTCAGTGGTTTCTGAAGGACTCAAAACTGAGATCAGCAAGCAACAACGATTAACTGCATTAGCAGCAGGTTACAATCGTCGCATGTGATATCAGAGATATAAAACACTACTGACATTATCAAACCCGGCTACACGCCCCTGAAGTGACTTTGCAGTGTTCCCAGGTATTCACATCAGTTACACTAAGTATTTATTCGATTATTTGCACATTTGCATCTATAAATAGATAACGAATAACTTTTTGTGGCAAAGAAGAATGTTATCGGAAAGTTAAATAAATGTATTTTTTCCAATAATGAATTGTGACGTATTCAGTGCATTGAAGCGCTACTTAACATCTCTATTTAAAAATCATGCAGTATCAAGAAAATATAATTTTAAATTCCTGTATTACATTTGTTCGGTGCATGTATTATATAAGCATTCAAAGAATGGAACTTCGAATTGTCCTTAACATAGCAGGTGTGTAACTTAGCTGCAGACTACCTAACGACTTCGAAGAACGACTCAAACTCTGTGCATCACATAACATTGTTTTGCAAAAACTTAGGATATTCGTATGAAATATTCTTAATCCATAGAGACAGTCATCATGCTTGTATCTAGGGACCTTTATTTTCTGAAATTTTTCTAATTTCACGGGTACATGAATTATCTTCAGGACGTGTACTTTTAACTTTTCTAGATAATTCACAACCAACAATTGTTTGCCATTAGAGCGCTTGGCAGAATTTATACCGAAAAACAACAGCGAGTGTAGAATTTTTAGGATATAACGACCTGAATTGACAGCTTCATGAATAAAACTGAAGGTAACATTTTGTCAAGGAGTTATGTCTTCGTGTAACCTTTTATTTGATGTTGAAATATGAGTCTTCAAATAATTGTGAAACAGACCTGATTTCTTGATTGTGTGATGTATTACATTATTTAAATTCCATTTTAAAACACCACGTTTACAAACTTTGAGTTTCTCAGCGTCTAACTACGGTCTTCACAGTCGTGTTAAGAGTACTTCCCGTCATTTTCTGAAATTAACATTGGGAGGTACCAAAATTACTTTCGTAAAATTGTGCATAACATGCCCATATTTGTAGTGTAGGCTATATATCATTTTAGCAAATATGTTTTATTCCTTAATGACATCGCATTCTGATCACAGCTATCATCAGACTCAGTGGCAACGCGTTCTGTCAATGGCGATAAAGACTCTTATTAAAACGTGTTAAATGATTCAGTAAAGCCCGTTTGAGTTATTACAGGCTGCGTAACGCACGTGGGAATATGAATTGAGCGGTAGTGACGGCTACCTACTATCGAATGACTACCCTAAGATTTGTAACCTTAGATAGCAAAACTCCGCCCCCCTTCCCCAACGTGATATAAAAATGGCGTGAATGAACAGACACAGTATATCATCGAGAGAGGTTCTTCATTTTGTTTTCACGTTCTCTTTTCGTTCTTGTTGGGGACGGGAGAGTCTGTAATTATGGCGGAGAACGTACAGCTGTTGTCCCGGGCAGCCTGCCATTGATCAAAGCCTATCGCGATGCAAGATATCACAAGCATTGGGATATAGTCGGCTGACATGCAAAATAGATCGCGCGCTTTTAGTACGTGCACTTTGTCAGTTCTAGGGACGAAACGCTTTTAAATAGACGGCTCCTCTCCTACAGAAAGGTTTAGGAGAGCATTTTATTTTTCAGCAGTTTATTTCACACGATTTTCTTACGAACGCTTTATTCTTTCTTCTCAGCTTGCTGCACTTGGATGTAGATTACATCAGCCCAACATGACCTTTAGTTCCATGAAAAGAATACACGTAATGCAAGGACGTCTGTCTGGAAAAACAGAGATTAATATTTTGTTTTCATGTACCATGTAATAAAATCTGCAACGATGAATAAATATTTCATTATTTGCACACATTTACAAATGTGATTTCTAAGTCTTTAACCTCGCGATTATTACTTTCAGGTGAAATATCGTGAGAGATCTAATATAGACCCAAACTGTGCTTCTATAACTTCCTTATTTTAGCAGCTAGCCTGTTTTAAACACGCCCGGAAAACTTCCAAATGTAGCCTTATGGTACAGGGTCTCATAATAATAAGCGGCTTTCAATTAAAAGGAAACATATCGGTTGGATTCCTTTCGGATCCAACTTCGAAACGCGATTGAAATTTCTAAAGTCTGCCGCGGTGTATTAGGCAAGCATGTGAAACTATCCTCTATGACAATGTAACCACTCACTAGCTATCAAAATACTTAGAACCCAGTATGTTAATTACATATAAGTACAGTATACTACTCATTATTATGTAAATCTCAAATGTTCAAATGTTTGTTAAGCTTATGGGACTTAACTACGGAGTTATCAGTCCCTAAACTTACAAACTACTTATCAACTAGCTTATCCTAAGGACGGCACAAATATCCATGCCCGAGGGGGGATTCGAACCCCCGACCGTAGTGGCAGTGCAGACCGTGACTGAAGCGCCTCAGTCCCCTCGGCCACCGCGGCCGGCAAACTAAATCTCCTTAATTAAAAATGTTCAAATGTTTGTTAAGCTTATGGGACTTAACTACGGGGTCATCAGTCCCTAAACTTACAAACTACTTATGAACTACTTACGAACTAGGACGGCACAAATATCCATGCCCGAGGGGGGATTCGAACCCCCGACCGTAGTGGCCGTGCAGACCGTGACTGGAGCGCCTCAGTCCCATCGGCCACCGCGGCCGGCTCTCCTTAATTAGAAAAGAGGTGTGTGAAAATATCGATCCCTGTCCCAACAACAGATTTTATGGCTTTTATATATATATATATGAGCTTAAACGGACACTTCAAGTACGTCCATACTATATCTGTGTTAGAATCTTTCTCATATGTATGCTATTTCAATTAACAACAAAATGTGTAAATAGACTTTACAAAGATGTCTATTAATTTTCAGTGGTTATAGATGGGTAGCCTAGCCAATCCAGTCCTCATCACGGCAGTACATGTTAACATGTAAAATAGCTCGACAGATGAGTGTATGATGAGATAAAAGAAATTATTCCGATAGTTACACGACACTGGACATCGATAATAGGAAAGAAAGAAAAAGAAAATTTGTAGACAAACATGGACTGCGAAAACGAATAAAGGAGGAAACCGCCTGGTACAATTTTGCACAGAGTAAGTTAATCATTAATAACAAGAATACTGAAAGATGGTTTATTACGAGGCAGAGACGCGGTGACTCTGAAAGGTTTCAGAATTATTTTATAATTATAAGACAAAGATTTGAGTACGAGGTTTTAAACTGTACGACATATGCAGGGGCCGATGTGGACTCTGAACATAACTTATTAATTATTAATTGTAGATTAAAACTGAAGAAACTGCGCAAAGGCATTAGAATAGGGAGGAGGAGCCTCGATAAACTGAAGGAACCTGAGGTTCTTGAGACTTTAGATGGATTATTAGACACGACAACGATTGACTGATACAAGAGAAAGTAACACAGAAGACGAATGGATGGCTTTAAGAAGTGTAATAGACAAAGCAGCAACGGATCAGATAGGTAAAAAGTCAAGACCTAGTAGAAATCCTTGGATATCAGAGAATATACTGAATTTAATTGATGAACGGAGAAAATATACTAATGCAACAAATGAAGGACACGAAAAGGAACATAAACATTGAAAATAAAATGGGCATAATGTGTTAGATAGCTAACCAGGAATGACCGGAGGACAAAGGCAAGGATATACAGGGTAGTCGGAAATTCCCGTTACAAACTTCTAGGACTTGTAGAAGGTAGTCAGTACATAACATTCAGGAGGACTGTGGTTCAAATCCACCTCCGGCCATCCAGAATTAGGTTTTCCGTGATTTCCCTAAATCATTCCACGCAAATGCCGGGATGTTTCATTTGAAATGGCACGGCCGATTTCCTTCCCCATCCTTACCCAAAACCGCGAGCTTGAACTCTGTCTCTAATGACAACGCTGTCGACGGGGCTTAAACCGTAACAAGGGAATGGTCAGACTTGTCATGTCGAAACCTGTGTTGCTATTTTTACCACTGTGAGATTACGTTGAAGGAAGTCTGTATGCTGACTGTTAGCTGCTCACATGACCTGGAAGTCTAAAGACTTTTATGAAGTATGACATTATTATCGCATGGTTTCCGCGCTTGACTGTTTGTTGCATAACCCTGACCTCTCTCGCTCAAATACCTTGTAAAAATAATTAGACTCCCTGACAGCGCTGTTGTCGCCCGGCCGCCATGGTAGTGGCAAGCGTCAGATACATACGAGTGTTGTTAGCAGGTAAATCGTGTATTAATTAGCTACTGCGGGATGTATACACAATTGATAGTCACGTCTGTATTGTTTGACTATCGCAGTGTACATGAAGCACGATGGTGAAGAGCTTCTCAGCGTTTAAATACATAAATCAATTTAAGAAAGGAATAAAAAGATCGAATACTGTATTCCCATTTATATTTCTCAGGAATACAAGTAGCCCTACTACTTGTGTTCAGAGATAGTTACTCTTGCTTAACAGACTGTTAGTCAAGACAGTATAGGATTGAATGAACTAAATAATAGCCTTTTACAATACTGCTAGCTCTTAAAAATGAGCTACTTTAGCCAGTCCTGGTGGACAGTAAGTTCAAAACGATTCATTTTATGATTGTGTAAAATAACTATTGGGGTCACTAAATTAGTTGCCTCACTGCAGTTCGAAGTTTTGTTTATGAAATTAATATCAGCAACTTGTAACGCAGAATTTAAAGGTAATCTGCTTTACATATAGGTATAACAACTGAAAAGGGTTTGCAGAACTGTGTATAGTTCCATATATGAACGGCACATAGCCACAGTGGATGCACATTGTGAAGTTGAACCCTGTGACGATAGTTGCTTACTTTTGAGCAGTTCACTCTGCTATAAGGTATTTGGCTTACAGCATTAAAATGCTAATTTTCTAGCTAGATACCCTAATGCTAATGTTAGATGCCGTAGTTAAGAAAATGTTATGGCATACTTCGTGTTCTTAAAAGAATCTGGTAGTGGCTGATTGCTGTATTCACAACGTAAGAAGCTATTTTTCAGTTACGTATCTGATGGCATATTTCACTTTCACAATCGATTTTTAACATTAACTGTTTCAGGCAGCCCTGTTTGATTTTTAATGCTATGAAATATCTAAATATTAGAGAATACAGCACTAAAGTAAAGACGTAAAGTGTGAAACTCTTCCGAAATTAATGTTTGTATAAAAGTTTCACAATCTTAGAATATATTGAGAAAGTGCCAAAAAATCGTGTCTGACGGTAAACTCCGTCCATATGCTGCACTTGGAACTAAAAAAAAAACTACGTGTGTGTTATAGTTCGGTTCCGTTAGGAAGAGGAAATGCTGTTGGTCAATTTCTACACCGTATGTGTAATAAATTTACACAGAACCGATAGTTGCTGTATATTCAAGGAGTCTGAAGCTGTTTTGTAGTTAACATATTTCAATTAGACATAGTTTTCGCGCCTTCACTCAAATGAATACTCTCTCTAATCAAGAGTCTTACGCATATGTAAAGTTCGCGCGAAAGTTTGCCACTACAATGGCCGCCGAGGCGCTCTTCAATTTGCCCGCTGCTCGCAGTCGGCCGCTTATGCGATTGTGGGGGCTTGCTCTCGCTACGTTATACCAACGCCATCTGGGGACAAGGTGGCGTTAGCTACGTGCCGCTCTCCTGCCACAGCAGAGAGCTGATTCGCCCAGTGAAAGCGATCGTACGATAATTAATAAATACGATAATAATAAATTCGTTGACAGATGTGGCTGATATGTTATCTACAACATTCTTTCCAAATAGCTATGAAATAGACACAAATACATATACCGTTTAGAACACGTCAAACTTTTATTTCTTGTAATTACCGGAAAAATGCGAAATATTGATACAATGTTTTTAATTTTTTAAATACACAGTAGTTTTATATTATCCCTTTTTTATTATACTTCTTAATTATATTTATATATTTTATTATCAAACAATTTATTAATTTATACATTACTCAGAACGTACTTTTTGTAAGCCTTCTCCCATTGGCTGCTGCTGGCTTGGCGCCAAAATCATACACTATTTAACCAGAGGCCTTATGGCCACTAGTCAACAGTTACCTGCTGGCAGCAGAACAGCCTAGCCGAGTCTAGTACCGGCCACATGGGTAACGCCATAACATTACTCTGTATATATTTTATGTTACATTTAAAGTCGTACTTAGAAGTTTTATAATTATTTCCATTATCCTTGCAGGCTACTTGTTATTCCGAAGATGACCTACATCAGGTCGAAACCTCTAAATAGAAACTTAATTTTTGCGATCAAGACTGTTTTTTATAATATTCAACATAGCGTAGCTGTGTCGCAGGTTGTCGCAACGCTGTGCAGTACAGTCATTGGCTACACACGATAGGTACCACAAAAGACATTGGACAACATTGCTCCTTGTAGCAGTAAGTACACATGCAAACCAAAACCGATATACAACAAATATTAGAATACATATTAGAGATGAGACAGTAACACTAGTAAATTAAATTTAATTACAGTAAGTAAAAAGTCATATACCTTCTCACACTCATTTGATGACATGAGTTATTATTCATCATCTGAATTTGAACGCACTGTTAACCAAAACTCGACTAGGTATAAAGAGACGAAAACAATGACGCTATCATGAGTATCAGTTTACAAGGGCGATGTCTCAACCCCGAAATGAATGATTAATTTAGCACTGCTCCAGGGATTGTATTAAGCTCATATTATTGCTGACAGATCACCTCTAAAAGTATGTAATTTAATGCAACTCTAAAGTGTCAAACTCCATAAAGTTGTGGAATAGAATGCAGTACCCACATGAACTGCTATCTAAGTACAATCAGATATCACGTATTTAATATATTCACAAACAGCATTGTATTGGGACCTGAAACGGAGGTACAATTTTCCTGACTAGGACCCAGCACCATTCACTGTTGTATTACAGATACGAATTGAGATAATATATTCGTTGTCTTCACCATTAGTGGGATGTCTCGTGTTAGTCTAGAAGTAACGCAACAAATTATTTTGTGCTGCCTGGGACTCCAACCCCGCGCATATCGTCAGTATCGACCCCACACTACGAGTTTTCAATTATCACATTTTCGTTCATTGGTAGTTCGGATTGCGCCATTCGAAGAGAAGTGGAGGGGTTTAGCACTTTGAGGAAACAACGAAAACTAATCCAAATGTTTTCTAGTTAGTAGCGAATAAGCATGTGTAACGTTGATTTGAAACACGGCATAGTCCGGAGTTCATGTGACTCATGGCGGGAAGAGGTTATGTTTGTGGCTGTTTACCCCCAGCAGGAATCAAACCCATTATAAGCTAGCCTCATCCCGGCTAACAACCGAATTTCAGGTGCGTTAGCGTAATTGTTTTTGTCATAAGGGAGTACTCATCGCCGCGGTGGAGTAGCCGAGCGGTCTAAGGCGCCTCGCTGCGGAGGGCGGGGTTGCTCGCCGTCGGAGATTTGAGTCCTTCCTATGGCATGGGTGTGTGTGTTTGTTTGTCCTTACGTTAGTTTACCCTAGTTTAAGTAGTTTGTTAGCTACGGACTGATGACCACTCAGTTTGGTCCGATAGATTTACAAACATTTGAATTCGATTTGAGTACTCATCGCACGGTACGAGAAGTCAAAGAACTCATGGGTGTCTGTCTAGGTAGGACAAATTTCAATTTTTAATGCATAAACGACGCTTCTTATAACTTTTAAAATGCGTAATTTTGAAGATGATATGGCAATAGCTGTAAAAAAACTTGAACTTGTATTACACAAAGTATTCTTGGATTCAAGTTTGTTGTGTAGATATTGCGATGATATCTTCAATATTACGCATTTTAAAGTTCCAAGAAGCGTCGTTTATGCATTTAAAATGTCCAACATTTGTAACGGTGTATTGTTTGGGTTTAATAAGAGTGAAAGCAGTGGATGTCATTCAAAATACCTGTGTTCTGTATAGAATGCTACCGAGAACATCAAGTTGTAGCGTTTCAAGTAAGATCGTTTTGAGATAAATTATTTACCACGTTCAGGTAGAGAAACAGGCGTTGACGGAGGAAGTCCCTGTGATTTACTACTATGGCCCACGACAGCGTGTCCTATAAGTGGCAACTGTGTCGACCTATTCTCTTTCGTGGTGCAGTTTCCATCACATTGAGGTTAAAAAGAGAGGGATTACATTACAATAGCGCATCGAAACACGATTACATGCGAAGCAGAATTTCGAACTGGGAATGATGGGGGAGGATATGCATATGTTGGCCATCATTAGGTGTTGCAGTTGACATTTATTGCTAACAGATGAGATACCATGGAGTCGCAGAGTACGAAATGCGATATGGAAGAAAGCACCAAGGAGCTTACTTTTCATTCGCCGCACTTTGCTATTCCATCCAAACCTAGTACAGTGAAGGCATAACTAACCGCAAGTTGCGATTTATTTCATTACTTAAATTGTAGCCGTCACATGGAAAAAAATGTAGGGAAGCAGCCCAAAGACTGTGTGTCACTAGAAGAATAGAATATGTTCAAATGTTTGTATAGCTTATGGGACTTAACTACGGGGTCATCAGTCCCTAAACGTACAAACTACTTATGAACTAACTAATACTAAGGACGGCACAAATATCCATGCCCGAGGGGGGGGATTCGTACCCCCAACCGTAGAAGAATAGAATACATAGGTGTAGCAAATCAATGAAAGTGACGGCCTACAACACACCTGTCCGTCTTCTTCCTAAGTATTCCTGTGCGGTATGCGATACGAGGTAGGACTGACGGAAGACGCCGTAAATGTTCAAAGAAGGGCAGCTCGTATTGTATTATCATAAATTAAGCAGTTGTGTCACGGGTATGGTAAAAGTTACGATCAAAATCATTTAAACGTGGGGAGGCGTTTTCACCAAATTCTAATCCCGAGTTTCCTCTACTGGATGCCACGATATTTGATAAACCGCGACATCCAGAGGAGAAATGACCATTGTGATGGAGACGTCAATACTTGCACGGTGAACTTTAGTTGTTGATTATAACCACGCACTTTTTTTAGACTGGAGCGGTAGAGAAATAATAATAGTGGTTCAAGGAACCCCCTGCCAAACAATACACAGTGAATTGCAGTGTATTGAGGTAGATGCAGATAAAGATGTCAAGGGAGGGGTAACAGGAGGGACGGCGGAATTTAGGGGAGGAGAGGAGTTCAGAAGTGTAGAATAAAAGAGTGAAATGCTTGCAATGTATTCCTTACTTAGACTTCTACGCCGCATCTAGTTTTATCTTAGGACAGAGAGAAAAGGAAGGAATGTTTTACAGAACGAAGATTGTATTACAGGTAAGCAGATATGAAAGAACACTGTTTCATAAAGAGGACTGATAGTAAAGAAAGGAATTAAAAGAGAAAGTATAGTGTCAACGGAAGCCACTAGATTTGTTTATAATGGTTTGGAGGTATAGACCAGAAGCGTAACTGTGGTTATTATGTAAGAAATCAAATGTTCAAATGTTTGTAGAGTCTATGGGACTTAACTACGGGGTCATCAGTCCCTAAACTTACAAACTACTTATGAACTACTTACAACTAAGGACGGCACAAATATCCATGCCCGAGGGGGGGATTCGAATCCCCGACCGTAATGGCCGTGCGGACCGTGACTGGAGCGCCTCAATCCCCTCGGCCACCGCGGCTGGCTATTATGTAAGAGAGGCGACAGAGAGTGAGAAAGGGAGAGAATGGATGAGAAATTAATCATGAATAAATGGAAGACGAAATCATTTGCATATTTTGTATTATTACTCTGTATGAATGGAGACAAGGTATAAATGAAATAAACTGCAATAATAAACAAGCCGTTTATTTAAAAAGGCAACTCAAAGGGAAAGTAACTCATTTTATTTCTGTTCCCAAGTGATCTTCCACTGGCTTCCACTGAGGAAAGTTGAAAATAAAGAAGACGTAAAAATACGTTTTGAGGATTCTTAACATTTCCCTCATTTTTTTACTTCTATCATGCGTCTTGGTATAGAATCTATAAGCCGTCGGACGTAACAGCCTGAAGAAGCAACTTCCTCCCATGCTTCCAGAACGCATTCCCAAAGAGCGCCCACTGTGGTTGGCTGGTTTCGTGGCCAGTTCTCTAACGTGCTGGCGATCTCAGCCGACATCTACTCCATGGGGTAGATGTAAGCCGGCCGCGGCGGCCAGTCCGTGACGTTGACGCCCATCGTGGAGAGCCGCTGCTGCACGAATGCAAACTTGTGGACGGGAGAATGTTCTTCTTGCAATGTGAAGTCCTATTCTCCATATAGCATTTGCACTGACGGAAGTATAACATTTTCCGGTATGTGGGCGAACTGCTCACAGTCGAGGGTTCTCGTGCAGATATCCAACCCCTACAGGAAACAGATATCCGCCCACTTCTTCTCGTTGTGGTTATGTATTAGCGTCGATATCGAGTCTCTTGCGGCCTGTAAACGACGCTTGGACCGTCGTTACTGGTGGAAAACACTTTCTCATTAGCAAAAATAACTTTTCCCACGACGCCCTCAGAGCAAGCTCTGGAAATTCGAGCCGGTATAAAATATTTTCTTCGCTGAGCTCTGGTGGATCGTCGTGCGTTTGGTCCAGTGTCCATCGGCCTTCGGTGAATTGTGTCACTGGAGCCAGATAAGTTGGTCTCCCACCACTACTGCTTCGCATTGAGAAAGGGATCTTCTCTGCTCGTAGACACTAGCTCCCTGTCCTCCTGCTGTGAGCTTGCTCTCTTCCTGCCTGAACCAGGAGCTCTGTTGGTGGTGGCTCTTACAGTGTAGTTCCTCCACCATCTGGTTGCAGTGGTATATGGCACGCCATTCCTTCTACCAGCTTCTCTGATGGAACATCCTTCATATTCAGTAAGAGACAGAACCCTATCTCGCGTTGACCTTGACAGTGAGCCATTTCCATAGACTGCCTGACGTGTATTGCCACTCCTATTCTGTTGCCAGGAGAAGAAGTAAACATATTTACGTCAAACTGAGCGACAGAGGCAGTGCGACCGTACGGGCCAATCACGGTTGGGGGCGGAGAGGGGGGGGGGGGTTGGCTTGTATCGCCAACTAGACTACTTCGGTGTCGACTCGGACCAGCACCACCTAGAAGGCAAGGCCTCACAACTGGCCATGCCTACGGCACACCAAAAGGACGCGGCCGCCAGCTGACTGACTGTCCGCTGGGGCACGCCCATCGCCTCGTAACGGTCGGCCAGTCAGCTTACATTCGCGGCCTCTAGGTGTGACGTAAGCACGGCCAGTTGTGAGGCCTTGTCTTCTAGGCGGTGTTGTTCGGACTCGCCTCGCCTCAGTACCATCGCCAGGCTGTAGCTCGCCGGCCAGCCCGTCAACCGTCCAGTCTGGATGGCCCATAGCTCGCGAGCTACTGCAAGCGTAGGCCAAGGCCCACAGCCACGCTCACCCCTTCAAGGAGCGAATATCCATCTAATCTACCACAATCTCTGGAATAAACTAACACAGCTAGAGCTATTTTGTTATAACAGGAGCAGTCACATAATCATCTGACATTTCATTCAAATATTTAAGGAAGTTAAGGAACAGAATTATGATAAACGTAGTTGTCGCATAATATTTCGCCTAGATAGCAGTCATACAATGCAGGAAACTATTCTTTCACATGCGCTCTGCATTAGATGTAGGCTTTAGAAAATATGTATTCAACCTAGATAACTAAACGAGTTGTAAAATAAAACAGTTTTGTTGACAACATCGCAAAATGTATACGCAGTATATCATTCAAGTTTTGTGCACTTATAAAGTGTCTTCAATGTCTTTCAAACAATAAGTTCTACACGAAGAAAATTACCTTCTGCTGTTGCACTTCAGTTAAATCTCAATGATACACTATTGCTTTATTACTCGTAGTTAAGCGTTTCGTAAAGGATTCACAGAATCGCTTCAATTTCTTGACTGTTCCACTCTCACACGAAGCTCGAGAGAAGAAAAGTACCAAAATACTTACGTGCAAGTTCTTGTTACTCTTATGCTTACTATTACAGTTGTAATACCATACTTTGTATGGCAGTTCACGTAAAAATTATGCAAAAACATCTTAAGTTCGGTGGTTGGCCGGGCTCAGACTAGCTTGTAATGGCTAAGGTATAGGTTCGATTCCGGCTGCGGGTAACAATGCTTAAAAGCCACAAACATATTCTCTTGACCCCCATACAGCCAAGTAAAGAACTCAGGACTGTGCCGTATTTCAAACCAACATTACATTTGTCTATTCGCTACTAACTAGAAGAGTTGCATTGGTTTTCGTTGTTTCCTAAAAATGATAAACTGCTCCACGTTTCTCAAAATCAAATGTTCAAATGTTTGTAGAACTTATGGAACTTAACTACGGGGTTATCAGTCCCTAAGCTTACAAACTACTTATGAACTAGCTAATCCTAAGGACGGCACAAATATCCATGCCCCAGGGGGGGATTCGAACCCCCGACCGTAGTGGCCGTGCAGACCGTGACTGGAGTGCCTCAGTCCCCTCGGCCACCGCGGCCGGCTCCACGTCTCTACATCTACATCTGCATAAATACTGTGAGAGTCACATTGAAGTGCATGGCAGACGGTTCATCGAACAGCTTTTATGGTATTTCTCCGCAGTTCCATTCTCTAATAGTTCGCGGGAAAAAAACACCTAAACGTTTATGTTTTCGATCCGATTTCTCCTAGTTTATTGTGATGATCATGTCTCCCTATGTAGATGGATGCTAATAAAATATGTTCGCATTCGGAAGAAAAAGTTGGTGAAAGAAATTTCTAAATATCTCCCCGCAACGAAAAACGCCTTTTTTTAAAATGATTCCCATTCCAACTAGTGCATCATTTCCGAGATACTCTGTCCCCTATATCGCGGTAACACAAAACGAGCTGCCATTCTCTGTACTTTCTTTAAATCTTCCGTCAGTCCCACGTGGATGTGGATCTCACAATGCGCAGCAATACTCAAAAATAAACGCACAAGGCAACTTCTTTAGTAAAACTGTTGCAACTTCTAAGTGTTCTACCTATAAAACGTAGCCTTCGTTTCGCCTTTCCTACAATATTTTCTAAGTGTTCTTTCCCATTTACGTTATTCCTAATTGTTATTCCTAGGTAATTAGTTGAATTGACGGCCTGTAGATTTTACTGATTTATCGTGTAAATGAAGTTAACGGATTTCTTTCAGTGGTCATATGGAAGACTTCACACTTATCATTATTAAGGGTCAAATTGCCAATTTTTGCGCCATGCAGATGGCTTATCTAAATCATTTTACTGTTGGTTTGAACTTCTGATGACTTCACTAACCGATAAATGACAGCATTATCCGCGAACAGCCTAAGAGAGCTACTCAGTGTCTCCTAAACCGTTATAAAAATAAGGAAGAGTAGATCAAATGTTCAAATGTTTGTAGAGCTTATGGGACTTAACTACGGGGTCATCAGTCCCTAAACTTACATACTACTTATGATCTAGCTAACAGTAAGTACGGCACAAATATCCATGCCCGAGGGTGGATTCGAGCCACCGCGGCCGGTCTGGAAGAGTAGGGGTCCTATAACACTTCCCTGACTAATTGCAGATATCACTTCCGTTCTGCTCGATGACTTACCGTCAATTACAACATACCGTGTTCTTTCTGACAGAAATCACGAATCCATTCGCACAACTGTGAAGATATTCCATAAGCACGCAATTTAATTTTAAGACGCTTGTGAGGTACAGTGTTAAAAGCCTCCCGGAAATCTAGAAAAACGGAATCTGACACCCCTTGTCGATAGCAGTCATCACATAATGTGAGTGAAGAGCTAGCTGTGTTTCCCAACAACGATACTTTCCAAATCCGTGTTGACTATCGGTTAATAGGTCGTTCTCTTCGAGGTAGTTAATAATATTTGAGTAAAGTATATGCTCTAAGATCCTGCTGCAGATTGACGTCAATGAATAGGCCAGTAATTTTCCGGATCATCCCTATCGCCTTTCTTGAATATTAGACTGAACTGTGCAACTGTCCGCTCTTTGTATACGGAACGTTCGCTGAGTAAGCGGTTGTATATGAAAGGTATGGGGCTATTGCATCAGCATACTCTAAAAGGAACCTGGTTGGTATAGAATCGGAACCGGGAGACCTACTTTTTTAAAGTGATTTAAGTTGTTTTAATGCACCAGGGTATCTACTTCTAAATTATACATGCTGCCATCTGTTCTTGATACGAAAGCTGGAGTATTTGCTTCGTCTTCTTTGGCGAAGGAATTTCGGAAAGCTGTATTAAGCAATTCTGACAGCATCATGATGGTCGCATCCGTGATTGGCGACATCGCGGAGAATGCATATTGGAAGCATGTATTCGTCATCGCCATACTGGCGTATTACCTGGTGTCATGGGGTGCCATTGGTTACACGTCTTGGTCACCTCTTGTTGCCATCGACGGCACTTTGAACAGTGGCCGTTACATTTCAGACGTGTTACGACCCGTGACTATACCCTTCATTCGATCCCTGCGAAACCCTACATTTCAGCAGGATCATGCAGGTCCGCATGTTGCAAGCCCTGTACGGGCCTTTCTGGATACGGAAATGTTCGAATGCTGCCCTGCCCAGCACATTCTTCAGGTCTTTCACCAATTGAAAACGTCTGGCCGAACAACTAGCTCGTCCCAATACGCCTGTCACTACTCTTGATGAACTGTGGTATCGAGTTGAAGCTGCATGGGCATCTGTACCTGTACACGCCATCCAAGCTCTGTTTGACTCAATGCCTAGGCGTATCAAGGCCGTTATTTCGGCCAGAGGTGGTTGTTCTGGGTACTGATTTCTCAGGATCTATGCATCCAAATTGCGTGAAAATGTAAACACATGTCAGTTCCAGTATGATAAAATTCTCTAATCTGCATTTCATCTGTATTTCTTGTTGGTGTAGCAATTTTAATGGCCAGTAGTGTATACTGGTTGAAGTTAGTTATAGCGCGGATTAGTGAAGTTCGGTGAAAAGGTGAAGAGGATTTCTGGTCAGGTGAGTACAGTGTTATAAACAGACAATTTTTTGGCGGTATTACAGGATTAGGTCTAATAATGAATAAGTAAACAGGAATCGGGTAAACTGCTATGAACAGCACAGTCAGGTTAGATACGAAGGCAACATAGACAACAGTAGTACACGTTTATATGCCAACTACCTCTGCCAATGACAAAGAGTTCGAAGAAATGTATGAAGAGACAAAGGAAATTAATCAAACAGTTAAGGAAAATGAATGCTTGTTTCTTATGGTGGAAGTTAAAGAAAAGTAGTAGGCGAATATAGACTGGGGAAAAGAAATGGAAAAGGAAGCCGCCTGGTAAATTTTGCACGGATCATAATTTAATCATTGCAAACATTTGGTTTAAGAATCATGAAATATGATTGTATACGTCGAAGATATCAGGCGACACCGGAAGATACAGGATAGATTTTATAATGGTAAGATACATATTTAGGAACAAGGCTTTAAACTCTAACACATACCCAGGTGCAGATACAGCCTCAGACCACATATTATTGGATATGAATTGCTATCTGAAATTGAAGAAACTGCAAGAAAGTGGGCCGGTCGCGATGGCCGAGGGGACTGAGGCGCCTCAGTCACGGTCTGCACGGCCACTACCGTCGGGGGTTCGAATCCCCCCTCGGGCATGGATATTTGTGCCGTCCTTAGTATAAGGTAGTTGATAAGTAGTTTGTAAGTTTAGGGACTGATGACCCCGTAGTTAAGTCCCATAAGCTTAACAAACATTTGAACATTTGAAAAAAAAAAGTGGGAAATTAAGGAGATGGTGCGAGAGTGAAGGTCGGGGTGAGAGTTTAAAATAGGGAAAGTTTAATTTTTAAAAAAACTCACAACCACCAACTGCGAACCAAATTCCTAAACATGCAAAAACACTGGAACTGTGATTGCGACTGTTTGACTCGTTTTCTAGGGGATGATATCACACGTTTGCAGCTTTCCTTCCCTGCATATGATTAACAAAACAAATACATAATAAGTTCAAGTTCATGAGAGAAAAGGGTGTACTAATTACTATTTTAGAAAACACGTGAAAGTTCACTTTATGTTGTTTATTTCACAATACTTGAACCCTGTGGCTGATACATCAGTACATCGACACATTTATCAAATAAAGTTATAGCTCGTGAGCCCCCCCAAAAAAATGAATATTTGTCGCAAATTGTTTTCACACCATGTGTCTGTCTCAAACACCGTTTATTGTTCGTGCCTATGCGACGACACGTGTTACATTAACAAATCACAGTCACTTTAATTCAATGTGATGCACACCTTGTTCCACCGGCTAAATATTCACAACACACAGTAGCACTCGATACAATTTGGTGCAGTCTACCACGAGCAACCACACTTGGCAATTGCCACACAAAAATCTAGTCTCCACCTGGAGATTCACATGCCGACTGATGCAGAGCGACGCCGCCCGGCCAGCTACCCCACGTGCTCCCGACTCCCCTACGTCATCAACCTCCCTATGTGAGCTGTTCTAACCGATTTGCCAACGTACAGCGCTCAGCCAATACATTTCTAAAACTTTACTTAAAATCGAATTAATTACAATACACATTAAATAAATGTCTTCTTAGGTTTTTATATTGGTATAAACATCCTTTGTACTATTTATCATAATCGTGCAATTTCTTATGTCACAGATAAGTGATTTAACTGAATACTTCAAGATAAAATACACAAGATTAATTGAAAATAAAATGGGAAATAGTTGATATATTATTTTTATAAACAAACATTGCCATGCTAGTTGTGTAACTGTCTTGTATTCATTGGTATTTTATTACTTTTCATTGTCAATTAAACATATTACGCCAGATGTGACTATATCAGCTAATGTATTGTTTATTTATCAACAGGCTATTTTGTAATGAGGGCCTTAAAGGTTCCTAACTGCATCATATTACTTCAAATGCAAGTAGTATTAGAATATTTTATTTCACGCTGTGCACTGCACTTCACCGGGCACTCGCCATTGTCCCTCTCCCCTCACCGGAAACGAGAACTGGAAAATCCTAAGCTGGAACAAGCCACCAACGTCGGCCTGCTCGCTGGCCTCCCGTCAGCTACTAGCACACAGCAAATCTCAACGTGGAGATTTTCTACCTATGGCCTAACTATAAATGTTGTCACCCAACTGCGTACATACATTGCTACCATAATTATTAAGATTAAAATTGTGTAACATTTAGTGCATTTGCATGGTCAATGTTTGCAGTGAAGTTCATACTGTTTAATTATCAAATGCTATTAATTTACAAGTATTCCTATTGGGCGGTAATCTCCCAATGGGACCTGGATAAATCGAAGGAACCAAGCGTTCTTAAGCGTTTCAGAGATAACTTTAGGCAACAATCTATAGAAACGCAGGAAAATAAAATAGGATAAGATGAACGGGTAGCTATGAGAGATGAAATAGTGAAGGCAGCAGAAGACCAAACAGGGAGAAAGTCAATACGTACAAAAAATCGTTGTATATCATAGGAAATACTGATTTTAATTGATGAAAATAGAAAAATGTAGTATATGAAGAAGATAGAGTACAGAAGACTAAAAATTGAGATTGGCAGAAAGTGCAAAATGGTTAAGCAGTAGTGGCTAGACGGCAAATACAAGACTGTAGAAGAATGTATAACTAGGGGAAAAATCATCGCCTAAAGGAAAATAAGAGATATTTGGGGACAAGAAAAGCAGCTTTATGAATATAAAGAGCTCAGAAGGAAATCCAGTTCTCAGCAAAGAGGGGAGAGCTGAAAAGTGAAAAGACTGTGTAGAGGGGCTCTACAAAGAAAATTAACTTCGAGACAATACTGTTGGAAGGGAAGAGGAAGTAGATGAAGAAGAAATAGAAGAGAATATACTGACAGAGTACTCAAAGATACATCTCGAAACAAGGCCCCTGGAGTATATGACATTCCCTCGCAGGTACTGAAATGTCTGGGAGAGCCAGCCATGACAAAACTATTTCATTTGTTGTGTAAAATGTGTGAGACAAGCAGTATACCCTCACATTTCAAGAAAAATGTAATCATACCTATTCAAGAGAAATCAGGCGCAGGCAGGTGTGAAAGTTATAGAATTCCCAGATTAGTAAGTCATGGTTCCAAATTTTTAACACGAATTATTTACACAAGAATAGAAAAACTGGTAGAAGCCAACCTCGGGGAAGATCTGTTTGGATTTAGGAGAAATGTATAAACACGTGAGGCAATACTCACCTTACGGCTTATCTTAGTAGACAGATTATGGGGAGGTAAAGCTACATTTGGAGAAAGCTTTTCACAATGATGATCTCAATACACTCTCAAATTCTGAAGCAAGCAGGAGTACAATATAGGGAACGGAACGTTATTTACAACTTGCACAAAAACAAGACAGCAGTTGTAAGAGTCGAGGGCATGAGAGGGAAGCATTGGTTGGTGACGGAGTAAGACAGATTGTAGTCTTTCCCCAATGTTATTCAATCTGTACAACGAGAAGCTGTGAAGTAAAAGCAAGGAGAAATTTGGAGAACGAAGTAAAGTTCAGTATGAAGAAATAAATACTTTGCTGTCTCTGATAGAATTATGTCATCAGCAAACCGCAGAGGACCGGGAAGAGCAATTGAATGGAATGGAAAGTGTCTTGAAAGGTATAAGATAAATATTAACAAGAGCAAAAGAATGGTAATGGAATGCAGTCTACGAATAGCAGGCGATGCTGAAGGAATTAGATAAGGCAACGACACAATAAAGGTGGTACTTGAGTTTTGTTACTTGGGCTGTAAGATAACATACGATGGTCGGAGTACAGAGGATATAAAATGCAAAATGGCAATGGAAAGAAAAGCTTTTCTGAAAACGAGAAATTTGATAACATCGAATTTTATGAAAATAGTTTAGACTGGTAGAGGATAGAAGTTGTCAAATTTGGCGCTATAGAAGAATGCTGAAGATTAGGTGGGTAGATCGCGTAACTAATGAGAAGATACTGACTATAATTGGGGAGAAATCTGATTTTTAAATACCTTTACTAAAAGAAGGGATCGATTGGCATGTCACGTCCTTATGACATCAAGGGAGCGTGAATTCAGCACTAGAGGGAAGTGTGTGGGGTAAAGATACGAATACAGCAAGCAGATTCAAATAGATGTCGGTTGCCGTTCTTATGAGATGAAAAGGCTCGATCGGGATACAGTAGGACGGAGAACTACATTAAACCAATCTCCGGACCGAAGACCACAGTAACAACAAAACTTTGTCGGTCAGAATTCACTCCACCTGTTGGAAAACATGTTTTGTCCGTGTCAAGAGAAGGTAAACGTTAAGGGATCGAAGTCTGTTAACTATCAGATAATGATCCTGCTTAGGTAAATAGTAGAAAATCACACATTTCACTCTATGTTTATGCCTGGGGGTCTTATTAAATATGTTGAAGAGCTGTTACACAGCCATAGAGAGAACTAGGTGGAACCATCTGCAAACTGTTGGAACAAACACTTCCTGTCTGGATCCCGAGGTCATTCTTGCATCATTCCAGAGATTAGCAGAAAAGATTGATAAGAACAACAGTAAGCTCGGATTTCAAACTAAGTTCATAATTTGGACTATTGTCACTAGAACTGCCCGTGGCCAACTGGTTCGCAGTCGAGTGCAAGGATTGAACCAGAGACTTCAAAAATTGTGTGTCAAGTTTGGCCGCGAATATCTGGGCTAGCGTCACGGGATTCAGAACTGCAGGTCACCCTAAATTTGTCGTGTGTCCGCTGTACTGTACATCAGCGGCGGCTGCTCAAGAGTCCGACTGTGTGTGAGGACCACACGATAACTTTTAACATAAGGCTACTCTCCGGCCATTTCAGGTAACGACAGCAGCTGTAGTATCAGTAGATTACTATCTCACGCCCGACAGGCGACAGTATTAAAAACCTAGTAGTTAGCATCAAAAGCTTTAGCAACAAAATACTAGACTTTGGGACGTTCGTGAAAAGCAGTGTAGCTCACATAATACTAGCTACAGAAAACTGGTTAAAAATGAAGCTGATGATTGTGTGACTTTTGGAAAGCATTTATGTGTATATCGATAGGATGGGTTAATTGAAAATGGTGGTGGTAGACAAAAAAAAACTCAAATCCAGAGATATAAATTGAAAATGCATGCAAGATTATTTTGACAAAACTTAGCATTAGGGCTGCGAATAACATTGTAGTTCGATCCCTCTATCAATCATCAGATGTAACCGGAAACTTTAGGACAAACATTAGTTCGCTTGTATGTAAACAGAAAAAAAGAGAAATAAAAAAAAAATAAAAAATAAAAATGGAATTAAAACTCTCCAATGACACTATAATCATCGGTGGAGGTTTAACACATCAACAATCAACCGGCAAAGTTATAGATTTGTTGTGGTGGACGTAACAAAGCCTTCTGTGAAACTTTACTAAATGCATTTTCTAAAAACTGCTTAGAATGGTTCTCGTTGTGGCTACAATAACTGAGACTGTATAAAGGGCAAATAAAACAAGAAAAAGATAAACAGGGTGAGGCATTTAAAACTGTTTTCCTCGGAATATTTGGAAAAATACAAATCGGATTAAAAATTTGTAATAAATGTGGTTCTCCCCGAGGAGGGCCATGCATTAATATATATCTGCACCACCTTCGGAGGCGGAAGGGGGGTGCTTTTGAAATCTTAACCCCGATTTTTAGTGCACCTGTTAATTTTAAATGAAAAAATATGTAACTTCTGTATGAAACATTTTTCCGTTTAATGATAGATTGCGCTGTAATCTACAAGAATAAAAATAAAAAAAGTTGAATATGGTTGAAAATCGGTAATATCTCGAACAGATAAACATCGGACTCTTTCTCTAGGGTTAACACTTCTGGTTTCAGAAAACAGCTGGACAAGACTGCAAAAAGTCGTTGCAGAAGCAACATTTCTATTATAGAACAGTTTGGCATACCTCTGACGACCTTCTTCAACATTTTTTTTATGAGCCTCGAAGTACGAGGAAATAATATATGCTCTTTCTGCAACCGTTATCATCGTCGAATATTTCCGTACAGATGTGTACAGTTCGAATCATTAAAGTGTAGTAAACAGTCTGGCCATAGACTGAGAACATGATCACAGTCTGTGCTTCATTCGATTGTGGGAGGTGTCACATGATACCATGACCAAGATTATCAAAAACTGTACTTTGATTTTCCTAAACTGATGTGGATTTGTTAGAGATATTACCGTTTTTCAAACATTTTCAGCATCGACGGCCAGGATTTGAACAAAACCACCGAGTTCAAATACCTTGGAGCCATGGTGACATATTCAAATGATTCCGCCCTGGACACCCGGATGAGAGTAAACACAGAATGGTTGAAATGGAGACTGGTCACTGGTGTTCTGTGACAAAAGGATGCCTGTACATCTGAAGGCAAAAATTTATAAATCAGTAGTGCACCCAGTAGCTGTCTACGGGATAGAATGCCGACCTTTGAAGAGAAAACAGGGTCAGGCTTTCCACACAATGGAGATGAAAATGCTGCGATGGTCCCTTGGATTGGCTCGCTACGACCATGCAACAAATAACTATGTCCACCAAAGGCTTGGAGTAGCCTCAATCATAGAGAAGGCAATAGAGGCTTGTTTTCGGTGGTGCGGCCACGTCATGAAGAAAGAATACGATTCTGTGGCTAAAACAGCACTCCAATTCGATCCAGGAGGACGCCGACTCCGTGGTAGACCGCTCAAGAGGTGGATGGACAACATCAAGGAGGACATGTGCGATGCGGATCTCTGCCCTGAAGTCGTCCACAACAGAGCTCTTTGGAGAAGACGTAGCAGAAGAGCAGACCCCAAGTAATGGGGAAAATGCTAGGAAAGAAGAGTAAGTTACATGTGTTTCACGGCGAATCCAAATCTGCAATAAAAAAAATAGGGGTTCCTATTTAAGATTTTAAAGTAATCCCCCTCCCGCCCCCAGGCGTGGTGCAGGAGGGTCGAGCTTTAAGTTAATAGGTGTCCTTTTTAGAGAAGAACTACTTTTATTGAAACTTTTTTTAAAACCCGATGTGTATTTTTCCAAATAATCCGAAAAACACTTAGGTATCTCATCCTGTATATGTCATCTCAAATAGATTTTGGAAAGGTGGTACTGTCAGTGGTGATTTTGGGTATTTTAGCACAGGACAGGAAAATGTAAAAGAACTGCGGTACAAATTTAATGGAACAGTTGACATGCACTGGATAGATATGTACCCAGTCATACAGTTAATTAAGGGGTGAATATAAAGACCAATCCAAAGAATCAGACCACAACATAATGGAAGTAAGACAAATGATAGGATTGTATGTAAAGAGATGCATAACGCCGTGGCGGAGTGGCCGAGCGCATTGAGGCGCCATGCTGCGATGCGCGAGGCCGTTCCTCGTCGGGGGGTTCGAATCCCCCTCGGGCATGGATGTTTGTGTAGTCTTTAGTATAAGGGTAGTTCGTAAGTAGTTTGTAAGTTTAGGGACTGATGACCCGCAGTTAAGTCCTATATGCTTAACAAACATCTGAACATATAGATGCAGAACGACAAGTGCCACTGATGTTGAAAAATAGCTGAAACCGTTACAGTTGAATAAAGCTCCAGAGTCAAGTAGATCCCCTGCCAGATTCTATATTGAATTTTATCACTATACTCTATCATAGAAGCATGAAGTAAAAAAAAATGCCCGGTAGTTGGAAGAAAGCAAAGGCCACATACGCCTACAAGAATTGTAGTGGAAATGAACGATAGATCCAGTAGCCTTAACATCGATTTGCTGCAAGATCGTAGAACATACTGTGATCTCAAACAATATGATATAATGTAAACCAGCATAGAGTAAGGAAATACAGATCTTGTGTAACCCCACTCGCACTTTTCTTGTAAGACACACTGAAAGCTTTGGATCAAGTAGGTCAGATAGGTGCAGTATTTCTTGATTTCTGAAAGCGAATTGATTGACTCCAATTGATATGATTCTTATCAAAAGTATGATCGTATGAGGTATCAAGCGGAATTTTTTTTATGGGTTTGTGGTATTACAGATACAGGAGGAAGCTGATTGTTTCCATGTGAAAAGAGGGTTTTGCCAGGTTTTTGGGTTCCCCAGCCGGCCGGCTAACAGTTTGCACCTAGGTAGTCAGGGTTTCCCTAATGTGCTCAGAAACCGGAAACGCTCTTGGCTGAGCGAGGGCGGCTAACCTAGAGTGCAACTGAAATACAATATAGCCACACACATTGTTCTAAAAATATATATAAAATCAGAAAGTGATCATATGGCAAATATAATTATATGAATGGATTCAGGAGACTTGGGAGAATCAAATGCTGTAATTACAATTTCAATATCCCTTACAGATAAAAAGCCGACAAATTTCAGTACTATAATGATAATATTAAAAGACTTATATTTACAATTATTCATACGTAGTTTTATCAGTAATAATATAAGAAGCATTGCACCAACACCACCTAGAGAGAAGGCCGCGGCGCTCTCGTGACGTCAGGTAGAGTAGGTTGCGCACACGCATAGCAGACTGGGTAGCAGCTGGGGCACGGCCCACTATGCCGAAGCAGCGAGCCAGTCAGCTATGCGCACGCAAACTACTCTGCCTGACGTCACGAGAGCGCCGCGGCCGTCTCTCAAGGTGGTGGTGATTGCACCACTCTACCTATTTTAAAAGACGTACCAAGATATTTCCGTATTCATTCAATAAACTTTGTTTTACTCTGTTGTTCTGCTTTTCGTTGAGGTAATAATATTCTTGTGTCAGAACATAGATTCCACCACAGAAACACAAAACGTGAACCCAGCAAAGCGCATTACATTTATATATCTTTTTTATTATATTTAATATTATTCTTAGTAACGTTCCTTTTTTATGTTGTAGACTGCCACTTAAATATTTCATGGCCGACTGAAAATAGTAGATATGCAGCAAATAGTTTATATATAAACAATTATATCTATTTGTGAACAAGAACTGAATATATTTACATAAAAAGCCATGATAAATTAAATATTAGTTGTGTAACTATATTTCGACGGCGGCAGTATATTTGAACAGTGAGACGCTACTGAGCTAGTCTTAACCGTTTTTAGTATTGTTAAATATATATTTATTAAATGTAAACAACATTTGTAGGGAGGTAGTCAAAGCATTTAAGTCTGTGATATTCAAATGTGTTATATTTTGGAAGGGAAATTGTATTTTAAAGATGAGGCTTTGGGATGCGCGGAAGCATAAGGTTTTGGGAGCAGGGAGAGCACGCTTTCGAACGCTTGGGAAGGGGAGTGGTAACTTGGATGCGGTGGTGAAAGGTTGAGACGCTGGGCGGTCTGAAGCCGCGTTACGAACTTCTGATTTGAGATAGGCATGTGTGGACTTAGAGAATTTACGGGACTGTGACAGCAGAACTTAGTCTCTGCCTGAAAAGTTATAAGCTATGCACGGTAGTAGGACTGTGGAACTGAGATAATTCAGCAATCGTGTACTCGTGTGATTACAAACTGTGTTTTATAAAAAATACTTTAATCACGGATTAATTTGGAATTGCAATGTTCGATGGACTTCACTAATTTATGAGTGATAATTTGGAACTTTTGCTCTCGAGTGCGTGTGGTACTTATTGTGCCTCTCATGAACAGTAGTAGGAGAAATTTCAGTTATTTACTGATGTATAAAGTAGGACCACCTCCGCGGTTCATGTCTAATAAGAGTAATAAACTCCATTTATAATCACTTCGTCAGTGAATCGCTTCTTTATCTTAGAATCCATTTTGCTGGTCATTCAGAGGTTTAATTTATGTTTGTTAAATATATTTTCACGTCATCCTAGTCAGATTGACAGACTGGCTAAACTACAGATTAATTATTGATCTTTTTTAAACAGATTGGGTAGCTGTATAGGGCATAGGTGATATACATAACTCACCCCTATGAACAGAGACAACGAGCCATAAACTTTTACTACCCTGAGTTATGTATTGCCCAATTCGTATTGGTGAATACCGATAGGAATGTCGCAGGTTGATATTTTGGTAGGAACGATGCATCAAATTTTCTTGAATGAAGTGTTATTGTCAGATGCAGAAGTAACTTCGGGTGTGTCCCATGGAAATGACTTCGCACCCTTGCTATTCATTTTGTATGTTAATGACGTTACGGATGATATTAACAGTAATCTTAGAATTTTTGCATATGATGTAACTATAATGAAGTACTGTCTGAAAGAAGCAATATAAATATTGAATTAGATAATGATATGATTTCAGAGTGGTGTAAAGATTGACAACTTGCTTAGCATGTTCAAAGATGTAAAATTTTTCAATTTACAAAATGATAAAACTACTGTCCCATGCTACAATAGCAGTGGAATTCATTGTTCAGATGGCACAGTCGTGGATAAAACGTTTGGCAAACTTTGAAATTTCCCAGTATTCTAGCAATAAAACAATCCGTGTACAAAGGAAGTTGATTACTAATCATCTGTGCGACCCATCTTACGGTACTGTTCGGGACCCGCAACAATAGAACTAATATTGATGTATACAGAGAAAGGCAGCACAGATGCCCATAAGTTTGTTTGAAATATTCAAATGTTTGATTAGCTTATGGGACTTAACTACGGGGTCATCAGTCCCTAAACTTGCAAACTACTTATCAACTACCTTATACTAAGGACGGCACAAATATCCATGCCCGAGGTGGGGCGGGGGGGGGCATTCGAACCCCCGACCATAATGGCCGTGCAGACCGAGATTGGCGCGCCGCAGTCCCCTCGGCCATCGCGGCCGGAAGTTTGTTTGACCTATATGAGAGTGTCACAGAAACGCTGAAGAAATTGAAGTGACATACTCTCGAAGGTAGACATAAAGAATCCCGAGAATGTCTACTTTCAGAGCGTAAAGAACCCCATTTACATGATGACTCCAGAAATATACTACAACCCTTTACGTTTCCCTCGCGTAGGGAAGAAGAGAACAAGGTCAACTACAGTATGAACGTATGTTCTTACACAATCACCCTTCCCGCTCTCCCTACGTGAATGGAACGAGAGACAACCGTAGTAACTATTACAGTGGAACATACCCTCCGCCATTCGTTTCACAGTGGTTTACACAGTATAGATAGATGTGGATGTAGATGTACAGTGTGTAGGTAATCGATCGTGTCTATTGCAAAAGAAGCAAACCAGCACTCACCTTAACCGATTTGGAGAAAACATGTATAACATCTCGTGCGTCTTGTTTCTTCGTCGTCCCCTGCACAGCTTTTAGTGTTTTAATGTCTGTCGTAATAAATCAGAAGGGTATCGTAGAAACTGCACCCAACGAAATTTGCGGCCAGTGAAATTTGCGCCCAGGAAGGGACCCCTAATCTCCTTGCCTGGCAGGTAGAAGAGCCAAGGAACGCTACCTGGAAGTTTCCGAGCTGGCATTTTCCAGTGAAAGCAGAGAGAGGGGAAGGGAGGGAGGAGGGAAAGAGGGGGAGGGAGATCAGTATTTTATCAGTTTCTAGCTGGTACCTGGCGCGTTGCTGCAGCAGAAGAAATAATTGTGCAAATAACGTTTGAAATTTAAAAGTGATAGTTTGTTTAATTACATGTGCTTCTTTAATGGCCCTTCAAATACATTTGCCGGTACGGCACGCGCGCCACCCACTGTAAGTTAAGCGTACTATGTCCATATCCTTCGCGTAAGAGCAAGAAGTAAGTCGACCAAGTTTTATTGCAATCAGATGAACGTTATGACAGCGCATAAAGTACAAACGAACTAATATATATATAAAGGATTCCAATCTTTCATTACTCCATCCCCTGTGTGCGCTGTTTATAGTTTTACTAACCGTTTTGACAGCGCTAACAAGCTGAAGGGAATCACGTCCCATTCGTGCCTGCGAGTCTTTTGAAGAAACAAACATGGCTGCCGACCGGCTTCAAACAGAAGTACAGCAGACGTCCATAGTGACATCTCCCCTCCTTTTACCTCCACGTGAAATTCGGTGCTGATGTGATATCTTTAGCCCACCTTGCACCTCACATCATTTTCTGAGGTCTGGCCTTTCCTTCGAATGTGTCGACATCTTGCTTTATGAAGCACAACCGATGCAGAATGAGAAGTGTCACATAGGAAAGCTGGAGGCAGTTTCGAGATAAATACGAAGCTCCTTAACCGCAGTAGAAGACAAATACGTGCTTACGAAAATTTGATTCTTTAACTGTGTTGAGCAGTCTAGTCAGAGATTGGTCTCATACATAAACAAAGATCGAAATGAAGTAACGCCCGATAGGCATGCAACGCCGGTAGAATCTTATGCTGTTGTTGTTGTTTTGAGGGAACTAAACATCTACGGCATCAGTCCCGCTGAATCTTATACTGGCAATTTTATGAGAAACACTTGCGTAGTCTACGCTTATTGTAAATAGTGTACGATAGCATGCGGTATTGTAACAAGTCTAGTGGCAGCACATATTGAATAGTGAGTAAGCGAACAAAAGTCAGGTCCGTACATCACAATAAAATGCCGCCGGTGACAAGATGTACGGCAATAATCTGGACATTCTGAATGTGTGTTGACCATTACATCATCAAGGGATTATTGCTCAAGATTTACCCACTTCCCAACGGCACCACGGTGGAGTGGCCTTGCTGCGGAGCAGGCGATTGCTCGCCGTCGGAGGTTCGAGTTCTCCCTCGGGAACGGATCTGTGTGTTGTTCATAGGTTATTTGAACTTAGTTTAAGTAGTTTGTAAGCCTACGGACTAATAACCAAAGAGGTTAAGTCCCATAGATTTACAAACATTTGATTTTTTTTTCTCATCGGCGATTCGGCGTACATCTCTCAGAACAATTTATAGGTAGTTTCGTCCAAAACGTATCCCAAGCATGTTCGATAGGGTACATGTCTGTAGAACATGCTGGTCGAATGACCAGCGATGTCGTTATCATGAAGGAACGTATTCTCAAAATATGCAAGATGAGCGCAAGAATTGTCGCCTTTGGGCGGTCAGAGTGAGGCAAGTCATACACACTTCCTGTATCTCGGTGCCTCCTCCACGTCCAAACATCGCTCTGGTTCAGTCCGAGACGTCTGAAAACTTCCCTTGATGAGAGTCCCCCCTGACATCAAGTAACAACCGATATCTTTTGAAGTTACGGTTTGTTTGATGTTGTTCGTAAATCTATCGGACTCAATTACGTGGTTAATAGTCCGTAGCTTACGAACTACTTAAACTAAGGTAAACTAACCTAAGGACAACACAACCACTCATGCCCGAGAGGGAACTCGAACCCCCAATGACGAACGGCCGCCGCGGTGGAGTAGCCGAGCGGTCTAAAGCGTCTCGCTGCGGAGCGCGCGGTTGCTCGCCGTGGAGGTTCGAGTCCTTCCTGGGGCATGGGTGTGTTTGTCCTTAGGTTAGTTTACCTAGGTTTAAGTTTGTAAGCTACGGACTGATGACCAAGCAGTTTGGTCCGATAGATTTACAAACATTTGAACATTTTGACGAACGGCCGCGCGGACCGCAGCAGGGCGCCCTAGTGCGCACGGCTAATCCACCGCGGCGAAGTTCCGGAAGCGTAACACCTAGCCAACACACATAAGGGTAAAGTTTGTATCATTGGTTGCAATTCGTGCTGCTTTACTTGTTTAAATAACAGTGTTACATATTCGACACACTATTCGATCTATAGGTGCATCGGGCTCATACAACTGTACCAGAACCTTGAATAATCTAAATGAGTGAAGTGGAGCACTGATTAGCTGGCTGCTCTCGTATTTGGGAGGACGACGGATGATATCTCAGAAAGAATATCTACATTTACATTTTCCATAATTTTCCTAAACATCCCCAGACAAATGCCAAGATTGTTTCTGTGGAGAGAGCAAGTTCTGGTCCTTCTTGTTGTTTAGAAGGGACTAAACTGCTAGGTCATCAGTCCCAGAGAGCAAGTCCGATTTCCTACACTATCCTTTCGTAATCCGAGCTTGTGCTTGGTCTCTAATGACCAGGAAGTAGACGGGACGTTAAACGCTAATCTAGCTTCTTGTCTTCCTTCCTTACTTCTTTCCTTGCTTGCATTAATCTCATTTAGCTCCATTTCAGTCCTGAAATAGAACATAGAAACGCTACTTGCACCTACTTTCGTGTTTCGAATGGTGTGTATATCTGAATGCAGTGTAATTGTGCAGTCATAGTTGCATGAATGATGAAGATTAGTTGGGTAGATGACGTAACTAATGAGGAGCTCAACAATATTGGGGAGAATAGGAGTTCCTGGCATATCCTGACTAAGAAAAGGGATAGGTTGGTCGGACACAATCTGAGACATCAAGGAATCGTCAACTTAGCATTAGAAGAAAGTGTGTAAGGTAAAAATGGTACAGAGAGATCGAGGGACGAAAACAGTAAGCAGATTCAAAAGGATATAGGTTGCCGTACGTATTCTCAGATGAAGAGACTTGCACAGGACAGGGTAGCATGGAGAGCTGCATCAAACCAGTCTGCGGACTGAAGACCATAACAACATTTGCATGAAAAGGTCAGTTTTTATGTGTTGGAAGTGAAACGATTCAGTTGCGATTTGTATTCTTACTTCATCAGCCTTGTAATTGGGTGTAGTGTCTTTTAGTCTTGTCTAGAGTATATTTCTTTTTGTAATGTTATCCTAAGGTTTTAAGAACTACTTATGAATTATTTTCAACGGTATTTATTTTATTTATTATGATGCATCCTCAATAAAAAACCATTTAGCCAGGATCCCAACAACTCCGATAGCAGCTAATTGAAATGCATAGAAAATTTAAGAAGAAATGCCTGGCTCCCTAACATGACCTCATGGAAGTTATTTTAACTGCAGTATTCCTATTCTTCGACACGGTAATGAAGTGTTTACCATATTGTCACGTTGAAAACTGCAGATGGTGCGGAATTCGAAGGCTGGTTGTTAAGAGCACAACACTTTACACTTACAACACCTTTATTGCGAACACAAGCGTACTCCTGCTTGGAGTGCTCCACCATTTATACAAAGAAAGAATTTTCTGGAACTTACATCAAACATAAGACACATGTAGAACATTCTAGAAATAGTAAATACAAAGAAAGAAATCTTCTTCTGCCAGTGGCGGGATTTGAACTGGGGAGCGCAAGCACAGCGATCTGCGATGCTAACCACTGCACTACGCGAGCTATCGGAAAATTCGCGGCATTGCTCCCCTTCCTGAAGGAACAGCGAGTCGCTGTTAAGTTCCCTTTGCAGCCAGCTGCAGTGTCCTGGATCTTGTCATGGGTCCTCTGTATGGCAGTTCAGGAGAATCCCTCCCTTCTGCCTGCACGCCTTCCTTGCGATGACGATAACCGGCGCCAGACCCTCCTGTCGTGGCTTCACCATTACCATAACTGTCTTCAGAGTCTTTAAACAAGAGTCCGTTTCTGTCTATTTGTTCTTCGGGATCGTTGCAAGGCTTCATACGGAGGACGTGCACAATGTCTCTTCGTTTTTGTCGTCTCGAGGACGGCTCATAATCGTCGACTTCGTATGTGACTTCTGACAGGCGGCGTATAATACGATACGGACCAGAGTATCGCTTCAGTAACTTTTCTGTTAGCCCAACTTTCCGTACAGGGGTAAAAATCCATACCAGATCTAGGCTGTACACAACAGGTCGGTGCTTCTTGTTATACCGCTGGCGGTCCTTCTCCTGGGCGTCCAGTGTCCGTATGCGAGCCAGCTGTCTTGCTTCTTCGACCCTGGTGATGAGCAGTTTCACATAGTCACCCTGAGTATCGTCCGGTTGGAACGGAAACAGTGTAGCCATTGTCGTGAGTCACAGATCCGTAGGACCTTGCCTGTAATACCTGCTTCTGATTCTGTCTCGGGTCTTCACGAATCCCAAATGACGGAATATTGCAGAATCGTGAAATAGTTGAGAATAGCTGGCCGGAAATGAGGTGGAACAACCAGTAGCCATTTGAGACCCAGTGGATCGTAGTTGCTCTTATACAATGTCCCATTTACAAGTTGAAACGCTCCTTTCGTCGGGTCTCCTTTCTCAGAGGCCTCTATAGTTTGTAATAATGCTGGATCTTCTCTCTGTTCAGCTGTAATGTCACCTAACTCAGTGAGAGCTCAAATTTCATCCATGATGTTGTGTTCAACTAATGGAATTCTCGAAAGGCAGTCAGCTTCCTTGTGCCCACGCCCGTTTTTGAATACCACTGTGACATCGTACTTTTGGAGTCTTAGTGTCCGTCTTGCTAGTCGACCAGATGGATCCTTCAAATTGGTCGGCCAAAGTTGAAAGACGACCGTCTGTCGTCTTCCATATATTTTTGTATATTTCTGTAAAGTAATAAATTATTTAATGTCGCTAGACTATCATTTTCTTAAAACTTGAACCCCACTCTTTTCAAGGCTTGAGGAATAGCATTTTTATTTCATGTGTTGAAATATTAGTTAATATTGCTAGGTTTTTCTTATTTTGTTATGTTAGTAATTTATTATTATATTACATAATGTGGCATAAGTATGGATGGCTTCTCCGCTACGCCACTGTCCCTGTGTGAATGTGCAGTTGTTGTACTTTTAAGTGTGTGCGAGAATCTATGGCGGTTTGAATGTGGGGAGTGATAACTCGCTTTGCATCGTTCTCTCTGGCTCAGTCGATAGCTGCTGAGGTGACCAAAGAGGTTTTCACACGTTTTGGTTGCGAGCTAGTTAGCGAACCTAATCCAGCACGAGTGTACTCGCTCTCCGTCCCACCATCACTTTTTCTTGGATTTTCAGGCTTCCGGGCGTTTCCTGCGCCCCGGTGGCCGCTCGGCGATTTATTCTGGGCTGGTCCTCTGGTGTGGTAAGGTTGGTTCTGATCTTGTTTCTGGAGACGATAGTGTTTCATTGACTAGCATGTTTAACTTAGATTCGTAAACTTAGGTTTTTTTTTTTTTTTTTTTTTTTTTTTTTTTTTTTTTTTTTTTTTTTTTTTATATTTTCTCCGATCGTGTGCGGAAATGTATTCTCGTTTTTCAGTTCAGTGATTTCCAATAGATAAACGTGATGTGTGTGATTCTAGTTGCAGTTTGATAACGGCTTGGTATGTTAAAGCCTTTTGTGATCATGTGACGGTGCATGAACTCTGTGTAAATACTTTCTAGCTTTGTGGGTCCCGATTTCTAATAGGTGATGTGTTCATTTTTTGTACAGGGCATGTAAAAATCTTCTCATCGTTTCCTTCCGTGAGTGATATGTGTACCACGTGGGTTGTTCATAGAACAAAGCCTTCAGCTTCCACTCTTGTTCGTTCCATGCCTATCAGGTAAGTAACTATACGGGTATCCTTCCGAATTCCACTGATATTTCGCGATCTTCTCTCCCCTCCGCTTTTGATTTCGCCGTTTCTTCTCCGACTTGTAGTACGCTCTCTTTCTTTGTCAGTAATTCTCTCTGAGCGTTTTACAACCTCCTGCAATAGCTTCTTCATGTAATTCTAAACATTTCTATGGGTTACATGCCGTAATTCTTACTTTTATTTTTCCGACTTTGTAATTGTTATTTTTCTGGTTTTCCTGAGACAAGACCTCATCCGACTCTGTAATCGTCCCCTATCGCGTGTAGCTGTATTTCATTCGCTTCCTTATATAATTCTAAACATTTTTATGGGTTGCATGCTGTAGGTAATGTATTTTTATTTTTCGGAAATTGAATTTATTCAATTTTATCGGTTTTCGGAACCACGTGGGTCCGAGTTTCGACTTCCGGGGTTTGCAGCTAGTCGCCTGAATTCACGCCACTTATCATATAAAACCAGTGCCTAGCTCGATTTCTAACAGACTGCAACTTAGGAATCCACCGTGATTTTGTATAATGAATCCGATTTTCAACCACTTCACCTTCAGTGGAGTGTGTTCATGCAAAGTAGCCGTGTGTCGCCGTTAGCGTGTTTGCTCGCGGTCCAATTAAGATGTAATTTAACTTGGATATACACGCGCACCATCTCAAAACAGGCACGACAGACCAGAGCCAGTTGCAAAGTGTTTTTGTATATTGGGTTTTGTGCTACCTCCGACTTGCTGAATTTCGCCGACAATAGCGGCGCCTGCTTCCGCCTCGTCTCAGCACGCTGATTTTGGTGAGTTTCGCTGTAGCATCACGTGTGTGTGAGAGAATGAATGTTATTTGTGAATCCTTCCCCCAGTAGCGTTAAATCATGTATAATTTAGGCTGGGTACCGTCCGCATTAATCCATGTAAGAGATGCATTTCTATTGTATTAACAAAATTGGTTCTCCATTTTGCTTGTTTTCTATCTGAATAAACAAGTTTAAGTTGAGCATAATCCGTAAGCTACCTATAACCATCCCTCTTTTATTTAATATTGTTCTTCACAAGTGCTGAGAACAAGATCAGATGGAATGCTTCTTATGTCTAAAATGAGTTGCGCCATAAACGTTTTCTTAGCCACCTTTCTAAGATAACTTTAATTGTGGTGGCTTGCTTATTAATGTCTGTGTGTTATAACGTGTGAGCTGCTATGTATATTGACAACTGTAGTATTTACTTCCTGTTATTGAAGTAATTTGAAACGAGTCAGTTCTCAGTTTGGGCCAGGGAACAAGGCTCTGTAGCAAGGCGTAACCAGTAGTTCACACGGACCTCGTTTGCTAATTTTAGTGATAAAACAAGGCTCTTGTTGCGTACAGTGGTCGACTTTTGAAGTAAAGAATGGCGGTCTGTCACGACGATGAATGGTATACCGAATAGATACGCCCGGAACTTGTTGATAGCCCAGATAACGGCGAGACATTCCTTCTCGGTTGTAGAGTAGTTTATCTCGGACTTTGAGAGAACTAGTGATGCATAAGCTATCACCCTTCAGCACCTTCCTGAACTTGTACAAGCACTGCACCAATCCCATAACCACTAGCGTCTGTGTCAAGTTCAGTTTCCGCATTCTCGTCGTATAAGGCTAGAACTGGTGCGGAAGTCAGAGCCTCCTTATGTTCGTGGAAAGCTCGTTCTTTCGTCTCATCCCAGTAAAACTTGGCGTCTGCCTGCAGAAATTCTTGCAATCGACGTGTCTCGTTGCAAAAACCTTCTATGAAACGATGATAGTATGAGCACAGCCCGAGGAAACTTCTCACATCACGAATGTGCTGAGGAGTTGGAAATTCTGTGACTGCCCTTACTTTATCTGCATCAGGACGGACACCATTTCCATTGACTATCTGCCCCAGGATTTTTATTTCTTTGGTGACGAAGAGGCAATTCTTTGGGTTGAGGCGGAGGCCTGCTGTCTGAACGCACTTCAACACAGTTGACAGGCGGTTTAGATGTTCAGCATATGTCCTTGAGAAAACGACAATGTCATCTAGGTAAGCCGGCCGCGGTGGCCGAGGTGACTGAGGCGGTCCAGTCACGGTCAGCACGGCCACTACGGTCGGGGGTTCGAATCCCCCCCCTCGGGCATGGATATTTGTGCCGTCCTAGTTCGTAAGTAGTTCATAAGTAGTTTGTAAGTTTAGGGACTGTTGACCCCGTAGTTAAGTCCCATAAGCTGTACAAACATTTGAACATTTGAACATCTAGGTAACAAAGACACGTCGTCCATTTAAGATGTCGAAGCAAGTTGTCTATCATGCGTTCGGATGTGGCCAGGGCATTACATGGTCCAAATGGCATGACCCTGAATTCATAGAGGCCGTCAGGTGTAATAAAAGCCGTCTTCTCCCTGTCAGCTTCGTCAATCTTGATTTGCCAGTAACCTGTCTGCATGTCCATGGTTGAAAAGTATGTAGCTCCTTTCAGTCTAACGTGTCGTTAATGCGCAGCAATGGGTAGACATCTTTCTTTGTAATTTTGTTCAGTCGCCAACAGTCGACACAGAAACGCCACGTGCCATCCTTCTTCTTGACGAGTACCACCGGATACAAGGGACTCTCTGAAGGTTGAACATCATGAAACATCTTCTCCACTTCCTCCCGAATTATGTCTTTCATTTGGCGGCACTCTGTACGAACTCTGGCTAATTGGTGGATGATCCCTAGTATTGATACGTTGTTTCCAGGGAAGACCTTGTTACCTGTACTCATCGGAACGGCTTCTTCAATTTGTAGCTCGTATCTCAATAGTCAATGACAGCCTGAGATACCTTAAGGAAATCCCATCCGAGGATGACATTATGTCTACATTCTGTTAAAACTACAAATTCAAAAGGATGTGTCCTGTTGTTGATAGTTACTCTTGCGACACATGTTCTGCCGGCTGGAAGTATTTTCCATTTGCGACCTTCAGCACAGTTGCTCTTGTATCACAGAACATTGTCTCCTTTAGTTTGCGGCGGTAGTCATTCGATAATAAAGAGAAGGAAGCTCCTGAATAGACTAGTGTCCGGCCAGGTTGGCCGTCGATGATATCAATGAGATTTCCCGACATTTTAGCGACTGTCGTCCATGGAGAATTTTCATCTGTGGCGGCCTCACCTCCGTAGATAGTCGCCTCGCCTGGTTTTCCTGAACACGGCGGCTAGGCGAGCGGTTGGTATCTCTGTAAGGCGACGGTGAACTGCGGGGGCGTGTTGGAGAGTGACCGCATCCAGGATACAGTGATGGGTTTCATCCCATAGGTCGACAGTAATCATCTGCAGTTGACTGCCGCTGAAAAGACTGCTCATATGGTTGGCGTCTTGCGTCATAATAATTGTCAAATACTCGCCTTCTCTCCCTACAGTATCGTACGACATGTCTGGGAAGGCCAAAGCGGAAACACTAGGGCGTTTTGTCTTCTGTTCTCCAGATATGTCCTCCTGCGAGGCCTTACAGTTGCTGGAGGAGTTGGTTGTGGTCGCGTCGGTCGGTTCCTAAGCTGCCGTTTGGCGGCTGTGGCGTAACTCATAGCAGGGCGAGACCATTCTTCACGTCGAGTGCGACTAGCGGGGCTGGCAGGTGCTAATGTTTGAAACACTTATTCTTCAGTAGCTTCGGCTCTTTCATGACATACAGGACTGACATGCTTGGCCATAATCTGGTGCTCGGTTGGTCCAACAGTCCCGGCTGTCATAAACGGTTGTAATTCTTCTCTCACAATTTGTCGTATGTGAGAAGCAAAGTCATACTGGTCTTCCACAACGGCCATAGGAACTACATTCGGGAGTCTGTCGTGCTTCTTTCGTCCAACCCTCCTCTGCTATATCTCTTCAATTTTCTGGCACCGTTGGATAAACTCTTGTGTCGTCGAAACGTCTTTTAACAGAAGAGCTCCATACATGTCTTCCGCAATGCCCTTCATAAGGTGTGAAACTTTACCGGCCTCCGTCATATCCGGGTTAACTACGTGACAAAGGGCCAAAGCACTATGTATATACGACTGTGTTGACCCACCATGTCGCTGGGCCCTGTTCTTCAAATGCTCTTCTGATAAACGAACTTGCCGCTGGTGGTCTCCAAACGTCTTCATAAGTTCTGTATGGATTTTTCCCAGCTATCGAGCTTGTCCTTGTTATTTTCAAACCACTGCTGTGCCGTCCCGTCCACGTAGAAATATACTTTTGCCAAGCGCATAATGTGATCCCACCTATCATACTTGGTGACTCGGTCGAATCCTTTCAGCCATTTATTTGGGTCCTGTCCAGCGTCTCCCGAGAACACCGATGAATGTCTGATGTGCAGCTGGTTTACCGGTGTTTAGGCATCCATGCTTCTTTTGATGACACGGAGCTACGGACGGAGGTAAGCAGAATACTCTTTGTATTCCGGTTCTTGTCCGTGGAATCGACGGCTCTTACGCTGCCTAATCGGAGCCACGATGATGGAGATGTATTGCAGAATACCCGGCGCCTTCACCAGAAAGTGTCACGTTGCAAACTGCAGGTGATGCGGAATTCGAAGACTGGTTGGTAATAGAGCACAACACTTTACACTTACAACACGTTTATTGCGAACACAAGCGTACACTCAGTACAGACTGACTCCTTCTTGGAGTTCTCCACTATTTACACATAAGAATTTTCTGGAACTTCAAAGTACATCAAACATAAGAAACATGTAAAACATTCTATAAATAGTAAATACAAAGAAATAAATCTTCTTCTGCCCGTGGCGGTATTTGAGGCTGGAGACCGCAAGCACAGCGATTTGCTATGCTAACCCCTGCACCACGCGTGCTATCGGAAAACTCGCGGTAATATTTACTAGCTCTGTGTAATGTAAGATCAAAGAATTAAGCATTAAAAGAAATTATATTACGAGAAAGTACCTTTCATTCATGGTATAGGCTACTGAGAAAAACTAAATTTCATCGAACAAGTAGGGCAACGATGAAAGATAACGTATAGTGTAAGTGAAGCAAACTAGCAAAGTCTTATTGGACGTGATTGTCCATGCCTTCCACAAATCACTGTCTCAGTTCTGCACTTCCCGTCAATCTTACTTTTGCTGTTCTCTATAGTCCACTTTATCTGCTTTATTTATATTATTCTCCTTTCAATCAATTAAATTCAGTACCTCCTGTTATATCCAAGGATTTTTTTCTGCATCCTGTCTTTCTACCTATTTTGTCCATTGCAGTCTTCATTATTTTATCTTTAAAAGCTACAAATTCATCTTCTACTGTGTTGTTTCTCCAATTTCCACCGATTGATGGCTAAAGCTACAACTGAAACTCTAAAGAACCTCAGGTTCTTTAAATTTATACAGGTCTCATCTCCTTATTTTCCCACCTTTCTGCAGTTTGTTCAGTTTTAATATGCAGTAAGATATGGTAAAAGTCTATATCTGCCCTTAGATATGTCTTGCAGTGTAAAACCTGGCTTCTGAAATCTATGTCTTACCATTATGAAATCAGCCTGGTACCTTCTAGTATCTCCTGGTCTCTTCTACATATACAACCTTCTTTCATGATTATCAAAACAAGTATTTCTGATGATTAGGTAGTGATCCATGTAAAATTCTACAAAGTGCCAGAATGAAACTTTCACTCTGCAGCAGAGTGTGCAGTGATATGAAACTTCCTGGCAACCAGGACTCGAACCTGGGACCTTTGCCTTTCACAGGCGCACAATTTTAATCTGCCAGGAAGTTTTCTACAAAGTGGCTTCTTCTTTCATTCCTGTTCCCCAATCCATAGTCAATTGCTATTTTTCTTATCTATCTATTCCTACTACTGAATTCAAAACTTAAGAACTAATTACGAACTAGGACGGCACAAATATCCATGCCCGAGGGGGGATTCGAACCCCCGACCGTAGTGGCCGTGCAGACCGTGACTGAAGCGCCTCAGTCCCCTCGGCCACCGCGGCCGGCACTAATGAATTCCTGTCCCCCATCACAATCACATTTTCTTCTCCCTTAACTGTCTGAAAATATATATTCTACAGTGTCCTCATCGGCATATTAACTTGTAGCACTGTGATGCGTGTTGGCTTCATGTATATCTTGGCTATGATAATGCAGTCATTATGTTTTTTCATAGTAGCTTGTACACATTCCTATTTTCTAATTCATTATTAGATTTACTCCTACATTAAGCCAAACTGATTTTGTGGTTATAACCTTGGACTCGTCTGACCAGAAGTTTCATTTATCTTTCCAACAAACTTCACTAATCCCTTGAGGCTTTCCCGGCATACAATTGACATGTTGAGTAAATGGGTTTACTGCCAGATGTTTGTGTCGCTCTGGCACAATATTTCGGCCACGTAACTCGCTGCCTTCTTCACGTGCTACCTGAGACTGACTTCTTGGAGGATGGTGTCCAGTATTTATGCCCAAAAGGAGTTGAGCGCTTTGTTTGCGGTCCGCGCCCACCTGGCGCTGCTAGTAAGCTGTTGTCCCGTCCTCGCCCGGCTCGTCTGCCATCTGTGACTGTGGGGCCTCTCTCAGGCCAGTCCCACCTTGGGCGCTCCATACGCGGTCTGTGCCCGCCTTGCGCTGCTCCTGAAGTGTTGACAATTCCCTGGTGTTCCAACGGACGTCCGCGCCTACCTCGTTCACCATCTGTAGTTGTGGCAGGTGTCTGGGGCCCGTCCCGTGTCAGGCGCTCCGTTCGCGGTCCGTGCCCGTCTGGCGCTGCGCATGAGTTGTCGACAGTTTCCTGGAGCTCAAACCGACGTCCACGCCTGGCTTGTTCACCGTCTCTGGTCGTGGCAGGTGTCTGCGGCCTGTCCCACATCAGGCGCTCCGTTCGCGGTCCGTGCCCGTCTGGCGCTGTTCCTGAGGTGTCCTCGCTTCTTGAGGAGTTTCTAGGCTCCTTTCGTTGGGCTCTGATAAGTTCCAGACGGGACTCCATGCTGAACTGAACTGGTAACCGCTGTCTCAGTTTATAGATTGTCTGTGACCTTGATCTCGATGGCTTCCTTTATGACACTATTCCACAGTCTAGGCGTCTGTGTCACAATTTTGGTGTTGCTGTAGTCCATCGAGTGACCGAACTCCAGACAGTGCTCTGCTATAGCTGATTTAGTCACCTGTCTAAGTCTGATGTGCCTCTGGTGTTCTTTGCACCCCAGCATTGTCTCAATCTTGGAGGGTGGGCAGAATATGCTCTTTATGTCATATTTCAACAGAATTCTGCTGATCTTTGCAGAGATAGGTCCAGCATATGGCAGGTATGCCACCTTTTTTCCCTCCTCTTCTGTACCCTGTGGCTTGCTGGTAGCATGAAGTGCCCTCTGGATGTCTGTGGAGGAGTAACCATTTCTGCTGAACACCAGTTGTAGATGTTCCATCTCAGTATCCAGACTTTCCGGATCTGACAGAGCTCGAGCTCTGTGCACTAGTGTTCTCAAGTCTCCATTCTTCTGTGCTGGATGGTGGCAGCTGCTGGCTTGAAGATATAAGTCAATGTGGGTGGGCTTGCGATACACATTGTGCCCTAGGGTGCCATTTGCCTTCCTCTTGACCAGGACATCCAGGAATGGGAGCTGTCCATCCTTCTTTAGCTCCATTGTGAATTTTATACTCGGGCGGTGTGATTTTAGGTGTTCCAGAATGTCATCTAGCTTCTCTCTGCCATGGGGCCAGATGACAAATGTGTCATCAACATACCTAAAAAAGCACTTGAGCTCGTAAGCGGCTGATGCAAGTGCCTCCTCTTCGAACCTTTCCATGAAAAAGTTGGCTACCACAGGTGATAAAGGGCTGCCCATTGCCACTCCTTCCGTTTGCTCATAAAATTGACCCCTGTAAAGAAAATATGTTGAGGTCAGTACATGCAGTACAAACAGGGCACCATCGAACTTCTCTCCAATGAGATCCAGTGAATCAGTGAGTGGCACTCGTGTGAAGAGCGACACCACATCGAAACTGACCATGATGTCAGTCCACGGTACACAGCTGCCTTAGCTATTGTAGGAAGTCCTCAGAGTTCCAAATGTGGTGTGCGCATTTACCCACATATGGTGACAGTATCTTCTTCAGGTATTGTGCAGTGGGGTGTGTCACTGCACCAATGTTGCTGACAATAGTTCGAAGAGGGACTCCTTGTGGACCTTGGGGATTCCATAGAGTCTGGGTGGTACAGGTGCTTTGGCATGAAGCTTCTTGATTACCTGTTCTGGTAAACCTGTCTTCTTCAGCAGTGGCTGAGTCTTCTTGTCAGCTTTATCTGTGGGGGTCGCCATATAGTGGTTTGTATGCAGTGTCCTCCAAGAGTTATTGTAACTTCATATCATAATCCAACTTGTTTAAGATGACAGTGGAGTTACCCTGGTCAGCCGGTACAACTACAATACTGTTATCCTCCCATAGCTGCCCGAGTGCCACCCTCTCTTTGCTCAAGATATTAGACTTGACTGGCTTCGTCCTGGTGAGTGCCTTGCACGTCTCCCTGCGGGTCTCTTCAGACACATTGGAGGACAGCGTGTTTGCGACTTGCTCCACTGCACTGATGAAGGCTGAAACTGGACTACTTCTAGAAGTTACTGCAAATTTGGGCCCCTGCTGAGTACTTTTGTGGTGGCCTCATCTTGCTGCTTGTCACTCAAGTTGATCACCGTCCATGTGTCCCCATCATATTGTAACTTCTGGTTGAGGCGTTGAAAAAATGACCTACTGACATGCTGTATATTTCTTCATGGTGCATTCGGCCAAAGACCAGGAGGCACCATCCACCTTGTCCCAATCTTCTCTGGTCAGGGTAGCTGCTATGGAAAGGTGGAGCTGCAGCAAACCCCTGGACGTGACATCTAGGCGATGACGCATATTGTGCACTCTATCTCTTACCAACGCAAGACTGGTGTGTTGTTTGTTTCTGTTTGCCGCTCTGGTGTTGACATGATGTTTGAACCTGACGAAAACAGGAACTACATCCTCCTCTCAGCATCTCAGTAGGAAACTGAGGGAACTCAGCATCCTCCCCTTCCTCTGTTGTAGCTTATCCAGCTTCTTGATGTTGAAGTACATCTCCTCCCCATAGTCTTCTGATGTATCTCTTGAATAGCTGATGCTCCGCTCCAGGAACCACATGTATGTCTGGCCTCTCCACAGATATCCCCCTGCTGTGATTGCACCGATTGTCCAGCAATCTATATCTTTGAAGTACACTAGTGATCCCACCTCGGCAATGTCTGTCATTCATTGGGGTGGGTTATAAACAGTGATAGTGATAGTGTACTGAGTAGAAGTAATTGAATTACATGTAATGATTACAATTTATGTAGTCTTTCCTTGTAATCAGTACTGTTTAGAAAATGTAATTATTTGTAATTTACTTTTTCTAATAAGATAGTAATTGTTACAAAACTGTAATTGTTACTTTATATTAGGTCATCATCTTTGTAGGTATTTTGCAGTGAGTGAAAGATCTGTCACTTCAATATTCTTTGGTGCACTATTCATACATTATTCACATCATTCATAATAGCATCAATGATCAAAGGTTCTTTCTTGAAATTGGGTGTTTTGAGTGAAGATGAGTTTTTTTTTTCTTTTCTTTGTTTCGCTTTCTTTGTGACAAAAACATTGAAATTCTGCTGTTTTTTAAAGTCAACAATAATCTAAAACTGTAAATTTGTACTTAAAATATGACTAATTTTTGTAGTCATTCTTGTACCACCCTCTTTCTTATAAATATATGTATATATTTCTATTAATTGTTGTTTGGTGTCTTTTTCAAGTACAGCTTCCTATGCCAGTAATAATTCTGAGAATTGCCATTCTTTCTCCTTCAAACCACTTATCAAGGTTCAGGGTGTTTGACTTGACTTTTCCATTGGGCACAACAGAACTGGTAAGTGAATGATGCTGAATAATGTACCAGTATCAGTCATTAGATGTGAAAGGATGTATTGCATAAAGTGGAAGTGATGTTGACCTGAATGGGTTGGAGCAGATGTTGTTGAATTGTTTTCTAAGTTAAACAATCTGTTCTATTTTAATGTATTAATATTTTTCTCTATGCATTCATATTTCTCTTTATGTTTTAGATATCAATAATTCCACCAAACTAAAAAATAATTGTAATTGTACCAATTACTTTTTGAAAAAGTAATTAGTAATTGTATTAGAGTGTGTATTTCTCCAACTAGGTGTAAATGAATCTCATTACATTTTGGAGAACTTTCCTCAACACTGGTTATAAACTTAAAAGTTTAAGTGATACACCTTACATTGTTGTTGATCACAAGATGCTGCAGAAGTATCTCATTTCTGTACTGAGAAAGTTGTCACAATTGACTTTCATTCAGGAGGACAGTGGTTTAAATCCCTATCTGACAATCTAGATTTAGGTTTTCCATAATTTAACTAAATTGCCTCAAGAAAATCACAGATGGTATTTTTAAGGTAATGGTTAACTCACTTTTTCATTCTTCCCTCATATCATCTTTTACTCTTTATGGTGTTATAAATAGGACTGTTAAACTTAATCTTCACTCTGTTTATTCTGTCTTAAAAACAATAAACTTCTAGAAGAAAACCTTGAATTTATATTTTATTTATAGTGCTGTTCAGTTTTATTCTAGGCTAATGTTCATGCTATAGAATCCAACTGCTATAATTAGAATTTATGATACATACATTTATATGCATTTGTCATCCATGGTCATCTTAACACAGATAGCATTGATGTCCTTTCAGGAGGACAAGAAATGGCAGTTTAGTTTTTCATTCTTGTGGCTTGAATTCATGCACAGTGTCATATTTCATTTCTCAGAATTGCCTGATTCCACTACAGATCAATTTTAGCTTGTATTGTTGATTGTAAAGTGGTTGGAGATGGTTCCAAAGTTAAGATTCATACTGAATTCTGTATTTCTTGAACTTCTTAAAATTTTTGTGACATTTATATGTGTGCATTTCATCTAAAATGATGTTTTAATAATAATGATTCCTCAGATTTAAAATATAAAAATTCATTTTGACGTCCTTTCAGGATGGGCAATATTACAAAACAAATGCCATGACAGTGAAAATAATCACTTACAAAATTTTTGTCTATTCATGTGAAAACAATTTATACCTTTAAAAAAAAATTTAAAACTAAAAGTAATTCCACACTGAGTTAATTATGTGAGTCTCCTGTAGTTATCTTAATGTCACTGCTGATTTGTTTTGCTTGATGCATATTAACAGTATATCCCAGTCACCAGTTTACAGCTGTCTATATTAACAAAAGGCATTGTGGAGTTGTGGCGTTTGAATATTCTCAGCAGCATCCACAACAGAACTAAAGAAATTACAGACTTTTTTTTACCAAGTAAGATAGCGCAGTGGTTAATGTGCTATATTCTTCTTCAGATTGATTGGGATTAAAATTCTAACAAAAAATTCACAGTTAAGTTTGTTCAATGTCTTTGTGCTATCGAAACTTGTGCCTAGTCAACATTGACCTTGTCATAAACTTCCTTTCACCCTAAATTAGCTTACATTCCTGTCTATAGTCTCTCCTACCCTACAACTGGTTTCCTTCCTATCAGTAAGTTGTGTGTATTTTATGAAGTGTTCTGTAGCATTGCATTATTTACATATATGTCCAGTTAAATAAAAATAACATGATAGAGAAAATTATATTTTTGAGCTTCTCATGATAGGAAGGGTGCCTGGTTATCTAAGTCCAACACAAGTTGGAAAACAGATTATACAGTTAGCAACCATAGCAGTCAAGACAGTTAACATCATCATACATGTGGATATGTCTCAATGAAAACAAAACCTTACCTTACCTTTTTTTTTGTGCTTTTACTTCAAATTCTGAAGAATTCTTGGGAATCTAAAGGTAGTGATATATATTACTCTAACTGTGAGTGATGTATACTGAATAAGTAACAGTCAAGGCATAAAGAACATTATTGACAAAAGACAGACATATTTCAAACTGTTTTAACATACATTTAGTACTTTCAAGTTGTACTGTCAAAGCCACATTTTTCAGAGACATCAGATTTATAACTATTTTCTCTCTGTAAACTTTGTGCAGTATATATCAAAAGGGTATCTTCATCTGTACACTAAATTTTTAAGTTTTATTATTTATTTATTTTCATATTTATCATGTTCCGCAGGACCGAATTGTGGAGCAAGTCTCCATGGTAATGGAACTAATCAGTACATCAGATTGTAACAAAAGAGCAATAATAGATAAAATGATACATATAGCAAACCTATGCGCACACAGCAGCTCTAAGCATAAGTAAAGAAACCACAACTAACACTCAAAAATATGTACTGAGAGGCCAATGTCAGAATTCCCAGGCTACTATGCAGGGGTCATCAAGATGTTTGTGAACTTAACCACATATTTCTCGAACCTTCCATTTCCGTGCAATAAATGCCCTTTCTGAATCAGAGGAGTTACCACAAAAAATAACACCATACATCATACGTTGTTATGGTCTTCAGTCTGGAGACTGGTTTGATGCAGCTCTCCACCCTACTCTATCCTGAGCAAGCCTTTTCATCTCCTCATAAGAATGGCAACACAAATCCATTTTAATCTGTTTACTATACTCGATGTCTAAGAATGTGTCCTACCAAGTGATCCCTTCTTTAAGTCAAGGTATGCCAAAAATACCTTTTCTCAACAATTCTGTTCAGTACCTCTTCATTAGTTATGCGATCTACCCACCTAATCTTCAGCATTCTTCTGTAGCACCACATTTCAAAAGCCTCTATTCTCTTCCTGCCTGCACTGTTTATCGTCCATGTTTCACTCCTGTACACGGCATCACTCCACACAAATCCCTTCAGAAAAAACTTCCTTACACTTATATTAATATTCAAGGTTAGCAAATTTCTCTTTATGAAAAATGCTTTTCTTCCCATTCCCATTCTGCATTTTATACCCTCTGTACTACAACCGTCATATGTTATTTTACTACCCAAGTAACAAAACTCATCTACAACCTTCATTGTTTCATTACCTAATCTTATTCCTTCAGCATCGTCTGATTTTCTTAGGCTGCATTCCATTATCTTTGTTTTGCTCTTGTTAATGTTCATTCTATATGCTCTCTACACTATCCATTCCATACAACTGTTCTGTCTCTGACAGAATTATGTCATCAGCAAAATGAAATGTTTTATTTTTCCACCCTGAACTATCCCTATTCCAAATTTTTCCTTACTTTCCTTCACTGTCTGCTCGATGTACAAATTGAATAACATCAGAGAAAAGCTACAACCCTCTCTTACACCCTTCCCAACTAATGCATTCCTTTCATACCCTTAGAGTCCAATAACTGTGGTCTGGCTTTTGTATAAGTTGTAAATAACTCTCCTTTCCCTGTATTTTACCCCTGCTGACTTCAGAATTTGAAATAGTGTATTTCAGTCAACATTGTCAAAAGCCTTCTACAAAAGCTAAAAATGTAGGTTTCCCTTTCCTTAATCTATCTCCTAAGATAAATCGTAAAGTGAGTATTGCCTCCTGGGTTCCTACGTTCCTCCTGAATCCAAACTGATCTCACCCGAAGTCAGCTTCTACCAGCTTTGCCATTCTCCTGTAGATAATTCGTGTTAAAATTTTGCAACCAGGACTTATCAAATTGATGGTTTTGTAATTTTCACACCGATCTGCACCTGAGTTCTTTAGAATGGGGTTTACTACATTTTTCTTAAGGTCTGAGGGTATTTCACCTCTCTCATACACCTTACACACAAGGTGAAACAGTTTTGTCGTGGCTGACTCTTCCAGAGACTTTAGTAGCTCTGAGGGAATGTCATTTACTCTCGGGGCCTTGTTCCAACCTATGTCTTTCGGGGCTCTGTCAAATTCATCTCTCAGTATAGTATCTCCTATTTCATCTTGATCTACTTCTTTTTCCCTTCCTACAACATTGTCTCTAAGTTCAGTTCCTTTGTAGAGCTCCTCTATGTACTCTTTCCACCTTTCAGCTTTCCCTTCTTTGCTGAGAACTGGTTTTCCAACTGAGTTCTTGATATTTGTAGAGCTGTTTTGCTTGTCCCCAAATGTCTCTCTTATTTTCCTGTAGCCAATATGTACTTTTCCCCTTCTTCTTCATTCTTCTACAGTTTTGCATTTGGCTTCAAGCCACTCCTGCTTAGCCATTTTGCACTTCCTGTCAATCTCAGTTCTTAGTCGTCTGTACTTCATTTTGTCTGTTTCATTTACTGCATTTTTATATTTTCTCCTTTCATCAATTAAATTTAGTATTTCCTGTGATATCCAAGGATTTTTGTAGGTCTTTCCTTTCTACCTATTTTGTCCTCTGCTGCCTTCACTATTTCATCTCTCAATGCTACCTATTCCTCTTCTACTGTTTTATTGCCCCCGTTTCTGTCAAAAGATGCCTAAAGCTCCCTCTGAAATTCTTAAGAATTTCAGGTTCCCTCAATTTATCAAAGTTCCATCTCCTTATTTTCCTATCTTTCTGCAGTTTTTTCAGTTTCAGCCTACAGTTCATGACCAATAAGCTATGGTCAGAGTCTATATCTGCACCTGGGTATGTCTTACAGTTTAAAACCTGGTTCCAGAATCTATGTTTTACCATCATAAAATCTATCTGGTACCTTCTGGTGTCTCCAGGTCCCTTCCACATACACAACCTTCTTTTGTGATTCTTAAGCTGTGTGTTTGTTATGATTAAATCATGTTCCGTGGAAAATTCTACCAGGCGACTTCCTCTTTCATTCCTTCTGCCCAGTCCATATTCACCTACTATTTTTCCTTCTCTTCCTTTTCCTACTACCAAATTCCAGTCTCCCATCACAATTAAGTTTTCCTGTCCCTTAATTTTCTGAATAATTTCCTTTAACTCCTCATCGTCGGCAGAGCTAGTTGGCATATAAACCTGTACTACTGTTTTCTGTGTTGGCTTCATTCTATTTTGACAATGATAATGTGATCACTGTGCTACTCATAGTAGTTTACCCGCATTCCTATTTTGTTATCCATTATCAGTCCTACTCCTGTGATACCCCCAACTGATTTTGTATTTATAATTCTGTACTCACCTGACCAGAAATCCTGTTCCTCGTTCCACCGATCTTCACTAATCCCCACTATAACCTATCCCTTTCCCTTTTTAAATTTTTTAATTTTTCTACCTGATTATTAAGGGATCTAACATTTCATGTTCTGATCCATAGAATGCCAGTATTGTCTTTCCTGATAACATCCTCCTGAATAGTCCCCACCCGGAGATCCGAATGGGGGACTATTTTACCTCCAGAATATTTTACCTGAGAGGATGCCATCATCATATGTTCATACAGTAGAGCTGCATGTCATCAGGAATAGTAATGGCTGTAGTTTCCCCTTGTTTGCAGTAACTGTGTGACAAAGCAACATTATCTGATGTTACAAGGCCAGCTCAGTCAATCATCCTGTAACTACTGAAAAGGCTACTGCCCCTCTTCAGGAGCCACATGTTTGTCTGGCCCCTCCACAGATACCCCTCTGCTGTGGTTACACCTACGGTACGGCTATCTGTGTCGTTGAGGCACGCAAGCCACCCCACCTCTGCAATGTCTGTGCTTCATGGGGGTGGCATATGTCATAAGTGAATTAAAAAAAAAATGGGAAAAGTAGACTACTTTTTGTGTTGAACAATCACTTAGTTCAGATACTGTTCTAATGGTAGACAATGAAGCATTTTGTGTTTGAACAATATCCTGAACATGAGTTTTCCACAAAAGTTTACTATCTACCTGAATGTTTGGTTTTTTTTATGTTCCGTCTCACTTATAATGTCCCATTCCGTGTAATCACAAGGTCAGTTTTGTTCAAATGGGTGTTTAAAACTTTAAAAACTCAGATGTGTTGTGATTTGGCATCTTTTTTTCCAATAAGCCATAAACTTGCTTCTTTAATTGTATTATTTGATACTGCATTAATATTGCCAGCAACATCATTCACTACTTAGCTGGTGTCACCCAAACAGAAATATCTTACTTGTTATAGTAGCAGACAAGTCTTTAACATAAATGAGAAACAGCAACCCCAGAACAGAACTCTGGGGTACCCTCACTTAACTGTGCCCCATTGTGAGTGCAAATCATAGCCATTTTCAACAATGCAGAGCATTTCTTTTTTCTGTCTGCTATTAAAGGAACGGGTGAATCAATTGTGAGCTATTCCCCATAATGTTCTGACCCTTGCAACAATATCTTGTGATCAATGCAAACACTTTTGTTATGTCAAAGAATATGCCTAGTGTTCATAACCTTGTATATACAGCCTTTTCAATAGCTTAACCAACTACTGATGGTGTAGAAATAGCTATAAAGTTGTCTAGATACCCCACCATATCCTGAAGAGTCATTAGTCTTTAATGATTTAATTACTGATTCAATCTATACCTTCTCTGTATCACAGAGGACTACCTGAGATAACAGTCTTGAAGAATATTATTTTCTAAGAGAACTACATGATTACATGTAGTAGCTAAGGTTCTGTATAACTCACCTGCTATATTCAGAAAATGATCATTAAATACTGTACATATATCTGACTTGTCAGTAACAGAAAAAGTTCCATTACACACTAACTTTGTGCTGCTGATTAGATACTTCCTGTGTTTTTAATTTTATCCTGAGAACCAGCTATTATTTGTGCTTGCCACATATTTTCTGCCTTCTTAAATACATTTTTCAGAACCTTACAATACTGTTTGTAATGGGTTACTACAGCTTGATTCTGACTGCTTCAAACAGTTTGATGTAATTCCCACTTTGTTCTACATGATATTCTGATTATCTTGCCATCCACCCAGGCTACCTGTTAGTTGTAGTACCTTATTTTAAGCATTATAAGAGAAAGAAGCTTTCAGAGAGCATGATAAACATATTATCGAAAGCATCATATTTATCATCTATATAATCAGCATTATAAACAACCTGACAATCTTGTTCCTTAATTAGATTTGAAAAGGCCTCTATTGCAACAGGCTTAGCTTTTCTAAATAGGTTATAATTATTTTAACAGATGTTTGAGCACAAACCATTTTAAAGTTAAAATTTCTGCATCAAGGCCTGAAAGGCCATTTACTATTATGCTAATGGACAGCTCCTATAATATTAAAGAATGAACAAAAATGTTGCCTGTGGGTGTGATGCTGTTCCCTACATTCTTGGAAAGAATAGTGTTTGCAACAGGTGGGGGGAATTAAAACAATCACTTACACAACTGATGTTGAAATCCCAACAAATTTACGCAGTGATAATGGCTTTGGTCACACAGATTGAAACTGTTGCCAATGTGTACCACTATAGTGGGCCAGGTGGCAAGATCCATATGACGTCCATCTCATCCCACATTTTGCTCATTCAGTCTCTCACCACGACTGCCTGCATTGAACTTGAATCTTCACCAGTTGTCGAGTTGAAAGATGTGGTCACAGTGAAAGACTTTCCAAGAGGCTGATCAAGAATCCTCTCTGAAAGAAAGCTCCCAAACAGGTTTCAGGTACTTTTTGCAGCTGATAATTATTCTGAGCCTGAAGTGGTTGCTTGCTTTATTCCAAAGGAATGTTCTAAACCTACAAGATTGGGCCATTCACAAAGGGTGGAATTACTTGTAGTTGGAAGATCCAGTGTCAGGCACATACTGGCGCGTCTTAGGGATTGGCTGCCAAGGATGGGAGACAGTCTTATATGCACTCTGTGTGAATACCAGGGGTCAGCTCAGATGTGGAAATGGTCCTACTGGATGCCATGAAGAATGCAATGGCATCCACCTGCAGTTGGTGGCTCATGTCAACACTAATAACTGTGGTCATTTTGGACTGGAAAGCTTCTCCGTGGTTTCCAGCAGTTGTCTGGCATATTCACCAAATCTAAGCCTCAGAACTTTCACTTACTTTTCATTCAATTCCAAGCCATAGACCTTTTTCTTTCTTTTTATTTATTTCTTTATTTTTATTGAAAAAAAAACATAACAAAGTCTGATTTAGATTTGAGTAAATCTTGTGAACTGGTGAATTCTACTGGTTTTGCTAGAAAGACCATGAGACGTCACCATAAGTCACCATCTATAGCATCACTGACAGGGCCGACTGCAGACCTTCAGTACTGAGCCAGTGCACAGTGCTGTAATAACTCCTAGATATAATGTTATGTCTGTTTTTCATAATGGAATTCTTAAATTCATTGTGTGTTCTTGTTTCTTTGTGTTGTGTAATTCATTTGTGTGGAGTGTTGCCTTGTACGGGAGTGAAACATGGACGATAAGCATTGCGGACAGGAAGAGAATAGAGGCTTTTGAAATGTGGTGCTGCAGAAGAATGCTGAAGATTGGGTGGGTAGATCGCATAACTAATGAGGAGGTACTGAACAAAATTGGTGAGAAAAGGAATTTTTGGCATACCCTGACTAAAAGAAGGGATCGCTTGGTAGGACACATTCTTAGACATCGGGGAATCGTAAACTTAGCATTGGAGGGAAGTGTGTGGTGTAAAAATCGCAGAGGGAGACCAAGAGACGCGTATAGTAAGCAGATTCAAGTGGATGTGGGTTGTCGTTCTTACGAGGAGATGAAAAGGCTTGCTCAGGATAGAGTAGGGTGGAGAGCTGCATCAAACCAGTCTCCGGACTGAAGACCATAACAACAACAACGTGTAATTCTTAAAATGATTGTATATTTTTTATATTTGACAACTGACAGTGATAGTATTGTGTTTAATAATAGAAATTTGTACAGTCATTATTCATTTGTTTGTGCCTTTCTACTTTCTGTCCATTGAACATAGCTTAGTTTGTCAGTCAGGTGTATCCAGAGTACAGTGCAGTAGTATGCCACTGTTAGGGTACAGCAGTGAAATACTGAAACACACAACTGGCTTTATATTTGTTATCTGAGATTAATTATTAAATTCTGCACGAGTTTGTGTTCTTGTAATGCTAATATCTGAAAATCCTCGAATATATATATATATAAAATATAAAAAATAGACGAAGATTACTCACCAGGCGAAGGAGCACAGGTGTGACAGCATCACAAATAAATAAATGAATACACACACACACACAATCGCAAGCTTTCGCAACCCAGTTGCGTCTTCAGGCAGTAGGGAAGGAGAGGGAAAAGGAAATGATGAGGGTTTTAAGGAAGGGGGTAAGGAGCCATTCCAATCCCGGGAGAGGAAAGACTTACCTTGGGGGAAAAAATGGAGGGTAAACAAATGCACACATGCCCACACATTCACACAGACACAAGTACACCTAGGCAGACATACTGTAGAAAGCAAAGAAGTTAAGTTGGTGTACTTGTGTACTTGTGTCCATCTCTTAAGTTGGTGTACTTGTGTCTGTGTGAATGTGTGGGCATGTGTGCATTTGTTTACCCTCCATTTTTTTCCCCCAAGGTAAGTCTTTCCTCTCCCGGGATTGGAATGGCTCCTTACCCCCTTCCTTAAAACCCTCATCATTTCCTTTTCCCTCTCCTTCCCTACTGCCTGAAGACGCAACTGGGTTGCGAAAGCTTGCGATTGTGTGTGTGTGTGTATTCATTTATTTATTTGTGATGCTGTCACACCTGTGCTCCTTCGCCTGGTGAGTAATCTTCGTCTATTTTTTATATTTTATTTTTCCTGCTAGGAATTTTTCGTCTTAATAATCGTTTCATATATATATATATATGTATGTATGTATTTGAAAGTACTTGTATCTTTTTCTCCCCAGTAACTATAATGTGTAAATCTGCATAGTCTTAGTAATATCCTTTGCTTTGAACAGCAACTGAGCATTGATCACAGCTCAGTCAGCCATTCATAGTGAATCACCAATGTAGTGACATTTTGCACATTTAGATTTTCTATTTGTTTCCACAGATTAATCCTTAGTTTGTTAAGAGAAGGATGAATAGGAAATGCACATGCTATGAGAGGAGGCATTGGTCAACATTCACAAATTGCTTAACAGTGTTGTGTCTATGGTTGTCCATCTTCAGACTGCTGCCTCAGTGTAGTGATGGTGAAGCAATGTAAGAGGCTCACTGCAGGTTGAGTGGCAGCTTGTATTGCATTTACATTGCCAGATACAGAGTGTCAATGTGGAGGCTGTCTGTCTTGCCTCACCTGTTCACACTGTGAGTGAACAGGAAGCCATCTCGTCAGCTGGGTCCGAGTAGACACTCGGAGTGAGGTGTTTGCTAGTTCTTGAGAGCTCCAACAGTGTAGTATTGTGGAGTCCCATAGGGAGATAGCATACAGGGCTAGAAACCAGTCCAATGTGCACTTGGTATGTCAGCCGATGGGCCTCACCTGACATGTAGGAGGAGCCTTTGCCAGTGGCTATTGAGCATACACCAAGCAAATTGGTGCAGTGGCCTCCAGCCATCCTCATTTAGGTTTTACTTGATTTCCCTAAATCACTCCAGGAAAGTGCCAGAATGGTTCCTTTCAATGAGCACAGCTGATTTCCTTTCCCATACTTAGGAAAAATAATCACTCCAAGCATCTGCTCTGCTTCTAATGACCACAGTTGGTAATTTATTTGTGTGAAACATGTATATACATGCAAAACAATTATAATTATACAGTATACACTATTAGTTTCTTTTCAACATAACATTTCAAAATTTTATTACAAAAGTGAAATATATATTACTTTGGTAAACTGTATAAGCATTGTTCAATAAGCTATTCTTTTAACTGCTTTTGAACTTTTTGCTATTTCATAGCTTAATTTCTTTTAGTAAGCTAATTAAAATATTAAGAAATTAATTAAAGTATTTTGCCCCTTTAATGTATGAACTATTACCAGTTTGCTTAAGTCTCCTGCTTACGTCAACAATACATTAAACCCTAATCTTCCTTCCTTACAGGCATACAAGATGTAGTCCTCTGTAATTGTTGCTTGGTATTTTTGTCCATTGTCATTCACATGTGTAGAATTGGTTGAAGATTGCTGGCCTTCTGTGTGGGGCATGCAAGCAGAGCTTACAGTTTGCAGCATTGGTTGGTTTTAAGCTTAGTAGAGGGTCTAGACCACAATCTGTTCCCAGTTTTGCATTATAGGGAGGAGAACTGGAGAACTCCTTATTATAGGTTGGGGTTCATTACACAAAGGAAGCAGCTACTCATGTAGAAAATACATGTGGATTTCACATTCCCCCCCTCCCCCCCCCCCCCCTCGTATAGATAGCAGTTTGATGTGTTCTGTTGAACATGCACCAGGCAGGTAGTGAAATCAGGTCACTTTCAGAGGAAAGACACTTTGACTGACAGAATATTAACAGTAATTTTCGAAGTATTCATAATAGAAGTTCTCAAATTTACTGCATTGCAGGAAATTTCTTGCTCTCAATTTATCTTCAGGACAAAGAGCTGGCTGAATCCCAACGTAGAAAGCTCTGAAATATTGAGTGTAGTATAGAATGTATATCATAAAGACAGATTAGGCACAGTTGGAATGGCTGAGTTACTTGTAATTGACAAAAATATTGTCTCAACTGAGTTTGAAGTGTGTCTGAAATTTAGTTATAACAGGCCTAGGAGAAATAAAGTTAATGGTTAGGTGTTTTTACTGGCCACCCAGTTCCACCATTACTCTTCTATACTCATACAAAGAAAGTTTACAGTTAGTAGCTGAAAGATGTGCAATATTAGTTGGTGGTGTTCTAAACCTACTGAGTATAGTAGCATCATTACAGGTGGTACAGATAAGCAGTCTTGTGAAATGCTATTGAAAAGTTTTAGAGTAAACTGTCTTGAACAGCTACATTAACAGAATTATTTTAGACATTGTAGTTATAAACAGACTTGAACTTATCAATGATGTCAATGTAGAGGTCAGAGCTATGATAATAATTTCATCATTGCGACAGTGGTTATCAAAGTCAATAAATACACTCCTGGCCATTAAAATTGCTACACCACGAAGATGATGAGCTACAAACAAGAAATTTACCTGACAGGAAGAAGATGCTGTGATATGCAAATGATTAGCTTTTCAGAGCATTCACACAAGGTTGGCACCAGTGGCAACACAACGTGCTGACATGAGGAAAGTTTCCAACTGATTTCTCATACACAAACAGCAGTTACCTGGCATTGCCCAGTGAAACATTTTTGTGATGCCTCGTGTAAGGAGGAGAAATGCGTACCATCACATTTCCCACTTTGATAAAGGGCGGATTGTAGCCTATCGTGATCGTGCTTTACGTATGGCTACATTGCTGTTCACATTGGTCATGATTCAATGACTGTTAGCAGCATATGGAATCGATGTGTTCAGGAGGACAATACAGAATGCCATGCTGGATCCCAACAGTCTTATATCACTAGCAGTCGAGATAACAGGCATCTTATCTGCATGGCTGTAACAGATTGTGCAGCCATGTCTTGATCCCTGAGTCAACAGATGGGTTTGGGTGCAAGACAACAACCATCTGCATGAACAGTTTGATGACGTTTGCAGCACATGGACTATCAGCTCAGAGACCATGGCTGTGGTTACCCTTGACGCTGCATTACAGACAGGAGTGCCTGTGATGGTGTACATAATGATGAACCTGGGTGCTTGAATGGCAAAACGTCATTTTTTTTTGTATGAATCCAGGTTCTGTTTACAGCATCATGATGGTCACATCAATGTTTGGCAACATCGCAGTGAATCAACATTGGAAGCGCGTATTCATCATCGACATACTGGAATATCACCCAGCGTGATGGTCTGGGGTACCATTGGTTACATGTCTTGGTCACCTCTTGTTCACATCGACAGCACTTTGAACAGTGGCCATTACATTTTAGATCTGTTATGACCTGTGGCTCTACCCTTCATTCGATCCCTGTGAAACCCTACATTTCAGCAGGATAATGCATGACTGCATGTTGCTGGTCCTGTACGGGCCTTTCTTGATACAGAAAATGTTTGACTACTGCCCTAGCCAGCACATTCTCCAGATCTCTTGCCAATTGAAAATGTCTATCAATGGTGGCCGAGAAATTGGCTTGTCAGAATACGCCAGTCACTACTCTTGATGAACTGTGGTATCGTGTTGAAGCTGCATGGGCATATGTACCTGTACATGCCATCCAACCTCTGTTTGACTCAATGCTCAGGCATATCAAAAAAAAAATGTATGATGAGATTAAATAAGTTATTCAGAGTTGAGAGAGAGAGATAGAGAGGAGGGGGGGGGGGGAGATTGATTATCATGCGGGACTGGAACCTGGTTGTAGAAGAAAGAAAAGGACAAATAGTTGGTGAATATGGACTGAGGAAAAGGAATGACACAGGAGGTCGCATGATAGAATTTTGCAAAGAGCACAATTTAATCATCAGAAAGACACCGTTTGAGCATCATGAAAGATGGTTGTATATGTAGAAGAGTCCAGGAGACACCAAAAAGTAGGAAATTTACTTTATAATTGTAAGACATAGATCTGGAAACCAGGTTTTAAACTGTAAGACATATTCAGGGGCATATAGACCATAATGTATTGGTACTGAACTGCAGATTAAAAATTAACTTCCAAAAGGTAGAAATGCAAGGAGATGGAACCTGGATAAACTGAAGGAACCAGAGTCTATTGAGAGTTTCAGAGGGAGCATTGGTCAACATTTGACCGAAATTGGAGAAAGTAATACAGTAGAACAGGAATGGATACCGTAGCTTTGAAGATGAAGTAGTGAAGGCTGCCAGGATCATATAGGCAGGAGGACAAGGCCTAATAGAAATCCTCAGGTAATACACAATATGTTGTTGTTATGGTCTTCAGTCTGGAGACTGGTTTGATGCAGCTCTCCGCCCTACTCTATCCTGAGCAAGCCTTTTCATCTCCTCATAAGAACGGCAACCCACAGCCACTTGAATCTGCTTACTATACGCGTCTCTTGGTCTCCCTCTGCGATTTTTACCCCACACACTTCCCTCCAATGATAAATTTACGATTCCCCAATGTCTAAGAATGTGTCCTACCAAGCGATCCCTTCTTTTAGTCTGGGTATACCAAAAATTCCTTTTATCACCAATTCTGTTCTGTACCTCTTCATTAGTTATGCGATCTACCCACCTAATCTTCAGCATTCTTCTGTAGCACCACATTTCAAAAGCCTCTATTCTCTTCCTGTCCACACTGCTTATCATCCATGTTTCACTCCCGTACAAGGCAACACTTCACACAAATGCCTTCAGAAAAGACTTCCTTACCCTTAAATTAATATTCGATGTTAGCAAATTTCTCTTTTTCAAAAATGCTTTTCTTCCCATTGCCATTCTGCATTTTATATCCTGTGTAATGCGACCATCACATGTTATGTTACTGCCCAAGTAACAAAACTCATCTACCACCTTCATTGTTTCATTACCTAATCTAATTCCTTCAGCATCGCCTGATTTTCTAAGACTGCATTCCATTATTTTTGTTTTGCTCTTGTTAATATTCATTTTACACGCTCTCTTCAACACACTGTCCATTCCATTCAACTGCTCTTCTAAGTCCTTTGCTGTCTCTGACAGAATTACAATGTCATCAGCAAAACACAATGTTTTTATTTCTTCCCCCTGAACTTTAATCCCTATTCCAAATTTTTCCTTGCTTTCCTTCACCGCCTGCTCAATGTACAAATTGAATAACATCGGAGAAAGGCTACAACCCTGTCTTACTCCCTTCCCAACTGATGCTTTCCTTTCATGCCCTTCGAGTGTAATAACTGTGGTCTGGCTTTTGTACAAGTTGTAAATAACTCTCATTTCCCTATATTTTACCCCTGCTGACCTCAGAATTTGAAAGAGTGAATTCCAGTCAACATTGTCAAATGCTTTCTCCAAATCTACAAAAGCTAAAAATGTAGGTTTGCCTTTCCTTAATCTACCTTCTAAGATAAGACGTAAAGTGAGTATTGCCTCCCGGGTTCCTATGTTCCTCCTGAATCCAAACTGATCTCACCTGAGGTCAGCTTCTACCAGCTTTTCCATTCTCCTGTAGATAATTCGTGTTAAAATTTTGCAACCATGACTTATCAAACTGATGGTTCTGTAGTTTTCACACGTGTCTGCGCCTGATTTCTTTGGAACGGGTATTATTACATTTTTCTTAAAGTCTGAGGGCATTTCACCTGTCTCATACATCCTACACACCATTTCAAATAGTCTTGTCATGGCTGGCTCTCCCAGTGACTTTAGTAGCTCTGAGGGTATGTCATCTACTCCTGGAGCCTTGTTCCGAACTAGGTCTTTCAAGGCTCTGTCAAATTCATCTCTCAGTATAGTATTTCCTATTTCATCTTGATCTACTTCCTCTTCCCTTCCTACAACATCGTCTCTAAGTTCATTTCCTTTGTAGGGCTGCTGTATGTACTCTTTCCACGTTCAGCTTTCTCTTCTTTGCTGAGAACTGGTTTCCCATCTGAGTTCTTGATATTCGTAGAGTTGCTTTTCTTGTCCCCAAATGTCTCTTTTATTTTCCTGTAGGCAGTATCTATTTTCTCCCTTGTTATACATTCTTCTACAGATTTGCATTTGGCTTCTAGCAATTCCTGCTTAGCCATTTTGCACTTCCTGTCAATCTCATTTCTTAGTCGTCTGTACTACATTTTGCCTGTTTCATTTACTGCATGTTTATATTATCTCCTTTCATCAATTAAATTTAGAATTTCCTGTGTTATCCAAGGATTTTTTGTAGGTCCTGCCTTTCTACCTATTTTGTCATCTGCTGCCTTCACTATTTCATCTCTCAATGCTACCCATTCCACTTCTACTGTTTTATTTACCCCTGTTTCTGTCAATTGTTGCCTAAATCTCCTTCTGAAATTCTCCAGAACTTCACTTTCCTTCAATTTATCTAAGTCCCATCTCCTTATTTCTCTACCTTTCTGCAGTTTTTTCAGCTTCAGCTTACAGTTCATGACCAACAAGTTATGGTCAGAGTCTTTATCTGCCCCTGGGTATGTCTTACAGTTTAAAACCTGGTTCTGAAATCTACATCTTATCATTATAAAATCTATCTGGTATCTCCCGGTGTCTCCTTGTCTCTTCCGCATCTACAACCTTCTTTTGTCATTCTTAAACCACATGTTTAGTACAATTAAATCATGTTCTGTGCAAAATTCTACCAGGTGACTTCCTCTTTCATTCCTTCTGCCCAGTCCATATTCACCTACTATTTTTCCTTCTCTTCCTTTTCCTACTATCGAATTCCAGTCTCCCATCACAATTAAGTTTTCCTCTCCCTTAATTGTCTGAATAATTTCCTTTAGCTCCTCATATTTCTTCGATCTCCTCATCGGTAGAGCTAATTGGCATATAAGCCTGTACTACTGTGGTCGGTGTTGGCTTTGCATCTATCTTGACTACGATAATGCGATCACTGTGTTTCTCAAAGCAGTTTACCGCATTTCTATTTTGTTATCCATTATCAGACCTAATCCTGTAATACCCCCAACTGATTTTGTATTTATAATCCTATACTCACCTGACCAGAAGTCCTGTTCCTCTTTCCACCAAACGTCACTAATCCCCACCGTATCTAACTCCAACCTATCCATTTCCCTTTATAAATTCTCTAATTTTCCTACCCAATTAAGGGATCTAACATTCCACGCTCCGGTCCATAGAATGCCAGTATTGTCTTTTTTGATGACAACATCCTCCTGAGTAGTCCCCACCCAGAGATCCGCATGGGGGACTATTTTACCTCTGGAATATTTTACCTGAGAGGATGCCATCATCATATTTCCATATAGTAGAGCTGCATGTCCTCGGGAAAAGTAACGGCTGTAGTTTCCCCTTGCTTTCAGCCGTTCGCAGTAGCTGTGTGGCAAAGCCACATTAGCTGATGTTACAAGGCCAGCTCAGTCAAACATCCAGACTGTTGCCCCTGTAACTACTGAAAAGGCTGCTGCTCCTCTTCAGTAACCATACATTTGTCTGGCCTCTCCACAGATACCCCTCCACTGTGGTTGCACCTACGTTACAGCTATCTGCATCGTTGAGGCACACAAGCCACCCCACCTCAGCAATGTCTGTGGTTCATGGGGTGGACAATATACTGAATATAATTTATGAAAGAAGAAAATATAAAAATGCAACAATTGAAGCAGGAAAAAGTGAAAATGAGGTTGGCAGGAAGTGCAGATTGCCTAAGCAGGAGTTAGTAGAGGACAAATGCAATTCTGTAGAAGAATGTATATCTAGGGGAAAGTTATATACTGCCTACAGGAAAATAAGACAAGAAAAGTAGCTGAAGGAATATCAGGAGCTCAGATAGAAAACCAGTACTAAGCAAAGAAGGGAAAAATGAAAGAAGGAAGGAATGTATAGAGGGCCTAGGTAAGGTAAATGAAGGAAGTATTGTAAAAATGGAAGAGTAAGTAGATAAGATAGGAGATACAATACTGTGAGAAGAATTTGATAGAGCACTGAAAGATTTGAATCATAGCAACATCTCTGGAGTGGATGATACTCCCACATAAATGCTGACATTGTTGGAAGAGGCAATCGTGAAGAAACCCACCTTGTGTGCAAGAAGTATGAGACAGGAGAAATACCCTCAGACTTCAAGAAAAATAAAATAATTCTCATTCCAAAGAAATCAAATGCAGGCAAGTGTGAAAATTACAGAACTACCAGTTTAATAAATCATGGTTGTAAAATACTACCTTGAGCTATTTATAGATGAATGGAAAAACTGACAGAATGCAACCTCTGGGAAGTCAGTTTGGATTTAGGAGAAATGTTGGAACAACTAAGGCTGTATTCACCTTATGACTTATCCTAGAAGATAAGTTAAGGAAAGTCAAACCTACATTTTTAGCTTTTATAGGTTTATAGAAAGCTTTTTGCAGTATTCTACTAGATACACATTTATTGAAGTCATACTCTGAGCACAAGTGACACTGAATAGATGAAACAGACTTAGAGAGCATTATATCACATTTGTCTATTGCATAAAACCAGTCTTTGCGGAGAGAAGCTTACTTGACAATATGAAAATGGTACTGAGATGAAGCTCACTTTATGCACTTGAGATAGACCATGCTCTCATCATCACCAGTGGCACACCTGGTGGCAGCCAGCTGACTTAAGACTGGCTCTGGATTTGAAGGCACAGCATATGAATATCACACACCTCCCGTCCTCACAAGGGGCCAGCTCACAGCACTGAATGTCCATACAATCAATATCACTATCACTTGCACATACATGATGCAGCAGAACCAAGACATAGGGTTATGGCTGATGACTGTAGTGAGGTTTGCAGCACATCAGATGCCAGTTTGAGATTACTGGTAATAGAACTTCTGGCTGGTGCTATTGTAGTGCCAGCCCTGCCTCCACTGCTGGTGGAGCCCAAGGCTGAGGTGACAGGGTCCCAGAGGACGCCACAGGCACTTTTATGGAAAGACCCTGCAAAAGTCCAAAATGGGCCAGGTAGCTCTGAGAATGGCACAGCATCAGAAATTCTAGTTGTAGACTCAACTGGAGGTAGCAATAAGGAGCTCAATGTTGGAGTGCAACTGACCCAAGTGGCACGTCGCTTCTCCATCAGATGTGCATACAACGCAAAGTTGGCAGCAGGGCCCTATTTAGGCAGGTGCAACATGTGCATCTGCACAAGACCGCAAAATTTTGGGGATGCCAAAATTCCCCCCCCCCCCAAAAAAAAACTTTACATTTTATTTTTATGTTAATTGAATCATCATTATTCAGAGTTTAGATTACAGTAATACATTTTAAAATTCAGGTTGTTGTGTTGATAGCAGTGGTGTATCCAGAAAGGCATAAAATAAGTTACTGCACAGGGGCATTCCATACCCTAAATACGGCCCTGGTTGGCCTCCTTCACATCGTGCTACTGTTGTTGGTGTCCACTTTGAATGTCAGTTGAATACCCATGCCACACTGCTGCGCCGGTATAGTGTTGTTTTGTTTTATAGGGGACTAAACTAAAAGGTCATCAGTCCCTACCTGGATAGAATCAGTGTCGTGGCAGCTCCCATGGACATTGTGGCAGAGGTGTATGAGCAGGCTGAGTGTCGACTGCGGATGGAGGCCATGCAGTATCTCCCATGGGCTTTTGTCATAGAGCAGTATAAAGCAATAAGAGGCCAATAACCTAACCAGAGTGATGTCGGGTAAGGCAGACAATGTATATACACATCTGGTTCTTGAAAGTGCATACCATCCTTTCAACTTCCCTATTGGACTGGGGATAGAAGTGAGAGGAGAGGACATGGCAAATACTGTGCTGACTACAGAAGTCCCTGAATTCGTGAGATGTAAATTGGGAGCTATTTTTAGTAACAACAGTAATTGGTATACCTTACAGAGTGAATACTTTGGACAATCAGCAATCATGACAGCAGAAGAAAGATGCATACTACAGGCTACAAATGGGAATTTAGAATGTGTGTCAATAACCAAGAGCCAGTATGAACTGAGGAACTGTCCCACATAGTCTACATGGAGCCATTTCCATGCCTGTTCAGGTAGTGGCCAAGGAGTAAGGGAAGCATGAGGAGCTGCCTTCTGGGTTGCACAAATGTCACACACATTCACAACATGCATTATTTTGCTGTCCATTACTGGCCAAAAACAATGGTTTTCAGCCAAAGCTTTCATGTGAATAATTCTCCAATGGTCGCTGTGAAGTAGATATAAGACCTTGTGGTAGATAGAACTTGAAATCATCATGCAAGGAGATGTGTTTGCAGGTTGTAGCAGCAGAACATCCTCCCACACGACAAGTTGATACCAAAGAGCGTAGAAATTGTGTAAGAGTTCCAAGGAGTGATGAGTGGGAGCATATAGGCTGCTGGATGTAATAAACATTCCAAAACGGAATCAACTGGCACTGCTGCTGCCACATGATTAGATGTCAGGGAAAAACCTTCAACAGTATGTTGTGTCTCAATATCTACAGAGTAAAAGTCAAGTTCATCCTGATCGAAGGCTGTGTCAGAATCAACTGGCAGGTGAAACAAGCTATTGTCTGCTAATGAGCAGGAAAAAAGTGAATTTTGCAGTGAAAACGCAACAAAAATAAAGCCTAATGCTGGAGCCTGTGAGTGGCTTTGTATGGCATGAGAGCAGATGGATTAAAAAATTACACCAATGGTTTGTCATCTGTTATCAAGAGAAATTTTGTACCACAAAAAGCACATAGAAGTTTTTGAGCACATAGGCAATAGCTAAGGCTTCTTTCTCAATCTGAGCATACTTGGACTGGGTCAAAGTGAGAGTTTTGAAGGTGAAGGTGATAGGGTATTCTGAGTTGTCAACAAAGAGATGTCAGTGCTGCACCAAGACCAAAGTGAGGAGGCATCAGTGGGAAGAAACAGGTGCTGGCCCAGACAAAAAGTTTCCAAGCATGGGCCTGGAACAAGCTTCTCTTTAAAGGAAAGAAATGTGGCTTCATATGCAAGGGACCACTGAAATTTAGCACCCTACCTCAAAAGGTCATACAAAGGGCACAAAATGGTCACAGCCCCTGGAGTGAATAAGCAATATTACAAAAGAACACCTGTAGCTCTTTTACCAAAATGTGATGCAGGGGTGCTGTAATAGACCAAACATGGCCCTTAAGTGAGGTAATGCCATGACCCAAAACTTTGAAACCAAGATACTCTATAGATGGTTGAAGAAATTGGCACTTATGATGGTTATGCTGCTTGTTTGATGAAGTGTTGGTTGCTAAACATTGGAAAGTTGTACAGATGACACCAATACTCAATAAAAGAAGTATGATTAACCCAATGAATTGCAGAACCGTATCACTTACGTTGATTTGCTGTAGGAATTTTGAAGATATACTGCATTTGGACATTATAAATCAGCTTGAAAATATGATCTATTGACTACTGATACATAACTAACCCTGGTTTAGAAAACATTGTTTGTGTGCAATGCAACTAGCTGTCTATTCTCATAAAGCAATGAGTGTTATCAAAAGGGAATCTCAAATTGATTACATATTTTTAGATCTATAGCACTATTCAGTGTGATGCCTGTGAACAATGGAAGGAATTAATACATCATGAAAGCCTCAAACATTACAAATGAATAATAGCTACAGCTGCTTACAAACAGTGGCTAATTCCCTCTGAATCCATTCACAACAGGCACAGTCCCTACCTGTATCTATCAAGCTACTTTCTTGAATTTGCCATAAAGGGTAAAGCAGTCAACAAGCCGAAGATTGGTTTGAACACCACAGTGCTTTACTAGGCATGGTCCTGTTTGGAGGTGGTATGCCGTTGCCTTCCTCCAACCTTCGAACTGACTTACCCAGCCAGTTATAGGGGGACCTACAGTTTAACGTGGGTTCCGAACCACGGTATTTTTCACATAAACATTACTGCCAGAGGTGAAAGAAGTGGAAAGTGACAGATAAAAATCCTAGGACCTGGCGGGGATCGAACCCACGACCTTTGGATTTGTAGCCTGGCACTCTACCACTGTGCAACCGAAGCGCGAATTTGTCATATAAACCAAATATTCAAGAATAAAGCTCTTAAAAATGGAAGCACAAATGAAATTTAAGAATTGACTAAGAAAAATACAGGTGTACCACAGATGGAAGCCACAACAAAACTGACTGGCTAACTAGCTGAGAGACCTTTAAAACAACAGGGTTTTGTTCCACTCCTTTAAGCCCACTATGTTCAGCTGCCAATTGACTCCAGAGACCACTTTATTACATAATAAATACATTTACATTTATGAGTTTATATTTAATTTTCAATATCTTTCTGCAATCTTGCAATCTGTAATGTTTTAATTTATATATTTTTGTATGTAGGCTAAGTCACACTTATTATTTAATCTCTGTTTTTAAATAAGATAGCCTCACCAGATGACGGTGGCACAGTCCTCCGAAACCGGTAGTCATTAAATAAATATGTATTACGCAATCTTGACATTTCACTTTTGAAGAAAACTGAACTTGTTTCTCACTTCCAGTTCCCTCAGGAACTGCATTGATTGTTAGCATAGAAATCTAAATCTTCTATGCTCCTCCAATATCCACAAAACAGGTAGTATATTATCTACCTAAATCTTCTTTGCTATACTCACTTTGCAGTACAGTGAAATCACTGATGGTTTAGAATAAAATACAAAATTTTTCATGAGTAATTTTTTATTATGACTGACATTTTCATCCTTCATTGACTTCTGTAACATAATTCGTTACAATATCACTGATACCATCTACCTTTCTAAAGGATTTATAAAGTGATTTGTACTCCCTTACATTCCAATTTCCACCTAAGGTGTCCTAAAGTGAGAACTGAATGTACAGATCTATAAACACTATGGCAATCTTTTGGTGACAGTGTCTCAGATTTTTTCAAAGATATTTTCCCAAAACTCTGAAGACTCAGGAAGAAGAGTGTTCTCTTATTGGAGAAAAACAGTGTTATGTTCTTGAGCTACTAAGGAGCTTTTTCTTTACATAGAAAGTAAGTCAAATGATATACCACATAGGCATTATTGTTTTTCCCTGCAAAGCCATATTCAAAAATTCCTCAAGCTATAATGCACAATAAGGAACTCAAATTTTTCCAGGAAATCAGATACCTGAAGCAACCTTAACAGAACTTCTGCCAGCTTGACTTTCTATACAGACATAGAAGTGAGAATTTTTATTATCCATATTTAATATATGGGGAGTACGATATTTTATTTGATGTGAATATTATTTCTCAGTAGTGGATAGCTTTTGAAGGATCTGTACCTGCTGCATGTCAAAGCCTAGGTTGATGAACAGTTTTTGCCCTTAATCTAAGAGCACCCAAGTTAATCATATTTTGAAATTTTGTGTTTGGTCAGCTGTAGTCACAGTATGACACATTTTAAGGCAGTATCTATAAGTATCTGAGGCAGGTGTTACAAAACATATGTTAAATTCAAAGACTGAATATTTTCTGAAAGAATCATATTTTTACTATAATTCGAATATTATAGAGGAAAAATTCCTAACAGGAAAAATATACGTAAAAAATAGATGAAGTACACTTACCAGGCGTAGGGGCACAGGCAGTAATAGCAACAAATAAACACACAGACACACACACACACACAAAATGCTAGCTTTCGCAGCCTAGCTGCTTCATCAGGCAGAAGGGAAGGAGAGGGAAAAGGAAATGATGAGGGGTTTAAGGAAGGGGGTAAGGAGCCATTCCAATCCCGGGACAGGAAAGACTTACCTTGGGGGAAAAAATGGAGGGTAAATAAATGCACATACACCCACACATTTACACAGACACAAGTACACTTAGGCAGACATACTGTAGAACTGTAGAAAGCAAAGAAGTTAGAAGTTAGACAGAGATGCCACTTGAGGCAGAGGCTCTGTCCAGAGAACCAAGGCAAAGATGTTAAGATGGTGGGTGGGAATTCGAATTTAGCGGAGGTTGAGACCAGGTGGGCAACGGCAAGAGAGAATATGCTGAAGGGCTAGTTCCCATCTCCGGAGTTCTGAAGGATTGGTGTCAGTGGGAAGTATCCAGATAACCCGGACGGTGTAGCACTGTGCCAAGATGTGCTGGCCATGCACCAAGGCATGTTTAGCCACAGGGTGATCCTCGTTACCAACAAACACTGTCTGCCTGTGTCCATTCATGTGAATGGACAGTTTGTTGCTGGTCATTCCCACATAGAACGCTTCACAGTGCAGGCATGTCAGTTGGTAGATCACGTGGGTACTATCGCAAGTGGCTCTGCCTTTGATCGTGTACACCTTCCGGGTTATGGGACTGGAGTAAGTGGTGGTGGAAGGGTGCATAGGGCAGGTTTTACAACGGGGGCGGTTACAAGGGTAGGAGCCAGAAGGTAGGGAAGGTGGTTTGGGGATTTCATAGGGGTGGACTAGGAGGTTACGGAGGTTAGGTGGGTGGCGGAAAGACACTCTCGGTGGAGTAGGAAGAATGTCATGAAGGATGGATCTCATTTTGGGGCAGGATTTTAGGAAGTCGTATCCTTGCTGGAGAGCCACATTCAGAGTCCGCTCCAGTCCCAGAAAGTATCCGGTGACAAGAGGGGCATTTCTGGGGTTTTGTTGAAGGTTCTTAAATTGGGGGGATGAGGAAGTGGCTCTGGCAATTTGCTTCTGTACCAGACCAGGAGGATAGCTGCGGGCAAACAAGTCTGCTCCAGTCCTGAATCCCTGAACCAATACACCAATAACCTGATAACAGCCTTCACATCCTGCAGCTATCCTCCTGGTCTGGTACAGAAGCAAATTGCCAGAGCCACTTCCTCATCCCCCCAATTTAAGAACCTTCAACAAAACCCCAGAAGTGCCCCTCTTGTCACCGGATACTTTCCGGGACTGGAGCGGACTCTGAATGTGGCTCTCTAGCAAGGATACGACTTCCTAAAATCCTGCCCCTACAGAACCATCAGTTTAATAAGTCATGGTTGCAACATATTAACACGAATTATTTACAGAAGGTTGGAAAAGCTAGTAGAAGCCGACCTCGGGGAAAATCAGTTTGGGTTCAGGAGAAATGTAGTAACACGGTTGGCAATACTCACTTTACGGCTTATCCTAGAAGATAGATTTGACAATGTTGATTGGATTTAACTCTTTCAAGTTCTGAAGCAAGCAGGAGTAAAATATAGGGAGGATAAGGTTATTTACAACTTGTACAAAAACCAGTCAGTGGTTGTCAGAGTTGAAGGGCATGAAAGGGATGCAGTGGTTGGAAAGGGAGTAAGACAGGGTTGTAGCCTTTCTCCAATGTTATTCAATTTGTACATTGAGCAAGCTATAAAGGATAGCAAGGAGAAATTTGGAGAAGGAATTAAAGTTCAGGGTGAAGAATTTAAAAACATTGTGTTTTGCCGACGACATAGTAATTCTGTCAGATACAGCAAAAGACCTGGAAGAGCAATTAAACAGAATGGACAGTGTGCTGAAAGGTGCATATAAGATGAACATTAACAAGAGCAAAACTAGGGTAATGGAGTGCAGCCTAAGAAAACCAGGTGATGCTGAAGGAATTAGATTAAGTAGTGAAGCAATAAAGGAGGTAGATGAGTTTTGTTACTTGGGCAGTAAAATAACAAATGATGGTCGCAGTACAGAGGATATAAAATGCAGAATGGCAATGGGTAGAAAAGCATTCTTGAAAAAGAGAAATTTGTTAACATCGAATATTGATTTAAGCCTAAGGAAGTCCTTTCTGAAGGCATTTGTATGGAGTGTTGCCTTGTATGGGAGTGAAACATGGATGATAAACAGTGTGGACAGGAAGAGGATTGAGGCTTTTGAAATGTGGTGCTACAGAAGAATGCTGAAGATTAGGTGGGTGGATCGCGTAACTAATGAGGAGGTACTGAACAGAATTGGGGAGAAAAGAAATTTCTGGCATACCTTGACAAAAAGAAAGGATAGATTGGTAGGACACATTCTTAGACATCAAGGAATTGTGAATTTAGCGTTGGAGGGAAGTTTGTGGGGTAAAACCAGCAGGGGAAGATCAAGAAATGGATGCAGTAAGCAGATTCAGACAGATGGAGGTTGCCGTTCTTATGTGGAGATGAAGAGGCTTGCTCAGGATAGGGTATTGTGGAGAGCTGCATCAAACCAGTCTCAGGACTGAAGACCACAACAACAACGTAACACTTGCACTATACATTTTGAACAATTTATGAATGCCCAGTTCAGAAGAAAGGTACAATTGTTGACTCTGCTTCCTAGGATAATGGCTCGACTTGAAACTAATAAGCTTCCTTTGATATAAACTTTTCCTTCTTGTGATCACCACCTCTGTGTTCTTTACATCATTCATCACTCATAACTGATTTATCAGTTGTATTTAGATGTCTCTGCCTGAATCCAAACAGCTGTGAAAAAATATTTGGATCCACCGGTTGCAACCTCTACTTACTGGGATGTGATAATGATGATTGCTGTATCTTTCCTATTATCAGTTCTTGGACAGCATCTCTTTGGGAAAGAAAAATGAATCATCAATGAAATGAGCCAATCCTGTTCACTTTGGTTTAGATTCCAAATACTTTATTTTTGGCATTTAGTAAGAAATGTGCTGGTATATTACAGCAATGGAAATGACCTCCTTTGTGTTGGCACAGTGGTGTGAAGTGTCATATCAGGATTTTTATTGGAGTTCCTGCAGGAAAAAATGGAAAGAGAATCATATACACCTCAATCTTAACTAATTACTGTATTTATTTATGGGATGCCAAACTTCACTGAAATTTTACTGGGATGGATTAATGTGTGTAATGAATTTTATAATCTCAGTATTCTGTTTTAAACTTTAATTTTGCGTACCTTGCCTCAGATAAGTTGAAGGGCATGTTTGGTTTTCTTTTTTCTCTTTCAGCTTCCTTTTGAATTATCACAGATATCAATTTCTTCCTCCATAATTGAAAAGCTGTTCACTTACACAATCTTCTCAAGATCATGTTGAGGCAATGGCAGTCGTGGGCAAAAGTTCTCTTTTCCTGTCAGGATCTTTGAACTGATGCCATCTCCATCCCTAGCTGGGCTGCGATATTTTAGTTTAGTATAGTATTGTACTTTCACTTTATTTACCTAAGCTTAATAAAGTGGATTGTTTACCAATAAATTGCATTTTGGTCATTCCGATTTTGGTATAAATATCCACATTGGTGACTATGATGTATTTCACTCGTAGTGTGTGACAAACTGTATTTCATTGCATAAAGTAAATAACAAGAATGTCACTGCCAGTCAACAATGGCATTCAATAGTGGCCTACTACCATGGTATCCGAACCCTTTGGCAATGATATCTTTGTACGATACAGCACTGATTAAGTTCAAGGATGCCAGGGACAACTCCACGAACCTGCCTTGATCAGACATTGCTTCAGTTTCCTGTATACAAGCAGCCTGGTTCCCAACACCATGTGCTCTGGGCACCATATTGCCACCAGTGGATTCGAGTGAGCAACTAAATTTAATGCAGTGTGTTCTTAACGAGTATTGATGCCTCGCTTTAATCAATGGTGTGCACATTTCGCCCATGGTGTTCTACTGCAATCACTGCCCGCCACATTTGCACACTGCTTGACATGCCCATTTCCTAGCATGCTCACAACACTGGGTGTCACCTCCATGACACTGTCTAATGTGGATGTTTGTCCCAAAATAGGAATGACCATCACAATTTATCGGTAAACAATCCACTTTATGAAGCTTAGGAACAAACAGTGCAAAGTGCAACAACATACTAAACTATGGTGGCTCCACTGGAGCTGGCATCAGTCCAAAGATCCCAGCAGGAAGAGAGGACTGTCACCTGCAACAGCTGTGTCATTATTGAACAATGCCATTGTCCAAAACAGTGCACTAGTTTTCAGTATTTCCACCTAAGCAAAGTGACAAAATTGCATAAGATAGAATTAGTCTTAGACACAATATCATTTGAAAAACATACTATAAAGAGGTCTGAATATGATTGGAAACAACAATTAGTTTTAAACACTGTTAGTGAATCCAATTCATTACAGTCTGACTTCACAGCATAAAAGATTGCTGTGGAATACAGGATGATCAGAAACAGTCTGTAAAGCTTGAATTGGGATTTCATGGTAGGTTGTTAGAGAACTGTGTTAGCGAAAAAAGTGTGTTGCCCCTTTCCCAATTCACTTACCATTTCAGCTAGCTAATCAGGTTGTTTCATATGGAAAAACAAGCAGCCCACTAATGTACAAACATTTGAACATTTTAACCAACAATGCATTTTTTTACACATTTGTGGTTTTTGTAAAGATGTATTGTTTAGAGAGCTCAGTCTCTTTTGCAGCTGACTTCTTAACTGATCATTCCCTATATTTAAAAAAAAATATTCAATATTTCTCTTAGTTTGATGTAACCCTTGTGAAGATATCAGTCACATCATCACTATTCTTCTGTTAAATGATTTGTCCACCTTTTTAGTCATAATTTATTATGCTACATTTAATTCCCACAGAATTAATGAAAAACTGAAACACACAATAGACCTGAGCCATTGTCTCAGTTCAAACCTTGCTACCATCCAGTATCTATTTTTTAATACTATCTTGTTCAGTTAAAACCAAAGATAAAACATGCTGGCTTCAGTCATTGATTGGTGGAGTGACATCACAAGTACTGGACTGATGTTCAAATGGGTCTTTAACTTTATCTAGTTTGTAGGTTCCATTTAGTTATTTAAATTATTATTTGTGATAATATTTTTCTATAAGTTATTTATTACTGAATTTCCATTCATCTCAGCATTTGTTGTCTCAATTTTAATTCAAGTGGTGTGTTATTTGTGAGTATGCACAACACACGTTGAAGCCTCAGTGTTGTGTTTTTATTTTGCGGCAAGCAGTTCCAGCTGTACTAGGCACTGAAAACAAAGTTTTTAGAAGTTCTTTGTGCCTTGTTAATTATTAAATTTAGTACTTTTGAAGAAGTGTTAGTGCATGGTAGCTAGTAGTTAAGGTTAGTTATTTTCAAATGGTGTTTTCTGCTGGAGGTTGGGTAACTTTTACTTACTGTGTCCAATAACTTTTTGTGATTTCATTTATTCAATTTTGTTGGTGTATCAGGGGTCACTTAATTTCTTTGTTTTAGACAACCAGTGATCTGAAATTTTTGTTGTAGTTTTATTCGCTCTAAATTAATACCATAATAGTAGCAGTCACTTTATTAATAGAATGAAATTTGGATTACAGTATTTAGTTCATAAAACTGTAATGCATAGTATCAGAAATTTGAAAGCATTTACATTTAGTTTGTTATTTAGTAACTGTAAAATTTTACCATGAGTGAGACACGTGGGCTCTACTGTAGGGTCATGGTGAAGTGGCTGAATGTTCAAAGATGCCTCGCTGCGGAGCACGCCGCTGCTCGCTGTCAGAGTTTTGAGTCCTCCCTCAGTCATGGTTGTATTTGTTGTCCTTAGCATAAGTCAGTTTAAGTAGTTTGTAGTATGCCTAGGGACAGATGACCAGAGTATTTAAGTCCCATAGATTTACAAACATTTGAACATTTTTTCTGCAGTTGGTTTGTGAGTTGTGGGCTGCATTGTGAGATTAGTATGAAGTATTTTCATTGGGGAAGTGCAGAGGGAAAGCCAGATTGCATTCTAGGGAGGTCGTTTCCTGGAACTGCAGGATATGTATCGGGAATGAGTTGATAGAGGAGGAGGAGGAGGAGGAGGAGGAGCATAAGATCTGTAGCCTTCAGGTGTATTTGTAGAATGCATAGGAGAAAATAGATAGACTGGGGAGGGAAAGGGTCCTGGGGAATATGAACTGACAGGTGGAAAAAGGCAGTCAGGAAGAGGAGGTCTTATGATAGTTGCACTTTCATGTTAACAATAGCTTTGACCAACTGTCAGAGTTAAGTGGAGAAGAGCCTCCTGTAGCTTTAGGTATAAGTAACATGCAGCAGATCTCAGCTGTTAAGAAACTTAAAACAGTAGAAAAGGCTAACAGAAAGAAGAAGATTCTGCAGTTAGGTAGCTTGCATGGCAGAGGTGTTAGCCAGCAGTTTCAGGAAATGTTGGGAGCTAATACCAGGTCACCAGCAGTGTGAAGCCGAGTGCAGTATTGGATCAAGTGGCTGTTAACATAGGGGAGTAAAATGGGATATTTTCAAAAGAGGATAGTGGGTGGAGCTGAGACTAGTCTTGGTAGGGATGGGTAGCATAAAATAGGTGGTTATTTAGAAACTGGTGGCACAAATGTGCATTTCATGGAACTGCTTCAGTGTCATGATCAGCCTCATCTTGATACAGCTGTCAGGCATATTAACATGAGGCTTGGGGAGGCACTGATGGCATAAGGCATGGCTCGGCTCACTTTCCATGTTACCAAATTAGTGTATCAGCAGGTCAGGTGTCACTAGACATTGCCTATACTGCAATAGGTATGAGAAGGGGAGATTAGCAAAGCTTATAGGTGACAGTTCAGTCTAGTGGGGGGATCACTCATGGGAAAATTCCTGCAGTAGTGTGTATTAGAGCTCCACCTTTTTTAAACTGAAATCAGGTGACAGGAATTCCTGCTTAAAGGAAGTCTCTCTAACAAAGTAACAACTCTCAACAAATGTCACATATCCAAATATACAAGAAATTAGAGATAAAATTAGTGAATTGTTTGTAGATGACCCAGATTTTATTGCTATTTCAGATCACTTCTTAATGTCACAATTCAGAGGTTTTCTTTAACAGGGTACAAGTTAGCTGCCTGTTTTTCCAGGAGTTCCTTCCAGTGTGAGAGAGTGGCAATGAACATGAAAAACTGTTTTAAAGTACAGTCCATCAGTATTTCTAAATGCTGCACAGAAGACATTTGAATGGTGTGCAGGTATGATTGAATGTAATGAAACTAAAATTCTAATAGTTGTTATTTATAGGGCTCCTGACTCTAATTTTAAAACATTTCTGCTCAAGCTAGAGGGGGTTCTATATCCACTTTATAGGAAATACAAAAACTTATTTGTATGTGGTTATTTCAGCATTCACTATGTAATGTAAGTGACTGCACAAGAAAAGGATGCTTTTAGGACACTAATTATTATTACCTGTTGAAAACAGCGTTCTTTCCAACAAGATTTGTAGGGGAACAACAGAAAAACTGTGGACATTATTTTTGTTCACTCTTTATTATTAAAGAAAGATTCTCTTAGCAGAATAGTGAATGGCCTTTCAGACCATGATGCACAAATTTTAACCTTACAGTAAGAGTTTTGTGCTCAAACATCTGTTAAATGTAATTAGAAATTATTTAAAAAATAGATGCCTTTCAAACCCAATAAAGAAACTAGATTGGCGGGCTGTTTATAGTGCTGAGAATGTAGACAATGCATTCCTTAACAGATTTCTCATTCTCTTTAAAAGCTTATTTCTTTTAGAATGTTAAAGACAAGGTACCAGCATTAATGGGCAGCCTGGTTTGCTGACAAGAGGAATAAGAATTTGTGTAGAAGAATGTGGGAATTATATCAAAATGTTGGTAGCAGTCAGTCAAGCTGTAGTATTCCAGTTTAAACGATATTGTATGGTTCTGAAAAACGTCATTAGGAAGGAAAAACATTTGGTGCCAGTATGCTAATTCACAGGATAAAATTAAAAACATATGGTCAGTTGTGAAAGAAGTATCTGGTCAGCAACACATAGCTGAAGATATAAAATCAGTGCATAATGGAAATTTTTCTGTTACTGATAAATCAGATTTAAGAACAGTTTTTAATCATCACAAAAATAGTATACTTTGCTTATTTTTATTCACTTATGATATCTGTATTTTTTAAGTAACTCTTTTGATTAAAAAAGGTTTTTTACCGTGGAGAAACAGGCAGTTTGAAGAATGTGACGTTATCTCATGAACCTCTTGTCAACCACTATTTATTAGTAGGCTGAAAATTCTGACATTGACCTCTCAGTACATATTTACTTTAATGTTAATAAAATATTCTCAGGTTTCAAGCTGTGTCATGTGATTTTCTGTCCATGAGCTTTTGACAGAGATCTCCTATCATTGTCAAGTGGATGACTTAACAATGGCAGAGAAGATCTCTGTTGAAAGCTCATGGGCAGAAAATCACATGACGTGGCTTGCAACCTGGGAAGATTTTATTAATGGATATCGCCACATAAACATGCACTCATACCTTAAGGTTGTTAATAATGTTAAGTTTTTCCCAAGAGTTAGCAGCTTTCACTCATTTAATACAAGACAGAAATAGTATCAAGTTTTAATTAAGCAGCCACAATACTTCAGAAACCTTAGCAGTATTCCATTCACTTTCAAGGCTAAACTGACAAGTTTCCTTATGGCTCACTCTGTCTGTTCTGTCAAGCAATTCCTGAGAAACTAAAAAAAATTAAGCCTTGGAGGAAGAGACTGATCTTGCAGACATCATTTGTCAAATAGTTAGAGAAATAGTTCAAAAGACACTGGAAGTGCAAGCAGAGCTGAAAACAGAGACTTCCACGAATAGACAATGTAATGGAGTATCTGAGGGAAGTTCAACCATGAACCTGTGCTAAGAACATTATAAACTAGAAACAGAAAAAGCTGACGGTGGAAATACTGGTTTTGTTACCCCAGAGGGCTTGTATGAATTGAAAGTAATGCCATTTCGTCTGTGTAATCCAGCAGCAACTTTCAAAGTGATCATGGGTGATCTTTTTCACAACCTCAAGTGTACAATTTGTCTTTGTTACCTAGATGATTATATAGTATTCCCTGAAACTTTTGATAAGCACATAAAAAGACTGTGAAGTGTTCTTCAGTGTCTAAGGTAATGCAGCTTAAAACTTAATCCACAAAAGTGTCTGTCTGGAGTAAAGGAAATCGGAATAAGTTAGTTGGACATCTTGTGTCAAATGAAGGCATGTAGCGTGATCCTGAGTAGGTGAGATGTAATAATGCAATTTCCTGTTTATGAAAAGCTTCTGACAGCTAATCCTGTACTTGGTCTGTATGACCAGCTAGCACCTACAGAGTTGCATGTGGATGCTAGTGGATATGGACTTGGTGCTGTTTTGGTACAACTCTTAAACAGAAAAGAAAAGGTAGTAGCACATGCCTCCAATATGTTTCGGCACCACTGTGCCATCAGTGTGTATTATATTACAACTGTAAAAATGAACATATTTTAGTGCTGACCTACATGTGAAAAAAATATGCCAAAAATGTATGTCATGGTTTGGCTTTGTAATATTTCGGCCGTGGACGCTTTTGTTCAGTGACTGACGACGGAAGCATTCGTGCACGCCATGCCAGCGTCGAGCCGGTCCAGGCAGTGGGGAGGGATCCAGCAGGAAGCGCCCCCAACTTTCACCTTCGCCGGCGTCCGCCACGCCGCCGCATTCTCTCTCTCCAGGGGGCAGCTTGGCGAATTGCCGTGGCTTTCTCGTAAGGATGTACACGACGAAACCAACCTGACTTTAGGAGCGTGCAGGTAAATGGTGACAGTAGACGCAGGGAAGAGAGGCCCTAACAACTAAAAGGACACAATAGCGTGTGTGCAGAGAAAGCCCTTATCTGCAGATACCAGAGGTTTAAAAAAAAAGCGACGGAATCGCAGATAAAATGTGGACACCTGCAGACGGAAGAAGACAAGCAAACCCCTGCAGTGCACACGTACGTGAGTGGGAAAGAGACTGGCTTGCAGTATAGATAAAGTAGTTCCACCAAAACAATGTTTGTGGCCAGGGAGAAAGACTCTGATACATGACATACCAGACAGGCCTAACACAGACAGCTGCCACAAAGAACTGTTTTTTCGAACAAAGAAGGAATGCAGAAGATAGACAACACGCTTGAAATGTGGGAAAAACACCAGTTTGCAAGTATCATCTCAGCTCACAGAAAATTTCCACCGGGGAATGAGAGGCGTGGTCGTGAAAACGGCGATCAGCTATTGGATGACACTGCAAAACCAACTCATCAATCAAAGAGACGCAAAATTCGAGGAGAAGCTGTAGCTAGCGAAGGAATAGGACTTGGTGAGAAACCACCGAAGAGGACACTTGGTCCGACGCCGGAGAAGCGAGGAAACATGCAGGTAGCTTCCGCTTGGGCATACGCGGGACTTCGTGACGCCTTCGCTCGGGGGTCGCGCCGCGCCACACAACCGCAGAGCAGAGCAGGCGTGAGCTACGCCAACACCACCTAGAAGTGGTGTTGGCTATGCCGCCGCGAACGCCGACTCCAACGCTCCGCCACACCGAATCGCGCCCACCCAGCACCTGACGCCCACGTGAAGTCAATGTTGGTGAGATGGGAAATTACTTCCCTCTTCCTCTTTCATATGTGTCGTGTCCACGCCCAGTCAAATAGGCCCTGAGAGATTGTTTTTCAAATCTTTTAATAAATAAAACTAAATTACCTGTGGTAATCCTCCGTGTAAACTGTTCTGTACTCAAATCAATCCCTTGAATCCAATTTCTATAGCAGCCTAGTTCCGCCGCGGTGGAGTAGCCGAGCGGTCTAAGGCGCCTTGCTGCGGAGCGCGCGGTTGCTCGCCGTCGGATGTTAGAGTCCTACTTGGGGCATGTGTGTGTGTGTGTGTGTGTGTGTGTGTGTGTGTGTGTGTGTGTGTGTGTTGTCCTTAGGTTGGTTTACCTTAGTTTAAGTAGTCTGTAAGCTACGGACTGAAGACCACAAGGCCGGCCGCGGTGGCCGAGGGGACTGAGACGTTCCAGTCATGATCTACACAGCCACTACGGTCGGGGGTTTGAATCCCCCCTCGGGCATGGATATTTGTGCCGTCTTTAGGATTAGCTAGTTCATAAGTAGTTTGTAAGTTTAGTTAAGTCCCATAAGCTCTACAAACATTTGAACATTTGATGACCACAAAGTTTGGTCCGATAGATTTTAAAAAAAAGCCTAGTGCCATAACTTCTCATTATATTTTTTAATTTTATTTTACTGTAGTACGGGAGTTATTCATGGATAGGTTTGATTTACCACATTTTTGGCGCTCAAAGTGGGCCACGATTTTACTTGATTTTCACATATCATCTATAGAAAAATTTTGGATGCGATTCAGTAATAATATCCCATACCTACTGTAGAATAATGTTAACCATTTCGTGTGTGATGTCAGGCACACGGATGGTGGGTATGTATGTGTGTGTGTGTGTGTGTGTGTGTGTGTGTGTTGATCATGAGCAATATGAATTGCTTTACCTGTAGTTAATGTATGTAATTTGTGGTTGCCTCAGCTTACCTGTAGTTTGAAGTAATTTTAGAACCTGCAGCATGTTCTTTTGAATTTTGTATTTCTGTGTTTCTTTACAATGTTTTGCCTGCTGCCATCAGCGTTGACATCAGCGTCATTTTGGTTCCGTTTCTCGTTTGCTCCCACCAGCGTTGAAATCAGTGTTGTTTTGTTTGATCAATTCTGTCTGTAGTGTGTTGTGTCGGTTACCTTTAAAGTTTTTCTTGCTTCTAAGGTCTAAGAGATTAGTCAATATGGAATCTGACAAGTCAGGCCGCGGCGGCGTGGCCGAGCGCACACAGTCTTCGTCGGGCAGCTGTACCGTGCGGACGTCTTGTTTACTTCCTTGCGGGGGTAAACGGTGAGTGCACGCTTTCAACGTTTATTTTTGCCTATAGAATGTGTTTCAGACGAACATAATGGAACGACCGCCACGGAAAGACACACTTAGATTGAGTTTCAACCCGAACTTTGCAAGACCCAAGTCATTTGAAGTTGAGTTGTTTGTAAGAGATGTTATGAAGATTACTGTTGACGAATTGATCTAAATACACTTATCGATAGTCAACATCACGGAGTATTTAAAACAGATAAGACCTGAAAACTGTAAGAAAATTGTCATGTGGCGGAACTTTAAAATTTAAACGTTCAGACGGAAATATTGGAGACGTTACCATATCACTAGCTGGCATGGGTTTGAAAACAGTGCGCATCTTCGAGCTGTCATTCGAAATATCTGCCGAAGTAATTAACGAACAACTCAGAACACGGCAGAGTAATAAGTAACATCGCGAAAAAGTGGTCAGACTCTCACATTTTTCCGGTGTCGAACGGTGTCAGACAGGTCGAAATAGAAATGTTGAAACACATACCGTCCTACATCACGGTTTGTGGCTACAGGGCGGTTGTAATATACGAAGGGTAACCACGAACCTGCTCAGGATGTGGTTCTACAGAACACGTTAGCGCGCTGTGTTTACAACGACGCTTGACGCAATACCGACCGTCGCGTGCGAGAGGCCTGTCACATGTCTACGTTGCCGATCAGCTACGTCGCCGCCGCGCGAGGGAACATTGCTCAAAAATGTTCAAATGTTTGTTAAACTTATGGGACTTAACTACGGGGTCATCAGTCCCTAAACTTACAAACTACTTATGAAATAGCTAATACTAAGGACGGCACAAATATCCATGCCCGAGGGGGGATTCGAACCCCCGACCGTAGTGGCCGTGCAGACCATGACTGGAGCGCCTCAGTCCCCTCGGCCACCGCGGCCGGCTATCGGATTGCAACTGTCAAAATCAATAAAATAAGCTGCACATTTAAATTAAAAATCCTTCGAGACTTCCTGTACGCAGCTAACATAGACATTGCGTTGTTACAGGAAGTAACAGACAGTAACCTGCAAAGTATATCAGGTTACAACACCTTAATTAATCCTGGTTACGGCAGTGAAGTCGGGACAGCGATAATGACAAAAGAAGGAAACCTGACCACAAACGTCGAGAGGCTAGCGAACAGCAGAGGCATAGCATGCACAATAAATAATACCAGGATTATTAATATTTATGCTCCTTCCTGAACGGAGAAGAAACATCAAAGAGCGGAATTGCTTAAAGATGCAATAGTGCCACTCTTTATGCGGCGTCCCGAACAAGTCATATTTGCAGGCTACTTTAACTGCGTCCTCAAACCTAAAGATCAGATACCAAATTTTAACAAGTGTATCGAACTTGAGAATATCGTCAGAGAAGTCAATTTAGTCGACACATGGGAACTCAAGCATGGTGATAATCCCGGGTTTACTCACAGTAACAGTCATTCCGCTAGTCGGATCGATAGAATTTATGTAACGTCGAATTAACATCATCAAATTCTGCAAGAGGAACTATGGCCGAATATATTTTCAGATCATGTGGCCTACAATGCACTACTAACCTACAAAAACAAGGAACGTTTAGATCAAAGGGAACATGGAAGTTAAACGTAGCGCATCTGACAGACCCAGGATGTCACGAAACTTTTCGAAATACGTGGACAGGATGCGAAAGGAAGTTTTCACAGTACGACTCGGCCTTTACGTGGAGGATGAAATGCGCAAGACCCGCTTTAATAAAAGCCATGAAACGTTACTCTTGGGTAAAAAATGTATGGGTGAAAACCACAATAGAATTTTATCATCAATGTCTCAGACTTACACCAACAAGACGCCACAGTTATAGACAATTATACACAAATCAAACGAATAAAGGCCACAATTTTAAGCCTCAAGAGGAAACAATTAAAAGGCTGTAAAATTCGCACACGACTACAAAATACAGTTGAAGAAGAAACAACTTCAATGTATCATATTATACAAGAACAGAAAAGAACAAACCGGAAAATTTTCACTGAACTGAAAGCAGAACATGGAGGAACTTTGACAACACAACACGACATAAGAGTAGAAATCTATAAATATTTTACAACACTACTATCTGACAAACCAGTAGATGAAGCAGCGCAGCAAACCGTCCTCGAACGGCTGACCGCGAAATTAAACCCGGAAGAAGCGGGCGACCTGTCAGCAGATGTAACAGAAGAGGAAGTGACAGACGCCATACGAAGAAGCGCAAAGAATAAGTAGCCCGGCCCCGACGGATTACCAGCAGAATTCTATCACACTTTTGAACAACAGGTAATCAACAAGCTGACGCTCGTATGAAACGAAATTTTGAACACTAGAAGTGACATGTTACTGGAATTTTGTGAAGGTATTGTGGTGTTAATCCCCAAAACGGCAGGAGGAAAGACCGTCGACAACCTACGTCCCATAACACTACTCAACACCGACTATAAAATCTTCACGCGCATCATAACGCAAAGATTAACCTCGGTTATAACAAGTATCACCGGAAACAAGCGTCGGGAAAAATAGAACAATTCGCCAGACATTATGTGAATATAGAGATATTATAGCAACTTCAGAAGCTTTGGATATGCCAAGTGTACTAGTATCTCTTGATTTCGAAAAAGCGTTCGATAGAGTTAACAATTCATATCTTTTCCGAACCATGGGATTAATGAATTTCCCACAAAAATTTGGCACTGTAGTCAAAAAACTATTGACATGTTCCACGTCTCGAATATGTGTCAACGGTCAATTAAGCAGGTCGGTCAGAATCAATAGTTTAGTACGCCAGAGTTGTCCAATGTCGCTGAGCCTGTTTGCAATAGCGATTGAACTTCTGCTGTGCTCGCTGACGCAGGACCTCGCAGGGCTACAAATACACGGCCACAAAATAGCATGGCATGCGTACGCCGGCGTCGTCAGTTTCGTGATCGCGGGAGGTGATGAATTAAGAAAAGCATTCAACAATATAAAGAATTATGAAGCGGCGTCAGGAGCAAAATGAAGCCGTAATAAATCGGGAATAATTCACATCGGTCGTGGATTAGAAAGTAGAGCTGGCTAACAATTAAAACTCGTGGAAACTATCAAAACGCTTGGAATTGTACACACGCGACATATCCGCCGCATGGCTGTCCTCGGCTACAAAAATTTGCCGGCAAAAATACGAGCCACCATACAACATGGTTTACGTAATCTAAGTACCATACAAAATGTGCAATTAGCAAACATTTACATAACGTCTAAAGTAAATTACGTCGCCCAAGTATACCGAAGATCATAGCTCAACAGATGCTAGCAGCGCTCGGTCACTTTGTTACCAGAGGACAAATTTTTAAGATACAGTATGAGACCTTAACGCTTTCTTTAAGCAACGGAGGCCTAAAGCTGACAAATATGTACAATAAATCTCAGGCGCTGTTCTTCAGTAAGATGTAGAAGCAGTGGCAACGGTCGCCTCATACATTCGTAGATCATCTTTTAAATGAAATAGCACCGGCTAGTATGGGCCCACCAGTAGACGTGCACCATATTCCAAACGCACTTTATCATCTGAGACATTTTCTTATAGAATTAAGCTACATTCGACGACACACTTCCGAGGAATACCTATACAACGTAAAAGAAATCTACAATAACATGATGAGAAACAAAATGAGGAACAGAAGTACAAGGAATATAATTAGGAAAAGGTCTGTGAAAACGTTCGAGACCCTTACTTACCGACAAAATTACGGTCAACATGGTATGGTACACGGCAGTTAACAGGAAAGTTTCATCAAATTCGAAGTTACATGCAATTCATCTGGCAGAAACGCCAAATTGCACCACATGTAACTTAGTTGACAATGAGGAACACCGTTTCACATGCGACAGTGTTAAAAACATTTGGACTCTGTGTACAACTTAACTTGCTAGTATACTACGAACATCTCCCCGAGCAATAACACCAGCCAGACTTCTTCACCCAGACGAATTTCCCTACCCAAGTGCAAAAAGAGCAGTAAATTGGATCAAAAGACAGACGGTGTACTACATTCTATCGGAAAAAGACAAGAGTAAAGAAGACTACTAGATCTATCTTACGATAGAACACGAGAAACTAAAAAGAACGAAGAAATATAGAGGAAAAATATGCGAATTTTCTACTTAGAACTTTAACATAGAAATTGAATGGGTAACACCCAAAGAAGTATTTTATTTACATATATACAAATTTTATTTATTTATTCTGAAATGTTATTTACGTTTCTGTGATCTTTGAAAGGTAGTTCTGAGCTACTGCTGACTGGTGCTTCAAAGTCTACCGATAAGAAAAAGAAATAGACAAAGAGAATCGGAACAAAAGAAAAACGATATAAACGGCATTAACTGTACAAGCAGACTATCGAGAAGACAACTTTGAAGTACTCGGTAAGAAGAATGGGAATGGAAATGACAATACTTATAATTTACTTGAAGAAAAACAATCTGGCACTTTTATTTCATTTCGATCTTAACAATTACGAAGTAGAGGCTTTAATTTGGTTTCAAACAAAATATTTATTTTTATCGTCTGTCGACGAAGATGTCATCCAGACGATATTGATTATTTTCTTCGAGGTAGTTTCATTTCGTTATGAAGTTGCTTTTCCTGTCTCAACGCAAACAATGTTAAAGCAATAGAAGCTAGCCAGAGAAGGCTATCATCGAGCGAAAGGACGGGTTGTAGGAGAGGGAAAAAATAAAATAAAAAAAAATAATAATAAAAGCGCATTGAGGCACTATACTGCGATGCCTGAGGTCACTCCCCGTCGGGGGTTCGACTCCCCCCTTGGCATGGATGTCTGTGCTGTCTTTAGTACAAGTTAGTTCATAAGTAGTTTCGGGGCTCATGTACAACGTGCACTCATCGGAGCACTTGCGAAGCAGCAGTTCCTCGATATATTGAGATCATTAGATGATACTGAGGAGCAGGAGAAATATAAAGCAGTTAAAGCTAGCGCAATGGCAGAAAATAGGACACTAAAAGATTTTGTCCGGCGCAATGGAAAGCCGAATGTGGTATAATAACAGACGAAAGAAATAAGAAAGGAACAGGCGAGAGCGAAATGGAAAACATGGTCGAAAACGGGAGGAAAAGCGTAGAAATGAAGTGCCGAATCACGAACGCCGCATGAATTTCATGTTCCCCACCGGCGACACTTCGGACAGAAGTCAGTGAGGTTGCCCAATTGAATGCGGAAAAACAATGAGAAAACGCAGGGGGTACCTCAGTAGATCAGGGACATCACATACGCAATGTGCGGTACTGGCAGTCACAAGTGCAGGATGACATTGACCAGAACTGAGATGACCCTGAGTTGCCGGAAAGGGCGGATAATCGGTGTCCTCTTATTGAAATAACCGTGGATGGAATTAAGACGAAAGCGTGTCTTGATTGTGGTTCGGAAGTGACAGCACTTTCGACATCTTTTTACACCAAACTGGTGGAGAGTGGTTGCAAATTGGCAGAGATACCCGTAACAGGAATCTCGCTAATTCCAGCTTTTGGGGGGGAAAAAGGAAAAAGATAGAAAAGCAGATCTTTGTCACGCTCAGTGACGGAGGAAGTAGTTTCCAAGTCAATGCTCTTGTCACCGGTGGTTTGTCGCTCGATTTCATAATTGGTAATGACGTTCTCTCGAGCAAAGCGGTTGTTATAGACTGGACCACTAAAACTGTGGTCAATTTATTAAAAAACCCGATCGCATGGGGTGCAGATGGTAAAAAGGGTACTGTCAATTTAGTATAGTGTGAAGAGAACAAGAAAATTTTCATAGGTGGACCACGGGAGCAAAAAGGTTATTTCTTGGACGATAGGGAGACTGTAAATATTATGGTTGACGTCAGTTTGCCGCCCGCAAGGCGTGATGAAAATTCCACGCACTTAGCCAACGAAAGAGACTCTAACGGACCTGATGCGACTGTTCTTAGGTTCCAGAACCTCGCACATGTCCTATTAGGATTTACAGTTCCAGAGGCAATTGTTGAGTATGCTCAAGTGTCACCACAAGCCTCCCCTGCGAATACGGAAGAAAATTGTGAAAGCGAACAGAGTAGTATGCCGCGAGAGAGCACCCTTAAATGCGATGGCGACGAGCGCACGAAGATCGGAAAAAGATATTGAAAGCTTAGCATCCACAGAAACTGCGAAGCTCATGCGGAATAGAGAAGGAGAAATAGATCCTTAAGTGGCTTTGAAGCATTGTGACATGCGCCAAGAAGGTAATGTGTAAACCCACTCGCCAGTACGTGAATTCATTGTTGTTCCTTCCACTGTCGTAGAACTTACAAATGTCAGACGGTTTTCGGCTTCTACGCATCAAAATGGCGGGATAAAGTTATCACGTGCCTCTCAGGAACAAGGGACGTGACAGATGACAATGAACACGAGGTCGGGATGTTCAAATGTTTGTTAAGCTTATGGGACTTAACTACGGGGTCATCAGTCCCTAAACTTACAAATTACTTATCAACTATCTTATACTAAAGACGGCACAAATATCCATGCCCGAGGGGGGATTCGAACCCCCCGACCGTAGTGGCCGTGCAGACCGTGACTGGAGCGCCTCAGTCTCCTCGGCCACCGCGGCCGGCAGGTCGGAATCTTCAACGCCCGAAGTGTGTAACCATATGTGTCTCGATAGTGTACAGTACAATGGAAACACCATTGAAAGTAACTGTTAAGAATACTTTGTGTTTAGTAGTTTGTTTTTCCTAGTAGTTAGTACAACGTGATGGTGTGTAGCCATTTAGTAAACGCGTGAACTGAGGACATTTGGGATGACTTTGAAGAGATGACGTGAGGATTCAATAAGAGTCAGAATGATGTCCGTGTGCCATTGCACCGGGCAGAGCAAGGCAAAAGCGGCCGTTTCGCTGGGCTAGGAAGGTGCACGCGATATTACATGTCTGTTTTTATGTATGTACTTTCTGTGTACAATTTGGAATATGATATGCGCATGCTTAGCACCATATAATTGAATTATGGAACTAGTGTGCTTGTCGCTAGCGTGGGTGGTGACCAGTACTCACGCCGCAATATTTAACAGGATTTCTGTTGCAGTCTACACATGTGCCAGAAGTACCCTGCAATCGGCGGAGAACCTGTTTTGATTGGATAACGTAGTGCTTAGATCCATGTATGTTTAGATTAGTTTGCATGTTAGAATTAAGATCACTATTACACAAAATCTACTTAAGTTTTGTTTATTTATTGCTAATAATCGAGCCCATTAGAGCGTTTCGCAAAACTGACTCTATACAATCTATTTCGATACAAAAGTGAGGCCTCACATAGTTGATATGCACGTTATGGTAACGACACTGTAAGTTTTATGGAAAGGAAAGGTGTCAGTCTCAGAAACAAAGTGCACTGGGGAGGAAGGTGATACTCTGGTGGATGTATTGTTATTGAATCCTGTCTTATCCTACCCTCTCCATCTTGCCCTGAGGCGGTTATGATCAAACAATACCTAAATTGCAAATTATTTTTTGTGTCTGTGTGTGTTTGGACTGATATAAATTTTGGCTGACATATATTTTATTAAGAAAGGTATTACTGTGTAAGGAACATTTGTTTCACATGTTTAACTTATGTTTCTTTATGTTCTTTGTTTTATGTTGGTATTATCACAGAAAATGTTTAATCGTGTCTCATATTTTTCTGTTGTTTATGTTATGTGTATTTCCCTGTGGAATTGTATATTGTTGATTACTGTTAAAATGTTTGTCAAGGTTAAGGGACTTAACTGCGAAGTCATCAGTCCCTAAACTTACAAACTACTTATGAACTACCTTATACTAAAGACGACACAAACATCCATACCTAAGGGGGGGATTCGAACCCTCTACCGTAGCGGCCGTGCAGACTGTGACTGGCGCGCCGCAGACCACTCGGCTTGATTACTGTTAGGCGTATGTTTCCCTCAGGTAATCAAGTGTCAAATGTCTTTCATGTGTACATAATTTCCATTTGTAAAAATATTAGATTTCAAAGATACACGTTTTCTTTTTATGTTTTTTCATACCTAATTTTTATGTTTTATTCACATTTCCAGCGTTGAAACGACTTTCATTGTAATTTTGAGTTCACTATGCATTGCTAACTTGTTATCTTTATTTGTGCATTTTTGTAACGATTAATGGCAACCATGTATGCAAATGTTAGACTGGGTATGACACGACTAAAATTGTCACCCCTCCCCTCCCAAGTTAAAACCCCTACGTCAATTAGAGAGCTGGGGAGCGCACAGCAATCCCTTGAATCAAATGTCCCTACCAGCCTAGTTCCATAATTAATCTTTATATTTTTATTTAATTTTACTGCATTGTGGGGGTTATTCAGGGAGAGGTTCGATTTACCACAGCTTACTACCTTGTTTTTACATGGTGAGGTCAAGTAGGACCATTTTTACAACGTCTAATATTGGTAGCTCTGTCTGTTTTATTTTTGACGAGTTAACGCATTAGGTTTACTATGTGAGTTAAAACGTAATTTTGATGTGCAGGTTACTTATACAAAGAAGTGTGACTAAAATGACTTGCTAGTTGACAGTTAACAAGCTGAAGCTGATTTTCATCAATCAGAGCGCTCATCACATCCGAACTGTTGCCCGTTGCCAGAGCTGCCACAACTAGTCAGTCCTATTTCCTTATCTGGATCTATTGGTGTGTTCAGCTGACGATTCACAGATCTGTTTCTTTATTTTTCGGAAACTGAATTTATTCAATTTTATCAGTTTGCGGAACCACGTGGGTCCGAGTTCCGACTTCCGGTGTTTGCAGCTAATCGCCTGAATTCACGCCACTTCTCTTATAAAAACCAGTACCTAGATCGATTTCTAACAGACTGCAATTTAAGAATCCACCGTGATTTTGTATAATGAATCCGATTTTCAACCACTTCACCTTCAGTGGAGTGCGTTCATGTAACGTAGCAGTGCGTCGCCGTTAGCGTGTTTGCTCGCAGTCCAATTCAGATGTAATCTAAGTTGGCTATACACGCGCACTATCTCGAAACAGGCATGACAGACCAGAGCCAGCTTCAAAGTGTTTTGTATATTGTATATTGTGTTTTGTGCTACCTCCGACTTGCTGAATTTCGTCTACGATAGCGGCGCCTGCTTCCGCCTCGTCTCAGCACGCTGATTTTGGTGAGTTTCGCTGTGGCATTGCGTGTGTGTGTGAGCGAATGAGTGTTGTTTGTGAATCCTTCCCCCCAGTAACGTTAAACGATCTATAATTTAGGCTGGGCACCGTCCGCATTAATCCATGTAAGAGATGCATTTTTATTGTATTAACAAAATTGGTTCCCCATTTTGCTTCTTTTCTAACTGAATAAACAAGTTTAAGTTCAGCATAATTCGTAAGTTGCCTATAAATTGTAGTTTTAGAGCACCTTCCCTCTTTTATTTAATATTGTTCTTCTCAAGTGTTGAGAACAAGCTCAGATGCAATTTTTCTTATGTATAAATTCCGTTGCGCCATAAATGTTTTCTTAGCCACCTTTCTAAGATAACTTTAATTGTGATGGCTTGCTTATTAATGTCTGTGTGTAATAACGTGTGAGCTGCTATGTATATTTACCACTGTAGTATTAACTTCCTGTTATTGAAATAATTTGAAACGAGTCAGTTCTTAGTTTGGACCAGTGAACAAGGTTTTATAGCAGGGAGTAACTGGTAGTACACACGGATCTTATTTGCTAATTTTAGTGATAAAACAAAGCTCTTGTTTCGTACAGTGGTCGACATTTAAAGTTGACATAGTCCATGTCTTGTATCAATACTATGTTGATCTTCATGGCCTTGTTCTACCTAATGACCTTCCTGTAGATCCGACTATTGAGAACCAAGGCAGAACACTCACACCCGAGCAAAACACCGGATTCTTAGCCTACTTTGAGCGCGATGAAGTATATGATCTTATTGTTAACTCTCCTCGTATATCACCAGGTATGGATGGGCTACCCAAGGAATATAATGTACATTTTTGGCCCTTATTGGGTGCTACATTTACGTCCATGTTGAACGAGGTGATACGGGGTGTAATTGTAGCTGCTCCCTTCAAAGTGGGGAAAATTGTATTAGTACCTAAACACCTCGGTCGCAATACCGTTGGAAATTTGCGTCCTATCACATTATTGAATTTTGTTTATAAGACAGTTGCGAGGGCGATAAATCGCAGGTTGTCTGTCTTGCTGGGAACTGTTGTTGGTGAGTATCAAAGCTGCCTTCCTGGTCGTTCTATTCTTACCCCAGTAGCCGAGGACCGTGATGTTTCAGTTGCTGCCGTTACTTCCGTCCATTGTGCATTTGCTTTTTTGGATTTTGATAAGGCCTTTGATCGTGTCAATCATGGTTACTTACTTCGAATACTAGAGAAGATCGGGATCAATGTCGATGCTCGTAAGGTGTTATCAAACTTGTACATGGAAATTGTGGCTTCAGTAGTTGTCAATGTGCAGCTGGCATCCCCGATTCCCATCCGTCAGGGAGTGCCACAGGGGAGTCCTCTTTCGATGTCTTTGTATTGTCTCTGGAGCCGCTTCTCCGGGAGGTTGCGGCTCAGTTTACAGGTTGGACACTTACTGGAAGGAATATTATACTTCGTGCTTATGCTGATGATGTGGTGGTTTTACTCCGTCAACGTTCAGAGATATATAAGTTAAAGGCGATAATCGATTATTACCGCCAAGCTTCGGGAGCACGAATTAATGAAGGCACATGCAAACTTGTTAATTTACGAGGCTTTGATGATGCTGTAATCACGTGGGCTACTCCTGTGGAGCAACATACAACACTCTGAGTAATCGTTCATCGTTGTCCGCTCCAAATGGCGACAGTCCAAAAATGTTCAAATGTTTGTATAGCTTATGGGACTTAACAACGGGGTCATCAGTCCCTAAACTTACAAACTACTTACGAACTAGGTACAACTAAGGACGGCACAAATATCCATTCCCGAGGGGGGATTCGAACCCCGACCGTAGTGGCCGTGCAGACCGTGACTGGAGCGCCTCAGTCTCCTCAGCCACCGCGCGGCCGGCTGGCGACAGTCAATTGGAAATCAGTTACTGATAAGATCCATGGGGCAATACTAGAACGTGAAAGACGTTCTCTTAACCTTCTTCAGAAGGTACGAGTCTTGGAGACATATGTGATGTGCGTATTACATTACACAACTTTTTCCGCTTCCCTCCATGACGGCTAAGAAACGTAAGCAGTTATCTGGTCGTTTTTTATCTATCATATCTTCAGATTGCGATACGAGGTTGTGACAATGCCACATTCCCTCGGCGGATTGGGCCTTTGTGACATTAAGAAGAAAGCGTGTGTCTTACATGTTCTGCGCACCACATTGGCAATTTCTAAGGAATTACATACCTTTACGTCTCGGCCATTCACTTTAGTCCGTCCAGAGAGTCTTGATCCCCCTGTTGATGTAGGTCATATAAATTATAAATTGAGAAAAATTCGCGAGTTCTGTCTAGCTGTGAGTTATCTGTGAGCTGACATACTGCAGCGACCGGAGCTGACGACCAAGTTCCTAATGTCTCGCTGGGAAGGGATCCCCTGTCTTAATCCCGTGGAACTATCGGCACCACGAACTGCCTGGAAAATTGTGTGGACTAACATCAGTCTCCCCATTCTAACAATAGAAGTGGCATCATCCTGGTACAAGATGGTAAACAATTTGATTTCCATCAACGAACGGGCATATCGTATTGGACTTAGTGACACAGACAAATGTAATAAGTGTACATCTTTGGATACGCTGCAGCACCGATGCACGTGTTGTGGTCATCAGGCTAACTGGTCCTGGCTCAGGAAGCAGTTGGCCTTCCTCACTCGTTCTGCTGAATCTGCACATTACACCGACATCATTCTGCGGCCAACCAAATGCCTTTTGCAAAGACAAAAACTAACACCGTCATGTAGTTGATTGGTCACTTTGTACATTACGTTGTGTCTAGGGTGGATGGTGATGATCATCTGACTTTTTGCCAGTTGATGGCTACAGTCCACTGGTCCTACTCACAACTGTCACACTTTACAGAACAATTCACTAAAATGCTGAATCTTACATTTAAACAGAGAGGGAATTGGATAATTCAGGCAACAGTTTCTGCCGTGTGAGGGAGCCGCTGAGGTGAGGCGGAGGCACCGTGGCCAGGCCTCGGGCTGCCCTCCTTGTCTCCACCAGACTGCAACTGACTGTGAGCATTGTATCTGGCAGAGTGTTCAGCTGATTTTGATGTCAACACTATTATGATGATTGTGTTCAATTATTATGAGAAAATATCAGAAAAAACAATAAAAAAGTGAGATTTCATTCAGTTCTCGAAATAAAAAAGGCCTATAACTTGGCGCCGTATGATTTTAAGTACCTATAGAATTACCAATAAAATAACCAGAAAATACGAGGCGCGCCAAGAAAGTAAGTTCCGTTTGGTAATAAAATGAAATAGTACACAGATACAGAAGAAATTTTTATTGCACAAAATTCTACAACTCTGAAACTACTTTTCCACATAACTGCCGAAATTTTGTAGGCACTTGTCATAGCATGCCACAAGTTTTTGCATGCATCCTTCACAGAAGGTTGCCGCCTGTGTATTCAACCATGTCATAACAGCTCTTTATCATCGTTGAAGTGTTGACCACCAAGGACAGATTTTAGGTGTAAGAAGAGATGAAAGTCGCTAGGAGAGAGGTCCGAGCTGTATGGGGGATGATCAAACAAGTTCCATTGAGATTTCCGTAAGAATTGGTTGGTTACATTCGGTGTGTGAGGTCAGGCATTATCGTGAAAAAAATCCTTTTGACATTAATCCTCTTCTTGCACCTAAAATCTGTCCTTGGTGGACAACACTTCAACGATGATGGCGAGCTGAAATAACATGTTACCACATGGTTGAATACACAGGCGGCAACATTCTATGAAAAAGGCACACAAAACCTTGTGCCATCCTATGACAATTGCCTACAAAATTTCGGAAGCTTTGCAGAAAAGTAGTTCACAGTAGATTTTTGTACAATCAATATTTTTTCTGTATCTGTACCCGTTCGTTTTATATAACCAAACGGAACGTACTTTCTGGACGCGCCTCGTATCTACAAAATGACGCAAAAATTAAATAAAACTTATAAACTGAGCTATGAAAACTTTATAAGCGAAACTCCATATCGAACCTATTGGCACACAAACACACAATATGCACGAACTGAACACTACGATATTCAGAGTCGTACAGTGAGTCAGCGTCAGCCGCTGAGGCGAAGGACTTTGGGACTGCAGGCAGACAGTATCGGATGAGCAAGAGCTCTCTGGAGATGAGGGTGGCATCCCACTACCGCGGCCACAGGTGGTGAGCGAGGATACTGGCTGCAGGTAGGACGTGATGTAGTAAGTAGGTAGTTTCCAGTCAGACTGTCACAGTTCTGTGGTTGGGTGAGAATGTCACTGGCTGTGATTTCAGTTTCTTTTCTCTAGTCATGTCACATCGCGCAGGAGTGCTATAAATTCACTGTTAGTTGTACGTGGACAGTGGCGTCTGATCGTGGGTTGCATAGACTAATGTGCATTCTGAAGTGTAGAAACATAGTGAACACTGTGGCAAATTGACAGATATACTTCAGTTTCATTACATTTATTTTATTTTATTTATTTTTACATCATAAGCATACGAAGTCTTCAAATGAAAGTTATGGTGTCGAAAAAGATACTGTCTATGAAGAGGTATCACAAGAAAGGGGTGAGTCAAACGCAGTCATCATTGTTAAAAATTCGAGTGACTGGCGGAGAAAACAGATGGAGCCAGAACCTCTGTCGGCTTCAACTGTGTTGCTGAAAAGGATAGTAGTATCAAACTCAGTATTCTAGATGTTGGAAATTATATTGAAAGAAAGGATATTGACGATTGCCTAAAACCGAGGGGACTGAGGCGCTCCAGTCACGGTCTGCACGGCCAGTACGGGCGGAGGTTCGAATCCCCCCTCGGGCATGGATATTTGTGCCGTCCTTAGTATTAGTTAGTTCATAAGTAGTTTGTAAGTTTAGGGACTGATGACCCCGTAGTTAAGTCCCATAAACTATACATTTGAACATTTTTGACTGCCTAAAATATAAAATTCTATTGAATCCATGGCAACCTGAAAAAAATTATGATTTTAAGAATGAAAGACACCCTAGTCCGAGTAGCATACGGAAATGTAATAAAAAATTTCAGAAATTGTTGAAACATTAAAATTTCACGTTAAGAAGGAGAGCGTGAAACCACGCAGAAAGCCTGGCAGCTTTACCGCACACTTCTTCTGCAGTGTTTATTGTTAAGCTAAAAGTGGTAGCTAAATATTCGGCCAAAATAGAACCTGTCACCAATATCCTACAATCAGAGAACATTAACTTCTTAGGAGTTTCGGAACATATTCAAGAAATTTTTAAGATGTTAATGGATGACAGAAAATGCGGAAACGGAATTTGAGATGATCATGAAAAGTTCTGAAAATAACTGCAGCGCACTTGGAATAGCTGTCACTGGCATTCGACAGCCGCGAATTGTTGCACGACAAATGCATCGTTCGAAACATCCATCAGTTTTCTGTCACTAAGTACTACAGAAAATCTCTCCTTATTCCGTATTTGGATTTCATTGACCAGTGATTGCAAGAATGGTTTTCAGAAAAAGAGATTTTCTGTTTGCACCAAAGGTAATGAAATCCCAAAGCGACCTAGATATGAAAATAATAATTCTCAAAAGATTTTATGGCGATCATCTAGATAATTTCACTGAAGAAACACGCACATGGATCAGTATGTGGAAAAGTGATACAGTAACTGAAACGGATGTATCTTAATTATTCGTAACTGATACGTTGGAGAAGGCCAAATTATTGCCCGCCGTAGCATCAGCCCTGAAGATAGCCCTCTGCCTACAGGCATGCACGTCTGTGGAAAGATCGTTGAATTACTTAATTACCATAGTTACAATTTTTCATTGTAATTACTTAATGAGAAACACTTTGTTTAATCTGGCTTAAGAAACTGTTTCAAAGATTTCCTTATTTACAGAAATTTATCTTTTTTCCTTATTGTTATATCTTGCTTGAAATATTACGATAATAGAGTAATTAAAAAAAGTTATGCTATATGAATTAATATACGTAATGATTGATTGTAGAACACTCAGGCACGTGAAAACGTGGCTAAGAACTACTATAGCAAATAATCGACTCAGTGGTTTGTGTATGGTGTCATTCATCGTTATAGATACAATCAGAGCAGGATTCTTTTATAGAAAAAGTGACAGACGCTTCTGTTTAAGTAATGGAGATATGAGTTTTGACGTTTCGCACATCATTACCATAACAACGGATTTCCTCAATCGTATGCCTTCTTTTGTCATTAGTATTAAATTTGTGATAGCATAGTACTTAAGAGAATAGAAAATAAGCCCATGTTATTTTTTTCACTTTTCAAGAGACTAATGGGGGAAAGTGTAAATAGCAAGAAAATGTAAATACAGACAGTGTCATAATACACCATCAGTTGAAATGAAGTAGCCTAATTATTCTACTGTCAAGAGGTATATACAGATAAAAAATTAAAAAACTGTTATTTAACCATCTGAAATTGCTATTCGTTATTTTAAGGCCCTATGAACATGTCTCATGAGGCATACACTTCCTGGTATGGCGTCCTGCCTTAAAATGTACCTTTCCGATGGTAATCCAAAATATTCCTACAACACAAACTTTAAAACCTTATAGCAACTTCAATCACTTAAGAAAAGTAAGTATCCCGGTCCCGATTGTATACCAATTACGTTCCTTAAGTTGCACAGATCACTACAATATTCAAGAAAGGCAATAGGACTAATCCGCAAAATTACAGCCCTATATCATTGACGTCGGCTTGCTGCAGGATTTTAGAACATATACTTTCCTCAAATATCATGAACTACCTGGAAGAAAACGACTTATTATCCCACAGTCAACATGGATTCAGAAAGTATCGTTCTTGTGAAAAACAGCTAGCTCTTCGCTCATCTGATTTGATGAGTGCTATCTACAAGGGATGTCAAATAGATTCCGTGTTTCTAGATTTCCGAAAGGCTTTTGACCTTGTACCTCACAAGCGTTTTCTAATCAAATTGTGTGCTTATCGAATATCGCCACAGTTCTGAGATTGCATTCGTGATTTCCTGTTAGAAAGGACAGAGCACGTTATAATTGACGGAAAGTCATCGAGCAGAACAGAAGTGATATTTGGTGTTCCCCAGGGAAGTTTTATAGGGCCCCTAGTGTTCCTTAGGAGACACTGAATAGTTCTTTTCGACTGTTCGCAGATTATGCTGTCTTTTATTGGTTAGTAAAGACGCCAGAAGATCAAAAGCAACTGCAAAATGATTTAGATATCAGCATGGTGCAAAAATGGCATTTGACCCTTAATAATGATATGTGACGTCATCCATATAACCATTAAAACAAATACGTTAAACTTCATTTATACGATAAATGAGTCAAATCTACAGCCGCGGTGGAATAGCCGAGCGGTCTAAAGCGTTTCGCTGCGGAGCGCGCGGTTGCTCGCCGTGGAGGTTCGAGTCCTCCCTGGGGCATGGGTGTGTGTGTTTGTCCTTAGGTTAGTTTACCTAGGTTTAAGTAGTTTGTAAGCTACGGACTGATAACCACGCAGTTTGGTACGAGAGATTTACAAACATTTGATATTGCCGGCCGCGGTGGCCGAGGTGACTGAGGTGCGCCAGTCACGGTCTGCACGGCCACTACGGTCGGGGGTTCGAATCCCCCCTCGGGCATGGATATTTGTGCCGTCCTTTGTCTTAGGTAGTTCATAAGTTGTTCGTAAGCTTAGGGACTGATGACCCCGTAGTTAAGTCCCATAAGTTCTACAAACATTTGAATTTTGAAAATAGAAAATATAGTACGGAAGCTGAACCAAAGACTAAGTTTCATTGGCAGAACACTTATAAGATGTAACAATTCTACTAAAGAAACTGCCTACACCACACTTATGCGTCGTATTTTGGAGTATTGCTACGCATAGTGGCATCCCCATCTAATGGGTCTGACGGACGATTTAGAGAAGGGCAGCTCGTTTTGTATTCAAAATGTTCAAATGTTTGTTAAGCTTAAGGGACTTAACTACGGGGTCATCAGTCCCTAAACTTACAAACTACTTATGAACTACCTACAACTAAGGACGGCACAAATATCCATGCCCGAGGGGGGATTCGAACCCCCGACCGTAGTGACCGTGCAGACCGTGACTGAAGCGCCTCAGTCCCCTCGGCCACCGCGGCCGGCCGTTTTGTATTATCGGGACATATGTGAGAGAGTGTCACGGAAGCGAGACGCGAATTAGGATGGAAATCATTAAAAGTATGGCGCTATTCGTTGCGATTAGATCTGTTCGCGAAATTTCTTTCACCAAATTTCTCTCCCGAATGCGAACACATTTTGTTAGCGCCCACCTACATAGGGAGACATGATCAACAGAATAAAATAAGAGAAATCAGTTCGAAACTGAGAATGAAACTGTGGAAAAAATATCGTAAACGCTGTTCGCTGAAACCTCTGCCATGCACTTCAATGTGACCAGTAGAGTGTTGATGTAGATGTGGAAAATTAGATATATTAACAAACGGAAGTCAAAATATGAAATACAGCAAATTAATCCAAAACCCATGACTCAGTTCCCTAGGAGTCACAGGGCACCTGTGTTTCATTCCTATAGGCTGCAATAGATCCCGGATGTTCTGGTTTGCAAATGTGGGACAGGAAGGGAAAGATAAAAGCTGATTGTGAAGGTGTGGCAGGCGCGGCCAGACGGAACATTTACATGGCATATGTGTGCAGCTGCAGCTGTCGGAGCAAGACCTCCCACGTGGCAACCTGCATCTGCACTAACTTGTAGCTGCGTCCGATGTTCCGGCGTGTGCAACAGGCGCTCTGGCCAGCTGGCAGTCTGGGCATTGCTCTTCAAGGCCAGAGGTCGGTCCGCCAGGCAACTTTATTTCTGGTCAGATCCTTAACCCTCAAAACTGGATAAAATTGCGAACATAAATCTCACCAACAACGGAAACAATTTTCCTCGATGCTTAATTATGCACAATTCGTCGATCTGCATTCATAACTTAGTGGTATCCGAAACATTGGTTACCATACCCGTAATATCCTAATCTGATGCGTACATAAGTTTTTTTCTCTTGTCATTTTATGCCCATACTGGGCAGGCTGACAGCAGCATCCTACGCCGCTCTTCAACCTACAGAAAGTGTACAATGAATATGGAGATGCTTATAAAATACAATGAAGAATAAAACGTAGAATTTTATAATAGACACGGTGAAAAATGTGAAGGTTAAAACACAGACATAGGTGATGAAATATATGAAGTCTTTAAAAGTTGGCCAAGTGGCATAAAATCACATTGGTGGACACGAGAACTGGTTGCGAAAAAGTAAACGGAGACACATAATAAAATACACTTGTGACACTTGTACTTCATGGAGAGGTCACAACGAGTTAAAACACACTGAGTAGACTTGCGGCACAACACTGATGATGATGCCCACATTAAAACCTTAGCACTGTGGGCCCGCAGGAGGGGGGAGGCATGGGGTAGGGGAGGGGGAAAAGAAAGGGGGAAGGAGGTATGTAAGGACTTCATGGATGGGAGGAAGGGGTAGACCAAGCGGGGAATGGGAAAGGGAGAGGGTGGGGGAGGGGGACGTTGGATCTACGAGGGAGGAGCGGTAAGGATAAGGGTTGGTACGATGGGTATGTCTCGGAACGTAGGACGTCATCCGATAGGTTAAGATGGCGGAAGTAACTCTGTGAGAGGATGTGGAGAGTGTGGAGGTCTACAGTGGTGGAGGCGAGGCAGAGGCTCAGGATTGGTGAGGATGGGTGGACCAAGAGGGGTTGCAGGAATCTATTTTACGGGAGGTGTACAAGATACGGATATGTTCGAGGAACTGTAGAACGTGAGGGAAAGGAATTAGGTCATAGAGGATCCGCGTGGGGAAAGGGAAGCGGATGCGATAGGCGAGGCGGAGGGAGTGGCGTGGCGTTCGAGGATCTGGAGGGATTTGTAGTAGGGGGAGGTGCGGAAATCCAGGTGGGGTGGAAACTGCATAGAGCGGGTTGCATGATGAACGATAGATATGGAGGGTGGTGGAGGGGTTGAATCCCCACGTCTGGCCAGACAGGAGCTTTAGAAGGTTGAGTTGGAAGAGGGCTTTTTGGCGGACCTTGTGGTGGTGAGGGGGTCAGGAGAGGGATCGATCGAGAGTGAGATCAAGGTATTTGAGAGTGAGGGTGTGACGGATAGGGCTATCATGAAGGATGAGGTATAATTCATAGAGGCGGAAGGAGGAGGTGGTGCGACCTATGCCAATTGCCTGGGATTTATCAGGATTCATGGAAAGGAGTCACCAGTTACACCATGCGGCGAACTCAGTGAGGTGTGACTGGAGCAAGTGCTGGGAGCGGACAAGGAAGGGAGCGAGGGCTAGGAAGGCGCTGTCGTCAGCATACTGCACGACGTACGTAAGGTAATCACTATTTGTTAAGTCATAAAATATTTTGCCATCTCACACTGAAAATATAAATAAAATCACTTCTTTCCAGCAGTTATAACTCTTTTCTTTGAAACAAAATGTTCAAATGTTTGTAAATCTATCGGACCAAACTGCGTGGTCATCAGTCCGTAGCTTACAAACTACTTAAACCTAGGTAAACTAACCTAAGGACGAACACACACGCCCATGCCCCAGGGAGGACTCGAACCTCTACGGCGAGCAACCGCGCGCTCCGCAGCGTGACGCTTTAGACCGCTCGGCTACTCCACCGCGACTTTCTTTGAAACAAAACACATCTAAACTCACTACCAACTGCGTTCACTGTATGAGCAGTAAACATTATGAAAAATAAAATTTCTTTATAAGCTATTACAAGAAACTTTTTTGCCCCAATCAGTTAAAAACCTGTGGGCGCCCCTGCCGGTGAGTGTACTTAATGTCGTGTCCCTCTATTCATATTTTGCAACGATTGAAATAGCATTTTATTTCTTGGGCAGATCGTTTCTTTTCTTTGCAGCCTTGGAAGCAGCTCTATTCTATTGTGTATCAGTGAGAGCTTCGCTCATGTTCTTTATATATACTTCCGCATCATGCGGTGTTTCCAAACCGGACTTAGAATGTAGGCTACCGCCGGTTTTATTGGCCGGCTCGTAGTTTCTCTGCGACACCCAGGAATTTTGTCTAAGACTGTGCGTTGTTACTTGATTCTTAACCCACTCCTTCGGGGGAAGAAACTGTAGAACATTTGTATCCAGTCGCGGGTGGCTGACCGCGCGGTCTGAGACCTCATGCCACTAATTGCGGGGCCTCTCCCGCCGGAGGTTCGAGTCCTCCCTCGGAATGGGTGTGAGTGTTGCCCTTAGCATATATCAGTTTAAGTAGAGCGTAACTTTAAAACACAGACGATTTCAGCAGTTTGGTTCCATAGACAAAAAAATTGTAGCCACATATAAAATGAAAAAAATTCTTTAAAGTGTAATTTTGAGGACGCTCTATTCATTTATTTTGTCTGGAATAACTTTTTTTGTCGTATCCGTTCATCTACATTCCGTCAAAATGTCTGTACAGTGTCTTTGTCTTGTGGAAGTATTTCTCAGCGTTGTTGTTGTAGAACAGCCTCATACACAGCTTCGAATAAGGGTGGACGTAAAGGCCTTTCAATTTGTAAGTAGCTTCCATGTTGGTAACTGAATGCTGTCACCATTAGTTGGTCTCGTACAGTCACATTTAGGGTACGACGATAGTATCATACGCCGTAACACTATCTATAAAACAGTATTCCCATATAAAATGTAGTCTTACGTCCAAATCTGTGTAGTTTTCCACCACCTAAACGAGCTACACTACTGGGTGTTAGCGATTCTTTTCTGTTGTTGCTTCGTTTAAAATATTGTTCTACCATTTACCTCACTTCAGATGTGAATGTCACTACTACGTCTACCTCTACATCTACATGTACATAGATACTCTGCAAATCACATCTAAGTGCCTGGCAGAGGGTTCATTGACCACTTTCATAACCTTTCTCTACCGTTCCATTCTCTAACAGCGCGCGGGAAGAAAGAACACCTAAGTCGTTCCGTTTTCGATCTGATTTCTCTTATTTTATTGGATGGTCATGTCTTCCTAGGTAAGTCGGTGCTAGCAAAATATTTTCACATTCACAACTAAAAGTCAAGTCGGTGATTGAAATTTCGCAAATGGAACTCGCCGCAACGATTAAACGTCATTATTTTAATGATTTGGGGATCACTCCTAATGGCCGTGGCGGAGCGGTCGAGCGCATTGAGGCGCTATGCTACGATGCGCGAGGCCGTTCCCCGTCGGGGATTCGAATCCCCCCTCGGGCATGGATGTTTGTGTCGTCTTTAGTATGAGGTAGTTCATAACTAGTTTGTAAGTTTAGGGCCTAATGACCCCGCAGTTAAGTTCCTTATGCTTGACAGACATTTGAACATCACTCCTATTGCCTTTCTTGAATACTGGAGTGACCTGGGCAACTTTCCAGTCTTTGGGTACGGATCTTTCGCTGAGTGATTGGTTGTATATGATAGCTAAGTATGGAGCTATTGCATCAGCGTACTCTAAGAGGAATCTAGTTGGTATACACTCTGTCTCGGAAGATTTGTTTTTGTTTAGCGACTTAAGTTGTTTTACTACTCCAGGAACATCTAAATTTCGCATGCTGGCAGCTATTCTTGGTTCGAATTCCCTGGAGCGTTCACTTCGTCTTCTTTGGTGAAAGAATTTTGGAAAGCTGTGTTTAGCAATTCTGTCATCGGTAGTATTACCATTGCTATCGCGTAGTGAAGGTTTTTTTGTGTTTTGCCGCTAGTGTACTTCACATATGGCCAGAACTTCTTTGGATTTTCTGCCAGAATACGAGACAGAATTTCGTTGTGGAAACTATTACAAGCTTCTCGCATTGAAGTCCGCACTAGATTGCGAGTTTCTGTAAAAGATTGCCAGTCTTGGGGATTCTATGTCTGTCTAAATTTTCCACGCTTTTTTCTTTGCTTCTGCAACAGTGATATGACCGGTTTTGTGTACCACGGGGGGTCAGCCCCCTCTTTTATTACTTTATTTGGTATAAATCTCTCGATTGCTTCTGATATTATGTCTTTGAAAGTAAGCCCCAACTGATCTACACTCGCATTTTTAGTTTTGAAAGACTGGAGACTATCAATCAGGATAGCGTGAAGCGAATTTTTATCTGCTCTTTTGAATAGATGTATTTTTCGTTAATTTTTGGTGCATTTGGGAATTTCGATATTCAGTCTCGCTACTACAACTAATCCCTGTATCTGTTTTGATGCTCTTTACTAGCTCAGGTTTATTTGTTGCTGGGAGATCAAGGGTATTTTCGTAACCGTTTATTATAAAGTGCGTTCGTGAACTAACTGTTCGAAGTAGTTTTCAGAAAAAGCATTTAGAACTAGTTCGGACGATGTTTGATATTTGACGCCGGTTCTGAATACGTATTTATGCCTAGAAGTAGTTCAGAGGATGCACGTATTGAATTAATATGTTCAACTTCAGCACTTAGAGAATAATCTTCCGAGTCTAGTAGATCGTTTTCAGAATACTTTTACTAAATTATAGACATGTTAAGCTCGTCAATAGACACCAAAATTGTTGTGACAGAGGATATTCAAAACTTACTAGAGAACCCGTGCGAATACTTCGCACCGCTAGTAGAATAACAAAAAAGGTTGGGAAAAGATGGAAGTAAAGTTGAATGTTCACGCATAACTTTCTTCAGAATCAATCAATGCAAGTGTTTAAAAGCGCAAATGAAAGAGTTTTATCCGTTGAGTGTTGTTAGGTCAAACAGAAACTGCTTACCTTAATTAGAACCGAAGATATCGTAAAACAAACCGATTAAAATATTCATTGCAAGGACAGAAGGATACCGCGTTGGAATAAAAATAAAGGATGGGGAGACTTAAGTCAATTATGATACTTGATGACAAATCGTCGAAAACAAAAATGAAGGAATTTGGCCGGGTAATTTGGTCTGGCCGACTGACCAGTTTTTTAATATATAAGATACAAAAAAAAAAAGAAAAAAAAATTAAAAAAAAAATTCAAATATTTGTAAGCTTATGGGACTTAGCTGCGGGGTTATCAGTCCATAAACTTACAAACTGCTTATAAACTAACTTATACTAAAGACAGACAAACATCCATGCCCGAGGGGGGATTCGAACCCCCGACGGGGAACGGAATCGCGCATCGGACATAGCGCCTCAATACGCCGCGGCTATAAGATTTCCCACAGACAATAAAAGACATCTGAATACATGCTGCAGTAAAATTCTGCTTTTTCGCATACTTTATGCTGTCTTCGCGACTCCTTCAGTTGGCTGCCTGGTGTTTTGTTTGGCATAGACTCCCACTGCTAGTGTTGCAGCGGCCATATCAGACCCGGACATTATTCCCGCCCTGAGATGTCGCGCGAGAGTAGCGTTTGTAATTAGTGCAAGTGCCTCCAAGCAACGAGCATATCAGTTTTTGAGACGAGCATTGCCGTAGCAGCTCTTCATAACGCACCAAGTTCGCCACTCGAGATATCATCATGGTGATGAAATTGCGATCCTTCATCTATATATCAGAGTAGGAGCAGCAGCAGCAAGGTCACATGGCGGCCAGTTATCTGTGAGCTAAACCAGCGCGGACAAACAGCGGCCGGCCACAGCACTGCCCACAGCGCGCCATGGATGTCAGCAGGTCTGTACGTTTCTGACCGGCTTCTTTATACCACTTCTGTGCGCATGCCGTTGCTGCCAAGTAGTCTGAGAAATCGCGAGCCATATGTCCGAAGACGTGTACTGTTGTAGGTGGAATTTGAAGACGCAGTGACTTTCTGAGCGAAGGGTGAAGAGAGAGATTGCTTCTACTAGTATACATAGACAACATGTTCAAAAACTCATTAAACTTGCATTGGTTCACCAGCAAAAGCTTTGCCATATTTTTTTAACAAGCGCAGTTATCTGTCTCATCGCGATTTAGTTTACAGTTACTGATATTTAAACTCGGCCGAATATTTGGTAATTAGGTCATGACGGCACAGCTGATATCGGGTCGCTTGCGAATCACGAGTCACACATTGCCTTTACAGGAGAATGGATTTAATTATGTAGATCTAAGCTTAATTTGTAGCAGAATCCCTGACTCTGTTATATTTCATATTTCCTATCAATAACTTCTAGCGAATCACAGCTTTGTAGGTGCAATCAATGTCTCAGCATGTTCTCCGTCTCGCCGTCAACCGAACGTCACATAGAACATTCTTCCACGGAGGTTCATACTACTATCTCTGCCAACTGTCAAGACATTCATCCGCATCACAAGATTCATTTCAAATGACGAGAGAGCACGCAAATCCATTATTTCCGGTAAAGCAACATCCTTAATTATATGTACAATGTTCAAATGTTTGTTTAGCTTATGGGACTTAACTACGGGGTCATCAGCCCCTAAACTTACAAACTACTTACAAACTAGCTAATACTAAGGACGGCACAAATATCCATGCCCGAGGGGGGATTCGCACCCCCGACCGTAGTGGCCGTGCATACCGTGACTGGAGCGCCTCAGTCCCCTCGGCCACTGCGGCCAGCTTTAATTGTATGTACCGGAAATATGCACTTATGAAGCCTATGACTAACTGGCCTTAATCCCATGTCTCTGTAATTCAAAAAAAAAAATTCTTTTTAAAAAATATCAATATTTGATCATCTTCCTCTTTTTCTGACTGGCCTGTTCTGGTTTCATCAGATTGTGCAATCGATTAAAGATGTATATATCTAGCTTTTCCTATCGGACCTTGTCGTTCGGACGAGAAACGTAATAATCTACTAATCACCATACTGAAAAAATATGGCAAAACAATGTTTCAGCATCTTTGGGTTTCTTACATCCACTTCAAATACTCGCTTTTTCTTTACCTACTCGTCGTGCGTATAGAAACTTAGCAGAGGACGCACGTAACTGCGAGTAGCGTTTTTATACACAGAAAAATGTTAAATGTCTATTACGCGATTGTTTAGAAACAACTGCGCCGTTCTTTTTATCTTTCAGCTATATTCATTTAAATGGTAGCTGTAAATAACTACCACGTGCTGGGCCGGCCCTTCCCTCGTGAAGTCGTACTGCCAAATACTGCAGTTCAAGATTCGCAGTCCTTCACGTAATTGTAAAATGTAAACTTTCACGACCGGAAATGTCACATTTAATAAAATATTTCGAGCTGTCATGCTATTGTCGGAGGAATTCCAAATTAAAACTCAACGTCCCGTCTCCATCTACGGAGGATATTTTCATGAGGGATCCTAGATTCTAGTGTTGAATTGGATCAGGGTGTGAATCGATCGCCGTCAAAAATATCCTCCACAGTTGGAGACGAAACGCTGAGTTTTAATGTGATATCCGTCCGACCACGGCATATTAGCAGGGCATATTTTATTAATTGTGGCGTCCTGCGCGTATTTAGTGTTTTTTTCCCTTTTCGTAGAAACATTTAGTTTTAGAAACTGGAGAATTGCTATGACGGTAAACGAACGAGGGAAGTTATTCTGTTCTATTATATACGAGAACAAAAATTTGCACATGGATGTCTAGTATATGGCCACATCTTTTGTTGACGGCACTGTTTATACTGAAGTAATTGAGTATATTGTAACCATGAACTAATACTGTCACTTTATCAGTTTAAGTTGTGATATAAACTCTTCAGTACTTCCAACACATGTCTGTTTTCCACTTTGGTCATACATTGTTTGACATGTATATGTCATTTTTGTAAGCAGTTCACATTGTTACTGACTAATAAATAATCATAGTTTCCTTCTTTTACTTATTTCTTCAAATTCTCTTACTATTTGTGTATATAGGAGAGTTGGTCAGCGTGAATACACCAAGATGGAGGGGGGGGGGGGGAGGAAAATAGCACCTTGTTCCCACTCTTAATTCTTGAATAAGAAAAAACTTAAATTTTCTACATAGTGGTAGCAAATTACACGTAATGCAGATGGTATTATCGTTTCATTTGCCGCGGTGGAGTGGTCGAGCTCATTGAGGCGCTGTGCTCCGATGCGCGAGGCCGTTCCCGTCGGGGTTTCGAATCCTCCCTCAGGCATGGATGTTTGTGTTGTCTTCAGTATGAATTACTTTATAAGTAATTTGTAAGTTTAGGGACTAATGACCCCGCAGTTAAGTCCCATAAGCTTAACAAACACTTGAGAATATCGTCTCATTTATCGTAAGTGATATAACTTAAAATTACTAATTAAAGGGAATTAATTGTTTCGTGGAACATTAATTAGAGAGTTTTCCGGGTGCAATAAATCTATGCATCGTCATTGCAGCAGTTCTTCCTGCCTGCTTTATAACAACTGATAAAATTTAATTTGAGTAAATTAAGTAAATTGGGTATATGCAGTCAGCCTTCAATTGCCATTTGTGCGTTACGTCAACTTTTGCTGTACGTAAGTGTTACGTACTCTAGAATTATTAGGTATATTGTCGTATAACTTTAAGCTGTTCGTGACATTCTTACCGTTTCAGAAAACACGCTTCAAGTGCATTCTCTAGAAATGATCCGTTTATTGATAGCCCTTACGTATATGATAGCTATTGCATGCCTTTTCTATACACAATAATCAGACATTAACATGTTTCTAACAAATAATGTTGCTTTGCTAGTGGCGCATATAGTATATATTATCGGGGGGGGACAAGATTAATGTATTTATTTATTGCTTATTTAGCCTAACCAGATTAGGGCCTTGAGGCCCTCTCTTACACCTGACCAGGAAGGTAACTTGGGAAATTTTAAGTAGACACCCATGATATTTCATATCATTTTTGCTGCTTATATTCAGAAAGTAATTTGCATTGAAGCCCCTTTTACATATTGAGATCAAGTTTTTTTTATTTTTGACATTAAATCATAAAAATATAGCTATTTTTTTTTTTTAATTGACATGAACTTCACACTACAAACATCTCACTCCCGTCACCAATACAGGAAAGTATCACTATCACTGCGATGTATTCACGCATTATTCAAAACAATTATTCATATACCGTACTTTTGGCCCACTTTAGGTTACGGTAAAAAGTAAGTAAAGCAGTCAACAATCCAAAGATTAGTTTGAACACCACAGTGCTTAACTAGGCATGGTCCTGTTTGGAGGTGGTATGCCGTTGTCTTCCGCCGACCTTCGAACTGACTTACCCAGCCAGTTACAGGGGGACCTACAGTTTAACATGGGTTCCGAATCACGGAGCTACTCGATACTTTTCACATCAGCAATATTGCAAGAGGTGAAAGAAGTGGAAAGTGACAGATAAAAATTCCAGGACCTGGAAGGGATCGAACCCGCGACCTTTAAATTCATAGTCTGGCTCTACCACTGTGCTACCGAGCTGCACTAGTAACACTGAAAGTAGGCCTTTGCGATCGCCTTTTGACGGCTCGAAATGTAAATGAAAGTAACGTCTTAACCATCCATCTGACATGAAAATTGAATAAACGAATTTGTAGAGGGGAAAATTCTCTACAATTTTGCTCTCTTATTTTTTTTTTTTTTTTTTTTTTTTCATATCTCGCATAGTTTCAGGGATATTTTAAAAAATAACGGCAGTTTCACGACAACGTGTTCCCACATTTTAGGTCGAACCGTTCAACCGATCGGCAGCAAATTTGACAGATATAATAATTGTTGGCCACCAGCAACCAGACTCTCCCTTTTTCAAAAATTTCGGACGAAAAATAGGTTGGTAAAACTAAAAAAATGGCTGTTTCTGATACATTTTTGGCAGCAGGCAATAGTAAATAAACCGTTCATCTGACACGAAAACTGAATAAACGAATTTGTAGAGCAAAAAATTCTCTACAGCTTTCCCCTCTTATTTATTTATTTCTTTTTTTTTTATAACTTGCACTGTTACAGAGATATTTGCAAAAATAACGGCGATTTGACACCGTCCCTTGATTTTACGTAAACCAGGAGTTAGGAAATGTCACGTGACATTCCTCGGCCAAAACCCTCTCTGGCATACGCCAGCTTGCTCTGTGCATTTTATAATTTTTTATGATATCTCACGCTTTGTCATTTTAAAACAGTGGAGTATTGAAGAATTAACAAAAACACGTCGTTCTTAGTATCATAAATCATAATTTAGTGTCTAAAAAGTCATATTAGCAATTAACACGTGCCAACAATAGTACGAGAATTAAGAAGCTGTTTTATAATTGTTCGCCGTGGTGTGCTGTATTACGTTGTGATGCAGATGGTCGGTAGCTGAAACTCGCCTCTACCAATTTTTTTTTTTTTTTCGCCTTGGCCCCTAAAAGTGTTACTGGCACTCTTATTAACTGAATACATATATAAACGGAGTCCTAAATTTCTGTGGGAACTGTCGTTCCTTAATGAAACCAAAGGAAGTGTACACATTGCAGTAAATTACCTTGTTTCTTTTTTTTCCTAAGCAATTATTCACTCTTTATGGAATATATTGAAAGTCATTAATTAGAATCAATGCTTCTACTAACATGTTTGTCTTTGGCATGGTTACCACGGACGCTTTTAACGTAGATTGCATTACCTTTTCTGTACTTCAGATATGACTTTGTCCATGTTGCTTTGTTCTGCGCTAAAATAAAGAGCAAATATTCTGTTTCAATCGTGCCCACGTTTTCTTTTACAGCAATAATAGCAAGCGGAATAAGAGTGGTAATACCGAATTCCACAATGGTCTAGTATTTAATCTACAGGGTGGTCGGAAATTCCCGTTACAACCTTTTAGGACTTGTAGAGGGTAGTGAGTACGTAACATTTTGAATAGGAACCCATGTCCGGAAACGTATCGTCGTCCCACGACGGTTTCAATTCAGATGATTATCTCATCCACTCCTACTTGAGTAATGTAATTAGGCGTGACCCAGTACAATTGTTGCAATCAATTTTAAAAGAATACTGAACCGTTTAGCTTATTGTTTACGTTAGTCAACAACAACATGCACCCTTCATCAACGGCACCAGCCGCAACGTACTGATGCATTACAACAGCGGCTCGATGTGGCGAGCACCAACGGCCAGTGTTGCCAACCCTGAAGCTAATTTTCCCCTAAATCGGATGTGAGTTCTTAAATATTCTAGGAAAGGCTTTTTTATATAAATTGCACCAAAGCTGCTTTTTTTTATTGAAATGCTGACTAGTTTCGGGCTTTGCCCATTTTCTTAAGCCACATTATTTTATGTTTGGACACTGTGTAGGTCACGCTGTTTATTTCAAATACCTATTTGAAATAAATAGCGTGACCTAGACAGTGTCCAAACATAAAATAATGTGGCTTAAGAAAATGGGAAAAGCCAGAAACTAGTCAGCATTTCAATAAAAAAAAGCAGCTTTGGTGCAATATATATAAAAATGTCTTTCCTAGACTATTCATTTTCGTTGGTAAAACATTCCAATAAAGCTCTGCATGACGAATTAATGCATTCGTTCTAAATGTCACTTAATGAAAACCTAATTAATAATATTCTACTCTTTAGTTGCCACTAAAAGAAAAAGCAATAGTTTCTGCATTACATTCTAAGATGTAAGCCGTAGTATATAGGCTGCAGGGAGAAGTTAAGCTATATAAACGTCCCTGTTCAGCTGTACTAATAAAATCTAACAAACTGGGAATAAACGTACCTTTCAACAAGGGATCTGATTCCCACGCGTTTGTGTATCTCTGGGAATATTTTTTTCTCTCTTGAAGTCATAGTCACTTGAATACACACACACACACACACACACACACTCACACACACACACACACACACACACACACACACACACACACACTTCCAGCGTATTCAACTTCAGTTCACAATCGCCAATACAACAGTAGTAGGGTACAGTAGACGTTGCAGAAGCGCCTTTAAAGGAGGTCAGTGCCAACGAAAACACAACAATGAAGTATTTCATTGTAAGGTAGGGCTAAACAAATTTTGATAGGTATGCGTTATTCATGTCTGAGAAGCCCCTAAAAATTCCCCTCAAAGAACACTTCCCCCTAAATTTCCCCCTGAAGTACAAATCCCTCCAAATTCCCCCCCCCCCCCCCCAAGACAGCAGAGTCCCCCTAAATTTAGGGGCAAAACTCCCAAGTTGGCAACACTGTCAACGGCGTTACACACATTGTACCTCCGAAGCACGTTCTGGTATACTCTCCATCCCACCTGGTGTCTCTTCAATGTCTTCTGCAGCGGCAAGACATTGACGTTGAGGAGTTACACATCTGAACTGACGATGTCGTAGAATGGAAACGATACGTTTCCAGACATGGGTTCCTATTCAAAATGTTATGTACTCACTACCCTCTACAAGTCCTAGAAGTTTCCGACCACCCAGTATATACAAAGTTACTACTATAATTACGTCATTTACAATAGTCATTGTAAAAGTATCTCCCCAGTTTGTGTACATGTGATAAAGAAGTCTATGTTTTCAATTAGTTGGTATGTATTTTATGGTATGTTCAAAAAATAGAACAAATGCACTTTTCATAGAAAGCGCAGTTACCTTGGAGCAATTCCGAATCTTGCAGAATATAGTTGTGTCAAATTAACAAGAGTGTGTGAAAATCTTTTAGGAAGCAATATGAAAAATTGCTAGTGGAGGTTTATTATTATTTTTATTTATTTACTTACTTATTTTGTTCTTCAGATAGATGGGTGGTTTTCGGTCGTTTGTTCATGTTCGTTGAGAAATTCCCTCAGTTTTTTTATTACAGATGGCATTGAGCCCTCTTTCTCTCTTTTCTTTGGTTTTTCAGTTTGATCGGTCCTCGCCGGCCGCGGTGGCCGATCGGTCTGCGGCACGCCAGTCACGGTCTGCACGGCCACTACGGTCGGGGGTTCGAATCCCTCTAGGGCATCGATATTTGTGCCGTCCTTAGTATTAGCTAGTTCATAAGTAGTTTGTAAGTTTAGGGACCGATGACCCCGTAGTTAAGTCCCATAAGCTACACAAAAATTTGAACATTTTTTAATTTTTTTTTTTTTTTTTTTTTTTTTTTTTTTTTTTTTTTTTTTTTTTTGATCGGTCCTCAGCAGACGTTGCTTTGTTTTATTATATTTTGATCGTTTCGTTGTTGACTGAGTTTTTTCGTTACATAGAGCTTTGAGCACTCTGACCAAGCAAGCTGAGCTACCACGCCGTCACATACTAATTCTCCGCCCATTGCGCTATGCCGAACAACTGCGAGAGTAATCCGTAATTCTCGTACCATCGATATCAGCTGTTATCTGCAATCATGCAATTTTTAGACATTAGATTATAATTCATTGTCCTAAGCACGAGGAATTTTTCCAAATTTTCAGTGCCCCATTGTTTTGAAATGAGAACGTTTGAGCAACAATAAGAAAATCATCAAATACATAAGCAAGATGGCGTATGCAGAAGAGAGTTCCGTGCAAGGTTTCAGGCGAGGGATGTCACGTGAATGATTTCCGAACGCAGAGATATTAATATAGTTTAAAGAGCCCAAAAAAGAGTCTTTGTCAAAGCTAAACTCAAATATCAAATAATTTTGGCTGTTTGTTAAAACACGGCCAGAAAGAATATGACGTGTTAGGTGCATAGATATTATCACAATAGTAAAGTCTTAATCGTATCCTCCATAATTTATTATTATTTACATAAAACTACAGGCAAAACTACAGGAAAATCTTAAGTGGGCCGTATAAAACGCCAGTGTAACTTTTTCTTTATATTCATTATTTCGGGGCTTGGGGGCAGACCCCCTCGCCCCCGCCCTCTTATATATGCCAATGTGATTTTCTACCGATACCTACGATTGTGTGACCATGTGTACTTGAGATAATTTTCACGATAATGTAGCCATCAATAACGACTCTTCATTTCTTTGGATACCAAGAAGAAGTCAATTTCTCTGCCTTTCTCCACGCTTCCTACATAGAAGGTCGAAACAACTCATATCTTGCAGCTGAATATATGAGGCAAGCAACATTAGGAGGAAACCTCTAAAGACAGCAGGCGTGTGTCCTTAGTGAAATTCGTTTTATGAACATTACGCCGTTGTATAAGCCGTCTTTCATGTGCCTAAAATGTCTTCCTTTAATGCTGGAGACACATCAGAGGCTGTAAAGATTTGGACAGCAGTTTCAAACTTAAACTCAATATTCAGAACTGTTCAGACTATTTTTCTGTTTACGTTTGAAACCATATGTGGTAGGAACTACATTCTCTAAGCGCCTCATTGTTACGTAGGTGCATTCGACGCCTTGCATCATTTAAAAAGAGGCAAATTCGCGAATCGTCCACACACAGTGGCGTAGCTACCATAGCGCTAAGCCAGGCAGTGCCCCGCAGCCCCCAAGCTCAAGGGGACCCTCAGTCTCCAAGAACGACGTTCGAAAAAGTTTTATTATTATCAGTCTTATTTTATGGTGTATGTCGTATGTCGTTGTGGAACTGTGTAACAGCAATGATCTACGTCTTACTCAAACTAACTTAGGCTAAAGACGAACTCAACATTCATGCTCAAGGAGGATTTGAACCCAGGTGGCAAGCGCCATCGAGAACCGTCGCATGGCGCCGTAGACTGCGCGGCCGTTCCTGACCGGCCGAAAAAGTTAGTTGAATCAACAATTTTAGACTGTTAACTGTTTGGACTCTGTCGAAAATTACAGGCGAATCATAAAGCACCCTATAAATTAAATCCGACTAGGTGAACTACTACAGTAAATAAAGTCATATATACATGGTGAATTACCTAACACTTGCACCGCAAATATTGCGAAAACGGAAAGTGCGATTGATGTGCAGTTTTCACAGAATGGATTGGTAGTCAGGGGCTCGTATTTTTAGCCAGTAGTAGAGCGCTTGCCCGTGAAAGGCAAAGGTCCCAGGATCGATTCCCGGTTCCAGCACACAATTTTAATCTGCCAGGAAGTTTCATAGTAAATCATATTTTATATTATTTGACTTTTCCTTTCCACTAATCATTCTTTGTATCCTCAAGTTCCGCATATAATTATATTCTTTATAGGAGAAAAATCAGTGGATCTGACAGATTAGGTAAATCAACTCCTTTTTAATTACATGATTACTTTTACAACTACAAGTACATGGAACGTTTTGAAATTCAGCGTTCTGTGAGATATCACTGACAGATTGATTATCAGTCGCACTCGAAAGCCGATCGGTTGCCTGCTGCAGATCGTTCTAGATAGTATCAGTAACACGCTTCTTACTGACGCTACTATCTTATGTTTGCGTAATTCCCGGCTGAAGTCGGAATCTATGCTCTACGTAATATCTCATCAGCTTACCGGATATAAGATGCTTGCTATTCCTTACAAACACTCGCCTCTTTCATTGCAGGAACTTCACAGCGGGTTTATGACAAATGGCGTGATAAAATATATTTTTTTCGCTGTGCAATAGCTGTGCTCGCTCTGTAAACTTTTTGTAATGGTTCCCTAACTTTCTTTAGAAGTCGAAAATTATCCTTATGATTGAAATATTTACCTTGGAATTACACTGCTCTCCAAGTCCGAAACTTCGACAAAGATACACTCTTAAAACATCGCAAAGCAGCAACAGTGCGTCATGCACGACTTCGGAAGTAGGTTACACATTACCATGAGAGGCCAATTAATTTTATGGAATGCTGCCCTGCACTTCAAAGTGAGACAGACAAATGAATGACACTACTTTCAAGATGATCGTCAAGAATCTGCAAACAGCGGCTGGAACGTTCTACCAGTCATGTAATTCCCCGGCTTTAGAACTCCGTTCCATGGTTACATAGTCATTAGAGAAGCATTGCCTGAACTTCTGCATCATTTGAAAATATTTTACGCTGCAGGAGTTCTTGCTTGACTACCTGGGATTGTCGTCTGTAGTCGATTCTGATGGCTTTGCCTCCCGATTACAATCATCCGGGTCTGTGCGGCCTTGGTCAAATTGTTAGCACGATATCACTACGACTGGATGCATAATTGCCTTTGGTCCATATACCGACAGAATTTCACGGCAAATCTGAGTCAGATTTAGACGTTTTACCCACAAGAATCGTACAACTTCGGTTTATGTTTCCACATTGTGTGTTACCCATATTGCAGCAACACTGTGATTACAGAGACTACTGGAACATGTAATCTCCTCTAACTGTGTACCACTCTTGTTGCGTAACGCCCCGCGGTCTGAGGTGCCATGTCACTGATAACGCGGGGCACTCCTGCTGGAGGTAAGAGTTGTCTCTCGGACATGTGTTTGTGTGTTGGTATTAGCATAAGTTAGTGTAAGTAGTGTAAAAGTCTAGGGACCGATGGTCTATTCTGTTTGGTCCCTTAGTTACACAAACTTTGAACTTTTGCTGCCTAATCGTGTTACTGTGGCACGACATGTGAAACTTAATTTCTTAAATCCCCGCTCATGCGAAGGAGAATTTCATGTAGGAGGCAGTTTCTGAAGACTAGTGTCACGTAAATATATTTGCTTGTAATTTTTTTTGTTAAGGAGAGGACGGAAGAAATATTAGGAAGGAAAGGAATGACTTTATCTGCACTAGGGCATTGATGATACTCTATGGTTACTGGCTACAAGCAAAAATTTAAGGCGGATCGCGATTCGAACCCGGGTCCGGCGCTTCGGTCCAGTGGTCGCCTTAACCACTTGACTACCCACGTTCGCCTCCCGTCTGTCTTAAATCCCCAAATATCGCACGGTACGGCCGCAGTGGTCCATACCCTCTTATGCTTGCCATTTCGGATTCCCGTACGAGGTCGAACGTTATTACCTGATCTGCGGTGAAGTAGATGAACCTTACGCTGTCATCGCGTATAAATACATATATATAGATTGGCGTGGTGTCTCTTCTTTCGGCCACACCAATCTATAATTACTGATGCAGTTGAATTTTTTCTGTAAAATTGGCTACACTTTTTCCGATAAGATCTACAAAGGAATTTACGTCAACCATCCGATTTTCAGTTACCCTATCTAAGTTGTACTGCGTTGGGCAAATAAAAATGTCCCGGAGAACACAGTTTCAGGGTATAAAGACATACAGCACAAGAAAGGAAATACAGTACTAACCTGACTATAGCGTATGCTGAAAGTGACACTTTCCCTAGTCTGCTAGTCGGATCGGAGGTGGACTGCTGGAAATACTTGCATCTCATCCGCAGACTTGAGCCTCCACACACAAAGTAATGGCACACTGACAGATCTGGTGACCTGAGTGGGCAGCTAGGGTCGCGATCAGGCTGACCTCTGCTGACAACTGTCAGGTAAATATGGTGTAGATGTGCTCTAAGATTCGGCGGGCTGTATGCGCAGTTACTCCACCTTATTGGCGGTGACTAGGTCTTTTCCGTTGATGTTGCCACAAATGGTTTCAAAATCGTGGCCATTTGTCCGGCAACTTCTATTTGTCCCTCCCTGTACATTTATGCAATTATGAGTTCTTTGTCTGGTTCAGGCTTTGCATCTTACTGTGTACAGTTTAAAAGAGTTCATGTTTTTCTGTCATTCCGTGACGAAATATTACAATCTGATATTTAAATGTTAATAGACTTGAAATTACGAAAATGAATTGCCGAAGCCGGTCAATAAAGCAGTTTCAAACTAGCGATCTTGGCTCCTCTGCTTATGGAGATTCCCATTACATATGTATTTTTACATTTGGATTTCATATCTGCAGTTTCAGTCCTATTCTCCAGAATTGATATCTTCGATCTCTATCAAGACGTGCTTGCGGTAACATTTTGCTGTTGGCTTTGTGATGCAGCACTCTTCGAAGGTACAGTAAGTAGCTAACAACTGAGACCAGCGTTGACACTGATGGTACCAGTTCCGTTGCTGTGACTGTTCAAGCAGCTGCCGTAGCCCACATGCCTACTTTTAAGCGCTAGCAAACATTCTTAACTTCACATGCGCAGCTACGATGACGCAGTAGTCCGTATTTGGAGTTTCCTCTTTTAGTATTTGTTGATAAAATTATATGTAGTTTATGTGTTAGAGAAGTACGGTCTCTAAAGGAAGTATAACATGACGTCACGTGAATGTGTTCCTATTAGAGCTGAGAGAAAAACTTCCAGATAATGGCACGAGAAAAATACAGACCCGTGATGGGCCGAAAGGATTTGAGACGAGAAACATCAGTGTCACGGCAAGACTTCCAAATTAGGCATGAGAAAAACCAAAGCCTCTCATTGGACGAAGGGTTTAGAGGTGAGGACGGTGGGTGACATTGCTCGGCAGTTGTACGTTGTCCTATCGACAAAAAGCGTTTACAATTTGGGTACACAAGAGGCAGTTGTAAAAGATTCTTTCCTCGATATATGGAAAAGTACGGGTTTGCGGACCCCATACAAGTTGATGAAAAATGCTCTATTCAATTATCTGTTGATCCCGTCAATTTAGAGTCGATTGGTCGTCATAACCTTTATGGATGATATTAAAAAATAAAAAAAACGGAGGGGTGTTTAGCGAAAATATCTTAGAGTCCTTCGTTTCAGGTTGCACACCAGTGACCTGCCAAATGTGAGCCGAATCGGTTCGCCGTGTCTGAAGGTCTTTCCCCATGCAAGACGCAATCCATATTCGCACACGTTTAATGTGTATAATAGTATGTATATTTAAACTGCAGTCAGTCAGTTGACACGAACAAGCAACGGTTTGGTTTAAACATACGTATATTTTACTTTAAATTGCGCTTTCATTGTTCTTGCGTTTATGGTACCTTAGTTTTTAGATAGCAATCTTGCTTTTTACGTGCCGTATAAGCATCAACTTTCGGAAGGCTTTCCAAAATCAGACTTCATAAAATTCTTTTCCATTCTTATATAAAAGTTGTACATGCATTTTCAATCACAACAAAAACTTAATTATGTGCCATTGCAGATACAGGAGGAAGCTGGCTGTTTCCATGTGAAAGGCGAGTTTTGCCAGAATGTTGGGTTCCCCAGCTGGCCAGCTAACAGTTTGGGGGTACAGGTAGTCAGGGTTTTCCTAATGTGCTCGGAAACCGGAAGCGATCTTGGCTGAGCGAGGGCGTCTATTCCAGATTGCAACTGAAATACAATGTAGCCACACACATTATTCTAAAAATCCATATAAAATCAGGGAATTATTATACGGCAAATATAATTATATGAATGGATTCAGGAGACTTGGGAGAATCAAACGCCGTAATTACAATTTCAATATCCCTTACAGATAAAAAGCCGATAAAACTAAGTACTATAATAATAATACTATAAGACTTATTTTTACAATTATCGATACGTAATGTTTATCAGTAACAGTTTAAGAAGCAAATGGGCAGCATTGCACCACGCTACCGATCTTTAAAGATGTACCACGTTATTTCCGTATTCTTTCAATGAACTTTGTTTTACTCTCTTGTTCTGCTTTTCGTTGAGGTAGTAATATTCTTGTGTCAGAACATAGATTCCACCACAGAAACACAAAACATGAACCCAACAAAACACATTACATTTATATATGTAATTTATTATATTTAATATTATTCTTAGTAACGTCCTTTTTTTATGTTGTACACTGCCACTTAAATATTTCATAACCGACTAAAAATAGTAGATATGCAGCAGATTATTTACATATAAACAATTATAAGTAGTTTTGGACAATAACTGAATATATTTGTATAAGAAGCCATGATACATTAAATATTAATTGTGTCACTATATTTCGACGGCAGCAGTATATTTGAACAGTGAGACGCCACGCTTAATGGTTATCTGAGCAAAGAGCTTCAGTTTCAACCGTTTTTAGTATTGTTAAATATATATTTGTTTGTTAAATGTAAACAACATTTGTAGCGAGGTGGTCAAAGCATTTAATTCAGTGATATTCAAATGTATAATATTTTGGAAGGGAAATTGTATTTTAAAGATGAGGCGTTAGGATGCGCAGAAGGATACCAATTTGGGAGCAGGTAGAGCACGCTTTCGAACACTTGGGAAGGGACTCGTAACTTGGACGTGGTGGTAAGAAGCTGCAGAACTTAGTCACTGCTTGAAAAGTGATAAACTATTCACGGTAGTAGGGCTGTGGAACTCTGATAATTCAGCAATCGTGTACTCGTGTGATTACAAACTGTGTTTTATAACAAATACTTTAATCACGGATTAATTTGGAACTGCAGTGTTCGATGGACTGCACTAATTTTTGAGTGACAATTTGGAACTTTTACTCTCAAGTACGTGTGATACTTATAGTGCCTCTCATGAATAATAATTGGGGAAATATTCAGTTATTTACCGATATATAAAGTAGGACCACCTCCGCGTTTCTTGTCTAATAAGAGTAATAAACTCCATTTATAAAGAATTACTTCGTGAGTGAATCACTTCTTTATCTTAGAATCCATTTTGTTGGTCATTCAGAGGTGTAATTTATGTTTTTAAAATATATTTTCACGTCATCATATGCAGATTGATAGACTGGCTAAACTACAGATTAATTATTGATCTTGTTTAAATAGATTGGGTAGCTGTTTAGGGCATAGAAGCTGACATACATAACTCACCGCTATGAACAGAGACAACGAGCCATAAACTTTTACTACCCTGAGTTATGTATTTTACAATTCTGTACTGATGGGAAGGTCGCAATTGTACGCAGTAAAAGAAAAAAAAGTAACTTTCGCCAACACTGCTGTAAAACACTCGTAACTTCTTCTTCTTCCTCCTGTTGTGTGAAATCACCAGGCTTCGACCAATAACAGCGCATTTTCGATCACGTGTGCTAAACATGACATTTCATGATATTCTTGTTCTAATTTCAGAAAAAAAAGTTTTGTAAGAACATTGAGCGAAAATTATGTTTGAAAGATATAATCATTTACATAAAAAAAAATTAGAACATGATTTTTACCATAAGATAATAGCCTACTATACATGGCACACTCTAGATTTGGTTACGCATTTCACTATTATCTTTATGTAGGAAAGGGAAAATTTTATCTATAGATTTTTCAAATGTTCAAATATTTGTAAATTTTTGGGACCTAACTGCAGTTGTCATCGGTACCTAAGCTTAAGAACAACACAAACACCTATGCTCGAGGGAGGACTTCAACCTCCGATGTGGTATGTATAGATTAGACCGATGTATTTTCTCGGCTCGTCTATGTTTCATTTACTGTCCCATTCAATTCATTCCAAACTGAGCCACAGTGAAAGGTAGCCGGAACTTAAAAATTTTTAACGTTGGCAAGACAACAAAATTAGAGGTAATGACGATGAAATAAATAAAATATTTCGATATGAACATAAATCATTACTCCCATAAGAATTCTGGTTATAAATCGCCCCATCATAGATATCAGATGCCAAATGGATATTTAACCCTTTAACTACAGTGAACTTCTACATATGTCCACGGTAATTAGCCGTAACTTTGGTCTCTTATGAGCTTCCTTTTTTCTCGTGAACTGGTGCAGTCTTCTGAAGGGAAAGCCTCTTTCCCAGTCGATTCCAACTTAGGCCCCCTCCTAGACGACAAGATTATTGTAGTCTTCTAGATAAGTCAGATGTAGTTAAGAGTTAAACATCGTTCTCTGTTTGACACTCACGCAAGAGCCGCCGATAAACAATTGCATCCGGTGACAAAAATGTTAAATTGTTTTTAAAGTCTATGGGACTTAACTACGGGGTCATCAGTCCCTAAACTTACAAACTACTTATGAACTAACTAAGACTAAGGACGGTACAAATATCCATGCCCGAGGGGGGATACTAACCCCCGACCGTAGTGGCCGTGCAGACCGTGACTGGAGCGCCTCAGTCTCCTCGGCCACCGCGGCCGGCGCATCGGGTGACCAGTTGGTATGAACAGGGTCTATTTTAAAGGCGTTATTTCTCATAGTCTCTAAAATAAAATGAAAATGATCGTTGTATAAGGTATTAGAGTCACCGGAAGTGACATGTTTGTAACATAGCGACGTATTTTAACAATTACATACTGATAATTATTGTCTGAATATTGCAGTATGCCGCGGCGTAGCGGCCGAGCGCAGTGAGCCGCTGTGCTACGATGGGCGAGGCCGTTCCCCGTCGGGGGTTCGAATCCCCCCTCGGGCATGGATGTTTGTGCCGTCTTTAGTATAAGGTAGTTTGTAAGTTTAGGGACTGATCACCCCGCAGTTAAGTCCCTTAAGCTCTACAAACATATGAGGAGTCGTCGGAATGAATCTACGAACAAACTGCGCAAACTGCCTGATACTATATAAAAATCCCATCGCACGCACGCTTATGGTAACCTCTTCCTGTTTCTTTCGTACTTTTCTTTTTCTAACAGTCTCGAAATTGGATAGCTCATTCATCAGATGATTTTTCACATTTATCATAAGAAGTTATACTGTAATCGTTACGAGAAGAAAAAAACTTTTCGTTCATTTGGTTTTTACAGAAGGAATTACATACTACATACATTACTGTCGCGACTTTTTTCTTGGTTTCAAATTCTCATCACAAATGCTTCTACTTTCACTTAGAAGCTGGAATCGAACGAACATTGAAATCGTCCAGATGCTTAATATTTCCACAGATGATGAGTCCTATTTTTCAGTCAATGGGAAAGATTAATTTGCACAGTTTGTCTGATTGGAAACCATATACTCGCATCTTATGTAATCTGTTTAGGTTCGCGTGTCGTAATCAGTGTAATGCTAGGCCGCGGTGGAATAGCCGAGCGGTCTAAGGCGCCTCGCTGCGGAGCGCGCGGTTGCTCGCCGTCGGAGGTTCGAGTCCTCCCTGGGCACATATATATGTGTGTGTGTGTGTGTGTGTGTGTGTGTGTGTGTGTGTTGTCCTTAGCTTAGTTTACCTTAGTTGAGTAGTTTGTAAGCTACGGACTGATGACCACGCAGTTTGGTCCTATAGATTTACAAACATTTGAACATTTTGTAATGCTACCTTTAAATTTGTGCATTTAAATGTTAGCGGTTGTGCCATCATTCATAAGGAATATCACATTCAGGTATATAGAATGTAAATGTATCATGCTCGAAATATTAATTCCGTTTGGTAATGATGGAATAGGAAATAGCTTCGGATGAAGCAGTTCTCTTAACGCAGAAAAACAAAACTACCTACGACAGCCACTGAACAGGAGAGCTGAATAATAATTTCCCCGACACATTATTTACTGCGTTCGGGTAGCATCGTGACTACACTATCGACACAGCTTATCGTCAAAGAAATGCGGTTAAGACTCATTGGTCTATGCTGGGTATTTCAATTCTTAGGCAATACGGTGGAGTTACGAGTCCTCCCTCGAGTAGGGGAGTATGTGTTGGCCTCAGGATAAGTTATTTTAAGTAGTTTGTAAGTCAAGGGACTGATGGCCACTGCAGTTTGGTCCCACAGCTTTACAAACATTTGAACTTTTTTTTTTTTTTTTCTAAGCCAGCACGAGGAACACACACGACGAGCAAACGTATTTTGCCTGTCGCTAGTCTATCATAATCGTCGAAGCGTTCAAATTGCACTTTCGCACAATTCTAATGGAACCTGATTGGCGGTCAAATGTTCGAATTAGCCAATGGACAGTTCCGACTAGTTTGAACCGAGACAGAAGAAATGCTTCTTACCGACTCCAAACCGTTTAAAAACCTTGCTCCAATATGCGACTACGTATGCAAAGTCTTTTGTTTGCAATATCGTTGCCTATTTGTTGAAGAAATCAAGTGGGAAATTCCGGCAATTTTTTAAAAAAATTAAGGAACGGTACGTCGCAACATTTTGACTTAATTTTCATTGAGTGAATCATGAAATACTGCGCTAGTTTCGTACGTTTTCATGCTTAGCACAATGCGTTTTGAGAACGAGTCGCTGTCATGGTAAAATATTATATTTACTTAACCGTCTTTTTCGCACTGTAGTTAGTTTAAGATCATAAAATAGTGTGTCGTAGCACTAGTTGGAACTAAAACATAAGCGAATTTTAATCTTTTGACCAATGCTTCTTGAACCAACTGGATGTTTAGATTTTCAATTGTTGGTAACGCTGCCAGTTTTCCTTCTTACGACCGTAAACGCTTGGTTCCGTCTTTAAAAGTTCCACGCAGTTCCATTGTCAGGATTTAGTAATGGTTTTCGTGTGATATGTCTGCTTTTAATTCCCGGCAGCAACACACGCTATTACTGTCTTCTGGAACGCCACTCCTGATTAGTTACGGTAAGATATCGTTGTCCAAACTGATGTGTGGTAGCTTCATCTTTACTAAATCCTTGAATACAATAAAAATTAGTTTCAAATGTGAAAATTATAGCTATATTTTGTTAGTGTATTCATAAGCCTAAATCTTTAGTTTCTCGACTTTCTAAAAATGTCCACTTGACTCATTTCATGTGGAATGAGTAGAGTACCGCCTACTTGGCCCACTTTAGGTTACGGTAGTAACACTAAAAGTGGACCTTTGCGATCGTCTTTTGACAGCTCGAAATTTAAATGAAAATAACGGCTTAACTATTCATTGCCGGCCGCGGTGGCCGAGGGGACTGAGGCGCTTCAGTCACGGTCTGCACGGTCACTACGGTCGGGGGTTCGAATCCCCCCTCGGGCATGGATATTTGTGCCGTCCTAGTTCGTAAGTAGTTCATAAGTAGTTTGTAAGTTTAGGGACTGGTGACCCCGTAGTTAAGTCCCATAAGATTTACAAATATTTGAACATTTGAACTATTCATCTGACACGAAAATTGAATAACCTAATTGGTAGAGGAGAAAATTCTCTACAGCTTTGCTCTCTTATGTTGTTTTTTTTTTTCATATCTCGTAGCGTTTCAAAGATATTTGCAAAAATAACGGCGATTTTGGGATGTATGTCTGTCTGTCTGTCCGTCCGTAACGTGTTCCCTGTTTTTAAGACGAACCGTTCAACCGATCAGCACCAAATTTTACCGACATGATTGTTGGCCTCCAGAGACCAGAACGTCCCTTTTTCAAATTTTTCAGACCAAAAATACGGTAGAAATACCAAAAAAGCCGTTTGTAATATAATTGTAATTGCAAACGAACCGTTCATCTGACACGAAAATTGAATAACCTAATTGGTAGAGGAGAAAATTCTCTACAACTTAGCTCCCTTATGTTTTCTCATATCTCGAATCGTTTAAGACATATTTACAAAAATAACGGAGATTTGACACCCTCCTTTGAATTAACGAAAACCAGCCGTTCGGAGATGTCACGTGACATTCCTTGCCCAGAACTCTCTCTGGCATACGCCATCTTGCGTTGCGTAATTGATGATCTTCTTATTGTAACTTACACGTTGTCATTTCAAAGCAATGGCGCACTGAAGAATTACCAAAAACACACCGTTCTTCGTACGATAAATGATAATCTAATGTGTACAAATTCCATATTAGTATCAGTTAACAACGGCCATCAATAGTATGAGATTAGTTCTTTAACCTTCTGATTGATAGCCGTAGCGTCGTGGGCAAGGCGTAGGACTATGATGCTAAAGGGCGGTGGTTCGGAACCCGCCACTACCTAAATTTTCTTTTTACCTAAAAGGGTTTCAGACACTCTTATTAATTAATTTTGTATTATTTAGATTATTATTTTGGTCCAAAATGTTTGCATAAACGCATAAAACTACAAATCTAAAGTGGGTCGTAAGACACGTCAGTACGATTTTTTTTTTCCGCCGAGCAGGGTACAGCCTAAAATGTTTTTTGCAACTAAAGCGCTGAGAACAGGCAACACTGTAGATTACGTTTAGCAACTCTGTGAGCGTCGAGTTATTTCCTGATTACAACAGAATTAAACAGATAAATGCACTTGATTTTTCATGTCATTTCCATTCAATCAACTGAGTAATTTAAACTTACAGTGTCACATAAAGTTATTAATTCGTGTTTTTGAGTCCAGGTACGTCTTCTAAGAGAAAATTGCAACCAGTCTCCTCTTTTACGTTCGATTTATCTGATCTAGCAACTATTGAGGCAGTACCAAACACCATACGTCTTCGATAGCTCTGGGGTAGCGTATTCTCATGCGAACTATAAGTGCCTTCGGCCAGCGGAGCCAATCCCGTTGAGGGCAAATTTGTTGATTGTTCTGCGATAAAGTAACCAGACCGAAAATAAATGGGAGTTTCTTAAGAAAACTCGTCGTTCAAAAATTCTTTAACTATTGCCACAACGGGATCCTCTCATATTATCTGCACGTGACTGACAAATCACGGATAGTTCACCGATTCCGTGCCTGTATAAACCAACTGGTTTCGAGTCAAAGCTATTGACATTCCATGTTGAAGTAAATTTTAGTCCAGAAATAAATTGTATTGACGGTTGCACAACTGCATGTAAAAGTGAAAAAAAGCCTTAAATAGTCTACAACATACGTGCACTACCAGCAGTATGTAGATAGTAATAACATTACTGACAATAATAATGGAATTATCTGGTCAATTCGCGCTCTGCAGTGGTGTTTTTCAAAGTATAGAGTTTGTTAAAATAGAGATAATTTGATGTCTTCACATCAGGACATGATGGCTAGAGTAGTCTTTACATCACGCAGACATTATACTATCTACAGTATAATTCCTCTGTCAAAAGCTACCTTGTAAGTAGATCATATTGCGACCTTCCTATCGGTACTCACCAATAAGAATTGAGCAATACATAACTCAGGGTAGTAAAAGGTTTATGGCTCGTTGTCTCTGTTCATAGGGGTGAGTTATGTATGTCAGCTTCTATACCCTAAACAGCTACCCAAACTGTTTAAATAAGATCAATAAATAATCTGTAGTTTAGCCAGTCTATCAATCTGCAGATGATGACGGGAAAATATATTTAAATAAACATAAATTAAAGCTCTGAATAACCAACAAAATGGATTCTAAGATAATGTTTAGAAGCGATTTACTCACGAAGTAATTTTTATATAAATGCAGTTTATTACTCTTATTAGACATGAAAATGCGGAGGTGGTCCTACTTTATACATCGGTAAATAACTAAATATTTCACCAACTATTGTTCATGAGAGCCACAGTATCACATGCACTTTAGAGTAAAAGTTCCAAATTATCACTCGTAAATTAATGAAGTCCCTCGAACATAGCAGTTCCAAATTAATCCGCGATTAATTACAGTATTTGTTATAAAACACAGTTTTTCATCGCACGAGTACACGATAGCTGAATTATCACAGCTCCACAGCCTTACTACTGTCCATAGTTTTCCACTTTTTAAGAAGAGACTAAGTTCTGCAGTCACAGTCCCGTAATTTTTTTAAGTCCACACATGCCTATCTCTTCAAATCACAAGTTCGTAACACAGCTTCAGACCGCCCAGTTAACACCTCTCGCCACCACGTCCAAGTTACGATTCCCTTCCCAAGTGTTCGAAAGCGTGCTCTACCTGCTCCCAAAATTGTATCCTTCCGCGCGTCCTAATGCCTCATCTTTAAAACACAATTTCCCTTCCAAAATATTGTCGCGTTGAAATGGAAGCAGGCTTGACTTCGATGACAGGGTTGTCAACTGAACACAGCAGTTATACTGCGAACTTAACATACAAGCAGCACTAACTGCCTCTCTGAACATAAGAAACATGTAGAATATTCTGGAAATTATAATTACAAAGAAATAAATTCTTGCCGGTGGACGGGTTTGAACAGACGACCTTCAGTACCGCAATTTTTTTTTTTTTAATTTTTTTTATTTTTTTGCAATCGGTGATGCTATCCATTGCGCCACGCTGTCAGCTGCTTAACTTAGTGTCTCCTGGCAATATTATACATTTGAATATCACAGAATTAAAAGCTTTGGCCACCACCCTACGAATGTTGTTTACATTTAACAAACAAATGCTTATTTAACAGTACTGAAGCTCTTTGCTCGCCGGCCGCGGTGGCCGAGGAGACTGAGGCGCTCCAGTCACGGTCTGCACGGCCACTACGGTCGGGGGTTCGAATCCCCCCTCGGGCATGGATATTTGTGCCGTCTTTAGTATAAGGTAGTTGATAAGTAGTTTGTAAGTTTAGGGACTGATGACCCCGTAGTTAGGTCCCATAAGCTTAACAAACATTTTTTTTTTTTTTTTTTTTTTTTTTTTTTTTGTTTGCTCTTTGCTCAGGTAGCTATTTAATCGTGGCGTCTCACTGTTCAAGTTTATTGCACCCGTCGAAATATAGTTACACAATTAATATTTAATTTATCATGGCTTTTTATGCAAATATATTCAGTACTTGTCCACAAATAGTTAAAATTGTTTATATATAAATAATCTGCTGTATATCTACTATTTTTAGTCGGCCATGACATATTTAAGAGGCAGTCTACAACATAAAACGAACGTTATTAAGAATAATATTAACTATAATAAATTACATATATAAATGTAATGTGCTTTGTTGGGTTCATGTTTTGTTTTTCTGTGGTGAAATCTATGTTCTGACACAAGAATATTACTACCTCAACGAAAAGCAGAACAAGAGAGTAAAACAAAGTTTATTGAAAGAATACGGATATAACGTGGCGCGTCTCTTAAGATAGGTAGCGTGTTGCAATGCTGCCCATTTGCTTCTTAAACTGTTACTGATAAACACTATGTATCAATAATTGTAAATATAAGTCTTATAATATTATTACAGTACTGAAATTTATCGGCTTTTTATCTGTAAGGGATATTGAAATTGTAATTACGGCGTTCGATTCTCCCAAGTCTCCTGAATCCATTCATATAATTATATTTCTCGTATGATCATTCCCTGATGTTATATGGATTTTTAGAATAATGTGTGTGGCTATATTGTACTTCAGTTGCAATCTGCGATAGACGCCCTCGCTCATCCAAGACCGCAGTTTTCTGTTTCCGAGCATATTATGGTCTCCCTAATGACCTGTATTCCATTCACTCGGTCCAAACTGTTAGCCGGCCGGCTGGGGATCCCAATAGCTTGCCAAAACTTGCTTTTCACATGGAAACAATCAGCTTCCCCCTGTATCTGTAATGTCACAATATCATTGAGCGCCACATTGTCTTAACCGCCTCTAGTATATATGCTACGCGTAGCTTACGTTACAGCATCTCGGGGTACTAGCCTCGTTGGTTGCCTCTGGTTTGTTTGTTTGTTTGTATTGTTTATGGGACTTAACTACGGGGCCATCAGTCCCTAAACTTACAAACTACTTATGAACTACTTACAAACTAGGACGGCACAAATATCCATGCCCGAGGGGGGATTCGAACCCCCGACCGTAGTGGCCGTGGAGACCGTGACTGGAGCGCCTCAGTCTCCTCGGCCGTTGCCTCTGGTTTAAGATCTGCAATGTATGGGTTCGATTTTCTTCTTCAGACATATATTTGTAACCGGCACCTTCGGTCACGCCAAATGAAGAAAAAATCAAATGTTCGTTAATCTTGTGGGACTGAAGTGCGAGTTCGTCAGTCGCTAAACTTACAAACTGCTTATGAACTAACTTATACTAAAAACAACCCAAACAACCATGCCCAAATGAAGAACAATTTGCAGCGTAGTTCAAAGTACGTAATAAACAAAAAATAATTCGCTGCCAACTGGAAAGGTGCTGATTTATGATTGGCAGTAACAGGCAGAATACACGGCAGTCAGTAACTCTACCGTCAGTAAACTTTCCTTACATTGCATATCTTAATTTTATTTATAAACCGATAGTCGTTTAGCCACGTGGCCCTTATTTTCTTGGACTTGAGACGTTGAAAATATGGTGCTGGACTGGTATTCTGATTTGGATCTCCTCTTTTGCGGTACACAACCTTCTCGGAACAATACAGTTGGATCATTTCGTTGCTTTCTGCGAGACTGCAGACTCCTCTAGGTCTCTACGAAAAGCTCGTATATGCGTATATGGAATCTAATCCTGATACGGCACAAAAATTTCATGATTTTATTCGAAACCTTAGATAGAGCCCATTTGACTACTAACGAAAAATTATTTTTCATGTCTCTTCATGTACTATCAATAGTAGCGATAGGTGCCGTTGTTTCTAGTTAGACACGCATGCATCCTCATTCCTGTTGAGTTAACATTTGAGATTTAACGTCTCTTCATGCACAGGAAAGACAACGAAGTTTCGCAGTTGTGAGAAAAATGATTGAGAGAAAAAGCTTCGAACTGCTGTAGAACTTTAGGGCTTCCGATACTGTCGTAAAATATGTCGTTCATAATAATATTAAATGTTGTATAAGAATTACTGAATCCCTTATGTCACAGACGTTGTTATATCTAACTCTAATGAGTGTGGTAATACTTCTGAATTGACAGTTATTGTAATAACGTGGAGATTACAACCGTTAACAGGTAAAGCAGTCAGCAATCCGAAGATTGGTTTGAACACCACAGTGCTTTACTAGGCATGGTCCTGTTTGGAGGTGGTATGCCGTTGCCTTCCTCCGACCTTCGAACTGACTTGCCCAGCCAGTTATAGGGGGACCTACAGTTTAACGTGGGTTCCGAACCACGGTGCTACTCGGTATTTTTCACATAAACATTACTTCCAGAGATGAAAGAAGTGGAAAGTGACAGATAAAAATCCTAGGACGTGGCGGGAATCGAACCCGCGACCTTTGGATTTGTAGTCTGGCACTCTACCACTGTGCAACCGAGGCGCACTACCTGTAAAGAACTCAATAACTTGTTTTCTTTCATTTGCAATATCGTGGTGTTAATTTCTACTTGGAATAATTGCCATAAAGTGCAGTTTTCTTTGGGTTAAATAGTCGGATGACTATACCGCGATGCCATTGGAGTATCCGCAAGTCAGGTACTTTATTTGGGTACGCAATTCAGGTCGTTCGGTTATTTTTGCCCATGATATTACATTGTAAATACCGATTTTTTAACAGTGAACTTATTTGTCGCGGAAAACTAACTTTGCTGGAGGGGGGATGAGACAAGGAACTGGTTGTATTCTGATTAACAAAGCAGTTTTATGAATTTGCTGAAATATATAGTGTAGGTACAGACAGCGTTAATGATGTGCGGTAGCTCTTGTTTATGCCGCAATGCAAAAAAAAAAAAAAAAGAAAATTCCTTGGTTATTAGTCCCTAGATTAAAGGTACTTAAACTAAGTTAAACTAACCTAAGGACAACACATACACCCACGCCCGAGGGAGGACTCGAACCTCCGACGGCGAACGGCCGCACGCACCGCAGCACGGCGCGTCATTGCGCACGGCTATTCCGCCACGGCATGCCGCAGTGCTCCGCTATTTTTATCGGCAACGGTGCAGAGGAATTGTCGAGCCCAATATCAGACAGATATTCACATTTGAGAAGCATCTGTCCGACAAACTAATTTGAAATCTGGCATAGGTTTCTTTATCTTATTCTCTGCCTGAATGGCGTGATGTGTTACAGCCATGAGTCACTATGTAATCAAAAGATATACAATCTGTACGTCCAGTGAAGGCCTGTGCTACGCATTCGACTTTATCAATGTCAGTTATCAGTTTTTTCGTCATCCTGAAATGTTATGAAGATAATACTCGGCATATTCCTCACTCTCGCATCGTGAGAACCACCAATTTCGAGGACGGCCTTGATCTATATTTGATAATTGTGCCTTCTCTTGATTATAAGGTACCCTAAATCTTCAGTATCAGAATCACACATATGATAGAGAATACCTTAAATGACTACTTTGTAATAAAGCATTGACAGTCAGTAATAAATCTTTACAGAATGAATCTTTCACTCTGCAGCGGAATTTACGCTGAACTTTAGCTTGATATTCCCACAAAAAACGTATAATTTATACAACAAAAACTTACTCGTATAATCTACAACTATATCTACACAAACACTCTGCTAATCACATTTAAGTGTTAGGCAGGATTCATCGAACCGATTTTATGATAATTCTCTACCATTCCATTCTCTAATATCGCGCGGGAAAAAGAAACAGCGAAATCTTTCTGTTTTCGATCTGATTTCTCTTATTTCATTATGATGGTCATGTCTCCCTATATAGGTGGGCGCTAACAAAATATGTTCGCATTCGGAAGAAAAAGTTCGCGGAAGGAATTTCGTAAATAAATCACTGCCGCAACCAATAACCCGTTTCTTTTCATTATTTAGAGTTAATTGTCAATTTTCACACCATATCGATATTTCACCTAAATCGTTTTGAATTTGCCTTTGATCTTGTGGTGAATTTACTAACCAATAAACGACAGCATGATCCGCGAAAAGTCTAAGAGAGGTGCTCTGATTGTCTCTGAAATTGTTCATAAAGGCGTGGAACAGTAGGGGCCCTATTACAGTTCTCTGGGAACGCTAGACATCACCTCTGTTTTGCTCGATGATTTTTCGTCACTTACTTTCTGACAGGAAATCACGAATCCATCAAATGTTCAATTGTTTGTATAGCTTATGGGACTTAACTACGGGGTCATCAGTCCCTAAAATTACAAACTACTTATGAACTAGCTAATCCTAAGAACGGCACAAATATCCATGCCCGAGGGGGGATTCGAACCCCCGACCGTAGTGGCCGTGCAGACCATGACTGAAGCGCCTCAGTCCCCTCACCTACAAGTATATTGCACTGGTACAAATACATTGTTGCACTGTAATCGAGATGCACCCCGTGTGAAGAATCCTGGTGACGCCCATATCCCTCACGATCTAGCACCATCTTTTCTATTTCTACTGAGGAAACTATACTTTTTCAAGGTCATTCACGAGCTCTTCGTGAACTTAATACCCTAGTTTCTAGTTATGTTCTTTTCACGGTGTTATATTTATTACCGATACGATGACACATTTTGCTAAACATTTCTCGCTACATAACAGATGCTATACTATACATCCGTGATCAACTATGTAAGCAAGTTTCAGCATAGTTGCTGCTTTACAAGGAATACGCTTTAAGTATTAGTAACACGGTGTTTAACACTTAGAGTGCGGCCAACGTAATATTAAGTTTTCAGAAGGAAACAGAATTTTGCGGCCGACGTAATATTACGTCTCAGCAGTTACAATGTTTCTTTGTGTCGTCGGGCGTATATTTACGACTCCCGCGAAGTCTGAGTGGTCTGCTGGCTTCGTAGTTTCAACCACAAGTGCTAGATGGCAGCAGCGAAATTAGTGGAATACCTTGCAAAAGACTTTGTTATTGTAGCTTACTTCGTAGACGTTGCCTGGCGTTGGCAACCTCTCACTTTCATTCGTTTTCAGTGTGTTCATGTTGATTTTCTGATCGATATATGCAGTGAACAGGATGGTGTAATAGGGCAGTCTGATGACGATTCAGATTATACGTTGTCTGAAAATAGCGGTAAGTGAAGAATGTTCAACATGGAAGGCCGGAAAAAGGATACCTCACATGAGTGCACTGAATGTAATGTCGGATTGTATATCTCCTCCTGCTTCAAAGTTTATCACACAATTGTCCACTATGAACGTTAAATTGTCTACTGAACTTAAGCTTATTGTTATTTGTCTTCATTTCAAATATTTTGTAAATTATTTTTTAGAAGATAACAACATGTTTCATTGTACAATCAGTACTGTAATTCTTTTTCAATTTTTTTTCCGGCAATAAATATCACTGAATTGAAAATTCATTGGTGTCTTCAAATTTGAAATTATTGACTCCAAAGTTTGAGTACTTAACATGAAAAGTCCAATAAACGTAAAATGTTTTGGAATTCTAATAACAGTGAGCTGTACAGTAGTAAGAAATTACAGAAAAACACAGATTTTACCCAGTCCGCAGGTGACGACAACTGCAAACTACGTCAGGACTGTAAGTGTTAAACACCTGCAACAAGTGAATGTTGTGGCATTAGCAGTATACAGGGTGTCTCAAAGGTTTGGGGTCAAATATGAATAGGTGATTGTAGGTTCACAACCACATATGCAAGGAGTTCGAAAAAATTGTCGAATACTCTGAGAGGTACCGTACTCTTCGAATCAAGAAAAGTAAATTCAGTAAAAATGTTTCCGGAAACGCATACTTTCTAAGATAAACGCGTGTTTATAGGAGGTGTTCCACACGCATCTCTCTGCATATCTGGTTAAGGAATGACGCACCCCTTTTAAATTGTAGTAGTACATGCTGACATGCATTGAAGAAGCGACCTCTAGTGTCAGCATTCGCAGAGCACTTTCTTCAAGCGTCCCCATAGCCTAAAGCCTAGGGCACAGGTCTTGGAACGGGCAGGCTAAGATGTGGGGTCTCCCTGACGTATCCAGCGGTCCTGAAATGTCCGCGTCAGACGTTGGCGCACGCTGTGATGACAGTGCGTTGGTGCGCCATCATCCATGAACCTCATCTGTAATCGTTGCTGACAGGGCAAATCCTCCAGCAAGGTAGGCAATACAAAGTCCAGGTAATCGTCCCATTTAACCTTGGTGAAACAGATGTGGCCCTGTTAATGTAATGCCAATTACACTAGTCCATACGTTGATTGACAATCTGTGTTAATGCCCTATTTCCTGAATTTCTTGGCATTTAACATCTGGCCATACACGCTGGTTATGGAATTTCTTATTACCATCTCTTATGACCCCTGCCTCTTGTCTCCAAATGTCTTTCTTGTTTTCCTGTAGGCGGTATCTATTTTTCCTCTATTTATACATTCTTCTACAGACTTGCATTTTCCTTCTAGCCACTCCTGCTTAACTATTTTGAACTTCCTGTCAATCCTATTACTTAGTTGTTGAACTCCAATTTGTCCGTTTCATTTACTGCATTTTTATATTTTCTCCTTTCATCAATAAAATTTAGTATTTCCTGAGAAATCCAATAATTTTTTGTAGGTCTTGCCTTTCTACCTATTTTGTCCGCTGCTGCCTTCACTATTTCATCTCTCATTGCTACCCATTCCTCTTCTGCTGTTTTATTTCCCCTCGTTTCTCTCAATTGTTTCCTAAAGCTCCCTCTGATATTCTCAAGAACTTCAGGTTCCTTCAATTTATTCAGGTCCCATCTCCTTATTTTCCTACTTTTCTGCAATTTTTTTAGTTTCACCCTACAGTTCATGACCAATAAGACATGGTCAGAGTCTGGATGATATACCATACTCAGTATACGCATGGTAACGTATTTTATTCAGATATTGGTTACAGTTGTAATTTGTGTGTGATACAGTACGAAATTTTGCATCCTCAAATCATTACTTCAGGTTTTCGTGGCGTTTACTTGGAGCGAGACACCATGAGGCTACCATAATAGTGAAAAAGTAATTCTTGTTTCCCTGTAATATGTTGTGTTATCACCATGGACGCCAGTACAGTTGCTCACCTGCGTAGCACGGACAGTATTAGGTTATCAATCAGCTCTTGATAGATATTTGGCTATTCTTCCATGAGTGCAATATCCATCTCTGCAACCGTTGTGGGAGTTACTGGCCTGGCTACAATGCGTGTCCCAAGTGCATCCCACACATGCTCAATCGGGTTTAAGTCCGGTGAACAAACTGGTCACTCCATTCGTTTAATTCCCTTAGCTTGAAGCATGTTGTCAACCAATGCCCAGTGCAGCTCTGTGGGAACGAACATTATCGTCCACCAGAAGGAACCCATCTCCTGTAGCACCAGTGTAGGGCACAATAAAAGGTAGAAGGATCACGTCTCTATAACTCTCAGCTATATTTATTACTATGGTTTTACGGTAGATAGCAGAAGCGTATTCTGTGTGGACAGATTTGGTAGTTCACATGCTGGCCACGAGAGGCTCCATAACTAGCTAATTTGTTACAGCGAAAAATTGTTGTTTCGTTTATTGCTCAAACTTTCTTCTATACATGCACCATCAAAGGCAACTGATTGTTAGTAAATATATATATATATATATATATATATATATATATATATTTTAAATTCGCATCTTCTACAACTTTATCTATAATCAATTTAATGTTTTCAGAAAAAACGCTTATAAACTGATAATACGAAAAAGCGGTAACTTCAGTCCATTGTACTCTTGTTTACGCCGCAGTGGGGTGGCTGAGCGTTCTAAGGTGCCTTCTACAGTGCGGGCGGTTTCTCGCCGTCGGACATCCGAGTCCTCCCTTGGGCATAGGTGTTTGTGTTGCCCTTAGAATAAGTTACTTTAAATAGTTCGTAAGCCTAGGGACTGATGACCAACGTAGTTAAGTCCCTTAGATTTACAGGACTTAAGTTCGGAGAGTATGTCGGATGGTACATTACTTCCCACTCCCATCCACCGATCAGAGCAACCACAGCTAGCGCTGTATGCGCCCGCGCATTGTCGTGCAAAATGATGGGTCGCGCAGAAAGTGTTGCCGCTTCTTTCGCAAAGCTGGTCGCAGGAGATGCTCCAAAAACGAACAGTAATACCGTGCATTGACGGTCTGCCGTGGAGAAACGTAATGCCTTAGGATAAGACCATCACAGTCTACACGAGAATCACCATAACTTTCACCATACTGGGGCTCTGACATTCTCCGCGACCCATGACGCCATTCGTTGGATTGGCGTTGCAGTTGTGGCTCCTACGACGTGGCACATATCTCATTCAGTGTTACGACACGGCGTAAGAAAGCCTCTCCTTCGCGCTCATAGCGTTCCAAGTGCGACCGAGCGGCGTCGTAACGCATCCATTTCTGCATTTCCGGCAATTCAAGCAGAACCCATAGTGATGCAATTTTTCGCATGCCCAGGCGTTCCTTCAGGATTCGAAACACAGTCGTATGCGCTAATACGGTTTCGTGGGCGAGCTCACGAATCGTCTGGCGTCAATCACTGTCCACTAACGCGGCAACAGTATGCACTTCTTCAGAGACGCTAGGACGACCTGCCACAGTTTGCCGACAGTCGTTTAAGGCTTTTACCCAACGTTGCCACTGTTCTGTACGGCAATGCCGATTCCTCGCGCGCCTCTTGAAGATCTTGATGACTCTGTCGTTCTGTACGACCTCGGATACATTGAACCTTAATCCAAGTCCGTTGTTCCTGATTCGAAAACATAGTGACACCGTTACGTTAGCCCGCTCGCTCTCAAGTGACTGTTTCCCTCTTTTGTGAGCACGCTAGTGGCGTGGGACGGGGGAATCCATTTACTCGAATGTAAGGCAGGTATGTCAGCAACATGTGTTATCAGTGACAATAGTAGTCTGCACAGCAGTGTTGTCACTATTTAAGTTCCAACCCTCGTATTTAATGCATGAAATCATACAGTCGTAATGAATTTTTCCACCGAGATTAAATATTCCCTTGTTAAATCTCTGCCGCGCTGAAGTAGCCGAGGGGCCTGGAGCGCCACATTACGGATCGTGCGGCCTTCCGCGTCGGAGGTTCGAATCCACCCTCGGGCATGGATGTGTGTGTTGTTCTTAGATTAGTTTAACTTAGTTTGTAAGACTAGTGACTGATGACCAATGTAGTTTGGTCCCATAGAATTACAATTATCTGAACAAACAACAACATTTGTTAAATCTCTTTGCAAGGAAATTCGCAGGAGTGATGTAAACACCAGTGACCTATATAGACTACACTGATGAGCCACAACATTACGACCACATACCTACTACCGATTAAACCTGTCCAAGTGACGGTAACATCACCTGACCAGCAATGACTGCTAGCCATACACACACATGGTTCATGCCTGCCTCCGTAGCTCAGCGGTAGCGTCGCTAATTACCACACAGGAGGCCCGGATTCGATTCCCGGCAGGGGACTGGGCGTTGTGTGTTGTCATCATCATCATCATCATCATCATCTCATCATCATTGGCACGTTAGCCGCCCACGCGGCGTCAAAAAAAAAAAAAAAAAAAAAAAAAAAAAAACACTACGGCGACCGAACAATCCCGCAAGGGATATCCCGGTCAAGAAAGCCATACGCTCATTTCCATTTAGATGGTTAATGTAGTGTCAATGAGCAAGACACGATATCTACCTAAGTTTGACCGTGGGCGGGAGGCTCGGAACGAGTATTTCGGAAATTTTACGACTTGTCGGGTGTTGCAGGAATGCTGTGGTGAGTGTCTTCAGCAGGTGGCGATACCAAGGTGGGCGGCCAGACGTCGTAGGCTGGATGACTGGTAAAACAAGACAGTCGATCAACTGTGGCGGAACTGTCACCAGACTTCAGTGCTGAGCAGAGTGCAAGAGCGTCTGAACACACTCATCCACGTGCCAATATTGACACCACTCATCGACAACTACCCCACTGGACGTTGGTGCAGTGACATGGCATTGCATGGTCGGATGAATCCCGATATCCTTCTTCATCATGTCAAGGGGACGATGCGAATCCGTCGTCATCCGGGGGAACAGCTCCTTGACATCTGTTAATGCGGGACGAAGACTATCTGGCGGCATTTCAACATTGCTCTGAGGAATAATCGCATGTCTATTATTGGGTCCTGTGGAGTTCTTGCAAGGAACCATGGCGACCAAGAAGTACTGCACTTCGTGACGATCATGTTCCCAACAACAGTGGCATTTTTCTACAAGATAATCATATTACAAGGCCAGGAGTGAGATGGAGTGCTTCGAGGTACACATGGCGAGCTGATGTTGATGTGTACGTTTGGACGACCATTGTGGCGGCTAAGAGACCAGTTATGGGAAATACGACCAGTTTTATTACTTAGACAACGCGTCTAAATGCAGGCAGCAGTGAAAAAAGAAGGTCGGTGTTCTGGGCTCCCAATTCGTCACATCTGCACTCGATGGAACAGGTCTGGGATATGATTGTGGCGTCAGAGCTTACCTCTCCGTCCCTGGAATTTACGGATATTAGGTGACTTGTATTTGCAGAAGTGGTGTTAACTCTCCCCAGCGACCCCTCAAGACCTCGTTGCTTCCATGCGAAGACACATAGACAAAGATGGACATAGTGGCTATTAGGTAGGTGGTCATAATATTCTGACTGATCATTGTAGGTATTGACAAATTTTCCAAAGGTCTTGAGATATTAATATTTTTTACTTTGAAATTAACACAATTTGTAGTTCATTAGGGTTGCTAACTTTTAATATCACGTAATATGGGAAATAAACAACTAAATGCCGCGGCGGATTATACGTGCGCACTGGGGCGCCGTGCTGCGGTGCACGCAGCCGTTCGCCGCCGGGGGTTCGAGTCCCCCCTCGGGCATGGGTGTTTGTGTTGTCCTTAGGTTAGTTTACTTTAGTTTAAGTAGTTTGAAAGCTACGGACTAATAACCGAGCAGTTGAATCCGCTAGATTTACAAACATTTGAACATTTTTGAAACAACTAAATGTAACTAGATGGTATTTTTGTGACCTGTTCAAGATATTTCATGGTTTCTCTTAAAACAGCTTAATAGAAGACGGAAGTTTTTTTGCATACCAACGAAAAACTATACAGAAAATGGTTAAAAATAATTAAAAAATGGAGTTTGTTGATGGAGATATATAATTATTAGTGTTCGACCTAGTTAGCTCTTGTAACTTGTACGAGCTGGGACAATAAATAAGTAATATGGTATCTACTGAAGTGCTAATTATGTGTCTCACTCGTCACAGCAGACGGACGCTGCAAATTTCACCTACTGTGGATACTACCTTCAGGATGTTGCATACTGAGTGGCCAGCAGTGTACATCCTGTTTAGTATTCGCTAACACCTGAAGGAATAAAATTCAAAAGCATTTTACCTTCTGCTAAAACGTTTTCATTATATATTTTTTTTAACTTTGCTACTTTTTTCTAGCAATACGTTGCGTAATAGCTCAAAAAGCTAAGACTAGTCATGAAAAGAAGATGAAATAAATAACAATCTAGGAGAAAAATGTCGAATTCATAAAATTTCCTTTGGTGCACCATAGAATTTAGGTTCGACCATTAGCATTCATCCAATATGCTTATTTCGTTATTCCATTTAGAAAAAATCTAAATAAATTCCTTTGAATAAAAGAAACCTATCAGTAACAACGTGTTATGCTAAATAAAGCAAACGGAAACAAACATGTTGACGGAGAAACTTCATACGTAAGTGGTATCTACATTTACATAAATACTCTGTAAGTCACACTGGAGTGCATTGCAGAGGGTTCATCGAACCACTTTTATGGTGTTTCTTTACAGTTCCATTCTGTAATAGCTCGCGGAAAAAGGGAGACCTATATCTTATCGTTATCGATCTGATTTTCTTATTTTATTTTGATGATCGTGCATTCCTATGTAGGTGGGTGCTAACAAAATCTGTTCACAATAGTGAGAGAAAGTTGGTGAAAGAAAATTCGCAAACAGATCTCGTCGCAACGAGTAACGCTTTTCTTTTAATGATTTCCCCCTATATCCTGCATTATTCCCGTGACACTTTCTCCTCCGCGGTGGAGTAGCCGAGCGGTCTAAAGCGTCTCGCTGCGGAGTGCGCGGTTGCTCGCCCTGGAGGTTCGAGTTCTCCCTGGGGCAAGGGTGTGTGTGTTTGTCCGTAAATTAGTTTACCTAGGTTTAAGTAGTTTGTAAGCTACGGACTGATTACCACACAGTTTGGTCCGATAGATTTACAGACATTTGAATTTGAACACTTTCTCCCCTAGATAGCGATAATAGAATACGAGGTGCCCTTCTCTGTACTTTCTCTAAATCGTCCGTCAATCAAACTTGTTGGGATGCCACAATGCGCAGCTATACTTCAAAATTGGACGCACAAGAGTGGTGTAGGCAATTTCTTCAGTAGAGCTGTTGCATCTTCTAAGTGTTCTGCCAACGAATCTTTGTCTTTGGTTCGCTTTCCCAACAATATTTTGTATGTATTCTTTCCAATTGAAGTTGTTTGTAATTGTTACTCCTAGGTATTTAATTGAATTTACGGCGTGTAGTTTTGACTGACTTATCGTGTAAATGAAGTTTAAAGGGTTACTTTGGTCATGTGGATGACTTCACACTTCTCATTATTAAGGGTCAGTTGGCATTTTTTACACCATGCTGATATCAAAATCATTTTGCAGTTGCTTTTCATCTTCTGGTGACTTTACTAACCGATAAGTGACAGCATCATCCGCGAACAGTCTTAAGGAGCTACTCAGATTCTCTCCTAAATCGTTTACAAAAAAATAAGGAACAGTAGGGGCCCTATAACACTACCCTGGGGAACGGCAGATATCACTTCAATTCTACTCGATGACTTTGTCACTTACGACGTACTGGGACTTTTCTGACAGGAAATCACGAAACCAATCGTATAATTGTGGCTATATTCCATAAGCACGCCGTTTGACTTTTGTGATGTACAGTGTCGAAAGCCTTCAGAAAATCTAGAATTAACGGAATCTGTTTGACATCCCTTGTCGATAGCAATCATCACATCATGTGAGTAAAGGACTAGCTGTGTTTCACAAGAATGATACGTTCTGAATCCGTGTTGACTATGGCCTATGGGTCAATAGGTCGTTCTCTTCAAGGTAGCCGGCCGCGGTGGCCGAGGGGACTGAGGCGCTCCAGTCACGGTCTGCACGGCCACTAAGGTCGGGGGGTCGAATCCCCCCTCGGGCATGGATATTTGTGCCGTCCTAGTTAGTAAGTAGTTCATAAGTAGTTTGTAAGTTTAGGGACTGATGACCCCGTAGTTAAGTCCCATAAGCTTAACAAACATTTGAACATTTCTTCAAGGTAGTTCATAATATTTGAGGAAAGTTTATGTTCTAAAATCCTGCTACAAATCGACGTCAATGATATATGACTGTAATTTTGAGGGTCACTCCTATTGCCTTTCTTGAATATTGGCGTAAGCTGTGCAACCTTCCTGTCTTCGGGTACGGAACGTTCGCTGAGCGAGCGGTTGTATATGATAACTAGGTAAGGGGGTATTGCATCGTCATACTCTGAAAGGAAACTTACTGGTATACAATCGGGACCGTGAGACTTACTTTTGTTAAGTGATTTGAGTTGCTTTAATACACCAGGGGTGCCAACTTCTAAATTCTGGAGTATTTGCTTCGTCTTTTTTTCGTGAAGGAATTCCTGAAAGCTGTGTTAAGCAGTTCTGCTTTGGCAGAACTGTCATCAGTAGCATCACCGTTACTATCGCATAGTGAAGGTATTGATTGTGTTATACCGCTAGTATGTGGAAATAGCCCTCAGGATGTCATATGATAGCATTAATTATATTTTTAGTCCCTTTAAAAATCAACCAACCAACCAATTATATTTTAATTTCTCTGTGAATGTTAAATGGTAGACTATTGCATAATAAAGCCTGTAATTTGGACTTTTTCTTATATTTATTGCTTTTTAATATGTATGAAGCCGCACGGCATGGTCGCGTGGTCTAAGGCGTCATGCTACGGATTGGGGGGGGGGGGCTCCCGCCGGAGGTTCAAGTCCTTCTTGGAGCGTGCACAAGCGCGCGCGCGTGTGTGTGTGTGCGTGTGTGTGTGTGTGTGCGTGTGTGTGTGTGTGTGTGTGTGTGTGTGTGTGTGTGTGTGTGTGTGCCGGCCGCGGTGGCCGAGGAGACTGAGGCGCTCCAGTCACGGTCTGCACGGCCACTACGGTTGGGGGTTCGAATCCCTTCTCGGGCATGGATATTTGTGCCGTCCTAGTTAGTAAGTAGTTCATAAGTAGTTTGTAAGTTTAGGGACTGATGACCCCGTAGTTAAGTCCCATAAGCTTGACAAACATTTGAACATTTGTGTGTGTGTGTGTGTGTGTGTGTGTGTGTGTGTGTGTGTGTGTGTGTGTATGTGTGTCTTGTCGTTAATGTAAATTAGTTTTAGTAGTATGTAAGTCTATGGACTGATGATTACAGCAGTTTGGTCCAATAGGTTTACAGACAGCCGCGGCGGATTAGTCGTACGTACAGGCACAGAGTAAAATATAACTGGGGCGCCGAGCTGCGGTGCACGCAGCCGTTCGCCGTCGGGGGTTCGAGCGCCCCCCCCCCCCCCCCTCTGGGGCAGTTTAACATAGTTTAAGTAGTTTGTTAGCTACGGCCTGATAACCACGCAGTTGAGCCCGATAGATTTACAAGCGATTGAACAAACAAACACACATATGTATGACAGAGGCAATTTATTTTCAGGTTTACTTTCTTCAGTTATCCGTTTAATCGCGTATTTTTTATTATATCAGCATCAATAACTATGATGAAATATTTATTTTCCTGGTCTTTGTACCTTATTGCCATTGGCAGATGTGGTATGTATATTTGGAAAAAAAAGTCGTCCAAAGGTAAAGAAAATGTTTAAATGTTTGTAGAACTTATGGGACTTAACTACGGGGTCATCAGTCCCTAAGCTTGCAAACTACTTATGAACTATCTAAGACTAAGGACGGCACAAATATTCATGCCCGAGGGGGGATTCGAACCCCCGACCGTAGTGGCCGTGCAGACCGTGACTGGAGCGCCTCAGTCTCCTCGCCCACCGCGGCCGGCAAAGGTAAAGAGAATGGTTACAATTATGAATTGTATTATAATATTACGGACATATGAGTACATTTCATTGCATAATGTGACACGGATTTTTATGTTTTGTAACTGGCGTTTTAATTTTAATGTCGAGCAATTTAGTTGATATACAGTAAACTTAAATTAACAAACTGCACGATTTTACGAGAGGAAAATTTTCTTTTGACATAACTGCTCTCATGTTGATTTCCCCTTTCTTTTGTATAAAGAGAGAGATAGAAAGAGAGAGAGTGTGTGTGAAAGAGAGAGAGAAAACATAGTTCATATTATAAAACTGTCATTTTTTACTTGTTTCCTCGTGTAAACTACAACAGCTTAATTCAAAGGTATTTCACATGAAATGAAATTATTTCCTTCTGTATTACAGCCTCAGTCTACATGATCCCAGACAATACGTTCCTGATTCTATCAGGTTGGAGGATGAAATCCTCGAAAATGAACATCAAGAACTGAAAACTCTAAATAATGTTTACGCTTCGACAACGAGTGAAATAGAGAAAACAACAGTAATTCCTCAGGTAATAGTCAATTTTATGTAATTCTTAGCGCCACTAATACAGAAAAAAGTAGGAAGAACATTTTATCACTGTCTCTTGTGGTAGTTAGTTACCTTGCAAAGTAAAGTAAGTTTCAGTTGTAGAACGCATAGCAGATGTCATTTGCCCATCTTCATTAAAGTGGCCTCAAAACAGTTGTATGAATCAGTTCCTAAAAGTGGCCAGACAATTTCTTTAAGTTTCCTTTCCGTTCATATAGTGCTATTGTTGTTATTCTTGAATAATAAGTATTCCATGAGGTATCGGACTTGTAGATGAATTTAGTCGACATCGTACAAACCGACAACAGTTCAGTCATTTTAACTCAACTGAAGATGGCTGGATGTTCGTTAACCAAATATTACCTGAAGATGTCGACGTAATTCGACTATAAGCCAAAAACTTCATTCAACTCTTGTTGTTCTTCCTGTTGTCTCAGGAATTTACCTAGGAAACAGTAATAGTTGTTAGATGAATATTTGCCAAGTGCGCTCTAAGGCATCATGCTGCGGAGCGCGTGGCTGCTTCCCATGGGAGGTTCGAGTATCCCTCGGGTATGGCTTTGTGTGTGTGTTAGCCTTAGAGTTAGTTAGTTTTAGTAGTTTCTAAGTATAGGGATCGATGACCGCTGCAGTCTGGTCCCATAACTTTACAAACATTTTTAACAACATTTGAATAGAAAAACTCCATTTCTAATTTTAGTAGGAAATACTTTTAAATTGTAGACTGTAAAGTTGAATAACTTTGTAAACATGGTGCTTTTCTGTAATTCTTCTCCAGAATCAAATGTGAAATCACTTTAAGATACTGGTCACTTTCTTCCCCTGTCACCCAGATACATAGGAATGGGACCTTAACATTCTGCCATGGACCTGCAAACCATCGTGATTTCAAGTCGTCGTCTAGTCTGCATCACTTTAGAGGAATACAATATCTGAAACAGTTGTCTATTCACATCTTTTCAGCCTGTTAAATTAGCTACGAAGTTGTAAGTGTTCATTTCAAATGATTGAACTTGCACTCTAATTATTTTAATTTACGTGAATCAATACCTTCACATGGAACATAATCATTTATTGTGATGCACTTACACAAATAAAATGTTAATAATTCGTTTTATTCGCTCTGTTTTTATAAGAATAGAGGTGCACAGATCATTCTCCTTCATTTGTAAACGATATTTTAACGCGGTTAGAAGTGATGTCGTGCGAATCAGTATAATTCTAGTATCATATGCCTGGTGATTATAATTAAACTGTCCCTATATAACACGAAGAACTAATTACCATACGAATACCAAACTTGGAAGCATTGATGAGAGTATGAGGTGCATGATTTCCATGCGTCACAGCGCCACCGTCCAGTTCCAACTATGGCCACGAGGTGCCGTGATCAGTCATCATGATTCGTAGTGTCACCTGACCAGTCGCAGTGCACTTGACGTGTCAACATGGGCTATGCCACAGACAGAAATACAAACGGGAAACCTCTGTAAGGGCCCGGCCACACGCGCAGGGGTGCGGGATGGGGGGGGGGGGGGGATTTAAGCAGTTCCATAAGATGTCCCATGATGGCGCTGAGGTCAGAAGCAGTCCTTTAAAACCGGCTAGAGCAGGCGGCAGGTATCCTTAAGCAATGCCCCAATTTGTCCTCTCCCCCCCCCCCCCACCTGCAACACATGTGGCGGCCCACACCCCACTTACTCCTATAAATGTCAGGCTCGCCCTCAACCCACTTCCCCTGAGCTGACAGTTCCCATCCGTCCCATTGACCCTCCTATGTACCCCAACCATTCCCTGCTTCCCCCTCCCACAGTGGAGGACGTTATCCGCTTCATCACCACCGTCATTCAGAATATCCACCCATTCCAGTGTCCTCACTCCCGCAGTGCCACCCTCGTTTAACTTCCCTTAACCTCTTTCCCATTGCCCCCTCCCCACCCCCCCTCAGTAGTACCTATTATGGCAGGCTCGCCCCATTGTATCCTTTACCACAATATCCGCTCCCTCCCCGCCAACAAACCCCTCTTTATGCATACCCTCTCCCAACACCGCGTGGATGCCTTCCTCCTAAATGAAACCTTCCTCCAACCCCGTCATTCCGTCTCTACCACTCCTTACACCCTTCACCGCACGGATGGTCCCCTGGCTCGAGGCGGAGTGGCGATTGGCCACCTCCGCCACCACCCTGTCCAGCCACAACCCCCTGTCAATAATCCTGCCGAACACCTCATCCTGACCCTCTTCCTCCCTTCCCTCACCGTTACCCTAGCCACCATTTACATTCGCTCCCGTATTCCCATCCCATAAAATTTCATTTCCCACATAGACAACTCCTTCACGACCTATGTGATTGCTGCCGACCTTAACCTTCATTCCCCCTCTGCAGCCGAACTCCAACAGTGGCATCAGTTCCTACCCACGCTTCGGGGCAACCTTGTTCCCCTCCCAAGTCCTACGCGCCCTGAAAGCAATACTACTCCTGATGCTGTCCTTGTCTCTCCTAACCTGCTGGGATGCCTGCAGGCGGAAGTCCTTGACCTCATTGGCAGTGACCACACCCCAGTAGTCCTCACCTTCAACCCCCGCGGCCTTCCCGGCCGCGACACCCGTCCCGTGCCCCCTCCTCGGCTAGTCCATGATTACTCCCGCGCCGACTGGGATGCCTACCGTCGTTCCATTAACACCTCGGTCACTAGCCACCCCCTCTCCCTCCATACCCCTGATGATATCGTCCATGCCTCCTCTTTCCTGCAACAGACTGTTGCTGACGCCGTTGCAGCCCATATCCCCACCAAAGCCATCCATCCTCACCGTCTCCCCCTCACATCAGAAACCTCTTGAACACGAAGAAACCCCGGGATTGGCGACAGACATGCACCCGTCTTAATGCTACACTCCCCATCAACTCCTTCAAATATTGGAAAGCCTTCCACCGCCTTACTGGCAGTCACTCAGTCCCCGCATACCCTCTTCTCCATAATAACCTTCCTCTTCCTGACAATGCCAGCAAGGCACAGCTTTTTGCGGACCACCTTTCCAATATATTCGACCTGCCCGACAATCCCAGGCTCGACTACTCCCGTTTCCCTGACGTCCATGAGCGCACCGATACCTCAGTCCCTCCACTCTCCCCTGGCTTTCAGTATTTGGACCACATTCCCCCCTCAGACTTAAACACACCTATTACAGCACAAGACATCGTACACATGCTTCACACAAAACGTAACACTGCTCCCGGTCACGACCGCATTACCTACAGGCACCTCCGTGCCTGTCCCCATTCCGCCCTCGCTTCACTGTACAATGTCATTCTCTTCACCGGATTCTGCCCAGATCTCTGGAAAACCTCCCGTATCCTAATGTTTCTTAAACCTGACAAACCGCCCTCCGAAGCCTCATCCTACCAACCCATCTGTCTCACCTCGGTGTTCAGCAAAGTCCTCGAATCCATCCTCTCACGCCGTATCCACGAACACCTCCGTCTACACCAACTCCTTCCCCTTTCCCAATGTGGCTTCCGGCTGTCCTTCTCCATCGATGACCAGCTCCTTCGCCTTGTTCACCTTCTCTCCGTCCAGGTTAATTCCCGTCGCGCCACCATCCTCGTCTCCCTCGACATTGAGAAGGCCTACGACCGTGTCTGGCATTCCGGTCTCCTTTTCAAGCTCCAAAGCTACGCCCTTCCTATTAATTACGTCCGTCTCATTGCTTCCTTCCTCTCCAAACGCCCATCCTATGTCACTGTCAATAACCAAAATTCCCGTTTGTTCTACCCCTCCGCCGGGGTGCCCCAGGGCTCCGTCCTTTCGCCCCTCCTCTATCTGTTATATTCAGCAGATATGCCCCGACCTCAACCTCCTGTCCATCTTCTTCAGTATGCTGATGACACCACCTTCCTTACCCTTGCCCCGTCCCTCGCTCGCTCCCATCTCCTTCAGTCCCATCTCTCCGAATTTTCCTCCTGGTGTAACCAGTGGCTCCTTACTGTAAACCCTACAAAATCCCAGGCAATCATCATAGGTCGCACCACCCCTTCCTTTTGCCACCGAGACCTGTACCTCACCCTCCATGGCTGCCCCATCCCGCAAATGAAGGCCCTCCGCTACCTCGGATTAATCCTAGATACAGACCTTTCCTGGAACCCTCACCTCAAAACTGTCCGACAAAAAGCCCTCTCCCGCCTTAACCTCTTAAAATGCCTCTCCGACCAGACATGGGGACTAAATCCTTCCACCATCCTGTATACCTACCGTTCCCGCATTCGTCCCGTCCTTTGCTGCTTCCATCCCACCTAGATATCCGCTCCCCCCTCCTAGTATGAATCCCTCAAAATCCTCGAACACTACGCCCTTCGCCTCGCCTACCACATCTGCCTCCCCTCCACCACGCGGATCCTTTACGACCTCATCCCATTCCCACACCTGGTCCAATTTCTTCAACACATCCGCCTCAAGTACATCCACCGAAAGATAGTCCCATAACCCACTAATATCTCCTCTCCTCCTGGATCCCGGGCCCCTGCCACGCCTTTACCGCCACATCCCTCCCTCCCTTCACCTCCACACCCTCTACGTCCTCTCCGAGGGTGGCTTCCGCCACCTACCTCTCCCTGACGACGTTCTCCACATAACACCGTCTAGACACAAGACCTCACAACAAGTCCGTGTTACGCCTCACCGATAGGCTGCCATCGCTAGCTGAGTGGATGGCCGCTGGGGCACAGCCCACTGCCTCGTAGCGCCATCCAGTGAGCTTGCTATGGTGGCCTATCAGTGTGACGTGACACGGAGTTGTTTTGAAGCCTTGTATCTAGACGGTGTTGCTCATACCCGCCCTTCAGGAGAGAGACGCATCGAACTCAACAGTTTTCATGCAATATGGGACCCAACCGCACATCGCTCGTGAAGTTCAACTACTTCTCACAAATACATTTGGAAACGATCAAATTATTATCAACCGATGCTTGGTCGTCACTACCACCTGATCTCACTACCTGTGATGTCTTGTTGTGGAGCAACCTGAAGAATAACGTTACCAGGGAAATATTCACACTTGGTGCTGATCTGAAGAACAGCTTATCAAGAGTGGTAGCCAAAATTCTTACGGAATTACTTCGTTCTGATGTGTATTTCCAAACTCTTCTGGACACCAATGAACGCCATATTGAGACCCTTTTGTAGCGGTATTAGTCTCTGAAGTTGTACCGTTGCATCACATTAAAATTTTTCAATTGAATTGATTCTACGTCATTTCTCTGCCCCATGTACTTAACATTAATGCTATCAAGTTTGGTACTGTTCAAATGTTTGTAAATCTATCGGACCAAACTGCGTGGTCATCAGTCCGTAGCGTACAAATTACTTAAACCTAGGTAAACTAACCTACGAACAAACACACACAGACACACCCATGCCCCAGGGAGGACTCGAACCTCCACGGCGAGCAACCGCGTGCTCCGCAGCGAGACGCTTTAGACCGCTCGGCTACTCCACCGCGGCAGTTTGGTACTCGTGCGGTAATTAGTTGCTGTGTTATAACCTGTTAAATAGGGAAAGTTCAATTATAGCCACCCGGTATACCTACAATAATCAAATATGTGTTTTAAAACATGCTTCATCAGTGAGATTTGCTTCATAAAATGGGATAAACTAGTTTATCTTTGTATTTCTTATTAAAAGCACTCCAAATTTTGATACCATTAGTGTAACTTTCCTGCGCTGCAGCCGTACCAGCTATATTTCGAAACCGCGGCAGAATAGCCGTGCGCACTGGGGCGCCGTGCTGCGGTGCGCGCGGCTGTTAGCCGTTGGGGTTCACCGTCCTCCCTCGGGTATGGGTGTGTGTGTCGTCCTCAGATTAGTTTAACATAGTTTAAGTAGTTTGTAGGCTAGGGACTAACAACCAAGCAGTTAAGTCCCATAGATTTACAAACATTTATATTTAGAAATATTTTTGAGTTTGTACATACTGCCACCCATATGATCACAGACATTTCTGAGATGCGGTATCTTTCGTGCTTCAACGATAGAGATAACGACAGTGGAGACATTTCTGCGGAGAGGCCAAATGTGTTATACCTGAAGAGGGGTAGCACTTTTTTAGTAGTTTCGGAAACACTGATCTGGATTTGTAGCACCTTCCAATATGACATAAAAGTTTTCTGGACAGCATTATTTAGAATTATTCGTCACTGTGTATCGTACTCTCGAGACTGCCAGAGAAGGAAGGCGGTTCCTCAGATTATGATGATTTCGTGTGACATTCTTGGTCTTTAGACGCCATCTGGGATCGTGTTCAGCCTGCTTGGTGCAAGTCTTTAAGTGACGCCGCATGGCCGACTTGCGCGTCAATGACGATGAAATGATGATAAGGACGACACAACACCCAGTCCCCGAGTGGAGAAAATCTTCATCCTGACTGTGAATCGAACCCGGGCCCTCTGCTTGGCAATCTAGCACGCTGTCCTCAAAAACCACCAATTCCGCAAGCGGAGACGCGTCTTGAACGACTCAAGACTGTTTCCAGCTTCCTCTGGCGGCAGTAAGTGGATTATTGTTTTTTTTATTATAAACCTATATGCCATTACAAAATTTGTGGGAACAGCTGAGGCTCCCGTAGTAACCAAATTCATCGTGGAAGACATTGTGTTGATACATGAAGCACCAAGATCAACAGGGTGTTACAAATAGGTACGGCCAAACTTTCAGGAAACATTCCTCACACACAAAGAAAGAAAATATGTTATGTGGACATGGGTCCGGAAACGCTTAATTTCCATGTTTGAGCTCATTTTATTACTTCTCTTCAAATCATGGAATGGAAACACACAGTAACAGAACGTACCAGTGTGACTTCATACACTTTGTTACAGGAAATGTTCAAAATGTCCTCCGTTAGCGAGGATACATGCATCCACCCTCCGTCGCATAGAATCCCTAATGCACCGATGCAGCCCTGGAGAGCACGAAGAGTCTCTACATTTGGTACCGGAGTTGCGTAGACAAGAGCTTTCAAATGCTCCCATAAATGAAAGTCAAGAGGGTTGAGGTCAGGAGAGCGTGAAGGCCATGGAATTGGTCCGCCTCTACCAATCCATCGGTTACCGAATCTGTTGTTGAGAAGCGTACGAACACTTCGAATGAAATGTGCAGGAGCTCCGTCGTGCATTAACCACATGTTGTGTCGTACTTGTAAAGTGCAAAACCACGTTCGTGATGAACACTAACCAGTTGATGCTACGTACTGATGTGTTTGATGCTAGTACTGTAGAGCAATGAGTCGCATGTCAACACAAGCACGGAAGTCAACATTACCTTCCTTCAATTGGGCCAACTGGCGGTAAATCGAGGAAGTACAGTACATACTAACGAAACAATTGCGTATTTTGACAATTGTCTGCACGAATTATTTCAATTTACATTTAAAGAAAAATACTAAAATGAGGTCTAACATGGAAATTAAGCGTTTCCGGACACATGTCCACATAACATATTTTCTTTCTTTGTGTGTGAGGAGTGTTTCCTGAAAGTTTGGCCGTACCTCTTTGTAACACCCTGTATAATTACAGATAGAGGAAAAGTTCTGCTGCATTAGGAAACTGATTCAAGGAATCAACGAACAACCTGGAACAAACACGAACGAACAACCGCAAATAACAGAGCAACCCGAAGAAAAAGAAAAAAAGTCTGCATATTGCTTGCCCACGCAAGGAAAGGTCCCCAGTTCGAATCCCGGACCGTCACAGAGTTTTAATCTGTCGGGAGGTTTCACATCAGTGCGCACTCCGCTGCAGAGGGAAAATACATGCCGGCCGCGGTGGCCGAGGAGACTGAGGCGCTCCAGTCACGGTCTGCGCGGCCACTACGGTCGGGGGTTCGAATCCCCCCTCGGGCATGGAGATTTGTGCCGTCCTAGTTCGTAAGTAGTTTGTAAGTTTAGGGACTGATGACCCCGTAGTTAAGTCCCATAAGCTGTACAAACATATGAACATTTTTTTTTTTTTGGAAAATACATTCTGGAGTCGAAATGAAAGTGTATGAAATGGAAAACTTAAAGAAAATGCGATTTCTATATGTAAAATAAAAAATTTATAACATAACAACAATAAGTAAAACCAATAATTCAAAAATACGAACGTTTAGATATTTTAATTAGGTTTTTTAACCATACTCCGATGGCCCAATTTGTATAAATTATTTTTCAAGAGTATTTCAGAAACTACCTTTAGTACATTTGGATTTATGCAGTATGAATCTTCTTCAATTTATGTGTAAAAACATTCATTTTTCAGTATTAATTAATGATAGTGGATTATTTTACGAATTTTTAATTCATTAAACAGGTTATTACACAGTTTTAAAATCTGCTTGTTGCATTTCAACTCTTATGAGAGATACATATTTTTTTATATTTCATGGTTTCGTTGAAAGAATATAGTCGTGATTGCGAAAAATGCTTTTTATTAAATATTATGCATTTCGCATTTTGGGGCATCATCAAATATCTGCAAGCTCATCCGCGAGAAAACCGTACATAATTGCAACTGCTTTTCTTGTCGTCAAAAAAGATTTTTGAGTAGGCCAACAGACACTATTGCAGAGAAGAGATGCTGCACTGGTTATTGCTTTTGGGTTCTATTCAGTATTGTTAGTTCATCTTTATATAACACTTCTTTTGTGTTACACGCTCTTGTGATGGACTCAATTTCATGGTTTTAAAGATATTTACCTCTAAAAGTAATAAGCTAAATTACCTGCCAGGGTGCTTAAAAGAAGAAGTGGGCAGAAACAACTATGAAAAAGCCATATTGTACTACTCGTATTATTTTGACATCTCTACATATCAATCAGGTTTCATCGCGACCGTTTTTTTTACACCTAAGAATGTTAGTCATACTGCTACTGTACGAAAAACGATGAGAGAAGAAACTAATATCTCTCGGTAGCCGCGTGGGAATTGCCGCGCAGTTCTAGTTGCCAAGTCCGGTTGTCAGAGTCCTGCCTCGGGCATGGGAGTGTGTGTTTTTCTTGGATTAGTTTAAGTAGTTTCAAGTCTAGGGATTGATTACCACTGTGGTTACGTCCCATAGATTTTCAAACTTTTGAATTTGAGGTCTTGGTAGGGTTCCAGCTCCTAGGCAGTGCAGCATTCAGGGGAGGCTTTCAGTGTCTTCATAACGCCTCGGCAGTGCCGGATCTGCGACATTTCCCAATCGGAACACAAGTCTGGTAGCGGCGGCCTCCCGCCCCTGTCTATTTGCTGCTGCGCCTCTGTCACTACGTTTACCTGTAACATATCTTCCGGAAGATGAAAACCGATTTTCGTAAACTGTTTTTCACTGTCGTGTTTACATGACACAGCCTGAATCGGATTTCCTAACCCACTTAACATGGCGGCTGAAAAACAGCTGATTCAGTTCCTGATTTAGCCATCACAATCGCTATTTTTCTTTACTTAAATACACAGATTCATGCTCACTCTAATCATCATACTTTTATTTCATATTAGAAAATATCACTCTGTCCATATGTGCCGAAAATTCGTAACAAAAAAAAAAAGTTCAAATGTTTGTAAAGCTTATGGGACTTAACTACGGGGTCATCAGTCGCTAAACTTACAAACTACTTATGAACTAGCTAATACTAAGGACGGCACAAATATCCATGCCCGAGGGGGGATTCGAACCCCCGACCGTAGTGGCCGTGTCTGGCGCGCCGCAGTCCCCTCGGCCACCGCGGTCGGTGTAACAAAAAAACACAATCTGACAAGCCAGGAAGCTTAAAAAACGGTTGAGTTTACATGGGCACGAAAATCGATTGTGGAACTGGAAAACCGCTTTAGAGAAGTGGATTTCCAGAATCGATTTTGAAGTGTTTACATGGCCAACCAAAAACGAAATTGGGAATTCGGTTTACGAAATACGGTTTTGGGAGCCCATGTAAACGGGGTGAGTGTCTCCAACGACCATGACTTTTACAAATTTGCAATTTTTTGAGCTAGTAGCTTGTAAACTGCGACAGCTTGGTGATTGACTATCTGTATAGACTAACGCTTGAAGGTGCGAAGACTGCAGCTTCACGATCCCCCAAGACAAAGATATAACGAGAAACTAACTAAACAAATATAATTTGTTATTGTCTCTTTAAACACGTCTTATTATATACTTAAAGTAATTACACCAATCAGTAATTATCTAAAACTTAACATACTAGCTATTAATCCCTTTGTCTTAGACATACTACAGTTGGATAGTAGTTACTTAATTGTTATAAATTGTCATTTATGGCAGATGTGAAACTTTCTAGACAATTGGCAGTTATGTTTTTGAGAATGTTCTTTACAGCGGTTAGTAAGACATTACGTCAAATGTTGCAGATACTTGCCACTGCCGCCGTTACAGGCTTCCACGTGGTATGTGGAATATCACTGGGTTTCTCTGCTATATTTATTGCGAGTGTGATGAAGGAAGGAAGCGATCTCAAACTTTCCAGCACAGAATCAGCATGGACAGGTAATAACAGATCAATGTTTATATAAAACCATTCCATTCCTTAATGACTTTGCATTCATCGTTTTCCGTTTTGATACCAGCACCCTCCCAAAATTTTACCGTGTTAGAGAAAAACACACACACACACACAAGAGAAAAAGAAAATAATCGAGAGTTATAAAAATATTCGTATTCTGAACAAGAATCACAAACAGAAAATTCCTGACTTCCTTTCAATGTAACACTTTGTAATGTAACAGATCTGTTCCAATTCTGCTGCAGTTTGTGTGTCCATTGTGAAGCAGAATAATTTAGAAACTGAAACTGCAGTTCGAGCTGCCGACCTACCTGTAACTTATCTTCGACAATTATATTCACCAAATTTTGCACAAAATTGTGCTAACTATGGAACTGAAACCGCCCTAAAAGTGCATTGTTTAGAGTAACAGTACAAGGTGTGTTTGACCAGTGGCGCAGTCAGTATTTAGTTCTGAGGGGGCTCATTTTCTTTTTTTTTCTTTTTTTTTTTTTTTTTTTTAATAAAGCCTGTTGCATTTATTACTCTATGACTTAGTTTTATACTTTTTGTAATTTAACCAATTATGCTACGAAAACAATTGCACAAGAAATAAGATGAGTAGGCTCGTATTAATTTGGAAGTGGAAGAGGAGCAACGTGGTGGAAATGGAGTGTATACAGGGTGAATCACCTAACAATTGCACCGCAAACATTACGGAAACGGAAAGTATGATTGATGTGCGGTTTTCACAGAATGGATTGGTAGTCAAGGACTCGTATTGTTATCCAATAAACAGACTAAAAATACCTAGAAAGTGTATTTTTTATGCAAACATACACTTTTTCAAATGGAACAATGGTTGTTTCTATCATGCATGGGAATTTTTGACACCAGCTGTGTTCAAAAACTTTGAATGACTTTTTTCCACGTTTAGTTTGGCAGCTACAAGCATTCAGAGTTTTGGGGGCGGAGGCTATGACAACGTACCTGACTGGCTGGTGGTCATGAGACAGTGGGCCGTGCCCCAGGGGCCAGCGCTAGCCATTCGGCCAGTGAGCTACGCTGTCGCAGCCTCCGCTCCCGAAACTATGAACGGTTGTAGCTGCCAAACTAAAAGTGATAAGATTGTAATTCAAAAGTCTTCGTACACAGCCGGTGTCAAAAATTTCAGTGCATGTTAGAAACAACCATTGTTCCATTTAAAAAAACTGTATGTTTGCATAAAACATGCATTTTCTAAGTAATATTACAATCTGTTTATTGGCGAAAAATACGAGCCCCTGACTACCAGTCCATTCTGTGAAAACCTCAAATCAATCGCACTTTCCGTTTCCGCAATATTTGCGGTGTAAGCGTTAGGTGATTCACCCTGTATAATCAGCTCGTAAAATAAACAGCTTCTATGTTACTAGCCAAAGAGAAAAGTCTTTACAGTTTAATTAACATGTGTAAAAATTGATGTGAAATAACACTATTGTTGCTCATAAGATTCCACTCGGTGACGCCGCTGACCTGGTAAGCGACGGGTTGCCACATATGAACTATCGGCTCGCAACCTCAGCATATCAGTAAGCCGGCCGCGGTGGCCGAGGGGACTGAGGCGCTCCAGTCACGGTCTGCACGGCCACTACGGTCAGGGGTTCGAATCCCCCCTCGGGCATGGATATTTGTGCCGTCCTAGTTCGTAAGTAGTCCATAAGTAGTTTGTAAGTTTAGGGACTGATGACCCCGTAGTTAAGTCCCATAAGCTATACAAGCATATCAGTAACAATAGCGGCAGCACCACACTTGGTCGTGGCGGCATTGAAACCGCTCACAGTAACAGCAGCACACGTTCTCAATGGCGGCAACATGTTGCCGATCCACTGTCAAGTTAACTTGTGCTTGGCGTTGTGATTTATTACATGTGTACTATTTCAAATTTCCGGTGCCAACCTCTTTTAAAAAATAAAACCAATAAAAAATAATAAAATTAAAAAGTCTTTGGATGGTGCCGGAGAGGGGGGGGGGGGGGGCTTCAGCTCATTAGACCCCCCCCCCCCCCGTAGCTGCGCCACTGTGTGTGACAACCAGAAAATGTCACTGCTGCTATGCGTATTTGAATTGCTTACGTTGTTAAGTGTGCTTGTGTGCAGTTCCCAGTGCTTCCTTAGATATTTGCGTTTAGCTTTCATGAAACAATATTGTTAGTGTTAGTCCTCGCCGCGGTGGAGTGGCAGAGCGTTCTACGGCTCTTTGCTGCTGATTGCACGGTTACTCGCCGTCGGAGATTCTAGTCGTCCCTCAGGCATGGGTTTTTGTGTAGTCCTTAGCGTAAGTTACTTTAAGTTAAAGTTGATTGTAAACCTAGGGACTGATGACCAACGTAATTAAGTCCTTTAGATTTACTAACATTTGAAAATTAGTCATCGTATAGACAGCAGCACTCATTTTCTCCTTCCTCCATATATTTCAGTTCCTAGTTTAGAAGCGTCTCTTTTTTCCACCTGTAGCACCGTAATTAAGATAAGGCTGTCAGAACGCATCAGGAGTGACAGTCAGGCAGATGACCTAGGCTGTGGCTAAGTCTTGTCTCCACAGAATCGTTTCTTGCAGACATACTGGTCCTGTAACGTTCTCAATGTGAAATTTGGAGCGTAGGGTACGAGAAAGCAACAAAATTAAAGCAGTGAGACGTTCAATTGATGGAGTACTTGCCCCTTGAAGGCAGAGGCTCAGTGTTGGAGTAGCGGTTCTGCACACAGTGCCAATCTGCCAGGAGGTTTCATATCACCTCCGATGAAGAGTTCAGTCTGGAAACAGGAAAGTTGCAATACTTACGTTACTCATATTTCAGCCTTCGTTTTAACCCAGCCTTTAGATCTCAGTGCCAAAGGCCGTGCCGCATTGGATACACCGGTTCCAGTAAGATCACCGAAGTTAAGCACTGTTGGGCCTGGCTAGTACTTGGCTGCGTAACCGTCCGGGTCTGCCGGGCGCTGTTGGCAAGAGGGATGCACTCAGCCCTTGTGAACCCAACTCAAGACCTACTTGAATGAGAATTAGCGGCTCCGGTCACGAGAACTGACTTAACGGCTGGGAGTGCAGGGCGCTGACCCGACACCACCTAAAAGACAAGGCCTCACAACTGGCCGTGCCTACGTCACACTTACAGGCCGCGGTTTCCAGCTCACTGGGGCTGGCCGCTGGGGCACGCCCACTGCCGCGTAGCGGTCGGCCAGTCAGATGGCGGCGGCCGCGGCCTGTAAGTGTGACTTTTTTTGTGAAAGAGTGGAGCCTCTCCACACTCGCACTAGCATGGTGACCAACTCAATAGTTCTACTGTCACCTCTGCATGTGTTAGCAAGTTAAGGTAGGAGTCACAGGAGCGGGAACTGTGATGTGTGCCGTACGTGTGGGTAAAATTACCCATTAATACGATCCATATCGGGAGACAGTAGTGGTCGAAAACCTCGAAAGAAGAGGGGGTTTAAGGGGAGAGGGAAAAATACTCTGTGACAGTCGGGGACGGGTAATAAGGGCAGTAGCGGATTCCTTGCTAACTGCGTTAGTTCCTGCAAGGGTAGGTTATGTGAGTAATGGGTATCATACATCGGATACCGTGGCTTCGTCATAAAGACATCAGTCCGGTAGTGTTGCAGCAGAATCTGCTGCGTTGGCCTGCACTGCTGCACTCGTCCAGCTGGTCAAGTGCGGCAGTGTGCCACGACGTTTCTGGCGTCCTCTCTCCAGCAGCGGTGTCCTTCCTTGTGGTTCCTCGCCACACAGATGAGTGCGCGGAAAGGTTCCTGCCGCCGGTTGCTCACAGCCGCTTCATCACTGGGTGGCGCACGACTCCTTCAGCGCCTTCTCCAGTGAATTCCCGTCCAGTGCGGTCTGCAGGTCTTCTAACGCCTTCCTCTGGGCAGGCGTGATCTTATCGGCAGCTCTCGACAATGGTTGCGCAACCACAGGAGCGCCGGTCGTCTCAGCAGTGGTCGTTCCAGAGCTCTGCGCCGCAGGGGCGGGCGCTGGAGCGTCCACAGCGTTTTATTCATAGACGTCGCGCGCTAGTTCGGCGTGCAGCTGCCGGAGTTGTCGGCATGCCTCCTCCTCTCTGCTGCCATGGCGGCTTTGAAAGCCGCTGTTGCTTCTTCCGCGGCGGCGCGAAGTTGTCGCCGGGCCGCGTTGTCTTCTTTGGGGCGGGTGGCGCCGGCCCCCTTTCCGCTCTCGGTCGGTTCGCGCCGCCATTAGCGGGGTTTTCCGGCCGGTCGCGGGCAGGAGTTGCGGCAGCTGCGTCGTCCCCTCGTTGTCTTCATCGCCGGCGTCTCCCCCGACGTTGCGGCGCCGCAGCAGCAGCCGCCACGCCGCCGCCAGTTTGGCCTCGACTTGGAAAAGTCGGACAGCCTCGCCAGTTGGCAACGTGAGGGCCGCCACAGCGGGCGCAAGTCGACGTCTCTTCTCTGCCGCGTGCGCAGGTTCGTGAGTCATGCTCGACGGAGCATTTCGCACACCACACAGCGTTGCGGCAGTACTTGGCCACATGCCCCACCCCCTGGCACTCGAAGCACTGGAGGAGAGGGTCCATGACGGCGGGGAGAGCTTCCACCGTCACTGGGAAGCCCAAGAGTTTCCGCAAGGCGAAGAAGTCGCCCCCATCGTCGACCGTTTGCACGGCCACAGCGTAGAGCGGCGGCCTCTTCATGTTGGCCCGGTTGTGCAACATTACACTCGCACCACCGAATCCAGCTAGCCGCAGTCCTTCCCGGACTGCTGCCTCGTCGCAGCACCATGGCAGGCCCCTCAGGAGCGCCCTGGTGAACTTATCTCGCTTACCTTCGGACGTCGTCTTCAAGGGAGGCGCGTCGACTATGAAGGCAGCCACAGCGCTCTTCAGTGCCCTGTGATCTGCCTTCGTCACTGTCTGTAGCGAGATGGTGGCTTCCGAGTCGATCGTCTCCTCTTGCAGCAGCCGGCTATGGTATCGTACACCTCCGTCCACGCGCCTCTGCACGAGATGTACAAGGGCGGGGCAGGTGCACGATCTTCTTCTGCCTTCTTGCTGTGATCAGCAGACTCGATGAGTTGCGTAATCGACGGCTCCTTCACTGCAGTAGGTTTCTTCCGCTGCGCGGCTATTTTCACCATGGTGTGGTGCGGGAGAACACGACAATTTGCTTCGCGACAACGACAATTGCTCACTTTCCCGCCACAGCACGGACTCTTCGCAGCAGCTCTCGGACAAACTGGTACAAAGCGCGCAACACCAGCGATGCGCACGCCTCTGCAGCTCAGATGCCACTCACTAACACAATGTGACGTAGGCACAGCCAGTTGAGGCCTTGTCTTCTAGGTGGTGTTGGCTGACCACGTCCCCTCCATACGTCATCCGTTGACGCCCTCGGGCGGAGGATGAGACGGCCAGTCAGTAGCCAATTGGCCTCTCGAGGCCCGTCGGATGAAGTTTAGTTTACATCTCAACGATGTGCGAAGTTGCCGTAAACGACCAACATGGTTCGATTATTGATAAGGTGCCTGTTCTTTTCGGACATGTCTGAAAGAACAGATGCCATTGGTTGACATTAACGGCCATAAATTTACGAATTCGAAATATTAAAACATTTCGACCGTTTCAGTGCATTGAAATAAATTCGACGGCGAAGTTGAAAATTCGTTCTTGACCGTGATTCGAACCCGGATTTCCCACTTAGACCAGCGTTCACCTTAACCAATCAGGCTATCCAGGCACTCTTCCTTCTTCTTGTTCGCAGCCTATACTGAATAAGCACTGTCCCACAGCTTCACATATGTGAGGGGTCATTGGTATACCGCAAATCCATCGGTTCAACACACTGTCGGTGAAACTTCTTTCGTGTGAAACACGATAGCTGCTGCTGCTTCTACAATTCTCATTCTTGACATTCGTTAACTTTCTGCAACAAATGGAGAGTGAACACTGAAATTCCTCCGAACTATCTATAAATTTGCATACTTCTTGAAAAGCGACATCGAAGTTGGTGTCTTGAGGGCGGCCTCTTTTTCTAACAGAGGCGGGGTTCTACACTATTTAGCATAGCAATCTTGATGATAACGGGATTCTGCAGTTACTAAACACAAAACACTGTTAATGCGTTCGGCAACCTTTCTTCCGAAATAATCATCGCGTTTCTCTGCTTTCTCAAGCATCGTATGTTTCACAGTTAAAGAGCGAACTTCTTACACTACACGGCGTTTGTGGAGCTGGCAGCAGTGTCTTCCAAAATTGAACAACTATACAACTATAGAGGCACGCTGGAGTGGTGGGTGGCGCACGCTAAGCCCCTCTTGCGTAAAACAGTGCAGTTATATAGTCACTAGGCGCGTTACTGGCAATGACACACTCTGGAATTTTATCAACAGTGTTTGAAGGATGCGCTCGATGGCCAGTAGGGCCTGGTGTAAACCTTACGATACGCCTCAACAAGGTGAAGGCTAAGATCCTCTGAATCCACCACGACAGAGCTAAAGGCGTCACTGTTCGGATCCGTCCACTGTGTCCATTCAACGACGAAAACCCATCTAACTACCACCTCGCACTTGAAAAGCGACAGGCACACAGTAAATATGTAGCTGCATTAGTAACGGACGCTGACACACACCTATCACGGCGGAACGAGAAGGCACATCTCGTTACTGACTTCTTCACAACGTTCTTTCGTGACTCCAGCGAGGATGACAGGCCGCAAGACTCTTAATGAAAGGCATAGACGGTAGCACTCCCGATTCTGGCTGTAGCAACTTGCGCGAAACGTTGTCGCACGAGGATGTCGCAGCAGTCTTGAAACGATTCCCGAAAGGCAAGTTGCCAGCGCCCGATACCTGAATTTTATCTTGCTTTCTGGGACGTCATTGGAAAGCAGCTCACGGTTGTAGTGAACGAGATACTACATGGCGTAGTAATTCCTCCTAAATTCCTCGAAGGTCGTGTCTACATGTTTCCCTAAATGCACGATGTGTGTCGCATCGCAGACCTCAGGTCCATTACCTTGTTGAACTCAAACCATAAGTTAGTCGTTCGGTGTGTAGCGGATAATTTGAACACTGGACACGATAATATGCCCTTATCAGTCATACGACTTTAAGGGACGTACCATTTTTCATGCCGCATATGCCTAGCGCGACGTTATCGTCTTTCTGCATTGGAAGAGCTGTCTGCAGCTTTCAACCGCATAATCCACGACTACCTTTTGTGAATAATGGCAAAGATGGGTTTTAGCCGTCAGCTTCTCGAGGTAATTCACAATCTATTGACAGGGGCACATTCGACTGTTGTGATCAATGGGTGGTGTACTTGACCTATTCCCATCCAGCGGTCAGTTTGCCAAGGTTGCAAATCAAATGTTCAAATGTTTGTATAGCTTATGGGACTTCACTTCGGGGTCATCAGTCCCTAAACTTACAAACTACTTATGAACTAGCTAATACTAAGGCCGGCCGCGGTAGCCGAGGGGACTGAGGCGCGTCAGTCACGGTCTGCACGGCCACTACGATCGGGGGTTCGAATCCCTCCTCGGACATGGATATTTGTGTCGTCCTTACTCTTAGCTAGTTCATAAGTAGTTTGTAAGTTTAGGAACTGATGACCCTGTAGTTATATCCCATAAGCTATACAAACATTTGAACATCTAATACTAAGGACGGCACAAATATCCATGCCCGAGGGGGGATTGGAACCCCCGACCGTAGTGGCCGTGCAGTCCGTGACTGGAGCGCCTCAGTCCCCTCGGCCACCGCGGCCGGCGCCGAGGTTGTCCCCAGTCCATGTACTTGTTTGCTTTTGCGATTGACTCTTTATTGCGAGCAACAGGCGGCGCAATTGTAGGAGTGCGGATCCACACGGCGACTGACAAAGACGTCGCTTATGCAGATGATGTCGGCGTCCTTATCGGAAATATACACTTAAAATATGGCGTACAGTGATTTGCACGCAACAGGCATCACAAAACGGGAAGTCCTCTCGACTGAGTAAATAGCTGAGTGTTAAAGGGCAGTGCCTGATGCGGAGACATGTCAGAATCACTTAATCCCGCCTGAAGGACTGGCAGGAGGTTCGTCACAGTCGGAAAGTTGATTTAACCAAGCACAGTTGATTGCCTGGCACTGCCAGCCACGTCTCCTCCCACAGCTGAAGGGACCTCTGCCGCAATCCAGAGAAGACGTCCCGCTGGAGAATATCGCATTCCGTGACATTCTGGTCACTGCAGTCCCTTCATTACCCGGAATACCACATGCCCAGATACCCAAAGAAATGACACTACCTTACCTCGTCTTTGGAGGAAGTACAGTTGTTCATGAATCAACTGTGTTGTAGTATCACATGGATAGATCTTCCGTAATGATTGTAGGGGACTAATGGGATCAGAACAGAACATAAATCATTAACCCTGAACACGCTGGATTGGTTCTAGTGCCTTGAGGATCGCATGCAGCTCTCCTGAAAAAATGGAGTAGCCTTTGAGCAGTCGAATACTGAGGACACGATTGGAAAATACTACGAAACACTTGACGGGGTCCCCATGCTTGGATCCACCAATCTACAGCACTGTAAAACCTTGATACCTATCAAAATGTTGTAAAACACAGACTGAAAGGTAAAGTCACGGATTCAATCTTTTCTTAAAATTATTCGATTGTAAAAGGGGTCTGGGCGTCTGTAATAGACAAGGCGGAAATCTGCTCCAACCTCAACGTAAAACATTAAAATTTGCTACACCCATATGTAAAACAATCCTTAGCGCATATCCCAAAGGGCTTCATGCAGCTTCGTCCTTTCAGATTCTAACTGGGGCTGCCATTGATTCCAGCAGTCAGCACTGGCATTGAACCAACACCCTGCCTTGCTCCCAGAAACCCCTGGACACCATCACTGCCACAACAAGAACTGACGACCAACTGGGGTGGCACTGGCAACCATGCCAAAGGAGTACAGCCCTCCATCACCTGCCATATCTCACTGGCACCCGAAGTTTTATGTTAGCCACATGACACATTGCCAACAGCTGCCCTTACATGATGGGCCACCACAATGACTCTGTGATAGATAGTGCTAGTGAACAAATGGAAGTACAATGCTGTGATCTGTCACCTACCATATGGAGAGTTGTGCTGTGTTGCATTGTTGTATATTCAAATATTCTGACTAGTGTGGCAGGCAGCTACCACCAGGCATACCACTGTCAACAATAGTAGTACTCCACAGACAAATGCTATAAGACACTGAGCACAACTGGGCTTGTCCTTGGCTGTGTATTGATAGTGCTTATTTGTGATGATGTCCATGTAGCCTTCCCATCTAATATAACATGTACAATAAATGTTTTGGACTGCACAACAGTAACCATGCCTGCTATATGCTGTACGTCATGTGTATTGGAGCAACAAGATGGGTGCAATCGATCACCTTGGTCTGGAGTTATGCCCAGGTCCAGTGATTTTACATTTGCATAACAGTTGCTTGGCTATGACCAACATGATTGCCAAGTTCTCTTAAAGATAATCCCCAATCCTAAAGCTACTATTCTTCCTAGGATGAACTCTAAAACATGCTTTAAATATGCTTGCTGTCTTCTATGATACATAGTAAAGTAGCTTATTCAACCATATGAAAGAACAATTGTTATACATTCACATATAATCTGTTCCCATTTTGTATAGTGCCTGCACATGGTGCTACTGGTGCCCATGATGTACACCTGTACTGAAATGCTAATCATGTTCATCTTTCACCACCACAAACACATACTGCAAATTTAACCTGATTTCGATTCTCCTTTCTGGGTGTTCCATTTTGTATTGCTATTAGTGTACTTCCTTATGAGAAGAATGTAGAGGGAATTACTCCTGGGTACTTTGCATGGCTGTACTGAAATGATAATAATTGTATATTCAAGCATTTAGTACACATTCTGCGAAATTGACATTTGTTGCATGCCGTCCATATGGTGCTCTAATTTTAATTGCAAATAGTGTACATTGAAAAGCTGTTTATTGTAAGTAATCTATTTTTATTCTCCTAAACTCTCCAGAGTTCTCCCTATAAAAAAATATGTGCATGTAATGTTTAATTGGATAAATGAAAAAAAAAAAAAAAGAATGAGTGAGACACTTAAAGACCATAGACTAGTAGCAGTGGTCTAACAATGCTGAGATACACCTTAGAGCAGTGGGTTTTACTGTGAAAAGAGCACTAGATTCAAGTTCAGGCATTTAAATGCTTGCAAATGAATTTCATTGTCAGAATATTTATCAGCTTTCATTAATGTTACATATTATCTAAGTTCTAGTTTTTTTTTTTTTTTTTCCTTAATTCACTATGTTCTAAAACTGCATGCCTTTATCATGTGTTATTACCTTCTTTTTAACAGCAATGGGAGAATAATTTACTCATAAGCAATCATATACAAGACACCCTTTAACCCTTTCTGCACAAATGAAGAAAGAAAGAAAGAAAGAAAACATGAGACTTCATGAAATGCTTAGCTCTGTTTATATAAGGATTTGCCAGTAACAAACAGATGGCAGAATTTTTACATCAAGCCAAATTGTAGCTATCCCTGAATTGCATTCATATTCCATAATTTGTAAAAAAAAAGAAAACAAAGCTACAGCCACTTATTTCTAAAACATAGCAACAAAGACAGCTACAAATGTAACATGCAATAATGCCTTTGACAGACTGTTGGGACTAAAAATCATGAACACATTTTTGAATGCTATATAAATAAAAAAAGCTCTATTCCTTGAATGATATCAGTTTGCATTAGGTAAAACAATACAAAACCAAAATTACAAAAATCAGAATACTTGCAACAGTGTCTTTTTTGTGACAACAAACTGCCAAACTCAGTTGACATAATTGTGCACACAAACATAAGGCAGTCCATTGTTTACTGCTTTCTGTGAACAGAGATACTGAACAATCTCAGCCAGCAAGTTTTAAATGATACATCATAGTAACACTAACATCCCATCAGAAACACACATCAGATATCAGGTTTCACTTTGTTTTATGGCACTGGAAATGAGAAGAGACTTTTAAGTCCTATTGGGCAGAATAGGGTTAAAAACAAACACTATTTGAGCTTATTACTATTCGTGTCTTAAATATTATTTTCTATTTTTAGCAAGTGTCTTAGTTCTTGTTGTACCAATTGGAGCATTACTTGGAGGGATCCTCATGGAAGCATTTGGACGACTTAATGCCATAAAAATGGCTGCCATTCCATGTGCAGCTGGCTGGATACTAGTTGCTGTTGGACGAAGTTTTCTACCTATTTTTATTGGACGTATACTTACTGGAATATCAGGAGGTAAGTATCTTTGCATAATTTCCTCTGAGAACTCTGCCAGGGTTTTTAGGAAATCTAATTTTTATAAATACACGCATGTCACACTCATAATATATTGACTCTTTGAAATGGAAGGAGGCTTGACTTTGAAGGCAGGGTTGTCAACTGAACACAGCACTTATACTGAAAGCATGTTTATTGTGAACTGAAACACTGCAACACTGACTGCAAAAGACAACAAAGAAAGAAATTTTTGACAGTGGATGGGATTGAATGGGCGACCTTCAGCACCACAATCAGTGATGCTATCCATTGAGCCATGCCGGCTGTCAGATAACTTGAGGTCTTGCGGCAATATGCTCAGGTGTAAACAGTACATTAATTTAACATGTAGAAAATATGTTAGGTGTAAAAAATATTAATTTTATTTGTAACACAGATACTTGTAGTATCCCTAAATGTCTTTAGCTGATATGTAACATTGCCTATTTTTTTTTTTTTAAGTGAATATTTTTATATTGTAATTTACAAGATGCTAATTTATTATAACTTTCACCTCAGCTCATCACGAACAGTTTCCTCAGAAAACATAAACTGAGCTACATAGACCATTTTCCATTTCAGCTAAATACATCCAGTATGCTTGTGCACTGAGATTGTAAGTGACAACAATAAAAATATATGTACAGTAAACCTTCTAAGGCACCACTCCATATTATTTATTGATTTATAGTTTATTAATTGCTATTATCTGGTTGGTTGGAAAATTAGGTATTGATGATTCATAAGCAGCCAATTTTGGGGGAGGGGGGCTGAATTTACTTTGGAAGTACAAGTGTCAAAAACTAAATTTCTGACCATGTCCTTATGACACATGCCCAACTGATTTTCCCATACTTCTATATAACTCATTCCAGTCCAAAAATTCTAGTAATAATCATAATGGTGCAATATGTGAATACTTTTGCGCGACACTGTCAATTTAATTAACTCTTTGTTTACATGCAGCAAGTTCCTAGTTAGTCTGGTCATACTTACTCTACAATTAAAATCACTCACTTGTCAGAATCTTATATCAGTTTGCCATTGCTGATTCTTTACTATATGGTAACTAAATAATTACAAGTCCATCAACTTAATAACATTTGTAAGTGATTCACACTTTCCGTTTTCAAATGAAACCTACTTGAATGGCAACTGTCACAAGACTGTCTCACTGTTTCACAACAAATGGGCTCCAGGCACCAACACATAGGCCTGCCTACTAGAACTGTGGGGAATCTTTGTCAATAATGCTGCTGTGTTGCAGCAAGGAATGTTAAGGGTAGTTTCAATCTGTCATATCTGTGCTCTTATAGTCTGAACCAATATAGTGCACTTGTTTCATTGAAAAATCTTTTACATCCCCTGCCATTTAAATGCAGTGCTGAATGGGAATGCAGTTCAATGAATGACATAGTGATAATGAAGATGTTTATGAGCAAATTGTGAATGAATGATTACGAGTAGCCACTGCGTTCAGCAGAAATATTCTCCTAGTTTGCATAAATATATTTAAAATGTAAACTTTTTGACCACAACCTCAGCTAATTTAGCTAAAATATTGCCCTTGGTTCAAGAATGAGCATTGTGCTACATCTATGATGGGGCACCAACCCATATTGCTTCTGAGAGTAATGTAACATCTAATTGGCTAATATCAAAGATGGATACTCCAAGGGCCTGTTTCCTGGCCTCCTAGATCATCTGACCTCAATACTCTGTAGTTTTCTGTTTGGGATAATCATAAAAGTTAAATCTGCAGCTTCCCCAATCATAATTTTCAATAACTGTAACAGAATCGGCAGTCTTAAGCTTTACAAAGTAAAGTAGTTGGGTTTGTAAGACTGTGTAACTCATTGCAGTAACAAGTGCAATATTTTATCAAAATGCAAGGACAATACCTGGAACACTTCCTTAAACAGTGCAGTAAATTGTAATATGTAACATACATTTCACATATAACTGATTTTGTGAATAACATTGGAATTTACATAAGGTTGTTTGCGGATAACGATGTTGTATGTATGAAATGTGAAAAACCCAACAGCTATAGCCTATAGGGAAATGATACCAGATATGTGGAGGATTAACACTTGATATACGGAGTGAAATAGGTGAAAGCACCCACTATTATATAATACAATGGTCCAATCAAAGAGTCTGTTAGAAGCAGCTGGATTGCTTCAGGAAATCAGTTAGTGGTAAGGAAGTAGTAACTGCTGAACCATGACGCGTTCGCAAACGGTTGCCAGTTCGGCCAGAACGTCTTCCCGTAGCTCGCCACAGCGGACATCAGCAGTAGGGGCCACGCGCTCCAGTAGAGGACACCGCAGGCACCCAGCCGAGGCGCACGCTGCCACAAGACCCACTGTATTCTGCAGCGATGTAGTGCCCACAGACAGCCAATCGCAGGAATGTGTAACTATGCAGCGATGGTATGTAAGCTTGCTCAAGGACCTACAGCACTGAGACCTCGATGGACCATGCCAAGGAGCCGCCAGCCGCCGCAGAAGTCTACGCCGTCCAAGAGGTCGCCGTTCTGCCCAGCCGCAATGCCACGCCCCGACGACCATTGGACTTCTACATACCACCTGGCCCGGGCTCTGGTCGCTGCCATCGTATTCTTGCTGAGTACTGTGTGCCAGCACACACACAGCCCTGCTACACTTCCTCTTTACGGTGTGTAGAGCCTCATAGTAGATTTTGAGGAGGGTACCTCAAGAAGAAGCAGTTTAGTTGTTTTACTTAAAGCAGAGACAATTGCAGGAACTGTAGAACAAGTCTTACCCAGTGGACTCTGTTATTTTTGTATTGACCCAAGGAGGGAATTTTTGTTATCTGTTAAGCACAAATAAACTCTGTCAGCTGTATTTATTTTGTGCTCATTTCACAATATAGCAGTAACAATCTTAAATATGTCTTGTGCGGCAAAATGAAGCTGGACACACTCATTTAGGCTGATAGTATATTTCCAATAATGCAAAAAAAATACATTAGTTTGTTAGAAAACTTTTCCAAGTGTCCCTAAAAAACCATACATTGCATGACTTCTAGCTCACTGCACAGTGTATATCTGGGTGCATCTTTGCTTAAGCTATAAAAACACTGAGGACAGAAGAAAAGAATTTTTTGCTCTTTTCTACTTTCCAAACTTCACAGAACTTCTCCTACATATCTTGCAAGACTGGTTCACTTGTTTCTGCAGTTGCTGATAAGGTGTAGATACCATCACTGATTGCAATGTTGCAAGAAGTGGCCAAGAGATGCCAGTCCTGTTCGATATGATCACTGTCTGCTGCCACTGCTGCTGATGGCAGTGATGGTATGGGTAAAGTTATAACAGCACTATGGCTGTGGGTGGAATCCAAACTCAGGAATACTGGCAGTCTAAGAGAATGACCTAAAGTGTGGTCAGTGATAGAGGTGTGGCTGTATGCTCCTATGCTGTTTTGAGGATTAGGGATGGTTCCTGTGTATGCTATGACCTCAGATAGATGCACTGACAGATCAGGTGATCATGGCATCATTTGTGACACAGAATGATGTCCAGGTATCACTGTGGCTCTCAGCTAAATGTAGAAGCTCACAGAGCAGCATCCTTCTGGTATAAGCGTGTAGGTGCAGTGCAGGTTGTGGCAGGTCCAGGACCATGTGCAACGTATATCCATACAGAACCTCAGACTTCTTCTATTCACTGGGGTAACCCATTATGTTGCAAGAAACATTGTTAGTGCTTCTACATTATTTAGTGGGCATAAATGCCAATGCTTTATGATTGTGTGATGAGAAACTTCAGACAGTTTGTTGAATTTCTGAGTTTGATGCTTTGTAACAAGGAGCAGCAGTCAGTTGCCATTTCTTTGGTGGAATGCCTTAAATTCTGCTTAAACAAATTGCATAAAAGTGACTTGTGTCACATTAGGAAAATAGATTTCTCTCATCACCAGAATCCACATTGCAGCTTGGAAAGGATTGATAAAGCTGGTCTTTGAAATTTCATGGGTGTATCTACATTTTCATGTATCACTCACATTTTTATGCCATATACACATCAATAAACAGTGCAGTGAAACCTGAAAAATCACTTAGACTAACCTTCAAATAACTATGAAAATGTTAATTGTGAGTTGTCATGGAATCTTCTTAATAAAACTTGTTTCTAAGTAGTCAGTACTTTTACTCAACCCCTTGAAAGTGAGTAGGTCGGTAAAAATTATGAATTATACCAATTTCCAAATCCACTGTAATAGCAAGCATTTAGTATTATACACTTAGTATTATACTGTTCTGCTTTAAGAATACATTGCTATTTCATTTTATAGTTGCTCCCCATAGCTTTTCCATATAGTTTGCACACTTTTAATTTCAGGCATTAGTAAAGTAGCAATAATACTGTGTTTAAAATTGACTACATTGAATATATCTGAAATGTCTTGGAACAATTCAGTTTTCACAGACATCAAGCATTCAAGTAATTAGCATTTTTGGTTTGTTGGTAAATCTTTTTTACAGTATATAAACAGAGTCTTATTGTCAGTTAGAATCATAAAGTAAATTGATAGATCCTGAAGTTTTAAATCCAGTTAATATCTCATCCTATTAAATTTCTAATTAAGTGAGTTTTCACACTTATATAGACACATCAGTTTTCATCTGGGTTGTGGAGAATGTTATGGTAAGGAGTCACTCCATTGTTTTAACTCTTAGCTTCTCAGAGTAATAGTCTATGGTAATCTTACATTACACTGACTTACTGTATTTAACCACTATAACACTTATATTGTAAGTAAGCACTTCACTAAAATGATTGCTTTCATCACTTAACAGCTATGAATTGCAGGTATGGGAACAAGTCCAGCTGTTGTGTACACAACTGAAATTGGGAAACCAGAAATCAGAGGAGCACTTACAGCATCAGGTCCATCACTTGCATCACTGGGTATGTCTGTACATCATCAGAGCCTCTGTAGAGTTAACATTTATATCTCAGAGATTTATTGTTAAAGTTTAAATGTCAGTTTATCTTATAAGGTGATCCTGAAGTCTGTTAACATTTGATAAGTCAGTACTTCAGGAAATGATGTATTTCCAGAGATAAAAACTGACACACATGCTTGGAATAGACACACATGCTTGGAATATGGGGGTTTAATGGAGCCAAAAGAAATGCACAAAATGAACAGATGGCACTTGATACAATACAATAGCAATAATTGTCACAAAAATGGTAACCCACAGTTCATGATGATGATTATTTTGTACAGATAACACTGTAGGGTACATCTTTAGTGCCCTCCAAACAGTAGCATCTGAAATTCCAATGCACTGTTTGACTTCATGAATGCTAACTCCACCATGCAGATATGAGCCTGATAAAGTCGCTGTCTACTTCTGAAATGTCTGAGCAGCAACAGTACTTGTTTCTGATCAGTAATCACCTGCTTTGGAGCCAATTGTTTAAACAACACATGACCTCAAACTCTGTGAACATTTTATTCACAGTCACAAGACTTTTACTCTTTCAAATATCATTATTATGGTGATGGAATTGTAAAACTCCAGCAGTGCATTTTTCATCCTGATTTCAATACATAAATAACAGTGCCTATTCTGGTAAAGTCAATATGTCATGATTCTCTCATTACAGTTCATTTTATGTGTGATTATCACATGGCTTCACTGATGTGTTGTTGTCCACAACCATCTCATGTCCTTCTTGTGCACTTTATGTGCATGTCAATAAAATACCATGTCATTTCAAGCACATGTGTCAATTTGTTGCTCTTATCTATGGACTTTAGTAACAGCGATTCACTGAAATGTAAAGCTGTCACAATGTATGCTGTTCTTTCATATCACCAGCCGCGGTGGCCGAGGAGACTGAGGCGCTTCAGTCACGGTCTGCACGGCCACTACAGTCGAGGGTTCAAATCCCCCCTCGGGCATGGATATTTGTGCCGTCTTTAGTATAAGGTAGTTCATAAGTAGTTTGTAAGTTTAGGGACTGATGACCCCGTAGTTAAGTCCCATAAGCTTAACAAACATTTGAACATTTCTTTCATATCAATCAAATGAGGTGTTGGATGAAGCATCAGAATAGTTTCTCTCATAACTGCTCTATACATACAGAATGAGTTGTGTAAGACAAAATACACCCTTCATTTGATGAATGGTTACTTATATCAAAACACTGTGGTGCATCACAAAGTTTTTTTTTTTTTTTAATCCTGTTTTTAGCTTTGGTATCAACTGAGATATTCAAGCAAGTATTTGTTTTTTATTACAACCATATACTGCTGCATTCAGTAGCTCTGACAATTACAGTCATAATGTTTGTTAATTTTGACAGTGATCTGTCATGGAAAAATTCAAGAAAATTCCTAGAACTTGAGAGCACAGTTGCTGTAATTGGAATTGGTGGTGTAAACACCACAAAGCAGATTTCTCATGCTACATTGTGTTAGTATGTCAACACAGTTAACTGTTTACTTCTCTGTACTGAATACTGCTAATTTCTGCCTCAACATTTATTGCCTGTAGACATGTACACCAGTGAAGAGAAGTTGAATATACCACTTTTTTATGGTGAATGTAAAAGAAATGCCATCAAAACTATAGTGTTATATGGCGATCTAACCAGATTGCCAGTATCCAACATTCCAAGCAATTCCATGAATTATCAAGATGCTAGTGTGGGCAAGCTGCTTAACATAAAATAAGAGGCAAGAAAGAAGACAGTAACTGACAGAGAACACAATGAAGCTGATGCTAATGAATCCTGAGTGATATGAGATATATTCCCAAGGAATATGGAGTCAGACAAACATGTTGTGCACATCTTACATTTATAGAAATTCCACTCCTATCATCTGTCCCTCCATCAGGCACTCAATGATTGTGAACAACATACAGACCCTACATCCTCTTTACCAATGAAGCAATGTTTATGAACCACACTAATGTAAATTTGTATAGCATGCACTACTGGGAAGCTGAAAATCTACACTAACCTTATTAGGTGCAACATTAACAGCCATGAGCCATAAACATATGGTACAACATCATAGTAAATTATATTTTGGGAACTTACTTTATCCTAGGCATGCAAAATAGAAAACTGCATGCACACTTTTCTCTGATCATTCTGCTAGTTCTTCAAAAAATGTACCACTGGATAGCACAACAGTTGTCCAGCTCACATGTGCCATGTTGCAGTGTTGTTGTTGTTGTTGTTGTGGTCTTCAGTCCAGAGACTGGTTTGATGCAGCTCTCCACCCTACTCTATCCTGAGCAAGCCTTTTCATCTCCTCATAAGAACAACAACCCACATCCACTTGAATCTGCCTACTATACACGTCTCTTGGTCTCCCTCTACGATTTTTACCCCACACACTTCCCGCCAACGCTAAATTCACAATTCCTTGATGTCTAAGAATGTGTCCTACCAATCTATCCCTTCTTTTAGTCAAGGTATGCCAGAAATTTCTTTTCTCCCCAATTCGGTTCAGTACCTCCTCATTAGTTATGCGATCCACCCACCTAATCTTCAGCATTCGTCTGTAGCACCACATTTCAAAAGCCTCTATCCTCTTTCTGTCCACACTGCTTATCGTCCATGTTTCACTCCCATACAAGGCAACACTCCATACAAATGCCTTCAGCAAGGACTTCCTTAGGCTTAAATCAATATTCGATGTTAACAAATTTCTCTTTTTCAAAAACGACTTTCTACCCATTGCCATTCTGCATTTAATATCATCTGTACTGCGACCATCATTTGTTATTTTACTGCCCAAGTAACAAAACTCATCTACCTCCTTTATTGTTTCGTTACCTAATCTAATTCCTTCAGCATCACCTGATTTTCTTACACTGCATTCCATTACCCTAGTTTTACTCTTGTTAATGTTCATCTTATATGCACCTTTCAGCACACTGTCCATTCCGTTCAATTGCTCTTCCAGGTCCTTTGCTGTATCTGACAGAATTACTATGTCGTCGGCAAAACGCAATGTTTTTAATTCTTCACTCTGAACTTTAATTCCTTCTCCAAATTTCTCCTTGCTTTCCTTTATAGCTTGCTCAATGTACAAATTGAACAACATTGGGGAAAGGCTACAACCCTGTCTTACTCCCTTTCCAACCACTGCATCCCTTTCATGCCCTTCAACTCTGACAACCGCTGTCTGGTTTTTGTACAAGTTGTAAATAACCTTACGCTCCCTATATTTTACTCCTGCTTGCTTCAGAACTTGAAAGAGTTTATTCCAATCAACATTGTCAAAAGCCTTCTCCAAATCTACAAAAGCTAGAAATGTTGGTTTGCCTTTTCTTAATCTATCTTCTAGGATAAGCCGTAAAGTGAGTATTGCCTCCCGTGTTCCTACATTTCTCCTGAACCCAAACTGATCTTCCCCGAGGTCGGCTTCTACCAGCTTTTCCATCCTTCTGTATATAATTCGTGTTAATATTTTGCAACCATGACTTATTAAACTGATGGTTCTGTAGTTTTCACACCTGTCTGCACCCACTTTTTTTGGAATGGGGATTATAACATTTTTCTTGAAGTCTGAGGGTACTTCACCTGTCTCATACATCTTGCACACAATGTGAAACAATTTTGTCATGGCTGGTTCTCCCAGAGACTTCAGTAGCTCTGACGGGATATCATCTACTCCAGGGGCCTTGTTTCGACTTAGATCTTTCAGTGCTCTGTCAAATTCATCTCTCAGTATAGTATCTCCTATTTCATCATCATCTACATCCTCTTCCCTTCCTACAATAGTGTCTCGAAGTTCATTTCCTTTGTAGAGCCCCTCTATATACTCTTTCCACCTTTCAGCTTTCCCTTCTTTGCTGAGAACTGGTTTTCCATCAGTGTCCTTGATATTCATAGAGCTGTTTTTCTTATCGCCAAATGTTTCTTTTATTTTCCAGTAGGCTGTATCTATTTTTCCCCTATTTATACATTCTTCTACATCCTTGCATTTGCCTTCTAGCCATTCCTGCTTAGCCATTTTGCACTTCCTGTCAATCTCATTTCTTAGTCGTCTGTACTCCATTTTGCCTGTTTCATTTACTGCATTTTTATACTTTCTCCTTTCATCGATTAAATTTAGTATCTCCTGTGATATCCAAGGATTCTTTGTAGGTCTTGCCTTCCTACCTATCTTGTCCTCTGCTGCCTTCACTATTTCATCTCTCAATTTTACCCATTCCTCCTCAACTGTTTTATTTTCCCGTGTTTCTGTCAATTGTTGCCTGAAGCTCCCTCTGAAATTGCAGTAGGTACAAATACTTAATGAAAACTTTACTGGATGTTGGATAGGATGAAATTCTGCTGTGAAATTGCCCAATAGGTCTCCTAATTGGACTTCTCTCAATTTCTTTCTTTCCTTCAAATGACAATTGCAGATGTGCTTTTCAGTCTATCATTAACAGTTTGAACACATGCAGCTTTGTGGAAGATTAAAACTGTGTGCTGGATCGGCATTCATAGGTGCCTTTCACAAAAAAGTGTTCTACCAAATGAGCTAATTTGTTACACCCCTCATGACCTGTCCTTACTGCTTTACTTCCACCAGCACCTCACCTCCTACTTTCCTGGTCATACACCACACAGTATTAATCTGCCAGGGAATTTCATATCCTCACACATTCCATTGCAGAATATAAATATATTTCCAAAAACTCACCTAGACTGTAGTTAAGCCACGTGTCCACAATATCCTTTCTTCCGGGAGTGCTAGTCCTGCAAGTTTCAGAGGATCTGAAGTTTATAAGGTAGAAGAGGAGGTATTGGCAGAAGTAAAGCTGTGTGGATGGGCTGTGAGGTGTACCAAGGTAGCTCAGTGAGCAGAGCTTTTGCACATAAAAAGCAAAGGTCCTGGGTTTGAATCCCAGTCTGGCACACAGTTTTAATTTGTCATAAAGTTTCATATTAGTACATACACTGCTGCAGAGTGAAAATATCATTCTCAAATTTGAACACATGCTTAAATAAAGGATAACTTCATGTTTTTGTAACACAAAATTTATGTGTGATTTGAGTGGTTACCAAATCATTGTCAGTAAATTGTGTATTACATTTACATCTTTACAAAATTTCATTGCAATGTCAAATAAGGTAAAAGTGTGCATTGCACTCAATTTAATTCACTCTATATTGTATGGGCAGGGACAACAGTTGTATATAGCATGAGACTGAAAAATGCAGATGATATAGAGTAATAAGAAGATAAAAAACACAATTTATGGAAATTTTTTCTATCTCATAAATAGCACTTAGCTGGTAACTGTCATTACTTACTTACATTCAGCATAAAATGACATTTCATTAAGAAGTATAATTATTCTGTAGTGTACAGGTGGCCACTTAAGTATTTTCAATAAAAATTTTAGTTTAATGAATGTATCCCATATGATATAATATAAATCATTGTAGACACAGACAGTTATCCTACAGCATGTGTTTTACCTCTAAGAAGCACACAGCTATGCACAGGAAAAGATAGGTCAAATCTTTAAGACCTCAATTACATTTGAAGAATGTTTACTTGACTTTCTTCTCACAGCTCATGTAAATCTGGGAAGCTTCACAAATGTGAAATAGTTTTTCTAAGCCCTTTTGGATATGCAAGATTTTAGCCTATGCTGTATTTCCATACACAATATTTGTTGGTCAACCTGCATCTAAGTCTTAATAAAGCTATATTGTATTAGTGCAGGTCAACCTTACAGTATACAACTCAGCAGCCTGGTCTCAAATGCCTTCTTGGAAATGTTTGCACCAAAAATGCCATTTTCAGCCATGAAGCAATGGCACCCTCAAATTCAACTTGTAGAACAGACCCCTCCCCCCCCCCCCCCACTCCGGAATGTATGCCCCTGCTACCATAGTATCTATGCATGTTACACATTTACTCTATTCAACATAGGGCATAACATAAATATGTTCAGAAAATTTTGGAGTACAATACTATTAAATGAGATTTCAGGATCTTCACGTTGTACAAAAGGAGTGGTGTCTTGAAATTAAATCTTAATAAATTAATGACTTTTAAACTACTGAATTTTCAGATAATCCAATTAACTCATGCTGAACCTTACCTGAGGAAGTTATTAGGTGGTTGGTTATTAAGCATTAATTTTGAAACAGTATTTTGGAAAGTATAGATTGCTAGTTACCACAGAGATGTCTCAGTGATTCACACAAAGACACACATAAAAGATTGCAAGTTTACTAAGTTTTTAGCCATTGTGGCCTTCTTCAGAATGAGACATATTCTTTCTCTTCCAAACATACGTTCATGACACACACACTGGAGAAATATGCCTGTGCTGTCTGATGAACAGGGAGGAAGGGAAGGGGAGAGACTGGAGTGCATGGCAGAATGGAAGACATACATGAGGCTAGAGTGTGGGTAGAAAAGGTGGAAGGGTATGATATACTGTAGGGAGAATTCCTACCAGCACAATTTAAAAAAGCTGGTGTTTGTACGAAGGATCCATATGGCGCAGGCTGTATAGCAGTCATTCAAGCGAACCACATCATTCAGGGCTGCAAGCTCTACAACAGGATGACCCAACTATCTCCTGCACACAGTTCAATGATGGACAACAGCTTGTTACTAGTCATGACCATGTAGAAGGCTATACAGTGCTTTCAGCTCAGTTTGTGGATCACACAACTGTTTCCACAGGTTGCAGTGCATTTTATGCGATAGGAAATGCCTGTGACAGGACTGGAGAAGGTGGTGGTGGGATGGTGGATAGGAAAGGTTTTGCGTCTAGGTCTGTTGCAGTGATATGAGCCATGGTTGGGAGCAGTGATGGTGTTGAGATGGACAAGGATATTACATAGGTTCAATGGGTGGCAGAATACCACTGTAGTGGGAGGGTAGGGTATTTCTCATTTTAGGGCAGGATGATAGGTAATCGAAACTCTGGTGAAGAATGTCATTTAATTGCTCCTGTTCTGGGTGATACTGGGTTACAAGAGGGGTGTTCCTTTGTGGCTGGACAGTGGGTGTGATGGAGGTGTTAAGTGACTAGACATACAGAGCAATGATATCTGTTTCTGGACACAATTGGGAGAGTAATTTTGGTTACTGAAGTCCTCAATGAGGCCTTTGGTATATTTGGAGAGGAACTGCTCATCACTGCAGATGCAATGACCATGGTTGGTTAGGCTGTTTGGAAGTGACTTTTTGGTGTGGAGTGGGTGGCAGCTGTCAAAATAGAGGTATTATTGATGGTTTGATGTGGAGGTTGAGTAGGACCATTGAAGTGAATATGAGAGGAGGTGTTGAGGTTTAGGAGAAACATAGATAGTGTGTCCTCAGCTTCAGTCCAGATTATGAAGATCTCATCAATGGAATATGAATCAGATGAAGAGTTTGGTATTCTGGGTAGTTAGGAATGATTCCTCTAGATGGCCTATGAACAGGTTGACATAGGAAGGTGCCAATTCTCATGGCCTTGCCACTGTTGAACACTACCTTTTGCAACACCTGACTGACTCCAAGCCCACAACCACCTTCCTCATCACCATAACCAATTACATCCTCACCCACAATTACTTCTCCTTTGAAGGCATCATCCACAAACAAATCCATTGTACAGCCATGGGCACCCGTATGGCACCTTCCTATGCCAATTTGTTCATGGACCCTCCCAAAGGAATTCTTCCTAACTATCTGAAATCCCAAACCACTCATCTGGTTCACATTTATTGATGACAGCTTCATAATCTGAACTGAATATGAGGACACCCTATCCACATTCCTTCAAAACCTCAACACCTTCTCCCACATTCCCTCCACCTTCTCGATATTGCCCTCCACCTCAAGTATGGCTTCATCTGTACCTCCATACACATCAAATCTACCAACCATGAACAATACCTCCATTTAGACAGCTATCACCCATTCCATACCCCAGTCACTTCCATACAGCCTAACCACCCATGGCCATCACATCTGTAGTGATCAGCAGCCTCTCTCCAAATATACCAAAGACCTCACTGAGACCTTAACTAACCATTATTACCCTCCCAACGTTGTCCAGAAACAGATCTCACGTGCCCAGCACCACTCAGGACTGAAGCTGAATCAAGAAGTGCATATCATCTCCACTGCTAACTACTGTTCTTTGTAGGCAGTGGTGATGGGAAGGATGAATGCAACATTGCCTTGAACTCGGCCTTTGCAACTACAAACCAGTTGGGGGTGAGACAGTGTGGGCGGCACAAGACAGGAGGGCCAGGGGTTGTGATAATGTGATGCATGGTCGAAAGTTTGGCATCCTTCGACGCTCCACAGGGGCAAGTTAATTCTGAAAATTTGTCTAGTATGTCTGCAAATGGCCTGGAGCCCATGACAGGTATGACACTACAGAAGGTGGCCTGTCGTTGTTGCCTCAAAATTTTTAAACTTGTCATGGAGTCTATCAATTGTCCATGAGCAATGTCGGCAAGCAACTTATAGTGTGCTAACAAGTCTGTGTGTAAGATTGGCTCATTAACATTGGCAGCAGTGAATTTCCATGCATATGTGCAGTGGATTCTGAGGTCCCCCTCCCAATGTTGAGTGCTGTAAGTTTTAACTGACGAATTGTTAGCTGCCGAGAGGCACAGATTTAGGCCTTCCTTTTGTCACACAGCAGGGACCTAATAAAAATCGATATGTCTGAACCAGTGTCTACAAGGTTACTCACACATGTACCCTTCTCTACCATGAATAGATGCCTAGATATCATACTGCTTCCAGTTGCATCTAGGACCAGTTGAAGTTGGTGTTTGGGCGTAAGCATGGGGCACAGCACTTCGTAGCCTTGCTGCCGAAGCACGCATGGTACCAGGAGAAGTGTGCCTGCTCTGATGCCAGTGTGGTAATATTAGAGGGACTGATGTTGTGCCTGTGTTCAGCTGTGCAAGTCATGGCGCCAGTGGCCCAAACTGTTGCAGCTGCAGTGAGTGCTGCCCTCTCACCGTGAACGTGCCAGGTGATTCACTTGCTTGGAGAGTGCTACCACCTGGGCAGTCACACTCTGCACTAGGTGGTGCAGGTTTCTGTCTGCTGTCAGGACTTCTGGCTGCATGGGTGGCCATAGAATGAAGGCTGCTTGTGGGGCGGGGGGGGGGGGGGGGGGCAGTGTCATAGGCTGCAGTGGTGGCAGTATTCAGTGCTGTTTCCAGTGCACCGTCCACTCTGTCCACCAAGTCTGCTACTGAGTCCAGCTGCATGTCCATCTGTGTGGTAAGGTTGTGCACCTAAATTGTATGCAGCAGGGTGTCTGGCACCATCTTGGGCTTTGCGAGGCTCCGCAGATGACACAGACACAGGAACTGACATGGCCTCCGGTTGCCGCATTTCTCTTGGCACAACAACTGTTGCACCCACCTGCTTCTGTGACAATGAAACTCGCCAAATCAGTTTGTCCTTCAATAATTTGTGTGAAACTTCTTAAACATAACATTTGAAACTTCAGTTTTCCTTTTGCTGTCTTCTGTTGCTGCGCCAGGCCGATCTGTGTGTGATTGGATAGAAGCCTATGACTCAGTTATCGATTTGACATAGGACCAAATTTTTCTCTGATTCTCAGCAAGCTCATTTGTTAAAGTATACAGTGGTAAATTTTTTATGCTTCATGCATTGTTTTACAGACATGTGAATCTCAACTAAATTTTGCTAGTCCATATTTGCACATTCTTATTTTTTTTAACTGAGAGAACAGTTGTGTTTGGTTCTTCAGCATTTTCTGAATGTTATTAAGCGATAATGCAACTTTCCCAGCCTTAATCCAGTTACTCGGCATATGCTCCTTCAGCACATGATTTGCACTGCATTTAAACTTTCCCCATAATACCTATATGTCCATTGTAACATAACTAAATGATGTCCATTCACTGTATAGGGAGACATTAACAACTGCTTATCATCTGTATCTAGCAAACATTCTTCTAACCTTCTTGAATAATTTACTAACCTTAGTAACCATTGTCACTGTGATATCATGATCACTAACTCTTGTCTGTACACTGACATCGTTGATGTGTGTCGCAATTTAAAATCCTATGAGTGGTGAAGTACAGTCAATAATTAGGTTGAAGATGAAGGCCACTGTGACATTGGCCGAAACATCGGTTATTAAAGTTATAGTCTTATTATATCATGACGCGGTACAACACCCAGAAAAATAAAGTAATAGCCTTCTTACATCATGACATGGTACAACACCCAGAAAACTGTTATGTCATCTGACTCTGGCTGTGGAAGCCTATGTAATTATATCAACTTAATGAAGTTTCATTTTTTTCTCTTTCTTATGGCATTTGTATCAAACTTAAAATACTTTGTATTTTGTTATCCAGTCAATTCTAATAATTCCAGATCTTTTTATTCTAAATGTAAGGTTCTGATTACTGGCTCTAGATGAACCTATCAAGCCTGGCTGATTGCTGTGTCATCCTCAGCCAATGGCATCATTGGATGCAGTACAGACGGGCATGTGGTCAGCACACCATTCTCCTGGTCATTGTTGGGTTTATTGACCTTGGATTTAGACACATGTTAATAAATTCCTTTCACTAGTTACAAAAATCAAGTCAAATTTGGAAAGAGCCCAGTATTACACACTACACCCATTCTGGCAATAAAGCATGTACTGATTCATATGGAAAGCAACCTGGGCCTAACTGTTGTAACTGGTCTTTTATGTCCTGCAATAGAGTTGATTGTATTGTATTGTATTGTATTTGATCCAGGAAATTATAGTATTGTACAGTTGTACATATGATATTGGACATGCTACTCACAAAGATTATATTTGGAATAGATCTCTGGCTCTTACTGGCCCTAAGTTCATCTCAACACCTTGCAGAGAGTACATAGACACACGTCATTTGTAGACAAGTGCTGTCATAATGAAACATGGTTCCATGATATTGTCAAATTAAAGATAATGTGTGAGGACTCAAGACATCCATCACATACCACTGTGCTGTCAGAGTTCCTTCAATCACTACCAGCAAAGACACAAAGTCTTACCTTAGCTTCCCATACCATGATACTAAGATAAAAACTGACATGCCTCTCTGAAACACTGTAAGACTGGGACCTTTTCCTAGCTCGCTGCAACACACACTGACAATTGTCATCTGGGGTAATGCAGAACCGTCTACAGGGATCTCTCTCATGGTGACCAGGCAAAGTTGGCCAGAACCTTCTCCTACTCCCTAACATCAGGACACTGTCACATTAAAATGCCCCATAAATTTGGTTATTGCACTGTTTGATCAGCTGACCAAATTGTGGCCCTTAATGAGAACTGTCAGTAGTTGATAACACTGCCTCACACAAGCGTGTGGCATTTCCACATCCTTCACACAGATCACTCAGTATCTGATGCTCTTCATGTCCCTTTTATTCCATATCATGGCTGGTATTAATATGAACAACATTAGTTCATTCTGTTGGCCATTCTACTGTCAGAGTATTTCAGCTCTAATCCTTTACATTTACAAAATTATATTGACATGCAATTGTGTCCTCTGGATGTTACACATTTGTGAAGCATTGTATATTTCAGGCCAGAACACATTTTCTAAAGCATTTATATAGGGACCATGATCAATGTGCTATTTCACTACAAGAAACTTATTACAATAAGTTGAATTTTCTTAAAATATTCCATTATATGTTTTTCCACAGTACTGATTTCACAATTTGGCCCACATGGCTAAAAAAATCATGACGCTGTGGAATATCCACAATATATACATTAAGTTAGTATGAGTTAGTTCAAAACAAATTTCCATCCATGTGATTTCCTTGTAAGTCTCATTCCCACAAAAATCATTTGAACAACAAACAAACTGACAAAAATGTCTCTTTTAATTTGATACTTTCGTACATTTTGTTATGTTGAAAAGTATAGGGGAGATCAAAAGTGAACATAAACCATGAATAAATTGTTGTTGTGGTCTTCAGTCCACAGACTGGTTTGATGCAGCTCTCCACACTACCCTGTCCTGTGCAAGTCTCTTCATCTGAGAATATGTTCATCAACCTACATCCTTTTGAATCTGCTTACTTTATATAACACTAGACACTGAAATGTTTTTCCTGTGTTTCTATTGGAGGAAAATGTAAACAAATTTAATAAAATAGAAATTTCTCTCTATTGATTTCTTCTTTGTATCACATCAGTGGTTGTTCTGGCACAGGGAAAGGAAAATGAGAAGTAATGATGTTAATGTGTAGTTCATTTAAAAGAAATACCGTGAACTTATTATGTAAAGTAAAAGCCAAGATGATTATTAGTGGTCTGGCCATCATTGTACATAATAAATAGATTTGAACAATCGCCAACTAGAATGACAAACTTTTATGAAATACTGTCAATTATTACATTAAACCAAATTAATAAAGTTAGGAAATGAAATATAACACAACCGCTAAAATCCTTAATTCTACATGTGTTCCATAAATGTTGTTCAAAATTATAGCCACAGTATAAGGACATTCATTCTTGTGTAAAACATGTATTTTAAGTTTGTTCTTATGGCATTTACCAAATCCAAGAGGGCATTCTCATTATGGGTTTGTGTAGTGAAAAATATATCTAATATCAATTTTTTGTTCATATATGAACTACCATGTCACTAGTTGTTTTACTGTAGTTAGTTGATGTATAAGGTACAATCAAAACACATCCATTCAAAGGCTACATAACTTATAACCAGTAAACTAATCACATAAAATCATAGTGAGCACTGCGACACTCATTCCACAATCACATTGGTTTTAAGACACTCATGTGGCAGAATGTTGTGTTCTGATGTGTGAAGAAGTTTGTAACTACCTGCTGGACATCCTCTTCAGGCAGGAATTGTTGCACCATCAAGACATTTTGAAGGAACTAAATGTGTGAAAAGTGCATGTGGAGAGATCAGGACTACAGGGAGAAGTGCTGAAGTGTCTCCCAGTTGAGTCCATAATGGATGAGCATGCAGCATCTAAGAATGAGCAGCATCTCATGTCAAATTTCAATTGCAACAGACATTTTCATCAGACTTGTTTCCCCATATTCACTCTTCATTCTCCAATACATATCTGCCAGTGTTTGTCATTTGCCCGACAAGAAAAGGAATAACAGCATCGTGGTCCTATTTCGTACATTCGGTAATAGCATCTTCACAGTTAAAGTTTATGCATTTACCACACACACATCAAAAAGATATGAATGTCACACTAAACCATTACCTACAACTCTTTATTTGTATGCTAAAATCAGAATCATGCAATGTGTCATATACACAGCAGAAATGCCCTCCAGTGGAAATGGTTTGATTGCTCCCATGTACAATTTAAATAGAATGATTAAGGTATAACCAGATAATAAATCTAACCTCAATTATGCAGAGATGAAAGTTTGCATGCAGCACATTCTCATTATGATTGCTGAATCACATTTTCATCTGATTTGTTGATTAATCAAAGATAAATGTACACTTAATTTGTCAGTGTAGATCATTCTACAGAGTTTGTTTAACATTAATAGGGATGTTAATTATTTATGGAGAAGGTGCAATATTAGACTGGCGCCTCTGTGCCTGGCTCAATTTAATATACACATTTGTGCCAATAATAATGATGTCTATCTGGATACCTGAAAGCCCAGTGTGGCTTGTCACAAAAGGAAGAATTGATGAGGCAGAAAAATCATTAAAATGGTTAGCAGGAAAAAATGTAAGTATTCTAAGATTCACTATGTTTAAGAGTGCTATTACTCTGTCATTTTATATTATTTATTTGTTTATTCACTGCCTTAATGATGGTTTGTTTTCTGGACTGAAACACTTCAGCTGTCAATTATGTTGTAATTTTCTTCACTCAACCAGTTTTGGTTTGGCAGCAACTCATTCTATGCATTCTGTTATATGGCTGTGATGTCCTCAGCATGGTCACTTACCAAACTTGACAATCATATGTAATTTAATTTAATCCAGCTGTGTGGATAAAATTACAACTTTCTTGGCAACTGAAATTTTTTATCCCAAGAAGCATACAAGTGACATCTGGGTAATAACTGTGACACTTCAAAGAGTGGCAACTGAGCCACTTTTTATGAACAAGGGAACATGAATACCAGTTTTCAATGAAAATTATGGAAAATTTGAGGTGCATAATATGAATATATTATATTCATAATACATAAAATTTACAAAGCTTATAACATAATAGTAGAGGACTAATCATACATAAAAATATAACTAAAAAAAAAAAAAAACATTTTCCTTAGATGCAAAAGAGGTTGACTCTTATAAAACATCTATGACACATCAATAGCATCATATACAAATTCCCAATACAAGATAATTTATAAACACAGTTCATATTATATTTATGATTATGTGTTTGTTTTATGCTTAACATGAATAATAACAAAAGTTGGAAAAATAATAATTATTTGGATTAACAAACTCTTAAGCCTGCATCACATATTCTGTGTCAAAGCATGAATGAAGTGATCAAAAACTACTTAACATTTTAAAATAAATTAATGAGTCTTTTTCTTTTTAAAATGAGGTGATAATCAAATAATAAACAGAATCATAGGAACAATAATGTATGCAGATGAATATAGATATTTCTAAAGGTGGAGTGGCTTGCATACCTCAACGATACAACAGCCAGACATTAGGTGAAACCACAGCCAAGGGGTATATGTGGAGAGGCCAGACAAACAAGTGGTTCCTGAAGAGAGGCAGCAGCTCTCTGAGTAATTAAAGGGGCAACAGTCTGGATAACTAACTGATCTGCCCTTGTAACATCAGCTTTGCTGTGCAGTTATCGATAATGGCTGAAAGCAAGGGGAAACTAAACTCATTACTCTTCCCAAGGACAAACAGCTTTACTGCCTGAATTATGATTATGGCATCTCTTTGGTAAAATATTCTGGAGGTAAAACAGTTCCGCAGTTGTATCTCCAGTCAATGACTCCTCATGAGAAATGACACTGCCATTCTATAGATCGGAGTGTGGAATGTGAATCCCTTAATTGGGTAGAGAGGTTAGAAAGTTAAAAAGGGAAATGGACAGATTGAATTTATATATAGTGGGAATTAGTGAAATTCTGTGGAAAGATGAACAGAATTTCTGTTCAAGTGCACACAAAATCAGTTGGGGATAAAGTATGATTAGGTTTCATAATGAATAAGAAAAAAGGAATGTCAGTAAACTACTAAGAACAGTACAATAATTACACTATTGCTGATGAGGAGATTGAAAACTTGTATGGTGAGATAAAAGAAGTAATTCATACAGTTAAGGGAGGGGGGAAAACTTTACTGTGATGGACTGGAATTCAGTAGGAGGAAAAAGGGGAAGGGAAAATAATAGGTGTATATGGACTTTGGAAATGGAATGAAAGAGGAAGCTGACTGGTAATTTTTTAATTTTTTTATTTATCATATTTATTTATTTATTCTATGAAAAACAGTATAGAGTGCAAACATGTTATTTATTCTTAACTAGATTTGAACCATGAGTGAGTTGAAACTAGTTGAAAATAAATAACAAGTTTGCACTCTAGAGCATAACAAACACGTGGTTTAAGAATTGTGAAAGAATATTGTATACATGTGAGAGACCAGGAGACATGGGAAGGTACCAGATCAATTTTATAATATTAAGACAAATTTCAGTACCAGGTTTTAAACTGTAAAACTTATAAAGGGGCAGATATAGACTCCAGCAAGATCTTATTGATTATAAACTGTAGACTGAAACAGAAGAAACTGTGGAAAGGTAGGATAATAAGGAGAAAGGACCTGTAAAAATGGAAGAAACCTGAAGTTCTTGAGAGTTTCAGAGAGAACTTTAAGCAACAATTGACATTAGAAGATGAATGGGTAGCTTTGAGAGGTGAAATAGTGAAAGCAGCAGAGAATGAAATACATAAAAAGACAGGACCTCAAAAAGAATCTAGATATCACAGGAAACACTGAATTTAATTCATGAAAGAAGAAAATGAAGTACAGTTGACTAAGGATGTGATTGATAGAAAGTGCAAAATGGCTAAGAAGTAGTCACTAGACAGCAGATGCAAGTCTGTAGAACAATGTGTAACCAGGGGAAAGATAGATACCACCTACAGAAAAAATATGAGATAGTTGATGTCAAAAAAAGCAAGAACTTGGATGGAAAACCAGTTCAGACCAAATAAGGAAAAGCTGAAAGGTGAAAATAATATATAGAAGGGCTCTACAAAGGAGATAAACTTTGAGACAATATTGTACAAAGGGAAGAGGACATAGATAGAGATTAGATAAGATATGGCAAGAAGAATTTGAAAGAGCACTGAAAGATTTAAATCAAAATAAGGCCTCAGGTATAGATGATATTGGGAGAGCCAACCATGAAAAAACTTTTCCACCTTGTATGATAGATACAAGATAAAATGCCCTCAGACTTCAAGAAAAATGTAATAATTTCAATTCCAAAGAAACCTAGTGCAGTCAATTGTGAAGATTACAGAACCATCATTTCAATATGTTATGGTTGCAAAATTCTAAAGAGACATTATTTACAAAAGAATGGAAAAACTTGTAAGAGGAAGCCCCAGGGAAGATTAGTCTGGATTTAGGAGCAAACAGAATGAATAATTAATCTAATCTAATCTAATCACATATGTGGCAAATATCAAAGTAATCTGCCAAAATATGTCATTCCTATCAATAGTTATGATTGCACTCAAAACATGATTTTTACAGCTTGAGCAAAGTTTCCGACTTTTGTTGTAAGTGCCCAAATTTGTTTCCTGGAAACTGCTCTGAAATGTGGATAGAATCAAGCATATTCAACATTTGAATTGTCAATTATATTCTTGAGTGCATACAAAAATCCCATAGCAAAAGTCACTTTAGTTATTTCAGATTTTCCAATTTTCTGGGAAGCTTTTCCAATTTTTCTTCTATTAAAATATTGCCCTGAAAATTATAAAGATAGAAAAATAGACCCACCCAATTATGTCAAGCTGAAATAATGATTTTTCATAAATGCAGGATTTGACATTGGTCAAAACTATTAGGGGCTCAGTTGAGATATCTAAATTCTGAAGTATTGTCATCAGCAGAATGAACTAAAATTATTTGACTTTTTTCTGTTGGTTCTACAGAATGGAGACTACAATATTATGGCAACCAGGAGAGTGGTAATAACAAAAAATTACTGCAGAGGGGGTTGGTGTTGACTTGTGTTTACTCTACCAAATGAATTACACAAGCAAAATGTGTAGTGACCAGACAGTGCAATGCAACAACAATGTGATTTAACCAAAGTTATGGATGGAAAACCATAGTAATGTTGGAAGCAGAACAGACACAGAGGAAGGTGGCTGCAGCTATTGGATTGTCCCAAAGTTTAATTTCCAGGACCTGGACATAATTTCAGACAACAGGAACCATTAAAAGAAGGCAAGGCCAAGATTGTCCAAGGGTAATATCAGCAACAGAGGACTGTTATCTCTGGTTAATAGCCCATTGAGATAGGAGGTTGAATGCAACTCAGTGGCAATGTACCATCCAGACAGCAACAGGACACACAATATCAGCACAAAAGAGTCCAAAATCAGTGTTGGGAATGTGGCCTCTACGCAAGGAGGCCTATGCTGTGTCTCCCATTAAAACCATGACACCATTTAGCCAACAGACACTGGATGGAGGAACATCAGGATATGAGTCATAATGAATGGTGCTGGTTTCTGTTCACAAATTAGCCACAATTTTGTGTTCAGTTGGACAATCGCTGTTCCCTCATCTGGAGAGAACATTGAACTGGCAACAATCCTGCTTATGATTGTGCAGGAAACATCACCATATCATGGTGGTGGATGAATGATATAGGCAGGAGTCAGTATTAGTGGAATTATGGACCTCTGTGTCATTCAGAATGGCACTTTGACTGCACAGAGGTATAGAGAAGAGATCCTTCAACCTTTTGTTGTGCCCTGTGCTAGTGCCATAGGAGATAAGTTCCTTCTGGTGGACGATAATGCTCATTCACTGGTGGACAACATGCATGAAGGTAATGGGATTGAATGAATGGAGTGACCAGCTTCTTCACTGAACTTAAACCCAATTTAGCATGTCTGGGATGCACTTGGCAGATGCATTACAGCCAAACCAGCACTTCCCACAATGGTTGCAGAGCTGGATATTACACTCATAGAAGAATGGACAAATAACCCCCAAGAGGTGATTGATAACCTCATACTGTCCATGCCACGCAGGTGTGCAACTATACTGGCTGTCAGAGGTGATCACACATCATATTAGATGGCAACAAGAACGCCTTTTTCACTGTTATGGTGACCTCTAAGTAAACACCATGTAAACCTCAAGTAAAGAGTTGAGACAGCAAAATATTGTACTGTATTACACACAATTTATAATTGTAATGAATATCTGAATAAAATACATTACCATAAGTATATTGTGTATCATATCTCACCTAATCCTGTAACTGTTTTGAGCAGTGTATAAATATAATGTGGATAAGTTGCACCTCATTGGAAAGTCAATTGCTGAGCTACAGACAAGCACATACCAAAGACAATCACACTCATACAGCTTTTGGCCACAGCCTTCATCAGCCAAGAGTCTCTAGTCAGAGTGTAGCAGCCAGAGACAGTAGTCTGGTGTTTATGAGTTGTGCATGTATGAGTGTATGTGTGCCTATTTCTAATGAAGACTGTGACTGAAAGTTTAGATGTGTGTCATTTCTATGTACCTATCTGTGGCAGTGAGTTGAACCTATCCTCATATGAATTCTCACATGTATGAAATATCATTACTTGAGAATGACTTGGCAAAATTGGCTGGGTTTATTTTGTTATGTTCATAATTGTATTTGTAGAGATGTGTATATAAAAAAGTCACACTTGGTAAATTAGTTTATCGATTTGCCCACTCCCCCTTCCGAAAAATAATCCTGTGTGCAGTCCTGCAAATAGGGGTATTTATATAAAGATCACTGACTTCCCAAATATAAAAGTTGAAACATCTGATTTAATAACAAATATTATCATGGACAAATACCATTTCAGAAATAAAATTGTTGCATTTTGTGGTGACCGCTGTAACACAAGGTATGAAGAAGCTGGAACAAAGGGATAGACCAATATTTTGAAAGACTAAATCCTTTGCTGTAGAGGAACATTCACAGTATCAGTTGAGCACAGGGCCGGCGGAATGGGAAAATATCACCCAGGCAAAGAATCCATATGACGCCCCCTACAATCCATTGGTATTACTGACTTTAAATTTGCTATGCTACCTTACAGATAGCTGCTTTTAAAGGGTAACTTCTTGAACTCTAGAACTATAACTATAAGAATCAATTATCAAACTGAGTAAGATCTTAACTTTTGTCAGTTAAATACACAGAGTAAGTTTTGGTTAACAATATACGAAACAATTATTAACACATGTGCATGCAGAATATTCTACGTCACTGATTACAAATTTACAGAATGATTCAAGAAACAACGATTTATATAAAATTAAGATTTATGATGCGATACAGCATTTATTTATACATATATACATAAACAACCTTGTTAACTGAGAAAGAGAACACATACATTAACATATCCTCACACACCCCAAATCCTCTTCCTAACACCAGTAACCATCCACAAAAGAGCGCTCCCCTTGTCATCCAGTACTACCCTGGTCTCGAACAACTAAATTCCATCCTTCGCCAAGGTTTTGATTTTCTATCCTCGTGCCCTGAAATGAGAGACATCCTGCCCAAGATCCTTCCCACCCCTCCTAAAATGGTGTTCCTTCGTCCTCCCAACCTTCACAACAGCCTAGTTCATCCTTATGCCACCCCGAAACCCAGCTCACCTCCACAGGGATCATATCCTTGTGGAAGACCCCGCTGCAAGACCTGTCCAATCCACCCACCCAGCACTTCCTATTCCAGTCCTGTCACAGGCTTATCCTACCCTATCAGAGGCCGGGCCACTTGTGAAAGCAGCCACGTAATTTACCAACTGTGCTGCAAGCACTGTACAGCTTTCTATATTGGCATGACCACCAACCAGCTGTCCATTAGGATGAATGGCCACCGCCAAACTGTGGCCAAAAACAAGGTGGACCACCCTGTGGCACAGCATGCAGCGGAGCACATGCTTGATTTCAATGGCTGCTTCACAACCCGGGCCATCTGGATCCTCCCATCCACCACCAGCTTTTCTGAACTGCACAGATGGGAGTTATCCCTACAATACATTCTCCGATCCCGAAATCAACCAGGCCTCAACCTACGATAACTTCCCTATATATATATATATATATATATATATATATATATATATATATATATATATATATATTTTTCCATATTTTTCCATACCTTACAGTTCCTACCTCTCTATCCCAAACCTCGCCTATTTTGGGTGCTGTGTGAATGTGTGATCGTGTGTGTATGTGTGTGTGTGTGTGTGTGTGTGTGTGTGTGTGTGTGTGTGTGTGTGCATGTGTGCATGTGTATGTGTGTGTGTATGTGGTCTTGTGTACTTGCAGTGTGCATGCATTTTCTATACTTATATTTATTTTACTTTATTTTATTTTATTTTATTTTCTCCCCTCACCCGCCTCCCCACTCCATTCCTAAGCTGCATCTCGTTATTCCTATCTAACACATCCCCACCACCGTGACGTAACCTTTCTATCCCCTCCCCCTCCCCTCCCCTCCCGTCGCCGATTCGCTGCAGAGCGTGATTCGAAGTGCGGCAGTTGGAGGTCATGGTTGTATGACTGTGTTGTGTGCCTGTGTGATTGCGTGAGTGCTCTATTTTCTGAAGAAGGCCATGGCCGATAGCTGAAAGTGTTGTATGTGTGTGTCTTTTGTATGTGCCTGTCGCAGCTCGTTGCCACATCTTTGTGGTGAGTTCTAAACTGTCCTCACTATATTATTTATTCCAACCTGGACTTTCCATTATTATACAAAAGAATATATAAATATATTTTGTAACAGCATTGTACAAAGATTTCGTAATACAAATAATACAACCAGTAATATAATTGTATATCTTTATACAGTTTTGATGCAAATTGTCCTTTGAGTTGTTTACAAAGCTAAGTAAAGTTAACTTTTCATGCCTTTTTCTCTTCAAAGTCTTTAATTAAAGTTGGTTAATATGCATCTAACGAGTAAAAGTCTTATCACTTTGGTACATGTATCAAGCATCAGTGTAGGTATAAATGTAAGTATTGCTACTTATATCAATGTGGAAAGAACTTTCTTTGAGCCTGAAGTTTGCCGCCTATCTCAGAGGCCACCACCCTACCCACCTCAGCCTGCTAAGACGCTATGTGTGTAAACACCTCTTCTCTATTAAATGTAATAAAACGAAAATACGTTACATAATGTAGGCCTACTTACCAGTACTGTGTTGTTATCTTCTGGAATATTTGTTGATTTCTTGCTGGTTTCCTCATTCTCTGGTTCTATGTTTTCATTTCCATTATTGTCTGTTTCAGGAGTATGAAAGAATTTCTTTAATGCTGCTGCCTGTTTCTCATTTTCAGATGCTAATTGTGCTCTTTTTGTCTATACATTTCCAGAGGACTTCTTTTTTTCTGACATGTTGATAAAGAACACATTAATGCAATGATTCTTCTACTAAGAGTCGAAATTCAGGAGACAAAAGAAGAACACGCACACCATGAAGCCTGCACTTCATGTATTTGACTTTTCATTTATAATTTTCTTTCATGAGACATTTGACAGTATAAACAGGACTAATTTCTTTTTGTTTGTGTGTATTGTTAGAGCAGCCGACATAGCTTTGTCGCAAGGAGTGCAATTGTCGGCACCCTGGCCGTTGTAATTGTCAGAGCTTGTTATTGTTGCTCAAAACTCCAAACTCTCAACAATAGCCTTTAGCTTTGTCAGCGAAGATTTTTTTTATAGACAAATAAGGTGAAGAGATGAAGGGATTTCCTTTATAGGAGATTCAAGAAGAAACTGGGGTTGTTATAATGAGTGAGGCCTATGGCATGAGGTAGTAACCAATGTTGCTACAAAATTTATGAAAAAGTTAATTTTTAGTTCACTGTTTACAATAATATAAATTTAACAAGGATATTGCCCCCCCCCCAAACTCCCTCAAAATTTGGCGCCCCAGGCGGTCACCTGGCTCACCCGACCCTTTCGCCGGTACTGGTTGGGCAGCACATATAGGGCATAATTCAATGCAAATCAGTGCTGATATTCTCCCAGTGGATATAGAAAACATTGCAAATTAAATATTTCAATGTTTCCACATACACCCCATTTGCATTGAAGAAGTGGAATAGAGACAGGTGTTTGACAGTTTCAGAACCAGATGGTTTTCCTCAAAACTGACTATTAACAGAATTAATGAGATTTTTGGTGGAATGATAGCTTTGTTTTCTTTTGTCTCAAGAAAAAGTCCTACAATCATAAAATCATTTTTCAGTGATTCTAAATCACTACTGTCCATATGTTTTATTCAGAGCCAGTTTAAATATTTTGGTCAACATAGAAACTATTGAAGCAGCAGATATGTCAGCAAATGAAGTTTTGGAGTAGTTAGAAACATTAATAAATGTTAAATTGAGAAACTATAAACATTCAGACGTTGATAAGTATATTGCAAGAAGATGACTACTTGAAAGAGTGATTTCTTTGATTTTTCAAGGCATTAATTAAAAATATATGGAAACGACATACCCATTTCAGATGTTGAAAACATTCATCATCTCAACAAAGTTTTAACATCATCCACATCCTCATAAAACTGAAGTGAAAATTCATGAGTTATTACAGTCTCTCATTTTTAACTTATGGCATCTGAAGATATTAGTTTAAAAATCTGCTTCATATTACTGGGTTGGTATTAGCTCTTAGTAATGTTACTGCAGAATGTGTTACCCATCTAGTTTATGGTCTAATGAAAAAAAATACCCATATTCAATGTGCAAACTGCAAAGGAAATAACTGCAACAAAAACTCATTTTCAGAATTCTTCATGTGGTGATTTTTATGAAATTTTGTGTGAAAATACTAAACTCCTAAATTACAAAAAGAAGAAAATTAAAAAAAGCAAGTTGCCTTAGTAATAATAATTGTCTGTCCTACTTGTTTGCTTGAGACAACTGTAAACAATAATTATGTATTTAGTAATGCAATTTATTTGGAGTTTTGTATTAGGAGTATGTCTGGTTAATTTTTACATTAGCATTTGTTTTGGTATGTGTTCATTATTGGAATTGCTGTATATTTAGTTTTTCCTCTCCAAAAAGCCACAGATTCTTATGCTTGTCCTGTTGGTTTTATGTTCTTTTTGGTATTAAATACTTCTAGTATTGAGATAATTATTTCATACTCAAAAGTTGATCTTTCTACCCACAACAAACAGTAGTAAAAAAAGAAAACTGTTTCCAAGAGGAGCAAATATAAATGTAGGAACCACCAAATATGTCACGTTGGCCAGGGTATCCTTGTTTCTCACTATACCATGTGAGCATTAATTTTTGTGTCTATGTTAGCCAGTGGCATCAAGGTCAGCCATACTTTATAAGCTTTATGGGATAACCAACATGATGAAGATTCCATGCATAAACACATTTTGGTACCTGCATGTGTCCCGTACTTTGATTTATTAATCTGCTAACCCTATGCTTTGGGGCATAGGAGAGGAATTGAATACCACCCCCAAACCACAATACTGGGTGTATGACCAGTATGGTGATGCATGAGGTAACATTTCAACTCTCTCTGACCATAGTATCTCCTGACTCCAATTTGACCATTGTTGTGGATCAGGCAGAATCAGGATTTGTCAGTAAAATTAGAGTCATTTCAATCCCAACGCTGCCTGCACCACCACAATGTTTGTGTTGGAGTCTGAAGACACCATGATGAGGGATTGTTGCATCACCATATCCTGTGCCTAATATTATAATTTGAGGTAGCACTTAATTCCATGTATGCAATGCTGGTTAGTAACAGCCAGCATTACATCTCTGAATTATTGGAGCCTGTTGCTCTCCCATTCTTTCAGAACTTGATGATGGCCACATTAGGACCACATATGGCAAGAAATGTTCCAAGACTTCTTTGTCACTCATTGGATTGGATTGCTGTGTTAGCTTCACTGTTCTCCTGATCTCTTGCATATCAAAAACCTCTGCATGATGATTGTGGAGCAACAGGTCTGAGATACACCACTTACTGCTACACCAGATCATCCAATAACACATGCAGAGTATCTTTGTTCAATGCTGATGTGTGTAGCAGTGGTTATAGCCAGTAATAGCAGCAACACTCAGTAATGATTTCACAAACTTCCTCACTTCACATTGGGCTGTATTTTCAATCATGTGATCTTTGTACAATGCGTTATCTTGTAAATAAATTTGGCTGTGATATATATGGTCCTTCTTGGTGTACCTTTGGATAGACAGCAGTGCACATGATGTTCTTTGTAGATATTTCCTGTCTTTCCATGTTGTTTTTCATTTTCTTTCCTCTTCCTCTCCAGAACAAGACAAGATTTTAAAATCAAGTTTATTGACTATTTCTTATTTTATTTTATTTTTATTTTTGCATTGTTAGCATTGTTTTAGTTACAGTTATTAATGTTGGAGAACTCCATGTTGCTTTTCAGCATTCTGTAAAAATCAGTTACTGCAGACATTGTGTTCAAATTAGATAAGTAAATTATTATTTCATTACAGACAACAACCCACAAGAAACAACTGGCAGCAATGGTCAGATCACAGGACATGAGAGCATTGACAGCTCCAAGTTTCTTTCAGGGACTGAAAGTATTTCTGAAACCCACCGCATACAAGCCAATGGCAATTATGTCAGTACTCTTCATCTTTCAGCAGTTTTCTGGAATTTACATGACTTTATTTTATGCAATAAATTTTTTTCAGGTAAGGCATATGACATGTTGTGTATAGTACAGAGTAATTGTATGACAGAATTATGTCCTAAAATAATTAAAATATAATGAAAAACATTAATTACTCAGTTATTCTTAAAGAATAGCAGAAAAAGATTTTTACACGAGAAGTAACACTCAATGAACAGCTGAAACTTAATTTCAGTTTTTTTACATATTAAGGTTTCTTGGGATTTTAAAGTACAGATTTTTTTTCTGTCTAGTAGTTACCATTTTCAGTTCTCTGTTTCTACAGTTTTGATAAACTGAGCATCACTTGCTGTACTCTGTGTTTAACATTGTTTTCTCAATTTCTTTCTTTTCTTTTTTAACTAGATTGTCTTGTATAAGTAGCATAACCTGCCAATTTTAATAATGCTTTTGATGTGCAGTAACATTGAGATTCTAAATGCCTTATTCATGTGTGTAAGACATTATTTGTCACCAAAATTTCAGTTCCAATGAATGTGAAGAGCACCATCATTCTAGTTTTCATAATAAACTGAAACAATAAGGTTGCTGCTGTTAGAATCTCTTGTTCATATTTTTCCTATACAGGTTAAATTAATTACTGCAAATGTACTCCTGTTAAATATAATGTGCCTCATGGTTGTTGACACTAGTCATTAGTAAATGAAATAAGAGATAACAACACCAAACTAAAAAATAATAACAACATCCAGATATTTCAAAACAAAACTGTCATTACCAGTCCTCAACATATTAGTAACATTGTTAATGATTACTTCATAGATGTTGTAGAATCTTACTGCTGTAAAACAGGTAAAGCACCTTGTAGATTTCAAGCTGACAACAACTCCGACTCTAATAAACTCCCTGAAGTGGATGTCAATGACACATTGCAGCCCATCAGAGATGCCAAAACAAAAAATCTTCAGGGTGGGATGAATTTTCCCCTTTTTTATGGAAAGAGAGCCAACACAATCTGGTGTATCCTTTGACACATCTCATAAATAATGTCTTAAAAGAAGGAGTGTTTCCCAATATACTAAAATTAGCTATTGTGAAACCTTTGTACAAAAAAGGTGATAAACATCTACTAGACAATTTTAGACCACATGCTTTAACTTTTGTTTTCAGTAAGCTAATTGAAAAATTAATACTTAAGTACATGTTAGATCATTATAGCAAAGAAAATATCCTGGGAGATTTCCAGTATGGCTTCAGGAGTGGCCGTAGCACAATGACAGCAGCAATACAAGTTAAAATGAAAGCTCTTGATAAAATTGATGAAGGCTATCAAGTAGCAGGAGTTTTCTTGGATCTTTCAAAGGTGTTTGATAGGGTTGATCATGAGCTTCTCCTGTCAAAATTAGCCAGAGATGGCATCAATGGAAAACTCATGCACCTTTTTACATTATATTTAAGAAACAGAAGCCAGTGTACTGCAATCGCACACAATAATGGAGATGCAATAAAAATATACATGTCAAGGGTCAGAAACATTAAATTGGGAGTGCCACAGTGATCAATAATAGGTCATTTCTTGTTTATTTGTTATGTCAATGACTTCACAAGTGCATTCAATAATGAAAACGTCATAACTATGTATGCATATGACACTGCAGACCTTGTTTTGGGAACTGATATGAAAGATTTTGGCTTAGAAGTAAAAACGTTTATTGATACTGCAAAGACAAAATTTGAAAATGACAATCTAAAAGTCAACTTGCAAAAAACAAATATAATTTCTTTTAATGTAAGTGATTTGCAAAGTTGTATTGATTCTCATGGTAGTAATACAATAGGGAAAGTCTGTAGTGAAAGTAAATTCTTAGGCATTAGCATTGACAGTAAACTTTTATGGATCCAACAAATTGATAATGTGTGTGCAAAAATAACATCCAATCTATATGTGTTGAGAAGAATAGCTCCATATGTAAACATTGAAACTATGAGAACTATGTATTTCAGTCTAATACACCCCTTTCTTTCATATGGACTCCTATTATGGGATTGTGCTGCCAAAACCCGTGTAGATAGAGTTTTCAAACTTCAAAAGAGAGCACTGAGAGTAATGGGCAAAGTAGATTCCAGAATTTCATGCAAGAGTTTGTTTTTAGATTTTAAAATTATGACTGTTTGTTCTATGTATATGTATATGTATGAATCAATTATAAAAACTATAGAAGATAAGGACTATACACTTTGCAATATCAAATTTCATCAGCATAATATCAGACAAGCACAAGATTTTCACATATTAAGTAGGAGACTGAAAAAAACTGCAAACAGCCCATACACTAAAGGGGCAAAATATTTTAATGCTCTACCAATAGAAATAAAGATGTTAACAGGTGAGAAATTCAAAAAAAACATTTAAAAGCATGGCTCATCGAACAGTGGTTATATAGTTTACCCTTATAAAACTATTTGAAATCTTTTTATATATATTTTGTCTTGTATACTTATATATCCATTGTAATAACAATTGCTATGCATGTATATTCATGTTTCATGCAAATAAATTACAAATTACATTAATGACTCTGGAGAAAGCAATATATGTATGATTAAAATCCTCTAAATCAAGACCACAATAATGTACCTTAAATCAGAAGTATTTAATTTTTTACAAACCAAACATATTTTGACACTTATGAGGTCTGCTCAAAAACTTCACAAACTTTCTCCTCAATATTTTACTGGGTTTAACTTTTATCTATTGTGCAATGTCTCTGGAAAAACAGTCTCCTCCACAATTCATACATCATTCCCAATGCCATTTTGTCTTCTGAAAGCAGTCTTGGTACATCACTTGTTGGATTGCACAAAGTGCTGTCTGTGAATTTTCTTTTATCTTGTCTATCATTCCAAATATTCATATTTTCAGTGCAGTTTTCAACTCTTGAAATAAAGTAGAAGTCTGTAGAGGTCTGGATGGAGAATATCTAAATACATACTCCATAATCCACCCAAAGGTGCATGGCAGAGGATACACACTACCATTATTAGTTATTTCTTTTCTGTTCTATTCTCACATAGAACAAGGGAAAAACAATTGCTTGTATGCAAATATACGAGCTTTAATGTCTCTGATCTTATCTTTGTGGACTTTATGTGAAAAGTAAGTTGGCAGTGCTAGAATCGTTCTGCAGTCTGTTTCAAATTCCGTCTCTCTAAATTTTGTCAACAACATTTCTTAAAAAAACATCGCCTTGCCCCCAATGACTCCCATTTGAGTTCGCAAAGCATTACATTAACACTCTCAAAACAGCAGATGTAATCCTTGACTTCTCAAAAGTGTTTGATAGAATACATAATGATGGGCTTTTATAAAAAAAAAAAATGCAATGAATGCTGTCACTGAAAAATGCATGCAATTGCTATAAAAATATATTTACAACATAGACAACAGTGTACAGAAATTAAAAATGATGATGGAGATATACTAGAGAGGAGGAGATAAAGTAGAATAAATACACATTTTGGTGTTCCTCATTTTTAGGTCCATTCCTATTAATATGTAATGTGAATGATTATCCTTGTTCCCTAAATAATAATCAATTGATCACTAGGTATGCTGATGACATAGCTGGTGTCTATTGTGCAGACAGTGAGCCTACCCTATTTGAAGAGATACAGAACTTTATTGAAAAGGCTAGAGCTTGCTTTGAAAGAGATAAAAAAATAGAAACAAGTTTTATTTACCTTCAACTGACTATTTCAAATAGACCAAATAAGAGTGAGTGAAGATAATCTGTCAAAACTCTGTTCAGAATATACATGTTTTGGGTTCATATATAGATGATCAATTGTCATGGACACAGCAAGCTGACCATGTTTGCCAAAAAGTAACATCCAGTCTATATGCATTAAGATGATTACCATACCTTAACTCTGAAACACTACAGACTGTATATTTTGAATTGGTACACACTTGCTTGTCATATGGAATAATAATGTGGGGTGTGACTTGCCACACAAATATGAAAAGTATTTTCATAATGTAGAAGAGGGCTCTGAGGATTATTGAAAATGTAAAACAAAACACATCTTGCAAATGAGTATCCATTAAATGAAATATTTTTACAGTTTATTCCATGTGAATGCTGGAAATCATAATGTGAGTGAAAGAAAATACTAATGTCACAAAGACAAACTTGGAAATACAGAATCATGACATAATCAAGAATCAATAATTTTATTCACCATAGATCATTGTCTGTAAGACATACCCAGGAGCAAATATAGACTCTGACCATAACTTGTTAGTCGTGAACTGTAGACTGAAACTGAAAAAACTGCAGAAAGGTAGGAAAATAAGGAGATGGGACCTAGATAAATTGAAGGAACGTGAAGTTCTGGAGAATTTCAGAGGGAGATTTAGGCAACAATTGACAGAAACAGGGGTAAATAAAACAGTAGAAGAGGAATGGGTAGCATTGAGAGATGAAATAGTGAAGGCAGCTGAGGACAAAATAGGTAGAGAGGCAAGACCTACAAAAAATCCTTGTATATCACAGGAAATACTAAATTTAATTGATGAAAGGAGAAAATATAAAAATGAAGTAAATGAAATAGGCAAAATGGAGTACAGACGACTAAGAAATGAGATAGACAGGAAGTGCAAAATGGCTAAGCAGGAGTGGCTAGAAGCCAAGTGCAAATCTGTAGAAGAAGGTATAAGTAGGGGAAAAGTAGATACCGCCTACAGGAAAATAAGAGACATTCGGGGACAAGAAAAACAGCTCTACAAATATCAAGAACTCAGATGGGAAACCAGTTCTCAGCAAAGAAGGGAAAGCTGAAAGGTGGAAAGAGTACATAGAGCACCTCTACAAAGGAAATGAACTTGGAGACAATGTTGTAGGAAGGGAAGAGGAAGAAGATCAAGATGAAATAGGAGATACTATACTGAGAGATGAATTTGACAGATCCCTGAAAGACCTAGGTCAGAACAAGGCCCCAGGAGTAGATGACATACCCTCAGAGCTACTAAAGTCTCTGGGAGAGCCAGCCATGACAAAACTATTTGAACTGGGGTATAGGTTGTATGAGACAGGCGAAATACCCTCAGACTTTAAGAAAAATGTAATAATCCCCATTCCAAAGAAATCAGGCGCAGACAGGTGTGAAAATTACAGAACCATCAGTTTGATAAGTCATGGTTGCAAAATTTTTACACGAATTATCTACAGGAGAATGGAAAAGCTGGTAGAACCTGACCTCGGGGAAGATCAATTTGGATTCAGGAGGAACATAGGAACCCGGGAGGCAATACTCACTTTACGCCTTATCTTAGAAGATAGATTAAGGAAAGGCAAACCTACATTTTTAGCTTTCGTAGATTTGGAGAAAGCGTTTGATAATGTTGTCTGGAATACACTCTTTCAAATTCTGAAGTCAGCAGGGGTAAAATACGGGGAAAGAAGAGTTATTTACAACTTGAACAAAAGCCAGACTGCAGTTATTAGACTCGAAGGGCATGAAAGGACAGCATCAGTTGGGAAGGGAGTAAGACAGGGTTGTAGCCTTTCTCTGATGTTATTCAATTTGTACATCGAGCAGGTGGTGAAGGAAAGCAAGGAAAAATTTGGAATAGAGATTAAAGTTCAGGGGGAAGAAATAAAAACATTGCGTTTTGCTGATGACATTGTAATTCTGTCAGAGACAGCAAAGGACCTGGAGGAGCAGTTGAATAGAATTGACAGTGTGTTGAAGAGAGCGTATAAGATAAACATTAACAAGAGCAAAACAAAAATAATGGAGTGCGGTCTTAAAAAATCAGGCGATGCCTGGATGTGGGTTGCCATTATTATGAGGAGATGAAAAGGCTTGCTCAGGATAGAGTAGGGTGGAGAGCCGCATCAAACCAGTCTCCGGACTGAAGACCATAACAACAACCACAGATCATTGTACAATGATATTGGTTTCGTCATTGGAATATATTATACAATATGAAGTATTAAGTACAAGATAATGAAGTAATCTAATGCCAATAAGACATGTTATGCCTTCAAACATTGAAATAATAAAATACACAGGAAAGTATTAGATAATAATGTCTTAAGCTATACTATTCTGTAATAATGAGGATAGTGTGCAACTCACCACAAAGACATAAATCACGCTGATGACAGGCACATAGAAAAGGACTCATGAACACAAAACTTCAGCTTTCAGCCATTAGACTTTGTCAGAAAAAAGACACCATTCACACCAGACACTTCACAGACAAACAACCATCATCTCTTCATTATACTGTTGAATTCCAACCTGGACTTTCCATTGTCAGATAACCATGCTATAAGGCACAAAAGAGACATTCACATGGTTAGCAGAAACTTTAAAAGCAAAAAGTTCTTATGTGAAAGAAACTATTTTTCCTAATTCTTTACCAAATGAAGTTAAGATGCTGACAGAAAATACTTTTAATGTGACTCAAGGAGTGGCTTATCAAATAATGCCTATGACTTGGATCTAAAATAGATAACAATATAAGAAATAGTCCTGCATTGTAAAAATTACAATTATTGTAGCACACTGTGAAATATCTGTAATTGTAACATGTTGTAAAGTATTTGTAATAACTGCAGAAAAATTTATAAATTGATAAGAATTCCATGCATGTAAACTTACATGTTGAGTACAAATAAATGAAATGAAATCTACTGACCTGAGTAGAATTACTCCACATCATTGTGCCATTGCTTATGTCTGAATAAAAATAGCATATTATGTTAGGAGCAACTGTTTCTCACTGGCACATGGGACAATTTGCTGTCTAAGTCTTCTGTATGAACATACAGTTTGATCTCAAGTTTGATGACCAGCTGTTTGACAGTGTTATGCCAAAGTGGTTACTACCTGCATCTTTTAGGGAGAATGCTATACTCTGAGTTTTGTTATTGTTTAATGTTAATTAACATACATATTTGTGATGATATTATCTAGACAGGCATTTTGTCTGATGGATTTAACATTAAAGCAATAGAATTTGTACTATTTTAGAGTATCAGAAATAATTTAGTCTTAGAATTTTTCCCACAAGGGGCTCGTGGTTTCTTTGTGAGTGCATGCATGGCAAGCACAGGGCCCTAACCTAGTGCAGTCTTTCCTCCCTGGGCTGCATTTCCTTTCCTTTCCCTTCCTGTCCTTTCCTACCGTCACTCCTCCCCCCTCCTCGTGTGAGGACTGATGACCTAGGCAGTTTGGTCCCCCTGTCCCAAACCACCAACCATCACCACCATGTTAGCACATCTATATTGATACCACCAGAGACTGTTATTTACCAACAGCTGTGCCACAGTGGATAAACTGGTTCCTGTCAGATCACCAAAGTTACAAACTGTCAGGCTTGGTTAGCACTTGGGTGGGTAACTATCTGGGTTGTAGAGTGCTTTTGGCAAGTGGGGTGCACTCAGCCCTTGTGAGGCCAATTGAGGAGCTACTTGATGAAAGTAGCAGCTCCAATCTGTAAAACCAACACAATGGCTGGGAGTGCAGGGTGCTGACCACGTCCCCTCCATACCACATCTGGTGACACCTTCAGGTGCAGCATGATTTGGTGGCCAGTTGGCATCCTTTGGGCCCTCGAGAGACTGTTATTCTATTTGGCCTGTACACTCTTGTAGGAATAAAAACAAGTATGGTGTACAAAAATGATTAACGTTTGAAATGTGTTGGTTCTTGGGTTCAAGGCCGACATTGATATTGGAACACAACACCACCTACTGATAAAATGTGTTTGTGGCTCTTGTCACTATAAACTGAAGATAATGGATCAATGAGATGATGTGCAGGATACCTTGCAGATGTATGCATGAACTGAACCATCAAATTAGTGAGTTTGGAAGGGTTGTGTTATTGGAGTAAGAGAATGTCATGCATCCATCCAGAAAATTGCTGCTCATGAGGGATGAAGTGTTTCAGCAATGCAGTGCAGAATGGTTCGAAAAAGGCCACAGACCACAACACGTTGGGTCACTTTGCACCACGTAGACCACCCCTGAGATCAACACCTTATTCAAATGGCAAAGTAGGAAAAATCTGTGTCCTCCTTCTGGTGCTACAATGCAACAGTGTAACATGTCATATACTATTAGGGGTGAAAATCTGTCACTCTTTATTATGGCATGGGTTACACGCACATTGCCCATTTCTCTGCCTGCCTCTTCATTAATGTGCAGAATCATGCTAGACAACAATGGTGTATGAAGCAATATCACTGGGTATAGGAATGGCATCAGATAGTGCTTTCAGATGAATCCAACTATTATTTGTTTGAAAATGATGGCTTCATTTTGGTCCATGGCAGGCAGGTGGAGCAGCATCACAGTGACTGCATTCTCACAAGACACCAACTCTGCGCCCTATGGTATGCAATGCTATTGGGTACAGCCACAAATCACAGTCGGTGCGAGTCCAGGGCAGTGTGACTAGTTTACTTACACGAGTGACAGTTTACAATCTGCAGAAACACCCTTTTTGCATAACACCCCAGATGCCATTATTCAACAAAACAATGCACATATTGCTGTATGAACAAGTGCCTTCTTGGTGTCACAGGACGTCAGCATTTTTCCCTTGCCTGCCAGATCACCAGACTTTTCATCAATCAAAAATGTGTGGAACAACAGGTGCAGCCCTGTGACCCAGTGCCAACCACCACAGATGAACTTTGAAATCAGGTGAATGCAACATGGATGGGATAAATTATCAGGGCCATGGACTCTGTGCCAGGACATCTGCTGAACGAAGGTGACTGAAATGCTATTTGTTTCCTTAGAACATTCCAATGAACACATCCTGTGAATATGAACTCCCTATCTCTATAGTTTGCATCACATAGGAAGGTGCTTCCGCACATAGAGGCAGAGTGATAGGGAAAACATGGAGCGGAGGAGCTACGGCCGAGCACCAACAGTGGAGCCTGTGGGAGAAACCTTGTCAATGCTTGTGGTTAGCCGTGTGCCTACAGAATTAATATTATTGGCTGCCAGTGCAATAACGGAGGGTCATGCACAGAACAGCTAAAATCTGGGCTGCTTTCCTACGTGAAGTGAACTATAGTCTTTAAAGGTGTTTTGATTTTCTCTGAACATAAGTGTATTGAGTTGTGTCAGTAACAGATTGTTCATGCAGTCCATAAAGTCTGTTTTGAGTGGACAGTAAACATAATCACTTTACAATCAGGAAATTAGATAGCAGCAGATTTTACTTCTACAGTTACAGGATTAATATCAACTACTTTGATTGTAAGGGACATTTCTATATTAACTAATAAAGCAATACAACCCACCTTTGATATTCTGACATCTGTAGTACTCGCATATACTTGTGTAGCTTGTCGCAGTGTATAAGTTAGCTTCCTCTACTTTAAGCCAGTGTACATTCAACACAGTATTCTACAAGGTATTTTTTCTAACAGTAGCTCCAACGCAGGGAGTTTTTTCTTAGAGATGGTATGTTCCATTGGATTAAGATAAATGATTATTTAAGCACATCTGGCCTAAAAATAGGTGTTATTAGTTTGTTGACTATTACAGGAGATGTGGAATTATTTCATTTGTGTATTTCGTTTATAGTTTTGCTTATGTACTGACATTTTTCCATAGTTAATGTAGATACTTGCCACACTGAATGTGCAATTTTCTTTCTACTATGGTACACGAGACTTTGCATAAATTGAGCATAGGGTTTGATTTAGATGTTACTTTTGTGAATCCCTTTGTTGACACAGGAATTAAAGATTATATCATGACACACAGTAAGGTGCACAAAAATCCTTATTCACATCCTGTAAAATGCTAGCTAGCTTTCTCTCATAGTTGTGTGCTATAAAAAACACAATGAATTTCTTTGCCTGCTGTTTATGATTGCATTTGTCAATTTTACAACTTCACACAATGTTCTCATCTTCATCTTTGCTAGAATGTTCACTGTCAATATTTATAAACTTACTGCTGCTTTCTGAAAACACACAGAACCTGGTTTTACAGACAATATGAGTTTTCACAATGAAACTTTCACTCTGCAGTGGAGTGTGCACTGATATGAAACTTCCTGGCAGATTAAAATTGTGTGCCGGAACCGGCACCCGAACCTGGGACCTTTGCCTTTTGTGGGCAAGCACACTACCTACTGTGCTATCCTGACACGACTCACGATGTCGCCCCACAACTTTACTTCCACCAGTACCTCACCTCCTACTTTCCAAACTTCACAGAAGCTCTCCTGCGAACCATGCAAGACTAGCACTCCTGGAAGAAAGGATATGGTGGAGACATGGCTTATCCACAGCCTAAGGGATGTTTCCAGAATGAAACTTTCACTCTGCAGCGGAGTGAAAGTTTTGTGGCACTGGCAGTATTCTCTTGGGCTTCCAGTGACTGGAAACCTAAGAAAATTTTATAATTACTTTCTTCATTGAACAATATATATGAATCACACTGGAGAACAATTTGTAACTTAATTTCTGTTGACTTTGATTTTTAGGCTGTTTTAGAGGTAAATTGACATGCTGATTCCAAAACTGTAATTAGTTTTTTCCTATCATGCCATGTTTTGTTTCTATAGTTGTTGCACATGTAAATCCACTTGTTGACAAAAAAGACATTATATTTCTGTCTTTGCATATAAAACTAGGTCACATGAAGCAATTTGTTAGAGCTTTGTCAACTGAGGGGGCTGTTTTCAGTATATCATTTTGGCATTTTGTAGCTTGACATATGAGAAGATAAAGGCTGGTGTCCTTGATGGGCCACAGATTTGGCAACTTATTAAAGTTGAATGTTTCATAGAAACAATGACTGAACTTTAAAAGAATGCTTGGTTGGCATTCAAAAGTATTGCCGAGGACTTTTTAGGAAATACACGAGCTCAGAATTACGTCAAAATTGTTCAACAACTCTTAGAGAGCTTTAAAAAGGCTTGGCTGTAACATGAGTATCAAACTGCATTTCTTACATAGCCATCTTGCAAAATTGCCAGAAAATCTTGGTGCTGTTAGCAATGAACAGCGTGAGCGATTTCACCGAGATTTGAAGGTCATGGAGGCAAGGTATCAAGGTAGATGGGATGTCAGTATGATGACTGACTACTGTTGGAGCATCAAGAGAGAATGTCCCCCAGATTGAACATTGTAGGAAAAGTTATAAGCAAACATTTGTAGCCTGATATCTTTGTTTTTATTATTTGTATAAACTCAATGTAACTCTGAATATTATAATAACCTTTAAATGAATAAAATATTCTAATACATTTGTTTAGTACCCGTTTCATTTTCCTTTGTATGCCCAATTTGTATGACTTTTAGGCTAAAGAGAGAGTATCCTGTAGTTTAAAAACTTGATGTGATAGAGAAAACCTGCTAACAGTTTTGAATTCAGAGACTTAAATTTAGTTAAGTACAACTCACAGATCTAAAGCAACAAAATTGCTGTTCCCCAGTGATTATTTACACATGTTTAAACACTTTTTTCCACAAGATCACTGTGATCAATTTTCCATATGAGTTTTGAATAATTTGCAGTTTTGTACATCACATCTGTATTTGGAAATTTGCTTCTGATATTGCTTGGAACCAATGTTTTTAACTCACAGTTCTCATTTTCAAAGTTATTCAACATCCAATGTGTGTGACCTTTCACTGTCTAACTAATTACAATGGAAATTCATCTTCATTCATTACTGTATAATTTATTATTGTGTCTGTTGCTGACTCATCAGATATCAGTACCTACAAGGCAAGAAAAGTAGAATCTATTTTACATAAGCTAAAGTCAATTGAAAGCAAACTGAAAATTTTAATTACATTTTTTTGTCTTTTGTGACAGGATGTTGGAACTGATATTGATCCTAATCTTGCAACAGTATTTTTGGGACTTGTGAGATTTGCAATGAGTATAGTAAGCACAATCTTAATGAAACAATTTGGAAGGCGTAAACTAGTTATGACTAGTAGCCTTTGTATGGCAATTTGTATGATAGCTTCAGGATTGTCCACAATGCATATAAAAAATGGTGAGATTTTGTTTTTATTTGATTTATTTATGGTTATAGAATAAGTTGGATACTTTTTTTACTTAGGTGCTTGACATTGACATTTGTCAAACAGTGTGGGAGTAACTCAAATGAAACAGCTATTTTGTTTTTAGTTTTACATTGTCAGTGTGATAAATGATTGGTTACTGAAAGCTAAATCATCTTGCAATATAAAATATCTTCTGTCACACTTTTATATATTTGAATAAACTTGTGAAATTGCATTGGATGGGTGACCCTCATCAGTAAGTGAAATCCTATTGTTTGTACTTCCTCCATGGAAACTTCTACATGCCCTGGATGTCAAAAATAAGTGGTGAGGTATATTTAGTTGATAAATCCTAATTTACATTAGAGTATTTCTGTGCCTGGGAAAATTTCACATAATTGCATTATTGTTCATATATTGTGATATATAACAAACAAGTGTTTGGGGGTAAGAATAGGCCCGCGGTATTCCTGCCTGTCGTAAGAGGTGACTAAAAGGAGTCTTCACATGTTTCGGCCATGTATCTACAGTCCCCTATGTGAGTTTGACCCTCCATCATCCAAAGTGTCCCAAAGAGCGAACCACTTGGGAAAGGACACCTTATGTGGTGCATCATATATTTATCGTGCAATTACATTTTTGGGATCCATTATGGATGGACTTACGACTGCAGCGTTTATTCAGCTGTTTGGCAGGTTATTTCCTTTCCACGCACGTCATGTCCATTGTGCACTAACATCCATGCACGCCTCATCATAATGGTCTACATAGCACCAGAAAGCCAGCACGGTAGCCAGTCAGTTGTGGTGGGGTGTACTCTCTTGGCTGTAGCCTCCTGACAACACAGGGATCACTCTACCAATGCCAGGGCTGAATCCTCCTCATGCAAGCCAAGGAGTCAATGCTTGTCTCTGTGGGGCATCAGGACTCCCAGCAACAGTCATCCCACCAGGTGACATTTGCTGTGGCTGGGTGGCGCCCATGGGGAGAGCTCCTCATCAGAGTGGGTGGTATTGGGGTGGATGACCCACAATGAAGGGGACCAAAGACGGGTGACGTTGGTGGACGTACAAGTGAGGAAAGTTCAATGCCTCAGCGTACGACCACCACACGTTCCCCTCCCTGGCCACGCCATGGGAGGAACATAGGGCTACAAGACAGGGTGAACAATATGCTCCACGGTATCTAGTTTGCAGCAGAACTGATGGGGACTCTTTCTCGGCGACCACGCCTCAGTTTTTAAAATGTTCAAATGTTTGTATAGATTATGGGACTTAACTACGGGGTCATCAGTCCCTAAACTTGCAAACTACTTATGAACTAGCTAACACTAAGGACGGCACAAATATCCATGCCTTAGGGGGATTCGAACCCCCGACTGTAGTGGCCGTGCAGACCATGACTGGCCCGCCTCAGTTCCCTCAGCCACCACGGACAGCCTCAGTTTTTAGTTGAGAACTTAGAGGATAGGTTTGGTGAAGTGGAGTCACTGTAGAAGATGTGCTACGGTTCTGTTTTGATTCGCACAGCATGCCCCGCCCAGTCACGGGCGTGCCTCAGCTGTGACAAACTGGGTGATGTTGCAGTGACCATTACTCCACATAACTCTCTCAATATGGTCCAGAGAGTTGCTGCTCCAGACTGATAATGAGTTACATGCCAATTTTGAACACAGAGGGCCTCATTTCATACGGTGTGTCCATAGGAGGCCAAAGGATAACGTGGTTGCCACCTTCACTTGGCATTTGAGGGTGATACATTGCCCGAAAAGGTCAAGGTGATGGAGTACTGTTGTGATGTGAAACCCTATGTTCCTCCCCCTATGAAGTGCTTCAAGTGCTGGGAGTTCGGCCACATGTCGTCTCGCAGTACTTCCACCACTACATGTAGGGACTGCGGGTGTCCAGTCCACCTGGACACTCCATGTACACCAACTCCCATCTGCGTAAATTGGGGCCAGAACTATCCTTCCTGCTCATCAGCATGCACCATCCTTCATCAGGAGTCGAAAATAATAGAATACAAGACCCTGGACCGGATGACATATACTGAGGCGAGAAAGAAATTTGAGACGTTGCACCTTGTAATGACGGCTAACTCACTTGCAGCAGTCGCATTGTCGCCACCTTAAGATGTCCTTTTCTGTGGGCCACCAGGGCCAACAACCTACGCCTGCCCCCACGGCGGTTGGGGGCTCCCATCCTTCCACAACAGAAACCACAACAGATACCACGGTGGCTTCTGTGTCACCACCCCCTCCACCTCCACCTCTACTTCTGAGGAGAAGGTGGAGATTCTTGCGTCTCCCAAGGATCTTGCTCTCAGGGACGCCTCTGAAAAAATGGATACCAATGTCGACAAAGCTCCATCGGTGGATGCAAGTGATGATGAGGTATGATCCACCTCCTCGTTTCATTCATGTCTTCCCAGCACTCGAACAGCGGCAGTTTCTTCCCCCACCTGGCTGAGCTAGGGCAACTTTTGAGTATGACACCTGCTTTCTGTATTGCTCTCCACAAAACCTGGTTTCCAGCAATGCGGACCCTCGCCCTCCGTGGTTACAGGGATACTGCTGCAATCGTAAAACATTTAACATGGTCTGAGGTGAAGTGTGTGTGTATGTCCTTACCTCTGTATATAGTGAACCCATGCTCTTTAGAATGCCATTAGAAGCAATGGCTGTCAGGGTGAGGATGACACAGGAGATAACTGTCTGCAGTATGTACCTGCCACCAGATGGTGACATATCTCTGAACGTTTTGGCTGCACTCAGAGCTCAACTCCCCCCACCTTTCTTACTGTTGGGTGACTTTAATGCTTACACTCCCTTGTGGGGTGGTTTTACAATCTCTGGCCATGGCAGGGTTGTCGAGGATTTACTAACTCTACTTGACCTCTGCCCCTTAAATACAGGTGTCCCCAGACATTTTAGTGTGGCACATGGTACATTTTCGGCCATTGATCTATCCATCTGCAGCCGTAGCCTTCAGCCATCAGTTCACTGGAGAACCCATGATGACTTGTGTGACAGTGACCATTTCCCCATTTTCTTGTCACTCCCACAATGTGAGTCTCCAACACGCCCACCTAGGTGGGTTCTGCACAAGGCTAACTGGGAAGACTATACTTCTGCTGCCATTGTTGGCCCTCCCCCCACTCGAGAAAATCGAAGTGGTGGTGGTGGTTGAGAGCGCCACATGCTCTATTATTTCTGCTGCGGAAGCTACTGTTCTGCATTCATCAGGGTACCCATAGCATAAGATAGTGCCGTGGTGGTTGCCAGGGATCGCTGAGGCCATTAAAGATCGCAGGCATGCCATACAGTGACACAAACGGCACCCCTCTCAGGAGCACCTCATCAATTTTAAACGGCTTTGCGCATGTGCTCGCCAGTGCAGTGCAGTTCGTCTCAATTTTGGATGCATTGCCTATGGGTCTGCGTCACCTTCAGCGCTGCATCTACTGGACCCCACTCACAACTCTGGGGTTCGCATTGTGATGGGTGCTTTCCGCACCAGCCCAGTGAACAGCTTACTAGTGGAGGCTGGAGTCCCACCTTTGGGGGTCCACCGCCAACACCTGCTTGCGGCTCATGCAGCCAATGTATATTGCTCCCCAGGCTACCTGAACCGTCATCTCCTCTTTTCTGATGTGATCGTCCGCACCCATCATCGACGCCCCAGATCAAGTCATATGATCACCTTTAGAGTTCGATCCCTCATGCTGGAGCTTGAGTCTTTTCCCCTCCAATCTCTATATTGGGTCCATGCACGTACACCTCCATGGTTCTTGCCAAGGCCATCTTCCTGGCTGGACTTAGCCCATGGGCCCAAAGACTCAGTTCCCCTGGAGGCACTCCGCCGTCAGTTCTCTGCTGACATAGCGGAGTTTCCTGGTTATGACCTGATCTACACAGATGGTTCTTTGGTTGGTGGCTGCGTAGGATTTGCCTATATTCATGGTGACTGTGTGGAACAGCACTCTCTGTCAAATGGCTCCAGTGTTTACACTGCAGAGCTGGTGGCCATTCACCGAGCTCTCGTGCATATCCGCTCCTGCTCAGGTGAGTGTTTTCTTATTTGCAGCGACTCCCCGAGCAGCCTTAGAGCTCTGGACCAATGTTACCTGCTGTCTCCACTGGTGTTGGCCATACAGAAGACGCTTTGTGCTGTTGAACTGTCCAGGCAATCGGTGGTGTTCATCTGGTCTCTGGGTCATGTGGGTATTCCAGGCAATGAATGTGTTGACAGGCTTGCCAAGCAGGCTGTTGGTGCATCCATTCTGGAGATCGGCCTTCCGGTTTCTGATCTCCGTTCATTGTTGCGAGACCGGGTACATCAGCTTTGGGCTGCTGAGTGGCATAGCCTGAGCATGCCCAACAAACTCCGCATTGTCAAGGAGACCACAGCAGTGTAGCGTTCCTCCATGCAGGGCTTTCGCTGGGACTCAGTGGTGCTGTGTTGGCTCCGCATTGGCCATACATGGCTTACCCATGGACATCTTCGTGGTGAGGACCCGCCCGAATGTCAGTGTGGCTGCTTTCTGACAATATTCCACATCTTGTTGGACTGCCCCGTTTTAGCTGCCTTGCGGTAGAATTTTAACCTCCCTGACGTTTTATCAGATATTTTAGGTGACGAAGCTACAATGGCAGATTCCTTTTTATGTTTTATTCGAGCAGGGTTTTTTTATCATTCTCTCTAATTGGAGGTTTCCTTGTGCTGCTGAGTGCTTGACTTTTACTTTTTACCCTTATGCTCGGCCAACTACTGACATCAGCTTCTGTTGTTAGGTGTCTTTGTGGGATCGTCTGTTTCCTTTTTATTTTTTTTTTTTTTTTTTTTTTTTTTTTTTTTTTTTTTTTTTTTTTTTTTTTTTGACTTTGTCGGATTATCCTCCTACTTTGTAATTTTAAACCCTACGCACTTTTCTTTCATGTCCATGGTTTTACTTGTGACACTTAGTGACGGAATGGTGGACTGCCGCAGAAAGGCATACATAACAGAAAAACAAAAAATAAAGCTTTTGTCTGTTAAGCCTTTGTCTACCATAGAGAACGCACGCGCGCGCGCGCGCACACACACACACACACACACACACACACACACACACACACACACATAAACACACTCACACAAACCCAACTGCCGTCTCTGGCTGTTGTGGCCAGAATGCAACACATTACCAAGGCCAAAGTGAGAGCAACCAGTAGTTGGAGTAAGGAATCAGCATGGAGAAGGAAACAGTAAGGGAGGGAAGGGATGCCAGTGGGGATGGAGCAATATGTCAGTGTTGTCTGACAGATAGGAAGGGACTGGAGTATGTGGCGAAAAGGGAGACGTATGTAACCTGGAGTATGGGTAGGGAAAGGAAGAGGAGAAGGAGAGTGGTGGGGGCAGGAACTAGTGAAGCTTTAGGCCTGGGGGATTGTGGGAGCATAGGATATACTGTAGGGAGAGTTCCCATCTGTGCAATTCAGACAAGTTGGTGTTTGTGGGGGGGATCCATATGGCACAAGCTGTGTAGCAGACAATGAAGTGAGCCACATCATGCAGTGCTGCATGCTCTGCAACAGGATGGTCCAGCTGTCTCCTTGCCACAGTACGATGATGGCCATTCATCTGGACAGATTGTTTGTTGCTGTCATGCCCATGTAGAAAGTTGCACAGTGTTTACAGCTCAGTTTGTATACATCATAACTGCTATCACAGGTTGCCCTGCCTGATATGGGAGAGGAAATGCCTGTGACAGGACTGGAGTAGGTGCTGGTGGGATGGTGGATAGGACAGGTTTTGCATCAGTTTTGCATCTAGTTCTATTACAAGGATATTAGCCATGGGGTAACGGGTTGGGAGCAGGGATGGAGTAGGGGTGGACAAGGATATTAGGTAGGTTTGGTGGACAGCGAAATACCACTGTAAGGAAGGGGGGGGGGGGGGATTTTGGGTAGGGTATTTCTCATTTCAGGGCAGGATGAAAAGTAATCAAAACCCTGGCAGAGAGTGTGGTTTAACTGCTCCAGACCTGGGTGGTATTGACTGATGAGAGGGATGCTCCATTGTGTAGGTGTGAGGGAGGTGGTGGGTGACTGGACAGACAGGGCTCATGATATCTGTTTCTGGACAAGGTTTGATGGGTAACTTTGTCAATGAAGACCTCAGTGAGGTGTTTGGTGTATTTGGAGAGGGATTGCTTGTCTCTGCAGAAGTGACAACTACGGGTAGCTAGGCTGTATGGAAGGAACTTTTTAGTGTGGAATGTGTGGCAGGTGTTAAAATGGAGGTGTTGCTGATGGTTTGTAGGTTTGATGTGGACAGAGGTACAGATAAAGCCACCTTTTGATGTGGAGATCAACATTGAGGAACGTAGCTCAATGTGTGAAGTAGGACCATGTGAAGTGAATGTGTTGAGGTTTTGAAGGAATGTGGATAGTGTGACCTCACCTTCAGCCCAGATTATGAAGATATCATCAATAAATCTGAACCAGGTGAAGGGTTTGTGATTCTGGGTAGTCAGGAAGAATTCCTCTAGATGGCCCATGAACAGGTTGGCATAGGAGGGTGCCATACGGGTGCCGATGGGTGTGCCATGAATTTGTTTGTAGGTGATGCCTTCAAACGAGATGTAATTGTGGGTGAGGATGTAGTTGGTCAAGGTGACGAGGAAGGAGGTTGCAGGTATGGAGTCAGTAAAGCATTGTGAAAGATAGTGGTCAACAGCAGCAAGGCCATGAACATTGGGAATGTTGGTGTAAAAGGAGGTGGCATCAACCGTGATGGTTCCAGGTTGTAAAGGAACAGGAATAATGGACAGTCGGTGGAGGAAATGGCTGGTGTCTTTATATAGGAGGGTAGGTTCTGGGTAATAGGTTGAAGGTGTTGGTCCATGAGAGCAGAGATTCTCTCAGTGGGGGCACCATAACCGGTCACAATGGGATTCCCAGGGTGGTTGGGTTTGTGGACTTAAGGAGCATGTACAAGATGGGAGTGTGGTTTGTAGGAGGGGTGAGGATAAAGATAAACTCTGGGGAATTGACCCTAAATAATGATAAAAGTGAAGTCATCCATATGAGCACTAAAAGAAATACATTAAACTTTATTCACAGTCTAAATCAGTCAGATCTACAGGCCATAAATTTAACTAAATATCTGGGAATAACAATTATGAACAACTTAAACTGGAAAAAAGGCACAGAAAATATTGAACAGAAGGTGAACCAAAGGTTATGTTTCATTGGCAGAACACTTACAAGATGCAACAGTTATACTAAAGAAACTGCCTACACTACACTTGTGCATCTTATTTTGGAGTATTGCTGCACATTGTGGAGTGCCTACAAAGTGTGACTGATGGAGTATATTAAGAAAGAGAAGAACAGCTCATTTTGTATTATTGCAATATAGGAGAAAGTGTGTCACAGAAATAATATACAAGTTGGGATGGAAATCATTAAAAGAAATGTGTTATTCATTGTGGCAAGATTTATTTTTGAAATTTCTTTCACTAACTTTCTCTTCCAAATTGCATGTGTTTTGTTAGCATCCACCTAAATCATCAAAATAAAATAAAATAAATATGATCGAAAATGGAAACATTTGTGTGTTCCTTTATTTCACATGCTATTAGAGGAAGGAACAGTAGATAAATGTTCAATGAACCATGTGCCATGCACTTAAATGTGATTTGCAGAGTATTTATGTAGATGTAGATGAAGCCACATAGCATGTTGTGAGTTGAGCTGCTGAGAGTGCAGTTAGAAAATAATGACTTGTTGATGCATATGCAAAAACTGAGTACAATGGTTAAGATCACATGGCTCCTGAAAGGCATGGGTGAAGCTCCAGACGTTACCTCAGGGAGAAATTATCAGTGTGGGTGCTTGAGTAATGCATTGGTATAACAGCTGACAGTTGCTTTGCTAGCCACCAACATTTGTCGAATGTAGCACATCATCTGCTGCTGTAACTGGTGCCAAATGAAGGGAGTTGCCACACAGTTTCCCCTCTCTTGAGAGGGAAACATTGATACTGACAAAGTAGGACAGTGCTTAAGGCTATATCCATCAGGTTACAATAGATCTACAAGAATGTTGCACCATACTTTACAGTCAGATACGGGTATAGGCAGTGACAGATTTTCCATTTGCTCCAGGCAGGCTATTCAAATTTTGCCACCCCTACTGACCTCTACAATTTCATACCCTAGTTCACAATCATAGTAATTATAATTTGTTGTCAGTTAAATTGTAGCTTTATGTTTAGTGCACTATTGTCCTAATTATACCATCTTTTTTTCCATAATTACTATGACTGTGAACTAGGGGATCAAAGTGTCACTTCCTAAATTATTTTTAAAACCCAACTATTTGGTTGAGATTGCACAAGAAATAGTTTTTGTGTATATTTCTGAAATAATAAAAGCACAGGTACATACTACTAATAATGAGGGGGTAAGGTATGCCTTAATATTTCTTACACAATAATATACATTTGGTAAATGTAATTAAATTTATTTCATTACACTTACTTTAAAAATTTTGGCCCCAAATATGCTGCTCATACAATTTGCCACTGTAGGCTCCAGCATACTTGTAAATCTGCCACTGGATATAGTTATTAAATGGAGGTTGAGGTTGGAGTCAGCATCCAGAAGAGAGCAGTTAAGGTATGGGTCACTTTCTTGTGTGGTGGCTAGGGTACTGTAACCTAGTGGTTGAGTGATGGCATAGCTAAAGCAATCTGCCACAATATTATTGATGGTAGCAGTGTGCCAGATGTTGGTGGTGTATTGTGCTATATATTCTGGTAGCCTAAACTGTTGGGGAAGATCTAACATAAATCTTTCCTACAAATTCCAGATGTGAAACAACTGTGGTCCTATAGATACATCCATAGACTGAAGGTCAGACATGCCAAATGGCTTCATAAACCACAAGGAGCTTGTGATCATATGTGACCCAACAGTATGGTACATCAGAAAGCTTGGATGAATAAAAACTGAGCAATTTCCTGACAACACCCATTTGCTGTTGGAGAATGGCTCCCAATAGCAATTTGCTCATGTCTGCAACAACTGTGAGGGGGATAGTAACAAGAGGGTGGTCCAATAGAACTACATTTGTCAGACCCCATTCTGATTTCCCAAGCTTTCAGTCATGGCCCTTGATCATGGCCTGGGTCCAAGCTACCAGTTTGTAATATTTTTTTTTTTTTATTTTTTTCCCCCTAATCACTACAAAGTGCAATATTAAGGGACTATTGATTGGTAAATGCATTTTTGAGATAGCATCAGAAAAAGATGACCATGGCCAATGAAATATCAGATATGTTTCAAAGTGGTAGGATGGGGAACACCCACTATTACCTGTAGTTTCTTCGGGAGGGAGCAGGAGCCAGTGGTACAGACTACATGTCTGAGAAATTCAACATGGCTTCCTCCAAGCATGAATTTTGCAGGTTGAGGATCAATATTGCTTTCAGTATGTGGGGAAAAAATTCTCAAGGGTGGTGACTTTGTTAGGATCTTTGGTGTACATGAGTATATCACAAAAAAAAGACACCAGTGCAACCACAAAAAATGTGAAAAATCTGCCACAACTGCACATAATTGTGGAGGCTGAATTGCTTCTGAGATATCATCACATGTGTAGGAGTAGGATATGTTAATGTACAGAATGGTGCCAACCTAGAGTTTACAGTAATTCAAGCATGGATACCAGGAAGCATTCTTCCTGCAGGTGAGGTGAAGAGCTGAGGCCCAAGGACATTTTGAATGACAAAGTACACCAATGGCAAGCAGCTCCACAAACTCATTCTATGTGATTTTGTCACAGGAGAGAGGACAAGCTAGGCAGATAACTTGGTGAAGGGGGTGGTGGCACTAGGAGTGGTGGCACTGTAATGCAGGGTGTGTAGCTGAATGTTCTGAGGGGCACTGGATGGATGGGTGAGAAGGAGGAAATTCTACTAAGAGCTAGGCATTCAGTCCTAAATACACCAGTTGATGATAATGGCAGAGAAAATTGGTGCCCAAAATGGGAACATTGATACTGTGTAATGATATATCTATCAGGAACGCCTGTTGCCAGTGGTTGCTGTTGGAGAGTGTAACTGGGGGCAAGAAGTTATCACCCTAGATACTAGAGTTACACCATGTTACTCAAACTGATAGGATCTTTATTGTCCTCTGATACTTGGTAAGTACAGCATATTATATATTATTGTCAGTGGAGGTAAATGAAGAAAGTGGCCATGGCATCACATTGTGTTCAGCAATGAATCATGGTTCTTCACTAGCTGCGGTGACTATTGTCAGTGAGCATGGGAGCTACCTTGGGAGAAGTTCAATTCTTGGCTTTGAAAAGCCACAAAAGTGTTACTCTTAGCTTTTTTCTATGGGGAGCAATTGGATACAAAATTCAGGTGTTGGCTGGAAAAGCTGAGAGACACAACAGTATGTCACAGACATTGTAGAGCCTCTCATTGCAATGCTACCAATTTCATGGTTGGTATTAGGCCTATTGTTCATTTTTAAACATGACTGTCAATGGAAGCAGTTCACACAGACAACCTGTAATTTATTGGCACATAATAAAGTCTAGGGGCTGGTTGTGTGGCATTTCATTAAACTGAAAAGCCTATACTGGGTTCCATTTGTGCATTGACAATAAATAATCAGAAAATTAGTCTATTTGTTATTTATTGTTATTTATTTTTATTGTTATTTATTTTTATACACAAAATCTCATAATTTGGTGGCCGATCCTTCTTCCAGCACTGCAGACAAAAGACCCTGTTTCTGTTTTATCTTGTCCCTCCAAAACTTTGTCATGTGACCACTGCTCAATTCAAATTCACTACGTAATTCTTGGGTAATGATATTACAAATGTACAATTTTAAAGTTGTATTTCTTGCATTAAATTTTTTTTATATATACATATATTTTAATGAGCAATTCTTTAGTCCTTCTTTTGATAAAATCATAATTTTTAGATAGCATGGCAAACTTTCCAATTTATAATTTCATGTGTTATCTCTCATGTGACAGTAACATAGTGTTATCTATAAATGGCCCCTGTGTCAATAAAATGACTGTGTGATGTTGACATACTCCAGTGGCTAACAGGATCCCCAAACTGTCCCCAATAGAATATGTGTGGGATCAGCACATTTGTCAAGTGTGTTGATTCTACCAAGTTCTAAGTAGTATTTGTGATTTTGTAATCACCAAAAAAGATGATATATCTTCTAAGCCTGTGAAGTTTTATTTCATTTCCTCTTTCCCTTCTGGGCACTTCACTTTTTTTGTTAGCCAGTATATTAATGGTTTTTAGGTTATGAGCAGTAACTGAATAAAGACAATAATCATTTTCCAAAAATGTTTTATCTCAGTTTATTAATGTTTCATCAGTGGTCATGAATGTTGACACTGCTCTACATGTTCTCCTGCTGGACTGCTAGTTAAGCTGTTTCCTTCCTGTAGCACTTAAGCAGAACTGAAACAACTACTTCACCGATAGTACAGCAGGTGCAATATCAACATTCACAGCCTTAATAAAGCCCAAACTGTGTCTGGCAATATTAATATTAATATTTAGTTGGATACCAATGATCCTTACATTTAACCCGACAATATAAGATCACATTATTAAATATAATTAAGGTAAATTTTGAATGCCAGTAATCTGGATGAGAATCTGTTTTGAATTCATTATGTCCATAGCATCTGAAGTACCATAATAGTAAATGAAATAGCACCAATAATAAAAAAGATTATTTTTTCATAAGTACATAAATTGTATAAAACAAGAAGAAGTGTAATAGTGATAATTCCATAACTAATGAGGTTTTTGTTATTTTATACAGTGAAATTCACTTATATGTTGGTATTTCTTATTTTACAAATCCTTTCTTGTCCTTGCAGGAGGTGGTGGGACATGGATCCCTGTGGCATGTATTTTGGGATATGTGTGTGCAAGCATGATAGGACTGCTTGGAATACCATGGACCATGACAGCAGAACTCTTTCCAACACAAATAAGAGGTCTTGCACATGGCATACTTATGTCTTTTGCTCATATAGTTATGTTTCTTACCATCCAGTGGTATTTTGACATGCTGGACTTTTTTGGAGGAGCACATGTGTTACAGTGGTTTTTTGCAGCAGTATGTATAATGGCTGCTGTACACACATGGATTTTCCTGCCAGAAACACATGGTGTTACACTATCAAATATTGAAAAATATTTCCATGAAAACACATTTTATTTTATGTATCATAGGAAACAAGCAAAGCTAACAAAAGTCACAAATCCTTAAAATAAAAAAAATAAAATAAAACAACAACAAACTCATTATTTCACTTTTCCTTTTTTGTCTTCAATTGTACAGACTCAGTGAAAGTGTGTTAAATTCAATCTGGTTTAGCATCAGACACTAAGCACTGTCCTAAACACAGTGTAAATGAATAAAAGGCTTTTTTCCTGATTAAATCATTTCTATCAGTTAAGAATCATTCATTCACTTTTTCTGAGCTGTATGTTTTGTAGCTATGAATAGTGTCAGGTTTTTTGTTAAATATCTAGGTTAACAATAAGATTTGTGGAGATTTAACCACCCTCAAAAATTACTTATTAATGTTAATTAAGAAATTAATTAAATAAACTAGTTGATTCATCCACATTTCACAATAATCACTGCAGTTTTGGGAAATATTTTTGTTTTATGAGATCAATTTAATTATGATGATGAATTACCTATGCTGTACATAGAACCCAAAGCTTCACTAATGTATTGTACCACAGGCAGCACTGCACTATCTTTCCCTGCCCCTACACTATTATCCCTCCCATTCCCTACCCCAAGATTCTTTGCGTCCCCACTATCCAACACAACTGAAGTATCTAATCACCCCTCAGGAGCTTAGCATTAGTTTTCTGAGTATGGGCTTGGCAAACACGGGATCCTAAGCTGGGTACTGTGTCGCACCAATAGTCCACACTGTAAACTCTGTGTGTGCTTCAGCAACCACCGTATGGTGCCACTGTGGAATCTTGTTCGTTTCAGAACCCAGGGATCTTGGCTTCATTGCCAGGGTCATGAGGATTATACAAACATCTATTAAAAAACTCAATCTCAAGTTGTGCTATGTACCAAGGAGATGCATAGCTGTTCAAGTTAAACAGTCGCTAGCGGACAACCTCTGGGAAACCTGCCACACCTCAGTTCTATTGGGCTTACCCGGGCAAGTGGGACTCTGCCTGGGTTGTCATATAGTTCCCTAGCTGCTCATGGGAAGACAATAAAATAAGCAAAGAATAGCATTAGGGGATGCCATACTGCCATCTCAAAGCAGAGAAGAATAGACTTTAATGCAGCAACGTAAGGCCTCCAATCGTTTCCTTCCCTGGTGACACCATGGTAAGAACGTAGGGCTCCCCAGCAAGGTTACGCTTATGCCCCCCAATATCTGCTAGAACAGCTGGGAATCTTTCATGACCACGAAGGCTCTTTTTGTGGAAAACTTTGAGGTCAAGTTTGGGGAGGTGGAAGGAATGTCTAAGATGAGATCTGGATCTGTCCTGATAACTATGTCATCCCCAGCCCAAGCATGGGCATTGCTTGCCTGTGACAAGCTGGGTGATGTTCCCGTTAGCATCACCCCTCATAAGAGCTTGAACATGGTCCAGGGAATTATATTTCATAAGGACTTTTTATTGCAGTCTGACAAAGAGTTACGGAAGAACTAAGAGAGGTGAGGAGTACAGTTTATCTAGCACGTTTCATCTACATCTACATGAGATACTCTGCAAAGCACATTTAAGTGCCTGACAGATGGTTCATTGAACCACCTTTATACTATTTACCTTCACACTTCTCATTATTTAGAGTCAATAGCCAATTTTTACACCATAGTGGTATCTTAGTTAGATCATTCTGCAGTTGGTTTTCATCTTTGGATGATTTTACTAAACAGTAAATGATGGCGTCATTTGCAAACAACATAAAAGAGCTGCTTAGATTTACTCCCAAATAGTTTATGTAAATAAGGAACAGCATAGGACCAATAAATAACACTACCCTGTGGAATGCCCGATATCACCTCTGTTTTAGTGAATGCCTTGCCATCGATTACTATAAACTGTGTCCTCTCTGACAGGAAAGCCCCTATCCAGTCGCAAACTTGGGGCGATATATTATAGGGGTATCCACCAGCGAGTTTATAGGGGTAGCCACTGGTGTCTTCATTGGCTTTTGAGGGCAATTCATTGCATGAGAAAGTTAAGGTGATGATATACTGGTGTGACATTAAGCCCTACATTCCTCCCCCTATGTGCTGCTTCAAGTTCTGGAGGTTTGGACACATGTCCTTCCTGATGTGATGCCAACCCTACATGTCGGGACTGTAGATGTGCATCACACCCAGACATCCCTTGTGCCCCTCCTGTGAGCTGTGTAAACTGCAGGCAACACCACTTTCCTTGCTTGCCATACTGCACGGTTCTTCATAAGGAGTATAAAATCATGGAATATAAGACTGTGGACTGGTTGTTGTCATACTCAGAGGCAACATCCTATGCCACATCAGCACCACCATCACCTCTGCCATCCATGTTAAGACCTCCTACTGCCCCATCTTCCATAGCGGGCCCTCCAGCCCAACTGAGAACACCTGCCACCTTGAGTTGTCTCCAAGGTCCGTACTTTGGGAGCAATAACATCTCCATGTCTGGGGACATCAGTCCCCAGCCAGAGAAACAACAGGAATAGCTTTCCAAATTTGTGTCTGACAGGAAGACTTCCTAAGTAATAGAATGCAAGTACACTGTTCTCGACAGCGAGTGTTCAGAGATGAGTGTATCATCAGGCGTGCCCCAGGGGAGTGTAATAGGACCACTGTTATTTTATGTCTACATAAATGATCTGATGGAGAGAGTACCTTGTAATTTGCAGCTGTTTGCTGAAGATTCTCTTGGTGTATGGGAGTGTGTCATCATTAATTTACTGTAATAGCATACAGGATGACTTAGACAAAATTTCTAGTTGGTGTGAAGAATGGCAGCTAGCTCTACCCGTATCAGAGTGGCCGAGCGCACTGAGGTGCTATGCTTCGATGCCTGAGGCCGTTCTCCGTCGGGGGTTTGAATCCCCCCTTGGGCATGGATGTTTGTGCTGTCTTTAGTATAAGTTAGTTTATAAATAGTTTGTAAGTTTAGGAACTGATGACCCTGCTGTTAAGTCCCATTAGCTTCACAAACATTTGAACAGCTAGCTTTAAATGTAGAAAAATGTAAGGTGATTCCCCAGAGTAGGAAAAACAATCCCATAATGTTCAAATGCAGCATTAGTAGTGAGCTTCCTGATACAATCACGCCATTCAATATCTAGGTGTAACATTGCAGAGAGATATGAAGTGGAATGAACATGTAAAGACAGTTGTGAGTAAGGTGGACAGCCAACTTTAGTTTATTGGGAGAATTTTGGGAAGAAGTACTTCATCTGTAAAGGAGATCGTGTATAAAATGTTTTACAACCACATCTTTAGGATTGCTTAAGTGTTTTGGATCCACAACAGATCAGTTTAAAGGAAGTCATGGAAGCAGTTCAGAGGCGAGCAGCTAGGTTCATTACTTATAGGTCCAACCAATGTGCGAGTGTCACAGAAATTCTCTGGGAACTCAAATGGGTACGACTGGAGGGAAGAAGACATTCTTTTCAAGAAATTCTGTTGAGGTAATTTAGAGGGCCGGAATTTGAAGCTGACTGCAGAATGATTCTGGCACAGTAAATTTAAATAATCTCTTTTAATAATTTTCTTTTCTCTTTCTAACAAGTAAAGCATATCCTTTTTATTGTTTAATTCTTATTCATAAAACACAGCATAAATTTTAGTTTGCTCGGTCTAGGAACTTTGTGCATCTTTGATTATACATACAGTGATTTTAGGCCTAATTTTTCATTTGTAGCTACAGATTTAGTATTATAATACAATTTTATGTGCGTTTACACACTGTACTAAAATTATATACATATATTAGGGTGCTGTATAACTTTAGTGTCTCCTTTGATCTTTATTTAATAAAATGATATTGTCATCATTTATCTAAATCTCGTAAAACAAATTTGTAAGCAACCATGAGTGCAAAATCTTTGATCTGTCATAGGAAAGTTAGTTCTAGGGTTCTAGCAAATGTTGTGACAGATGGTGTCACTTCGTAGAATGTAGCGGCATGGGGACTGGGAAAATGAATTAGACTCTTCCATTTTATTGTAAAGTTTGTTCAAGGGACAGGAAAATAGCAGAAAATATGGGGATGACTAGAGCCCTTCTGGCTGAATTGGATTTATTTATTTATTTCAAGATCCATAGGTCTACATGAGAACATATCTCTGGATGTAGAACATGTCAAAATTTTTTACATTACTTTGTAGTACAAGTACTTTGTTCTTATCCTATAAATAACAGAAATTGGTTAGTTCATCATATAACCTCATATATGTAGACTTCAGAAGAAATATACAGATATACATAAATTTGAGCTAAAATTACACTGTACATAAACAAAGAATGTTGAAACCACTGTAAGGTCCACAAAAATAAATATAAGCTTTTTCAGAAGATATCAAGCATTTTTGTTAATAAATTAATCTACATTATAATAAAATCCAACTAGAAGATACTGCCATAATGTTTCTTTACATTTTGGTATGTATGGAACCAGATCTTTAATTTTTGGTGGGGGAGGGGGGCATTAAAAATCTTGGTGCCACTCTATAGAACCCCCTTCTGAACTGTATGCTTCTTTTTCAGATCATAATAAATATCTTTTTCCTACAGGTGTTGTAAATTATGATATGAACTACTGATTTTTCCATAAACTGCTGGTTTTAGAGACAAAGCATATCAGGGAACAAATATATTTGGTAGTCATCATACAGATTTCGAAATCTCTAAACACCTAATTCTTATAGCTCGCTTCTTAGCTGTAGATTGATTTCCCCAGAATATTATTCCATAGGCCATATGTTGATGAAAGTAGCCAAAGTAAGCTGTGATCATCTCCTTACTGTCTGTTATTATTCTCAATGCAAATGTTGCTGAGATTAATCTTTTACACATTTCTTGAATATGGTGATGCCATTTCAGTTTGCTATCTATATGCAGACCCAAAATTTTGGTGGACTCAACCTTTAAAATTCCATGTTCATCCATTTTTAGATTAATTTCATTGGAAATATATGAATTACAGGGAAAATGAAGATAATTTGTCTTTTTTAAATTGACAGAGAGACCATTAATTTGAAACCAGTTCCGTAACACAGGGTGACTTGGGACAGTGGGGTGCCCCAGGACATTTCGCAGTGTATTGTTTTTTATTATTTTTGTAGCAGTGAATGGCCCTAACTTTGTTTTGATGATTGTGATTGTTTATGTGATGGTATGTTTGTGTCCTCAAATTAAAGGGAGCAAATTACTATAAAAAATACATTGTCTAAATGTCCCAAGTCACCTTATTGTCCCAAGTCACACCATGTTATGGTTTACCACATCAGTAAAAGCCTCATTTACTATCCCATTTGCATTTTCCTGAGAGATAATTGATAGTGTGGTGTCATCAGCAAATGCAGAGTTTTGTCATCAATACAGAATATAATGCTACAGTTCCCTCATAAGATGAAAGAATTGTCAACACGTGGTATATAGGAAAGGGCACAATCATTAAAGACATACATACTGTGAACAATGACAATAATGTAACACCATAAAGAACAAGAGATTTGTAAAATTACAGAAAGACATCATTCCCCTGAACAACAATACATCACCTCGCACAATGTGTATAACACAAGTTTTGCTACAGAGTTTTTGATCAGTGGGTTTGGAAACATCCTCAATACACTTCAGATCTTTAACCAAGCAATTTACATCTTTTCAGTGAGCTGAAAGAACAACTGTGGAGTAAAAAGATTTTAAAATAATGATGCTATTTGCATAACAGTCCTCAAATGGTCAACACAGCACCTGCCATTAACAAACTTGGAAATGAAGCAACTTCTAATATTAGCCATCATTGGGCCACAGTCAAGAAATTATGGTTGATACCCAGAGAACCCACATTTTCCAAAATTTATTGAACAGTCTAAGCTGTTCCAAAATTGAGTTGTGGACGTGGCCATGTCTGTTGGGCAGGAGTGTAAAAACTGCACACTTGTGTGCAATCAGGGATCCTGCTGCATGCGGACCAGGATGGATATATGGGTTGCACATGAACTGTCAACACTGTACAGAGAAAAATTGGTTAGCAAGGAGACCATGACCAAATTAATACATTATAACAGAATAAGTTTTGTAAGGTGGCATTATTTTCCACCATCCAATATTTGTCTTCCAACTGACCAGAATATGGAGATATGTGCAAATAATAATCAGAGTTCTTCAATAGGCAACATTACATTCTTGAATTGAGTATACACACCATGTGTAGGCCTGTCTGTATTATTGAGGAAACATTCCTGAATTAATTTATTCCCTAATATGTGGATGCGTAACTGGGTTGGAATTGTAATGTTTCTTAGTTCAGTGAAATCCAGCCACTGATGAGAGAATGCTGTAGCTGGGAACCACCATTGAGCATATTTTCAACAGCCACATGTGTGAAATGATGGGTTATGGTGGATAGCATGTCTTTCGTCACTGACCAGTGGATTAGTGGCTTATAGTAGGTAGGAATGCCCCAAATGGATGGGCTGTCAGTTAACAGGTCTAATCATACCACCCAGTTAGTGGTTTTCACAGAACACTTGGCCCCTCAAGGATATCGTTGGTTTACACATGAATGTGTGAAAATTTCAGCTAATTACTGTGGGGAATACTGACACAGCCATATACATGTGACAATGTGAAGTTTATTTGTAGAGTTCCCTAGAGGGAAAGAGTAGGAAAGAGCCTGCACTGGCTGTTGCTGGTTTTGGACAGTGTGTGCTTCATTCATTCTTTTATTTTGGAAATGCAATGTTGTTAGGAGGTAGCCCACAATTCTAAAAAGGGAGATTATTGTTGGCGTTCTCAAGTAGGAACATCAGAGGATTAGCCATGCACATTGAGATGCCATGCTGCGGTGCATGCAGCCATTCGCCATCAGGGGTTTAAGTCCCCCATTGGGCATGGCTGTTTGTGTTGTCCTTAGGTTAGTTTACCTTAGTTTCAGTTGTTTGTAAGCTGCGGACTAATAACTACACAGTTGAGTCCGATCGATTACCAAACATTTGAACATCAGAGACTGAGCAGGTACTGATATGAGCTCAGGGTTAATATACTTAAGTTAGGTCATAGTTCTTTGAGAATATAAGATGATTCTGAATTTCTCCTAATGGATGGGGAGAGATGCATCTGAGAGATGATCAATCAAGCAGCAGCTGCTTGAGCATCTACTATCATAAAGTTTCTATTAACTCCACTTAATGGCTAGTGAGTTCCATGCTTGTATCTGTGGTGTGTGGGACTCTTTAGTTCTGTCGGTAGTTTATGGACAGTTGTGTGCTGTGTCGTGTTGCAGATATTTGGTGAATCAATAGCAGTACTCATGCAGTGGTGTACAAAACCCTGCAGTGTTCTGCTCTGCAATTACATTACCATGATATGTGGCTGCTCTGGCATTTTGTAGAGTAACGGGAAATTGTGGGAGATATTTCATTTGCATTTCACTAAGTTCTCCCAACTGATTCTAGCTTTGTAGCTTTCTTTCAGTTACAAGGTGACAAGGTCAGTCACTCTGTTTATTACTCAGATTGCAGAATTTCAGTAAAGGGTGAAATTAGATAAGGGATTGTTTGTGTCATACATTAGTTTAACTTATTTATTCTTAACTATCATTATCATCATCATCATCATTCATCATCATCATCATCACCATCATTAGAGACTCATTATGCCTTTCAGCGTTCAGTCTGGAGCATAGTACCTCTAATAAAATTCCTCCATGATCCCGTATTCAATGCTAACATTGATGCCTCGTCTGATGTTGTGCCTTTTACTTCAAAATCATTATTCACCGAATCTAAGTACTTTCTTCTTGGTCTACCTTGACTCCTCTTACGCTCCGCTGCCGAGTTCATGAGTCTCTTAGGTAACCTTGCTTCTCGCATGCAGGTAACATGACCTCACCATCTCAGTCTGTTTGCCCTAACTGCTTCATCTATGGTGTTCATTCCCAGTTTTTCTTTGATTTCCTCATTATGGACACCCTCCTGTCATTGTTCCCATCTGTTAGTACCTGCAAACATTCTTGCTACTTTCATATCTGTAATCTCTACCTTATGAATAAGGTAACCTGTATCCACCCAACTTTCACTCCCATACAACAAAGTTGGTCGAAAGATAGAGCGGTGCACTGCTAACTTAGTCTTTGTACTGACTTCCTTCTTGCAGAAGAGAGTAGATCTTAGCTGAGTACTCACTGCATTAGCTTTGCTGCACCTCGATTCCAGTTCTTTCACTATGTTGCCATCCTGTGAGAAAATACATCCAATCCATGAATAGTATGAACAATAGTGGTGAAAGGTTACAGCCTTGTCTTACCCCTGAAACTACCCTGACCCATGAGTTTAATTTGCCGTCTACTCTAACAGCTGCCTGGCAGTCTACGTAAAGCCCTTTAATTGCCTGCATAAGTTTGCCTCCTATACCATAATCTTGTAGAACTGACAATAGCTTCCTCCTAGGAACACGGTCATAAGCCTTTTCTAGATCTATGAAACATAGATACAATTCCCTGTTCCACTCATAGCACTTTTCCATTATCTGCCCTAAGCTGAAGATCTGGTCCTGACAGCCACTGAGAGGCCTAAAACCACACTGATTTTCATCTAACTTGTCCTCAATTAATACTCGCACTCTCCTTTCAACAATACCTGAGAATATTTTGCCTACAATGCTAATTAAAGAGATACCTCGATAGTTGTTACAATCTTTTCTGTTTTCATGTTTGAAAATTGGCATGATCTTACCACTTTCATCCAGTCAGACGGAACCTGTCCTGATTCCCACACCTTCTCAATTATCCTGTGTAACCATTTGAGACCTGATATTCCACTGTATTTGATTAGTTCTGGCTTAATTTCATCCACCCCAGCTGCTTTATTGCACTGCAATCTACTGACCATTTTCTCCACTTCCTCAAATGAGATCCTGTTTCCATCATCATACCTATCCCATTCTACCTGAAAATCTGACACATCATTTAACGTTTCACTTACATTGAGCAATTCTTCAAAATATTCCTTCCATCTGCTCAAGGTATCCACAGGATTAACTAGTAGCTTTCCTGACCTGTTCCAAACACTTGTTAATTCCTTCTTCCCTTCCTTTCTAAGATTGCTAATTATGCTCCAAAATGGTTTTCCCACAGCTTGACCCAGAGTTTCTAGCTCATATCCAAGGTCTTCCCATGATCTCTGCTTGGAGTCTGCAATTATCCTTTTGGCTTTGTTTCTTTCTTCAACATAACTCTCTCTGTCTGCCTGATTTCTAGTATGGAGCCATTTTTTAAATGCCTTCTTTTTCTTTTTACAGGCTGCTTTGACTGTGTCATTCCACCAAGCTGTCTGCTTCTTCCTGCCTTTACACACTACTGTTCCGAGACACTCTCTAGCTACTTCCAGTAGTGTGTCCCTGTACCTTGACCATTCCTCTTCCAGTGACTGTAAATTACAGACTAGAAAAATTTTGACAGAATTCATTTAATATTTGTAAATATTCATAGAAATTTAGTTGCCTTAAATGCATTTTCAGTCAGTAATATTAATCAACTGAATATTAAATCAATGAATATGTGAATGACATATGTCATTTACGAATTTATTGAAAAGAAGGATTGACTTAAGTGCTCTAAGAGTTTCCACAAGTGAATTTAATTTTTATAGGGTCAGAGTTTAACAGAAAAATGTAGTTCAAATGAAAAACACTAATATTTTATTTAGTTTGTGAAACAAGGCATTTCTTTCTTATTACAAGAGACAAAACATTATGAATTAGACTGCTTGCTGCCATTAGATGCAGATTGTTCTCCAATGTTGGGTCATATATATCTGTAGCTTTTATCCTCTTCATAACAGCAAACAGTTGTTCACAATTTTTATAAAGGGGCAAATGTTGATCGGAAAGGATAGGTAGAGAAAAGTAGTTGATGGCATATTTATAGTTGTCACAAGCAGTTTATCCTGTAGCAAAATTGAAGTAGATGGTTCCTGTGAGTTGGTATGGGTAGACATTATACCTGCTCATTAGAATAAATTAATAATTTGTTCTTTTTATTGACCCCCTGACTCAAATGATTTGATTGTGGAAATGTTCAAAGAAAACTGAGATCAAATTTTGAAAATGTAACCAAAGAATAAAATTGTTGGTGTTGACTTTAACTTACCCCCAATAGGTTATTAGCAAAAATACATCTACAGAACTGGGAGCAAGCATAAAACATAATCTAAAAGTTTACTGAACACATTCTATGAAAATTATCTCAGTAAATTAGTTAATGAATCCATTACAACAGTAAATGGGTGTGAAAACATACTTGACCTCCTAGAAACGAATAATCCAGAGATAATAATAAAGAGTATCAAGAGACTCGGGGATTAGTGAACAAAGAGTTGTTGTAGCAAGACTAAATATCTAATTTCCCAAATCCACCAAAATTATATGAACAATATGTTTATTCAAAAAGTGGAAAAAATTCAATAGTGGTTTAAAGCCTTTCAAAACTAACAATATGAGTATAGATCAGATGTGGCTTATATTCAAGAAATGATATTGATAGCTATGGAGAGATGTATACCAAACAAATTAACAAAAGAGGGCACTGACCCACCATGGTACACAAAACAGCTTAGATCACTCTTGCAAAAGACACGAAATTCCAAAGACTGGCAATCTTTTATTGAAACTCGAAATTTAGCGCCAACTTAAATGCGAGAAACTTATAATGGATTCCACACTGAAACCCAGTCACACACTATGGTAGAAAATCTGAGGAAATTCTGATCATATGTAAAATATACTAGCAGCAAATCATCAATACCTTCACTACACAATAGCAATGGTGATGCTACTGATGACAATTCTGCTAAATCAGAACTGCTAAACACAACTTTCCAAAATTCCTTCATGAAAAAATATGAAGCAAATACTCCAGAATTCGACTCAAGAACAGCTGCCAGCATGCATAATTTGGTAGCAGATATCTTTGGAGTAACAAAACAACTTAAATCATTTAACAAAAGCAAGTCTCCCATTCCAGATTGTATACCAATTAGGTTCCTTACAGAATATGCTCATGCAATTGCTCCATATACTGCTATCATATACAACTGCTTGCTTGGCAAAAGATACATGCCCAAAGACTGGAAAGTTGCACAAGTCACTTCAATATTCAAGAAAGGCAGTAAGAGTGATCTGCAAAATTACACACCAAAATTACAACTCACTGACATCAGTTTGCAGCAGGATTTTAGAACATGTACTTTCCTCAAACATTATGAACTACCTATAAGAGAATGAACTATTGGCCCATAGTCAACATGGATTCAGAAAGTATCATTTTTGTGAAAGACAGCTATCTCTTTACTCACAAGAATTGATCCATACTATCAACAAGGGATCTCAAATCAGTTCCATATTTCTAGATTTCTGGAAGGCTTTTGACACTGTACCTAATAAGTGTATTCTAATCACTTGTGTGCTTATGGAATATTGCTAAATGACTGTCATTAAAAGAAAGGCATTATTCACTGCAGTGAGATTTATTTGTGAAATTTATTTCACCAACTTATTCTTCTGAAAGCAAACACATTTTTTAGATCCACTTACATAGGGAGACATGATCATCATAATTAAATAAAAGAAATCAGATTGAAAACAGAAAGATTTCACTGTTCTTTTTGTCTGACATGCTAGCAGAGAATAGAATGACAGAGAAATATCATAAAAGCAGTTTGATGAACCCCCTGCCATGCACTTCAATGTGATTTGCAGAGTATTTATGTAGATTATTACACAAGTTGCCTAGAATTTGTTATTTCCAATGTAAACAACATAATCAGGGAAAAAGATGCACCGTAAAGCATGCTTCAATTAAAGTTATACTCTGGTAGAAGATTGTAAGCTTTTAGTATCATGACTGAATGCTTTAAAAATGAAACTTTTTTTGGCACTAATGGAAATGGAGGCTTTGAATCTGAGGATTGATCCAATATTATAGTTGAAATGAATATACTATCAATTAATACTGAAGGAACAAAGAAAGCAAGCTTAGGGTTTTACATACTGTCTACAGCTGGTCATTAGAGATATTTGAATTTATGGGTAAGGATCCAAACTGAGGAGATCCTCTTGGATGTAAAACGTATCATAAAACAAGACACACAATAAATACTTACAAAATGACATCTGATGTGTTAATGTACACTTGACACTACAAAAAGTGGGCCACCCCTGAATTCGTCATGTGTAGGCTGCACCTGATTGTATGCAACCAAAACAGCACAGATGTGTTGCAGTCCTATAAACACACCACATGAAACTCATTGTACTATACACAACGGGAACTACAAGAGACTACTTGACACCACATCTCCTTACGGCAGTCAGTTCAGACGTAAACCAGTACTGTCATACAACAAATATGAGAAACCACTTTATTAGAGACAAGGCAATCTTCAAAATTTGTAAATTAATTTTCATTAACAATAGGGGAAAGGGTTGTACCTTGGGACAGTTTTACCTTGGGACACTTTTTAATAAAGGCAGTGCACTCTAGTGGAAACTATAAGAAGTATGAAGTAAAGGCCTATTTTCAGAGGGAATAGGATGCCACATTGTATTTGGATGATGTTTGAGATCTGAGGAGGAGTTTTACAAGTTTTCGTGTTTGAAAGTAAAATTTAGCCACTATCCTTACAAGATATAAACTAAAGCTAAGCATAATTATTGATGTTTCTTAAATACAGTGTTGTGGGGCATTGTTTAAGAAAGCTATTGATACCATAAGTTATAAAGACATAAATGTGTACATAGGTTAGGATACTGTTTTCTATTATTGTGTATTTGGTTTTACCTTGGGACACTTCTCCGGTTGCACCTTGGGACACCTGGAAGGTATATGATTGTCACTGATACACCAGAAAAACAAAGAATTGGAGAGGAAAACTAAAAAGAAAACAAGAAAAATAAGTCTTTCCAAAAGAAAGAAGCCACTAAACGGACAAAGGACTTTTCATCTTCCACTTCTTTTGATGAAGAAATTCCCGAGCTTTGCAGTAGCTCTGGAGGTAGCATATTTGATTTTCATCTGAAAAAGAGGATTTCTCATCCTTCTTTCCATATAGAAAAGTAACACTTTCTTGTTTTCAAGGTAGTTGGATCTTGGTAAAATTTGACATCAGTGGCAGATCTCATGTTTACTATGCAGGAGTAGTTTTAGAAAGCACAGAAGAAGATGTAACTGTGAAATTCTTAAGGAAGCAAAGGACCATTTTGTATTCCCTGATGTTGAGAACATCATCATTGTTAATCACAGTAATATAGTGAAAGGAATACCAGCTCCAGTGGTGTGTTGTGGGTTTCATTCATTTAATATTTTATTCCCACCATCTCTTGTTTTAAGGTAAAATAACTTTTGTATTTGGACTAACAAACTTTTACAACCTAATTCCAATACAATTTTTTCATTCATAAAACTAAGAAATTGGAATACATCACCATGTCCCAAGGTAAAACCACCACTGTCACAAGGTGAAACCATAGAGTGTACCTTAGGACAAGTGTCACAAAAGTCTTTATTGGTGAGTGATTGTGTAAATATTGGAGCTAGCGTAAACTGCTGTTCGTTCTACATTACCTAAAATTGATGCCTGTGATGGGGTAAATTTTCAAATTTCTTGTAAAAAAATCATAATATTAAAAAATTAAAATGTAAAAAATGTCTCAAGGTACAACCCTTTCCCCTAGTGACAAATCATCACACTCATTAAATGACATAACGAGTGTTTGTTTGTAAGCTGAATTTTAACCTACTGTTTACCAAAAAGAGCTTGCCTGTTATGTAATTTAAGGCAATGCACAGGTGTTAAAAGCCATGAAGTAATGTTGCAGTAATGGGCGCTGATTAGAACCCAGCACCTATATGAATTGATAACTATGTACATTAAGATGTCACATATTAAATACATGCACCAATAACAAGATACTGGAACCTGAATAATGATGCAAATAATTTTTTCCTGGCAAAGATTCAAACCCATCATATTTCGCCAATGTATTATAGCAATGAATATAATTACAGTTTCGTCAACAGTAGTGCAGTGTACACATATTCAGCTAGATTTAACATAGAGAATTCTGTGCTGCCTGGGACTCCAAACCCTTGCACATAGACATTGTTGACCTTACATGATGTGTCAACCACCACATTCTCCTTGTTAACAGTAGCTAGGATCGCGCTGTTTACGGAGACCTGGATAAGTTTGGTATCCTGAGGAAGCAATAAAATGGTGTGGCAGTATCATATTGAAGAGTTACAGTTCAGAGAAAAATTGGTATCAGAGCTCAACTCCCAGTCCTGTGCCAATATTTAAAGAAGTTTCAATGGCACTAAAAATACGAAATGAAGGTACTATAACCTTACATGACATTGGTTCATGAATGAAAGTAACATTGTTAATGTAAGAAAGCCTACTAGTCATAGTTTCTGCAACAGTGTGTTCTGCCTCTGACAGCAAAAACTGAACCAACTATGTTCCAGTAAGCAAATGGACCAGTTTAATTACAGCACAGTCATGTGTTCTTTGCTTGGTGTTACTGGAGGTGAAGAGGATATGTTTATGGCAATTAAAAACTGATACCCCAATGGAAATCAAACCCATACCTTAGTCATTAAAAGCCAGCCTCAGTCCAACCAAACACCAAATTTTACTTGCTTCAGTAATACATGGTGTATGTGATGCCTCTGCTAAATGAAATGTGAAAACTTAGATAAAACTATTATCTGTAGCATCTTTACCAAAATTAGCATGAACTTTAAAAATGTCTTTTGTTGCCGGGAGTGGCATTTCTGAAGAGAGATGGAAACTAAAATGTTTACAAAACAGATCATTTCTATTTTCCTGAAGCTTAATAATTTGGACTTAAAACAATACTCATTTTGAAAGTGGATATAGCTGGTTTTGGTGACTGAAAGATCTCTAGCAATGCTCAATGTCTAGGATAGGTTGTGATCTAACTGTTTGGTTATGGCTTGGTAAAGTCAATAAAATTTAATGCGTAAAAGCTAGTAGTCTTAAAAAGAATGATCTGGAGCATACCCGAAGGTCTGTATTAGGTTGGGAGGCAACAGTTTGTTTGTGAGTTGGTAAACCCAATGAATGTGAAGGCTGAAATAGCTGGTTAAGGAAAATGAATTGTCTGTAGTGATACCCAATATCTATGTCATGTTGGAAAGCAACAGTTTAGCTGTGAGTTGGCAAAACCAACAAACGTGACAGCTGAAATAGCTGGTTGAAGTGACAGAATGATCCATAGATAATAATGATGATTCATTTAGGTTGGGAGTCAACAGTTTTGTTGTGAGTTGTTGAAGTCAACAAATGTGAATACCGAAATAGTTAAATGAGGTGATGGAATGTTCTGAAGAGCATCCCAAGGTCCACATTAGGTATGGAAGGCAACAGTTTGTTGCTGGGTTGGCAAATCCAATGAATGTGAATGCCAAAGTAGTCGATTGAGGTAAAGAAATGGTCTGTAGCATAATTGAAGATCTACATTAGGTTGTAAGGAAGCAGTTTGGTTGTGAGTTGGTGAAGCCAACAAATGTGAAAGAAGATATAGTTGGTTGAGGTGACAGCATGATCTGTAGGAAAGTTTAAGTTCTAGGTTGGGTTGTGAGGCAACAGTTTGGTTGTGAGCTGGCAAAGTCAGTGAATGTGAAGGTTGAAATAGTGGACTGAGGTAAAGAAATGGTTTGTAGCATGACCAAAGTTCTATGTTAGGTTTGGAGTCCACAGTTTGGTTATGTGTTGCTGTGGCCAAAAGATACAAAAGGAGATATAATTGGCTGTAGCACAGCTTGAGTTCTCAATTAGGTTGGGAGCCAACAGTATGCTTATCGGTTGGCAAAGTCAATAAAAGTGAAAGGTGAAGAGCTGGTTGTGGTGAAAGAATGATCTGGAGCATAGCCCAAACTCTATTTATGGTTGGGAGGCAACAGTTGGGTTGTCGTTAATAAAACTCTTCTGGGTATTAGACCACATTGTCAATATATCAAATATTTCACCGACGTTTTAGTCGTTATTGCAAGCGGCCATCTTCTGGGTGTTATGTTTACTGCTGGATGAGGGAAAGCTGGTGTCTTAAATATTAAATGTTGGCAGTTATCATTGGTGGTTTCAGGGCTCTTATCATTGGTGTTTGCTTTATTTCTTCCTATTGGTGGAAAAGGAAGTCCAGGATTGGTGTTTATATTAATGTTTGCCATTGGTTAAAACTGGCGAATGCGGAACGGGTGGTAGCAGTGACGTGACACTGATGCCTAGCGCCGGCTAGAGTGTGCTGTTTCTGCTGTTGTCTCTGGGCTATGCGGGCCCCTATGGACTGCACTGCGCGCGGTGTCGTCGCGAAGTGCTGCTACTGCTGGCAACCAAGACGTGGGAAGTCTATACCCGTCTTCTCTGTTCATATTTCCGGGTCGCTTAGCTATTTCTATTGCTTCCCTGATTTTCCTCTTCAAAGTGTAGGGTTGTTTTGCCAGTACGGTGCCAGTACAGTTTGCCGCACTCTTTCTGGTGTTCAGATACTGCCGACTTTGTATGCTGTCCCAGCCGAATGTACCTCTCGTGCTCGGCTATCCTTGTGTTAATCGGCCACCCAGTTTCTCCAATGTACACCTGGCTGCACTCACAGCCAATTTCGTAGACTCCAGCAGTGTGCAACTTGTCAGTTTTGTCTTTCATTGAGCCTAGGACATCTCTTATTTTATTGTTGCTGCGGAATATAGGTTTGATTCCCTCTCGATGAAGAATTTTGCCCACTCGTTTGGTGACTCCTTTTACATATGGCTATAGGGCGATGGTTTGTCCTTCCTTTGGCTCTTCCCTTTTACTTCTATCATTAGATGTCATAATTTGCTCAATCATCCTCTTCTCATAGCCGTTTGCTTCGAAGGTGGACCTGATGTTCTGTAATTCAGCTTTCAGGTGTTGTTCATCGCTAATCCGATGGGCCCTCTTAGTTAGAGTGTGGAGCAAGGACTTCTTTTGTGTAGGATGATGGTGGGAAGTTGCGTGAAGGTACTTGCCTGTGCTGGTAGCTTTTCTATATACCCGATGGCCCAGTTTACCCTCTGGCTTCCGGTAAACCTCTACATCGAGGAAAGGGAGCACCCCATTCTTCTCAATCTCCATGGTGAACTGGATCTTGTTGTGCTGTTGATTGAAGTGTTAATGGAAATTCTGCTGCTCCTCTTCTCCATGAGGCCAGATGACAAACGTGTCGTCTACATATCACAGCCAGCAGTCTGGGCATAGTGGTGCGGACTGGAGAGCTGTTTCTTCGAATGCCTCCATGAAGATACCGGCTGCAACGGGCGAGAGAGGTGAACCCATTGCAAATCCATCTGTCTGTTCATAAAATTTCCCTTTCCACCTGAAATAGGTGGTCGTTAAACAATGTTGCACCAGATCGGGTGGAACACATTCCTCTAGGATGTTCATGGTATCCGACACTGGTACATTTGTAAATAAGAACTTCACGTCGAAGCTGACCATCAAATCCATGGTGGAGATTCGTTTTTCTTCTATAAGTGCTACAAAATGGGTTGAGTCCTTGACGTAAGAGTCTGTGTGGCCCACAAGATGTTGGAGTTTCGCTACCAGTTCTTTTACAAGTCGGTGAGTGCGGCCAGGTGTACATTGGAGAAACTGGGCGGCCGATTAACAAAAGGATAGCCGAGCAGGAGAGGTACATTTGGCTGGGACAGCATACAAAGTCGGCAGTATTTGAACACCAGGAAGAGTGCGGCAAACAGATATGTTTTCAGGAAGTCACTGTACTGGCAAAACAACCCTACACTTTGAAGAGGAAAACCAGGGAAGCAATAGAAATAGCTAAGCGACCCGGAAATATGAACAGAGAAGACGGGTATAGACTTCCCTCGTCTTGGTTGCCAGCAGTAGCAGCGCTTCGCGATGACACCGCGTGCAGTGCAGTCCATAGGGGCCCGCATAGCTCGGAGACAACAGCGGCCGCGCATACACAGAGGAAACAGCACGCTCTAGCCGGCGCTAGGCATCAGTGCCACGTCACTGCTACCACCCGTTCCTCATTCGCCAGTTTTAACCAATGGCAAACATTAATATAAACACCAATCCTGGACTTTCTTTTCCACCAATAGGAAGAAATAAAGCAAACACCAATGATAAGAGCCCTGAAACCAGCAATGATAACTGCCAACATTTAATATTTAAGACACCAGCTTTCCCTCATCCAGCAGTAAACATAACACCCAGAAGATGGCCGCTTGCAATAGCGGCCGAAACGTCGGTGAAATATTTGATATATTGACGATGCGGTCTAATTCCCAGAAGAGATTTATTAACAATGACAACGGCCGTGGAAGCCTTTGTTTACAGTTTGGTTGTTGTGTGTTGACAGCGAAAACAGAAATAGATCTGCTATTGCAATGGAAGCTCCATTGGAGGGTAACTAATACAGTGGACTGATTCCTATGGAATTAGGTCCAAAAGAACTGACAATGTGCAGGATCATAAATTAGCAGTAGGCCTAGAGACCCACAAGATGTAAACTTTGCTGACAGTTTAATCGAAAATGTAAATGGTTTATTTGGTAAAGACAGCTTCATAATGCACCTAAATATAAGTGACATGTCAGGTGGAATGATGGAGAAGCTATATGACTTAGAAATGCTCTTAGAGAAGATAAACTGTTGTAATGGTGTGGTGGATGACACTCCAAATAATGTGCGCCGTCACCTATGTGTGTACCTGTGGTCACTAGGAGGTGTGCCTGCTGCCACCAGTCCCCCTTCCAGGCCGTGTAAATTACCTTGATGACATAGTGGTCATGGGGGCCAGTACCGCTGAGCATCTTCGCAATCTGCGGGCCCTTTTTCAAGTCTTACAGGCCGCTGGACTCCACTGTAATCTGGCAAAGTCTCGTTTTTTCCAGCCATTAATCCCCTACCTCGGGTTGGAGATCTTGTCAGCAGGGGTATGCCCATTGCTGGATCGCATTACAGCCGTTACTTCTTTGTCACACCACACATCCGCCAAAGGATTTGCAGATGTTTTTAGGCAAGATCACCTACCACCACCGTTTTCTGCTGGGTGCAGCTACTAAGCACAGCCCCCTCACCATCTGCTCCATAAGGGTGTACCCTTTCAGTGGTCAGATGACAGCGAACGTGTATTTTGTCAGCTCAAGCAGCTTCCAATGTCAGCTCATTGCTTGGCCCCCTACACTTCGAGACAGCACCTGGTCCTTGCTACTGACACGTCCCAATATGGCACCGGAGCAGTGCTAGCACACAAGTACTCAAGTGCTCGGGTAGTTCAGAACGCCACATCACATACACTTGTAAAATGTTGACTCATACTCAGCAACGCTATTCTCAAGTTGAAAAAGAGGTTTTGGATATTGTTTACACACTTAAAAAGTTTCATGTGTACCTTTACGATGTCAAGTTCCACGTCATCATGGGCCACGAGCCGTTGGTCTCGCATTTTCAGCCTACCACAGCATTGCCGGGATAAGGCTGCACATCGTCTTCAGTGCTGGGCACTCTTCTTGTCCTGATACAATTATGAAATTCATTTCTATCCCACCACCCAGCATTCCAATGCTGACACACTGTCGCGCCCCCTGTGGTCCAGACCCAGATTTTGATTGGAAAGAGCTTCTCTGTTTTTATTTGGATGAGGAAGCAAAGGCTATGGTCAAGGTTTCCCTATCATGTCTTTTGAATTATTGGTGGCTGTCTCTTCCGATCCACTGCTGCGCACAGTTTTGGGATACTTTCGTCATGGCTGACCAGATCTTCCCCTGTGCCAGGCTTCAAATCCCCTGTGGAATTATTACTCTTTCCCTATGGCGCTTTTCCTAATGTGAGGGGGTTCACTTATTGCCTACCGAGGATTTCCAACCTTGCATGGTCATGCCTTCTGCCCTACGCTCAAAAGTTCTGTCGTTGCTGCATTAGGGACACGGGGGCGCCTCTCAGCAGGCAGCTCTATGGACATCACTTTCCCCTTGGCCTCGGCCAAACGTGCCTTGGGAGCATATGCATGTGGATTATGCTGGCCCCTTTCTCCGCTCTTATTGGTTTTTTGTAATTGATGCATACTCAAACTTTCCTTATGCTGTACACTGCCATATGATGTCTATGGTCATGACCACCATGTCCCAACCCCACCCTTCCACCCCCAGTCCAATGGTAAGACAGAATGGTTTGTCTGCACATTCAAAGTCCAAATGCAAAAATATGTTGAGTCTTCTTCAGTGTACAAAACTTTCCTCCGGTTCCTCTCTTCATACTGGTTCCCTCCGGTAAATGATCACAGCCCTGTAGAACTCTTGCACGGTCCCCAATTGTGCATGTTACTCCATCTCCTCTTGCCACAAGCCTGGACACCCTCTGCTCCGTCACCAAACCGTTACTCCCTGGGCTCCGCCATCTGTGCGTGAGGGTTTGGCCGCAGCCCCCACTGGCTGCCAGGTATCGTCATGGCATGCCAGGGCCATTGCTTCTGTTCTGTCTGCACTCCGGGGAGTGTAGTACACTGACACTGAGATCAGTTAGCTCCCGAGTTCCAGCCAAGCGACCTCCACCTCCGCAGACTCCATCACTACCACCTCATCTGCCTCCGACCTGCGACCAGTGGGGGCACCTCCACACCCGGGAATGCTGTCTCCAGCTCCGGAGGGCAGCAGGGATGAGGGCAAGCACAATACAGGCCAGCTCTATGTTGACCCAAGGGCTGGCCCCATCATCAGAGATGGGGGCTCTGCCTTCTCCAATATTGGGACACTCCTATGCCCCAAGGTCGCCCATCATAGCTGGCTGGATCCCACTGCAGACAGGCCGCCTTCGACCACCACGTCCAAATCAGTATCGGGTGTACAGCCATGTGCCAGCTCGCCGGCTCACTGATGACTCCAATGCAGGAAATATCGATGGACCTCGCCTGAGTGTGTTCAGCGCCCATTGAATCTCCTGCTGAGGGGGGGAGGAGTGTTGTAATGTCGTGGTGTGGCCGCGACCTATGTGTGTGCTGCCGGCCATGAGACAACAGCACAGGTAGCAACTGGCACACCACGTAGCGACCGCCGGTACCTGGGCAGGTGAGGCCACTCTCCACTCGGGCAGTTGCTGTTTGCTGCGCGGGAGTAGCCGAGCGGTCTGGACCGCCACGCTGCAAATAGCGAGGCTTCCTGCATCTGAGGTTGGAATCCATCCTTGGGCATGGATGTGTGTGTTGTCCTTAGGTTAGTTTCACTTAGTTTAAGTAGTTTGTAAGCTGTGGACTAATAACTATACAGTCGAGTCCAATAGATTTACAAACATTTGAACATTTTTGAGTTGTTGTTTATCACTGTAAGTGAGTGGTTCACAGTGTCAGTAGAGTACTGGGTCTAGTTTTTGTTGTGTGACCATAAACTCTGTAAAAGTTATATGTTTGAATGAACATTGGCTTAAAGGGAACAGTCTTACACTACTAAATTCACTTTCAGGATACAAGTTAGCAGCAAGTTTTTTCAGAAATAATGGGCATAATGCTAATGTGTATTAGTTGAACAGACACAAAACTTAAAAGGAAAATTACTTTCAGTTGTTTGAATGAGGAACATATATTCAAAAGCTGTTGCATTGAGCTGTTGGAATATGGTTTACTAATCATAAGCATATATCATGTACCAGAATATTGGGCTACCTGTGCATTTCTAGAGAAATCTGAAACTTTGCTTTGTAGGTTGCAGGTAGGGAAACCACATAAATAGATTGCAATTTGCACTGATTTTAATATAGATATAAGAGATAAAAACAGATTTGTCACCTCCCTGAAGGATTTATTGGCTACAAATGGCTTAATACTAAATTTTAGCGAGTACACCAGGATAACAACTACTTCTGGAACAAGCATTGGTAATATATGAGCAGCAAAAATTATGGTGACAGAAAAACTTGTGTTAGAATTAGGAATATCTGATCATTCAGCACTGTTTATCTCATTACCATACACAGAGAAATCATATATATCTATATTAAAATGGTTCAGACATTTCAGACACCATATGTAAATACATTTGCCTTGAAATTAAATGACACTGGACCTTCAGCAACCAGAGTTCAGTAAATAGTAACTACAACACATTCATATCTGAAATCAAGAACATTTTCAATCAATGCTTTCCCCTTGCAACAACATGTGACAAATACAATAAAAGAAACACATGGATTACAAAAGATATCCAGACCTCTAGTGTTAGAAAGTGGGAATTACATAAGGAAGCTAAAACAAATCATGATGCTAAGTTTCTCAGCTACAAAAACAAAAAATATTTGATCAGGTAGTTAAACAGGCAAAATAAATGGCAAACAGTAAATATATAGCTAATGCCTCAAACAAATCAAAAGTAATATGGCAGGTTGTCAAGAAGGAAACATGTAATGAAGAAACAAAAAAAAAAAAAATAATTACAAACTAGAAATTGATGGGAAAATTGTTACTAATACTAGATACATCTTTGAAGAATTTAATAAGTACTTTATACCCACAAACAAAACGTTTAACTTCGCACCCCTCCACAAAAATAGGCCTAATGCAGTACTGCAGGAATCAAATTCACTCAAGTATCATGCCAGGAAGTAGGCAACACCATAAAAACAAAATTAATTCTGTGGACGGGGATTAAATTCCAAGTATCATAAAGGCAATATATGCCAGTATTGCACCTCAACTCTGTAGAATAATAAACCAATCATTTCATGAGGGCTGCCTACCAGACAAACTGAGATATGCAGTTTGTCCTATCTACAAAAATGGCAAACAAGATGAATTAGGAAACTTCCCCACTATCAATTTTTTCTAAAATAATAGAACATATAGTATGGAAGCAATTAGAAAAGTACAATAAAGAAGGTAATATTATTCTTAATAAGCAATATGGGTTTAGGAAGGGATGAAACACTTTGCAAGTGGTTAATGAACTAATCTCTAAAGTAAGTAAATGCCCTGACAATGAACAATGTGTATCTGGTATTTTTATCACCTCACAAAGGTGTTTGATACAGTAGGCCATACGTTACTGCTCCAAAGATTGGGTACATATAGCTTCCATGAAAAATCTATATGATGGTTTTCCTGTTACCTCAAAACCAGATACCACAGGGTGGTGATACGTCGAAAGGGTAAAAAAACTTGCTCGATACTAGGACCATTCCAATTCATATACTACTTACATGACATTCCTTGCAAAGTAAATACAGACAATACTATACGCGGACGACTCAGCAGCAGTGGTCTGCTGCAAAAACATTGAAGAATTAGCATGGACCACGAAACAAACTCTACAAGACCTTGAAGAATGGATAAAAAAATGCTATGAAATTAAATCTGGAAAAGATCCAAATCATAAACTTCAGGATCAAACAAAACACTGAATGTATATCGCAAATAGACTATACAGGTACAGAACTGACCACAGTTGAATCTGTAAACTTGAGTCTTGCAATAATTTTAAGAAAAAACTTGTCATGGACTGACGATGCGTATAGTTTACTGAAAAGATTCAAAATGTTCAAATGTTTGTTAAGCTTATGGGACTTAACTACAGGGTCATAAGTCCCTAAACTTATAAAGTACTTATGAACTACCTTACACTAAAGACGGCACAAATATCCATGCCCTAGGGGGGATTCGAACCCCCGACCGTAGTGACCGTGGAGACCGTGACTGAAGTGCCTCAGTCTCCTTGGCCACCGCGGCTGGCACTGAAAAGATTAAGCAGCTAAATTTACCCAATGAGGGTACTATACAAAGTAATGGACTTATCGGTGAAGAAAGTTGCATACTACCATGCATATTTCATAAAAGCTATTATTTGAAAGCCTGGACTTAATGACAATCTCCTCTATCTTCATATAAGAAATGCTACTCTTGTCTCCCATAGTAGCTAATCTTTTTATGGAAGATTTGCAGGACAAAGCGCTTGAGATGGCGCCATTCAAACCCAAATGCTTCTGGAGGTATGTAGACTATACCTTTATTGTATGGCCACATGGGTCCACCACTCTGTCTTCATTCTTAGAACATCTTAACTCACGACATCCAAACATCCATTTTCCATGGAAGTGGAGGAAAATGGAAAGCTCCCGTTTCTGTATGTCATGGTTCATCAAAATGAAGACGGTTCCTTCGGCACGGTGTTTCGTAAAACAACACACAACGAACTGTATCTGCAAGCTCCGAGTTGTCATCACCCTTCTCATTGTAGTGGTGTACTACGGACACTTGTACATAGGGCAAAAGCGATCTCAGATGCAGATTCTTTATCAGCAGAACTCGGTCATCTTCGCTCTGTGTTTGCGCAGAACGGCTACTTTGAAAAACAGATTCGCGCTGCATTTTGACCAGTTCGCTCGAAATCTCAAGAGGAACCAGGAGAAGCAGATAACCCCGCAAGGATGTTTTTTCTTCCCTATGTTGGTGGTGTGTCCTTCAAGATTGGTAGACTCGTAAAAAAAAAAAAAAAAAAAAAAAAAAAAAAAAAAAAAAAAAACCCAAAACCATAGTATAAAGTGTATCTTCTGCCCTCCAGCGATAATGTAGACATTGCTGGGCTCCGTAAACGACAACCTCAGTCTCAGAAGATCAGGAATATATGAAATCCCGTGCCAGTGTGGAAATTCTTACATTGATCAGACGTGTCGCACTGTGAACGATAGATGCGACGAACATCACACTAGCGTCACACTAGGTAGGGTCAACTGGAAAAAATCGGTTGTAGCTGAACATTCTCTTTATTCTGGACACGGCATGAAATATGAAGAGACCAAGATCCTCTCTTCCGCTTCCACCTACTGGGATGCCATAATCAAAGAAGCCGTTGAAATACGCATCGCCAAAGACTTAATTAATAGAGACATTGATTTCCAACTCAGTAAGGCTGGAAAGGAAGGTTGTAGCTGAACATTCTCTTTATTCTGGACACGGCATGAAATATGAAGAGACCAAGATCCTCTCTTCCGCTTCCACCTACTGGGATGCCATAATCAAAGAAGCCGTTGAAATACGCATCGCCAAAGACTTAATTAATAGAGACATTGATTTCCAACTCAGTAAGGCATGGGAACCGGACTTGACGGTACTGAGACATCGTCAGCCGTAGGAATACGAGTCACCAATTGACGCAGATGGGTAATCCTAGCCAAGACGTTTTAAAACGCGGACTCATATCTCCTGTGGCGCGCATACAAGGGGTCCACCGCCAGCTGCCGCTCATGCCCGCGCTGCATCTGCGCAGACGGTCCACCGGTAGGGAACTCTCAATGTTTACGCCGTTGACGCTTTGGTCTACGATGACGTCACACCAGCGCCGGCGCCTGTGCTATGGCAACAAGCCAGCATATATATATTGGCTACCAGAGCAGTAACAATGTCAGTAGCACCTTAAAATGGTGAGCAGCTGTCTCGCTGAAATATTGTGCGAGTATTGCAATACCATCCGACGTAGCTCATGTGAACCTTTCAAGAATATATTACGTCAGAAAAGCCTGAAACCGTACATCTGGGCCGGCCGCGGTGGCCGAGGGGACTGAGGCGCGCCAGTCACGGTCTGCACGGCCACTACGGTCGGTGTTTCGAATCCCCCCTCGGGCATGGATATTTGTGCCGTCCTTAGTGGTAGCTAGTTCATAAGTAGTTTGTAAGTTTAGGGACTGATGACCCTATAGTTAAGTCCCATAATCTCTACAAACATTTGATCATTTTCGTACATCTGGTACCTCTATGGGGAGGAGATGGTGAATAGTAAACGTGAGTTTGATAAACTTCGTAACAAGAAAAACAGTGTTGTGCTCAATTGTATTCTTATTGAGATGTCGGGACCAGCACATTATACCGACATTTGCTAAGATTACCCATTATGTTGACGTTTTGGCGGCCAAGAGGATCAAAACGTGCAAGACTTGGGACTTGCTTCCAAATACAGAGAAAATGAAGAAGTAAGGTTGCAGATTCAGATGTGTGCTTCTCTGGCATTCCTTCGACCGGGAGATGTCTGCGATGGCTGGCTCGAAATCCATTCACAAGCATCAGATATCCCCAAGCTGTCTCAGTTTTTCAGCTATTTCGTAGACAGGTGATTAGAAAACGATGAAATCCCTATCAGAGTTTGGAGCTGATACAGACTGCACCATCGTACCACCAACGCTGTAGAAGGTTGGCACAACAAGATTAATAATTTGCTTTGGAAACCGAATCCTAAAATTAAAGACGTAATCAAGTGCATGAAGACGGAAGCAGAGAACTCGGCACGTGCTTTAATGAGATCAGAGTTAGGTATGGAGGGAAAACGAAAGAAAAAAACATGTGAAACTCGATGAAAGGATGGCAAAAATAGTAAAAAAGTACGAAGAGGATGGTGACATCAGGGCCTGTTTGAAAACGATCTCTTACCTTCAAAGATTTGAATAAATTCATTGGCCTAGTTTGAGACAACGTATGTGAAAAAATGTACAAAGAAATAATAATTTAAAAGTTAATAAAATAAATAAAAAAATTAAAAAACTTATTTTAAACACGCCTGAACGACAATGTATTCTTGTCATTTAGCCAGTCCAAAGCTTGGATAAAGTGTGATGGAAGTCTGTTTATTACGAAAATTCCGTAAACATAACATGATCATTTCCTGGAAAAAGCGAATTTCTTATATGGGGCACTGTGACTTTTTGTAATATATTGTCTCTCTGACGCAATCATTAACATCCAAATCTTCAAAAAGGTTTTACTTATGACCAGTTTCTGCCAATGTCAACTACCTCCAAAAACAATGGAAAACTTAAAACCTAATTACAAAAATATAATTTAAAAATCATACCTATTCTTCTTTACAAAACTTTATATTAAAATAAATATAAAATAATATACTCCTTATACCTCTGGATGGTATATGTAATGTAAAGAACATAATATATGATGGCGTACGAAAAAAGGGTAGGATTATGCACATAATTAAAGATCATTGGATAAAACTCACATACAAGCTGTACATGGCTTCTTCCGCTCCTACCAGTACATGCGCATATCCCCTGTACGTGATTTCAAAATAGAATAACAACTGGCAAGCCGTCAGAAAAACTAAAGCATACAGTTTTGGAAGCAAAGAGTTAAAACTGCGTTCAGAACGACACATAATCTTAAAGTGCGATTGCGTGAAAATATACCACAAAGGAAGCCAAATATGCAAATTACGGGGTTTATCAATGTCCTGTCGCTGAGAAGCCCTCCACTGGCCAGACTCGAAGGTCCTTCATACGTGGCGATTTCAAGAAATTACTTAAGGTAGCAAGAAAATTGCATTAAGTTTGCATTTTTACAAGGAGAAATTTAGCATAGATAATATTGAAGATCAAATGGAAATGGTGCACAAAAGCGACTCTACGTTGGAGATACGATTGCAAAAAGAAATGAGCAAAATTAATTTTCTCCTAATGCCTTCTTTAAGATTTATGATGTTATGCCGTCCTGTCAGAGCCGCGTTAACACCGCCCTTCAAATGACCACCAACGGCAACAAAATGTCCTGCTGCCGGAAGAACAACGTTGAATGTTGACATAATGTTCAACGATATTCCCTCTTTTAAACGCGTATTGCACTGGCTCTAATTTTTTCCTATTTTCCCTTGTTTTACGATGTATTCTCTGTCATGGTATGGAAAATCATGGCATTCATTGTAGCCGTAAACACGCACTCTTATTATTATGTAAATTATTTTATGGTTCACACACTCTCGTTTTAATGTATGTCTTAATACGCGAGTTCATATTGCTGATTCTATATATTTTACATTTGGCAATACTAATAACGTTATGCAGGATTATAATTACAAGATAGAAAGGGTTTTCCTGTTTCGAAGTCATATGTAGGGGCCGGCCGCGGTGGCCGAGGTGACTGAGGCGCTCCAGTCACGGTCAGCACGGCCACTACGGTCGGGGGTTCGAATCCCCCCTCGGGCATGGATATTTGTGCCGTCCTAGTTCGTAAGTAGTTTGTAAGTTTAGGGACTGATGACCCCGTAGTTAAGTCCCATAAGCTTAACAAACATATGAACATATGTAGGGGCCATGCACATTTAGCGCTATGAGTGAGATGGGAAGCAATACGCGGATTATTTCACCTATACTTGCACACTCCTGGTTCATGTACATTACATGTAGGTCTAACATTCGCAGGTCGATGGGTATGGAACAGATTTTATTTTACGTTAATTTAAATGTTCTTTGTCAAACAGACGTGATTTTAAAATTCTGTTATTGTAATTTGGTTTCCAGGTTTTCCATTGTAGCTTCTGAATATCCAATCATAAGTAAAAGTTGTCAAACAGAAATTACATGAACACTTCCATCTGTATCACTTTTGGTTCTTGTTTGATCATCTCCATACCTCTTTGATCAGTACAGCACGTAAAGCTACGTTTAGACGGGCCATAAAAATTGTTATTGCCGACAACACTGGCCCACAATGTTTTCTGGCAACATTGGAACCACTCGAATTGCAGCCACATGTATTATAACAATGCCGGTCACTGTTGCCTTGTAATGTTTGTAGAAAAGTATTTAAGGGCCGAGTGTGTTTACATGAACCAAGCTACCGGCGCAAAATAATGTAGTCGGCTCGCTTACCTGCCGGCCGGCACCACAGAGTGCCGGCACCCATCCCGGCCTGAGGGAGGGGGGGGGGGGAGGGAAGGAGGATTAGTGGCCCGACCTTTTCCGGGCCCAGAATTCACTGGGGGGCCCAGAATTCGCGACACAAGGCCTGTCTTTCTTGCCGGCCACGGAGTTGACCGTGTGACGTCATGCGCTCTGCACTGCTGCCACGGAGAAACAGAACGCAGCCTGTGGAGTGCGGCAATAGAGGAAAGACAGGGAACAGACCTGGTGTGAAGCATTCAGTGGGGTCTACGATATCCTAATTTTCAAATCCACTGTTTTAATTAAATAATAGACACAGATTACACACAATTGTATATCGCCTCTATACTGCGAGACCATTATAATGTAGGTGTAATTTAATGTGAGGATAGCACTGTTGTAAAGTGAAGAGAATGGATCATAACATAATTTTCTCTTCAATTTAGAGCAAAGCTGTAAAGTACAATTGAGTAGACAGCCTGCAGTTGAGTCATCCACAGATTCAGTACCATTTTGAAGGCTTTAACTCCGGTAATTCTGTGGACCCCTTTTCCTTGAAGTAGGGTATTTAAATCGTTTAAGTGGCCTGTTCAATCAGCAAGAAATGCTAAGTCACAAATCCAGGTTTCTTCTTGCACCTGAGGAACAGGCTGATTTTGACTGGTCATGGATAATGCTATTTCATTTCTTAACTCAATGAATGGATATATCACCTTACCCCTGCTCAACCAGCGCACATTACAAAAATAAGGAAGATTGCCATACTGAGTACCACATTCTTCAATAAAACTCTTAAATTGTCTATATTTCAGGTCTCGTGAACAGATTGAATTGGTGACTTGTACCACCGTATCCAAAACATTTCTAATTTTCATGTATTTTGTCTATAGATTCTCTTTATGAAGTGTGCAGTCAACGCCAGTGATTTCTTGTGTTGCGTAAAAAACATGTTACATACGTTCCTTCACTCCCTCATTAACTTGTACCATAGATGGATCCCCATCTGTTGCGACAGAAACAAGCTTATTCCAACTCAGGCCAACGTATTCAACAGATTCTTCATCGCCTTTGAAAATGTCCACTGTGGTGGTGCTCTTGAAGAGGGTCAAATCTAAAATTTCCTCTTTTATATTCAGCTTATCATCGGTGAACTGAATGCAAATAACTAACTGTGCAGTATCCGATAATGACACTACTCTCATCGACAGCTAAAGAGTGTCGTAACACACATTCCTCCTTGCACACCTGCAGTCAGGTACTGAATTCGTCGCATAACAGTTTATGGAGACAAACTCACTTTTTCAGAGTCTTCTACCAAAGGTGGAAGCCATCACAATCACTTCTTTCGCAAAATCCCCCTCAGTAACTGGTCTAACTTCCTTGGCTATATGTAAAGCTGTTCTGTAGCTCAGATGGACAGACGCTTCGCTACTCTGACAGTCCTCCACACATCAGCATGTTCCTTTATTTAAGATATTAAGGTGTCTCGTTCTTCTCCTTCTTATTTCTCATGCTCATTTCTGTGGAACACTGAATAATGACGCTCTAAACTACCTTTTTGTACTTAGTACTTACCTGTTACACACCAATCTCTTTGCACCTTCACAGCAATGCACAAAAAGAAACAGCAGTTTAATGTCATTGAGACCAAATAATGAAAGCATAGTGTCGAAACCGGTCGTCTTGAATAAATAAAATAAAAATTGCGATATTGGCGTCTATCCTTCCACTTAAGAAGAATCAGAGATTTCCACACAGAATGAAAAACCGATTGCTTCGTTTGGCTACTGCTGCCTGAGCCCTCCAGTTCCATACTCACAGCCCCGTTTACCTAGGCAACATTGCGAACGCAGCTTTCGCCCGACGTCACACGAATTGACACGCTTTCTCTTCCTGCTCACACGTCACACCACATGAAGTTGTCTTCCTCTGAATTATAAGCGGTGGTGGCCGCGGCACTGCATGCGCGACTGAGGTTCAAATTCTCCTCTGAACCCCTGGAGGCAGCATTTAGGCGCTACAGCAGCAGGGAGGAGCGAGGGGAAACGCCACTTATAACATTGGAGTTGGAGCTGTTAGAGGCACCAGCTCTTGGCTACTCGAGCTCTGGCGTCTACGCACGAGTGGTCCCGAAGCTACTGCGCACCTCGCCTTGAGCATCGGCAAATCCTCCATTAAGGCAACATCCGCCCTTCATATTTATTTTTGGCGCATTGAAGACTCATCAGAAACACGTCATATTTGGTAAAATATCTTATAACTATAAATTAAAGACGTATTAACTGTAAAAGCCATCAGAAGATCTGATAATGAATAAGAATGAAGTCTGTATTGTCCACCTAGTGAAAATAGCCGTGTGGTTAACGACATCGCTGTCGAAGGTGTGGGTTCGATACCAACTGCAAGCAATTTTTTTAAACCCAATCTTCTTTATTACAGATACTGAAACAATAATTATTTTTGTTTTGTTACTTGCCACATATCTTTGGACGTTTTAGGAAATGTTTCGAGATTTTGAGGGTAAAAGATATTTATACTCTTCGTTGTTACAAATATTTAACTGTTTGAAAAGATGTGGCGAAGAACAGTCTTTGTGCATGCGTAACATTAGGAGGGCGTGCTGCTTACAGTGTCACATGACCCGAAGATAGCTTGTCTCTTTATCGTAACAGATTCATTTTGTTACACTTACTTAACAGTGTAATCAGTTACTTACTGTGTTTTAGTGTTCATGTGCATATTCACGTGTTCTTGGTGTTTATTATCATAGGAAAAAGAACAACGTTCAGTATCTTTTAGAAACAAATTACTCAGCTTTAAGCTTGGAACAAAAGTATCATATAAAGAAGCCTGGTAGGCCGACGTCTCAGCTCTCGAGTTGAAGCAAGTGCAAACACGACGGGGGGGGGGGGGGGACTATCAAAATCGGCACTCAAAGTAGTGAACCCCCAGTCATCTGAAGCACCAGCCGCCACTACATGCACCATAAAATAACCGGGGGATCAGTAATACAAAAACGTATGCGTAACTGAAGTTTATTTAATGTTAAAATTACGAAGTTCCTTGTGCAACAATAATTATGAATTGAATATGTCATAGATTGTTTTATAATACAGTGTGTTAATGATGAATAAGCTCAAATCCTTTAAACTGTTTTCAGAAACCAATCGGTAGGTAAAAGAACATGGCCGCGGCGGAGCGGCCGAGCGCATTGAGTCGCTATGCTACGATGCGCGAGGCCGATCCCCGTCGGGGGTTCGAATACCCCGTCGGGCATGGATGTTTGTGCCGTCTTTAGTATAAGATAGTTCATAAGTAGTTTGTAAATTTAGGGACTGATGACCCCGCAGTTAAGTCCCTTAAGCTTTACAAACATTTGAATATTTAAAAAAACATGACATAATATGTAATTCTGGTAAATTTAAAGAAAGATCTTAAGAAATGGGCTATACAGTGGGTACTTTCTTAATCAGCATAATTCGCTTCTGAGTCTTGCCTGAAATGTGAAACACAGGTTGTTGTTGTTGTTATGGTCTTCAGTCCGGAGACTGGTTTGATGCAGCTCTCTACAATACCCTATCCTGAGCAAGCCTTTTCATTTCCTCATAACAACGACAACCCATATCCACTTGAATCTGTTTACTATACGCGTCTCTTAGTCTCCCTCTGCGATTTTTACCCCACACACTTCCCTCCAATACTAAATTTACGATTCCTCGATGTCTAAGAATGTGTCCTACCAATCGATCCCTTCTTTTAGTCAGGATATGCCAAAAATTCCTTTTCTCACCAATTCTGTTCAGTACCTCTTCATTGGTTATGCAATCTACCCACCTAATCTTCAGCATTCTTCTGTAGCACCACATTTCAAAAGCCTCTATCGTCTTCCTGTCCGCACAGCTTATCGTCCATGTTTCACTCCCATACAAGGCAACACTCCACACAAATGCCTTCAGAAAAACCTTCCTTACACTTAAATTAATATTTGATGTTAGCAAATTTCTCTTTTTCAAAAATGCTTTTCTTCCCATTGCCATTCTGCATTTTATATCCTCTGTACTGCGACCATCATTTGTTATTTTACTGCCCAAGTAACAAAACTCATCTACCTCCTTTATTGCTTCGTTACCTAATCTAATTCCTTCAGCATCGCCCGATTTTCTTAGACTGCACTCCATTACCCTAGTTTTGCTCTTGTTAATGTTCATCTTATAAGCACCTTTCAGCACACTGTCCATTCTGTTCAATTGCTCTTCCAGGTCCTTTTGCTGTATCTGACAGAATTACTATGTCGTCGGCAAAACGCAATGTTTTTAATTCTTCCCCCTGAACTTTAATTCCTTCACCAAATTTCTCCTTGCTTTCCTTTATAGCTTGCTCAATGTACAAATTGAACAATATTGGAGAAAGGCTACAACCCAGTCTTATTCCCTTCCCAACTGATGCTTCCCTTTCATGCCCTTCGAGTCTAATAACCGCGGTCTGGCTTTTGTACAAGTTGTAAATAACTCTCCTTTCCCTGTATTATACCCCTGCTGACTTCAGAATTTGAAAGAGTGTATTCCAGTCAAAGCTTTCTCCAAATCTACAAAAGCTAAAAATGTAGATTTGCCTTTCCTTAATCTATCTTCTAAGGTAAGACGTAAAGTGAGTATTGCCTCCCGGGTTCCTACGTTCCTCCTGAATCCAAACTGATCTTCCCCCGAGGTCAGCTTCTACCAGCTTTTCCATTCTCCTGTAGATAATTCGTGTTAAAATTTTGCAACCATGACTTATCAAACTGATGGTTCTGTAATTTTCACACCTGTCTGCGCCTGCTTTCTTTGGAATGGGGATTATTACATTTTTCTTGAAGTCTGAGGGTATTTCGCCTGTATCATACAGCCTACACACCAGTTCAAATAGTTTTGTCATAGTTGGCTCTCCCAGAGACTTCAGTAGCTCAGAGGGTATGTCATCTACTCCTAGGGACTTGTTCCGACCTAGATCTTTCAAGGCTCTGTCAAATTCATCTCTCAGTATAGTATCTCCTATTTCATCTTGATCTACTTCCTCTTCCCTTCCAACAACATCGTCTCATTTCCTTTGTAGAGCTGCTCTATGTACTCTTTCCACCTTTCAGCTTTCCCTTCTTTGCTGAGAACTGGTTTCCCATCTGAGTTCTTGATATTCGCAGAGTTGCTTTTCTTGTCCCCAAATGTCTCTTTTATTTTCCTGTTGGCTGTATCTGCTTTTCCCCTTCTTATACATTCTTCTACAGATTTGCATTTGGCTTAAAGACACTCCTGCTTAGCCATTTGGCACTTCCTGCCAATCTCATTTCTTAGTCGTCTGTACTCCATTTTGCCTGTTTCATTTACTGCATTTTTATGTTTTCTCCTTTCATCAATTAAATTTAGTATTTCCTGTGATATCCAAGGATTTTTTGTAGATCTTGCCTTTCTACCTATTTTGTCCTCTGCTGCCTTCACTATTTCATCTCTCCATGCTACCCATTCCTCTTCTACTGTTTTATTTCCCCCTGTTTCTATCAATTGATGCCTAAATCTCCCTCTGAATTTCTCCAGAACTTCACGTTCCTTCAATTTATCTAAGTCCCATCTCCTTATTTTCTCACCTTTCTGCAGTTTTTTTCAGTTTCAGCCTAAAGTTCATGACTAACAAGTTATGGTCAGAGTCTATATCTGCCCCTGGGTATGTCTTACAGTTTATCACCTGGTTCCGGAATCTATGTTTTACCATTATAAAATCTATCTGATACCTTCCGGTGTCTCCTGGTCTCTTCCACGTATACAACCTTCTTTTGTGATTCTTAAACCACGTGTTTGTTACGATTAAATCATGTTCTGTGCAAAATTCTACCAGGCGACTTCCTCTTTCATTCCTTCTGCCCAGTCCATATTCACCTACTATTTTTCCTTCTCTTTCTTTTCCTACTACCGAATTCCAGTCTCCCATCACAATTAAGTTTTCCTCTCCCTTAACTGTCTGAATAATTTCCTTTAGCTCCTCATATATTTCTTCGATCTCCTCATCATCGGCAGAGCTAGTTGGCATATAAACCTGTACTACTGTGGTCGGTGTTGGCTTCGTATCTATCTTGACAATGATAATGCGATCACTGTGCTGCTCATAGTAGTTTATCCTCATTCCTATCTTCTTATTCATTATCAGTCCTACTCCTGTGATACCCCCAACTGATTTTGTATTTATAATCCTGTACTCACCTGACCAGAAATCCTGTTCATCCTGCCACCGAACTTCACTAATCCCCACCATATCTAACCTACTTCCCTTTTTAAATTTTCTAATTTTCCTACTCGATTAAGGGATCTAACATTCCACGCTCCGATCCGTAGAATGCCAGTATTGTCTTTCCTGATGACAACATCCTCCTGAGTAGTCCCCGCCCGGAGATCCGAATGGGGGATTATTTTACTTCCGGAATATTTTACCCGAGATGATGCCATCATCATATTTTCATACAGTAGAGCTGCATGTCCTCGGGAAAAGTAACGGCTGTAGTTTCCCCTTGCTTTCAGCCGTTCGCAGTAACTGCATGGCAAAGCCGCCACATTAGCTGATGTTACAAGGCTAACTCAGTCAATCATCCAGACTGTTGCCCCTGTAACTACTGAAAAGGCTGCTGCCTCTCTTCAGGAACCACACGTTTGTCTGGCCTCTCCACAGATACCCCTCCGCTGTGGTTGCACCTACGGTACGGCTATCTGCATCGTTGAGGCAGGCAAGCCACCCCACCTCGGCAATGTCTGTGATTCATGGGGGTGGAAACACTGGTTAAGGAAAACATTTTTCTGTTGGAAATAATGTAAAAGTAGGATAACGTGTACCGTTCTGAAAAGTACAAAAAAACACTTCCTCCTACAGTTTAAAAGAAAGCTGTAGCAAAAGAAAGAAGATTAAGTTTGTTTTCTTAAAGATAACAGTTTTTTTACGATTCGTTTGGATGGAGGAGAGGTTTGCCCAGAATATTTTTATTTGGAAGGTAGTCGCAAGAAGATTTTTACTGGGAAGGGGATCGCATTTTCTAAAAGGTTGAAAAACACTGCTTTACGGTGATGGAGAATTCAGGCTGTAGGGAAATCATTCATCTGTCGACAAGTCGTCGTTCGTTCAGCAGCAGTTGTCGAACATGGTCGTCAACTTCGTGGACTAGCCACCATGGTCTGCAGATCTGGACCCCATGGAAAACATGTGGGCTGAAGTTGCCCAAACGTTATCAGATAACTGGCTACGAAACCAGCTGCCCACAGTTGACGCTCTTTGGGACTGCGTTCTTGAAGCATGGGAACAGGTTGCCTCTTCTGGCAAGTACATCCAACGTCTGATAGAGTGCACGCCAAGATGCATGACTTAAGTGATAAATAATGAAGGATTCTGGACGTAATATCAGAGCACGGAAAAGCTTTTTATTCATTTTTTATTTTTTACTTGCTCCATTGACTGATTTTCTTTTTATGACATCCATTCTCTACATCTATGATCTCTCATGTCTTTTTGCATATCTCGCATTGTTTCATAGATATTTTCAAAAATAACGGCGATTTTACACTGTATGTTCTAACTTTTTAGGGCGCGTCGTTCAACCGACAGGCAGCAAATTTAACAGATGTAATTGTTTGCCGCCAGCGACCAGAACCTCACTTTTTCAAATATTTCGGACAAAAATTGGTTGGTAACACTAAAAATAGACCGTCTGTGATGGCCTTTTGCCAGCAGGAAATTTATTTGCAAATAACGCCTCAACCGTTCATCTGAGATGAAAATTGAATAAACATATTTGTAGAGGAGAAGATTGTCAATAAATTTGCTCTGTTATTTTATTTCCAGAAATCGTACCGTTTTAGAGACATTTGCGAAAGTATCGGTGAACTGTGACAACTGTCACTTGATTTTACGTAAACCAGTACGAGCAAAGAAAATAAACTTAAAGAAGATGGCAAACTACCACGGCGAGACAGGTGATGATATTTCAACGCTGACAGATAACGAAAATATGGGAGAGATATTAAAATAATAGCAGTAAAGGTTCAAGAACTTCGTCTCAGATGAACAGTGAAGGCGTTGTTTATAATTAAATTTTCTGCTCTTAAAAGGCCACCACAGACGGGCTATCTTTAGTGTTACTAACCTATTTTTTGTCTGAAATTTTTGAAAAAGGGAGGTTCTAGTTGCTCGGGGCCAACAATTAAGTCTGTAAAATTTGCTGCCGATCGGTTGAACGGCGCGACCTAAAAAGTAGGGACACGTTACAGACAGACAGTTTTAAATCGCCGTTATTTTTGCAAATATCTATGAAAGAGTATGTTTGTCAAAGCTAAAGTCAAATATCAAATAGTTTTTGCTGTTTGTTAAAATACGATCCGACAGAATATTACGTCTTGAATGCATAGATATTGTCACAATAATAGAGTCGTAATCGTATCGTTCATATTTTTATTATTTTATATGTTTTCAAAAATCATATAACTACAGAAAAATCTAAAATTGCACATTCAAAAGGTATACGCTATTCCTTTTCATTGATATAGGATTGTTAGCGGATATTTTGCAATTGTAACCATTAGGTGATAACTTTTTTTTTTCTTTCAATATTTGTAGACTGGATGACAGTTTGATCAAAGTTGAATCATTCAATAAATTACTGTTTGCGTAATGTGTCCCTTGTTCTACGTTCTGATAACAGAAGCCCTTATCGTTCTACAACTTTATGTTTTTGTAGGTGACGAAGCCTTTCATGGATGTTCACGTTTTGAAATCAGTGCTATGTAGTTCTCTCATCATTTGTGTGTTTCTCTTTGGAGGTTGTGCTCTTGACAGACGTACCAAGAAAGATATTTTCCACGTATACAATTATAAAGAGAAACGTTGCTTTGCCGGCCGCGGTGGCCGAGGAGACTGAGCGCTTCAGTCACGGTCTGCACGGCCACCACGGTCGGGGGTTCGAATCCCCCCTCGGGCATGGATATTTGTGCAGTCCTAGTTTGTAAGTAGTTCATAAGTAGTTTGTAAGTTTAGGGACTGATGACCCCGTAGTTAAGTCCCATAAGCTATACAAACATTTGAATTTGAAACGTTGCTTTCTCCATTTGTTTATATAGTTTACCCACTGAAGAATTCGTAAAAATGTGAATCGCTCCTGGTGAAATAGTTTGTGTTTTCAGTACGCTTAAGGCAGAAACATGTAGATAATTGCGATAGTTATCAATTTTGATGTTAGCGGTTGGTGCATCTGTGCGTTATTACTCGTGACTACGCTCTGTTGCTTAAAGCTTGTAACAGAAATACGAGTAAGACTCATTGCTATATACTTAACATGTACCGGCCTTCGGCAGCCGCGCTAGTTGTAGTCGCCTTCCCAGTCCGCTCGGCGATTTCGTCGCCTGGTATTCTTCCTGCTGAGAGCATGACCGAATCTTGGCAAGACCACAGAATAAGTTTGACAACTCTGTGACCAAATAGTTACTTCCCCGTTGGCACTCTATTAGGGTCGTATATTCACTTGATTTTTGTGTAATTTCCATTGACTAATCTGATTAGTTTGTCACTCAAGTGGTGAAATGAAGTTATTAATGCATGTTTTAGGCCTAGAAAGGTCGTTACACGCGGAAATTGAAACTAATCTGGTCTTTTACGTGGCGATGTGTCCGAGTAAAGTATAGTGCAGATAAGTAGAAAGGTGCTCCACAGCTTTCTGCTAGCTCTGTGGTAACGTCGTCGTTTGTGCAGTAGAAGTGGCGTTGATCCATGGTTTCGGTCCTGCCGGAGTTCAAATTTTTAGCTTCTTCTACAAGAATCAATATTTAGGGAATACTTAAGAATATTTCGGCATCGCAAGTCTTGTAATTATTTCCACTATTCTATCTCATTATCTGAAATGCTTGCAATGCTCAGGTAGTTTAACGATTCCATACATATGGAAATCAATTAATACCCATTGGAATATATCGTCAAACCGAGTTTGAAGTGCATTTTCTCTAGCAAACACATTTTCTTCGTGGTTGTTCGATAAAGTGCTAAAAAGGTAAATATTTGAAGGCAAAAATGTTCAAATGTTTAAAATCTATGGGACTTAACTGCTTTGTTATTAGTCCCTAGGCTTCAAACTACTTAAACTAACCTAAGGACAACACACACACCCATTCCCCAGGGAGGACTCGAGCCTCCGACGGTGAACGGCCGCGCGCATCGCAACACGGTGCCTCAGTGTGTACGGCTATTCCGCCGAGGCATATTTGAGGGTACATTATCGAAAGACTAAGTGAGAGAGAGACAATTTCCAAAACAGACGTTTTGATTTTTTGTTTGTGAAATCAAGTGGGCAGTGTTATCGTGTAGTAGTGACATGTCATGCAGTTTTGTAGGTGTTATTCCCACAGTGCGACTGAACGGTACCAATACCAAATACCAACTGCTATGATAACACCCCTAATGTCGATTTTGTAGTCCATAACATTATATCTGAGATTAAATTTTGTTATTTGGAAGGACATCGGAGACACCATATGCAAGATAGTATGTTCACTTGTAGTTTTGTAATTTTGTTAGTGCTCAGCACCATTATTGCGTTAGTTCGCTCATTGAGCATTCCTATGTACCATTATTACTAGTGACGAATTAAAATGTATTGATGCTAACGTATTAAGAAGAAATTAGTGACTAGTTTCATTTTTGGCGCTTTTAGTTTGAGCATGCAGTATACCCACACCGACTTCTGGAGCTGGACAATGAATGAAGATTTCATAAGACAGTTCATCAAATGTTTGTGAAGCTTATGGGACTTAACTGCGGGGTCCTCAGTCCCTAAACTTACAAACTACTTATGAACTACCTTATACTAAAGACAGCACAGACACAGGGGTGTACCATGGGGTCGGCAGGAGTGGCCCCGCCAGCGACACAAGAGAAAGGGGGGCGCAATTTCAGATTTCAGGAGGCCTCCGCTGCACCGCGGCCGGTGTTACCTTTTTAGAAAAACCTTTGAAAAATACTACTACTACTGATTTATTTCTTATTTATTGGCAGTGCTTATCTAATATATATTACCCAAGATGAGCCTCATTACTGCCCACGGGGGCAGCCGAGCGGTCTGGAGTGCCACGTTACGGATCGCGTGGCCTACCGCCTCGGGAGTTCGAATTCTTCCTCGGGCATGTATGTGTGTGTTGTCCTTAGGTTAGTTTAGTTTAATTAGTTTGTAAGTCTAAGGACTTATGACCAAAGTAGTTTGGTCCCATAAAATTACAAACATTTGAAATATTTTTCAACCTCCTTACTCCATGAACTTTTTTATCAGAGCACGAGAACACACAACCTTGGAAACTCGTTCTGACATCTTCATCTTCGTGCAAATACATAATGTGCGTTTGTGGTCAGATCCAGTTGACATGTTTCTTGTTTAATTGGGCTAATAAACAATTACTGTATATTGAAGGTAAGTAAACAATATTTGTTGTATTAGCTTATTGCCACAGTTGCAAAAAACAAATGTCTGTAAATCTATCGGACCAAACTGCGTGGTCATCAGTCCGTGGCTTACAAACTACTTAAACCTAGGTAAACTAACCTAAGGACAACACACACCCATGCCCCAGGGAGGACTGGAACCTCCACGGCGAGCAACCGCGCGCTCCGCAGCGAGGTGCCTTAGACCTCTCGGCTACTCCACCGCGGTTAAGTAGTTTGTAAGTTTAGGGACTGATGACCCCGTAGTTAAGTCCCATAAGCTACACAAACATTTTAACATTTTGAAACTGCGTGGTCAACAGTCCGTAGCTTACAAACTACTTAAACCTAGGTAAACTAACCTAAGGACAAACACACACACCCATGCCCCAGGGATGCAAAATATTACCTTAAACAAGTACCCAAAGAGTCAATCAGACCTATTTCATAATAATTATCAGATAGGCCTATAAACAAGATTTGTTGTTAATATTACGATGTAACTGAGTGTGTTAAAGATTTTTATCGGGAGTATTGATTTGTAAGACGGAGTGATATTATGACTGTTTGTGCTCGAGTGATTGTCAAACGTACAAGGTATGTGGTCTAGTGACTGATAGAAAACGTTTCAGAAATAGTCTGGTGGAGTATGCAATGAAAAAGATGCATGATCAATTGGTTAGATGTTTAAGAGGGATCCATCAAAAACGCAGAGTTACCGAGATTGTCGACACTTGCTAGTTAGTTTAGAACTTTAGTAGCAAAGAGGTGCCGCGGCAGAACAGTAGTGCGCACTAAGGCGCCCAGCTACAGTGCGTGCGGCCGTTCGCCATTGGGGGGTTCGAGTCCTCCCTCGTGTATGGGTGTTTCTGTGTTGTCCTTAATTTAAGTGGTTTGCAAGCGTAGGGACTAATGACCACCGTAGTTAAGGCTCTTTGATTTACAAACATTTAAAAAGAGCTGTTTGTTGTAGTTTGGTCGTTGGGTTGGGGATGGTTAGATTAGATTAATACTTGTTCCATAGATCATGAATACGAGACTTCGTAATGATGTGGAACGTGTCAGTTAAATGAAATGTGTCTATACATAATATTACATGACACTCAATATTTGAATTTTTTTTATTTTATTTTTTTTTTTTTTTTCCTAAAGTACTAACTTTTATCTAGAAATTCATCTAATGTGTAGAAGGAATTGCCATTCAGAAATTCTCTTAATTTATTTTTAAATGCTATTTGGCTATCTGACCAAAGACTTTTGTGGCAGAATAATTAACCCCCTTCGGTAACAGAGCTAAATGTAACTTTGAATAGTGTAGGTCACCCTTTCTCCTAGTGTTGTAGCTATGCACACTGCTGTTACATTTGAATCCAGTTGGATTGTTAATAACAAATTTCATAAGTGAATATATATATATATATTGTGAAGCTACTGTGAAGATTCCTAGATCCTTAAATAATTGTCTGCAGGATGATCTTGGGCGGGCTCCAGCAATTATTTCGATGACCAGCTTCTGGGCAATGAATACTTCCTTACTAAATGATGAATTACCCCAGAATATGATGCCATAAGAAAGCAGAGAATGGAAATAGGCATAGTATGCTAGTTTACTGAGCTGTACATCACCAAAGTTTGTTACATAGAGTATTGTAGGTTAGTTGGGATAGGATTTAAGTAAGAAGTGTTTGAAATATGTGCTACAGTGTCTGTTTCCAGTTCTGGATGATTTTGTGTAGTGACAGAGCTCTAAAGAATTCGATTTAGGATTATGTTCTTAAAACTTTGCGCTGTGTACGTTACGAAGTATTGCCTGTTTGATCGAGTGTTATTGGTGTTTAATGTACGAGTGGTGTGTGATGGTAAAGTATTTCTGATCTTTTAACTTATACATGCATAGTAAATTCTACAAGTTCGCCATAGAGATAAGGCTAGGTCACTATCCTTCCTACCTGGCGGCGGCCTTGTGAGAGCACTCGGAATACTGGAGAATTGACAAGGAGACACTGGAGAACGTCTCTAGAAAATCATTTGGCTGTACCTTATAAAGTGGAGCGAGCCGATGTTAAACTAGGAGCTCTCATCTCCATCTTCGTGTATGTGACTTTCACTCCTGGATTTGGGCATTCCACGCGATTTCGCTGGGATTTTTTTTTTTTTTTTTTTTTTTTTTTTCTTCAACAAACTGGGTATGTGCAAGTACTTAGTAAAAAAATGTTCAAATGTTTGTAGAGCTTATGGGACTTAACTACGGGGTCATCAGTCCCTAAACTTACAAACTACTTATGAACTAGCTTATACTAAAGAAGGCACAAACATCCATGCCCGAGGGGGATTCGAACCCTCGACGGCGGACGGCCACGCGCACCGCAACACGGCGCTCCAGTACGTGCGGCTAATCGCCACAGCACAAGTACTTAGTACCCACCCATGACTTTCGCTTGGAAGGAGGCTGTATAGGGCAGCTGGAATCGATTGTCGACGAACACATTTATTTGTCGAATCACCTGATCTATTTTATAACAGGCGTTTGCGGGATACTTTTCTCTCTTCGTTTGTCATGACCAGACTGGAGGTTGCAATATACGCTTACTTTACGAGCTTTGATATTAAGAAAAATGCAATGGAAAATGTAAATGTGTGTTATGGCAAATCTCGGGAAGTTCCTGACCGATTGAATTGAAATTTTCACACAATGTTGCTCTGAAATACGCCCGTCGTTTTAGATTATTTCTTTTTTTATTTTGTAATACGTTTCGAAAAACCTGTTGCGAATAGTTATATCTTGATGATTATCTTGCAGTTTACTTTTTAAATTTATTTCATGATCATATCTCCTCACAATGTATTGAGGCTCGAATAGCTAAAGTATCATGAGTATTTCTATAATTAAGTAGAAATATTATTTTTTAAAATCTGTATAAGCAATAAAACTGCATGGGGCCAATTTGGCCCCAGACGTTCTTATACATAGTAGCTTGCATGCGATCCTTCTAGTATTAAATGCCAAGTAGACTACATAGCAGCTATAAGAAATTGATATAATTAGTTCCATCGGCCATTTTACTCTGGTTCTCATACCGCTTAGGGATTCGGTCTCAAGTCATGCCGTTGGCACAGCAGTCTAACATTACTTCTGGCGTGGCTTGAAAAGGAATTGATGGTTCAGTTTTCGGTGTAATGTAGTGATAGATTTTTTTCCTTTTCGCCAACTTCCTGTGAAGATAAGATTTTCGTGTGTGTACAGCAATTTCGCCTTACCTGGCGCAGCGTCTGCCAGAAGTACGAACGTTTTGTTAAGCTAAACTAGGGATTATTGTGGCACAGGGCCGTAGCCAGGCGTGGGGAATGAAGGGGATCAATCCTCCCCCCCACGAAAAGCCTCATTATTCACCTAATTCCTGATATAGTAATTCAAAAGTATGCAATTACTAACTACTGCACACAACAGTAAAAAAAAGATGGGGGCGGGGCAGGGCCCGTCTCTGATTCTGGGTCCAGGGTCCGCAATCGAATGTGGGGAATATTTGTAAATCTATTGGGCCAAACTGCGTGGTCCTCAGTCCGTAGCTTACAAACTACTTAAACCTAGGTAAACTAACCTAAGGACAACACATACACCCATGCCCCAGGAAGGACTCGAACCTCCGACGGCGAGCAACCGCGTTCTCCACAGCGAGTCGCCTTAGACCGCTTGGCTACTCCACCGGGGCACCGTCGAATGTGGGGGCCATGGTCCAGAGGCAGCAGTGCTATTGAGCCGAAATGTTATTACCAGTGTATCGCAGAGTGAAATGTGTTATGGATATTCTCCCGTTACACTCGTGGCATCAGCATTCACGAGGGGGCTCGAAATAAAAATTTTGTCAACGAGCAGTTTTGATCACCAACACTCGCACTTCTAAGGCACGCACTTAACCGCGAGACCACGGACGTAGTTGACATACACTTCTTATCACTGAACTCAAGAGGTCTTGCATGAACTGCCACAGTCTACAGTGATGCCAGAGAGTGTATCAGCGCGGTCATGTTTATTGTCCCACATCGCGACAGGTGTGGACTTAGGCTCAGCGGCCAAGTTTTTTTTTTTTTTTTAAAAATGTTCAGATGTTTGTATAGCTTATGGGACTTAACTATGGGGTCATCAGTCCCTAAACTTACAAACTACTTACGAACTAACTTACACTAAGGACGGCACAAATATCCATGCCCGAGGGGGGATTCGAGCCCCCGACCGTAGTGGCCGTGCAGACCGTGACTGGCGCGCCTCAGTCCCCTCGGCCACCGCGGCCGGCGGCCATGTTTTTTTGGCAAAGAGTGTACATTTATCTTTAACTGCGCTATAGCAATTGTAATGTGCGTATATCACCAATTCCCAATGCTGCTCTGATAAGACGAAGGGCGGCTGGGCAAGGTGGATGGGTCGGTTCGATATGAAGCTGAAACTGTGAGACGATGGCTACACAGTGAACGAACTACTTCGTTCAAAAAAACTCCTAAGTTGAAGTTACTCAAGTATCAAAGGGAAACAAGAGGTCCTCGCAAACTGCTTGCCTCACTGGACAGAAGCAGAAGATAAGCTCAATTGTAAGCTTTTAAATGCGCTGGAGTAATAATTTTGTTCCTCTGCTCACAGAAAACCAATTATGGATACTTCCAGCAATGTGATATCCACTTGCAACTAATTGTGAGCTATCTCACTGGACGCTTTGCCAGCAACCTGCTTCCTCGCACCATGAGCGCAGCTAGTCGAATTGCCAACTTACTTTTCAGCATGCCAAAAGTCTCTCCAGACCATTTTCTCAAGAGCCAGTCACAGCTTTAGCTTCCAATCTCCCCCCCCCCCCCCGTCCTCCACCCTTACTTCCTTTTAAACGTCTTTCCCGGGAAAAAGAATCTTCTAGAGGCTTCTAGAAAGTTCTGAAACATTTCGCCTGTTGGACGGTTGAAAGCAACTCCCAATCGTAGCGTCGTCCGCGAGTTTTGGCGCGAAGCGGCATCGGCTGGTCAGTAACCTGTGACCTCGCACCGCCTGGTCAACACGTCACACCCTTGCGGTACCGTTATGACTCCCCTCGTCTCTTGTTGGCCTCCGTAATTGACTTGGCTGCGTACCCATTTCCAACCAAGAAAAGTACTACATGCAAATATTGTTAATATTAAATGTTGCCTACCAGCATCAACCAGTTTTCTCATTGACCTAGTCAACATTAATATCACCCTCTTCCTACCTATTTTTGCTTTCAGATTATTAGGAATCAAACTGATACCAGTAATTATATTATAAATAAATGCACATTAATAATAATTAATGCATAAACATACCATGTAAGGTGGTGACATTTCCTGCCGCCCTACATCATTTCACGAAGTATTCGTAACACTTGGAGGAATTGGAGGTTACTGTAAAGGCATAACAATGCCATCGAGATAGGTTGATGTGGCAGAAACTATCTCCTCATGCTAAAGCTCATCAGTTGTTGCTAATCTGAACAATTGTGGGCCACATAAATATAACATGTGGGGACGACAGATATCGAGAACAGCAATTCCACAACTGTAATCATCGACGATGAACTAAACAAAGTCATTAAGAGATCGACAACTACTAAATCAGTTATTTTACAGTAGATGAGAGAGTAACATGTTACATATTTAGACACCAAAGGAAGTTCATTGTAACTGTTATGTTTTGTATGTATATTTATTCTAAAGTAGTGAACAATCCCCCAATACACATCGTAGATGTTTTCTGACTTTGACAGCGTGTGGTTGTTGGGACGAACGTCAAATCTTGAGAAACTGTGATATGATGCTAAAATTAATGGCTATGTATTGCGACTATCAGGAGGCTAAACCATTTGTGTGAGTGTGTGTGTGTGTGTGTGTGTGTGTGTGTGTGTGTGTGTGTGTGAGAGAGAGAGAGAGAGAGAGAGAGAGAAGGGAAGAAGGAAGAAGCAAGGAAGAAACAAAGGGAGCATGGTATATGGAGAAGGCTATAAGGCAGTACAAAATGTTGAAAAGCAAGACAGGTGACCTTACAGGAAAGTATGGGATAGTTCCTTTTTCTTATAAAGGCTATAGGAAATCATTTCGGAATGAGACTTTGTAGGTTAGTAGTATACCTCAAGGATGTCCTCTCACAGAAGTCTTAAAATGCACTACTCAAAAAATTCCGAGAAAAAGGGCTCTAAAGTTTTATGTATATTTCATATAGCTCTTACGTAATAGAGAGATAGAATAAGCAATAAGGCGTAATAGGTTAGCAGTGGCGTGCTCGTCTTCCACACAGCCAATCCGAGTATGATTCTATCTCTAGAAAATATTTTTTATTATTTGTTTTGCAAATGAAATGACTGTTGCTGCTAGCCGTGGCGGAGCGGCCGAGCCCATTGAGGCGCTATGTTCTAATGTGCGAGGCCGTTCCTCCTAGGGGGTTCGAATCCCCTCTCGGGCGTGGATGTTTGTGCTCTCTTTAGTGTAAGGTAGTTCATAAGTAGTTTGTAAGTTTAAGGACTGATGACCTCGCAGTTAAGTCCCATAAGCTTTATAAACATTTGAACATTTTTTGTTGCAGATAATTAAAATTTTAATACTTCCGTATTAGATTCTAGCACTCTGCTGACTCATGTTGCCATGTACTTCGCCTGAATGCTGCAGTGCTAGTTTCACTAGTAAATGGGGGAGTATAAGCTGCGCTTAAAACTTTAGAGCCAGTATTCCCGGATTTTTCTAGATAGTGCGCCTTAAGACTTCTGTGGGATGACACATTTGAGATATACTACTAACCTGCGAATTCTCACAAATTTCCAAGTCATGAAGGTCCCCTTGTTAGAGACAAAAAGGATGAATCAAGGGTATGTTCAGATCAAAGGATCGGCAAAGAAATCTTGAGCTTCAGAGAGAGAGTTTAAACGTATAATTTCAACTTAAACTGCTTGATTTGTTTACAATCCTGGCCATTAAAATTGCTCCACAACGAAGATCACGCGCTACAGACGCGAAATTTAACGGCCAGGCAGAAGATGCTGTGATATGCAAATGATTACCTTTTCAGAGCATTCACACAAGGTTGGCACCGGTGGCGACACCTACAACGTGCTGACATGAGGAAAGTTTCCAACCAATTTCTCATACACAAACAGCAGTTGAACAGCGTTGCCTGGTGAAATGTTGTTGTGATGCCTCGTGTAAGGAGGAGAAATGCGTACCATCACGTTTCCGACTTTGATAAAGGTTGAATTGTAGCCTATTGCGATTGCGGTTTATCGTATCGCGACACTACTGCTCGCGTTGGTCGCGATCCAATAAATGCTAGCAGAATATGGAATCGGTGGGTTCAGGAGGGCAATACGCAAGGCCGTGCTGTATCCCAATGGCCTCGTATCACTAGCAGTCGAGATGACAGGCATCTTATCCGCATGGCTGTAACGGATCGTGCAGCCACGTCTCGATCCAAGTCAACAGATGGGGACGTTTGTAAGACAACAACCATCTGCACGAACAGTTCGACGATGTTTACAGCAGCTTGGACTATCAGCTCGGAGACCATGGCTGCGATTACCCTTGACGCTGCGTCATAGACAGGAACGCCTGTGATGGTGTACTCAACGACGAACCTGGGTGTACGAATGGCAAAAGACATTTTTTCAGATGAGTCCAGGTTCTATTTTACAGCATCATGATGGTCGCATTCGTGTTTGGCGACATTGCGGTGAATGGACATCAGAAGCGTGTATTCGTCATCGCCATACTGGTATATCACCCGGCGTGATGGTATGGGGTGCCATTGGTTACACGTCTTGGTCACCTCTTGTTCACATCGACGGCACTTTGAACAGTGGTCGTTACATTTCAGATGTGCTATGACCCGTGGCTCTACCCTTCATACGATCCCTGCGAAACCCTACATTTCAGCAGGGTAATGCATGACTGCATGTTGCAGGTCCTGTACGGGCCTTTCTGGATGCGGAAAATGTTCGACTGCTGTCCTGGCCAACACATTCTCCAGATCTCTCACCAATTGAAAACGTCTGGTCAATGGTGGCAGAGCAACTGGCTCGTCAGAATACAATAGTCACTACTCTTGATTTACTGTGGTATCGTGTTGAAGCTGCATGGGCATCTGTACCTGTACACGCCATCCAAGCTCTGACTCAATGCCCAGACACATCAAGGCCGTTATTACGGCAAAAGGTCATTGTTCTGGGTACTGATTTCTCAGGATCTATGCACCCAAACTGCGTGAAAATGTAATCACATGTCAATTCAAGTATAATATATTTGTCCTGTGTATACCCGTTTATCTGCATTTCTCCTTGGTGTAGCAATTTTAATGGCCAGTAATGTATTATTTTTAGATGGATGGAACAAAAGGAAAGCGTTACCGGAGTGTAAAGGAGAGAAAGATATAAGGAACGGGAAATTAATTCAGGGCGGATGCAGGTGTTATCAAAAGAGAGAGAGAGAGAGAGAGAATAATTTGATATAACGAAAAATAGTCTTCTTTCATTTACTACATTCTATGTACGAAGGCAGGGAGAAAATAAAAACGAAATTCAAAACATCTGCTCGTACTTAAAGGAAACTTCTTTCAACTGAAAAAGTAACTAAAGGAAAAAATACATATTTTTTTATCTAGTGTTCGGAACATTACGTCGCTAAGTGATCATCCACTAGCTGTCATAAAAAGAAAATCGAGCAAGGGAGCAAGAAAAATAAATAATTAAAAAGCTTTTCTGCGTTCTAATATTTTGTCCGGAATCCTTCATTATTTATTACTTCAGTCATGCGTCTTGGCATGGACTCTATCAGGCGTTGGACGTAATTGCCAGAAGAGGCAACTTCTTCCCAGGCTTCAAGAATGCAGTCACAAAGAGCGACAGCTGCGGTTGGCTAGTTTCGTGACCAGTTACCTTATAATGTTCGGGCAACCTCAGCCCACATGTTTTCCATGGGGTTCAGGTCTGCAGACCATGGTGGCCAGTCCACGATGACGACGCCCATGTCCGATAACTGCTGCTGAACGAACGCCGACTTGTGGAAATGATCTTCCTGCAGCCTGAATCCTCCATCACCGTACAGCATTCATACTGAAGGCAGCATAACATTCTTCATTGTTATATGAACGTACCAGCTTGCCATCAAGGTTTCCCTCAATGAAAACTAAAAAACTTGGTTCTTTCCCAACAAGTAATTTCATGCTTTACGCTTTCCATAAATTGACAGTTTTCATTTGGAGTAGCCATTTTTGAGTTGCGGACGTTAGAACCGACATTTTAGGCACATTGCTGAAAATGACTTAACTTTGAAAACTGATTGGGACCAAATGGATGTAGCCTACTGATCTGGACATTTGAATTCGTCATTCGACGTAAAATTTAATGTTTTGTCTTGGTAAGTATAAAATCTTCAGTGGGATGCATTGTTTCCGACTAATAGACGAAAATCTGTAGAATTTGCCAAAATTTCGCAGTTTATTTCGCCATAAAAAGTTGTCCCGACGGTTCTGATGGACGAAAACATGTATTCTGCACACTCTCAACCATATACACGAGATGAAAAAATCTTCTACCTTATTTTTCTCATTTATTGCAAGCAAAAGACATTTTTCTGACGCCGTTATTGGACTATTGTGTCCGCTGTAGACTGTTTTTATAAATAAAAAAAATATTTATTTATTTATTGTATGGCTTCACAGGTGCAAGTGAGGTATTGACATCATAAATGTACGTACCAAGATATAAATAAAGTCTCTCCAGTTACCACAGAATCTTCGCAGTGGGCAATCTTGCACTATATGTTGTAATGTTTGTTTGTCAGTTTCACAGTCACACATTGGGTTATCAATGGCACCCCACTTGTACAGCATGGATTTAGTTCTTGCATGTCCAGTTCTCACACGGTTAAGCTGGCACCAGATTTTACGGGGAAGTTTCATCCCTGGGAGTTGTTGGTTGGGGTCCTGTATGTTGTGTTGGTTAATGTCACTATTGTTCCACTTAGTTTTCCAGGGTTTGTGGCAGTCATAGGTATTTCTTTGGGCAAGTGTTCTGTCTTCACACATTGGCGCTCTTGATTTGATGTGATATCAACAGTGGTCATCTAGTACTTGGTATACCAATAGTACTCTTGCCTTATCTGGATGATTTATTTTTTGCCATTCCTGAATCGTTGCCTGCTGTCTTCGGATTTCAGACAGAGTAATGTTTGAGAGGACATGAATCCTTTCTAGATGTGTTGACTTTAATGTCCCTGTTATCGTTCTTATGGCTTCATTGAGCTGGACGTCAATCTTTTTTACATGGGCACTCCTACTGTACATAGGGAGACACTACTCTGCCATAGAATAGACATGTGATATTGCTGCAGCATGTAGCATATTTGCATCCGCTACCCATATGGTACCTGCTAATCTTCGGATGATGTTATTTCGGGTTTTCAGTTTCTTGCTAGTTAGTACCAGGTGTTTCTTGAAGGTAAGTGACATGTCAAGAGTTATACAGTGGTTGAAACAGTTCTCTCAGAAACATATGGGTCAATTATATACATATGTAATGGCGTCAATAACTGTAAAGTGATAAAGAAGTCCAACACCTGCAATATTGAAATGATAACAGTAGACCTCCCCAAGTTAGACTTGGTGTCTGTATATAAACCACCAAACACAACATGACCAAATCCTCCACTGCAAGCTGAAGATCAACCAACAATTTTCCTTGGGGACTTCAACAGCCGCCACACCAGCTGGGGATACAGTACTAATGATCAGAATGGCAAAGCTTTAATGCAATGGATCAAAGAACAAAATTTATACCTCGCCTATGATGCTAAAGACCAAAAAACCTTCCACTCAGCACGCTGGCAGACAGATACTAATTCTGATCTATGTATTGTGACCACCAACATTGAGGGGATTCCTGTATCCCACACGAGAAAGGTACTGCCTGGTTTTCCCAATACCCCAACATCATCCAATCTTAGTAAATGTGGGCATAGGTCTCCCACTGATAGAATCAGTCAAGAATCCAAGATGGAACTTCAGGAAAGCAGACTGGACAACATATAAAAGAGAAATTGACACCAACATATGGTTTGTTCCAGCAAAGAGAGCTAATTATATCAGATTTGTTGCTTATAACAGCGGCGGCGAAGAGAAACATCTCAAGGGGAGATAGAAAGCAAACTATACAAAGAATGCCAGGAAACAAGTAACCCACAACTAGGAAGCCAACTGCTAGAGTAATTCAATGAGCAAAGGAAGAAAAGATGGCAAGAGACCACAGAAAATATGATCTTCACCCATTCTAGCCGGGTAAAGTTGGTCATTGTTAAGATGTCTGGGGGCAGCTATTCATACACCATCACCGAAGCCAACAATATCACCAAACCAGATTACTTCACACATAAAAGAGAGAGCTGAAAATGTAATGCTGAGTCCAGAGAATAGAACATCCGTTAAGGAGTCACTCAAAGAAGAACACCCTATAAGAAAATAGGCAATTTTCAAAACCTTTTACTGTTGTTGTTATGGTCTTCAGTCCGGAGACTGGTTTGATACAGCTCTCCACCCTACTCTATCTTGAGCAAGCCTTTAAATCTCCTCATAAGAACGGCAACCCACATCCACTTGAATCTGCTTACTATACGCGTCTCTTGGTCTCCCTCTGCGATTTTTACCCCATACACTTCCCTCCAATGCTAAATTTACGACTCCTCGATGTCTAAGAATGTGTCCTACCAAGCAATCCCTTTTTTTAGTCAGGGTATGCCAAAAATTCCTTCTCTCACCAATTCTGTTCAGTACCTCTTCATTAGTTATGCGATCTACCCACCTAATCTTCAGCATTCTTCTGTAGCACCGCATTTCAAAAGCCTCTATTCTCTTCCTGTCCGAACAGCTTATCGTCCATGTTTCACTCCCGTACAAGGCAACACTCCACACAAATGCCTTCAGAAAAGTCTTCCTTACAGTTAAATTAATATTCAATGTTAGCAAAGTTCTCTTTTTCAAAAATGCTTTTCTTCCCATTCCCATTCTGCATTTTATATCCTCTGTACTGTGACCATCGCATGTTATTTTACTACCCAAGTAACAAAACTCATCTACCACCTTCATTGTTACGTTACCTAATCTAATTCCTTCAACATCGCCTGATTTTCTAAGACTGCATTCCATTATTTTTGTTTTTCTCTTGTTAATGTTCATTTTATACGCTCTCTTCAACAAACTGTCCATTCCATTCAACTGCTCTTCCAGGTCCTTTGCTGTCTCTGACAGAATTACAATGTCATCAGCAAAAAGCAAGGTTTTTATTTCTTCCCCCTGAACTTCAATCCCTATTCCAAATTTTTCCTTGCTTTCCTTCACCGCCTGCTCGATGTACAAATTGAATAACATCGGAGAAAGGCTACAACCCTGTCTTACTCCCTTCCCAACTGATGCTTCCCTTTCATGCCCTTCGAGTCTAATAACTGCGGTCTGGCTTTTGTACGAGTTGTAAATAACTCTCCTTTCCCTGTATTTTACCCCTGCTGACTTCAGAATTTGAAAGAGTGTATTCCAGTCAACATTGTCAAACGCTTTCTCCAAATCTACAAAAGCTAAAAATGTATGTTTGCCTTTCCTTAATCTATCTTCTAATATAAGACGTAAAGTGAGTATTGCCTCCTGAGTTCCTACGTTCCTCCTGAATCCAAACTGATCTTCCCCGAGGTCAGCTTCTACCAGCTTTTCCATTCTTCTATAGATAATCCGTGTTAAAATTTTGCAACCATGACTTATCAAGCTGATAGTTCTGTAATTTTCACACCTGTCTGCGCCTGATTTCTTTGGAAAGGGGATTATTACATTTTTCTTAAAGTCTGAGGGTATTTCGCCTGTCTCATACATCCTACACACCAGTTCAAATAGTTTTTTCATAGTTGGCTCTCCCAGAGACTTCAGTAGCTCTGAGGGTATGTCATCTACTCCTGGGGCCTTGTTTCGACCTAGGTCTTTCAAGGCTCTGTCAAATTCATCTCTCAGTATAGTATCTCCTGTTTCCTTTGTAGAGCTGCTCTATGTACTCTTTCCACCTTTCAGCTTTCCCTTCTTTGCTGAGAACTGGTTTCCCATCTGAGTTCTTGATATTTGTAGAGTTGCTTTTCTTGTCCCCAAATGTCTCTTTTATTTTCCTGTAGGCAGTATCTACTTTTCCCCTTCTTATACATTCTTCTACAGATTTGCATTTGGCTTCTAGCCACTCCTGCTTAGCCATTTTGCACTTCCTGTCAATCTCATTTTTTAGTCGTCTGTACTCCATTTTGCCTGTTTCATTTAATACATTTTTATATTTTCTCCTTTCATCAATTAAATTTAGTATTTCCTGTGATATCCAAGGATTTTTTGTAGGTATTGCCTTTCTACCTGTTTTGTCCTCTGCTGCCTTCACTATTTCATCTCTCAATGCTACCCATTCCTCCTCTACTGTTTTATTTCTCCCTGTTTCTGTCAAATGTTGCCTAAATCTCCCTCTGAAATTCTCCAGAACTTCCCTTTCCTTCAATTTATCTAAGTCCCATCTCCTTATTTTCCTACCTTTCTGCAGTTTTTTCAGTTTCAGCCTACAGTTCATAACCAACAAGTTATGATCAGAGTCTATACCTGCCCCTGGGTATGTTTTACAGTTATAACCTGGTTCTGGAATCTATGTCTTACCATTATAAAATCTATCTGATACCTTCCGGTGTCTCCTGGTCTCTTCCACGTATACAATCTTCTTTTGTGATTCTTAAACCACGTGTTTGTTATGATTAAATCATGTTCCGTGCAAAATTCTACCAGGCGACTTCCTCTTTCATTCCTCCTGCCCAGTCCATATTCACCTACGATTTTTCCTCCTCTTCCTTTTCCTACTACCGAATTCCAGTCTCCCATCGCAATTAAGTTTTCCTCTCCCTTAACTGTCTGAATAATTTCCTTTAGCTCCTTTATATTTCTTCGATCTCCTCATCATCGGTAGAACTAGTTGGCATATAAACCTGTGCTACTGTTGTCGGTGTTTGCTTCGTATCTATCTTGACAATGATAATGCGATCACTGTGCTGCTCATAGTAGCTTACCCACATTCCTATTTTCTTATTCACCTGACCAGAAACCCTTTTCATCCTGCCACCGAACTTCACTAATCCCCATTATATCTAACCTCAACCTATCCATTTCCCTTTTCAAATTTTCTAATTTTCCTACCCGATTAAGGGATTTGACATTCCATGCTCCGATCTGTAGAATGCCAGTATTGTCTTTCCTGATGACAACATCCTCCTGAGTAGTCCCCGTCCGGAGATCCCAATGGGGGAGTATTTTACCTCCGGAATATTTTACCCGAGAGGATGTCATCATCATATTTCCAAACAGTCGAACTGCATGTCCTCGGGAAAAGTAACGGCTGTAGTTTCCCCTTGCTTTCAGCCGTTCGCAGTAACTGTGTGGCAAAGCCACATTAGCTGATGTTACAAGGCCAGCTCAGTTAATCATCCAGACTGTTGCCCCTGTAACTACTGAAAAGGCTGCTGCCCCTCTTCAGGAACCACACATTTGTCTGGCCTCTCCACAGATACCCCTCCGCTGTGGTTGTACCTACGGTACGGCTATCTGCATTGTTGAGGCACGCAAGCCAACCCACTTCAGCAATGTCTGTGGTTCATGGGGGTGGAACCTTTTACTATCAAGGAGATAAACAAAGGTATAAAAACCCTCAAATTACGGAATGCAGCTGGAGCTGATAATATATTTCCTCAATTTATAAAAAATCTTGGACAAAAAAGACCCGCCTTTCATTTTCCCAACGGCCACCCACCCATTCTAGTTTAAGGCACTATGCACTTGCATGCTTCACTTTACCAATCGGTTAATAATACTAGAAAAAATGGAACACAACATAGTATTTTTTCCTTACTACTGTAAGTACTCAATATTAAGCTCCATGAAACACATCATCCACTAGATTTTTTTTAACAAAAATATTTATCTCAGCTCCAGAAGGTCATAGAGCAACAGTATTTGTTTAATATCTGTGAAAAAATGTCAGCATCATGCTTCCTTAACAGGTACTTTCATAACATAAAAATAGTAAATAGTCAGTTGAGGAAAACAGACCCAAGAAAGTGCAAGTTTTTCAAACTCATTTTCTGATACTTTTAATTTACAAATTTAAAAAACAGCTGAGACTCCGTTACTCTAGGTAGATACCCTGACCAACTCTAACCAAGTTTGAAGAAAACACTCTTTGTCATAAACACACTGTTGCGCGTTCCGTATTTACTCTTTGAATGCCTCGGCTGTCACTCCGGCCATTTGACAGTGCGCCGCCAGCAGATCGCGCGCAGCTCGCGTCAGCTGTTTAGACTATCGTGCTCTCCTGTGGCTAGGCTAGGAACTATCATGGCCGGGCCCGCGCCTGCCACGGAACACAATATAGGCGCGTGCGATATGAATGGCCCGCTAGGCCATAACATCCCTCCCCCCTTGGGGTGAAGAGCCGTATTCCTGTACGGCGGTGCAGAAGTCTGGCTGCTGGGACTCTTCCACCTCCATCCAATCGTCTGGCGGCTCCATCCACTCCCTAGCCGGAACCACCTCATACGGGCGGAACCCCTTTGAGCGACGAGGGGTTCGCCCTCGCGAGCGATGTCTTGCTGCTCCCATCACTGGCGATGGCGGTGGGTCCTCCAATCCCCCCTCCTGTGGCACCTCCATTGGCAACTTGGGGCCTCCGTCGTCTGGCTGCAAGGTGCCCCCACTGCCGGTGACCGGAGCTGTCCACTCCTTGGAGCTGGCCGCTGGGACTGCAGTGGGGGAGTGGGCCCCGGACCCCAACGGTGGTGGGAAATCCCCTTGCCCCCCAGCCAATGCCCACGGAATTGAAGTCGGTAGAGAACTGTCCCCTGATGGCGCTCTCGACATAGGGGGGCTGGACTTGGAAGAGGAAGAAGGGATCGTAGGTGTGGGAGGAGGGTGGCAGACCCGGAGCTGATCATGGTGGCGGGTGAGGATCCCCGTAGGAGAACGTACCTCACAGAGACGTCGGCCATGCTCCCGAACGACCACAGCCAGGACCCAACGAGGATGGGGGCCTTAGCCTCGAGCCCAGACAGCCGAGCCTGGGGGAAAATGTGACCGAGGACGAAGAAGGGGTGCGGGAGGGCCCGGATGCACGAGGGACAACAGCGCCCTATGAGGGCGGCCGTGAAGGCGCTCCGAGGGGCTCTGCTGACCTGTCGGAGTAGACCGATAAGATGACAGGAATCGAAGGAGGGCATTCTACACTGAAAGATGCGCCACATACTTGTGCATTTGCGTCTTGAAAGTGCGGACAAACCACTCCGCTGCCCCATTTGACTGTGGGTGGAAAGGTGGGGCCAGGACATGGTGGATCCCATGGATAGAACAAAAATCGTGAAAGTGTTGTGAAGTAAACTGTGGCCCGTTATCTGTCACCAGTGCGGCCGGGAGACCCTCATAGAAAATATCTTTAACAGGAAACATGTGGTAACTTCCGCGGTCCTGGAGGTCAGGCGAACAACAAACGGGAAGTTGGAGTATGCGTCAATGATGCAAAGCCAGTAGCTATCTAAGAAGGGCCCTGCAAGATCGACATGGAGTCGTTCCCAAGGTGCAGACGGAGTGGACCATGGAGAGAGAGATGAGCGAGGAGCCGCTTGTTGCGATGCACAAGAAGAGCATCCTGCAATGAGGCTAGTTATGTCCCCATCTATGCCTGGCCAATATTCATGTCGGCGGGCAAGCATCTTTGTGCGAGAGACGACCCAGTGGTACCGATGTAGAAGATCGAGAATCCAGCGGTGCAATGATGCTGGAACCACCAATCGATGGGAGCCGTCTTCCGTGGACAGAACTAAAATACCCTCGTAGGTGCTAAGGCGGTGCCGAAGGGCATAATAATTGCAGAGAGGAGGCCTGATGCCCGACCAGGAGAACCCTCCAACCAGCCTTGCCTCACCCGTAGAAGGACGACCCGGAGGACAGGGTCAGCAGCGGTAGCCTCCGCGATCCGTGAGCTATTGATAGGGAAACCGGAGACTACATCTGCAGCCGACTCGTCAACTGCAAAACACAAAAGCTCTTCGGCAACAAAGACTGGGTCTGGGCCTACCGCGATAGGGCGCCAGCATTGGCGTGATAAGCCGTCGAGCGGTACTGTATCTCGTAATGGAAACGAGAGAGGTACAAGGCCCAGCGTTGAAGACGATGGGCTGCCTTGTCCGGAAGAGCCGCTGTCAGGTGGAACAAAGACACTAATGGGCGGTGGTCCGTGTATAGCGTGAACTTTGACCCATAGAGATAAACGTAAAATTTTTTTAGAGCAAAAACGATGGCTAGGGCCTCCTTGTCAACCTGGGAATACCGGCGCTGTGCATCCGTAAGAGTTTTAGATGCAAACGCCAACGGGCGCTCTGACCCATCAGGAAACCGATGTGCCAGCACCGCCCCCACACCATGCTGGGAGGCATCCGCTGTCACCACAAGCGAGACCCCCGGGGTGTATGCAGTGAGGCACGAAGCCTCCAGGAGGGCCTTTTTCAGTGACTGAAAAGCCTGCTCGCACGCTGGAGATCAGGGGAACGGGACGCCTTTACGCAGCAGTTGATGCAGGGGGTGAGCCACTGTGGCTGCCTGCGGGAGGAAGCGATGATAATAGGCGATCTTGCCCAGGAATACTTGAAGTATGTGAACGGAAGAAGGACAGGGAAGATCTGCGACTGCACGCACGTGATCTGCCACGGGACGCACCCCCGACCTGGATAGCTCATAGCCCAAGTACTCGATAGTCAGTTGGAAGAAAGAAGATTTCCGGAAATTACAGCGGAGGCCAGCCCCTTCCAGAACGAAAAACAAGGAACGGAGGTTGGCAATATGGTCAGCAGCTGTGGATCCCGTCACCACAATATCATCCATGTAGTTCACGCAACAGGGGCCGGTGCTAGCAACTGCTCCAAAAAACGCTGAAAGATTGCGGGGGCACTGGCCACCCCGAATGGCAATCTCTGATATTGATACAGGCCAAAAGGCGTAGAAATCACCAGCGCCTGCTTGGAGGCATCATCTAAAGGCAACTGGAGATAAGCCTCTGACAGATCTATCTTCGAAAAATACTGGCCCCCTGACAACCGATCTATCAATTCCGCTGGGCGAGGCATGGGAAAAGAATCAATGATGGATTGAGAATTTACAGTTTTCTTAAAGTCGCCACATAAACGCAGGGCACCCGAGGGCTTGCGTATGACAACTAGAGGGGAGGCCCACTCGCTTGCTGTGATAGGACGCAAAATACCTTCCGCCGTCAGGCGATCTAATTCAGATTTAACAGCGCCGCAGAGGGCGATCCGGAGAGGCCGAGCGCGACAGAAGACGGGGCGAGCCGTATTTTTAAGTGTAATAGTGGCCCGAAAATTCTTAGCACACCCAAGACCCGGCGCAAACAAGGACGAGAACTCCGCGCGAAGCTGCGCGAGACTCTCATACGGACTTTGATCGGAAACCAAGCAGACAGAATCAGTAATAGTAAAGCCAAACGCATGAAAAGCGTCGAGGCCGAAGATATTCGTAGCCGTCGCACTGTTTACTACCACAAACGGTACCGCGCGGCTAACGTTCTGATATGTAGCTTCGGCGACAAACGACCCCAGTAGGGGATTAGGGTGGCCGCTGTAGCTAACCAACGCGCGAGGCGCCGGACTTAAAGTGGGGGAGCCTAATGCTTGATGAGTAGCCGACCTTAGAAGCGATGTCGTCGCGCCAGTGTCCACTTGACGAGGCGAGAGCCACGAAAGGAAATAAGCTTTTTGCTTACCGTCATCACACACCTGGAAGGCTACGAAGTGTTGGCGCAAACGCTGTTCGTAGTCGGACCAATCCTCGGCATTGTCGTCAAAGGGAGGAAACGGAGGAACGGGCACAGAAGACCGCAATCCGACCTGTTGCGTCACAGCCCTAGTCAAGGTGTCAATAGACGCCGTGAGGGTAGCATTCTGTTGAGCCAAAACTTCCGGTAACGACTGAAGATTCGTCAGCAACGCGCTAAGTTGCTCTGCCATGACTGCGGCAGGAAGACCACGCTACCATAAACCTCGTCGCCACTGAAGAAAACACTGTTTGTCGTAAACACAATGGTGCGCGTTCCGTGTTCACTCGTTGAATGCCTCGGCTGTCACTCTGGCCGTCTGACAGTGCGCCGCCAGCAGATGGCGCGCAGCTCGCGTCAGCTGTTTAGACTACCGTCCTCTCCTGTGGCTAGGCCAGGAACTATCACGGCCGGGCCCGCGCCTGCCACGGAACACAATACAGGCGCGCGCGATATGAATGGCCCGCTAGACCATAAGTTTCACTAAGGAATTTTTTATTTTCGAAAAAATCGATATATATATCTAGAAAAATACTGAATATTCTTAATTTTTTTCGAACAATTACTTTTTTGACTCACTTCGTGCCGAGTACGTGAAGACAAAAATTTAAGTATTGATTTTCAATAACAATTATACAAGAAAGCCGATGAAAGTTACACAAGTCGAAGAAAAAACAACAGAATGACAAAAACATAAATCATATGTGTACGATGCCGTTAAGAATGGTAAAAGGTAATAACTTAGTTCATATCTGTAAGTTAGATGTCGACTTTCCTATTACGCATTAAAATAAGTGAATGTCAACAATTGCAGTGCTAACAACTTCTGTCTTGTGTGCCGATCGGGCGCTATGCTAGAAAAGCCACACAAAAGTAATAATGTTGTATGAAATCGAATTCTAGAGACGATTATGTTTAAATGGTTCATTTTCAATAACACACACATACTAGGTGGCTACTATGGCAAAACTGCTAGGTTGACGAAGTTGAAATCAAAACACGCTAATAACGAAATCTTATTGAAGTTATTTCGTTTATATTTTTGTAGGAGTAACTTTGTGGTCATTTTTTGCTGATAACGCCAAAATTGAAGTATATTCCAAATTTTTAATTTCTTCATTTTCATTGGCTACGACAAGGGAGAGAGGAAATGATCAGAGAGGTTGAGACATTGGAACAAAGTGCAATAACAATCACCATTTTCATTTTTTATATTTAATTATAAATAGAACATGCAGGTCACTTGCACCCAACTTCTGAACCTTACCTATTGAATAACAATGTTGCACGATGATTAAAAGGTCACAGTTCATCACCTATGTCAGATTCAAGACTTCCTGAACATGGGATACCACTGATGCCAGAACAATCTTTCTTGAATCAAGAAAATCATATTCTGATGTGTTTTTCCAAAACAGTCAGAAAACACACAAAACAAAGGTTTAGAGCTGCCTCCATCGGCTTAACCCTACTATTAATTTCAAAGTGAACAATATGTTGTGAAAGTTATATTTTTTCCATTGTAGATATTTTATCATGTTTAATCCATGGTCATATTAACTTTGAAGTACTGGTAAGCAAACTTCAATACGAAACTGGACTACAAGTAAGGAAACAACAGTTGATACATACACTCATATCGCCAAGCCGCTGTCTCTTTTCCGGAGGGCGTCTGACGCGATGAATCTCCTTACTGTTGTAGGGTGAGGGGACTCTGAAGATAAAACAGCTCTATCTATACGCATCCAGGGCTCTCTTGTGGAATTATTTCTGGGCGTTTTTGCTATTACTGGTAGTTTACAGAGTGCAACATATTATATTTACATCATGATAACTTCAAACAAAATAATTGCATGAAGAATCATGTCTAAAATAAAAAAAAAAGAGATACAAAGCAAAAATAATACTATAATTGGATCACAAATTACTTTTGCAGTTGCATAATTTCTCTTGTATAATATATCATATATTTCATGACTATGGGTAGTTGAAGAAAAATACCTGAATTACGGTACAGCAAAGCCGATATATATAGTAAGGTCAGGCCAGATATATCCACATTTTCCAGACTCATTTTCATAATTTGCATGCACAATCAGTGAAATTTCACCGTAATATTCTTTTGAGTGACTTGGTACACACGGAAAAAAGTAGAAAGCTCGGTATCTTCGAAGTCGGCAGCTACTGCTTTAAGTTACACTCATCTACTAATTCCGCCACAAGTATTGTAGGTGAGAGTAGTCTTTATGAGCAGTTCAATACATACACACTAGAAAGGTTATGTTTTGTGACGTTAATCTTCATAAATTTCTTACTGAAATTTATATTCCATTCTTAGTTAAGCCAGAAGAGCAGATATTGAGTTCATATACAAATATTCGGCAAAAGTTGCGTTACGGACCCCCCCTACCACTTAAAACAATATGTGCACTCTAAATATATGTAATATGTACCAAAATAAATGGTAAAGTGTTTTCATCTTGTCACATACCGGTACACGTAACTGCCTTCACCCCAAATTGGCATCTAGAATTGGCATTCTGGTACCTACAGAAGACGGAGTTATGGCACAAATGGAGACAGTGCAAAAATCAGCATAAGAAATCGTGTTCCTATCATATAGACAGTCTGCACATAAAAAACGTGATTTTCAAAAAATAGACACATTTTTATTGCAACCACCTTATTTCGCGTGACAATATTTGAAAAATAAACGTGTTCTTAAATGAAATGAAGATAGGAAAGAATGTACTCATATTTATTCTAAAGAGAACGCAATGATTGATGATGAGTGCGTAACAGCAGAAAGAGGAATCTTTAATTGTGGAAGTGAACATTGTTAAGGGGGAATCTCTGTGTGGCCGTTGCCTAGTACACAGCGCAGTACTGAGCACAGCAGTAATTGTGAATGTAACTGGTTTCTTACAAGAAGTGACATATTTTGAGTATTCAGTTACGTTATTGCTTCAGTTTATTTAATTTATCTTATGCTCGCATGTATGTTATATTCATTTTTGCGTTACATATCTTGTTAGTGTATTTTTCCACCTTCTGAAATCCCGACAGTCGTTTTTTCCATTGGATTAGTACCATCTGACCGTCTTCATTTACCTTAGAGGCTGCTTTTTTTTCTTGTGGGAAGCGAATGGTTGTCCGGCGTGTCCACCGATCGGCCTGCGACGGCGACATGCCCTGATTCTGCTAGCAATGAGGCAGACACCCCACCCAAGGTTGCGTCGGAGGTCGCTCCAAGTGCATGCCAGGCGGCTCAAGACATTCTGGGGACCGACTGTGAGGCCTCACCAGTTCGTCTTGCAAACAGGTTTGTGGCGCTACCTGTTGTGGACAATGTTCTTGAGCCAGATGGTGTCACTCATCCTGAAGTCAACATGCAGTCTGTAAGATCCGGGCTTTCACAGAGGGTGGGTTTGCTCGTAGTTGGGAGTTGGAATGTTAGGTGGGTAATTGAGCCCCTTACAAGATGGCTGCCAAAGAGGGAATAAATGCCAACGAGCACTCCATGTGCATATCAGGTGGAGTCTATCCAGTTGTGGAAAGGGTCCTTCCGGATGCCATGAAGGGTACGGTGTGCAGCCAACTACAGGTGGTGGCTCATGTCGGTACCAATGATATGTGTCACTTCAGATCTGAAGACATTCTCCCAGGCTTTGAGCAGCTGTATGAAGTGGTAAACACTGCCAGTCTTGCTTGCAAGATGAAAGAATAGCTCACCATCAGCAGAATAGTTGACAGGACCAACCATGGACCTCTGGCGCCAAGAAGAGGCTCAGACGGTTCTGCGACCATGTGGGCTGCAGATTCCTCGACTTGCTCCATCGGGTGGTGGGGTTTCGGTTTCCGCAAATTATGTCAGGAGTCCACTACACACAGGAACGAGCTACACAGGTAGTGGAGGCTGTTTGGCATGGACTGGGCAGTTTTTAGGTTGAGGGCCTTGGGAACACAAAGGAAGGTTTTCAACCTCAAAAGGGTACAGCTGAAAGATAGGACAAACACATCTAAGAACCATTGGTCTAACAGTTCAAAAATTGTTGTAGCTGTGTTGGGAAAGTACCAGAGCCTCAAGCACTAATACAGAGTACTGAATCTCAAATCATTATACGCACCAAAATCTGGCTAAAGCCAGAAATAAGTTCAGATGAAATTTTTACTAAGGGGAAAATGGTGTTTAGAAAAGATAGATGGTGTATTTATTGCTGTCACAAGTGTAATTGAAGTAGATAGTTCCTGTGAGTTGGTACTGATAGAGGTTATATCTGACAACAAGAATCAATTAATAATTGGCTCTTATTATCAAGCCCCTGACTCTGATGATTCGATTGCAGAAATGTTCAAAAACGTTTCCGAAGCATACAGTTTTAATTGGTGGTGACTTTAACGTACCCTTGATGTTGGCAAAAATACATGTTTAAAACCGGAGGTAAGCATAGAACATTGTCAGAAAATGTACTGAACACATTCTCCGAAAATTATCTGGAGCAATTAGTTCACACACTACAACAGTAAATGGTTGTAAAAATATACTTGACCTCTTAGCAACATGTAATCCGGAGCTAATAAAGAGTATCAAAACAGACTTGGGGATTAGTGAACACAGAGTTGTTGTATTAAAAATGAATATCAGATTTCACAAATCTACAGAAAATAAATGAAAAATATATCTATCCAAAAACCAAATAAAAATTCTATTAACGTTTTCCTGAGTGAGAATCTCCAGTCTTTTGAAAGTTACTATGTTGATGTTGATCAGATGTGGCTTACGTTCAAGAAATAATATAAACTATTGACAGATTTATACCAAAAAAATTAACAAGAGAGGGGTGTGACCCAGCATGCTACACAAAACAGGTTAGATCACTCTTGAAAAACCAAAGAAGAAATGGTGCCAAATTTAAACGGACACAAAATACTGAATATTGGCAGTCTTTTTACAGAAACTCGAAATTTAACTTGAACTTCAATGCAAGATGCTTATAACAAAAACCACAATGAAACCCTGTCATGTTATTTGGTAGTGAATCCTAAGAAATTCTGATCATATGTAAAGTATACTATTGGTAAAACACAATCAATACCTTCACTACGCGATAATAAAGAGTTTCCTTTCAGAGTATGCTGATTCAATAGCCCCATACCTCTTTACCATATACAACTGATAGCTCAGCTTATGTTCCGTACCCAAAGACTGGAAAGTTGCATAGGTTACGCCAATATTCAAGAAAGGCAATAGGAGCGATCTGGAAAATTACAGGTCTATATCACTGATGTCAATTTTCAGCAGGATTTTAGAACACATACTTTCCTCAAATATTATGAACTACCTTGAAGAGAATGACCCATTGACCCATAGTCAACATGGATTCAGGAAGTATAATTCTTGTGAAACACAGCTAGCTCTTTACTCACGTGCTGTGATGAATGCTATAGACAAGGGGTGTCAAATAGTTTCCATATTTCTAGATTTCTGGAAGGCTTTCGACACTGTACCTCATAAGCATCTTCTAATCAAACTGCATGCTTATGGAATACCATCATAGTTGTGCAACTGGATTCGTGATTTGCTGTCAGACAGGACACAGTACATTGTAATCGAATAGAACTGAAGTGACATATGGCTTTCCCAAGGAACTGTTATAGGGCCCCTACTGTTCCTTATTTTTTATAAACGATTTAGGTGACAATCTGAGTAGCTCTCGTAGGTTGTTCGCGGATGATGCTGTCACTTATCGGTTAGTAAAGTCACCAGACAATTAAAAGCAATTGCAAAATGATTTAGATAAGATATTTACATGGCGCCAAAAATTGTGAATGACCCTTAACACTTTTGCTGTGGCTGAAGCTTATAAGCACCGAAAGAGAAGGCAGCGGCACACTCGTGTCACGTCATGCAGAAGTGGCTCCTAAATACCAAGTCTCAGAAGTAGACTGCCCAAAGCTCCATCGTACCATATCTGTGGTCACTTGGAGCAATAGTGGCTGTGGTCTGTGCTATGCAGACAAGTTGATATGCAAATCATGACAATATACCATTTTAAGGCCATAATACATTGAAGATTTATCACAGACCCTTCATTTTGGTTCATTAAATGGCAATGAAGAATGAATATCAATTAATAATGCAATAATGCTGAAACACAAAGCAGGACTTTTGTTGTTGTTGTTGTTGTTGTTGTGGTTATCAGTCCGGAGACCAGTTTCATGCAGCTCTCCACCCTACTCTATCCTGAGCAAGCCTCTTCATCTTCTCATATGAACGGCACCCCCACATCCATCTATATCTGCTTACTACATTCATCTCCTGGTCTCCCTCTTTGATTTTTCCCCCACAAACTTCCCTCCAATACTATATTAATGATTCATTGATGTCTAAGAATGTGTGCTACCAATCGATCCCTTCTTTTAGTCAAGGTATACCAAAAATTCCTTCTCTCTCCAATTCTGTTCAGTACCTCTTCATTAGTTACGCGATCTACCCACCTAGTCTTCAGCATTCTGTAGCACCACATTTTGAAAGGCTCTATCCTCCTCCCGTCTAAACTATTTATCGTCAATTGCAGCTGTAATCTAGGGCGTGGTAACGGTGATACTTTAAAGGCGCAAGGTGGACTTGAGAGTTTTAATAATAGAGATGTAATTGCTTATCGGACATTTCAAGTGTTTGAAGTGTATAATAAGGATATGGGTAAATCGTATTACTCTTGTAACATGCCATTTGTTGTTAGAACTCGTAATCATCGTAGAGTTAACGAACAGGAAGGCGTCGCTATTTGGATTAAAGGAATGTTGAATTGTAGTAAGATTAGAGTTATTGGAGATGTATTGTATTATTATCGTCATTGAAATAAAGAAATATTTTTAGTTAAAAGAACTCGTGATGTACAGTTTTATTTTAATAAGGACACACAGCAAAGAAGAAACCTCTTGGGTCACGGGTAGTGACCCATCCCAAGTCATCCCAGTAACTGATTCACTTACAACAACAAATGGAGAAATCTTGGGGGGTACCAGCAATGGGGGGAGTTATGACTCCCTTGCTCTGCATATTATACTTGTCGTGATACATCAAATTAGCTTGATATATATCTTCGATAAGTTAGCAGTGCTATGTTAAGGTAGCGCGCGATGTTCTTCGCGCCTGCGTAGGTAGGCATCCTGCGGGGGCCGGCGCTCCTAGTTTTACTGAGCGCCGGCCGGGATATGCGGTCGTTCAAGGTCAAGGTCAGCCGTTACGCGCTGCGCGCCAGCCAGTAGGTGACGAAATAGGGCGTGGCGCTAGGTTTAAAAGGGCCGTTAGGAGTTTTCTTGCGGTCTTTCTGGATCGGATAGACGTACATTATGGTTCGTAGGCGGAGGATGAGGAGTTCTCGTCCTACAGTGTTTAAGGCTATTGATAATATAGACATTAAGAATGCGACTAATAATGTAGGGGCTTCATCTAGATGTAATTGCTAAGAGTAGAGTAATAGTAGTTAGAGTAGATAGTAGAGATGTAATTGCTTATCGGACATTTCAAGTGTTTGAAGTGTATAATAAGGATATGGGTAAATCGTATTACTCTTGTAACATGCCATTTGTTGTTAGAACTCGTAATCATCGTAGAGTTAACGAACAGGAAGGCGTCGCTATTTGGATTAAAGGAATGTTGAATTGTAGTAAGATTAGTCCCACAGACACAGAATAAAATCAAAGTTCTGGAAGCACCACAGAACAAATACCGGTATTTCTAAGGTCCACACTAGAACACTTCGCTGAAATTTTACAAGTCCTCGAGCGACTCCACAGTCGCCCATCATAACGACACGTCTTGTCTGTCAAACCGACACTAACTGACTGCTCCTAACAAGCCAAAATGGCCGCCTTAAGTACCCTCACTGGCTTACTCTGAAGTCAAATCAGTATCTTATTTTCACAAAATTACCTCTTTTACATAAAATACAAATGAAATAAATACTTGTGATGATAGTAATTAACAAAAATTTTCCGGTGAAACATAATATGAATATGGCATCAAAATCATTGTACATATAGTAGTTTTTGCATTATCAAAAAATTAAACTTTTCTACCTTTGCTTTTTTGGTATTTAAACATAGGTTATTCACTGTACAATTGATCCTTTTGTTTCATTTACTATTTACTTAAGGCTAATTTCCCGTACTGCTGGTAATAAGTTTACTACAGTTATTATTATTTATTTATTAAAAATCCAGCTTTTATACCTGGAAACCATGTTACTGGCCTCTAATTCAAATTTACTGAATTTGTGCAAAAACTAAATATACACCTTAATAGAACTCACTTAAATCCATCATTTGACACCTTGTACGTGAGATCTGGTTAAGCCGTTTTCAAGATATATCATTTACAAAATTGTTATTTTATAATGATTTTTGATTTACTATAACTCAAAAACTATTAAAGTGACATGAGACGCATTTATATCAGCGCATCCAGCTAGTTCTTATCTTTAAAATGAGTCTACGCGCACCTTTGTCTCATATATGGATCAATAGTTATTCATTTTTAAGTGGTTTATTGCATATTTCTCCAAGGCCAAATAGGGCTTCTCCCGCCGATCGCCATTGAGTCTACAACGGTCTGGATTTTCCTGTCACGTGTCTATACATAAAGTGAGTGACCAGATGCTGGTTTGACAGATGAGAGGTGCCGCTGTCATTGACTAATACCTGAACTACGACATCTCAGTAGCTGTCAAAACACATCACAATGCCCGTGCATGTGCTTGATTTACCACAGAATCGCAGACTTCAAGTGTCCCCATGAAGCTGTCCCCTTACACCATCATATGTTATTTTTTTACCAAAGTAACAAAACTTATCTACCACCTTTATTGTTTCATTGCCTAATCTAATTCCTTCGGCATCACCTGATTTTCTAAGACTGCATTCCATTACCCTTGTTTTGCTCTTGTTAATGTTCATCTTATATGCTCTTTTCAACACACTGTCCTGTCTATTCAATTGCTCTTCCAAGTCTGACAGTATTACAATGTCATCAGAAAAACACAATGTTTTTATTTCTTCACCCTGAACTCTTAATTCCTTCTCCTAATTTCTCTTTGCTGTCCATCACAGCTTGCTCAATGGACAAATTGAATAACACTGCAGAAAGGCTACAACACTGTCTTTACTCCCTTCCCAACCACTGTGTCGCTTTCATGCCATTCAACTCTAATAACAGCTGTTTTGTTAGTGTACAAGTTGTAAATAACCTTCCTTTTTTAAATAATTTATACTGTAGCAGTCACTTTTTACTAATATTTTTATTAGCACGGCACGTTTTGGCAGCAATCTGCCATCATCAGATGCATTTTACAGTTATAGGTTCATTACTGTTTTGTTATGTTTACTGTTGAGGGTGCCAGTGAGGTTATGGTTGGGCATTTAAACCTGTTCAGGAAGATTCAGCTATTTTAGTATTATGTTTTGCGAGTATAGCTTCTGAGTTATTATATTGTCGTATTTACTTACAGTTTTGTCGATAATCTTGTTATCTGGCACACACAAGAACACAGTTATATACACACACCACATGTAGACTTTTTGTATTAGATGTTTACACTGTACCAAAGGTACTCATAAGCTAACATAACCTACTTACATCAATGCAAGTAGGTTATCTTAGCTTCTAAGGGAATGAGGGATCACAACCCAAGCACTGTCATCATCTGGTGTGTCTGATATTACAGATACAGAGGGAATCTGACTGTTTCCATGTGAATGGCGGGTTTTACCAGGCTGTTGGGTTCCCCAGCTGGCTGGCTAACAGTTTGAACCTAGTGAATGGACAGATAGACAGGGTTTCCCTAACGTGCTCGGAAACTGGAAGTGCTCTTGGCTGAGCGAGGGCAGCTATTCCAGATTGCAACTGAAATAAAATATGGCCACAAACATTATTCTAAAAATTCATATAAAATCAGGGAATGATCATACGGAAAATATAATTATATGAATGGATTCCAGAGACTTAGGAGAATCAAATGCAATAATTGCAATTTAAATATACCTTACAGAAAACAAGCCAATAAATCTCAGTACTATAATAATAATAATATTATAAGACATATTTACAATTATTGATACGTAGTGTTTATCAGTAACAGATTAAGAAGCAAATGGGCAGCACTGCACCACACTACCTATCTTAAAAGATGTACCACGTTATTTCCATATTCTTTCAATAAACTTTGTTTTCCTCTCTTGTTCTGCTTTCCATTGAGGTAATAATATTCTTGTCAGAACATAGATTCCACCACAGAAACACAAAACATGAACCCAGAAAAGCGCATTACATTTATGTATGTATTTTATTATATTTAATATTATTCTTAGTAATGTTTGTTTTTTATGTCGCAGACTGCCACTTAAATATTTCATGGCCAACTAAAAATAGTAGATATGCAGCAGATAATTTACATATAAACAATTATATGTAGTTGTGGACAAGAACTGAATATATTTGTATACAAAGTCATGATAAATTAAATATTAATTGTGTAACTATATTTCGATGGCGGCAGTATATTTGAACAGTGAGACACCACACTTAATCGCTATCTGAGTAAAGATCTTCAGTCTCAACCATTTTTTACTATTGTTAAATATGTATTTGTTTGTTAAATGTAAACAACATTTGTAGGGAGACGGTGAAAGCATTTAATTATCTGATATTCAAATGTATAATATTTTGGAAGGGAAATTGTATTTTAAAGATGAGGCGTTAGGATGCGTGGAAGGATACAATTTTGGGAGCAGAGAGAGCATGCTTTCTAACGCTTGGGAAGGGACTTGTAACTTGTACATGGTGGTGAAAGGTTGTGATGCTGGGCAATCTGAAGCTGTGTCACGAACTTGTGATTTGAAGAGATAGGCATGTGTGGACTTAGAAAATTTATGGGACTGTGACTGCAGAACTTAGTCTCTGGTGAAAAGTGATAAACTATGCACGGTAGTAGGGCTGTGGAACTGTAATAATTCAGCAATTGAGTACTCGTGTGATTACAAACTGTGTTTTATAACAAATACTTTAAATCATGGATTAATTTGGAACTTTTACTCTCAAATGCATGTGATACTTATTGTGCCTCTCATGAACAATAGTTGGGGAAATATTCAGTTATTTACCGATGTATAAAGTAGGACCACATCTGCATTTTCGTGTCCAGATAGAAAAATAAACTCTATTTATAAAGAATTATTTTGTGAGTGAATCACTTCTTTATATTAGAATCCATTTCAGAGGTTTAATCTATGTTTTCACGTCATCATATGCAGATTAATAGACTGGTTGAACTACAGATTAATTGTTGCTGTTGTTTGAACAGATTGGGTAGCTCTTTAGGGCATAGAAACTGACGTACATAACTCACCCCTATGTACAGAGACAATGAGCCATAAACTTTTACTACCCGAGTTATGTATTGCCCAATTCTTATTGGTGAATACTGATAGGAAGGTCGCAGTAGATGTTTACACAGTACCAAAGATCCTCAGAAGCTAAGATAAATTGCATATATCAATGCAAGTAGGTTATCTTAGCTTCTAAGGGGATGAGGGATCACAACCGAAGCATTGTCATCATCAGGCATAAAAGCAAAAAACCTGAGTTTTTCGAAACAGCATGATGACGTGCAAAATAGCAGCTCGCCATGGGGCTTGGAATATCCCCCAGACATCACGGCTATTGGCCATCCATCACGTACATATTCCGAGGCAACATGAAGAGCGGTATCTGAAGCAATAGCATGCACAGTACAGTGGTAGTCTAAAGAAAAATATTGAAGACATTCAAGCTACTTTCTGATTGTGAATTTGAATACATAAGCTGTGGTTGGCAGAATTAAAGGAACTCACCAGACATTGTAAATTTAAATGCACTTGTGGAAAGAGTTACAGTTTTCTCATGTTATGTAATGCTGTCACACAGTATGTTCCGGATGCTAGGATTCATGCTTCCATACTGAAATTGCCAGACCCGGACATGAAACTATAATTTGCATAATTGAATTGCAAAGCTTAGAAGACACTATGGGGGTTAGCTTTGAATCTCCTGTGATTTCCTTGTGAATCGTGTTTCAAGGAATAGGACACAACATAAAGAGCAAACAGGAAGAAATGCAAAGTGCAGTCGCAGGGCATGGGTACTCTCTTTCGGTCTCACAGCATGTGTGGAGGCACTCAGCACAAAATTCGAAAATCATGTCTGTGATGTTTCACTAGGCACAAGCACTTGCAGTGTCCATGTTTGCAGGCGACTTGATACAGCTGTGGCAAGGTAGGCCACCTTCAGGTCAGGTGTTTACGCCACGACAGTGCTTGACGCAGTCCTGCAAACACCCAACAGTGCAGTAATCCACACAAATTAATGATATAACAGCCTGCCTGGTTTAGCAAGTGAACTTAACTGTTGCAACCATGTACACTATGAGAAAGCCATCCCAGGTGCTGTGCCGTAAAGGCTGTTACCGTGTGCATAGCCAACCACTCCATGGAGTTTCAACTAGATACTGGTTCTTCAGTTTCCTTACTTAATAAAAACACTTATGAACTTCGAGGAAGCCATCCCTATGAAGATCTGTCTCTATGCTATCTGTCTACAACTGACAGTCCCTACCTATTCTTGCTGTATGTAGTTTGCCAGCCTCTTTCAAAAATTCCATATACTTTTTATCCTTCCATGTACTGAGTGACCAGCACTGTACAAACATATTTTGCCTGGAATTATTTGATCTCTTCAATCTCACTTTGCATGAAAATATTTTTCAAATTAATGTTTTGGTGCCTCACAAACAAGTTTCAGATTTGTATGAGAAATTCCATAAGCTGTTTGAACAGAGAGTAGGACAGGCTAAATATTTTGAAGCTCATGTCACTTTAAAAGACAATGAACAGCCATGCTTAGTCAAAACTCACTTTGTTCCACACTCAATTTGCAACCAGGTATCGCAAGAAATTTGAATATGGACTGATAATGGCAGTCAAAAAGCTGATATCAGCTAGTCAGTTGGCTTTCCCTGCTGTCATATTGAAGAGACCTGATTGATGTCTTTGACTGTGCACCAGTTTCAAAGCAACAGTGAATCCACAGACTATAGTCAATATTTATCCTCTCCCTTTTCCAGAAGAATTGATGGACAGACTGGGCAATGGGTGATATTTTTCTAAATGGACTTATGGGAGGCACATGTTCAATTACTGTTGGATGCAGAATCCAGAAATTTTTATGTCATCAACACTCACTTTCAATTTCAAAGACTGCCTTTCTGTGGTGTGTCGGTGCCTGCTAATTTTTAAAGATTCTTGCAACAGTTAACAGCAAAAGTGCCATCATGTTCTAATTATTTAGATGATATTGTGGTATCAGGACGTACACTGGAGGAACATTTGTATAATTTAGTGTTTATTTCAAGTGATTAAGAACAATGGGTTAAAATGTAATAAGGACAAGTGTCCATTTTTCAATGAGGAACTGTGCTGCCTTGTACATATGACCGATGCACAAGGAATTCAGTCTGAACAGTCCCATTTAGCAGCAATTAGTAACTTGCTTCCATCAAATATTATCACAGAACTACAGGCTGTAATGGGAAAACTCACTTATTATTGTAAATCCATACCTAACACTACACAAATTGCTGCATCACTTAATCACTTGTACCACAAAATTGTACTTTTCGTATGGTCTGCTGCATGTGCAAACACTTTACCAACAGTTGAAAGATGCTCTGCTCAGTCATTGTTGTCGGAAACCATATGATCCTAAAAAACCATTAGTATTAGCTATGGATGCTTCTTGCTATGGTATCAGAGCTGTTCTCTCACACTGTTTAGGTACCTAAGACAGGGCCACTGCATTTACCTCTAAGACACTTACCGAAGTGCAATGTAATTACAGTCAACTTGAAAAGGAGGCATTAATTATACTGTATGGAGTCACAATGTTTCATCAGTATTTGTATGCAGAAAATTCTATTTGATCACAGATCACTGGCCTCTGACAGCTTTATTCAGTCCTACAAAGCCTGTACTGTCACGTACAGCATAAAAATTGCAACGTTACCCCTCTTTCTTTCAAATTATCAGTAAAAATTGTTCTATAGGCCTACTGCCAAGCATTCAAATGCAGACTTGTTGTCTCATTTACTTATTGGTAATGATTCTGTTTTCAATTCTGAGGAATCATGAATTCAAAGTCACAATCAGTAAGTAGCTTGAATGTCTTCAATCTTTTTCTTTAGACTACAGTTGTATTGTGCATGCTATTGCTTCAGATACCGCTCTTCATGTTGTCTCGGAATATGAATGTGATGGATGACCAACAGCCATGATGTCTGGGGGACATCCCAAGCCCCATGGCGAGCCACTATTTTGCACATCATCATGCTGTTTCAAAAAAGTCAGGGTTTTTGCTTTTATGCACGATGAAGGCAATGCTTGGGTTGTGATCCCTTATTCCCTTCTCCCGGAAGTTTCGTCGCCATTGCGCCAAGGTCACTGTGGCAGTAGCTTCCCCATTCGATTGACGATGAAAAGAATTCATCAGTTTTCCTCTGACAATGGTATACATCACCTGACAATGACGAATCCTTTCCATCGTCAATCAAATGGGGAGGCCAAATATTTCGTCCAAACATTCAAAAGTCAGATGGTGAAACTTCATTCCTTTTACACCCGTCAGCAAGCCTTAAACATTTGTCTGACTTTGTATCGGTCTTTGCCAAGGATTGCTCCCTTGCCAGCAAAACTTTTGCATGGGCGTCATCACTGGACATTGCTGTCCCTTCTGCAACCACCACAGATACCATTTTTCCACCTTAGAATTCAAAGTTCAAGACTGACGACATCATCATCTTTATGTGCTACAGAAGTAAACATTGTTGGAAACCATGTATCATTGTTGAAGTCTTAGGTTGCTCCACCTATCTGGTTCAGGGTTCCACGGGATTCCAGAGGCATCATAAAAATAGACTGCAATGCTTGAATCTCGGTGATTCTGATGTAGATCTTTTGTCATAAGATCCAGCGTGTCCAGAGGTCCATATCAGAGAAGACCCCCACGGTTCCTGTCTCCGCATCTGGCACCTACATCATGCCGCCACTGCCACTGGCACCATCCCCATTGCTGATGCTGACAGTGCAGCTACAGCAGTAGCCGATGTCGCCTTCATCTTCAGTGGAACCCATGGGTGTCAATGCACTGCTTCCCGTCTCGTGCAGCATCATCCCGAAAGTGAACATAGGAAATTTTATTGGACTGACAAAAAAACGTAAATGATGGGAAAACATATAATCTGGGAATATAAAAGTCAGATTTACTGTACTTACATTATTTAAAAGATTGACGTCTCCTTTATTTTTTTATTTTTTTCTGCATAATCACTGCTGTAGACACTGTGGCAGTTTTACAATGCCCATATCATACCAACCTGCCACCATGTTCTTCAGGAAGCGATGAATCTTATCATTCCTCTTGTTGTAGGATTAGAACTACTGTCAAAACAAATGTTCTTTCAACGTAAGGAACAGGCGACAGATAGTCAGTTGGTACCAGCTCCCGAGTGTATGGTGAGATGATGATAACATTACAATCAAAGTTTTGTATTCTGCAGTTATGATTTGCCTGTCTCAGATTTTCAACATTTCACAATACCTGTCAGCATTTATTGTTGTCCAAGCAAGCAGAAAGTCAAAAAACAGTAGACACTTCCAGCACCAAAACACATTTGTCATAACTTCACCATCACACTGTGTTTGAATTGTTGCAGCTTTAATGAAGAGAGATGCCACCACTAGTGTAAGTTGTTTTGTTTCAGTTGTACAGTGGAATGCCCAGATTTCGTTGCTCATGACAATAAAGACCAGAAGTTGTTATTTTTGTTTGCACAGCAGAGAGAAAGTTCCAGGAAGAATCAACTAATGCCCATTTGTGGCTGTGGCCTTAACTCAGTATAAGTGGTATTCATTTTGGACACCCCCTTCAAATATTGCAAATTATTCATTAAAATCTTGTATATGGTACTTCAGGAATGTTCACAAATATAAATGCAGAGAGCACCCAGAGTGATCCTCTGATCTTGACCCATGCTTTTCTCAACCTTTGTGACTGCATCATAAGAAACTGAAGGTCCATGACTCCTTTCTCCATTAATGTCAATACCACCTGCTGCAAATTTTCAACACCACTTGTAAATAGCTTTTGGCAACTGTCCAAACACTGTCATCAACTGGTGATGAATTTCAACAAGTTTAATGCCTTTTGCATTCAAAGACAAACAACTGTGCAAAATCCAAGTGGAGACTGAGTTTCCAAGTGAAGAAGTGAAGCAAGCACATGCATATTTGGAGTGGAGCAAGCATCATCACAACAATATGACCAACAACCTTCGTAACAGTTTAACTGTCCCAAAAACTATGAAACCTATGTTTTCGATGTACTTTCACACACACACACACACACACACACACACAATATGGTACAAAAGACATTCTGAAAGAAAAAAGTCTTCAATGGCAGTTTACCATTCTGTGAATTACTTATCCACTTCAGTAAATGCTGATAGATAACTGATGTTTTTACAATTTTTGTTGTTTATTTGTGATTAAAACAATGTGATTTGAATGTAGATCAAGACGACTGGCACGACTTGAATGAAGTGTCCTTTTGGTGGATTAATACTTGCAGTATTAGGTCTGTCTCACATCTCAAATCTATAAAATAAAATTTCATGTCTTTCAGTACCCATTACATGAAATTTATTTTCTCATAAGAGTCTACATTCCTGTATAAAATTCTTTTTAAAAAATTAGCTAAAGATGCTTCAGTTCTCATTTACAAAACATCATATATCAATTTCTATCAAATAAAATGTCAAATCACATTGAGATATGGAATGATATTACAAGTTTTCTACTATGCTAATCTTGCACAAAAATATATTATCACAGATGTAATTCCAAAGACATTATTTTCCTATTGCATAATATTTACTCATATTTCTTTAACTGATCAAATAATATGAAGCATTTTATAGAAGCTGACATTATAAATCAGTACATTTGATGATACACCAACATTCAATTTTGCATCAGTTACCACCACTCATCATTGTTAATACATGTTTACAGAAAATTCTCACGAAATTAACATGTACAGTGAACATTCTGAATCCATATATGAAAGCCATGAATACAAACTAATTCTTAAACAAGGAAAATATTGAAAATACCATAATCAAAAATTGTATTCTTACTTTGACTGCAGTTGCATTAGTTACTGCAGTTTTAATTGGGTGTTTCTGTAGCAAAATCATATGAATTACGCAGTCTTCAAACATACAAAGCTACGTTCACTACACAGTATCTAAAAGTACAGTAACTGGGTAGTGTGAAAAATCAAAAGCTTTGTTCTGTACCTGTCAATGATTGACAATCTAAAATGCCACAGGCATATTTCTAAGTGGGTACAATAATGGAAAATTATTAATAGTGGTCAATATCTCCAACAACCAATACAATTAAATTAAATTACATATCCTTCTCTAGTGTTTGTTTTCTTCTATGTGACCATGTCCTTGCCCTAACTGTAAATGAGTTGAGTTAGGTGCTATGAACAAGTCTTTTCCTCGTGAAACTAAAAATGTTACTACTATCACAGCACAATCTTGTTCAATAACAACAAATCATCAAATTGCATACACCACTGTATTCTCAACAAGTATAAGAGCATTAGATATTTCCTTAAATATTTAGAGAATTCCCTCTACCTGAACATTTCTGCACTCCACACCTAACAAAAATTTAATACAGAGCAGAAGTGACCCATCAGAGGATACATTAGACAGACCTAAAAAATTGAATGCACCATTAGGAAGAATGTTGACATTGAAATATTAAATTGGTAATGAACTGTCTCCATAAAACCATGTTTATTTCAATAACACAAAAACTATTTTTTTCAACACTACTATGTACAATGATTGATAAAATATACACATGATCTTGAGTCTTATATTTTTGAGTAGTTAGCAAGTCCTGTTGGTGGCGATGGAGTTTTAATCAATGGCCTTATTTCGGCGAACTTTGGGTGGTTCTTATCACCAAGCAATTTGAATATAACCGTCTCACTGGTGGTAATGTAACAACCCATCTGACTCATTCTCTAAGAAAAAAGAAAAGAAATTCATTTGAGATTAATTAAAACTACAAGATCATCAAACTGAATGTTACAAAGTACTTGCTTCATTAACTAAAACTGCATTCACACACAACATTTCAGTCTTTCAAATACAAAATACAACTAGCCCGAAACAAAATGTTTTTTTTTTTTTTTTATTTACACTAACATGTAATGAAAAAATACCAGCTGATAGGTACAGTAATGATAACATTGTCAATAAGGAATGCTGAGAATAGTGTAAATACAATATTACCAGTGAAGACTCAATCAAGAAACATACTTTGACCTAGCAATGAAGCTTCCATCAAAGTTCCTATAATCATAAACCTGACTCTTTTCACATCATAGTGAAAGATGACAATTGTCATCTGTGGAACTTGCAAGTAACTAAACAAGCAGAAAAAAAGTAGCAGATCACATAAAATGCTACAAAGTTACACACAAATGTATAAAGAATGTGTATGTCTTTTAACATGAAAAACCTCACAAGAACTAAGGCTAAGGTTAACAGGCCTGAAAAATGCTTAAATATGCCTCTATCTCATCATTATAATTCTCATAATCTCCAACTACTTCAGTCATAAGTTTCAGTTTAAACTGTGATAAATACTTGAATCTTTTCTCTTCCAAATTTTGTTAATTATTTCATCTTGAAACTCTCTAAAAATTAAAACTATGTCCGAAACCTGGGACTTCAGCATTCGTGTGCAATGCTCTACATGTCTGAGCTATTCAGGAAGGTTGGTTGGTGGTTTGGGACAAAGGGACCAAACTGCCAAGATCTTCAGTCCCCCAGTCTATACATTACACTCAATATTTTGAGGATTTATTTATTTTTAGTGAAATTACTAAGTTTTATCTAAAAATGATCAAATGTGTAGGAGTTGCCATTCAGAATTTTTTAATTTCTTTTTAAATACTAGTTGGCTATCTGTCAGACTTTTGATGCTACTTGATAAGTGATCAAAGACTTTTGTAGCAGCTTAATTGACCCCTTGACCTTGAATAGTGAAGATCACCCTTTCTCCTAGTGTTGTAGCTATGCACACTGTTATTACTTTCAAAATGGGTCAGACTGTTTATAACAAATTTCATAAGTGAATACATATATTGTGAAGCTACAGTGATGCTCCTTAGATCCAGAAATAAATGTATGCAAGATGATCTTGGGTGGGCTCCATCAATTATTCTAATTACGTGCTTTTGTGCAATTAATACTTTTGATGTTTAATTGTCCCAGAAAATGATCCCAAATGAATGCACTGAGTAAGTGTTCTAGCACTTATGGTGAACACACTGTATGGTGTCCCAAGATGACAATGTCCAACTGTTCATGACTAGGACCTTCTGTTGGTCTCTGTCAACCACATTGCCTATGGGGAATCTGTGGATCTTTCAAGACCAGTGAATCGTCTGGTGCTTTTTGAGGATGCTCTAACAATGTGCTGTTCACATGCTTGTTATGGCTTAGCCTTCAACTTCAGTTGAATTGCTAGGATAATGGCCTTGGCAACCAGCTGAGGCGAACTGACAACAGGAGTCAACTACATTATGTCATGTGATTGGCACCAGGCATCAGCCCAGGTTGGCAAAAAGTCATTAAAATATACATCTGCCTCTATAAATAAATTGCAATTTATTAGTGCCAAAAACATTCCACAGGTTCCCAGCTCCACCCTGATAATGATGAGGTATCTCCACTTGGCACCAAATGATGATGCTTGATGACATCAGTGAAAAGTCATTTACATTCACATCACTTTTAAAAATACACAGAGTAAACTTCAAGGGGGCTATAGGGGACTTAATATGAGGTGCATGCAGAAAGTAAGGTTCTTAATTTTTTAACAAACACGAGGTGCATGCAGAAAGTAAGGTTCTTAATTTTTTAACAAACACAACATAGTTACAAAAAAAACTTTATTGGCAACAGTTACAGCAATGTTAATATAAACACCAAAAGAATTGAGAGAATTGTCATATTGGGGGATTCAACTTTCAAATTCCTGTGTTGTGAAACCAGCATATCATGGTCGTCTTCAGCTCTTTGTAATTGTCAAAACACCCTATCTTGCTCACGGAGATTTCCATCTTTTCTTGTATCTCAAGAGACTCCTGTATTCCAGCCAGTGTTTTGACTAAAAGAAAGAGAGCTGAAGATAACTCTCACATGTTGGTTCCAGTCACAAGTAGCAGACTTCTGACACAGGAATACAAAAGTTGATTACACGATATGGCTGGTGTCTCCATTCTTTTGGTGACTAAGTGGAAAAATAGCTCAAACATTGTCGTACCTGTTGCCAATAAAGTGTGTAATGTAACTATGTTATCTTTGTCTTTATATATATACATGGGAAACTTAATTTCTGGATGTGCCTTGTATATCAGGTTTTACACGGGCACCCATGTTCAGAAAAGTCATCCAATGACACTATGAGCACTTATTCAACTTTGATACTGTGAAATAAATCTCTTTTATTGCGAGCTCTTTGCTTGCCATATTTTGGGAGGAGGTACTATGAACCAAAACAAGAAAAACTGCCCAGTAAGCATGAGCTCTAAAATGCATATGTTAACAGCTATAAGCCCTTCTTCACCTTTGATACTGTGAAACATCTCTTTTACTATTCAAGTGCTCATAGCTCTTCAGATATGAATTTTAAGGACCACATCTACTGGACTCTTTTCTCCCAAAATATGGAAAACTAAGTGCTTGCAGTAAAAGAGATTTGTTTCACAGTATCGAAGTTGTGTAAGTGGCCACAGTGTTGCCAGATAATATTTCCCCACATAAATTCCTGTGTAAAATTTGCTCTACTAAGATCTCACTAGAATCCCTCAGATTGTGACAAGTGTGTTAAAGAAACACCCTGTATATAAGGAATCAGTAGTAGCCCAAAATTGAACTTTGCAGAATTCCCTTCAAAATATTTTCCCAATCAATAAAATTTTCTCACATTTCAACAATGATAGATTTGTTCCGCACAACTTTTTGCAGTCTGTTAAGTGTGGTGTAAGTCCAGTTGGTATAAAACCATTAATTCCAAAAAACTTTTCCAATCGAGTAACATGATCAAAAACAATTAAAATATCTTAGAAAGACCACAAAAATACCAGTTAGTAATATTTTATTGCTTAATGCTTGTAATGTTTGGTAAGAGTATGTAGAAACACCATTTCTCAGTTGAGCAACCTGCCTGTAATCCAAACTGTTACTTACTAAGTACATTACTTATACCTGAATGTTAGGTTACTTTTGAATATATTATTTTAATATCACTGTCAGTGGACATCAAAATGAATTCAGAGGAGCTGGCGTGGGTAACACATGGAATAGAATATTGCTATGGGCATTACTTATTAAGTTAGAACAACTTTTCTGAATAGTATCAAGCTCCTCTAACAGAATTTTTATAATTCCATTAATTTCAGTGAAGGGTGTTGGCTTTACTTCTAGTTACTTGAACTTTTGTGAAATTCCAATTTTAATATATTGTCTTGCTTTTTCAACCATTTAATCCTACATTTGTTGTCACTTTTACTAAGCAATTGCTAAAAATACTTGAACTTATGTCTCAATACTGTCATTTGGTTTAACTGTTGTGGCATCCTGTAAAGCAGTGGTTTTCAACATGTGGGTCGAGGGGGGTTCGCCAAGTCTTCTTCAGGGGATCGCCGCCACAGGAGGAAATACTTGCATCATAAAATAACAAGTAGTTCACTAATGCAAAGCTTATGCCCAAGTGAAATTTATTTAATCTTAAAATTATGAAGCTCCTTGTGTGACATTAGTTGCAAATTGATTACAGATTGTTTTATAATACAGTGTGCTAATAATGAATAAGCGCTAACCCTGAAAACTGTTTTCAGGAACCACCAACAGGTAAAAAGAACATAACACAATAAGTAATTTTGAAAAAAATTGAAAAAAGATCTACTTCTTTACAAATTGTCTATACAGTGGGATATTTCTCAATGAGTAAAATTTGCTTCTAAGTTTTGCTCAAATATGAAACACTCGTTAAGCAAACTATATTTTTCTGTCAGAAATCATGTAAAATAGCATAATGTGTTCCATTCTGAGAAAAACAAAAAACAATTTCGTCCAAGAATTTAAAAGAAAGCTGGAGCAAAAGAAGATTACATTTATTTCCTTTGAGATAACATAGTTTTGTTACGGTTCATGAGCAGGGGGGGGGGGTCACCAGAATATCTTTACGTGGAAGGGGGTCGCATATTCAGAAAGGTTGTAAAACACTGCTGTACACTAAATAAAATGTCTCCCATTTCACAATTTCACTTTTTAATCTTATTATTTGCATTATTGATTTCTGTCAGAATATGCATATTTTTGGATAGTGAGTTCACTTAAAATACGAGAGTTGTAACTTAAATAGTGGCAACACTGCTGTGGAGACACCGTGCAATGGAATCTACTATCGTTGGTGATAGCACACATTGTTGACATACCTACCTTACCTTCAAGCAAATGGACTCGCCCATCCTGCCTCACTGCCGTGCCCACAATCCAGAGAAACAAAGTCACTTATGAGTGGGTGGGCCAACGTAACTGTGTCACTATATTTTTGAAAAACAGGAACAATGGAGTCATATTAAGATTGAATGTGCCAGAGGTCATAAAGCATGACAGTGTCACACTTTCTGCACAACCCAATATACAAGCGCATACAGTGCAAGCTGTGGCTGCTCTGTTTGGTCGATGGGAGTGGGAAGTACTATACCATTCACCATACTTCCCAGATTAAGTCCTTGTGACTTTGATTTGATTCTGAAGATGAAGAAACCATATCATGGCATTCGCTTCAGAACTGTTCCAGAGATTCAACAGGCAGTAAACCGCTCCATTCGCACCATCAACAAAACAGGCTTTCTTAACAGTCACGTCACTGGCAAAAGGCTCTGTACAATGCTGGTGATTACTTTGAAGGATAGTAACACGTGCAAACATGTAATGCTTTTGTATAGGATGTGGAAATTAGTTACCACTACTTAAGTTCCAACCCTTGTATTACAAGGGGTGTATACGCGGAGAAAAGAAAAGAATGCAGCACTTTCCTGTGATTTCTGAGGTAAAAACACACTTTTCCTGATAAATCTTGACTCACCTGACTCACTGTCAAGACACTTCTTGTGCTGGAGTGGCCAGAGATGGTGATTGTGTGTGCTTGAGTTATGTCTGAATGATTGTGTGAATGTATGTGCAGCTTTTTCTGATGAAGGTCATGGCCGAAAATTTAGTTGTGTGGATGTGACTGTCTATTTTACATGTCTGTCTGTAGCTCAGTGGTTATATTTACAGAGTCGCTATCTATACTCTATTGTTGACTTCTCAAACCACCATTCACAATATTTTCACATGAACTGGTAGAAATTCAAACAGTTGTGACATCATGCTCATCAAAATCAGTTAGTCGTTAGGAAGTATTGCATAGTACTGGTGCGAAAACAGCAGACACTTGTGTGTGAACTGAGTATTATTGTTTTAAATCAAGCATTTTATTTGAAACTTTGGTTCCTTTTTTTTTTTTTTTTTTTTTTTTTGAGCAGGCTACAGCAACATATTTCTTAGGGCACAATTCTTTGCAGTCAAAATTACAGGAAAAGTAAAAAAAACTCCTGCGTAACTTTTAAGGAAAGTTTTTTCTTCTTCCAAAGAATGACACATATTTATTATTAGTTATATTGCATTTCACATCAGCATATTTTCTATATATATATATCTCATCCGACACTGCCTCTTTGGACTTATTCCAAAACACTGTATCCTATTCTTATAAAAACACCTCATTGCTTTGTATGGACATGCCTCAGAACTATAAAGTGTACATTGTTTATTTACATTAATTGTGCTTCAAAATCAGATAGTCTCTTAAAGAATTGAGTACAAATTATTTCAGTTTTAACTGTAAGTTTCCTAGTCCAAATTTTTAGACTGTTACTATCGCAAGAGTAGTATTGTGAAGGAATAGCTCACATGAACAAGCTTTTATGTTCTGACACACACACACACACACACACACACAAATGCTTTCATCAATACTTTCTACTTTGTGTCAAATCTATTACATATGTTCCAACCAAGTAATATTTTTAAGTATTTATAAAGGATACATACAACATACAAACAGAATTGTAGTCAATGGTACTCACATGAAGAGCCAGAAAACGATCTTCTTGGGATCGTGAGGATGTGCAATCTGCTACAACATGCACCTGAATACCATGGGCTAGTAACTCTGCTGCAGTTTGTTCTACACAAACATGAGCCTACAAGAGTTCAAAGCAAAAAAAATTGGATTCTTTCCTAAAATATAGTATGTATGAAAGTCAAGATTACTTTTTAAACATGTAGAAAACAGCCAATTAATATCTTGGAAAAATCTGTAATTATTATTATCACCACCACCATCATCATCATCATCATCATCATCATCAATATTATTATTATTATTGAATGTAAGTATAATAATGCAACACTTAAAACAATTTCAGTTCTTATGGGATATTAATATAAGCTTTATCAAAAGAAGAACAGTTTATAGAATTGTATGATAACTGTGATGAAGTGGACTATAACAAACCGAAGCAAATGAATTATAAATATTACACAACAGATGACTGTTAATGACAAGTGAGAAAACAATTTTTGAAAGTTTTTCTTCCCATACATCATTATATGGAACACTGCTCCCACATATGTGGAAAACAGTGATTGAAATAAACTTTTCCTTCCACAACAAAATAATCTAGCATGTGACAATTATGTCTGAGTAGAAATAAATACTGACAGCAATATACTGATAAGAGTGTAAAGGATAGCTTTCAGTAGCAGTCATATACATCACTGTTACTACCCTGTAAACTACTGAGTGCTACATGGTGTGCATATCAGCTAGTAAAATAAAAAAAAATACTTTCTCTATTTTCTAACCTGTTTCTGCTTCCAGCAAGCAAGTACAGACTGAGGATAATAAAACAATTCCAAGAAAAGTTGACTCACCTAATTACTGCAACTCTCACGCACCCTTCTGTGCATTAAATGAAAAAAGTAAATGGAAGGCTGTTTTGATCATTTAATATTATGTCTTCTCATCACTGATATTTCTCTGCTAATTTGTCAGGACCTGACAGAAACAAGAAACTTCCTTATACATCTCCCATTACAAAGATATAAGATCCAATCTATATAATCGCAAATTACATCATCTGGATTTTCTGGTGTTACAACTACAATCAGCCATTGTTCCTTAATATCAGTGTATTATGACTATTTTTCACTGACTGTAGAGAGATTTTCCCCTCTTTACTCGCTGTTAATGTCAATGAGTGCATCATAATTAAATACACACCATGTATAAAACCTATACATATTTCTGGTACATAAAAAGAACCGTTTTACATGCAATAAAATGTTGTCTGCAAAAGTGGCAATTATTCTAAAATTTTATTATATATTAGGTAATACAAAAGAAACAGTGACACAATGCATAAGCTCTACATTTTGAAGTTTTTTTTTTTTGACATGACTTGATGTAATTCATTACATTCATGTAATAATGTCATTTATCAACAATTTTCCCATCTACTGCAACTCCACAAGGCATGAAATCCAAACTTACAAACCTCTCTGAAAGTACCATAATTTTATAAGTTATACCATGCACAAAAATTTATTCTTTTCCATTTTTAAAGAAACTGATTACTTTCTAGCAGAGTCTAGCAAGGGGAAATCTTCAATTACAGCTTTAATTTACAAACAATAGATGAACACTGAAAAACATTTTTACCTCATGTACTAACACTGGCAGCCATCTTTCAGTACGGTAATAGAACATACCCACTCTGGACATTCTTGCTATCACCATAATTGTGGTTTCAAAAAGAAAAAAATATTGATCTTACCATTTTATTACAAAGACACACTCGCTCTTTATAAATCAGGTTTTCCTCAAAATTCTTTTCCGCCATGAATCAAATGCAAGCCCCCCCTAGAAAATAAAAGTTTCTTGCGATCTACATTAAATTCAAAAACCCATATTCTCTTAAAATAATCTGTAATGTTTTGCTACTGCCACCTGGAACTGTGATAAACACAGCAACTGCCTAGCATTATAAGCTCCTTGGAAGGAAGGAAAATTAAGTTGAATGACTCATTGAAACATGGACATTAGATGAAGCACAATCTTGGACTGGTTTTGTTAAGGATGACAGCCTGGAGAAATTTATGGAAATCACAGAAATCCCACATCTGGATGGACAAAGGTGGGTTTGAAACATCGTCCTCCAAATTTGGGTCCAGTGCGCTAACCAACGTGCCACCTTCCTTGGTTCAAAACTCCATTCAACTGTCAATTTATGATTCCTGAAAACTGTGGGATGGGTTCTTCAGACTATATGAGCCTTTCATAACATATGTGTATCATGATCAATACCTTTCATAACATTTGTAGGTCTCAGGTGTGGCATGGTGGCTGAGTGGCAAAGTGTCAGCTTATGAATCAAAAGATCCCAGGTTCAACACATGGTCAGTCTTAGGATTTTTACCTGTCACTTTTCACTTCTTTCACCTCTGGCAATGTTGTTGATGTGAAAAACACAGAGTTGTACTGAGGTTTGTAATACACATTGACCTGTAGGTTCTCCTATAACTGGCTGGGTTGACTAACATGAAATGATGATAGCTTTACTCTTTCCCTGATATATTTCCATGATGCCACACAGTTAATTAACTGTATGAAGTCCAGTTAATCTAGTCCAGCACACACCTTCTTTCTGACCACTACAGCAGTTTGGGAGCTTAATTCAAATGGTAAAGAGGTCCCTTGTCACCCAATGAGTAGATGGTGGACAGCTGTGTGAAGAGGTCAGCAGTAACCACCATATTCAGTTGAGGGGGGGGGGGGAGGTGATGTGCAGAGAGATTAAGGGAAGGCATGTAGAATATATATCCAGTATGTTGATGGTGACTGCAACAGTCCAGAAATATTATTCAAAATTTCCAAAAAAAAGTCACTTGAGCTTTATTCAGCAAATTTACAAATTCTAACAAGAAGTTAGCAAAAGTTGTGATTCCAACTGCAAAAAAGTTTTCATTTGCATGTAAGGGTTTTAAATTTATTAAAATAAAAAAATACACAATTTTGTGTGTGTTCTACAGATTTGTTTATTATGTGAATTGATTTTCGGATAAGTTTAGTCAAAGAACATGCGTTGTCAACAAACCGGAAGAGATGTTACATGCAGAAAAATGAATTATCATCTTTGATGAAGCAGTTACAATGTGAATAAAGATTTAAATGAAATTTGTAAATTAATTAATTCTGCAGAAAGGAAACATTGATACTATTCCTTGAGAAACAGTGCAAACATAACAATTTAATGGCAACAAAAGAATCTAAAGTTTGAAGGATTGTTCAAAACACTAGGTGACATAAAACCTAAGAGATATAGAATAAATGTTAGAAACCTGAGATACTATTATAACTAAATAAAGGGGAAAAAATGGAGGGATGGGATGGGCGGGCATAGGTGTGGTGCATTGGAGATATGCACTCGAACTTAAAAAGGAGTGCAAATAAATTATAGTGATTACAATTAAATAAAGAATTAATGTACAGACAGAATACATAATAAATTTGAAATATTAGTACTAACAAAGAAAGATACAAAACAGGTGCAATACACAGGTGCGGCAAAGTTCTAGGTTGGAGACTGAAAGGTCACGCATTAGAATCTAGCTGGGATCACGGATATTTTTCACTTTGAGTTTTAACCTAGCCTACAGCTCTCAGATATGAAGAGTCACCAGAAACAATACATGATCAGATTCTACTTTAAACTGTAAGTACCCTTTTTTCCCAGTTGGATAACTGGGGTAGGTTAGGAATAAGCTAGTAGCTGAAGTGGCGTCCAATCGAAAGAGCTGCACCAGGTCACTGAACCACATGAAATTATATTTGATTTAAGACATTTCCTTGATGCTAAATTTATTTCACATTTTTTGTAAATTTATGTAAGACATATCTGTGTTTTTTAATGGCTTTGTGGAATTTTTTTTTCTAATTTTGCTATGTATTATGTATATATACGTAACCAACTACTATGTGTTAGTCTCACTAAAACTCAAAATGTTGTTCAAATTGGTGAAGCCATTTCTGTTTTCTTTTTTCCACTTGCAAACAAGTGTAGTTTGCGCAAAAAAAAAAAAAAAAAAAAAAAAAAAAATTGTAATTTTGTAAGAGAGACATCACCACTTCAGATTAGATTCATATTTTATGTGCTGCCATTGGATTGCAACAAAATTTTGCATACTTGGCACTGTCTACATAACAATGTACACGGTGGATGGCAGAGTGTACTTTACCACAAAAATTGACACCAGTCTACAGTGTTATTCATGTCTTGATGAAATTTTGCACAGCTGACTTTCAACATAAGATAAACACCAGTGTCTGCATAAGATTTTGTATGATGCATGGTGGAGGGCACTTTATGCCAGACTTTGATGCTGTTTGACCAATCAGCATGAATTTGTCAGGTATTGTAATGTTTCATACACAGTGGAGGGAGGGTATGAACGGACAGGGGACAGGAGGAGGTTGGCAGAAAGGAAGGGAAGGAGATGGATAGGTGGTTAGAGGAGAGTAAGAGGAGGCAGAGGGGGAGGGAGGGGGAGATGGATGGAGAGAGGAGTACATGGACTAACTGAATTTTACAATAAATAAATGCCAGAGCAATGCTGGGTTGTCATGTAGCAGATGAGGGGGGGGGGGGGGGGGGGAGGGAGTGATGTGCAGAGAGATTAAGGGACGGCATGTAGAATGTATATCCAGTTCCCATGCACATTTAGCAATTGTGAAATATGGCCACATTTGCTGGTTTGGTATAAATCCCTCAATTGTTCATGAAATTATTTTTTTTATTTAAGCCCTATCTTATCTGCACTCACATTGTTAATTTCAAAGGAGTGGAGGCTCTCACTCAGGAAAATATATCTATTCAGAAAAATTCACTGTATATTTTTTGTTCGATTTGGGAATTTTGATATTCAGTGTCACAATGTCACCTCTGTGTTCACTAATCCCTATATCTGTTTTGTGCTCATTATTAGCTCAGGCTCTAAAGTATTGCTTCATATTAAAAAGTGCCTAACATATTGAAAGGAAGGTCACCAGAAACTCAAGTCGATCAGAACTCGACTTGTACATCTACAGTAAATCCTCATTTTTACATTATCGGTTTTTACGTCTTCCCACCATTTACTTCATTTTTTATCGGTCCCGTCAAATTTCCTATGTTTACAATATTATTTACAATATTAATTTGCCTTTGTTTTTGCGTTAACATATTTACACTTTTCCCGCATTTTACACTTTTCGAAAGCACATTCGTGAAGAAAAATGATGAATTGTACATAAATTGATGCTAGCATGGCTTTCCCCATAAAGTATAGCACTTAAAAATTGTTTGCAGTTGAGTTTCTTGACACTTGGCATTTATTCAAATGTATATTTCGCGTTTTGTTGTTGACTTACGACGCGCCATTTTGTGGCAATGTAGTTCCTCTTTCCACCAGCTTCTTTGCCAGAGCACCTGGCGTGTACTCAGACAAACAGAACGGTTTGTTGATGAGAGAATAATGCTGATTTGTGGCGGTGTAGTTCCTCTTTCCGCTAGCTTCTTTGCCAGAGTGGCTGGCATGTACTCAAACAATCAGAACCAGTGGCTTTGTTGAAGTGAGAATAAAGAGTTGCATTGGTTTTGTGATACTTATTTCTGATTAATAAAGAACGTTATCTGTCAAAGTTGGGTATCATAATACCCACAACCTCAAAAAAGCTTTATAATACCCACAACCTCAAAAAAGCTTTAATAGTGAGAGATGCCGCTCTTATGCAAACATCACAAAAATACTTATGCATATGTTTGTACTCGAGAATGCGAATAAATTCTCTAACATTGTCCTGTGAAACATCAAAAAATACAAAAAGTACGGAACTTTATGAGTTTTACTACATAAATAATTAATGCCAGTAAAAGGCAGCAATTTTGAAGATGTGTTACATGGCCTGGCAGCGGCGTCCAAATGATATCTATCGAAGTGGTTCAGGTAATTTTGAAGATGTGTTACATAGCCCAGCAGTGGTATCCTCGATTATAATTAATGAAATTAAGTCAAAAATTTCTACTTCCCATAAAATTACCAGTTCTGCCTGGTGTTTAAAACAGCGGCGTCCTTGATTATAATGAATGAAATTACGTCAAAAATTTCTACTTCCCATAAAATTACGTTTTTCCTGGTGCTTAAAATAGTAAAAATTTGGATGACCTTTATTGTATAAGAAATTTCCTGGCGAATATTTAGATGCCTATTATGTACATATATTGCCACGAGACACCACATAAACCGACTGCTGGCGTGGCACAGTGGATAGTGTCACCGGCTGCGGTGCTGAAGATCGCCGGTTCAATCCCATCCACCAGCAAAAATTTATTTCTTTGTATTTAACAATTCAGAATGTTCTACATCTTTCTTATGTTCACTTGTAAATTCTACTTGTTTCTTATGGTAACTATTCTTCTAATTTCTGGTACATTCTGTCTGTGTATAAATAGCAGTCAGTGCTGCATGTATGTTAAGTTCGTAATAAACGTGCTTTCAGTATAAGTACTGTGTTCAGTTGCCTTCGAGGTCAAGCCTGCTTCCATTGCAACGCGACATTGTTTGGTGGCGGCACTGGGTATCCTGTGCAACAGCTGAATCACCGTGGCTCTGATTAAGCAACATAAGAGCCGTCGCTTACACGGACTGGAACCAGAATACAAGAGATATACCGAATACATCCTTCCGAAAGTCCGTATCATCAGAAGAACCATGGACACGAAACCAGCGGTAAGCCAGCTGCACATCAGACACCCGTCGATGTTTTCTGGAGACGCTAGACAGGACCCAACAAATGGCTAAAAGGGTTCAACCGAATTGCCAAGTACAACAGGTGGGATCATACGAGGACCCCAACAAATGGCTAAAAGGGTTCAACTGAATTGCCAAGTACAACAGGTGGGATCATACGATGTGCTTGGCCAACGTTTATTTGTACCTGGACGGAACAGCCCAGCAACGGTTCGAAAACGACGAAGACAAGTTGAATGACTGGGAGACGTTCCAGGAGGAACTTAAGAAGACGTTTGGAGACCGACAGTGACAAATCCGCTCAGCGGAAGAACAATTGAAACACCGGGCCCAACGACATGGTGAGCCGACACAGTCGTACATACAGAATGTTTTGGCCCTGTGTAACATAGTGAATCTGAATATGACTGAGGCTGACAAAATCACGCACCTGATGAAGGGTATTGCAGAAGACATGTACCAAGCTCTTCCGATAAAAGATGTCGCTACGATGGAAGAGTTCATTAAGTGGTGCCAGCGTACTGAAGAGATGCAACAAAGGAGGGTTGGATGAAAGAAGAATGACAAACTCCCCAATGTAGTCCCTATGGCCTTTGTGGAAGATCAGCATGACTTCGCTTCTCTCACACGACAAAATTGTGAGAGAAGAATTACAATTTATGGCAGCCAGGACTATTAGACCGTGCGAGCATCAGATCATGGCCATGGATGTCAGCCCTGTAAGTGACGAGGGAGCCGACGCCACTGAGGAAGAGGTATTTCAGGCAATAGCTCCTGCCTGCCTCGCCAATCGCACCCGACGTGAAAAATGCTATGACTTACGCTGCAGTCATCAAACGGCCGAAACGGCCATAACGACTTCACCGGCAACTATGATGCCCCACAGAAGAACAGACATCTGGAGGACAGAAGACAACACACCACTGTGTTTCCACTGTGGGCACCCTGGACATGTCGTATGCTACTGCAGAGAGAGGAGGCGAGTATTCGACAATTATTTTGCTGCAAGACGTCAGCCATCAGAGCAGTTCTATCCCAGGCAATCGCCTGCTGATGAGTTCAGTTGACCTATCGCTGTACCCTAGACGAGGTCGCTCCCCGACAGGTCGCAGCCGCTCACTGTCACCGTACAGAGGTACCAGCCGCTCCCCTAGCCGCCGTGCCCAGGAAAACTAAGCAAGGCGACCATCTATGGAGGTGAGGCTGCCGCAGATGAAAATCCTCCATGGACGACAGTCCCTAAGATGTCGGGAAATCTCATTGACATCATAATCGACAGCCAACCTGTCCGGGCACTTGTTGATTCAGGAGCGTCTTTTTCTGTATTGTCGGATAATTACTGCCGTACAATGAAGAAGACAATGTTCTGTGATATGGGGGCAACTGTGCTGAAGGTCGCGAATGAAAAGTACGTCCAGCCAGCAGGAACCTGTGTCGCAAGAATAACTATCAACAACAGGACCCAGCCGTTTCAATTTGTCGTGTTAACAGAATGTAGTCACAATGTCATCCTCGGATGGGACTTCCTTCAGGCATCCCAAGCTATCATTGACTGTGGAAGATCTGAGCTGCAAATTGAAGAAGTTGTTCCGACGGGTACACGTAATATAGAATTTTCTGGGAAGTTATTTGCTGTTGACAATGTGAGGATCCCGCCGTTGACGATGAGAAGAGTTGCAGTCACAAACACAGATAAGCGATTAAACTCTGAAGTGCTTGTTGATAGTAAAAAGTTTATCAGGCTCACCAAAGAAATTTACATACCAGTGGCTATCATAAGCATTACCGGAGGTCAAGGAGAGATTTCAATCACTAATTGTCATGAGCAGTCGCAACTTATCCCCAAAGGAATGTGTATCGGGACAGCTGAACCAATCCAGGAAGGTGAGCTCAATGTCATCAACAAAGGCCCATGCTCTGCTGTTAGTACAGACAACACACTGAAGGAAACGAACAAGAAACTGCCAATAGGGCCCGGACTGACAAAGGAACAACGCCAGTGGGTGTTAGCTATACTACGTCAATTTTCGGGTGCATTCACACCTCAGCAGGGGAAAAGTCAGATAAAACAGCCCACCATAAAGCACCGTATAAATAGTGGGGATCATCCACCAATTAGCCATTGTTCGTATAGAGTGTCGCCAGCTGAAAGACGGATAATTCGGGAGGAAGTGGAGAAGATGTTGCACGATGACATTATTCAACCTTCGGAGAGTCCTTGGTCATCTCCGGTGGTCCTTGTAAAGAAGAAGGATGGCACGTGGTGATTCTGTGGTGACTATCGGTAGCTGAACAAAGTCACAAAGAAAGATGTCTACCCACTGCCGCACATTGACGACACCTTAGACTGCTTGAAAGGAGCTACATACTTCTCAACTTTGGACATGCAGATAGGTTACTGGCAAATTGAGGTTGACAAAGCTTCTGCATATTTCTTATGAGGATGTCCTTGCTGTAAACTAAAGTCAGTCAGTCAGGCCTCCTTCTGTCCTTGCATTGGATATTTTAATTGGTTTGTTTTAATTATATCTTCGGTTCCAATTAAGGTACGCAGTTCCTTTTGACCTAACAACACTCAGTGGATCAAGCTCTTTCACTTGCACTGATTGATTCTGAAGAAAGCTATGCATGAACATTCAATTTTACTTCCATTTTTTCCCAACTTTTTTGTCTTTCTACTAACGGTGTGGAGTATTTGCACGGGTCCTCTAGTAACATATGAAGACCAAGGCTTAAATACAGCAACTAGATTCAAATGGATGTAAGCTACTGTATCTGTGCAGAGAGGAAAATATCTGCACAAGATACACAAGTTAGGAGAGTTGCATCAGATCAGACTGTGGACATAAGATCAAATCAACACTTCTGTCTGTCATTTTGTGAACAATCACAATACAAAATAACCTTAAATTGTAAAGACAACTGCTAATCCAAAACTAGGCACATAGAAAAGACAATCACATTCACACAAATTAAATTTTTGACCACAGCCTTCACCAGAAAGTGTGTGCACATACATCTACACAATCACTCAGACACAATTCGGTGCTACAGAGTTGTAGCAGTAGTGGCTAGAGATTGTGGTCAAGTGTGCATGAGTTATGTCTGAGTGATAGTGTGAATGCATGTATTGCTCTATTTCTGATGAAGGCTGTGGCAGAAAATTTAAGCTGAATGCAAGATTGTCTTATCTAGGTGCCTGTTTGCAGCTCAGTGATCATCTTTGCAGCGAGTTGCTACCTATCCTTATATTATTGTCATTCCAACCTGGACTTTCCATTGTTAGCTTTTGCACTAAATCTAGATTACAAAATAATTTTTGATAACCTATTTCAGTACCAGATATGTATTGTCTTCAGATCAGCTACTGGAAAATAGTTTGTCCATGAATACAACCACATGAAATATCGAGTTCAAGCATGTCTGTGATCCAAATGAACAACAAATACATATATTTACTTTACTAAGCAGCAATACTGTAATATGTACTACATTAATGCATTACCACATTCCATTTCCACAACACAGTTATTAAGTTAACCTAAGCCACACTAACCAAACATATAGGATCTCAGATTAGCAGTTAATCAAGGTTATTTTTATTTACAGTTGCAGGAAGATGATATGCAATAAAATAATTTTTAAAAACTTACTATGGAAAAAAGAGAACCACTATGGAACAACAGTTCATTTTCAAACTATCAAATAATCAGTAGGTTTAAAGCAATTATGGTTCATCATTTGCAATATAAAATGTGCATACAAATAGGGTCAAGTCGATATTTTAAATAAATAAATATAATACGTTCATGAATAGAAAGAAAAGAACACTGTCATAAAAAAAATCATATTCAAACTGAAGTTTTGGGAAGAAATATGATTAAATTACCTCCACACCAAACAGCACAACAGCTTTTGTGGTTCCATTGCAAATTTCCTTCAAGGCATGAGTAACTGCTGGAGTTAACATACTGAATTTTGTTTTCTCCTCCACAAGACATGCATGGCTGATATCTAACTCAGACACAGTATGTCCCAAGCCCTGTGGGTACTGTTCTGTCACTACCAAAGGTATATTTAATATTTTTGCTGCTTTTACCTATTAAAAATAAACACAGAGTTAAAAAAGATATCCTTAAATTGTGTGATTAAATTACACCTTAATGACATGCAAATCATGAATAGTAAACTAACCCCGAGTAGTAAGAAGTACTAAAATTTCAAATCAATAAAAATATGCTTTTCAATACAAAACAGAAGCTTCAAACACAGTATCAGCAGGCAGTGCATGACTTCCAAATATGTTAAGAAAAAGTATGTTTTTTGTCTGATTCTGAGTACATATTATCAGGGTTATTTGTGTCTTTGCTGAAAATGTCATTAAAACACATAAAAGAAACAACATCTAAAATTCAAGTTACCTTGTAACTTGCTCCCTTCCAGTGTGTCTCCACTTTACGCACAATCAATCTCAAACAAAACCAACTTCGCTAATAGCCTATTTTAACATGTATTAATATAACAATAATAGCGGAACAAAAACAGGCATTTCATGGCATATGGAGGGGAGTTTCCTTGTAAAACATATTGTGACTAAATAAAGGTAAGATATAACACACTCTTTAAATGTCCAAATGTGAAGCAGAATGAAAGACATGGAGATGTAACAAACCTGTGGCACCATGATCATGGTGTGAAAGTACCTGCAATCGTGTGTAGCAAAACTAAATGAAAAGTGTGCAAAGACTAAATAAACTGTGTCTAATAACTTTTCTTGTTAATAAGTTAATTTATTTGAATGATATACAAACATAAAATCACTATCTTCTACGTTGACTCCATAATGGATTGTGTGCCAGACTACTGCAATATTATAATAAAAATAACAAATTACCATCTTGGTAACCACCCCCCCCCCCTCTCCTTAATTTTTGAGGTCAAAATATGAAATTAAAAAAATCTGAAAAATTCATGAATTTGTTAGTTATAAGAAATTTGGCAACATTGCCTGCAGCTGACTCCTGGAACTACATTTTTCCACAGTCAGTGTTGATTTCAGATTTGTATTGTGAACAACATATGAAAATGAATACCAGCATCAGTGAATTAGCTTTACAGCATCTTTTAAAATAATAGTCCAGTATTTGGTAGTTTTACCTGGAAAGTTTTGCGGGAGTTTTGAAAATTGCTATGGATTTTGACGTGCTCTTCTCGAAGTTTCACTTTGTCACCTCATATCTTTGCCGCTCAGGCTACCATATTGGAAAAATGCAGCTCAAAAACAGTTTTTTTACAATGTCTCTTTTCTGATGCATTTTACGATGAAAACAGTTACGAGATAAATTAAACTAGTAAAATTAATAGTTTCAGATTAAGTCTACAACAACACGCGAATCGACGAAAAAACTCATTTCCACACTATCATGAGATAGAGTAACTGGAGCATTTTTCTTTGTTGTGGTATCCCCAGTTGGCCTAGTGCTTGATTGTTTGGAGTCAAGGAGCCAAACTACACTGGTCATCGGACCTTTAGTTAGCCTAGTCCACAAATGATGCACTGATCATTAAATTTAGTGCATTCTCCTTTGCCACGCTATCTCTGATGGACCAAGTTCTGCAAGTTCTTCGTATACATAATCGTGCAAAATTTCACGGATAGAAAGTTCTTATGCACTACCCGCAATAGGGTTCCCTTCTTCGACGTTATCACCTTTTTCCTTGATTTCGTCGCAAGTTTGCTGAAGAACAGTCTCCGTTTCTTCCTCTTCATCACTAGTCTGTTGTGGAACTTCATAATTATGAAAGTAACCACTGCAATTCATGCAAATAACAGAGCATTTTAATGCAGCCTTTCCGAATCCACAAGCTCCCTGACATCCCTTTCTGCATTTACAAGAAATAAGGTTCAATAATTTCTTTGAAGCTCGGGACTCAAATGTAGTGCCTACAATTAGCTCATTCTTGCTTTTTTTCCATCCCTGTCGTCCTGCATTTTTTCCACTCCATACCACCGCAGAACTTGATGATAGGTTCGAAACTAATGTTGTCGTGCTGCTATACTTTTGTTGGTGACAGCGATGCAATAATAAATTTAGCTCTGAATGGTGAAGCATTTATATCTGTAGTTGTTTGACAGCATACTTTTCACATCACTGTAACCATATAATGCAAGGATGAAGCATTCTCCAGCCTCAGCAATGATTACCGGGTCACTCTTTTGGTTTTTAAATACCCAAGCAAGCTCATTTAAATCTGTCTTTTTTTTCTCTTTTCTTTTTTTGCCTTTACAATTCGTCAAGGTTCTTCAGCCTTGTTGGCAGTTTTTTCATTGCAGCAGGCTTCAGTCAGTAATTTATACCTTGTGTTTTGGAAGCAAACCACAGGAGCCTTATTGGCAGTAAAGGCAAACAAAATATTGTCACCGTATTTTTTGAGGAGCTGTGCTCAAATGTTCAAATGTTTGTACAGCTTATGGGACTTAACTACGGGGTCATCAGTCCCTAAACTTACAAACTACTTACGAACTAAGACGACACAAATATCCATGCCCGAGGGGGGATTCAAGCCCCCGACCGTAGTGGCCGTGCAAACCGTGACTGAAGCGCCTCAGTCCCCTCGGCCACCGTGGCCGCCAGGAGCTGTGCCTTCACAGTTTTTATGTGTGGGTGGTAATCGCATTCAATTTTTGTCACACATTCATCTAGAGAGAACTGACACTCTTCAGAATTTTTTCATGCACGAGTTGTGATACTGTGCATCGGCTGGGACCAAATCACGTACTTGCTCGAGATGCTCAATGATCGCTCGACCCCAATCATTATTATGAGCTCTAGCATTTTGTGAAATGGTGTTTTTCTTTGATAATTTATGCACATTATACACAATATTACGCTTGCATAAGCGCTCTGTTTTTGTTTTTTTGTTTTGCTATAAACTCCACTGTTATTTCAGCAGCGCACAAAAAGCAATTATTTCTTAATGAGAATGTTGTGGTAGTGGCGGATCAGTCGTGGATGAGAAGATTTGACATTGCCTCATCTATGCAAAAATGCAGAGAGAAATTTTTCATTATTGTAGCATTTGTGATACACATTGTGAACCAGTATCACTTTCAGTCTCTCCAAGAGTTTTATTTGTTGTCCTTTCTTTTAGCACTTGACTTATGAAATATCTCCTATCCTTTCTCCTTCACTTCACTCACCTCACTTCCTTGCAATGGATTTTCACATATAAAACAGTTCCCTTCCTCAGGATCCATGGTACTGAAAATGCAAACAACGCTGTAGAACGATGCACTTGTACTGATTTTCAGGCAAAACATTTGAGCTCGGTTGGCATACATTTTGTGGAATGGATCCAAAAAGTCCCCAAGTAGGCCACAGTAGACCGCGCAGTAAAATATTTTTCATTAAGTGAACTTTGTGGCACTCCTATGTGGAAGGGGTCCGAAAGTCCCCAGGGTCAAGAAGGGCAATCCCACTATACCTGAGACAGGCCGTGTAGCCACAGGCACGTCATAGCAGTCTAGGTTTTCACCGCTAAGTAAAATATTTTTCGTTTAGTATCATTTTTTGCGTTCGTACGGGGATATTATTCAGTCTACAGAAAAAAAAAAGGTTAGGGGATAAATTGTACGAAATTTTCTCTAGTTTAATTTATCTCCTAACTATTTTCACTGTAAAATGCATCGGAAATGAGATATCATGAAAACAATTTTAGGCGCCATTTTTCCAGTATGGTGGCATGAGCAGCAAAAATACGAGGTGGCAAAGTGAAAATTCGAAAAGAAAACATCAAAATCTATAATTACACCAATTTTCAAAACTTTCCAGGTAACTCAATAACTATAAGAGCTGTCGAGATTGCAACGAATAATGATGGCAGTGTGACAGTTCAAACTTTTGCGATGGAAACTGTGACACATTGGAAACATATTAAATATACAATTTCAAATAAAATAGGCAATTCATGATAAAGTGTGATATAATGATTAAGAAATGTAGCCCACCCTGAACCAACCAAATGCACTATTGATTTTATGAAGTTTGCACCAATAGTACACTCCCCAATTTCAAATGAAAAAAATTTGGAGAAAAGGCAGGTACTATAGCCCTGTAATTACAGTATTTATTTTAAAATATTGCATATTAATTTCATTCAAATGAGTGAACATCATCGGTGCTGTAAAAACAAGTTCCATGGGTCAGACATAAAAACAAAATTGAAAAAGCACACCAAGAATATTACAACTGTATAAACAAATTACATACCACATTCACAGCCTGAGGACTCATGTACACCGCATTAAACATTTCAACATATAAATAAAAAGGCCTGTCAAAAGCATGTTACAAGTTGAAACTGGGTTAGATGCTCACAGTCATCTAAGCAGCTGAGCTTCAAGGCAGCTGGTGCCTGGCACCCTCTTTATTTGAGAAATTAATTACACTGTTATATTTCAAAAGGCAGAAAACATTAAATGTATAGGAAGGACTAAACAATGATAAAATGTAAAAATGTAAAAACATTAAAAATAAATAAATAAAATAACTGAAATTAACATTTCTCAGTGACCTCAGGCGAGTATCTACTAAACCATGGGTTAAAACATCAAAGATACTTACGTTAACTATTGAAGTTTAGAGTATGTAATGTCATTATACAGTTGTAATATTTGTGGCATGTTGTTACAATGTTTGACTCATGAAACTTGTTTTTACAGCACTAATGATGTCAATCATTTGAAAGGAATTGATATGTGATATTTTTAAATAAATATATCACACCACCAAGCTGGATATTTTTATTTTATTTTAAAGGTAAAGCAGTCAACAATCCGAAGATTGGTTTGAACACCACAGTGCTTTACTAGGCATGGTCCTGTTTGGAGGTAGTATGCCGTTGCCTTCCTCCGACCTTGAACTGACTTACCCAGCCAGTTATAGGGGGACCTACAGTTTAACGTGGGTTCCAAACCACGGTGCTACTCGGTATTCTTCAAGTGAGCAATACTGCCAGAGGTGAAAGAAGAGGAAAGTGGCAGATAAAAATCCTAGGACCTGGCGGGTATCGAACTCACGACCTTTGGATTTGTAGTCTGGCACTCTACCACTGTGCTACGGAGCCGCACATTTTATTTTATTTTTATTTATTTATTATTATTATTATTTTCCTAAACTTTGTCAGCTACATTATAGTGTGTAGCAAAGGTACTGACAGTATCTCAAGACTTCCACACATCCTCCATCACCACCTCATGGCCTAGGTTGTGAACTTTTCCGTTCTATCCCCTGTTCCCTTTTTCTTTCCTCCTCTCTTGCCTGATGAAGGAACATAGGTCCAAAAGATAGACAGACAATATTTATTTATCAGTAAGGAGTTGGCTTACCATTGGCTTTGAGAACAGCAGCAACTCTTTCAGGAACAGATTCAAAAGTGTTTTTACAGTTTCCAACAGAATGTTATCCATTCTTGTACCAAAACATCTGCCAATAACTTCAATGAAGTCTGAGTTGTAAATCTGGTCCTCGCTCCCAGCTCTCAAACTCCGATAACAGTTTAGAAATTTGACACAAGGCAATTTTGTTGTTCAGGAGAGATGTCTGATAATTTTCTGATGCTGTGCACACCTGAATCTTTATAGCTGTATGTGTTATGCATTATCATTTTGGAATATGGCAGTGTTTGTTAGCAATATGTTAGTCACAGTACACACAGTATGCTGTCTAGGGTAGTGAGACATTCATTGGCACTATCTGAACAGTGAAGGAAATGATAGAAACAGTTGAATACCACAAGCATAGATTTCCAATTTGTGTTGGAAATTACCCCATGGTTGACTGTAGGAAGCAAGCATGTCATATCATAATCTTCTTTTGGTGTTTTTTTTATTTTTGTGGGAAGAAATCAAAATGAAGATTCATCGGACCATACCACATACTTCCAGTCATCAAGTGTCCAGGTTTTAGGACTGTGGCACTACTTCCTTCACAGCTATGTGTTGACTTCTCTTATTAAGGGTACAGCAACTGCAGCCCTTCCATGAATGTTGAGCTCCAGCCATACTGTAGAGTTTTACAGTCACTTTTGCCTGGGTTGGTTTTACATTGTCTGACCACAATCATTCATAATGTTCATCAGTCATTGTCAGTTAACTTCAGGTTCGGCCATGCTAATGACGTTTTACCTCATTTCATGAATGCGTCATTATCAATCATACTGTCACTGGCAAACATTAAACATTGCAGCTGTTTTCATCACATCATGTCCTACTAACTGCACAGTATCAAGTGAACCTCCTTGGAAGGCTTAAAGATCATGCATTTAACTGATTATTTGTGTTGACCATTGCAGAACAAAACGTACAATATACTCCAAGGTAACGTCAAAGACTTTGTATGTCAGTTGTGCACTGCAGTCTCATCTCAGTGTTAATATGTATTCAGTGGTGCCAACTCGCAAATAGATGTTGTGTAATGCATGGTGTTTATATTATTTTGTTCACCTCCTGTAGTATGTTCTAATTCCACTTCACATTAATCTGGCTAGCTACTCCTAGATATTTTGGGTTGGGTTGTTTGGTTGGGATATGGGGACTAAAATACTGAGGTTACCAGTCCCCCGGTGGGGAAGAAAAGGAGTGAGGATAGGAAAGAAGGGGAGGGGGAAAGGAAATGCAGTCCGGAAAGTAAGGAAGGAAGAAAGAGCCTAGATATTTTATAGTCATTATATTTCCAGTTACTTGTTGCCAATAGTGTAACCAAACCATAGTGGATCTCTCTTCTTATTTGTACACAATATCTCACAATTTCTTATTTTCAGTGTCAAGTGCCACACAACAGCATCACACAAGAAGGCATCACAGAGCCTCCTGAGTCGTCTATCAGATCATTAGCATATACAGTGAACAGTAATGACCCCACACCACTCCCTTGAGCTATTGTTAAAATTACCATTACATCTGTTTATTTGTGTGACTCTGTAGCACAGTGGTAGAGTGCCAGACTACAAATCCAAAAGTCGCGGGTTCGATCCCTGCCAGGTCCTAGGATTCCACTTCTTTCACCTCTGGCAGTGTTGCTGATGTGAAAAATACCGAGTAGCACCGTGGTTCGGAACCCACGTTAAACTGTAGGTCCCCCTATAACTGGCTGGGTAAGTCAGTTTGAAGGTCAGAGGAAGGCAACGACATACCAGCTCCAAACAGGACCATGCCTAGTAAAGCAATCTTCGGATTGTTGACTGCTTTATCTTTACCTGTTTATTTAGTTCCGTAAAGTCCTGAGTTTTTTCTGTAATGGGCCCTGAATCTAATCACAAATTTGGCCCAATACTCAGTAAGATCATATTTTGTTCACTACCAAGTATAGAGCTACATTGAATGCCTTCTGTACATTCAGGATCTCATAGATGGACAATGTGAGCTGACACCAGTGATATAGGCTCATAGTTGTGTCTCTTTCTGCAACAACCCTTCTTGAAAACTGAAATGGTCTGTGTCTTTTTCCAGTTTCCAAGTATCATTTTGTAGCTCTCCCAACATGTGATAAACTAGTGTTAGAAGGGGAGCAAGTTCTATCACATAATATCTGAAGACACTCCAAGGTATCTCATCCAGTGTAGTTGCTTCTATACTGTTAAGCAGTTACTCATCTCAAAATCTATCACATCAGTTCTTGTGTGATGATGGAAAATATAAACTGTGACTACCTTTCATGATTGGACAATTTTGTGTAACTGAATTCCGTATTGTGTCTTTCTCCATCATCTTCTATTTCCATGATCACTAAGGGACAAAATAAACTAGTCTCATCTGCTTTGTGACCATACTCAAGACAGACACCTCTTGGTATTTTTAGACAGGCTGGCAAATAATACTTTTGAATTCATTGAACAATTCTTGCATTGCTCTACTTATGCAAATTTTTGGCTTGGCCTAGCTTTTGTCAAACATGCTTTTACTTTTCTTAAATCAGTGAAACAGCTCTCTTTGTTTTTGTAGCAACCTTATATAATATGGTGAATGAACTTCACACGATCTTCCCCCCCCCCCCCCCCCCAAAAAAAAAAAACAATTCTTTTAAAGTTAATTATACAATTATTTTGAATTGTGCTTCACACAGATACTGTGCAATTTGTATCTAGTCAACCTGTTATTTTTTTTTTTTGTTTTTTTTCCCCCCTTGCAGTTATCAGTCTCCAGGCTTACAAACTACTTAAACCAACTTATGCTAAGTACAACACACACACCCATGCCTTAGGAAGGACTTGAACCTCCAATGGTGAGCAATGCCCACTCCGCAGCAAGGCGCCTTGAAGTGCTCTGCCACACCACCACAGCCTTGTCATTGTAAGCAAATATATTATCCCATCTTTTTTAATGGTCAGTGTAACACACCCCTAGTCGCTGGCATGCTGTGGTCACTGATACCTACCACTCTTTTAACTGAGTAGAAAAGTTTAGGTCTGTTAAAAACTAGCCCAAAGATGCTCCTCTCACGAGTCCTTACCCTACCTATCGGCATGAAGAAATTTTCAGAAAGCTGCATTCTTCTAGCCCTTTCAGACCCTGCACACACAATTGTGCTGGTCTGGTTTTGCTCGCTTTATTTCTTCGTGATTCACACTAGGAAGTTCAGGCCTGTATCACACATTTGTGGATGGACTGTGGTAAGACGCACAATGTGTTTTAGTTCCATGTTTCTACACTGGGTGACACCAGCAGTCGGCAAACTTACAGTACACTTACAATGGTGGCAAGAAAGAATTGTTGACAAAGTGTTGATATCCTTGTTTTGACATGTGAAGCTATCATATCTGACAGCCAGTTCATTTTACATGATCCTCTGACGCCATTATGTCATTTCTTTCAACGGCATATTACCGTAAGATGGTGCAGATCATAAAAATTTGTAGTGGAGGCCCAAAACAGACACTCATATGGGTACAAAATTTTTGAATATAAATTTATTTTCTTTTTTGTAATGAATTACTGTATCTATTTTGTATATTAATCATTCCTCTCTATATTAATGTCACATTACCTACAACCTTGGGTCTGAAAGGATTTGCAGCCAAATATGTCAAGCTGTTTGACAAGACTTAGCAACAGCAGGATCTTGACTGAAAATGACAGTCAGGTGGATGATTGAAATATTGTCTCAACTCCCTTGGAATTTCCACCAACAAACCCCAGAAGGCAGCCAAGATGTTGTGCCAACAAAGTTTACAAAGACATAATTTTCAGACAAGACTTTCAGAACAATCTTACAAATATCTCAGCCTCCCCACTCCATTCCACCCCCCCCCCCCCCTGCCAAAAAGAAAAAAAATGCATAAGTGGTCTATAAAAGCATCTGATTACCAAGTCTTTGATGCCAACAGCCATGCTTCAGAGGATGCACCGGTTTCAGCTAGATGACTAAAGTTAAGCACTGGTGGGCATGGCTAGTACTTGGATAGGTCACCATCCGGGTCTGATGAGCAATGTTGGCAAGCAAGGTGCACTTGGTCCTTGTGAGACTAGTTAAGGAGCTATTTGATTAAGAAGTAGTGGCTCCAGTCTCAGAAACAGGCACAACAGCTGGGAGACTGAGGCACAGACAACATCCCTCTCCATATCACATCAACTGACTCCTTCGGAAGGAAGATGACAAAGCAACTGGTTGGTACCTGTTGGGCATTTTGGACGAAATTTACTGTTTTTTACCTGCCTTTCATGATCAACTTCATCCCAAATTATTTATAAAATGAAATCTATAATAATCTTGCTATACACTATAGTCTGATTAAAATTACTTGCTAGATAACATTTGTCACATGGCACTAGTGTTGCCACATAGGCATCCGACTACAGCTCAGCTGTAGGCAACGCACAAACACAGCAAGTCACTTCACAAATGCTGTTATTATTATTCTATAATGTGGAGCAGTGTTGTAAGAGGCCACCGAGAGTTAATGGCAGCAATTCAAAAAGCTCTCTTGACAGCAAATTTTAAGTGATTAGAGACTGAACTGCAGCAGAAGATGAATTATGTAGTTAGAAATTTAATGCTGTATTGTAACCTAATGAAATGTGATGTACTATGTATCCAGCAAAACGGCATTAATCCATCTCCACCAGAATTAAAATTATGGTTTCTTCATTCAAGGTGAATAAAGCTTACCTCTATGAGGAAGCTCACACAGAAAAATTTCAGATAAAGTGCTAAAAGGAAACTAATTCCTCACTACCATTGGGTAGCCTATGTGAAAATATCCTCACACTGGCTAGTGGTTACACAAGCTGCCATGTTACAAACCAATCAGCAGTCCTGCTTGGCACTTAATTACAGCTTACTAAGACACAAGAAATGAGCAGATTCCAATTTTGGAGGGTGGGGGGAATAAAATAAATAATTAAAATTAACATAGAATGAAAAATAAGACCAAATAAAAAAGTCAATACTATTATGAAACAAATATTACAATGTATTAGAACAAATCTATTAAGTAAATACAGCAACAATCAAAGTACTCTTGATTTATAAATGAAAATAATCACATATGACAAAGTTCGAACCCACAAACTTCAGCACAGGAAGCTAAGACTTTACCACTGTGCTTTGCAGCCACAATCTGAGACATTTGTAAGTCACAGTAAACACCAGTAATGACCCTGAATTGTAGCCTTTGGAGAGCACGTTTTCACTTAAATCATATGAAGCTGCTATAAATGTAAGCTGATATCTGTGATATAATACTTGTATGTGTAACATTAAATCAGAGCTTGTCCAAAAGGATTCAGTAGCATCTGCTTAGTGCTGTGCATGAGTACGTATTTTGTAAATGCTTTTGTCCGTGTCTTATTTTTTCTATGGTTATCATTAAGTGCTGAAATACGAAGTAAAAAAGGCAGACCTATAAATCAGCAACAAAGCAAATTGAGAAACAGAGCCAGACACAGAAATAGCATTGAACTGAGCAGTTGTGGCATTTTGACAAAGAGGAATGGCTCAGGCATATCGTTGAGTGCTGTGATTGGATGAAAGAAGCTCCACTGCATGAACTGTCAACTAACAAGTAATCAAGTAATTTTAATCAGACTATACACAATTCTCCACAGAAATTAATATGAAGTCACCAATGGCATCTAGCCTAATCTAGCAATAAATTCCAATCTGTTTAAAATTTTTCTACTATTCACTTACAATTTAATTCAACTTTCTGTTCTTAATATCAAGTGGGCATTATTGCTTTTGCCATTAACTGACATTGCAAGAAGGAGGTGATCTGATTGCATTTAATAACAACTCCCAACAGGAAATGTAGCTGAAATAGCAGTTTTACAGTAAATTAATTACTGATGACCAGTTTTGATGATCTAAGTGATCATCTTCTCATCAGTATTATTTACAATTAGTGGTCACCTGCTGAAAGTATAGCACAAATTACAGAAATACAAGAAATTTCTTTGCAGAAGAAATACATATTCGCAAAAAGTTATCTGAAACAGTAGAAAATGTCTTAAACTTATCTGAAGAAAAGTATAAATGTTTACATGTAAACATTACATGAAGTCATTAAAATCTGATTATAGTACATTAAAATTTACATGCTCCTGCACAGGCTGTAAATAACTGACTGACCTGCTACAGATGTTTGTAACATACATTATTGTCATCAGATGGCAGCACAATTACTTGTACATACTGTGTTGATTTTTTTTTTCCATATAAGAGTGGCATAATAAATTTTATAATAGATTTATGTCAAAGGAAAAAGAGGATTTTATTTTAGTATAGAACTAACAATTTGTTATGAAAAGTCATATCACATTTGTGTAGACTTGTGTGCTGTCAATCTAGGTCATAACATAACCTAGATCCTATGCTATACCAGTACATAACCTAGTATCAATTTAAACCATTACAGTAAGATCTCCATTTTCCCGAAGAAAAACACACACAAAAAAGACACAATATACAACAGAAGAAATAGTCTGTGAGCAAATTGCATTATAATAAATGTGGATGTGACATGATATGATAGAATATATAGAAGTTACATAAGGTATACAGGGTGTCCCATTTATCTTGACCACCAAAAGGAACAACAGCTGTTGTAAAATGACTTTCACCGGTCATGAAAGTAAATATTTTGAAAAATTCTAAAATGAAAGAATATGTGTTTTTAACACAACCTTACATGTTTTTAAATGGACACCCTGTATTATTTCATCAGCAACCTATAGCATGACGAATCATATAAGCAATGGTGTTGATTTCATTGCAACATACCAATTACATCCCAATATATTGTGAAGTGAAGTTGCGCTTGAAAGAAATGCACAGCTAGCACACGCCCTGAGCAGCATGGGGTTCTCACCTGAGTCTCAGGACATATGCTAGCTTTGCATAATTTGTACCTCTGAGGATGACAGGACAATGCATTGATGATAACATAGCAAGCAGTTGGCTTCCTATATATGCTGTACACATATGGAGTGTTTTCTTACTTAATAATCAGGTCTAAGTAGTTTAACAAGTTATTTTGTTCTAATTCAAATGTAAAGTTAATTTTCTGGTGCATATTATTCACTCCTGCCTGGAACTGATCCATGTCAGTTTCTGTTCCACTAGTCAGTACTATTATGTTGTCAACATATATTTTATAGTAGACCACTTTCATGGGTTCAAAAAATTTGTTCACTAAATTATTGATGCAAATCTTTGTGAGGTAACCTGTCAGATAAAATGGAACATTAATTTACTAAGGCTAATACAAAACTAGCCTTCAGAACTACTAATATACTAGAACTGAGGTTACAACATAGTCTGAGTGAAGTGATTATACTAAATCAGGAGTATATAGGTTAAAATTAAAAAGAAATTACATAGGGAAGATGGAAAGGTCTTTCATCACAAGATTTCATTAACATTCATAATTTTAAAATAGAACAGCCTTCTGAGTTTAATTAAATTTCTGTTTTATTACAGAATTTAGACAAGGTGAGTCACAAGGAAAGGTATATGCTTTAAAGGGGTGATACCACTGGTGATTCTCAACAAAAACTTCTACTAAGCAGATGCCCTTTTCTTAACCGTTCCCAAGTAAACAATGACTACGAATGGGGAAACATATAGTGTCATCTTTACTAACCAGTCATTACACAATACATTTGTGCATTTTACAGTTGTTTACTTCAAGTCTCAGTCCAACACTGCTTGTCATACACAGTAATACAGTTTAGTGCAGTGAAAATGCCACAGATCTTCCACGTACAGATTACGGTGACATGTTATTTTTCTATGGGAATTCCAGAGCTGCTGTGTGAGAATACAATGATTTCAGAATCTTAGAGTGCCAGATAGTACGGAGTTTCATGGATTGTGTGAGCATGGTACGCTTCCCAGTGTAAGTCCTGTCTCTGAATGTCAACAAACAACAAACTTTTAATGAATTTGAGAATGTATTTCAAGTAGTGAAACACAGCTCAACAACTAGCTCTAGAAGAATTGCTGCCCAAGTTGATATTCCACAAACATGAGTGATACGCACAGTATTCGAGTGAGGTCTGTATCCATTTCATTGGCAGATTGTACATCTGCATGAAGGACATGCTGCTGCCTAGCAAAAATTCAGTCAATGAATGATTGAAAATGATCTATTAAGTCCATATATTCTGTTCACTATTGATCAACATTTACTTCCAACAGAATCGACAACACACACAACTCTCATGCTACTGTGGAAATGAATTTTCCAACAATTCTTCTCAGAAAACGTATGGTGTGGTATTATAGATAGCCGTCTTAAAGGGGCACAGTATCTCGATTTTCTTCAAAATGTGTAAACAGAATACATGAAGGATATCTCTTTGGCAACACAAACTAATATATACATTCAGCATGATGGAGCTCCTACACATTCCATACAGCCAGTGACACAGTATCTCAATACAACATCCCTGGTTTTTTGATCAGTCTCTGTGGAGTCACTGCTTGGTCACCAAGGTCACCCAATCTTACCCTACTGGATTACTGATGGGATGGCTGAAGGGCAAAGTGTGACAACAACATATGTAACAGACGTCTATAGCAGGTCAGTCAGTTACTTAAAGTCTGTAGAGTAACATGTAAATTTTAATGTACTAAAAGCACATTTTACATGAAGTAATTAATATTTGCACATACACATTTTAACTTTTCTTGAAATATGTACAAGTATGTTCTACTGTTTTTCAAGTGAGATAATTTTGTGTAAAAATGTATTTCTTCTCTAAAGAAATTTCCCATCTTTCTGAAATTTGTGATATACTTTCAGCAAGTGATCATTAATTGTAAATAATACTGATCAGAAGATGATGAATTAGATCATTCAAACTGGTCATCAGTAAATAAATGACAGTAAAATTGTGATTTTGGCTATATTTCATTCTGGGAATTGTTAAATTATTATTGCTTTTAATAAGCAATACTAATACTGGTTCTTTGCCATGAATTCTCCTTCAGTTTACTAATACCACATTAACATTACTTTTTGTTTGATGTGCAAAGACAAAAATTCTCTGACAGTAATATGACTAATATATATAGCTTTGTATTATTTTGCCAAGTTGTTGTTTCCATTTTATGCTCAATATGTTGACAACCAACTCAGCCACTTCTTCAGGTGCTACAATGTTTGCTGTTGTGCGATCCTGATTTGGGTCCAGGTAGTGGATATACATAACAGCATAATTCACAGCACCTGAAGAAGACAACTGTGTCTCTTATTGTAATATCATACATAAAATGTAGCAACAACCTGGAGGAATATTGTTACCTGATCATGCCGAGGAAACCTGAGAATTCACAGAAATGTAGCTACACTTAACTTCAATTTTGACAGGCAGTTTACCCTGACTGGAAGAATGGATTCCTCCAACCCCCTCTCTAACAAAAAACACACACACAGTGTGCAAGCCGTATATACTCTGTTACCCATGTAGATGCTTCCATTGTGTAGTGCAGGCCCAACCTATTTATAGGGAACTCTACAGTTCTCCAACTAATAATGAAGGTCAAGAAATTTGCAGCCAAGATCATCACTGATTTATGTGCACTTTTTTTTTTTTTTTTTTTTTACATACCACTCAGCACCAAACTGGAGGACTGCAAACAGTTCTGGATATGATGCTGCAAATACTAAGACACACTAACACATTAGTGCATTGCTTGCTGCCTTCAGCAATCCAGCCAATCCTATAAACAAACTGAGGATGGCCTCAGAAACTAGGTGGCAAGCATTGCTCAAACCTACATAAGCAACAATTTCAATTGATTGCATTCCATGTGTTCAGTAGTTACCACCAGAAGAATCTCTTCCAAACTGCTAACATAATTATCTTAGGGTACACATATTCTTCCAAACCATACCTCTTCATGCACAGCAAAAACTTAATAGGAAAAATGCACCACAAAATTGTAAGTATCTGCCTGCACCCAAAGATGGATATGTGACTGAAGCACTTCAAAACATCTGTAAGGCTAGAGCATTTTTGCCTGTAGCTATCCAAATAGTGGCCACCATGTTACTGTGTCATCAAACAGGTGCACCAAAAATGAGCCATGATGGAATGGTCAAGCTGTCCGAGATGCCTTGCTGCGGAGTGCATGGTTGCTCCCAGTTGGAGGTTCGAGTACACTCTCAGCCGTGTGTGTGTGTGTGTGTGTGTGTTGCCATAAGGTTAGTTTGAGTTGTTTGTAAGCCTAGGGACAGATAACCACAGTACTTAAGTCCCATAGATTTACAAACATTTGAACTTTTTGAGCAAAATTGAACATTTTGAGCAAAAATCATCTCATTATTTTTAAAAGAACTGTGTTCCTCCTGTTCATATATAAAGGGAGCAGTTAAATTTTACATAAACATGGTTTCCCTCTTGTGGCAGAATCTAAAATCTAATTTGATTTTGTCCATCTGAGTTATGGACCAGGGGCTTCAGCTGTATATCTTGTAATGAAACATAATACTATCAGCTGCACTCAATACATTTATTTAGCAACCAGTTTCGATGGTCAATGCTGTCATCTTCAAGCCCTTAAAATAAGAAACCCGCATATTGCTGGATTAAAGTCAATATAACTGGTATCACACATTCATCCAATCTTACAGCAACAAGGAACAACAGTTCCTGCACGTTTCTAATTTTAAGGGCCTGAAGATGACGGCACTGACCATCGAAACTGGTTGCTAAATAAATGTATTGAACACATCTGATGGTATTATGTTTCATTACAAGAATCTAAAATCTGTTGATGTCGATTTCTCTAACCTCTTAAACGACATTTCACGAGATCTCTTTTATCTCCTTTACTGGAAAAGGGAAACAAATACAGTACCATAGTCATCCATGGGTTTATTACTATGGAACTTGTGTTATTGATTCTGATGTAACTTCTCAGTAGTACTGTAATGAGCACTAATAATAGTGTCGAGTAGATTAACATATAAGATCTGATCATCAGTATGACAGCATACAATGCTCAATACTATGTATGCTCGAACAAGTCTCACACACAACTGAGCCGGGTTGCGGTTCACTTGGCTTTGCTGTGCCAGCGGCCGCTAGGTGGAAGGCCGGTAACACTGGTCCGCATAAGTGTTGCCGTATCGTAGCTGGTGGCGTAACCACATGTGGCGGTGCATAATTAGTGTGCTGTGTGCCGCAATGTATAGCACTCCTCCCCCCTCAGGGGGAAATGTCGACTGACCCCGCATGGACCCAGGCAACGTCCATCAGCGTGACGTCATCAGCAGATGGTGTGGGATCATTGAGGAGTCTGCGAGCCGGCACCTGGGCATATGGACGATACTGGTGGGGGCATGGCCATCTAGGGTTGTTTTCCCTTCTCGGGAGGCAGCCCGCTATGATCGGAGAACCCGGTGCCGCCGATGAACCTAGGACTGGAGATGTCGGGGGCGACGGCTCGGTCACATTGTCTGGGAGTGGTCCCACCTGGCCGGACTGTAGGACATGCACTTGTACAGTGGCTGCCCCTCCCGCAGGCAACAAGGTGGAGCTGGCCTTGTAATCAGCAGGCGCCACTGCAGGCAGGGGCGCAGCATCCGAGATTGGCATTGGCCTCACCGAGGACGTGACGACCGCGGAAAGCACCGGGTATGGAACCATCGACTCCAGTAGAGGCATCTAATGCGGCGCTTGCAAGTCAGGTGGGGAACCCACTGGCAGCATAGGCAGTGGTGATGGTGGTGGCGCCTGTGGTGTGGACCCCGCAGGAGCCCGGGGGCATAACTGGTCCCAGTGGTGGCGCACCACGCCTCCTGGCATGCGTACAGAACATATGCGTTGGCCTCTGCAGCCCGTGACGACGCCTGGCAGCCAGCTGCGGATGCGTCCAAACCCTCACGCCCAGATGGCTGAGCCAGGAGCGCAGCAGCATGGCAATGGCTTGGTGACTGGCTGTGGCCGGAGCTGATGCAACATCATCCGCGGCTGGCAGCCGTGGAGTAGTTCAGCGGGACTATGCTCCCCCATCAGTGTGAAGCGGTAGAAGATAAGAACCTAGGCAGCAGCATCCACTGAAGAAGAGACCACATACTTGCGCATCTGGACCTTGAATGTTAGACTGGGGGTGGAAAGGCAGAGTAGGAACATGACAGACCCCCAACTGGGCACAGAAATCCTGAAAAGCAGAGGAGGTAAACTGAGGGCCGTTGTCCAAAACCAATGTGTGAGGGAGGCCTTCAATGGCAAAAACCTTAGAAAAGGACTGAAGAGTCATGGTTGTAGACATGGTAGGGCAGTGCATGACATAAGGGAAGTTAGAGTAGGCATCCACGACAAAAACCCCATAGGAACTAAGAAAAGGGTCAGGATAATCCACATGTATGCACTCCCAAGGCTGTCTAGGCTGAGGCCAAGGTGAAGGTGATGCACACGGCGCTGCCTGCTGCAAAGCATATTGCGAGTAGGAGGCCACCAGGCATACAATGTCAATATCCATACTGGGCCAAAACACATGTCGCCGGGCCAGAGTTTTAGTGCAGGAAGCACCCCCATGTCCCTCGTGTAGCAACACCAGCACACGCGAACGTAAGGTCGCCGGCACAACCACCCGAAACTGCAGGTCAACAGTAGCCAGTAAGATGATCCCGTCACATTCAGACAAACGGAGTCTGAAGAAATCATAATTCCACAAGGGATCAGATGCCCGGCACAGAGGAATTTCCGGCCAACCGGTATGAATAAAATGCAAGACCTGCCTTAACACAGGATCAGCAGCCACAGCCGCAGACAGTACTGAAGACGTAATAGGGAAACTATCCCCAGCAGCTTTCACTTTCTCGTCCAAATAAAAGCAGAGAAGTTCTTCTTTATCAAATTCAGGATCTTGTCCAATAGGAATATGCGACAGGGCATCAGCATTAGCATGTTGGGCTGTAGGCCGGAAGTGAGTTTCATAATTGTACCTTGTCAGAAAAAGAGCCCACCACTGAAACCGGTGTGCGGCCTTATTGGAAAGAGAGGCGGTAGGATCTAAAAGTGTGACCAACGGTTTGTGATCCGTAATGAGGTGAAACTTGACATCATACAAATACACATGAAATTTCTTTAAGGCATAGACGATGGCCAAAGCCTCTTTTTCAATCTGAGAATATCTTTGCTAGGCAGGGGTCAAACTTTTAGAGGCATACGCGATATGGCGTTCAGACCCATCAGGAAATTTATGAGCCAGCACCGCTCCAACTCCGTACTGGGAATCATCAGTAGCGAGAACCAGGTGCTGACCCGGAGAGTACGGGACCATCACTAGAAGATTTTTCTGTATGGTGAAAGCTCGGCCACAGTCCACTGACCAGCAAAAGGCACATCTTTGTGGAGGAGATGGTGGAGAGGTTGCGCTACAGTAGCCGCACCGGCCGAAAACGATGGTAGTATGCAACTTTACCCAGAAAAACCTGCAAGTCCTTGATGGACGTGGGCCGCAGAAGAGAGGCAACTGCTGCCACACGGTCCGGCAGGGGGCATACTCCTTATGATGAAATTTCAAACCCAAGGTAGGGAATCGATGATTGGAAAAAGCGAGACTTAGGAAGATTGCAACGGAGGCCCCTGTATCCACTTGTAAAGTCACACTTTTGTCAAAAACTTGCACTTCCACAAATAGTTTTGCTGGAGACAGTTGCAGTTCCTGAACCAAATTGATTTCCATATCTACCTCCGCTGAAACGGGTTGAGAATGGCATACTGAAGCCATGTGGCCCTTCTTTAGACACTTATTACAAGTCACCCACCGTTTAGGGCAAGAAGCCCTGTCGTGATCAACAAAACAAAATTGGCAAGACGGAAGAGGTTAGTGAATATTGGGACACCCCCGCGGCGCAGGCCATTGACGCTGTTTACTAATTTGTTGCCGTCAGCCGTGCGCACAGTGATTAGAGTGGTCGTGCACCGCAGCAACATCTACGTCAGAATCAAAAGAGTGAACGCTGTCGGAAGAAATAGCCGCAATGTCTCCCCACGCCTCAATTTGATCCCCCGCAGCCCAAGAAATCTCAAAAGATTGAGCAATGTGAAGCACATCAGCTAGTGTAGGATTGTCTAATTGTAAGGCTCTTTGGCGCACTTCCCGATCCGCCACTAGGCGAAGAATAGCATCGCGGACCATATCATCAGCATATGACTCCTGGTGGGGAGCTGTGACAAACAAACAACGACAACTAAGACCCTGAAGTTCAGCCGCCCAAGCAAGGTACGATTGGTTTGGATTCTTGCGCGCCTTGTAGAACTCGACCCTGGCCGCAATAACATGCGTGTGAGACCGACAATAGGAAGACAATAGGTGGCACATTTAGTCAAAAGACAATGTCGCGGATTCCTGCAGGGGTGCTAACTGGCATAACAACTGGTAGATGCAGGGGGAAACCAAAGACAAAAATAAAGCTTTACACAAATCTGGGTCAGATACACCAAAGGAAAGGAAATGCTGTCGTAATCTTTTCTCGTAAGAGTCCCAGTCCTCAAGACTATCGCCAAATCCAGAAAACGGCGGCAGAAAAGGAGCCGTACTTACCCGTGCCGGAGCTGACAACAACGCAGGGGGCAAAACCAGGGTTGTAACCACAGATGAAAGACTGTCCACATGGCTCGCATGTGCCGTCGTCGCGGCAACTAACTGCAGAAGAGAGTCAGCTAAAGATTGTAAGTCATTATGAAGAACTTGATCCCAAGGCGGAATGGGAATTTCAACAATGGTGGCCTGCAGCTATTCCATAGCTGATAAGCCGGGTGAACCAAGCACACACATTTGAACCCTACTCTCGTCGCCAATGATGTAACTTCTCAGTAGTACTGTCACGAGCAGTAATAATAGTGTCGGGTAGATTAACATAAAAGGCCTAATCGTCAGTATGACAGTATACAACACTCAATACTATGCACACTTGAACAAGTCTCACACACAACTGAGCCGGGTTGCAGTTTGCTTGGCTTTGCTGCGCCGGCGGCCGCTAGGTGGCAGGCCGGTAACACTGGTCCCCGCTAGTGTCTCCGTCCCGTAGCCGGTGGCGTAACCATGTGTGGCGGCTCATAATTAGTGTGCTGTAAAATCACATCCAGTGAATTTCTTTCAGAATACTGCCCCAAAATAGTGTGGCAGCTTTTTTTACCAAAGAAAAAGAAAGTTTATCAGGTGATTGTTTATGAACACTTGCTGGGTACAAATTTCCAGCAAGGACATTATTTCTATGCAGTAGACAAGGTATAGACCAGTTATGCACTCCTGATCTTTTTCCTAAATTTATAATTAATACAAATTACAGCCTACAAATAGTTTCAGTTTTAAGTATCAGTTTGGTATATGGTTTTAATTTTCCAGAAACTTTCAAATGAAACTCACATTCCACTCAACAAAAATGATTCATTCTACATTTAAAACCATTCTCTGAATTTGGAATGTCTCTTCTCCTCGTGCACTGAACTGATTAGTTTCATGTTTCTCAATTATCTGCATTCCACACCCCCTTGGTGAAAATTACAATGTCTCTTCACTACACTCTTCGTACCCAGTCTACTGGTACTTGTATTATTCTCTCAGCGGTGCTAATTTAAGTACTTTGACTTGTATTAATATTAATGAAAGCTATTCTAAACAGAGTAAGAGTCACTATGGTCCTAGGCATAGCAATAACGAAAGGTGTTCTCTGATAATGTTCCTCTCAAAAATTGCCTATATGCTGCATAAGTCTCAATGACAATTCACAAATGTACACAAAACAGACTGTTAAACCCTCTTATTTCCTAGATCTTCAGGCTTATGGCTTTTGACTATCTACTTCTAAGACTTCGATTTCCTTATTTCCTGCTCTTTTCTTTTCTTGTTTCCAACTCCTGATATTCTGGACTCCCTCTGACTAGGCTTAGACATTCAACATGCACAGCTGTCATCCTCTTGGTAACTGGTTATGCATGTTCAATGGCCCTTGGTATTTAGCAAACGACTTCTTCATTTCCCCTTTTGGTGCATATGGCGATGATAACATAACCCACTGGCCAACCTTATATTGAGGCATCTTTTCAGTGTTCCTCACTGCTGCCTCTTGTTTCTCTAATGCTCTCATATTCACCTTCCGTACTCCCTCAACACTTTCATATATTCTTTCACCGACTCACCTGCTCTGTCTTTCTTACTTCTTATTACATCAAACAGTGATGGCATCTTACACCAATAAACCTCATATGGGGACAATCCCATACTCACGTGCTTCTTGGAGTTGTAGGATCATATGTATCCCAGCTTGTGTGATGTGCATCTATGTAAGATCCCAACATCTTTGCTATTGTATGATGTACCCTCTCCGTCCGACCATTGGCTTGTGGTTGCAGAGGGCCAATTCTCAACTTCTTCACATTCAGTAGCTTACACAACAAATCAGCCATGAGGTTGGACCCCTGGTCTGTTACTACATATCATCTCAGGTACCTCAAACTTCAAAATCCAAGTATTGACGAATGCCTGTGTCACTGTTTTTGCTTGCTGATTTGGCATTGCAACCATTTCAACATACCTGGAAAAATTATCAATAACTGTTAGAATATACTTGTTGCCTGCTGGAATTTTGCTGAAAGGCCCTAGGACATCTAACCCTATGTGTCTGAATGGAGCTACAGCTTCAGGTAACCTATGTAAAGGTGCTCTCTACTGACATAAATCTGGTCTTTGTATACAGTTACAAATGTACTGGTCTACATCCACCTTCCTTGTTTGCCACCAATACCAATCTGCAATCCACCTGTTAGTAACTCGACACCCTCCGTGACCTGACAACACGTAGTAATGCATTTCCTGTAGCACTTTGTCTATAAAATTGGCTGGCACAACCACTTGTGGACCTAATTCAGTTTCTCTGTACAATAAACCATCACATTCCTTAAACTGTGATTGCTTCACAATTTGTACACACTCCCCATCCCAGTTCTGAGCCCTTTGCCACTCACCAAGTTCATTAACCTCTACTTTCAGTGCTGCAACTTTCCTACTTAACCCATAATCATTGTCATGCTTCTTACCTGGTTTATACATCACATCAAAATCAAACTCCATTAAGCTGAATGCACAACTTTCCAACCTACTCGATGGATCTTTCAACTCTAACAGCCATCATAATGCTGAGTTGTCTGTCACAAATCGGAATTTCTTACCACAAAAACAACAAATTATGTACTTTATACCATACATTAAGCTTAACATGTCCTTTTCAGTTGTTGAACTGTTTACTTCCACTTAACTCATCTAGATACATATCCAAAAGGATTGTCAACACTATCAGTTTCTTGACTTTACACACAGCCTAAATCAAAATCGGATGCATCACGCAACAAAATAAATTATTTACTGAAATCTAGATATACTAAAACTGGACTTTCTGTCAAAGATTCTTCCATATTTTCAAATGCACACTAACATTATTATGTCCACATAAACTTAGATAACTATCACCAGCCCATTAACACAATTGTTAAAAGAGTGTTCTAAGTTTATGTGGACATAAGAAGAATGTTAATGTGCATTTGAAAATATTGAAGAAGCTTTGACAGAAAGTCCAGTTTTTGTGTTAATGGTCTGGTGATGTGAACAAAACCAACACCTATAGAAAATCAAAATCCCAAGGAATGATTGTAAATCCTTTACACAACCTGGTACAGGGAATTCACGCACTGCTGCTACTAATCTACAATCAGTTTTCACCCCATCTTTGTTTATTATGTGACCTAAATACACAACTTTCTCTAATACAAAATTACATTCCTCTGCACTTAACATTAAATTAGTAGCTCTTAATCTCAGAAACACTTCCCTCAGTGATTGCAAAAGCTGATTCATATGACTTGAAAAAATGATTATATAATCAACGTAAACCATATATTGTCCCAAAGGTGCAATCCATGTATATCACATCATTGCCGGTGAACTCAGCAATGACAGCAAAAAACTGACGGTGGAGTGCCTCAGGAGGAAATGAGTCTTTCGGTCCATGGACCACGTCCAGCTGAGTACATGGCCTTGGTGTGCACCATGGAGGTATATATATGTGGGCCCGATACAGAGGCAAAAGAGGGAAAGACTTAAGTTCCAACAGAAGGTAACGAACGCGAAATGTGGTCATATGACCTGACCTCAGCTCTCAGGACAGATGACCATGTCGGAAAAAAGCAGATGATTGGTCAGGTGGCCTGGCAAGCTATGCACATTGGCTGCATATGCTTCGAGAAGTTGTTGGTAGCTGACCCAGAAAAGTGGGACCCTGACCTGCACAAGGAAACTGTCCACGGGACTGGTACAGAAGGCACCCATTCATGATGTGAACCCCACAGTTGTGAATGGGATCCAGCAGGCGCAATACTGAAGGTGACGCAGGACCGTAGGCGAGGCACCAAAAATTGAGACGGGACCGCACCAGCACTCGGAGAAAGTTTAGATGGCACCAGCATTTCAGTTTCAGCGGACGAATATGGGGAATCCGTGTCAGTCGGAACTCGAAAATTAGCCCTAAAAACCTATGGGTTTCTACGACCTCCAGTAAGTGGTTGTCAAGATAATAGTTCAGGTTGTGGGTGAACCGTCCGACGCTGACAGAAGTGCACGACACTTGTCTTAGCAGCAGAAAACTGTAATCCATGGGCAAGAGCCCAAGACTGCACCTTCCAAATGGCTCCCTGCAATCTGTGTTTGGCAACTTGTGTGCTGGAGGAACTAAAAGAGATACAGAAGTTGTCAGCACAGAGGGAAGGGGAGACTGATGGCCCAACTGTTGTTGCTAAGCCATTGAATGGCCACTAAAAATAACAGAATGCCCTGAGGAACCCCATTTTCCTGGATATGAGAGGTGCTATGGGAGGCACCAACTAAAACACGAAAAGTATGAACAGCTAAAAAAGTTTTGTATAAAAATCAGGAGCGAACCCCAGAGACCCCACTCATGTAATGTGGCAAGTATGTCGCCAAGTCGTATCATAGGCTTTATGCATGTCAAAAAATACGGCAGCCTGGAAAAGGCTGTGCAGATTGCTGACTTGAGGTACACCAGATTATTGGTGGCGGAGCAGCCTTGGCAGAAACTGCCCTGGCATGGAACCAGTAAGCTCCAATTCTCAAGGATCCAGCACAACCGCCAACTTACCATACATTCCAACAGTTTACAGGGAACATTGGTGTGGTGAATGGGCTGATAACTATCCACATGAAGAGGGTTTTGTCAGGCTTAAGCACCAGGATGACTACACTCTCCCACAATTGCGGGGGGAAAGCACTGTCACAACAGATGTGGTTAAAGAGAGCAAGAAGATGACGTGGCTCTCTGTTGACAGCATTTGACTATGAATGCTATGAGGCTGTGGGACCATGTCAGGACATTGTTCAAGAGCACTGAGGAACTCCTACTCACTGAATGGGGCATTATATGTCTCAAAACATTGTGTGATAAAAGAGAGGTGCTGGTGTTCTACCAGCTCCTTTAATGTACAGAAGTGTCATACTATTATGGCATTAGCCACCATGTGGCTCACTTATCTTCTACACTTCATGGAGCTACAAATCAAAGAGTAATTTTAAATACCACGTGGTTCATGTACAAGAAACAGTCAGTGAATTTTAACCAGCAATGCCTAATTTTAGTTACTGTTCTTCAATAATATTTTAACCAACTAGTATCATATATGTTCAACAACAAATCTGATTTTCTTCAAATGTTATACTGCATTTTTTTTTTTATTTTTCTTCTTTTGGATTACATAAATTGTAATTTGATTATTGCAAGTTTATACTGTCTGATGGCAGATACAACTATTGTCAAACAAGAAAACTGATCCAAAGATGACTCAGAAATGAGTTGAAACCGGTCATCATTGATAATAAATTTGCGGTTAAGACTATAGACGTTGTCTACTTAATGAAAAATATTTAGACCACCTCCCTGACATGTCAAATAACATTTTAATTAACTGACAAGCAAAAACATGGAGTAGTTTAAAGCTAATGAGATGCTCCAGAGAGGGGTGCCACTTGAATCGCTGTAAGGTCCACCTGTGGTCTTTAATGGCCTCAGTGATTTCTGGTGACCACCAGGGCACTGTCTTATGCTGTGGGCACCCTAATGAACAAGGAAGTGAGCTACTGCAGCTGACACGCTGGATTGTGTGGCACTCTTGACCACCACATTGATGTTGTTGAGTGGGGAAGGGCCAAGGATGGCAGCAGAAGCCTAGTCTTCCAAGTTAGCCCTGTTTGGAGCTCATTTAGGTGGGCATCCTGGGGACTGACACTGTGGGAATGGCAGGAAAATTGAGAAATGATCACTGCCATACAAGTCACCATGGGCCCTCTACTGGACAGATGGTGGAAGGCTGTGGATGAAGATGGATAAATCGATGGCCAATAACATGCCATGCGTCTTAAAATTCTTTTAAAAGGATTACAAATAAGGATAAAATATTGACAGATGTTTGTGGTCCAGTGACTACTTAAAGGGTGACCGAGCCACTGTGCCACACATTAAAATCTCACACCAAATATTTTGGAAAGAAGTCCAGACATCATACAGAATCTTAAAACACAACCCATGGACGCCTCACAGTTACCTAAAATAGATTTCGGGTCCTGCGAGAGACTGAAATTTGCCCTCAGACCAGCATATAAAATGCATTCTGTTAAAATATGTCGTATTGACAGTTGTGTCCTACATCTGTCACACTCCGGCAGTTCCTCGTGGCGTAAAAAAAGCCATGTGTCATTGGGCAGTTTCTGATTCTAAGACAAGTGAGGGCGACTTCATCAGCTCGTCAAGGGCGTAAGAAAGTACACCATGGACGCAGTGAAGATTTTAGTGTGCGTAATTTATAATCTGCCACAGCCAGCCACTCATCCTCCCACAAAATCATGGTTCTCTTTGTCACAAATGAGGTAACAGCCTTCGGTGAGACAGAACAGCATATGGTAGGGGAGAGGGAGCAAGCCTCCTTATCCGCCGCATCGGCCAGCTCGTTTCCCTGGAGCCCCATGTGCCCAGGAACCCAACAGAAAATTCTCTCTTTGAAGCATCGTTGCAGTGCGAGGAGAGCGTCCTGTATTTCCTGCACCATCCCATCTGCTGGGTACATTTGGTCGACAGCGAGGAGAGCGCTGTGAGAGTCTGAACAAATCGGGTACTTCAGACCATGATACCTTCTTATCCATTGTAGTGCCCTCAGGATAGCAAACAGTTCCGCGTAATAAATGGTAAACTGTTCTGGAAGCCCTATCCGAAGGACTACATTGGAGAATATGACAGAACAACCAATATGATAACCCTTCTTGGACCCTATGTGTGTATACTGTAATAAAATCAGAACGGCAATTTAAAATTTTGAGAAATTTAGTTTTGTAAAAGTTGTCTGAAGTATAAGTCTTCCTGTAGACAGTCAACTCAAAAAGCACCCTGGATATATGAACTAGCCAGCGAGCTCCCCGACGCCACCCCTGGTGTTAGACCTTAATATCTTGCACCCTTGGAAAATTACGTCTTTCCTGTGCTCAGATCCCAAATGGCCTTGTTGCCCGAGGACAGTTACGGAACAAACATTCCAATGGCTGCTGTTCAACATTTAAGGACACAAACGAGTTAGGAAGAGAAATAGATTGGTATGCTTCATGTACAGTTAGGAGACAGCAGCGAATAGGACGCAGAGGCTCACCAGCCTCTGCACATAGGTTAACAACTGGGCTCATGTGGTATGCACCTGTTGACAACCTGATACCTTCATGGTGTACTGAGTCCAACATTTTGAGATAGGAAGGCCTTGCAGATCCATAAACCTGGCATCCATAGTCGAGATGGGGTCACACAAATGACCTGTAAAATTGGAGGAGACATGCCCTGTCAGCTCCCCAAGACCTATGGCAAACACACTTAAGGAGGTTTAAAGCCTTGCAGTTTTAATTCCTTAAGTTGTGGCAACCAAGTTAGCTTTTCATCAAAAGTAAGGCCAAGATATTTCACCTTGTCCTTCAAGGTGAGAGCGGCAGCACCCAGTTTGAGAACAGGGAAATTAAAACGAGAACGGGAGCGTTAAAATCAACACAAACATCTTCTCCAATGAAAACTTAAAACCTGTGTCATTTGACAATTCCACCAACCATCTGATCGTCAAATGCAATTGATGAGCAGCCGTTCAATAGAAGAGGAAGCACAGAAGTTGGAGAAATCATCCAAAAAGAGGGAACACTGTACTGGACTTCATACAGTGGATGTAATACTGTTGATTGCTATGGCGAAGGCCATCACACTTAAAACACTCCCTTGGGGGGACACCATTCTCTTGATTAAAATGGTCAGACAAGACACTCCCAACCTTGTATCAAAAATGCCTGTCCGAAAGGAAAGGCCGAATAAAAGTGGGTAGACAACCATGAAAACCCTACCCATGGAGCTTATCTAATAAGATATCTACCAACATTTTAGTGACTATATCAATATTATACCTATTTATTTCTGACTTGGCAATTGCATGGCAACATAAAATAATATTTCAAAATACTTTATGCATATGTGAGTATACTTCATCCTTATATGATTATGTTTGATTACATAATGAAATATAAATTATTGTTATGTCATTATGTTGATGTGCAATTGCCAGAGGATTATATTTATTCTTACATCATTATATTATGGTGAAATTGCCAAGTCATTACATTTATTAGAGAAACAGAGATGTATAATATTGATATAGTCACTATAGGTGTTGGCAGATAACCTGTTACATAACAAATTGTGACAAGGTATGGAATAGGTTTTTCTATAAACAGTAACTAAAACAAAAGACTTTGTTTACCATGAGATCTGACAATGTTTTATGGTGGAAGGAATTTGTTGTGGGACTTGCATTTTTGTTCATATTTTTCTCTTCGTGGGATTTCATTTGTTTTTGATGGTAGTCCTTTTTTCATCTAGTGTAACATTTATTTGACACACAAGTCTTATTTTCAAATACCACTATCTTGTAAAGTCTATGGTGTACAATAGTATAATTTGAGAATGTTGCTGCTTATAGTAGATACTCTGGGTCAAATCTAGTCTCCGATACCGCTTTGACCAATGATGTCATGTTTTACGTCATTCCGTCCCAAGCGTGGTTTCAATGCTGGTACTCACTGTTTACGTGTCTGATATTTTTGAAGACATCCCAACTTTCACTTTAAAAAAGTTATCTGTAGCATATCCCTAAGAAGTATAGGTATAGGTTACACAAGATTTTTTTTTAGTACATGAGGGCACTCAGCACCCAAATGTCCGGTTCAGAAACACTCAATCGATTTACAGTTGTATGTTCAACATAAATATATCATTTCAGGCAGTACAACTTCAAGTGCAAGCTTTCTTTACAATTACCTATTTATTAAATGTATTTTGAAGACGTGGTATCATTAAGTAGATTTGACCTATTTAGGTGAAATCTAACTACTGATACCATGTTGTGGTAAACATGTTCGTAGTATCTCTCGATTATGTATGACGTCATATGTGGCGTCATTGGTCAAAGTGGTATCGGAGACTAGATTTTATCTGATATTCTTGGTCACAATGAAGATACAGGGGGTAGAAAGTGCTGTGAATGGCTTTGATATAAGCTGTGTGCTGAACTTGGTAAGGGGCAATGCCATGCCCCCAGACAACTTGTTGTTATGTTGAGGGGACTAAACATCTATGTCATCAGTCCCCCCCCCCCCCCAGATGAATAAAGTTCATATTAGACACCTCTATTATCTTCAACATAAATTTATTCCTTTTTTCCACATAAGTTTGTATAGTCACAGTTTTCAATATTTTGAGGTGGTCCTGGTCAACTCAAACTATTGAACCTGTACTGTACTTCTTTCTTACGTGATTATACTATATTCTTGTGTGATTATGTTTAGTTAGATGGCACACTTTCGATATTCATTATTAAATTAATATGCCTTTGATTTTGTAGGCTTTATGTTAACAAAGTACTTCTCAGAGGCTTTGATGTAACAATTTTTGACAAGTTTGAACAGAAAAGCGTCTAGGTGGATTATATTCACCCATTACAGACTATCAAGCTTTGATACTAATGACGTCAACATTCATTAAATGTAACCCACACAACTTTTCAGTCTTGGTATGTACAGTTGAGCATACATGAACACGGAAGACTCCATCAGTGCACTGATTGCACCTACAGTGTAAGGTAGAATTGGAACCACATGTCATTTCTGATGACTCCTCACATTGTAGAAAGGTGATGGCTACATTAAAATAAAAAGTGGAAAAAAATTACCCCTTCTTTTTATAATGTTTATTAAATTTTTATATACAAAAAATATCCTTTACATCAATTTTACAGAGATGGTTTCATTTTCTTTCACTTTCAATTTCATTTGAAAATACAAGTACATATATTTTGGAATCAAACCAGCGATCTTTCCGATGAAAGTCCAGTGCTTTACCACGAGACCATTAGTTACAAGTTGAAAATACATCTAAGTTAGCAGATACAATTTTGTCAAGCAAAAATGTATCAAAAACAGGATTTATATTTACAGGTTTGAAGTTTTTCTTCCATTACAGACTAAACACTATCTAGATATGAAATTTTACTTTTCTATGTTTGCTAGAAGTACCTTAGAATTTTGATGATCAGTGACTGAGTGACAGAAATAGCGATTTTCGAATGCCAATATTTTTAAACTATCAGGTATAGAAGAGTATAATTTGGAAATATGCCTATATATATAGTAGGTATTCTTGGTCACCGAAAATTCAGATTTCTAGCTTTAGCCACAATGAAGATATAGGGGATCAAAAGTGCCGTGAACAGCTTCAACAAAAGGATTGTACCGTATAGCTGTGGGTGCCTGACTTGGTGGGAGCACTGTTGTGCCCCCAGATTCCACAAAATAATGTAACTTATTTGGTCATTAAATGTATTTTATACCTCACATAGTACCAGTTGCAGCATTTACGACAAAACCAAACACACAATCTGATAGCTGGTGTTTCTCCTAATATTAAGAGGCATTCTTCAGAAACTGAGGCTCTTGTTAGCATCAGAGGCAATTCTCCAGAGGCCAATCAAAAGTGTCCTGAACAAGTCTGATCAGTGCCCATTCAGCAATGAACAGGTGCAGCTACACCTAACTTGTTAGTCACAATAGTTGTTACAAGGCAAAGAAGACTCAGATATTAGATATCTCCTGGATTGCACAGTTAAAAATACTCTTTCTCCCACATAAAAATACTCTTTCCTTGGTGTGAAAAGGCATTTTTCACTGATAAGTGACAATGTACTTTCCTTTGGAACTGTAAAGCATATTGGTGTCATATGCCATAGCTGGCTGATTAACAAACATCACTTTCAGCAATGATTTATTTAGCATTTGTCATCAGTGGCAGTTCATTCTATCACCCAACAGAGCAATGAAAGCTCTATAAAAATAATCATGTCAGAAAATTTGACACTGTTAACAACTTCACACTTAAAATAATCAACTCTCTTGCCTCTGCAATGAATAATTATTTAGTAAAACATAAGAGCCTCCCCACTGATGTCTGCAGTAATATTTGAAAGTAGCAGTCAGCTCTCAGATGCTCGGCTTGACCGTCACGTAAAATACTGTTGTGAACCACCAGAAAGCATATTCTACCTACTGAATTTGGTGGTTATGGTAGGTGAAAGGAGTGGAGGGCAGCATTTTTCTGGCCAGTGGAGCAATGCTTCAGTGCGTATCCACTAGAGCCCCTACTTCCCCTCCTGCTGTTGCACCACGTCAAAGTGTGGTTCCACTTCCCCCCCCCCCCCCGGTTGTTCTGCCAATATAATACAGAAATTGCAAATTTTAAATGTGCTTTAAGAGGCAATGTCTACACAGTCATCTAATATTACAATGTCTTTTTTCATTGATCCCTGGAAGTAGTTATCTTTATGAAACTTCAATCACAAGAAGAGAATTGTCAGCAACAGTAGGCAGGAGTTCTCTATTTTTTGTTGCAGTCATGATACCAAAAAATGTGGCAACCTTTTACAGTTAGTCACATGGGGGAATTCTATAAGCAATTGTAAGTTTGAAGACATGATTTCTCAGGTGTGCAGTGTCTACAGCATAAAGTTAATATGTGTGATAATGCAGTGCAGAGGTTTAGGGAAACTATTTCTATTCCTTGTCATTTGTGGCTATGATGTTACAAACAAATTGTACTCCTTTTCCATGTCCGTTGTTTGCAAGGAAAAATACTGAGTGTGAAATGATGTGGATGCTAAGAGGCATTGATCATCACAAACTTTTTTAAATTGTGAATTGTATTAAAGTTTGTGGTGTTTTTGAGCTTGCAATTTGTGGACAAAATGAATGCACCAATTCATCAAATCTAGGAATTTTACACGGTCTCATAAATTTTAACACTGACCTCAATGTTGTGCTTAGTGACCACCTTTCAAAGACTACTGACTTCAAAATGCCTTACATTCTTGTATGTTGGCAGTTTATCGTGACCGAGTAAGAAATGAAATTGCTGCTGCTGATATTATGCAAGTTTTGCAGATGACACTTATATTTCAACAATATCACAGTTCTTCATCATTATGAGACATATTTTCACTGAGGGTAAACCTGTAGAAACGTTTTGGACTATCCTCACTCCTCATGAACATGTCACAAAAAACATTATCAGAATTGTAAATACAAATAAACAATCCCCGAGTTAGATTTTCGTCTTGAATATGTCAAAGACATTAATGATAAAAATATGAAGCATTGAATAAAAATTTGTGATGCGACCGGGAATCGAACCCGGACCTCCATGCTTCTTATTTATCATTAAGTCTGACATATTCGAGACGAAAATCCGCCTCAGGGATTGTTTATTTGTATTTACATTGATATTTATATCACCTTAAAAACAGGAATGTTCCAATATGTCAATTGCCGAGGAGCTATTCTGCTGCATGTAGAGCCTTGGCAGTAGTGGTAATGTCCTATGGAACACAGAAGCTGAATTAAAGTTTGTGACATGAAGCAAATCATGCTTAGACTATTCCGAGGCACCTTAATCGGTAGTGATGCGGTGGTCTAGCTGTAAGACATCTGCCTAGTAAGCATGGAGGTCCGGGTTTGATTCCCGGTCGCATCACAAATTTTAATTCAATGCTTCATATTTATCATTAATTATCAGAATTGGTTAAAGAAAGTTTACTAGACATTGTGGATAATACAGATATCTATCATTTCTCAAAGCTACAATGGTGCAGCTGTAGTTCAGCCTTTTAAACATGCCTATTTTGTTCATTGTTACACCCATCCAATATGATGGCATTTTGAATCAAGAACTTTGCAAGTTGTGTTTTGAAGTACAGATACTTGTAGAAAGCTTGGACCAAATTGAGCTTACATATTTCTGAGAATTACTACAATTACTCCTATGTCTTCTACATGAAGGACACTGGAGCATCTCTAGGATGAAAAATCTCGCTAGACGGCACGTCTACTAGCCCGGACTCGACGCGGAAATTGCATACATGGTGGCCGCTTGTCAAACATGGGCAGCACAAGCACCTGCACCCAACTCCTTGCTTTCTCCATGGCCCACACCTGATAAACCATGGGACCGCATTCATATAGATTTTGCTGGACTTTTCCTCAACACTTATTGACACCTATTCCAAGTTTCCTTTTGTGCTTCACCAACCACAGCTTCTACTACCATGGCTTTGGCCAAAATCTTTGCCCTGAAAGGCTTACCCACTACCATTGTTTCTGATAATGGGCCTCAATTCACCTCCTCCAAATTTTCTGACTTTTGTGCCCAGAGGGGCAAATCCTATATCATCACACTACTGTTCCAGCCCCAGTCCAACGGGGAAGTGGAACATTTGGTCCGTACCTTTAAATCCCAAATGAAGAAACATCTCACATCCTCTTCCACTGATGATGCATTCCTGCAATTCCTAGCATCATATCGCTTCACTCCGTCCGGGGACCATAGCCCAGTGGAGCTTTTGCATGGACTTCCTCACACCCCTGCCTTCTAAAGGCACTATTAGCACTCAAAGAAGAATTGCGGAGGGGGCTCCTGTGTGTGTGCGAGGCTACAGAAAGCAACCAAAATGGTCACAAGGCCGTGTTGTCGCACGGAAGGGCCCTCGGTTGTACACCATCAGCACTCCCACAGGGGAGGTGTCTCACCACATCGACCAATTTTGCCCAAGAGTCATCACAGTACTGGTACCACCTGTCACGGAGGACTTGAAGATGGATGTCGACATGGATAACGACAACGATAAACCAAACTGACACTTCCGACATCCTAGTGGATTGGACACCACCACAACAGATGGAACAAGACAAACATGAAGCCACCGATACGCAGATGTCTCCAGTCTTACCTACATCTTTCACATATGCACTATCACGCACATCACCACCCTTGTCACCCATCATCTCATCACGAGTCAAAACAGGGCATTATTGGCCATATGGGAAGGTGCCTACTAGATCATTCGCAAACAGTGATGAAGAAAAAATGGACATAGGCTTACTACAAGTGAGTGGAAAACAAAATGGGGGGGGGGGGGGCGGGGGGAGAAATACTGTATATCAAGTGTGTGAATCCCAATGTTCCACCGCGCCCATTGGCGCTGCGATACAAGTGTGCAAGTTCGCAAGATGTAATGTATATCATATAATGTAAAGTAACAAGATCCAAAACTGAAATGTACTTGAATTCTATGTGGTAAATAAAAATTCATTTTCTTGTTTATTCTCATTCTGTAATAATTACATAATATACTTTCCATTGTTCCAAAGACTTCCGGTAAATCCTCTTTTCTCTCCATGACCACAGCAATATTATTTGCATAATGTAACATGTATATCTACTGCATATTAATTTTGATCACCACTTCAGTAGTTTCATTAGCTTGCTCATAGCTTCCTGGATGAAAGTGTTTACAATAGGGAGAGAGAGAGAGAGCACATCATTGTCTCCGCCTTTTCTAATTTTTGCTTTCTATTCTTGATGACAGTGTTTAATGACTGCACCTCATTCTTAAAGAGACTGTGTATCACACTGAGACTGATGTCTTTGTAATTAATGCCAGTTTTCTTCAGCCCTTTCAACAGCTCTTGCCAGATAACATTATCAAATTTTAACATTCCCATGATGATCATCAGAAAACTGTCTCATTTTGTACAGTGGAAAGGTTGGTTCATTTAAAGTGCCTGTGGAAACCAATGTTCCAATCACTGAACAAAATTCACAGGATAAAACTTTCCATTATGTACAAATAAATTTTTCTTTACCACAATGTTCTGTCACACAACTGCCATTTTGAATGATCAATGTTTCAAGTGATTAGTGTTTTTTTAATTAAAACATAGGGCTTGGGAAGGTTGATGGTTGAATGTAAATTGATCAGTTTGTTTTGTAAAAAGTAATGATGTATTCATAAAGACATGGGAGATTGCAATAACGCACTTTGATTAAAGTAGAATTTATGAGTCTGTGACTGGTGCTTGACATATAGACAATGGCAATGAGGCAAGTGAAGGCAGCCAATCAGAAGTGGCATTCAGCCTTAGTCTTTATGTTTTGTAAACATGTAGTACTTACAATAACCTGTCAACCATACACTAGGAACAGCATTATTTATTTCATGGTGGACAAAAAATTACTTTCCTCTTTCTCTGTCAATGAGTGTGGAAAGAGCATGTACCTTTTCTGTTCACCAAAAAATAAGGCCCATCTGAAGACAGGGATACTGCCAGCTGGCTTTGACCCATGGCATTGGAGTGTTGTGTGCTTGCGTGTTTGTAAGTGGTGTGAGTAATTACATTGTGGCTGATACAAGCAGAACATAGATTATGCCTATAAAGATTTTGTGTTTAAAAAGTGATTTGTAGCTTCACTGTGCTAGTGAGGTATAGGTTAATAGCGACTTAAAGTTCAGAGCCAAAGGTGTGAATATTTGGGCCGAGACTTGTGATCGATGGTACATTCTGTTGTAATCTGTAATTTACAAGGACAACCACAGATTATTTATTATCTACAATATATCAGTATTAAGATATTTTCTCATAAACGGGTTTTCCGACATGTTGATAACATCATGGGTCAAAGCTAACGGTGGTACCCCTGTCTTCAGTTATGCCAAAAATAAAAAAGCTGTTCCTGCTCTACGGTTGACAGGTCGTTGATGTACCCTTGTCTGGTGCATAAATTAATACTACATTTCAATGGTCGGTAGTTCTATAGGCAATATGACTTCATCACAATCACACCTTCCATATATATAGTAAAAAACTGTACACAAAGGCCAGAAAAAAATTTAAAACTGACAGGAAATTAACTAGTAAATGAAACATGCATCCTTATTCGCCGCTCGAACATGACTCTCGTCATTCATCACATCATTGTCAACGTCTACAGGTCAAGCATCAGTCGCAGACTATTAAAGTGTACTTTAATCCATAATTTTAGAGATAGCTAGATAGAAAAAAAAAAAATCAAGTGATACAAATGACGTCAACAATATCTTTAGGCAACATTATGTCAAAGCAGTGTAAAAACTCATAAAATATACCTATAGTTCCCAATAGTCACAAAATATGAATAACTAAACAACATCTAAAATGTGATGGAACACTGCCAGAAAACAATTGAGAGGCAGCTAAATTCTATATATTCTAAAGAGCAAATAAACAGAAGATCTTGATGGAATATTTACTTGTGTAATAAAGTACTGCAATTACTGGTTAATGAAACCTTCAACAGATCTAATAAGATGAAATGCATGGTTGGAAAAGAGGAAGATTATGCGCATTTCTTAGTATGGTGATACCAAAGATGATGTGAACAACTGACCAATTACTATCACATCTGTCTTATGCAGAACTGTAAGAATTGCCTTCAAAAATTGAATACTGAATTTTACAGAAAAGGATATCACATTCATTTAGGCAGGGCACAAGAAAATGTAGGTCTATCACAACAGCATTAAAATTCTGTGGCATTTTCCTTGACTTTTCAAATGCATTTTAATCTGTGTGCCACAACAGACTAATAGTGATACACACAAAACTTTTACACTATCAGGAGCAAAGCAGCTGACATCATAAATAATCTGTGAAAAACACAGAGCAGTGTGTAGCAGTAAAGCACAAAACAAGTGATGTTCAAGTTATATAGTCCCCCTCCCTGAAATCTTTGAGTTTTGGGCAACTGAACTGTAGCACAGCCAAACTTGGAAAGTAACAAATTGGTTGGAAGATGTTGAATGTCAAAGCCAAGGTTGTGGAAAGAAATGGTCTGTAACAAATTCTAATGACTACATCTGCACAATATTGAGAAATGCAAGGGTAGTCCAATACAGAACTTTTATCCAAGTGACTCTTGCAAATTTATGTACAAATTTACAGCTGGTAAAGTTCTATGTGCTGCAATATTCAGTTCAAGGACCGCTTATCTTTATTCATTACCTGTCAGTAACGGACAAAAAATGTGGTAATGTTTACCGATAACACTTGTTCCACAGTAAAGAGTGACCCAGAAAAACTGGGATCTATTGCTTCTGCAAATCTGAAGAGGGCTTACATTAATTTCAGCGGAAACAACTTGCCTGTAACCACAGATATGACTGCACACAATTACATCCAAATGAAACTAGAAATCACAAATTACTGTGGAGTTAGGATAATTAATACATAATTATAAATGAAAGATTGATTAAGATACTATCACACGTCAGAAAAATCCATGATATACCTATATAAGCAGACAAAAGCACCATGTAAAAATTGACCTTGGTATTAGGATAACACCTATCAGCTAAAAGTCTCGAATATCTCTTTCTATTAAGATGTGTTTTCATAAAACACAACACATAATTAAACAATGTATTAATGTTCTCGTTATATGATAATGGTCCTGCTTTTGCTTGCTCTTTGTTCCAGACGCTTTTGACGCACACGATGCTACCAAGAATAGCTATCACAATGTAACATACCGAAGATGAGAGAATGCATGGTGTCCCAAAAATTCAAACGCGAAAGTATGTAATTGTGACTCATTATATCCTAGCGACTATTTCTAGTTGATTTTCAGATAGAAAACATCCTAGGGCACGAATGCGAAATTAAATGATTAGCTTACAACCAACGCGTTCAAATTTACTAAGTCAATTCTAATTTTCTTGAAGCTATAAATTTATATCACACATATTGTATATTTGTATTTTCTTCGTGTAGATATCAATGACAGCTGCAGGTTCAAGCGTTAATTAACTTAAATTTAATACTCGAAAACTTTATACATGATAACCGTATCAATATAAGATCACGTTACCATTTTATCAGCGACGCTGATAACCGCGTCGTAAAATGCAATAGCTCCTCTGAATTTTTCCTGTATATCGCACATAAAAAAGGCAGTATGTTCTTCAGTCAGTTGGCTATTAATGATCAAACTAGCCATTTCGAAAACAGACCGGCACTCTCTTCGATGCTACGCTCTCCTCACAACAAACGACGCAACTCACTCTCTTCACTGTTGCCTATATTGTTGTATAATCAACACAGATAATACCAAAGACAATAAAAAGACTACTCATCTTCGACCAACGAGCTAGAATTTCAAGCTCGTTGTCTTCGACCAAGGAGATATTCTAACCTCCTTGTCTTCGACCATCTATAGTCGAAGCAAATAATACAGTCACTACGTTTACATGCAACACATCTTCCGGAAGACGAAAAACGATTTTCGTAAACCGCTTTTCGCGAGCAATAAGGTTCGTTTAAGCAGCTGACAGAAAGGTAATTTCAAGCGCGAGAAATTAGGCATTATTGTGCAAGCGCAGCTACGATGACGTATTTGTAGCTTCCCCTGATTAAACCCATTTCCTCCCAATTCTGATAGGATTCTCGTGTGTAGGGGTGCATCAACATCTGATATGCGACCTCATTATTGTATGGCTATACCTATATAATGTCGATCAGCTATGCAGAGCAAAAACAGTTAATTTTTAATTTTTATTAGTTTGACTTAATGAAACCATGAAAGGGTATTGAAACTTTTCACATAAATACATCATATGCACAAAGTAACGAAAATGTATACATTGATGAAACACTGAACGATATGCTGCCGGTGTATTCCGGTAATTTGCCAATAAATGCCCGTTTGTAAATTTAAAACATAAAAAACGGAAGTTACGAAATTTATTGAAGCTAGAGAATGCACCACAAATGTATGAAAAACTTTGTTTTGTGGATGGCAGAAACCATTTTTTTTTCTTATAAAGCTGTCAATGTAGGTATTTATTTTATTGTCAATTACTGATTACACTGCCTGCTTAGTAACCTTGAAGTAAACATTTACGAATATTCGTACATGAAGCATTAACAGATCTTTTGTCTCATAAAACAAACGACACCTATGAGGATAAACCAAGAATTTCAGAATTTCGAAACCTCACTCAAAGCTAAATTCGGTTTTGTGAGTATATTCACATGTCCGGTTTCCCGTAGATATACCTGATAATAAGCTTCTCTGTGTGGCTTTCAGGACACCAATTGCCTTGAAGTATACCCTCATATTTAGTTCTTCATTATAGCAGAATATGTGCTCTCTTAGAACTATATGCATTATAAAATAAAAAGTGAGCCCTTAAAACACAGCAAACAGTTTAAACGAGGCAATAGTCTGGAATATTGTTTCAAATAAATTGACTGCTTCTGTGGCAAAGGACAGTTTATTGATGTTGTTGATAAAAGGTGGTGGTCATTTTTCTGCCTTTCATTTCTCTTCTTTCTGGCCTCCTGAGTCTCTTTATTATTTTTAATTGCACAATTTTTTTGTTTTTTGCATGAAATTAATTTATTTTACATGTTTCCTGACTTCTATATTCTGTTATGGGTAGGATTCAGGTGTATTGGTTTATTTATTCTATTGATGAAGCGCTTCTGATTCCAATTCTTTCATTTCCTTCGAGTCAGCGTTGTGGGGCAACGTGGTTTAAGAGCTCTTGAATGGTTGGCTGGGTCGCCCTCACTTGTAGAGATCACAGGAATCCGGTGTCGTGCCGCCTCCTTTCGGCGTTTTGCGGAAGGCTAGCCACCCTCAGGCCTCTGGCATGCAGCAGTGGAGTGGGTAGGCCAGTTTCGCGGGACAAAGCGACTGAGCGCCTGTTACCTGTGATTTTCTGCCCATGCTCGGACAATGCATTAACTGTAAGAGCTTCGGCTCCTGTCTGGGCGCCTCGCCGTTTCTTTGTACGTATGCACTGGAGAGAAAAAACATTTGATGGTTGCAGGACGCCCCACTATCTTTCCGTCCCAGAACTGTCAGTAGTAGGTAGTATAGTTTACAATAAATTGCTGGACGCTCCACATCCATATCACTGTGAAGTGAAATATGTCTAGTCCAGCAGGACACTGTCGCCAGCAGTTGTAAAAATAAGCGCGAAGATGCAGGCTAGAGATAATTTGCAGACAACTGCCTAGTATTGCTAGGGCCTACGTGACTCCGCAAGTGAAATCGGTATGTCGGGGAGGAGTCTGGAGAGCTGATGGCGGCATGCTTCGCATTTGGCTGAGTTATACTTTTTACATTTTTTTGTACACAAGTCCCAGACACACATTATTATTGGAGAGGACATTAGTGGGTCAGTGAGATTGCGTTTTGGAGGTGTAAAAGGCATGGCCACATGCTTGGGTTGATTTTTTTAAGCTCAGGAGATGTGGACTTGGAGGAAGGCAGACTCCTTCTTAGAATTTGGTGGGTTCACTGTCTGTGACCACACTTCGGTATTTTGTTCTAAACTGATGTTACATTAAATATCACCGCACCTATGCTTGGCAAAGTGATTGTATTTTCGTGGATAGAATCCACAGTTTCTGCTCCAGTCTTCTCACATTGACGCTGCTGCTGCACGATCGTCACCTCAGTGTTTGGTAGAGTATTTGCTTGCATTGATCCAGTCTTGGTCAGGATTCAGCTATTCTGTTCTGATGGGATCATTTACTGTATCTGCCTTCCTTCTTTTCTCTCAGAATGGGACGATATAATGAGAAGTTCTATTTCTGTATATGACTTAATGATAGGCTCCTAAGCGATATAGCCAGTCATTTAAGTTAATTTTCATTTTGTACAAGTTTATAATTCATTTTAAGATGTGGGATGGCTCCATGTGCAAGTTTTCCACAGGGCTCCACAGAAGCTATACAAGTTGTAGTTTGCGAAACAAATGAGAAATATTACATAAAACATCTGGTTCATTAATAAAAATGGCTTTATTGTAACGTTTGCAAATGATGTACACTAAGTCAGAGATTTAGTTGAATAAGGTTTATTCAGTCAAATTGGTTACTTATTGGACAGGGTCAGATGAATTATTATCATAATTAGAATAAAATGGTTAAACAGATGCATTGTTTGCAATAAGAAATTGGTAGCACTTGTCCCCAACTAAGTAATCATAATTTTAAGTAATGCAGAGATTCTGTATATTTCACAAGCACTCAACATGATATTGTTCACAGTTTAAAATAGTTTAAGTTTCCCAAACACCATTTGTACACTCGAAAGTTCTTGTGTAAAAACATAAACAACTATTATCTGTACTAGTGTACACTTATCCTCACCAAATATACAGTCCCGAGATGTGACCGTTCACTCAGCATATCTTAACACTCTGGCCAATCGAATCTCTCCTATCATCCTGGATGGTCCTTCTGCCAAGACTAGATGTGGAGACACTTTTCCAGGCACAGCCTTCGCTCACCTCCCCTCTCTCAAACATACTCCAAACCAGTTCTGTCCATTGGCCGCATCCTCATTTGCCGATCGCCATCCCTTCCAAAATCAAATACATCTTAACATGAGATATTCCCTTAAGTAAAAACTGACCATCTGAGACCTCTTCCTCACTAATTTAACATTATTTAAATAAAAAATTAGTATTATCTAATGTTTGAAATAAATAGAACAACTAGCTTTCATGAGCTTGACCGCTCATGCCACACAGTAATTACGTAAATTACTGGCAAATTGTACAATAAATCAACACATTAAATAAAATATATGAGAGGTAAATCATGCTGCTTGCATTTTTATGGTGATCTGTTTATTTTTACATTATAATTTTATATCAGTTAAAATCAATCATTAAATAAGTATCTACAAGTGTGATGCTTTCAAGATGATAGCTAGAAAAAAAAGATTTCATCTAAACCAGAGTTTGTTGAAATTGCATGACACATTCCAAAGTTGGTTATTTTTAGCTTTATTTTCTGTATTTTGATTTAGTGGTCATAAACGTTTGTAATTTTTGAGATACTGAAATTATTTTTAGAATTAGGAGGTGTGTGTAGATGTCTTCAATGCTGACGGCAAAAAATTATAGATTATTTTATTTTATTCTGAAATACTGGCGTGTGGAACTTGCAGATGTCCTACAGAACCATTACAAAACGCTCGGCTAACAGTCCTCATTGGTTTAGAGTAACAAACCCCTGACCAGTTGCTCGGTTTAACCCAGTACCTGGCCTGTCTGGCAGCTCTCTCAACCGCTTGCCATGGTTCACTGTCGGCCCGTTATCTACAGGTGCTGTTTGCGCTTAGATGCTGTTGCACTGTGCGTAGTCGACCTCTAGAGATTGTGTGAAAAGCCATAAATGCCTCTCTACTAACAGGTACCTCTGCTGTAATAATATCAGAAGTCACTCAGACTTTATAATAAACAGAAATGTTGTGTACAAAAGAGGCACTGGACTGTGAACCAGTGCTTTCACTACCACTTGCTACCTCTTCACGCATAACTTTGCGAAACCTACTTTGTTTCACATTATGAACAGTAATAAGAACAGCCAAATACGACTCTTGAGAATTGTTTATACTCCATTCTATAGAAATCTCAGAAAACCTGTTGCCTTTATTCAGCGGTAGTTGTTTGAAAGCAGCACAGTCTTTTGCATCTGCAACAAAAAGGGACAGGAGGTCGTGTTACTAACGAATCTTCATGTCAAGAAAAGCAGATGAAACAAATATTGTACGACATACAGAAAGCAATCAGTGCTTACCTGCAGTCATCTCCAACACATTTGGGAGGAACAGTTCTGCCGACATAATTAAGGTGTTCTTTGCCCATCAGCTTCTTCTTCTTTGTTACAGCTTCCTTTCTTTCTTGTCGTTTCTGCATTTCAGGCCGCTGATCACTGTCTTTGGAATTCATTACAAAAGCACAGGCAATGAATTGTCACTTGCCAAAGAGCAGACTGAAATAGTAGAACAAATACTACAGAGGCGACAATGAACATTGAGGTTGTATTGTCGCCTGCTTTCACACAAAAATAGCTGTTGTTAAATGACATAGGTTGTTTTTGTTGGACATTACGTTGACAAGGAAGTTTTTGTAAAACCATCATATCTTTGAGTTACAAAAACGGAAAAATGACAAGGGTTCTTTTGTTATGAAGTCTTCTATTTACAGTCATAAAAAATTTCACCACATAATCTGTTGATAAGGAATTTTTCACCTCCGTAAGTAGTTTAAGAAGTCTTTCGATGAGTAAGTGAGTAGTATCTTTCCTGTACAAGACCCATAATCTATATCCAGAACATACGTCGGTTGAAGCCTGTCCATCATATTGGCAAGTCATAGAATGCTACTTCTCCATTAAAACTATACGTTAAGCCGAACGTCTTTTTACTGTTAATGCATTTAATAGACAGTTGATGTTGAGTACGTACTTTCAAACAATATACTTCAGTGGATAAATAATCATCAAAACAGTTTGAAAACCAATTTTAACGCTAATTTTCACTCTTTTAACATTGTGTACATCACGGAAAAACCGCCGGACGTTTTATCCCTGTATTAAGTGACATCAAACGTCAGCACTACAATAAGAACACTTTTCCAGGACTCAGCAATATGGAGGATGCAAGCTTCAATTTTTCAGTGTTAGGACATCTCCCTGTAGAGACCATTTTTGTCATGGAATTTCGAGTTCTTTACTTTCAATGACGAACAAGTCTGTTTTCATAATAAGTTCTTCACTGAGCATTTTCTCTCTAATTTTTTTATTTTTTCTGTAGGCAGACATGGACGAAGTAACTAAATGTGTGTCGATATTTTGGCCCACTTTAGGTTATGGTAGTAACACGAAAAGTAGGCCTTTGTGATCGTCTTTTGACAGCTCGAAATTTAATTGAAAATAACGGCTTAACCATTCATCTGACATGAAAATTGAATAATCTAATTGGTAGAGGGAAAAATTCTCTACAACTTCGCTCCATTATGTTTTTTCATATCTTGCATAATCGCAGAGATATTTGCCAAAATAACGGCGATTTCACGATGTCTGTCTGTCTGTAACGTGTTCCCACTTTTTAGGTAGAACCGTTCAACCAATCGGCACCAAATTTTACAGACATAATTGTTGGCTACTAGAGACCACAACCTCGCTTTTTCAAATATTTCGGACAAGAAATACGTTAGTAATACCAAAAAAATCTTTGTAATGTAATTTTAATTGCAAGTAAACCGTTCATCTGACGCGAAAATTGAATAACCGAATTTATAGAGGAGGAAATGCTTTACAACTTTGTTCCCTTATGTTTTTTTTTCATATATCGTATCGTTTGAGAGATATTTGCAAAAATAACGGAGATTTGACACTCTCCATTGAATTAACAAAAACCAGCCGTTCAGAGATGTCATGTGACATTCCTCGCCCAAAACTCTCTCTGGCATACGCCATCTTGCGTTGCATATTTGATGATTTTCTTATTGTAACTTACACGTTGTCATTTCAGAGCAATGGCACATTGAAGAATTAACAAAAACACGCCGTTCTTCGTACGATAAATGTTAATCTCGTGTCTAAAAATACCGATCAGCATCAGTTAACAACGGCCACGAATAGTACGAGATTAAAGTACGCAACTTACAGATGTTAGCCGTAGTGTAGTGGGCAATTTGTTGGATTCTAATGCTGAAGGTCAGTGTTTCCAAACCCGCCACTACCTAATTATTTTTCCAAAAAGGGTTTCAGACACTCTTATTAATTAAATAGAGCTATGTTCGTCAATGTTTAGAGTTGTACATATGTAAGAATGCTTCCTCTAAAATGTGTGTTCTATTTCGTGAACATGCCGTTAAATACGTAACAACGAATTGAACAATGGTCTTCTGTAGCATATGCACATAAACTGGTAGGATACTGTAGTAATGAATATTCAGAACAACATGCTGATACTGGTAGTTTCATATATAAAGGAAGTACAATATTTCTTTGGCAAATGTCGTTCCTTAATGTAACAGAAGGGAAGTGTATACATTGCTACAAATTACCTCGTTTATTTATTTTCTAAGCAATTATTCACTATTTATGGCATATATTGCAAGTAATTAATTAAAATAAATGTGTCTACTAAATCTTTGTCTTGGACATGGTTGCTATGGACACTTTTAACGTAGATGGTATTACCTTTCCTGTAGTTCAGGTATGACTTCATTCATTTTAAACTGTTCTACGCTAAAATAAAGAGCAAATATTCTATTTGAAACCGTGATTACACTTTCTTTTACAGCTAAAATCACAAACGGAATACGTGTGGTAATACTGAATTCCACATAACTCTAGTGCTCAATATATATACAAAGTTAGTACTATCAATGCATCATTTACAACAGTCATTTTAACAGTATCTACCCAGTTTATTTACATGTGTTAAAGAAATCTATGTTTACAATTCGTTGCTATGTTTTTCATGGCATGTTATCAAAATAGAACAAATGCGCTTTTCGGAGAAAGAGCTGTTACCTTTGAACAACTCAGAATCTTGCAGAATACAGTTGCTTTCAGTTAACAAGAGTGTGCGAAAACCTTTTAGGAATCAAGAGGAAAAATAAAGTGGGACAAAAAAATTGATAGTGGTGTTTTTTTCTTCAATGAAATCAATGCTTTGCGGCCGTTTGTTCATATTTACGTTGGGTTTTTCGTTGAGAATTTTACTCAGTTTTTTATTGTCATTGAACCAACACTGTCTACATCTACATCTACATACATACTCCGCAATTCACCGTAAGGTGCGTGGCGGAGGGTACACTGTACCACTACTAGGCATTTCCTTTCCTATTCCACTTTCAAATTGAACGAGGAAAAAAAGAATGCCTATATGCCTCCGTACGAGCCCTAATTTCTCTTATCTTGTCTTTGTGATCTTTACGCGAAATTTAAGTAGGCGGCACCAAGATCGTACTACACTCAGCTTCAAATTCCGGCCCTCTAAATTTCCTCAACAGAATTTCACGAAAAGAACGCCGTCTTTCTTCCAGCGATCCCCAATTGAGTTGCCGGAGCATTTCCGTGACACTCGCGCATTGGTCGAACCTACCGGTAACAAATCTAGCTGCTCGCCTCTGAACCACCTCTATGTCTTCCTCCAAACCGATCTGCTGCGGGTCCCAAATACTTGAGCAATACTCAAGACGTGGTCGTACAAGCGTTTTATACGCGGTCTCCTTTACCGGTGAAGTACATCTTCCCAAAATTCTCCCAATAAACCGAAGTCGGCTGTCCGCCTTACTCACAACTGTCCTTACATGCTCGTTCCATTTCATATCGCTCTGCAATGTTACGCCTAGATATTTGAACGACGCGACAGCATCAAGAAGCTCACGACTAATGCTGTATTCGAACATTATAGGATTGTTTTTTCTACTCATGTGCATCACCTTACATTTTTCTACATTGAGAAATAGCTGCCATTCTTCGCACCAACTAGAAATTTTGTCTAAGCCATCCTGTATGCTATTACATTCAGTTACAGACGACACCCTCCCATACACCACAGCATCATCAGCAAACAGCGGCAAATTACAACTTAACTCGGTCCATCGGATCATTTATATAGATAGAAAATAATAGCGGTCCTATCACACTCCCCTGGGGCACGCCTGACGATACACTCGTCTCTGATGAACACTCGCCGTCGAGAACAACGTACTGCGTTCTATTACTTAGGAAGTCTTCCAGCCAGTCACAAATCTGTGAACATATTCCATAAGCTCGTACCTTCGTTAGCAGTCTGCAGTGTGGCACCGCGTCGAACGCCTTTTTGAAGTCGAGAAAAACCCAATCCGCCTGTTGCCTTTCGTCCATGGCTCGCAAGATGTCATGTGAGAAAAGGCCAAGCTGAGTTTCACCTGAACGATGTTTCCTAAACCCGTGCTGATTCATGGAAAGAAGCTTTTCCGTTTCAAGGAAATTTACTATATTCGAACTGAGAATATGCTCCAAAATTCTACATGAAACCGATGTCAACAATATTGGCCTGTAATTGTATGGGTCAGTTCTCTTTCCTTTCTTATACACGGGAGTCACCTGCGCTTTTTTTCCAATCACTAGGAACTTTGCGCTGAATTAAAGATTCGCTATAAATGCAAGCTAAGTAGGGGGCCAACGCCGCAGAATAATCTTTGTAAAACCGAACTGGTATTCCAACCGGACCAGCAGACTTTTTCGTATTTAGCTCTCTCAGCTGCTTCTCTACACCGGAAATACCTACTGCTATGTCCCCCATTTCGGAATTAGTACGTTGATCAAATGATGGTACATTTGTGCAGTCCTCCTGCGTGAAATATTTCTTAAAGGTTAAATTTAGAACTTCAGCTTTCCGTTTGCTTTCTTCTATTACTGCCCCGGAATGATCAACTAGTGACTGGACAGTGGGCTTTGACCCGCTTATCGATTTTACATAGGACCAGAATTTTTTCGGGTTCTCGGAAAGATCTTTTGCTAAGGTATGGCTGTGATAATTATTGTATGCTTCACGCATCGATCTTTTTATAGACGCACGAATCTCAACTAACTTTTGCCTGTCATCATTTGCGTGTTCTTTTTGGAATCTAGAGTGCAACAGCCTTTGCTTTCTCAGCAGCTTTCTAACATTATTATTGTACCATGGTGGATCTTTTCCATCCTTAATCGTCTTTACTGGCACATATTTCTCTAATCCTTTATTAACAATGCACTTAAATTTAGTCCACAATTCCTCTACATCCATAGTCCCGGAATTAAACGATGCCCATTTATTTTCTAAGTGCGATCGTAACATTTGCTTGGCCGTTCTTCCCAACAAGAACACGCTTCTAGCCTTCTTGATTGGTTTATGAACTTTGGTCATCATCGACGCTATGACGATATCATGATCACTAATTCCTGTCTCTACACAGACATCGTTAATAAGGTCAGGCCTGTTTGGGGCTATAAGGTCTAGAATATTTCCATTTCTCGTGGGTTGCCGGTTTAACTGCTCAAGACAGTTTTCGGAGAATGTGTCCCAAAAGTAGCTCGCAAGACTGCTTGTCTGTACCGCCTGAAATATAACTAGCGAGGTCCCAATCTATACTCTTAAGGTTGAAGTCTCCTCCGACTAATATTACATGGCCCGGATACCTATGCACTACCTGGTGTAGACTTTCCTTGAATGATTCTAAAACTGCTACAGCAGCACTGGGGGGCCGGTAAAAACACCCAACTATTAACTTTCCTTTTTTTAGACCTGTTACACGTGCCCAGATAACTTCACAGTTACTTTCAACCTCGATCTCAGTAGAAACAATATCTTTATCCACAGCGATGAACACTCCTCCTCCAGTTGTATCAGATCTATCTTTCCGATATACATTCCACGCTTCGCTAAATATTTCTGAACTTGCCACATCATCATTTAGCCAGCTTTCGGTGCCTAAAACTATCTGAGCGCAATAACTTCCATGCAGCGCTGCAAATTCGGGAACTTTGTTTCTAATACTCTGTAAGTTCGCGGCTAATATTTTTATGTTCGAATTTTTGTTCCGAACGTGGCCTGAATTCGCTGTTTGAATGCTGACAGGCGAGTGCTCATCAGAGTTAGCGCCAAGCCTAAAAAACCCCCATGTGCACTCCACAAGTACTCTGCTACCCGAGTAGCCCCTTCCTTAGTGTAGTGCACCCCTGATCTATCTAGGGGCACCCTACAATTCCCCACCCGATAACGCAGATCCAGAAATCTGCAGCCATGACTGTCACAGAGTCGGCGAAGCCTCTGGTTCAGACCCTCCACTCGGCTCCAAACCAAAGGACCCCGATCAACCCTGGGAACAATGCTGCAAATCGACAGCTCTGCTTGCACCCCGCGTGCGAAGGCAGCAGCCTTCACCAATTCCGCCAGCCGCTCGTAGGACCTGAGGATGTCCTCAGAACCCAAGCGACAAGCGTCATTGGTGCCGACGTGAGCCACGATTTGCAGTCGACTGCACCCCGCACGCTCGATAGCCGCTGGCAAGGCCGCCTCCACATCTCGGATGAGGCCCCCCGGCAGACACACCGAGTGCACGTTGGAATTCCTTCCAGATCTGGACGCCATCTGCCTAAGGGGCTCCTTCACGCGCCTGACATTGGAGCTCCCAATAACTAATAATCCTCTCCCCCCGTGCACCTGCTCGGACCCTGCTGAAGGAGTGGCCATACTCACTCACAGGACGAACGGGCGCGGACGGACGTCCAGCCTCCACGTTGGCTTTCCGCCTCGAGCGACGCGAACGCCGTACAACCCTCCACTCCCCTTGCGGAGAAGGCGGCTCAACGACGTCCGGTACACCTGAAGGTGCCTCGGTAGCAGGGACAGAGAGCGAAGCGTGAGACACCTGACGTGTCCCACTCGACGCACCAGACTCCCCACCATCGCTGCACCCCAAGACAGCAGCCTGAAGACGACTGACCGTAGACAACAGCACGCTCAGCTGTTCGCAAACTGCGGCCAACTCCTCCTTCGTCTGCACACAGCAGGCACACATCCTATCCATCCTATCGATACAATTAACTGTAGAAAGTAGAAAATTAAATAATCAACTTTAAAGAAGCCTAGTACTCTAATAAAGGCGGCTGGCTGCTGACTGAACTGTGGTCAGTGGTAACTACACAGTCGAATCAACAAAACTGAGTCCGGCAGCTTAGCGCTGTTCACGATGTGTCACTGACAGCTGGCACTGGACTGACTGATAACGAGCTTTAGTAACGGTCTCTGACTTGTTTTGAAATACACCGGTCAAAGACGAAGACTAAACACAACGGGATTTATCAAATACGATAGAATAAACTATTAAAACAGTAGTACAAACGAAATCTGCAAGTACGCGGGAATAAGCCTCTTAAAACAGAAGTACTACCGAAAATGAACTAGACTGCCAAATTAAATTTGACACAAATTAAATTCAGTTACTTAGCGCTGTTTACAATGTGGCACTGGTGACAGCTGGCACTGGACTGCCAGAGAAGAGAAGGCCTGAAGAGTCTGAAGAGAAGGCCTGTGCACTGCCGTGTCAAGTCACGTCATGCAGAATAGCTCGCGATCACGTAGCTTACTGGCTGGCTCATGGGGCACTGCCCACCGCCTCACAGCGGCCAGCCACTGAGCTACATGATCGCAACCTACTCTGTGTGATGTGACATGGCATGGCAGTGCACAGCCCTTCTCTTCAGGTGGTGTCAGTTGAACCGTCTTTCGTTTTCTCTCTTTCGATTGGCTCGTCGATTTGATCGGGTACTTTGTGGACGTTGGTTTATTTTGTCCTATTTTGATCGTTTCGGATATATCAGTTCTCACGTTACAGAGGGCGTCGAGCTACCATGCTGGCAACCCTCTGACCGAGCGCACTGAGCAACCGCGCCCTAGCAAATTCCGAACTACCGTGTAACATGTTCGTACATCACAAACTAATTCCTCGCCTATTACGCTATGGCAAACACCTGCTAAAGTAGTCCGTGATTCTCGAACTATCGATGGCAGGTGTTACCTAACTAACCAACATTAGATTATAATTCATTGTCCTAAGAACGACGTGTTTTTGATAATTTTCAGTGCGGCATTGCTTTGAAATGGCAACGTTTGAGGTATAATAACTAAATCATAAAGTAGACAAAGCAAGATGGTGTACGCAAAAGAGATTTTGGTGCGAGGGATATCACGTGTCTGATTTACAAACGCCAAATGTACGCTGTGTTCCATCCAGGCTATAGTCACTCGTCTGAACGCCAAATGTATGCTACGTTTTTATGACCATCCAGGGCAGCGGTACCACAGTCTAACATACCAGTCACGACACTCAATGGTGTCAAATCTGTTGCTGTCTAAAGGCTGGGACGAAACTAGCGCTCCAAGCAGTGAGCAAGGCAGCCGCCTATTAACGTCATCTACATCGTACGAATTACACTTTATTTTCCAACCTCTTCTACGTAATTTACAATATGATTGCTATATTTTAGACTCGAGGGAGTTACTCTTATATCAGATGAAAAGGATGATACTAAAATAAACACTAGTGGAGCGAAAACAGAGGAATGAAATGACGAAAGCTAGAAATAAGTGCCGATCCGAATATTTTTGCTCGTTTCCCCATTATAACCAAAATAATATACATCAAGACACACACACAAAGTTTCAATAATGATAGCGTGGCCGTGTAGCTCCAAAGTTAACATAGAAGACACATAATGTCCTTTTCGTTTTGGTTTGTGGTTTAGTTTTTAGGGCACCTGTTAGCAACACTACGACTTCCGTCTTTATTACAGTTCTGGGTCGGATTAGGTACTTCCAACTAGTATCAGAAATTTGTATAAATACCTTTCCGCACATAGCAAACACGGATTAATCAGACTTAATTCCGTATAACCACTGACGCCCAGATTCGATTTTCCTGTTAACATTTTCTACACCTTTTGCGTATTTTCCTGTCTGCCTTTTCATAATGTTCTAGATGGTTTTCATTTTATTTTCCGAAGTCCCAATTTTTATTCTAACGTATAATGTTTTAGAGTTTTGTAGTACATTCTTGAGAATCATACAGTATAGTTTATACCACGCAAACTTTCTTCCACTTTGCGGCATGGAAAACGCATTATATAGTTCTCTATATGCACCATTGTCTACTCCTAAAAAGATCAAACAACCATTATTATGAACCTTCCTGGCAGATTAAAATTGTGTGTCGGATCTGGGATTCAAAATTGGGGCCTTTGACTTTCATGGGCAAGCGCTCTACCATCTGAACTATACCGGCATGTTTCATGTCCGTCCTCGCAACTTTACTTTTGGCAGTACCTCGCCTCCTATTTTCCAAGCTTCACATAATTTCCCCCACGAACCTTGCAGGAACAGCACTCCTGGAAGTAAGGATAAGGTGGAGACATGACTTACCCGCAGCCTAAGGGATGTTTCCAGAGTGAAACTTACACGCTGCAGTAGACTGTGCACTAATATGAAACTTCCTGGCAGATTAAAATTGTGTGCCGACACTGAGATTCGAATCACAGTTCTGGTACACAATTTTAATCTGTCAGGAAATTTGACATCAGCTCGCATTCCCTGCAGAGTGAAAGTTTCATTCCGGAATCATTATTCTTTTTAAGTATATATAATTTTCAGCAATATGATTCTATTACATACCTCTCATGGATCTTAGTAACTCTAAAAAATTACAAACGTTCTTTCTTTTCCTGGTTGTTGCTACATCTCGTTGTGCCACAAGCGTTCCTGCTTCCAGAACCAATGACAGAAAATAAAATAAGCTGCAAAGAAGACGACTGACAATGCACAAGATACCGCCAACTCTGTAGTGTCCCATGCTGGCCGCTTGGCGCGCTGTATCACAGCGGGTAACAAAAATTCACTTCTGATAGGCGCATTTCTAGTCAGCCAAGGACTTTCACATATATTTTGAAGATACCTCTTGATAATAAATCTTAAAAATACACAAGCATAGAACTTGTATCTTAAAAGAGAAGGATAACAAAAAAGCGGGCTTTCTGATTCTCCCATTTTACCAGAAAAGAATACTAAATTTGTCGCCTCGTATCTGATACATACGCATGCCTGTTGGAAGGTTAACATACCACCACTGCTTCAGAAAATCTTTTTTTTTTTTTAAATATTATTAAATCTATTAAAATTCTCATTATAATTAGTTCTATAACATTTCATCAGTTGTTATATAATTCTTTAACAAATAAAAGTCTTTACATGATTTGCACAGAAAAAGAATAATGAATGCAAAAGGCCTCTTACTATAACACTTTCCTGAATCTGTAAAAAAAATTGTAATTATGATGACCTATCATATTGATTTGTAATCATTCTTGAACATGAATTAAATAACTACAATTTTGGAAACCACGGTATTGCTACCTTTGTTTTCTTTGAAAATGGAAACCTACTAACTTCATACTCATTATTTACATATCTATAAAGAAAAGTAGCAATTAGCGATACAAATGGTACAGATGTACTGGTTATGCAGTGTGTAACCTAATTTGTGCAAAAAAGTATAACACCTGCAAGAAGAATCATCTGCCTTTCTTTACTATGAAGTAATTCAGACAACGAGAAAAATATCACTAGGACCATTCCTGTATTGGCACCAAGATAAGAGTTCTTATGCATGTATACTTCAATTGATGATGATCTTGTTTGGATAAGTAGCCCTTAAATTTTCTGCTTTAAAGCTGGCAAATACTGAGTTATCGTTTAATTCTTCATTTAATTTATCAGTCCTACTTACACTTTTTATTCTGACTGGTACTGAGTTTGCTGTAACAGATAATCAATGTGTTTTGAATTCTTAAAGTAATTGTATGTTTCGTTCCTAATTTGTTGCTGATTGACAGTGATAACTCATTCATGAGAGAGAGCATTCATTGTAAATAACTACAAGATTTCATTATTACAGAAGATACTTCTATTAAATGAATAATAAAGTATAATATCCTTACAGAAAAGCGAAAGTAAGAAGGTAAAAATTGCTAGGAGTATGTTTTTAACTAACTCAGTTCTGAAACTCCTACCTTGACAATTGTGATACTGTAAACATTTCTCAATTGCCTTTCTGTTTTAGATTAATTACTCATCAATCATTATTTGGGGAGATCAGCTATGGTAGCCACATAGGTTGGTGGTCACAACGTTTATAATTAGACCACTTGATGTCGCACTGTACTGGAATGACTTCGTTAACCTGCGAGGTCTCGCAAGTGAGCATTTTGCTCACAGTAATTTTAAAACAATCGGCATTTTGCTAATTTTAAATATTCAAATATTTGTGTTTTCTTATAAACACAACTATAAATACTTATTTAGACATATTAAGTACATTACAAACTGTTCTTTGACTGTCAGAAAAATGCTATACACCCAATCGATCACGTAACTTTTAAAGGTGCGAGTTCTCGCGGGTTAAGGGTGGCAGTGGTGCGAATTTTCAGCTGTTTAGGTCACATAAGTGAGTGAGAGGCTATACATAGTTATCTGTTAGTAGTGCTAGTGAGTAATATTTAATGCATTACTTCCGTTTGATTTCACTACACAACGTTTTGCTGTACTGATAATCGAATTCTACAGTCATGTAGTAAATAACTGAGTGTATTATATGTGCTCTATCTAAATCGTCATGAAATACACAATCCTGCATAGTAGCTCCAGTTTTCAAAATGGTATTCTGGGGTTGCTTGTCACACAACTAATGGGAATAGTTGTCACTCGGAACAACCGTATCCACGAATGTATTTGCAACTCAAATATAATGCCATCCTATTTTTTCAGTATCAAGATGCCTAGAAATTACAACAGGAAAACAAATGGATCTTTAACAGGCACACATTCTGCTGAAAGTGGCTCGAATGGTGAAATTGGAGAATAAAGCCACCTGCAATGTTGCAAAAGATTACAACATAAATTACTGGACACTGGGAAGTTACTATAAAAAGTATTCTGATAAGGATATAAGAAGTGATGTGACCTGCCTTCTTTGTATGTAGGCTACTATCCTAAGAGACTTATTCTGACAGTAGTTCCTGAAAATTCATGGGAAGAATATATCAAAGCAGCATCTGATACATACACTGGTCAAAACAATTAGGGGATCAGTGGAGATATCTAGTTTCTGACATATTGTCAAGGGCAGAATGAACTAAAATCGTTCATGTCCTTCTGTCAGCTCCATGGAGTGGAGACAACAACATTCCACCAACTGAAATAGTGGTAATAACATAAAGTTGCTGCAGAGGGTGTTTGTCTTGACGTGTTTATTCTACTAAATGCATTATATAAGGAATTGGGTTGAGATAGTGTAGTGACCAGGTAGTGTGTAATGCAACAACAATGTGAGTTACTGAAATCTAGCGGGACAGGCATAAAGAGAGGTCTCTGCAACTATTTGAGTGCCCCGAAGTGTAATTTCCAGGACTTTGACGCAAATATAGACAACAGGAACCGTTAAAAGAAGGGCAGGTCAAGGTCGTTCACGGGTAACATTAGCAAGAGATTAACATTATCTCTGATTAAACAACCCATCGAAACAAGAGGCTGAATGCAACTCAGCTACAACACACTCTCCAGGCAGCAAGAGAATGCGCGATATCAACACAAACAGTCCAAAATCGCCTTTGGGAATGTGACCTTTTTGCACGAAGGTCTACAGTGTGTGTCCCATCAAAACCACAACATTGTTTAGCTTGCAGAAACCGTGCACATTGCATCTGGAAGTCGTCCGTTCCGAACCTGCCCAGTGAAGGGCGATAAATGGGCTCTGGCGTCGTCAGATGTGAATGCCTACACTGGATCCGGACCAAACTGGCAACGGCATGCAGCTGACGTACGTGGCATGCTGGCCGCCAACTGCCCTTGCATAAACAATGGAAAATTTTACAAAGAGCGTCAACCCAGTGTGTTGTCGTCAGTCATGAGTTCTTGCATTGGTCTCAGTTACACGCTATAGGTGAGCAGTTTGACTTGTTGAGAAGCTACCATATGTGACTCCGATGATGACTTATTGTGTTGGCTGCTGCTAGACGAGAACGTTCGCCTTAAAGACGCAGGAAAAGGAGTTGGGTACATCGTTTTAATGAAGAAAGATCTTCAGGGGAATTTTTTACAACTTGCCAGTCACTGAAAATTTGTCAATAATCAAATGTTCAAATGTTTGTAAAGCTTATGGGACTTAACTACGGGGTCATCAGTCCCTAAACTTACAAATTACTTATGAACTACTTACGAACTAGGACGGCACAAATATCCATGCCCGAGGGGGGATTCGAACCCCCGACCGTAGTGGCCGTGGAGACCGTGATTGAAGCGCCTCAGTCCCCTCGGCCACCGCGGCCGGCGAGAATTTGTCCACACAAGGTCAAAGACACTACCGAATGTCTATAGAAACGTTTGACTATATACTTGAAGGCATAAGAGACAATATAACTGGCCATTCCAACTTCAGAGACTATCATTCCAGAAGAAAAACTTACTATTACAAACAGGTAAGTCAATGTTAAAATCAGCTGATAGTCTTTTTTGTTATTGTGAGTGGTATAACTGGTCAAAAAATATTAGAATATTATAAATAAATTCTGGCTTCAGTTACAGTAAAATACATTTATTAACATAGTCATATATTTGTTAACCTTCCTTCACAGTAATATAATATAAAATAAGCAACTTTTAACAGATATCTGTGTACGATCTGAAAATTACAACAAAACAATTGTTTGCTTCAAGACTGACAAATATGAGCACTGAATGTGATGAGGAAAATTGTGGAAAATAAACGTCTAGGTTAAACATAAAGACATATTAACAATACAATAGAGACAAGCCATTAAAATGAGTTGCCATCAGGTTGATAGGCAGGACGACTCATTTGAAGTACACTCACAAAATCGTGGGCAAAATTAGATGCACCTAGTGATTGGTAAGGTGACGGTTGTAACGATCGTAAAGGACATTCACTGTGTGTTTGAATAAAACTTGATGCTTTCTCGTCATTTTTGAGGTTGTGAGCTTCTAAGTCTTCAGTTACACCTCCCAAGATTTTCATATGTAGTCTTATTTTCTCCACTTGGTCCAGTTGTTTGACTGATGGCAGTAAACTCATAATGAAGAAGTAGTTGTCATCTTCATATTTCTGTATCCAAGAAAAACGTTGCTCAAATAGGTCGATCTTAATTTACTCAATATTCAAAGCCAGTGGACCATAATCATATTTTTTACATGACGTTTTGGTCACACTTCAGAGGTATTGGCACTGTTCCGTGGCAAAACGAATGTATTGTGTAGTTTTTTAGCAATTAAAAAATTCTTTTTGACAGTTTGATTCAAAATTAGATGTTAAAAGTAATATGACTGAAATTAGTACTGATCTTTAGTAACATGTAGTGGTATGAAAGAAAGTATTAAAAGTATTGCAACATAATTTCTATATTTGCCTAAAAATTTTCAAATTGTTAAGCGTATTGGACTTAACTGTGGGGTCATCAGTCCCTAAACATACAAACTTCTTATTATTTAACTTATACTAAAGACAACACAAACATCCATGCCCAAGGGAGGATTCGAACCCCCCGGCGAATGGCCTCGTGCATCAGAGCATAGCACCTCAATGCACTCGGTCACTTTGTCGCGGCTATATTTAACTTTGAGTGATAGTTGCTCCCCAGTAGATTCCCACAGTTCTCGCTTAATATCCCAGTTATAGTAGCCTTGAATCTGCTGATTCTACAACCAACGCTCCTTCCTGCCAAGATGAATCAGAAATTCTCTGTCAGTCGCCCCGCTCACAGTGCTCTGTCGGACTGGAAACAAACATGTTTGGTTGGCCCATCTGGCAGTCCGGTGCTGGACGGCGTCATATGGCGCTTCTTCTTCAATGTAGATGCGTGCATTAGCCACCTGGTGTTTGATTTTTACTCCAGTGTCAGCCAGCGCTGGATACAATATAGGTGCAGCCTAAGGGTATCAGGATTGGAATCATAATGAAAGGCGCCAGGTTCTGTTCACATATGAGACAAGATTTTTTTTTCAGCCAGACGGTCATTGTGCCCAGATTATATTAGATTAGATTAGTTGCTCGTTCCATAGATCCATGTTGAGGAGAGCCTCATGGTTATGGAACATGTCAAAATATTTTTTTACAAGCTGACATAACAGTTCTAATAGTATGAAGACATATACACATATCATTTGGTCCTATTCAAAAATTGGACAGTGGAGTAGGAGTTGGCCACTAGTAATTCTTTGAGAATCCTCTTAAACCCATCTTTATTTGTAGCTAAATTTTTTATGCTTGCTGGTAAATTATTGAAAATGTTTGTTCCTGAGTAGTGAACCCCTAAAGTAAGTGCTTATTAGATCGTTTTTATTCATAGTATTGTATGTATGAACTGAGCTGTTTGTTGGAAAACGGGATATATTATTTATGACAATTTTCATTAAGGAAGAAATATACTAAGAGGCGGTAGTTAGTATACCCAGTTCTTTGAAGAGGCTTCTACAGGATGTCCACGAATTTACTCTACAAATATACGTATTACACGCTTTTGGACTCTGAAAACTTTTGCTTGACTTGAAGAGTTACCACAAAATTATATACCATATTACATTATGGAATGAAAGTAAGCAATGTATACAAGCTTTCTTTAATTTTTATGTGTCCTATGTCTGACAACACTCGAATTGCAAATACAGATTTCTTAAGTCGTTTCTGTATTTTTGAGGTGTGCTCCTCCCAACTGAATTTATTATCAAGTTGCATTCCCAGGAATTTAATACTCTCAATCTCTTCTATCTGCTGTTCTTCATATGTTATGCATATGCTGGATGGAAAACTCTTACATGTTCTGAACTGCAGTAGTGAGTCTTTTCAAAGTTTAATGTTAAAGAATTGGCCCTAAACCGTTTATTAATGTTCATGAAAATATCATTATCAGACCTTTCTAGATCTACGCCCAACATGTTATTTATTGCAATACTTCGGATAATCTGCAAACAAAACTAACACTGATTCTGGCAGTGTAGCTGATGAGAGTTCATTAATGTACATAAGAAAATCAAGATAGATCCTTGAGGAACGCCACATGTAATTTCTTCCCGATCTGATGATAACTGATGGCTTAATTCACTAGTCCCTTGCACTGACACCCTTTGTGTCCTATTAGCAAGATATTACTTGATCCATTTTGCAGAATTGTCCATGGCACAAAAGAATTCTAATTGACGTCGTGGTTCACACAATCAGATACCTTTGACAAATCACAGAAAATACTTGCCGTTTGGAATTTAATTATCTAATCTGGAGAGAACGTGGAACTTGGAATAATCCTGTTTATGTGCAGGAAATATCACCATATTGTGGTGGTGGACAAATGGTGTAGGCATGAGTCAGTATTGACAGACATATGGGCCTCTATGTCTTTCAGAATGGCGCTTTGACTGCTCAGAGGTATAGAGATGAGATCCTTCGACCTTTTGTTGTGTCCTATACTGATCCTGAGAGATGGGTTCTTTCTAGTGTACGATAATACTCGTCCCCACAGAGCCACTATGGTGGACAACATGCTTGAAGCTGAGGGAATTGAATAAATGGAGTAGCCAGATTGTTCACCAGACTTAAATCTGATTGAACATGTCTGGGATGCACTTGGCAGACTCATTGCAGCCAGACCAGCACCTCCCACATCGGTTGCAGAGCTGGATATTGCACTCATGGAAGAATGGCTAAATATCCCTCAAGAGCTGATTGATAACCCCAAACTGTCCATGCCACACAGGTGTGCAACTGTACTGGTCGTCCAAGGTGACAACACACCATATAAGAGGGCAATGAGAATGACTTTTTCACTATTATGCTAGCCTTGTGGTGCCTCACTCTAAGTAAACGCAATGTAAACCTCAAATAAAAAGATGAGACAGCAAAATAACGTACTGTATCACACACAAATTACAATAGAAACCAATATCTAAATAAAATGCATTGCCATATATATAACATGTATGATATCTCACCTGATCCACTAATTGTTTTGAGCAGTGCCATTCAGTCTCACTCCAAGTGAAGTGCAGTTAGCTACTTCTAATGGGCAAGAAATACCTACAAGGTGGACTAAAACTTGAGAAGCTGGGGCCGACTGGTTTTCTTGTTGCAAGAAGAAACACAAACTCCTGAAGCTACCAGCTTAGCCCAAGCTTCTAGCTTTGATAAAACAAACATTGTCGCCTTTTTAATAACCTGTCTACTGGAATAGAACGACGCAATTTTGAACCAAAAGATATTTGTAACATAGTCTAAACTGGCATTACAACAGTAAAAAGCCAAATCAAATCATGTCATGGAAAGGTTTCAAGCAAGTGAAGTCGATCACATCAGATAATGAGCTTTAGCTGCTGCTGTTGCTGCTACTGGGAACTCCATTCTACCATTCTTCATGTTTCTGTATGTGCACTTCAAAGACCATTTTACTTGTGATGTGGGAAGTGGTAGCAAGGAATAGGGCCCAAGCCATGGTGGAGCAGCCGAGCGGCCTAAAGCACCTTGCTGCGGAGCGTGCAGTTGCTCGCCGTGAAGGTTCGAGTTGTCCATAGGTTAGTTTACCTAGGTTTAAGTAGTTTGTACGCTACGGACCGATGACCTCGCAGTTTGGTCCGATAGATTTACAGACATTTGAACATGGGCCCACACAAAGAGAACAGAGACAGTTTCATCATGGGTACAAATAATAGATTTGCCTTATTACCTCAGTTAAGCAAGGAAGAGGCTCCAGTAGAAGTAGGTGTAATTAAGACGTAGCAGACTCTCTCTAGCAAACAAACTGTTTCAAAAAAAGTAGAAATAGGAGGAAAGTTCTGTTGCTAGGTAGGAGTCACAGAAGAGGTGTGGGCTACATCAGGCAGGAAAAATTATGTGACAGGTAAGGTCACAAATTTTTCAAGCTCAATATTTGCCTTAACCAGGTTATAGAGCATATAGGTTCCTCGTGCAAGGGATTTACAAAGCAGGATCATGCTGTGATAGTGGGTGGAGTGGGAAACAGTATTGTGAGTGACCTAGTTACAATAGCATCTGCAACAAGCCATACAAATGTTGGGCTGGTGCCTGCATTCGCGCAGTATGATCGGTCCCAGCTGAACGGCTCTGTAAGGAGGGTCAACATGTAGTTGCTCAGGGTGGATATTGGTCAGACATGGGTTTGGTTTCTGTTGATACTATTTGTAGTCAGGGTTTTACTACGTATGGACTGCATCTTAATAGGAATGGAAAGGATAAACTGGCTGGATTGATAGATATGTCTGTAAGGGGGGGGGGGGAGGGCACTGCAATTCATGGGAGTACCTCTTTATTAGGATAATATCAGAGTCCAGAGAGAAATTCAGACAGGAATTAACTAAAGGTGTTACAATAACCCAAGATCTTCACAAAAGTACAGTTAGTATATTCATCAAAATATTGGGGGATTAAAGAATAAAATAGATGCTCTTGGCATGTGTTGAGGACATAGAAATCGAGTGTGTAATAGATCTAATATGCCTATCTGAGTATCGCTTTGTTACTGATATGGAAGAGATTAGCGTTAATATGTATAAACTTTCAGCACATGTAAGTAGAGATAATAATGAGAGATGAGGCGTTTCCATTTATATGAAACATTATCAATGTGTAAACAACCTAGGAACAAAAAAATTTGTTTAGAGCAACATACAGAAGCTTGTGCCTGTGAGCGTAAGCTGAAGGATGGAACTTTTATAATCGGGTCATTCCATGTCAAGTGGTCTAGAGGCTCCCACATGACCCTCATGGATTTTGATGAAATTTTGCATGAACATTCACACATGTTCTCAATGAACACTGGTAAAGTTTCAGTTTCAAAAATTCAATACTTCCAGAGATACAGTCACTTGTTTAAGACCATAGCACAGCTTCCAATAGTGCGTCCTTGAATTTTCAGCAACTTTGAGATGATATATCTCTGGGAGTATTTGCATGAAAGAAACAAAACTTGGCCATCTTATACAACTTTTAGAGCTCTTTAAAGTAAAATATTAAGAACAGGATTTCCGAGCAATTTTCATATAGAAAATTTGGGGCAAAGTTGGGCGAAAAAATTGCTGGTTAAAAAAAGTGCGAACTTTAGTTTTTTATATCTCCGGAAGTAATTGTGGGATGTACATGAAACTTTGCACGCCAAAACTCAGCAACACAAGGTCTTAGAATACCAAGTTTCATTCTCCTATTGCTTCCCATTATTTCACAAATCTAGGATAAAGTTGACGATTTCTCAAAAAGTGCTAAAAATGGGTATTTTTAGTCAATTTTTTCAAAAAAGTGTTTTCTCCAAATTCCTTTAAACTATGCTCATTAGAAAGAACATATTCTAAACTATCTAGAAAAGTGGATTTGGTTTTGCAATGCAAGCATATAAGGACCTAGAAAGTATCATCATCCTAGAGGTGCACTGGAAGTTTGAACCCATTTTTCTGGCACTCAAATTATACCTAAAATCTTTTATTATGTCTAATAAATGTTTGTTAATGCCTGGGATAAGTAAAACAAGAAGTCCTGATGAATAGGACATAGCTCAAGTCCGAATAGAAAAAGAATAAAAATAGAAACAATGTTATTTCTTAATTGTTCCCCCCCCCCCCCCCAATCTCTCTCTCTCTCTCTCTCTCTCTCTCTCTCTCTCTCGTAAAATTTATTTGCACAATCGTTATCTAATTATTAGTAGCATTTTTAATGAACACCACCAGCTTACTGAAGGAAAATAATTATATACAGGAGTTGTTGTGATTTAACCACTGCTAGAGTCATTTCACCTGAGAAAACCAGCATCTCCATCACCATATGGGCTACGCTCGAGCATCAACAGCTATAGGTGAGTTTCTTTACACAGGTTTCCAAGCATGATGAATGTCAACAGGAATGGTGTATTGCCGGCCAGACGAATTTACTGACGGAGCTGGAATAACTGCGATAATGTGGTGTTATGGAACCCAGCACTTTTCACTTATTGGTGGTAAATAAAATGAATCTGCTGGGCCACGAGGGTGCATAAAGTTTATTAATACATCCCTTTGCTCAATGGAAGTCTCACAGATATTCCCAATTCACCAAAACTTTTCTTAGATGCATGCAACATATTGTCCTGGTTGGAGAGCAGACATTAATATGCCTTCTTTAGTTCTCTGACCCATTGTAGCTAGAAAAGATGATAAATCATTTGAAACTCTGCTGACCTGAATTATTGTTTCATCAAAAGTTAAAAAGTGACGATTCATCTAGTGCCTGCTACAGTTTGTCCAAGTTTAAACCTCACTTCTTGTGACATTTTTTTTTATTTCCCTAATTCATCTTTACTGACGAAAACAAATTTGATTCCATTAATTTTTTCAGAGCAGAAATGAAACAGGTCTAGGTGAGTAAGATTGAGCACTGGAGCCATCACTGAAATTATGAATGTGAGATATCTGTGCAAACTGTGCTTTTATATATTTGATGAGCTCCTTGATAAAAAACGTTAACTCTACCAGTGTCGTGCCGCAAACAAGAACTGATAATACAGAAACTTAAAGATTCCACTTTCTCATTTTGATAAAAGTAGATAACAAATGGATGAATTGTTTCTTTCCAGTGGAAGCCTTGCACAGCATCCTGAATAATAAAAGAATAATTTTCCAAAAAATCTATAAGAACACCATCTCTTTGATTTTCAGATAACATTTAAGGCCATTAAGGTGCAGTCATTCCAGCTCCATCAGTAAATTTGTCTGTCTGACAATACACCATTCCTCTTGATATTCATCAGAAAATTAATGTAGCACAAATTCTATATAGGTACAATTCCGATCAACATAAGTTTTCAGTCTCGTATTGTTGCTAGCACTTGCCTTTGTGTGGTGTTGCAGTGTACAGCTCCTCCTGTCGTTTCCAAGAATACAACATTCTGTGTTAAGGAGACAAATTTTTTCCTGTAAAGATGTACTTGGAGCTACTTCGTCGAATGTGCTCTTATAAATGTTCTAGTTTCCACGTGCTTGTAAACTCATTATTGTGCAACGTTTGGTACAGTGAAGTATGCACTGGTGCCCGAAGGAAAAAGTGCTTTTTTCTGTAACCTTTTTTTGTGTTCATACCAACATATGTAACTGTCTAATATTTGTGTTATATATTCATTAAACATTCAAGAACAAGTGCCATAGTTAAAATTATTTCTTTTCTCAATATGTTTGGAGTTACAATTAAATTTGTCTGAAATGATTGAAATTGTACCACCATACCCTATCAAAAATTGAAATAGGTTAGAGGAAACTAAGCAACCTATGAGTGGCTTCTAATTTTACCCAGGACACTTCAATAATTTTATTATCAGGCTTGGGAACCTGTGTAAAGAAACACTTATCACGCTTGGGATATCCTGTGGTAAAGGAACCCACCCGTGGCTGTTGTTGCGCCTATGGCGAAGGGGATGCTGGTTTTCTCAGGTGAAATAAAACTAGCAGTGGTTAAACCACAGCAACTCAGTTATACACTTCTTTTCCATCAGTAAGCTAGTGTTTGTTCATTAAACAGGCTACTAATTATTAGGTAATGATTATGGAAATACATTTTATGAATTAAATTCAGTTTGTGTGTGTGTGTGTGTGTTATTCTTTTTCTATTCGGACTTGATCTACGTCCTATTCATCAGGACTTCTTATTTCACTTATCCCAGGCATTAACAAACATTTATTAAACATAATAAAAGATTTTAGGTATAATTTGAGTGCCAGAAAAATGGGTTCAAACTTCCAGTGCGCCTCTAGTATGGTGATACTTTCTAGGTCCTTATATGCTTGCATTGCAAAACCAAATCCACTTTTCTAGGTGGTTTAGAATATGCTCTTTCTAATGAGCATAGTTTAAAGGAATTTGGAGAAAACACTTTTTTGAAAAATTTGACTAAAAATACCCATTTTTAGCACTTTTTGAAAAATCGTCAACTTTATCCTAGATTTGTGAAATAATGGGAAGCAATAGGAGAATGAAATTTGGTATTCTAAGACCTTGTGTTGGTGAGTTTTGGCGTGCAAAGTTTCATGTACATCCCACAATTACTTCTGGAGATATAAAAAACTAAAGTTCGCACTTTTTTTAACCAGCAATTTTTTCGCCCAACTTTGCCCCAAATTTTCAATATGAAAATTGCTCGGAAATCCTGTTCTTAATATTTTACTTTAAAGAGCTCTAAAAGTTGTATAAGATGGCCAAGTTTTGTTTCTTTCATGCAAATACTCCCAGAGATATATCATCTCAAAGTTGCTGAAAATTCAAGGACGCACTATTGGAAGTTGTGCTATGGTCTTAAACAAGTGACTGTATCTCTGGAAGTATTCAACTTTTGAAACTGATACTTTACCAGTGTTCATTGAGAGCATGTTTAATTGTTCATACAAAATTTCATCAAAATCCATGAGGGTCATGTGGGAACTTTTCTCGATATTAGACCACTTGGCACGGAATGGCCCAATCATAACAGTGTATAGGACCCCACAGGTAATTTTTCGCTATTTCTGAAAAACTTGGATGCCTTATTGTGCTATCTGTCTGACAGGGGGAAGGAAATTATTATTTATCGGGATTTCAATGTTGGTTTTCTGAGGCGGGTATTACACTGTAAAAGATCTTTTATCAAAGCTCTTTGGTAAAATCTTTGACAGTGTAATGGTCATCTTTTATAAAAGATTTCTTTTATAAAAGATAGTAGATAAAAGTTAGCGAGAGAGACTAGCTTTTATAAAAGTTCGTCATTGTATACATGCGTCTTTCCTTGCTTTGACGCCTTTTAACCTACAAATTAACGTCAAAGTGTATTTGTTGTGTCGCTACTGCCACAGTGATCGTTTCAAAGTGAGATGTGTACGGAATATTTATTAATTCAAAGCATATTTACTAAAATATAGGGTTAGAATCGTATAAAGAAAAAGCTACTGCTGTCACTTGTATTCAAAGTGGCTCCCTGAGGTTGATGGTAGGGAACAAATTATATGGATCAAAGGATATATGGAGATGCATAAGTGAAATAATTGTTATTTGTACTCTAACCTAACCTCGTAATTCCTCCTAAAGTGATTTACATTTTGGTTCAATTATGTCTGGAATAATACGTGAAATCTTAGGCCTACACTGTAGGAATAGATTTTGTATATGGATATAAATGGGAGGATCTTCAGCGGAAAAGGGATTCATGATTTGCGTAATGAGGTACTGCACTAGTTAGCTCCATATTTTTTCTTGCTTTGCACGATGCTTTTCGACATTTAACCAGGTATTTATACGGATATTTTATGTTACCGAAAATCAGGCAAAACAAATGTCAGACTGCAGTAAACTATAAAAATGTCCTTCGCAGCGCATAATCCTCAATGAAGCATAACATGAAAGAACTACGAACATATTCTCTCTTCTTAATTATGATAAAGTGTTTAACGAGGTTATGTTTAGCATGACACACGTTAAATTATTTCAGTGTGTCATTATTTACCCATTGACACAGCTTTAGGGCTTCCTGAAACATCGATTATGATGAAGTATTTATAAATATGTGGGCAAATTAAAATATTTGGTCACACGTTCTTAAACAATTTAGGTTATTACTTCCTAGCAGTGTAGCTCGCGAAGTACATTTGTGCAAGCACTTTCGTGTTTTCCTCTTGCTATTCACGGTTTTACCTAAAAGTGTTTCCATTTTTCGTTCTTACCAATGAATGCACTCCCCAGCAACATTATATTACATACTGTAATACAGACGATTGACTATTTTGGAGTCTTTTCCGAGCAACTATGACGAAATGTTTTACGCTAGTGTAATGTGCTCCTGTGAATTAGTTTCGTAAAAGATCTTGGATAAAATCTTTTACAAAGATCTTTGTCAAAGACCTTTTACAGTGTAATGCCGGCCTAAGAGAGTGAAACAGGAAGAAACACCTTGAAGTATTACTTGGTTCTTTCAACTAGACATCTGCTATTGATTTTTCTACTTGGGTAGTAAAGCATAGCAACACAATGATACATAACTTTTTGTACACAAAGATAAGTTAAAAACATACATGCTTATCCTATTGAGAATGATGTTTCTGATCATGGTGCACAGTTAGTTACAATACATGATTTAGGACCAAACAGCAAGTTAAAACACACATCTAAAGTAGTGTGTTCAGTTAATGATTTTACAATTGCCAATTTGGGGAAAGCTTACAATAGTTAGACTGGTGTGAGGTATACAAGGAACATGATGCTAATTTGAATAATAACATATTTCATGATACATTTGTAAGTATATTTCAAAACTGTTTCTCCAAGAAAATAAGCCGTGGCAGAGTGGTCAAAGGCATTGAGGTGCTATTCTCCGAAGTGCGAGGCCATTCCCTGTCGAAGGTTCGAATCCTCCCTCGGGTATGGATGTTTGTGTTGTCTTTAGTATAAGTTAGTTCATAAGTAGTTTGTAAGTTTAGGGACTGATGACCCCACAATTAAGTCCCATAAGCTTAACAAACACCTGGAAATAGTTAAATATAATTGTAAGAAACCGTGTAAAATCCAAGGATGACTAAAGGAGTAAACGCATCTTGTAACAGGAAAAGGGAACTGTATCTAACAGCAATAGAGAGTAATGACCCAGAAACAGTCAAATATTATTTAAAAAAGCTACTGTGTGTTATTAGGAATAGTTATTTAAAAGTGTCTGAGATTAGTAGCTCTGACGAAATTAACTCAAATTGGAATATCACTGAAAGGTAATGGGGCAAACAAGGGCGCAAGGAGAAGGTATATACATTAAAATGAATGTAAAGTTTACTAACAAAAAGTCAGAAGTTGAAAATATTTGTAATAATAACTTTTTAAATGTAGTGGGAAAACTAGGATCTACATGTTCCGTAGAAGAGAATGTTATTAATAGAAGATGCCATACCTCTGAAATCTAATACAATTGAAATTCCACCCACCTTCCCCCTTTGAAATTAAGTAAATAATAAATTTTCTCAAAAGTAAAAGCTTATATGACATTGATAGAATTTCCAGCAGAGTACTAAGAGCTTATTCCTAGGAGATAAGTAAGACTCATAGCCACATATGTAATGACTCTCTGGAGTATATAATAGTTTTGTATATAATAACAATAATAATAATAATAATAATAATAATAATAATAATATACTAAAACCATTATTTTTCCATAGATCACCTTTGGTTGTTCAGTGGTGGATGTTTAAATTGCTCGCTTGTCTTTAAATCATCATGAAAATTATATTAGGACTTCGGGTTTTTATGCATCCAGGAAACTACACATGTGACACTTTTCATTTTTAACGTATATTTATTTATATTCTTCTTGAAGCACAGAAAAAGAAGTAATACATTCAAAACTGATCCAAGACTGACTTCCATACTGACTGACAAAGTGATACTAACTCCAAACTGAACTGATTGCTTTCGCACCAATTCAAATGTATTAATACCTAACATAGGATTCTAGAACATTCTAGAACATGGAAGTTACAATATTTAATATAAAACAATTTGTTTATGAAACATAAATTAATCTTGCTTTACGTAAAGATACACCAAATTATGACAAATGCAAAAATACGTTTTACATATCAAAACAAACAATACAAACGATCGTAAGTAAATAAAAATTAGTGCAGTGTTAATATGTGTTTACATTATTTAAAATTGTTAAATCAAAGCAACTAATCAATTCTACAGACAGCGAAGTATTACATTATCTTCAATATATTATAGAAAACATATTTCATTAACAAATATTATTGTCCAAAATTAAACTTACGACTTTCAGTAATTAATTAATTTAGTTTAATAGAAGACCAAATAATGAAAGTGATTGTGTGACCAGCCAGAAGTGCCTTAAAATGGTTATATAATATAAATATAGAATATTAGAGCATAATACAGTGACCAAATGTGGTATCAGATACTTCATTAATCCAAACAAGCGAACCTTTCCAGGCGAAATTCATTACAAGCAGGAATAATATGTCCTATTTCTATACCATGGCATACAAAAGGAGATGCATCCAATGTCAATAACTACCACCCAATTTCACTTCAGACATATTTATCCAAAGTTCTTAAGAAAGCAATGTATTCAATAGTAGCTTCTTAAATTTGTAAAAATAAGGTACCAACAAAATTTCAGTTTGGTTTCCAGCAAGGCTATTCAATGTAAAATGCAAAATATACTTTTACTAAACAAATATTAAATGCTGTGAAAAACTGAATACCATCCATTGAGATTTTTTGTGATCCCTCAAAAGATTTTCATCATGTAAATCATGATACGGTTTACTTCTTGCTTAAGTCAGAGAGTGCAAAAAGGTGACATAACTGGTTCAGGTAAACAGGAAAAATCAGCTGATTCGTTAAACTGGTGGGCAGGAGGGGAGGATAACCAACACTCTCATATTATACGGGTTCTCCCATATTTTAGCACTTTTTTTTATTCTCCAGTCTCCCGAATTCTGCGTCTGTTTATCCCATATATTTCGTCAGTGATCGCTGTTATACCTGGAACCCGTTAAATACTATTGATACTTGAAATCCTCTCAATGAGATATATCAAATAACTTAAAATAATCGATACTATTCCCGATAACTGTTCCTCCTTCTGTGGCCTTTGGAAACCATGGGGCTGTGAGGTAATGCTCATTGGTTTCTTGGAGATATTTCAAAAGTTTAAATGTTTGTAAACCTACTGGACCAAACAGCTATGGTTATCAGTCTCTAGACTTACAAGGTACTTAAACTATCTTACACTGAGGATAACACACGCTACACACACACACACAGACACACACACATAGAGAGAGAGGGGGGGGAGACACAGACACACTCACACATGCCTGAGGGTGGTCTTGAACGTCGGACGCAAAAGGCCGCCCAGTCCATGTGGGCATCCCACGTGGGGCTCAATACTGCCAACTCAAGGATGCAATTGCTTCGTACCGATCAGTAGTTAAGGTTTTTATACCATAAAAGAACACAGAAGTTATGACTCACGAAAGTGGATTACAGAGTTTCAACAGAAGTGTATCATTATTCATTTCTCAGTTGACTCACACAACATTTTGCAAAGCTTCGAAAGAAGCAGTACTGATCGATCGTTTCTCAGCTATCGAAAACAGAGGAAAATTAGAACCAAATGTTTCGATTTCGGCTATTTTCTTAATTTTTTTTGTAATACCTACTGTGAAGATTTCGTGTATATTTTCATTTGGTTTAGAGTGAATCGTTCTTTTATTATGTGCTCTTGCTGTGAAACTGAAGATTATAGACAGATTTTTTGGCACTATTACTGGAAAATTATTGAACACCTTAAGACCATACATGGAAAAATGCGTCAGAGATCATTCTACTAACTTCTATCACTGCTTAAATATTTATATTACAAAAAATCGATATATCAAATGCAAAGTCAATACATGTTGAGATAATGTTCTTGAATTTGCTCCACAAATGAGTCTTGTTAATGTCATTAATCTCTAAAAACTCATTCTCAGCTTGTAGAGATACCCAAAATGTGATATATGAGTAAATCTAAGAAAAGCATGTCTGACTTTTGTTGTCTTCATCCCCATTGTCAACCATTGTAAGGAAATTTGTATAGCTGTACAGATGAAATTCACTGTGGCTAAATCTCCCCCCTCACCCTTATAATCATGATCAGAGTTTGATCATCTCCCTTAAAACCATGATCAAACGTTGGTCATCCTAGGGGAGGGCTTTCATGAATGGGGTCTCACAGAGTTCAGTGTTTGGTCCTTTGGTGTTCTATATATATATATATATTAATGATTTACCTTTCCATATTCATGATGATGTGAAGCAAGTTGTTTTTGCTGATGATACAAGATAGTAATCAGTAATGAAATTGTAAATAATGTCTTCCAGACAGTCATTAAGTGGTTCTCTGCAAATGGACCCTTATTATACTGTGATAAGATACAATTCATACAGTTCCATATGGTGTATGGCATAACACCAATAATAAATATAATCTGTGAACACAAGTCTGTAGCTAACCTATAACATTCAGATTTTTTAAGTGTGTGCAATGATGAGAAATTGAATCGGAAGCAAAATATTGATCTCTACTAAAATGTTTGAGTTCAGCAGCTTATGCTATTAGGGTTATGGCAAATTTTGTTGACAAACATCTCAGTAAATGAGCTTACTAAGCCTATATTCATTCAGTGCTTTCTTATGTCATCTTATTTTGGGGTAATTTATCATTGAGAAATAAGTATTCATTGCACAAATGCGTGTAATTAGAATAATTTCTGGAACCCACCTAAGATCAACTTGTAGACACTTTTATATATATATATATATATATATATATATATATATATATATATATATATATATATATATATATATATATATATATATATATATAATTAGTTCATTAATGTGAAAAGAATAAATTGACTTATACTTTTCTTGCCTGCAGCTGTGCATTTCAGATCATGAAGATGATGATGAATAGCCAGGCAGCAAAGAAACTACGTTTTGCATCTGAAATGCACAGCTGCAGGCTAGAAAAGTATAAGTCAATTTATTCTTTTCACATTAATGAACTCTTATGAAATTTGCTATTAATAACCCAATACAATTCAAAAGTAATAGCAGTGTGTATAGCTACAACACTAGGAAAAACGAACATCTACACTATTCAAGCTTAAATATAACTTTGGCACAGAAGGGGATGAATTATTCTGCCACAAAAGTCTGTGGTCACTTACAAGATAACATCAAATATCTGACAGATAGCCAACCATAATTTATAAACAAATCAAAAGAATTTCTGAATAGCATCTCCTTCTACTCAGTAAATTAATTTTTACACAGAAATTAATAATTTCACCAAAAGATAAATAGAAAAAAATAATAAATAATGTAAGTAAATAACCTATGTCATGTAATTTTATCTTTTACTAAATTGACACGTTTCACATCGTTACAAAATCTTGTATTCATGATATATGGAACAAGTATTAATCTAATCTAATGTAATGAATGAGTCATAATAAAAGACATTGGCAAAATATATTGAAATTTGTGTTTAGAAACAAGTGTAATGCACTAGTCTTAGTCAGTGATGTTCCCATTGCAACTCATATTTATTACTAACATCTGAGACACTTTTTTGTAGCAGTGTATGGAAAATGTCTGAAAAACTGCATCGTGTGTGTTCCAACAAATAAAAGTATCAGGACTTTGTCTGGGGAATCATCATTCACGAAATTATTATTCTGTCCTTTCGTCCTCAATTAATTCACCTATCCCATTTTTAATGAACAACTGTCAAAATATGCCTTCTGGGCGAATGTGCATTCCAAATCTAGTTTAATGCTATCACTGATCAGTATGTTTCTAGATGTGAGGAATCGAGAAACCTCTTGATTATTATCATACTGTTTCGGTTAATTTGAGAGAATATATTGTTGATGCTTAATTTCATTCTCATGATTACAGTTGTGTCCAATAATCTATTGGCAAGTGCTAATAAAGTGTGATACTTCAATAACCTTATCACAAAAGTGAAAAAAAACCTCAGTATCTGTAACATGAATAAGATATTTCCAGTCTGGACTTTGAAACGGTCCTATGTCAAACTGAAACAGTGGGTGAATTTGGCATTTAATAGTTATAATTTATTTATTGATTTTGTATTTGACTTTCTGTATCTCTCTCACATAAACATTATAGATTTCGCCTACAGTGATTGCTGGTGCAGTCCAGAGAAGCCCTCAGTTCAGAAGCAAAACCGTTAATGCAGGGGAACGTAAATGATTTTGTGACTCTCTCTTCCATACTGCCACAGTTGTAACTAGTGTTGATAAAATGAAACATAAAACGATATGCTTAGTTGAAATTTCCGCGCAGTTTGACCACCCCGGACTCAAAAGTAAAAAATGATATGCCAATGTACCACATTTAAGGAATATAACTCACATTATTCAGTCAAACTGACATGGAATAGTCAGGTGAATTTGTTAGCATATTTATGTGACATCAATGAAGTAACTCGTGGATCACATTGTTGCCAAACATATTCTATGTTGCAGCCAAGTTGCAATTTTACTGTGAGAATGAAGATGATGATGAATAGCCAGGCAGCAAAGAAACTACGTTTTGCATCTGAAATGCACAGCTGCAGGCTAGAAAAGTATAAGTCAATTTATTCTTTTCACATTAATGAACTAATAAAACAAGTTGCTCCAACTACTGATTAAATATTGTATTGCCACGAGAGACCACTTACACTGACTGCTGGCATGGGGCAGGGGATAACGTCACCGACTGCGGTGCTGAAGGTCGCCGGTTCAATACCGCCCACTGGCAAAAATTAATGTCTTTGTAAAAACAATTCCAGGACGTTCTACATCTTTCTTATGTTCACTTGTAAATTGTACTTGTTCTTATGTTAAATGTTCTTCTAATATCAACAAATTTTCAAATGTTTTTATAGCTTATGGGACTTAACTATGGGGTCATCAGTCCCTAAACTTACAAACTACTTATGAACTAGCTAACTCTAAAGATGGCACAAATATACTTCCCCGAGGGGGGATTCGAACCCCCGACCATAGTGGCAGCGCAGACCGTGACTGACGCGCCGCAGTCCCCTCGGCCACCGCGGTCAGCTCTTCTAATTTATGGTACATTCTGTCTATGTATAAACAGCAGAGCACTCTGCCTGAGAGGCAGATAGTACTGCGTGTATGTTAAGTTCATAATAAACCAGCTTTCAGTACAAGTGCTACGTTCAGTTGCCTTCAAAGTCAAGCTAAACGACACCACAGAAGCAGAACGCAGATAGTCACACGAACCAGATAGCACGAATGTCGAACAGCAACTGTGAAATCCGTAGCAGAGTGTTTCCCAGAAAGCAGGGGCAGCAGCACAGAAAAATAAATAGGGAATATCCATCCGGTGCAGTGGAAGGGTCAAAAGAACTCGGGACAGGCCGGCATACAGCCCTGCGGCTATTCACGTCCGCACACCCGCATGCAAAGGCACCGGCTGCGGTGTAAGCCGGCATTAGCGCCCAGGTACCTGCCAGGCCGCGCGATAAATGCCGCCGGCAGGGCCCGCTGGAAATACCACTGCCGCGGCAAACCACGTCCGTCGACCCTACGGCCAGGTCGAGCGCTGCGGGATATCACGTATGCAGAGCTCAAAGGGTTGAGTGATGCCTGCGTATTGAAGAGATGCAACACAGGAGGGTTGGACGAAAGAAGTATGACAAACTCCCGAATGTAGTCCGTATGGCCGTTGTGGAAGACCAGCAGGACTTCGTTTCCCTCATACGACAAATTGTGAGAGAAGAATTACAACAATTTATGGCAGCCGGGACTATTAGACCGAGCGAACATCAGATCATGGCCATGGATGTAAGCCCTATAAGTGACGAGGGAGCCGAAATCAACTCCCCCAGTAACAATGACGCCCCACAGAAGAACAGACGTTTGGAGGACAGAAGACAACACACCACTGTGTTTCCACTATGGGCGCCCTGGACATGTCATACGCTACTGCAGAGAGAGAAGGCGAGTATTCGACGATTATTTTGCCGCAAGACGTCAGCCATCAGAGCAGTTCTATCCCAAGCAGTCACCTGCTGATGAATTCAGTCGACCTATAGGAAGATGCCTATCGCCGTACCCTAGACGAGGTCGCTCCCCGACGCGCCGCAGCCGTTCACCGACGCCGTACAGAGGTACTAGCCGCTCCCATAGCCGCCGCGCCCAGGAAAACTAAGCGAGACGACCATCTACGGAGGTGAGGCTGCCGTAGATGAAAATCCTCCATGGACGACAGATGCTAAGATGTCGGGAAATCTCATCGACGTCATAATCGATGGCCAACCTGTCCAGGCACTTGTTGATTCAGGAGCGTCTTTCACTGTATTTTCGGATGATTACCACCGCACGCTAAAGAAGACAATGTTCTGTGATACGGGGGCAACTGTGCTGAAGGTCGCGAATGGGAGGTACATCCTGCCAGCAGGAAGTTGTGTCACAAGAAAAACCATCAACAACAGGACCCAGCCGTTTGAATTTGTCGTTTTAACAGAATGTAGGCACAATGTCATCTTCGGTTGGGACTTCCTTCAGGCATCCCAAGCTATCATTGACTGTGGAAGATCTGAGCTGCAAATTGAAGAAGTTGTTCCGACGGGTACACGTAATATAGAATTTTCTGGGAAGTTATTTGCCGTTGACACTGTGACGATCCCGCCGTTGACGATGAGAAGAGTTGCAGTCACAAACACAGATGAGCGATTGAACTGTGAAGTGCTTTTTGATAGTAAAAAGTTTATCAGGCTCACCAAAGAAATTTACATACCAGCGACTATCATAAGCATTATCTGAGGTCGAGGAGAGATTTGGATCACTAATTGTCACGAGCAGTCGCAACTTATCCCCAAAGGAATGTGTATTGGGACAGCTGAACCAATCCAGGACGGTGAGGTCAACATCATTACCGAAGACCCATGCTCTGCTGTTAGTACAGACAATACGCTGGAGGAAACAAAAGTGGAACTGCCAATAGGGCCCGGACTGACCAAGAAATAACACCGGCGGGTATTAGTTATACTACGTCAATTTTCGGGTGCATTCTCACCTCAGCAGGGGACAAGTCAGACGAAACGGCCCACGATAAGGCATCGTATCAATACTGGGGATCATCCACCAATTAGCCAGCGTTCGTATAAAGTGTCGCCAGCTGAAAGGCGGATAATTCGGAAGTGGAGAAGATGTTGCACGATGACATTATTCAACCTTTGGAGAATCCTTGGTCATCTCCGGTGGTTCTTGTAAAGAAGAAGGATGACACGTGGCGATTCTGTGTCGACTATCGGCGGCCGAGCAAAATCACAAAGAAAGATGTCTACCCACTGCCGCGCATTGACGACATGACGACATCTTAGACTGCTTGAAAGGAGCTACATACTTCTCAACTATGGACATGCAGACAGGTTACTGGCAAATCGAGATTGACGAAGCTGACAGGGAGAAGACACCTGATGTCCTCTATGAATTCAAAGTAATGCCATTTGGATTATGTAATGCTCCGGGTAAATTCGAACATATGATGGACAACTGGCTTCGACACCTTAAGTGGACGACGTGTCTTTGCTATTTAGATTACAGTGTCGTTTTCTCGAAAACGTTTGAAGAACATCTGAGTCGCCTGTCAACTGTCTTGAAGTGTGTTCAGATTGCAGGTCTCCGCTTCAATCCAAAGAAGTGCCTCTTCGTCGCCAAAGAGATAAAAATCCTGGGCCACCTAGTCAACAGAGATGGTGTCCAGCCTGATCCAGATAAAGTAAGGGCAGTCACAGAATTTCCAGCTCCTCACACTTTCGTGATGTGAGAAGTTTTCTCGGGCTGTGCTCTTACTACCGACTTTTCATTAAAGGATTTTGTAACAAGCCACTTCCATTACAATAACTTCAGCAAGGAGACGCCAAGTTTTGCTGGGAAGAGGCAAAAGAAAGTGGTTTTCGGGCACTTAAGGAAGCTCTAACTTCCGCACCAGTGCTAACCTTGTACGACGAGAATGCGGAAACGGAACTTCACACAGATGCCAGTGTTTATGGGATTGGTGCAGTGCTTGTACAAGTTCAGGAAGGTGCTGAAAAAGTGATAGCCTATGCTTCAACAGTACTCTCAAAGTCAGAGATAAACTACTCTACAACTGAGAAGGAATGACTCGCAGTTATCTGGGCTATCAACAAGTTCCGGCCGTATTTATTCTTCAAACCATCCACCGTTGTGACAGACCACCATTCTTTGTGTTAGTTGACTAGCTTGAAGGATCCATCAGGTCGACTAGCAAGATGGGCACTAAGACTCCAAGAGTACAATGTCACAGTGGTATTCAAGAACGGGCGCAAACACAAGGATGCCGACTGTCATTCGAGGAATCCATTAGTGGAACACAACAACTTGAATGAAATTACAGCCCTCATTGAATTAGATGAAGTTACAGCTGAGCAGAGGGAACATCCAGCACTATTAAAAACGATAGAGGCCTTGGAAAAAGGAGAACCGACCAATGGAGAGTTCCAACTTATAAACGGAACAGTGTATAAGATTTGCCTTGCTACCACAGTCAAGTGAGGAAGAGGCTCCTTTAGAAGTAGGTGCAGTTAGGAAGCAACAGACTTTCACAAGGAAACCAACGGTTTCAAAAAAAGTAGATAGTAGGAGGAAAGTTCTGTTGTTAGGAAGTAGTCATGGAAGAGGTGTGGGCCAGATTTTACAGGAAAAACTAGGTGACAGGTACCAGGTCACAAACATTTTCAAGCCCAGTGCAGGTCTAAGCCAGGTGGTAGAGGATATAGGTTCCTTGTGTAAGGGTTTCACAAAACAGGATCATGTTGTTATAGTGGGTGGGGTGGGAAACAGCATTGATAGGGATCAGGGCTACAATATTGAGTGTGACCTGGTTAAAATAGCTTCTGCAACGACTCAGACAAATGTTGGACTGTTGCCTGCTTTCATGCGGTACGATCAACCCCAATTGAACCGCTCCGTCAGGAGAGTCAATATGGAGATTGATCAACTGCTTAGGGCGGACACTCTGTCGGACATCGGTTTGGTTCCTGTGGATGCTATTGATAGGTGGGATTTCACTAGACATGGCCTACATCTCAATAGGAAAGGGAAGGGGAAACTAGCTGGGTTGATAGCAAAGTCCTTAAGGGGGGACACTGCAATTCATGAAGGTACTTCTTTTTTAGGCTAAGATCAGTGTCCAGTGAGAAGCTCAGGCAGGCAGGTGCTAAAAATGTTGAAAAATCAAATATTTCTCAGAGAAGTAAAGTAAAAAATAATGTTAGCATTTTTCACCAGAATATTGGGGGACTAAAGAATAAAATAGATGAGCTTTTAGTTTGTTTAGATGCTATAGAAACTGATAATGTAATAGATATACTATGCCTGTCTGAGCATCACATTGTCACCGGTATGGAAAATGTGAATGTCAGTGGATATAAATTAGTCTCAAATGTAAGTAGAGATAATAAGATAAGAGGAGGAGTTGCCATATATGCCAAAAGCTATCACAGTGTAAAAAATTTAGAAACAAAAAAGTTTTGTGTAGAGCAGCATATTGAAGCATGTGCCTGCCAGCTTAAACTTAATGATGATTATCTTATAATTGTAACAGTATATAGGTCCCCTTCAGGGAACTTTCAGTTATTTCTGGAAAACTTGGATGCCTTGTTGTGCTATCTGTCAGATAGGGGGAAGCAAATTATTATTTGTGGTGATTTCAATGTAGATTCACTGAAAGAGTGTAATAGGAAGAAAGACCTGGAAGTCTTACTTGGCTCATTCAATCTGACATCCGTTATTGATTTTCCTACTCGGGTAGTAAAGGACAGCAGTACATTGATAGATAACTTTTTTATAGACCAAGATAAGTTTAACAACATAAATGCTTGTCCCATTGAGAATGGTCTTTCGGATCATGGTGCACAGCTAGTAACAGTATATGAAATAGCTCCTTTCAGTAATTCGAAACTGTCCACCAGAATAGTGCGCTCGATTAATGACTTAACAACTAAAAATTTCAAAGAAAGTCTACAGCAGTTAGACTGGGATGAGGTTTACAAGGAACCTGATGTTAATTTAAAATATAATTTATTTCACGATACATTTGTAAGGGTATTTGATAACTGTTTCCCCAAGAAATTAGTAAAATTTAATTCTAAGAAACCATGCAATAAACCATGGCTTACTAAAGGTATAAAAATATCGTGTAACCGAAAAAGGGAACTATATCTGTCCGCAAGAAAGAGTAATAACCAAGAAACAATAAAATATTATAAAAGCTACTGTGCTACATTAAGAAAAGTTATTAAAAAATCAAGAAGCATGTGCATCATGTCTGAGATTAGCTCCTCTGATAATAAAATTAAAACAATTTGGAATATTATTAAAAGGGAGACAGGGCAACCAAGAGCAGAGGAAGAGGGTATTACCATCAAAACAAATGAAAACTTTATCAACAAAAAGTCAGAAGTTGAAAACATTTTTAATGATTACTTTTTAAATGTTGTGGAGAAAATAGGATCTAAATGTTCATTAGAAGGAGCAAGGCAATTAATGGAAGAGGCCATACCCACACAATTTAATACAATTGAAATTCCACCCACCTCACCTTCAGAAATTAGGAAAATAATAAACTCTCTCAAGAGTAAACGGTCATATGGAATTGATGGCATTTCCAGCAGGGTATTAAAAACTTGTTCCCAGGAGATAAGTAGGATTCTCAGTCATATTTGTAATAGCTCATTAAAGCAGGGTATTTTCCCAGATAGACTGAAATATGCTATAGTTAAACCTTTGCATAAAAAAGGGGATACATACGATGTCAACAACTACCGGCCCATCTCACTTCTGACAGCTTTATCAAAGATTTTTGAAAAAGTTATGTATTCTCGAATTGCTTCACATATTAGTATAAATAATGTTCTAACAAAATGTCAGTTTGGTTTTCAAAAAAGCTTTTCAACTGAAAATGCTATATACACCTTCACTGATGAAATATTAAATGCTTTGAATAACCGGACATCACCAGTAGGGATTTTTTGTGATCTTTCAAAGGCGTTTGATTGTGTAAATCATGGGATTCTTCTAGATAAGCTCAAGTATTGTGGTATGAGTGGGACAGTGCACAAATGGTTTAAATCATACTTAACTGGAAGAGTGCAGAAAGTTGAAATAAGCAGTTCACATGATGTAGATGACACAATTAATTCTTCTAACTGGGGAGTTATTAAAAATGGGGTCCCACAAGGTTCGGTCTTGGGTCCTTTGCTGTTCTTAATATATATTAATGACTTGCCATTCTACATACATGAAGATGCTAAGCTAGTACTTTTTGCTGATGATACAAGTATAGCTATCACACCTGACAAACAGGAATTAACTGATGAAATTGTAAATGATATCTTCCAGAAAGTCATTAAGTGGTTCTCTACAAATGGACTCTCATTAAACTTTGATAAAACTCAGTATATACAGTTTCATACAGTAAATGGCATGACACCATTAATAAATTTAGACTTTGAACGTAAATCTGTAGCTAAGGTAGAATATTCAAAATTTTTAGGTGTTTGCATTGACGAGGGACTGAATTGGAAGAAACATATTGAAGATCTCCTGAAACGTCTGAGTTCAGCTACTTATGCTATCAGAGTCATTGCAAAATTTGGTGATATAAATCTCAGTAAATTAGCTTACTACGCCTATTTTCATTCACTGCTTTCATATGGGATCATATTCTGGGGCAATTCAACATTGAGTAAAAAAGTATTCATTGCACAAAAGCGTGTAATCAGAATAATTGCTGGAGCCCACCCAAGAGCATCCTGCAGACATTTATTTAGGGATCTAGGGATACTCACTGTAGCTTCACAATATATATATTCACTCATGAAATTTGTTATTAACAATCCGACTCAATTCAAAAGTAATAGCAGTGTGCATAGCTACGACACTAGGAGAAAGGATGATATTCACTATTCAAGGTTAAATCTAACTTTGGCTCAAAAAGGGGTGAATTATGCTGCCACAAAAGTCTTTGGTCACTTACCAAGTAGCATCAAAAGTCTGACAGATAGCCAACTAGTATTTAAAAAGAAATTAAAGGAATTTCTGAATGGCAACTCCTTCTACAATGTAGATGAATTTTTAGATAAAACATAAAAAAATATATAAAAAAAAAAAAAAAATAAAAAAAAAAATAAAAAAAATTCTTAAAATATAGATTGTCAAGTATAGACATAACTTACTAAACTGACACGTTCCACATCATTACGAAATGTCGTATACATGATCTAAGGAACAAGTATTAATCTAATCTAATCTAATCTAATCTAATCAACTACTATCCACTGGGCCCCAAATGGCTACTGGTCATTCCAGCCCATCTCCAGCCAGCTATTCTCAAATATTTCCACGATGCTCCAGTATCCGGTCATCTGGGATTCGTGAAGACCCTAGACAGAATCAGACGCAGGTATTACTGGAAAGGTCTCTACCAATCTGTCAAGCACAATGTGAGTCACTGTAAAGAGTGCCAGCGACGGAAGCATGTGCTGCAATTACCTCCTGGGCATCTGGTACCGATTCCGCCGGCAGCAGCTCCATTCCACCGAGTTGGGATCGATCTTTTAGGGAGGTTTCCGAAGACGACAACCGGTAACCGATGGATAATAGTCTGCACTGGCTACCTCACACGCTACGCTGTCACCAAACCTGAGCCGACTGCAGAAGCTCCAGAGATCGCAAAATTCCTTGCAGAAGACATTATTTTGAAGCATGGAGTACCACGTGTCATGATATATGATCGTGGAAAAGTATTCCAGTCAAAACTAGTATCAGAGGTAATGTCACGGTGCGACATTGTCCACAGCATACCATCCTCAGACAATTGGTCTTACGGAACGTTTTAACAAGACGTTAGCTGATATGCTGTCGATGTACGTCGATGTTGAACAGAAGGATTGGGATACGATTCTGGCAATCGTGACATTTGTTTACAATGCCGCAAGACAAGACACCACAGGCTTCACGCCGTTTTTCCTGCTTCATGGCCGTGAAGCTGAGACGACAATGGATACGCTGTTCCCGTTCCAGACGGACGACACTCAAGATGACTATGTGAAACAGGTCATCACCAGGGTCGAAGATGCAAGACAGCTATCTCGCATACGGACACTGGACGCCCTGGGGAAGGACCGTCAGCGGTATAACGACAAGCACCGACCTGTTGTGGACAGCCCAGGAGATTGGTATGTATTTTTAACCCTGTACGGAAGGTTGGACTGTCAGAAATTTATTGAAACGCTACTTTGGTCCGTATCGTGTCATATGCCGCTTGTCAGACGTCACATACGATGTTGAGGATTATGAGCCGTCGTCGAAACGACAAAAACGAAGAGACATTGTTCACGTCCTGCGTATGAAGCCTTACTACGATCCTGAAGAGCACGTAAGCGACAATGGCTTCTTGTTCAAGGACTCTAAGGACGGTAATGTTACTGATGCAGCCACGACAGGAACGTCTGTCGTCGGTAATCGTGGAGAAGGGAAGGATTCTCTAGAACTGCCATACAGAGGACCCATGACAAGGTCAAGATCCAGGGTATTGCAGCTGGCTGCACAGGGAACATAACAGCAGGTCGCTGTTTTTCCAGGAGAGGGAGCAATGCTGCGAGAGACCACTTACACCGAATGCCAGCGTGGCACAGGGGATAGCGTCACCTACTGTGCTGCTGAAGGTCACCGGTTCAATACCACCCACTGGCAAAAATTTATGTCTTTGTAATTAACAATTCCAGAATGTTCTACATCTTTCTTATGTTCACTTGTAAATTCTACTTGTTTCTTATGTTAACTGTTCTTTTAATTTCTGGTATATTCTGTCTGTGTATAAATAGCATAGCACTCTGCCCGAGAGGCAGTTAGTGTTGCGTATATGTCAAGTTCGTAATAAACCAGCTTTTAGTACAAGCGCTGTGTTCAGTTGCCTTCGAAGTCAAGCCTGCTTCAATTTCAACGCGACAATATATGAATAACTGTCACATTGAAACTTCCTGGCAGATTAAAATTGTGTGCTGGAACTGGGATTCGAACCTGGGTCCTTTGCTTTCCATAGGCAAGCGCTCTACCATCTGAGCTATCCCAGCATGCTTTATGGCCCATCCTCACAATATTACTTCTGCTAGTACCTCACCTCTAACTTTCAAAACCCTATGAACCTTGCAAAATTTACACTCCTTAAAGAAAGGATGTGGTGAAGACATGGCTTAGCCACAGCCTAAGGGATGTTTCCAGAATGAAATTTTCACTCTACAGCAGAGTGTGTGCTATTATGAAACTTCCTGGCAGAATAAAATTCTGTGCTGGAACCAGGATTCGAATCTGGTACCTTTGGCTTTCACGGGCAAGCGCTATACCTTCTGAGCTATCCCAGGACACTTCACTCCGCTGCAGAGGTAAAGTCTGACACAGAAAACCATGTTCAAAAAAAGTTTGTGTTTATATTTTTTATTTTACTTTCCTACTAGATGGTATACTTTTGACATACTCCATGTATGTAAAGAGTCATCTAAATGTGCAAATGCTGATTTTAATGGTTATTGCTAAGTGGTAATGGTTGATTGAGCTCATCGGTAAGGCACAGGAGGACTGCTGACATTATATAAAAGTGTCCCATCTGTTACAACAGAGAAAGTTCCTTGAAGCATGACACAGTATTTTCAGTGTTATTTATCAAAGATGTTACAGACATATGCCTGTCTACTCACCTTGTTTCACACATGTGACTACTTGATTACCTACATGCTTTATGTGTAGAGCATTTCTTTTTGACGAAACTATGAAAAAGAGACAACCTCTTCGACTATCCTAACTGACGTCTTCACCAATTGCACATCAGAACATTTAGAAATATGTTTAAGGAATGATTAACACCAGGATTTCACTCAGTATTGTGACATTCTTATTTTAATGACTGCTCGGAATTCGTGAGATAGAATTCATCTGTTGCAATGTGAAAGCATTTAATAATATCAAGATTAAAACTTCTCATACTGTTTAACACGATTATAGCCTATTTTATAACCATCAGTCAGGTTTCTTTATTTTTTTATCTGATTTATGAGTAATTATTTAAACTTCAAAGAACTCCTACTGATCAGTGTCACTTTCAGAAGTTGATGAGGAATCTTTGTTTGCCTTTCGTTTGAGGGGCATAGTCATATGGATTATCAAAAACAACGATTTCTTTAAATAACTATTTGTGACCAAATTGCAGTTGTGACCAGATCCTAGTCTTACTTCAACTAAGTTAAACTAACCTAATGAGTCACTGAAATGACACCTACACACATGCAGCCATTTCAATGTGGCTGAAATCTTCTCTTATTGTGTCTTGGCAGCACTCTGAGACAAAAAAAGTATTTCAATTAGTGTTGATTTTCTCCACTTATTTATTTAAGCATCCACGTCATCAAATAATTGATATAGGATATTGGTTACAAGTCTTTTACATACGTATACAGATTTATATACACACATAAGTATATATGGCACATCACAACAAAAATGAGTCATTTATTTATTTATTTATTCATCTTTAAGGATGTCCATGCAATCAATGTTGTCATGAGGTATTTACAAAAGGTTTTATACAATATGATTGATAGCAAATCAAAACTAAAAAGTGTAGTTTGGCCTACATAAAATATGGTTCAATTTATGACTTATGTTCTGGTATATGTAATAAATGAATATAAATGGTGAAAGGTTTTACACAATTGGTTGACTCAAGATTAAGCACTGGTAGACTTAGTTAATGAATATATACACAGTGAAACACACTTAATACATGAATATCATGAAACACAGGTAATTAATTTTACAGATAAGAATTAAATGTGATAGGATTTATGCAATTTCACAGATATTATTAGTGAACTGTAACACCGTAATACAAATTTACATATATATGTTTGTCACAGTTCTTCATTAAAAAATTCTATTTTAATGAGAGAGGTATTCATCCACAGAGTAAAAACTGTGGTCCATGAGAAATGACTTCAGCTTATTTTTGAATATGCTGTCTTCTTTTATTGACTTAATGTTTCCAGGTAGGTGATTATATAGCTGTGTGACTATTTGAATGACACTTTTCTGATATGCTGATGTTCTGGCATAGGAGACATGGATGTTACCATCATTTCTTGTTCTATAACGTGCACAGAGCTGTTTAGCTGATATGCACTGGTAGACCCTAAATATTCTTTTACAAACACAATTGTTTCAAACATATACAGGCATGGAAGGTTCAGTATCTTTAAAGAAGGGAAGAATTGACGACATGATTCTTGCTTTTTCACGTTGCATATGATTCTAAGAGCTCGCTTTTGTATTTTAAATACAGAGTGACTACATGGTGCATTCCCCCCAAAATATCTAATTGCTGATTGGAAATGTGCGTGATACGCTTGTATTGCTATTTCTTTGTTACAGCTAGTGCTTAGTATCCATAGCATGTAACAGATTGGTGACAGTTTACTTGTCAGAGTTTTAATATGAGTGTTCCATTACTATATTACATTTATTAAGTAGTTTTTAGCATGTCTAAATAATAATACAATCATCATGCAATAGGTGACGATAGTTACATTAGTTATATGTGAGAAAACATAACATTAATTTTAAGTTGACAAATATTCACTGACAGTGTAATAACATTTATCTTGTAAATAATTTTAACAGCCAATTTGAACTTCTGGTGTTCTTTGATTGTTTTGATATGGTGAGGAAGTTTGTTATAAAAATTTTTCCCCATTTGAAGAGGTCCATTTTGTCAGAGAGTTGTTCATAGGTGCTCACTATGAAGGTCAAGTGTTTGTCTTGTGTCATGTGTGTGAACTGATTTGTGTGTATATACTAAACAGTTTTGTGCTACTGAAATCTTCTTAATATAAGTAACTATCTCAAGGATGTACAGACATGGCAATGGTAGTATTTGCAGCACTTTAAAAAGCGGTTTGCAAGATTTCCTGGGTGTTGCATTTTCAATTGACTGTATGATCTTCTTTTGTGCTACAATACAGTATTTGCTTTCTGGTGAGTTCCCCCCAAAAATTAACCCATATCGCAGCAGTGACTCTGCTTGGACATAATACTTTTTTTTAATGTTTCTTTTGTCATACACCTAGCAAGTGTCCTTACACCATAGCATATTGTGTTTAACTTCTTGCTAATGTATTTTATGTGTGTGCCCCATTTCATATTATCTCGAATTGATATGCCTAGAAATTTGGTTGAGTTTACTGTTTCTAATTTTTATTAAAGAGCTTTATAGTGGTGGTTAGAGGATGTTTATTTTTATGGTATGAAGGTGCATTGTGACTGTTTTCTCTATATTAATAACAACATTGTTAGTGGTGAATCATTCTACAAAGTGTGAAGTGCAATTCTGTATTTCATATTGTAGTTCTGCACCGTTTTACACGTTATTAGTATATTTGTATCATCTGCAAATTTTATATATTTCTGGGAGCTGCTGGACGTCTCTAGGTCATTAATAAAGATCAGCATAAGTGCAATCATCTAATTATCATGGTTATACAGCAACATATTAGAATAAACCTGATGTAAACATTGATCCTTGCTCTATGTATACTTTCACGTTTTCTGTTACCTCTTTGGCTAGTAGTGTATGAAGTGCTTAAAGCACGCCCCTTGAAGAACGCCCAAGTAAGGTGATAATAAGTTGTGCTGTAATGTTGCTGATAAGACCGAAAAAATCTCACAATCAGACAAATGTTACCCTTTGAGAGTCCTCTAAACAGAAAGAGATTTTATTAACTTGTCTTTTCCATCTTCAGCAAATTTGGTATGAGTCCACAAGAATAAGACTTAGGGATATTAATAGTGAATATCATGATCATAGTACTAAGTCTGAAATGACGTTTTAAGACTTGTGCAAAAAGATGTTCATTGGCCGGCCGCGGTGGCCGAGGTGACTGAGGCGCTCCAGTCACGGTCTGCTCGGCCACTACGGTCGGGGGTTCGAATCCCCCCTCGGGCATGGATATTTGTGCCGTCCTAGTTCGTAAGTAGTTCATAAGTAGTTTGTAAGTTTAGGGACTGATGACCCCATAGTTAAGTCCCATAAGCTTAACAAACATTTGAACATTTTGATGTTCATTGTTCTGCCACAAACATTTCTCTGCTAATCAGATAAGAAAGTTCATATTAATAATCAGTTAAGAAAATATGCTTTTGGAAACATTTTACTCGTTTTTGATGAGTTTCTACAGATAGAGAGTTGTCTGTTTTTATGAATTTGTATTACCCTTTGTCTTTATGATTTTAACATGTTAGTTATTATGTGTGTTCTTCAAATTAGACAATGTACCTTTGTAAATTGAGCTACACTGTATTAATTTTAGGTTTACTTCAGCCTTCAAGACTATTCACTATTTTCGTAATGTATCTATATTTATTGAATATTATAAATTTGTCTCACTCCTTCATTCCACATCCTTGTGATTTATCGCAAAATGGGTTAACGGAATAAGAAATAAATAAATAAGAATATGTCATAATTGTCAAAGGTATGGTTAGCCACGATTAAATACCCAGAATGAATTTACACTTTGCAATGAAATGTGTGCTGTATCGAAATTACCTCACTGAGTAAAATCACATTAATCAGCTCAGAAATTTCATTAATAATACTGGTGTAATTTGTACATGCTCGCATACTCTGTGGTAGGAAGGAAGAAAGAAGTAAGAGGAAAAGATATAAAATATCCAGAAAAAATGAATTTGAAGTTAACCAGGCAGCATTCTATAAATATTATACTGTATTTTGAATTTTACATTCATTATACTGCCCAGACTTTTAAAATTTTACATTCAGCGTGTATTCAAAGACCTGCTGATAAATTGCAAATGCATATTTCCTCAGAATTTTATATCTTCTCTGTTTACTGCTAATTCCCAATAATTCCTTCTTTCTTCCTTCCATAGAGAAATAGAGAAAAGAGTATGCATGAATTGCACCATTATAACTAAATGAAACTTCCTGGAAGAATAATCTGATTATATTTGTGAGGGCAATTCCTTTCACCACATACTAAACTATAGAGTGTAAATTAAGTTTAAATTTAATTTTCAGTTCACAAAAATACAGAATTGAAATAAAAGAAAATGTTGACAATGGAGCGATTTGAACAAAAGACCCTTTGTACAACAAGCAATTTCGTTTCTAAAATAAAGCCATGATGTAGCATAAACAGGATGGGTAGGGGTCATGGATTTGAGGGCTGGGCACGATTTTTCTCCCCCTCATTCCTGGGTAATTTGCTCAAGGGGTGATATTTTTAAAATATTACATTTGCTGAGAAATACTTCTGCATTGTAAGTGAATAAAAAACAATTAGCAACATTTATTAATAATACATTTCTGCATTGAAAATCGATGATTACCAAGAATGTTAAATAAATACTGCACTTTTAGACCGTTACTATGAACAATTTTTTAAACATTTGTTTGAACAGTGCAAAACGGTAAATGAAATGATATGAACAATTACAAATCAATTTAGCAGATCCCCTTTCAACAAATGTTGAAATGTTTGTAGAGCTTATGGAACTTAACTACAGGGTCATCACTCCCTAAACTTACAAACTACTTATGAACTAGCTAATACTAAGGATGGCACAAATATCCATGCCCGAGGGTGGATTCGAACCCCCGACTGTACTGGCCATGCAGACTGTGACTGGCGCGCTGCAGACGCCTCGGCCACCACGCCCTTTCAAGAATAACCATAAACTATATTTTGCTAAGTGTCATTAGCAAAAGTACATAAAATTGATATTTTTTAAATTTTTGTGTGGATTAACAATTCATAGTGCATAACCCAGCAACAAGCTACACATGAGTGTTCATTTTGTCCTCTGCCATTCAAGGGCTAAGGTCTTACTCGTTCCATAGATCCATCATGAGGAGATCACCATGGATATGTAAAATGTCAAAATATAATTTTTTCACAAGCTGATATTATAATTCTAATAGTATGAATACATCATTTGGCCAGCCGCGGTGGCCAAGCCGTCTGCGGTGCGGCAGTCACAGTCTGCATGGCCACTATTGTCGGGGTTTTGAATCCCTCCTCAGGCATGGATATTTGTGTCGTCCTTAGTAATAGCTAGTTCATAAGTAGTTTGTAAGTTTAGGGACTGATGACCCTGAAGTTAAGTCCCATAAGCTCTACAAACATTTGAACAGTTGAATACATTTTGGTCCTATTAAAAATTTGACAATGGAGTAGAATGAGTTGGTCAGTTGTAAGTTTTTCAGAATTCCCTTAAATAGATCTTTATTTGTAGCTAAATGTTTACAGTTCCTGGAAAATTATTGAAGACATGTGTTGCTGAGTAGTGGACCCCTTTTTAAACTAAAATAATTTCTTTTAAATCCTTGGATAGTAGATAATTTTTGTTCCTTGTATGGTATGTATGAGCTGAGCTGTTTGTTGGGAAAAGGGATATAATATTTATGATAAATTTCATTAAGGAATAACTATACTGAGAGGCAGTAGTAGTACACCCACTTCTTTAAAGAGGCTTCTATAGGATGTTCATGAATTTACTCCACAAATAGTACATATTACACACTTTTGGACTCTGAAAACTTCTGTTGACTTGAAGAGATACCCCAAATATTATACCATATGACATTATGGAATGAAAGTAAGCAAAGTATATAAGCTTTTTTTATGTCTCCTAATCTGAAAACACTCGAATTTCAAATATAGATTTGTTATGCCGTTTCTGCAGTTCTTCAGACTGCTCCTCCCAACTGAATTTATGTTCAAGTTGTAATCCCAGGAATTTAGTATTGTCAACCTCTTCTACATGCTCTTCTTCATACTTTATGCATATGGTGGATGGAATTCTCTTCCATGAATTAAAGTGCATGTCGTTGAGTCTTTTCAAAGTTTAATGTTAATGAGTTGGATTTAAACCATTTAATACTGTTCATGAAAATATCATTAGCAGACCTTTATAGAATTATCCTCGACATGCAGATCTTGCAATACTTGTATCATCTGCGCACAATACGAACACTGCTTCTGGCAGTGTAACTAATGAGAGGTCATTAATGTACAAGAAATAGCAATGGCCCCAAGATGGATCCTTGTGGGATATGTAATTTCTTCCCAATGCGATGATGACTGATGGCTTAATTCACTAGTTCCTTTGTTTCCTGTTAATGAGGAATGACTTGAACTATAATGCAGCATTGCCTGTGACACCACAGAATTCTAGTTTACTTAAATGGATGTTGGCAGCTATCAGTGGAGACACAGATATGTGGTCTAAATTGGGAGCATGAGATGATGGGATAACACTGTCTGCTCCATTGTCCACTAGTAAGCGAAGTTCAGGGTTGATATCCCCGATGAAAAGTCATGAAGCTGGTGGAGCAGGCATGGGACGAGATGCTGGTTGTTGCCATGAAGCAGTGTGATGGGACATGGCAGCTAGACGTGCCTGTCGGTCTCTCTGTGGATGCCCATGTGTGTGGCTTCTGCTGTTATGTCACGCATTGGGGGCGACAGGTGGCAGGAGATGCCTATGCTTAATGATGGTGTATGTGCTGTCAGCGAGGTGCAGAGTGTTTGAGCAGTCAGTTGCAATTGAAAGTAGTTCAGATGCAGTTCAGGAAGGACTTTAATTATCCAAATTGTCCAAAGTACTACATCTAGTAGACAGTCTGTGTCCACCACAGCGCATATCCAACGCCACTGTTGTGATGGTGTACTGTCGCCAGTGTATTTCTCATGAATAATGCAGTGGATTGACTCAGCAGGGGAGCATAATAGCCATTCAATAATATACTCTCATGAGTGGGAGTCGAAAATATCAGCTCACTAATAAGGTACATGTGGTGGTTGACAAGACACACAAACCGAGCATTGTCGTCTCGGACGCCATGAATGTACAACATTTTGTCCACTAATGCGAACCATGTCTTACGGTTGTCCGTTTGTAAGGCCACACACCACTTTGAGATGTGGGAAGTGTAGCTGTGGCGAGTGGCGTCAAATCAGATTTTTAGGTGTCAGGAGGCTGATGCACTGCAGCTGTGCAGTGCTGGTTAAACAGGGGCAAAACCACACGATTTACAAATGGTGGGACCACAATGAGCGAACTCAGTCTTGATAGGTGAGCTTATATGCGTAGCAAAGGCAGGTACAGTTTCTGGGCGCCCACCTGGGGCTGGTGCGGGCATGGTCTGATACAGCAGACCTTCCAGTACAGTGGTAACAGATTCAGTTGTAACCAGTGAGCAACCAGCAGAAGCTTTCCAAATGGAATCTAATGCAATGTTATAGACCAACATGGCAGATGCGAATTGTTCCATCAGAGGAGCAGGTGGTATGCATCCAGGAGCCAGTAACAATGATTGTGGAAGTGCTGCGGGCGTGGTTGAAACCATCGCAGCAAAAATGGGCAGAACCGTAGAGGAAATGTGTGGAAGATGGACAGTTGCTGTGATGGGGCAGAGCAGCGGTGGACGGCTGCATCATATCTGAAAATTTTGAGTAGTCTGTGGAAGCTGTGGAAGCGTTGGTAAATGTTTTGGATTCATATGTGATAGGGCATTCAGAGCTGTCAGCAAAGTGATGTGCTAGCACGGCCCAAAGGCAAGCATTTGAGGCATCTGTGGCCAGGACTTATTGTTTCCATGGGTCAATGAGGGCAAGGTATGCGGCTATGATCAGTTGTGATTTCATGGCCTGGAAGGCGGCTTCACAAGATGGGGACCAAAGGAAAGGTACATGCAAAAGTATCTCTGGGATCATTCCTCAGCTAATGCTGTCACATTATTCCCCAGTTTGTAGTGGAATATGCCCGTAGGTGATACAAGCCTAGCCGAGCTCTTGCATGGATGACACCGGCGAACCTTGCTAAGTCTTCTCTTCCCTTTTCCCATATCAGTGCCACCTCCACCACTTGTGACATGCTTCCCAGCCAGATCGACCATTTGAACATGGAGTTTTGGCCACCAACTGAAGTGGCTGCCACATGCAGTCCTCCAGCAACAAGGCCACAAGTGTTTCTATGTCAGAGTCCAATGCAGAGAGATGACCCAGCATGCCAATCAGCTTGGACCCATGTCTCCCCAATTACCCTCGGCTCCCCTCTCGAGGGATCCTCAAAGTCATCCAGCTCTTCGCCATAGTGTCCTGCCTTCTCCACCAATTGCTTCACACCTGCTGGTTTCCTGGGAGGCTTCTTACTCACCCTGCCACCGCCACTCACTGTAGGGTCGTGGCCTCAAACGCCATCTGGTGTCCCTGTTATGCCAGGTGTCCAGCACTCATCTACCACCCGACCATCCTCACCAGGGGCGCTTACATCCACTGCTGCTGCCGCCATCTCTCCAGCTCGGCGCCCTTCTTGGACGTGGGTATACGATTAAGAAATGCCTCTCCTGTGGTATTCGCCTCCTCGCTCACTATAGATCTGCCGACTAAGCTGTCTTCAACATCTCTGAGGTCATTTACGCCCTTACTGCATGACTCTCCCTCGTTACTCCAGACGCCAACGACAAAGAGCCCATGGACGTTTCCTACACTTCCAGCTGTTGTTTCGCAGCTTCCTGAGGGGGGGGGGGGGGAGAGGAGAATGTCACCAGAGCAGTTTACATTTCTTTTAAAGAAAGTCAATAATGCAATACGGTAACAAGATACTGTTATGCAAGAAGCATTGTCACCAGAACTGAAATTACAAATTACACTACGTTTCTTGGCAAGTGGGGATTCATATTCGTCTCTACAGTACCTGTACCGTGTTCCGAAATCCACACTTGCCAAATTTGTTCCAACTGTTTGTGATGCCACCTACATGGAACTTGCAGAATACATGAAGGTAAGGCTGAATTTTTACTGTGGTAGCGGCGCAGTGTGCTAATGTTGGCAACGAAATGTTTGCTTTACTCACTTGACAAAGGTACATATAATAAACTGTCAACCATGGAGCAGAAACAACATTAATTATTTATATCATGGCCAACACAAAAAGTTTATTCTCTTCATTCTTTGTTACTGCGTTGTGATGCAGCATTCTTGTTGCCAACATAAGCACACTACACCACTGGTGCGGTAAGTAAAAGAAAACACACTGTTTTGAAAGTATGGTTATTATTGTGAAGGATACTTACATAGATTTTTACTTTTTGTATTACAATAAAAATAGCATCTAATTTGAAGTATCATAAAACAAAGTTATTGCATCGGCCTGTGATAGCATTTCTTCCCTCTCAAGTATTTCCTCAGCAGCAACGGACTGTCCTACTTGCAATTTGCCTTTATTTTGCCTTTCGGCCAAGAAACACTTTCTCTTATAAGTCACAAGCTATTGCACTTCCTCCATCACTTCTAAATTGTAGCTTTCTGGCAGTTTGCTCATCTGCTTTGCTAGACTCTTACAAAAAGTAGAAATCTCATCCTCATCATCATCTGGCCGATTACTGATGGACCTGAGTGCCTCCACAGCACTTTCTAGATGCTGAAAAGGATCAGCAGGACACCTTTTCTTCGAATTTGCTTTCGCTGACGACGATGATTGCGAGCTGTTGTTGCTGCTGCTACATGGCTGGCTCAAATTATCACTGTTTATGACACTTGCCTTTGGGGACGATTCAGGTTCACTTATACCAGTAACTGACTCTTCTACTGACTGTTCAGTTTGTGTTTTATTTTCCTTGCAACCCTGGAAGGGAGAGAATGAGAGTGTTTAAATGCATTAAATGTGGCATACTTGAACACAATTTGTTTTATACAAATAAACTACAATGTTTTATTCAGTTAATCTGATTACTTTCTTTTACTGAAAATGAATGGAAGGAAATAATTAAAAACTTTGAAATACGATGGCATTTTCCATGCTTTGGGGCAGTAGATAGCAAACATGTTGTCCTAAAATGCCCACCAAAAAGTGTTTCATAATTCCACAACTACAAGGGCACTTTCAGTATTGTCCTTTTTGGAGTTGTAGACAGTAATTACTGTTTCACTTATGTTGATATAAGCGAGGCAGGAAGGGCGTCTGATGGAGGCATATTTGCCAATTCTACTTTAAAAGCTGCAATAGAATACAGAACTTCTGGTCTACCAGAAGATGCAGTTTTAGTGGGTGATGATGCTTTTCATTAACACCTTACTTAATGAAGCCTTTCTCCAGACATGGTCCACTAACTTTACTGGAAAGGATTTTCAATTACAGACTTTCGAGCTTTCTTCGTGTAGTAGAAAATGCGTTTGGAATTCTCGTTTCTAAATTTCGTGTGTATGAAAAGCCAATTCCACTTCGTCCACAAATAGTGGACAAGGTTGTAAGAGCTACATGTGCTTTACACAACTGGCAAAGAAAAACAGCTCCTCAGCTATATGTGCAGCCACAATTGGTTAATCAAGAGAATGTGGACAGTGGATTTTACCAGCCAGGAACGTGGAGAGAAATAAATGCTGCTGGACTAATTGATACAAGGCTGCATGCTGGCAGCAATAATTATTCAAGGTAGGCCGCATTAATAAGACAATCATTAGCTAACCACTTTCTTGCAGAGGGATCAGTACCATGGCAATATCAGCATGTTTAAAAGTATCCACAAAAAACTGTGAATGTAGAAAACCTGGACGTCACGTTTTAAATATTTACAAGTGTACTCTTGCCTTCACCAGTAATTTTTACCTTCTCTCACCAGAAAGACTGACTAGTTTACACTCTGAAACTGAAATACAATGTGCTTCTGTTCAATGGACAACAGCTACAATTACTTTGCCAGTTCAATCACCGCCTAGATTTCATATTTTGTTCTGCTCCACTACATCAGCATTTGCTCTTCTCACTTTATCGAGCACTTCATCCTCCCCTTCGCAATGTGGTTTTCACAAGACATATTCTCCACATCGCAAAGCACACATGCTTTGAGGTACTGTAACGACGCCGGTTATGCTACTCCCAGTATTCTTTTCAGTGTCTTGCTTGTATTAGGTGCAAATGGACATCAGCACTATTATCAAGGTGCTCCCAATGTGCAAAATGTAAATATTTCAGACTTGAACAATAAACCTTCCATGGCCTCTCCGCGCATGTTAGGATATCATTCCACCAACCTTGTGGTCGATCAACAGAGAACGCATTCTTCACCCCATTCGAACTCTATTATTGCTTCAGGGCACAGTGATCTAACAAACAGTGCAATTTCAAATTCAATTTCGAACCATTCTTTCAGTGTGGGACAGTTTTCTCCCATCTTAGGTGCACCTCTTTTTGTCCGCACAACTAACATTTAAATCAATGTCGTTGCCTCGAGGCTAGTGCAACCGTCATCCTCGGCAATGTTCAGTGTCACTGTCGTTGCCCTTAGCCACCGACCTAGTCACATGATGCCTTCAATTTCTGTTTCTAGTGCTAGTGCATCTTATGTGCAGCCATGTGCCACGTCACGTGACGCATCTGCCACACAGCGATCACTATAGTTGTTCCCGCTCAATTACACGGCTGACACATATGGGATCCAGTGAGTGTTGTTGTTCGTTGAACGGCTCATATTTATGGCCCAAACTGGTGCCGCAACAGCATCTGAGAACAGCGCCGTTTCTTCTCACCATGTCGCTGTTCCTCCACTCCCCATGGCGGTCCCAACGGGGTCACCTGCAATGCATTCAATGTTCAAAACTCGCCATAACAAGTGCGTCTGGATTTGTTGGTCTTCAAAGCACAAGATAGGACACCTTACCCACCACCTTCTACACCTCCCTGTCAGCTCTCTAAAGTACCGCCATTCTCCTTCAAAGCACCAACCACTTGGTTTGCTTTGGTGGAGCAAATCTTTGAAGTGATCTTCACTTCACCTCCTACGACCAACCGCTACATCCTCGCTGAGCCCACTGTCCTGGAACGAGTTACTCGCACTCCAAATGAGATGATACGAAAATGACATGGCTGAATCCATCCTTATGGCTGTTTGGTCCAGAAACCTTCCTCTTGCACTCCATACAGCACACACCTACAACAACTTGCAACCTCCTAGTGACTACATCTGCATCGCCAATAGGGTCTATGAGGCCCACTTTAGTGAGGCTCAACAGAACTCGCTTGTCTCCGAAGCACAGGCCTCACGTCACCTCTCTGCACTCAATCAAGGTCGCCCATGCACCGCGGATGACATGCACAAACCACCGGCCTCGACTCATTACATTCACACTGTCTGAGTTCCACCTTTGCCTTTTCTGTCTCCGCCGCCAGCTCTACCAGCTAACACCTGTTGAGACTCTGACGAGGACTCTCCACAGCTGATCTGGATTCCACAAGAGCAAGTTCCCCACTATCCCTATTGTTAATTTCACAGTCGTTTTGGTAAGGCTGCAAAGAAGTGCAGCCTGTCATGCCACCACCCAAACGCAGAGCGCAGGATGGTTTAGGTGTCACATCCTGCACTGACAAGGACAGGCGCCAACATATGCTTCATTCTCTTCGCAATGTCTCTCCCACAGGCAGTCGCTACATGACTCTGTCTCTGGCGCCCATTTTCTCAAAGACACTGTTGCTGATGTTTCTTTCTTACCCACCTTCATGTCTATAAGCCGGGTCCACCCACAACATGCCCTGCGTTGAGCTGTCAATGCCACTCAGCTGATATGCTCCAGTACAATGATCTTCTCAATTCATTTATCACAACTGCAAGCTCCAGTGGAACTTTCTAGTTGCCAACATCCCTAAACCTATCATAGGCATTGGCTTTCTGTCCCACCACAAACTTTCTCCTGATGTTATGTGCTGTTTGATGTTACACAAGCCTACAAACACTCACTTTCCGTGTGTTCCGTCGAACTATGGGTCTTCTGACTTGCCTTCACATATCCAAATCGTCTGCGAGTGCATAGAGACCGTCGATCGAATTAATCTTTTCATGTCTAAGTGGTCCAAGGAACATGAACAAGTGATTCTTCTGCAACATGAGAGGGCAGACATTGCTCGCCGCCTCACTGACATGGAAACTCAACTGGCTATCAAGATGCTTCGTGCACCTTCAAGGGATATTCGTACTGAGGTCAGTAATCGTGCTTCTTCTAGAAGTGTTATCAGTGTGCAAGGTTAGCAATGCATGTGACGTTTTTGTATCCCCCACATCGCTCTGATGTGGACGCTTGTAAACAAAACTCAATTGCCATGAGAAACGCGTTGTTTGGACACTTCGGCAGCACTCCACTCCCATGGCTGCCTCTCACACTATCGTTTCCCCACCTCCACCCACGCGGAAACCTTCTTCTGTTTCTTGCTTGCCTGCTCTATTCATCGAGCACGTGTCTGGAACTTTAACTTTTCTGACACACACAACATCATTCCCTTGTGGCTTATCAGAGAGCTTTTGGAACAAGCCTAATGCGTCGCCATCTTATGCTTGCATGACGGTGTCTCCCTCGCTCACAGTCGCGGTCAGCTCAGTCACCACTTGTGCACCTCTCCTGATTTGCCTCCCAGTGACACACTACCCAAGGCTATAGCTCTGCCTCAGGACTTACCCTCAGCCACGCTCCACACATGTGACTTTGTCTTACTTCACACGACCACAACAGATTCCGTACTGACATGTAAACAAAGACATACTCCCAGACCCACTGATGTTTCTGTTGTAACGAACAGCATCGTTCACATACTTCGTTTGACAGACGGCTCTCCCAACTCAACAAAAAACGTCGACTTTGTCCAGAGAAACTTGCCACCAACAAACAATAAATTTCTGCATTTTTGGAGGCTAGTGTTATGGAATTCTCTTCTAGCAACTGGCTGTCACCAATTTATTTACTTGATAAAAAAGATGGTGCTTGGCACATGTTCAGTAACTAACATAGACTTAATGTGGGGACCTTATTGGGCAACTACCCAGTCCCCAACATTGCTGACTTCATGCAAGCTTTAGCAGGTGCAAAAGTGTTCTCCGTTGTCGACTGCAAGTGTGACTATCATCAAATTCCAATGGCCCCTGAGGACGCTGAAAAAACTGTGATCACGACTTCCATAATCTTGTTTCATTACCGATTCATACCATTTGGTCTGAAAAATGCAATACGGACACAGCAATGATTCATCAACGAGATATTGTTTCATTTGAAGTTTTGTTTTGCTTATCTTGATGACATTCTAGTGTTTAGTGCTTCGGTAGAGGAGAACAAAAAATATGTGCAGATGCTTCCCGACATTTGCCGGCTGTGGTGTACAGTTAAAAGATACCAAACAACAGTTGTACCAACCCTCTGTACTTTTCCTTGGTTTCACTGTTTTCATGGATGGCATTTTTCCTCATCCTGGTAAGGTTGGTCATATAAAGAACTTGCCACTTCCATCGACCTTCAAAGGACTCAGGCATTTTCTCGGGACTGTTAAGTATTACTGATGTCACTTACCCATTGCTGCTGAGCTCCAAGCACCCCTCACCGACGCTCTTATAGGAAAACAAACCTCCGGCACTCGCCCTGTTCCATGATTTGATTGATTTTCTCAGGGAAGCCAAAACAGTCTTGGTCCAACCCGCCACTACCCGCACCGAAACTAAGTTTATTGTGCGGTATCGCTCACTGTATATCTAGTAAAGCCAACCAATGCCCTTGAACAATGCAAGGAGTCCCTTTACCAGTTCTTTATTAGACACAATTTATTCGGGTCTGGTTGTCCCAAATGTTCTGAGCGTTTTACTCTCCAATGCAATGCATCTGAAGATTAGATGTGATGCAAGTTCATCACCGTCATCACAGATCCTATATTTAGTGTCCTCTGCTGTTATTCCCATTGTATGTAGATGTTTTTTGAAATTCCCATAGCCTGTCAGCAATCCAACCATGAGTCTAATCTCTCTCCTGTTCAGGCCCAGGATTGCAGAGCTACTTTTAAAACATGGGTTTGGCATCATTACCTTGCCATGTTTTTGTTGATAGACTTTGATCCAATATTCTACGTGCTGTCTTCTAAGCCAGTTACGTAGCTCCAATTTGATCATTGCCTTGGTGATTGTCAGGACAAGTTCCGGTCCAATAAATGGAGTGTCTGCCCCCAGCCTGGCTAATCTGTTGGCATGTTCGTTGCCACTGATCCCCGAGTGGCCAGGGACCCACAATAGTTTTACCCTATTGCTTTCCCCTAGCTACACCAGAACTGTCTGAATAGATATAGATGCTACGGTCGTTGTAGCACCTACGCAAATTCTCCTCCACACACGCCCTGATGGCAGTGATTTCGACCTGGAATACTGAGGCCAGTTTCTCTAGAGAGATGACACCCTCCAGTCTTGCCTGTACCCCGTACCCCGGCCCCAACGTCTTGGGTTGATTTCGACCCTTCAGTGAACCAGACAATATCCCCCACATGGTGTCTAACTATTTTCTCCCACTGCTCCATACTTCCAATTGTTATACTGAAAGGCTTGTTGAAGCAGTATGGGGTTATAATATAGTTAGCTGGCATTTCCCCAACGTTTCCTATATTTACCTCACTCACTATTTTAGTGTGTGACTCTAGATATCCCAAAGAGTTCCAGTTTTTGCCAGTTTTGAGTGTGTATGCACCAGCCGCTGCCTCCATCTTGACCCAAAGGTGTAATGGGGGCATATCCAACATGGTTTCCATCCCAGCAGTTGGTGTGCTGCTAATTCCGCCTGTTATGGATAAGCTGGCCAATCTCTGCACTTTACCAAGTTCCTTAGCAGCAACCTGCTGTTCTACCTTCTTCCACCACACGACCACCCCATAGGTGATCCTGGGTCTAATCACCGTGGTGTATATCCAGTACATACCCTGGGGCTCAGGCCCCAATTTTTGCCACAAGCTCTCCTGGTACTTACCAGAGTACCTTTTGCCTTGGAGCAAATATTCCTAATGTGAGGGGTCCATGTCAGTTTCTCATCTAGGGTAACCCCGAGATATTTCACTGTCCTCTTCACAGGTAGCGCTTCATTGAAAAGCTTTAGATTCTAACTTGAATGTTGGATATGCTTCTTTGTGAATGGTACAACAACACTCTTCTTAGGACTAACCCCCAGATCGTGTTTTCCGCACCAGTCTTGCACAATGTCCAATGCACCTTGTGCCATATTCTTCACTGTGTCAGCAATTTTGCCAAGTGTTACTATGACAAGATCATCTGCATATCCTTGGCAAAAGTACTGCCTAGAGTTTAATTCTCCAATGAGATCATCCATCATGGTAGCCTCTACCTTTCTTCCACTGAGCATGGCCCTAGTCCACCTACATATAGTGGTCCCTAGGCCATGCACCTCTGTTGCCCTAACTATGGAATCGAAGGTCGTGTTGCTAAAAGCCCCCTTGATGTCCAGGAAGATACAGAGAGCTATTTCCTTAAAGTGTAGTGCTTTCTCCACCTTCCCAACGAGTTGGTGGAGAGCTGTCTCACATGATTTACCTGGGTGATATGCATGTTGGTTAGAATGTAGAAGAGCCCTACTTAACCTCCTCTCTCCAACATGCACATTAACCAGCTTTTCCAATGTCTTAAGAATGGAGGAGGACAGGCTGACTGGTCTCATATCCTTGACCTTGGTATGATCAATTCTCCCTGGTTTTGCAATGAAGACAACCTTCAATGCCCTCCAGGAATTGGGAACGATTCCTGCTGCTAGGATAACCCTGAATAACCTGCATAGGAATCTAATAAGATTTTCTCCCGCTTGTTGCAGGAGAGCTGGAAAGATTCCATCGGGGCCAGGTGACTTGAACGGTTGAAAAGTTCCCACCGCCCATCAGACCTTACTGAAATCGACACACTCCTTGGCCAGATCCCAGTCCTCTTTGTGAATACCTGAGAACCATTGTCTCTCAGGAATCGTATTCTAGTCTGAGTTATCCCCCAGAGTATACTGAGGAAAGTGACTCTTGAGGAGCCGTTCCAGCATTTTATGTGCTGTCTTTGTATACTCCCCATCCTCCTTTCTCAATGTTCTTCCTGGATTAGTTGGTACCCTAGTGAGGATTTTATGAAGTCTTGCTTGAGCAGCCGTGCCCTCCACTTCCTCACAGAATACCTTCCAAGATGCCTCCTTTGCCCGTCTGATGGCAAGGTTGTAATTGACAAGGGCCTCACGATACTTTGCCCATTGTCCTTTGGGCCTCGCAAGGTTAAACAGTCTTCATACCTGTCTCCTTTGCATTTCCAGGTTATTATTCCACCAAGGCACACTCCTACTTGTGCACTTCTTGGTGATTGAGCAGTTGTCCTGGTATGAGGTTACTATAGCAGAGGTTACGGCCTCTGCTACTTCCTCAAACTCTGCTGGATTCCTTATCAAAGTTTTAATTTCTGATAGGCTGAAGTCAAGGTCTCTCCTATATGTCTCCCAGTCCGTTTTCCTGGGATTTCTATAGGTCATGGTCTGTCTGGTTCCCATTTCAACCTTGAATTTAATATACATGTGATCTGATGAGGATGGCTCCAGGACCACATGCCACTGTTTGACGTAACTTCCCATCATCATGGTACCAAAAGTTATGTCAATTACTTCTTCCCTTCTACTATTCCTGAATCTAGGTTCATCGCCCCTATTCAGGATCTCCAAGTTGTTAGATAGGAGAAATTCAAGAAGGTGCTCACCTCTACTGTTGGTGTCCTTGCTACCCCACGATAGATTGTGGGCATTGGCATCACATCGCACCAACAGTTCGTCACTTTGCCGATGGCAGGGTTCCGTCAGTCTCCTCACTTCCAACGAAGGAGGAGAGCTGTCTTTGTATGGAAAGTATGCTGACGCCAAAACAATTTCCCTCGTGATACCTTTTTCACGTTGCTGCATCCTGATGGTCACCAGGTCCCTGGAACAAAAATCCATCATTGGTATGAAAGGGATTCCATTCAGATTTCTAGCATAAGTCAGCTTACCTCCAGTACCGCCGAGGCCTGATACACCTCCTTTGTATAAATAGGGCTCTTTTATCAGGGCCACGTCCACATCCTGTCTTCCCAGGCGACGGCTCAGGGCAGCAGTGGCCCCTTTACTGTGTTGCAGGTTTATCTGCAGCACTTCCTGTCCCCATCTTGCTGCCATTATTGCCTTTAAGGTCTTTGATTACCCTGACAGCGACCTGCGAGAACCCTAAAAACAGTTTCAGGCCTTGTTCTCGCATTGCCTTCAGGGACTTCTCTCCGGCCTCCACCACCAGGGTTCGTCCTTCCGGAAGTAACTTTTGGTTAATTGCCCTCCAATCCTCTGTCGAGACTTTTGGGTTCTGGAGCCTTATTTTCTCGTACAGAGTCTTTGGAGAGTCATCCTTAAGGATCTTTGATACCCATATTGATACCTTTGTGGTCTTCAGGAGTTCGGCTGCTGTCTTGAGCAGCAGCTTCACATCCTCCCATGGGGATATAATGGGCACCTAGTCCTTAAGCCATTCTGCTGAGTGCTCCCCCTCGCAGAAAAAAATGAGGGCACTGCGACCAGCGTCCCCCCCCCCCCCCCCGCAATCTCTTCAAAGAGGGCCATCTGCACGAGCACCTCCTGCTGCTAGGTGATGCTCACCAGTATGCTTCTTGGACAACCATCATTCTAAAGACCGAGACTGCAGTACTATAGGTCTGTTTCCCTATTTCCTGCCTCAGCCTTTTAGGATCACGCCTGTCCAGACAGGAGGGAGTCTTCAATTCCTCCCTAACTCTCTTGCCACCTGTCTTTGGCGTCGATGGGGTCTGTGTATCCCATTCGACCTGAAGCAGTTTCTTTTTGGGGGTCTTGGGCTCAAACCCTTTTGATTCCCTCCACTTATGCTTAGGAAGCCATTATTTTCCTTCTGTTCCTTGAGAAGTTTCCTCCTCTGAGCCCCAGACAAGGCCTTAATCCTAATCTGGTCCAACTTCTCTGTTACAGTTCGCATTTCTTGCTCAGGTCTAGACCCTGATTCAGAAGTAGGAGTGCAGTCCATCGGTCCTGATCCCGATGTCTGAGTATCTGAGGTCTCAGATTGCCCCTCTGATTCTTTTAAAATAATTTCTTTCTCCATGTTCATCTTAGTCCCACGGGATTTGGTGATTTATATGGTCCACACCAGGATAACCCTGCGCGGTGCAAGGCTACTTACTCAGGGAGGTCGCCCGGTATCCCTAAGGCTCTGTTCAAGACACATCCACCCATGTGCCATGCACCCATCAGCACGGATCGCACCACACCTTAGGTTGGGAAGGGAATTGGGAAAGGACTGGGAGAGGATAAGGAAGACAGGACGTTTTGGGACACTCTTAGTCTCATCCATCAGCTGAGGCCTTTCCGACAGTAGGTTCTCTACCTTCGGTATAGCCCTCAGCTTCCCACGGATGCTCAAGCCTCTCCACCTGCACAGACAGTGCTTTGTCAAGGTGGTGTCCCTTGGAGATGCCAGTTCCATGAACTAAAGACATGACGTCTGCATTTTCTGCCCTCAAGGACCTCTTGCTTCTCACCATTGTTCATCCTCATCCGGATGCTGAACTTTCCATCACTACAGATGTGAGTGATGCCATTGATACAGTCCTCAGTAGAGATGGGCAATCTGCTCCTGACCTGATTCAAAGAGCCAGATCCTTCTAAGGAGTGAGTGATGGATGAGTCCGAAAAAAAGAGTGGTAGTTCATCCGATTCGAAAAGTCCCTCTGGTAACAGCAATGAGCTGCATAAGCACCCCTTACCACATGCTTCACAAGTTTTCTAAACCCCTAGCCACATGCTTCATAAGTTTCCTAAGCTACAAAATAAATGTGGTATAGACCATTTGCAAGTATAAAACTACAGAAAATGAGCGCCTAAACACGCGCAGCGCCTCTGCACTGCGAGTCGAAAATCGTTGAGTTGATAGTCGGCATGTCACACAAGCAGCATGGTTCAGTGAGCTCGCTGCTCAGTGCTCCGCACGACTCCGACGATGGGGGCGATCCGACCAACTGAGTCGGTGAGTTACCTGGTTCACTGGTTCACCTCTCCCCACCACTCTCCCTACTCCGCTCGCTTGCAGAGCCGCACGTGTGGCGCGCTGCTCATTATTCCCCCCACTCCTCTGGCGAACCGCATGGTGCCGAACAAAGCGACTCCGCGCATTTCTCTGTTCTCTCAACTTCTTTGTTCTGATAAATCTTGCAGCTCGCTTACAGAAACGATCATCTGAAGCAATAGAAACCGTCATATAGGCTAATGTCGTATTCCGAATAGTATTCTAAATGAAACATTTAATTTTATGCTTTTTCTTAATGACAGGAAATCTGCAGTCTGTAGCAAAAACGCGTTGCAGTACAAAATTAAACTATATAAAATTTCCGCGAAAATGATCGTACTCCATTTTCTCGAAGACGTAGTTTGCATGAAGGGAGCAAGAGAAAAAATCTTGTGCAATGTGCATTCTCTGTTGCTTAGATAGATTTTGTAAGCCCATATCATGCAGTTTCGTGACTTGATAGATAAGTATCCTGTATCAAATTATGCGTCTTTTATGCATCTACACTATTTTGGCACGTTGAAAACAATGACTATATAATCGAATAACAAAGAAAATAACAATGTGCGTTAATGTTTTCTATCTCTGGAACCATTCAGTTTCCGGAATGTGTCCATTTGAACTTTTTGCTACTGGCGTCAAATCTTTGACAGTAACAACAAACTTGTTTCACAAGAGAGAGAAAGAGATAACACTAGGATGTCAAACGAAATGTGTCTAAAATTACGTTTCTGAGTAAAATATCTTGCTATAATATTTCATTACGAATTTAATGTGTTTGGTACAGCGGGATGTGTGTGTTTGCAATTAAAGATAAAATATATTGAGAAGCACTTAAAAATAATTTGACTTGCTCTGTATAGATAATATATAAAAACTTTGCACAAATAACATATGAAAGGGTTGTAGTTAACGTAATTAAAATATAAAATGGAACGGAAATCGTACCAGCAACTGCAAAACTTAGAATATAAGAGCCCAGAACGCTACCCCTGTACTACGCCGATTGTAAGAGTATCAGCACCGTTATTTACCTAATTATTTCTTTCGGTAAGACTCTCTCCGCACTTAATCAGGTTTTGATGGTTTGTACTCACAAAAGAAAACCTCATTGACGACATATTCGAAAGTAGTAGTCGTCATATTTTCGAAGAATTTGACTAGAGATCTTAGGTCTTTGTGATTTCCCTAAATCACTCCAGGCAAATGCCGGGATGGTTCCTTTAAAAGGGCACGGCCGATTTCCTTCCTTATCCTTACACAAAACTCCGAGCGTTAGCTCCGTCTCTAATGACCACGCTGTCGACGGGACGTTAGACGTTAAGCTTGCTTCCTTCCTTCACAGTCTTTTTTTCGTATTTGAAGGTATGAATTAAACAATCCACGAACATTCCTCGCTTTGTAAATTTAATGAACATTACTCTTTTGACGCCTTATTTCCTAAATTAAATAAACTTTATTGCTTACTCTGGAGCTATCATTATTTTACTGTTTATGGGTGCCAGACTTTAGATTTTAGAAACAGGTGATCGGTTCTAGCGCCCATCTTGTAGCGAGAATCTGTCGCGCTCAAGTAAGACACCCGGCCGTGTCACTGCTTGTAGCTGCCGTGTCGCGTCGCTGTATGTCGCGCTCTCACTCGCTTTTGTCGCTCACGTAGTAGACGGCCTTATTGCGCACGGCTATTCCGCCGCAGCAATTGCCACGTCCTGCATGTGACTCTCGCGATTTGTCACATTTCATTCAACTCGCTCAAACTCGCAAACTACTTACTGTATAAATATGGAACTAGTATCATTTTATTCTGCAAAATATTGTATTTTTTGAAGGAAAGTATAAAAATATAAAAATAATATTTTTTTCTTTTTCCAATTATTTCACCTGCAAAAATATTTAAATTCTGTTTTGACATTTATAATTTTTCATGTAGGCGTAACTAACAAATTTTAATTCTCGAAACTACTAAGGACTTACAATAAAATGATTACTCGTCTTTCTTCTTTCACAATATGGCCAAATCAGATAAAGGTATAGTAACAAAAAAGCAATGTGACATCGTTTTACTTTTTTATCAGTTGGTGAGTCAGTGAGCCATGAAAAAGAACTAGTTCATGCCAGTGAGTGACTATTTCTGATCCGATCTCTGAAAAGATCGGTTTTGCCCATCTCTAGTCCTCAGCCAAGTAATTAATAGCGATATTTCACCCCTTCAATTATTTTCGAAGAAACTTAACAATGTTCAGAAAAAATATTCAGCATTCGACAGAGAGTTACTTGCAGTGTACAAATCTATCAATCACTTGGGAGGGGTGAGTGCTCCAATTGACAGTCGACCTTTCTATGTCCTAACTGATGATAAACCGCTTACAGCTGCCAGTCTCAACTCACTGGTGAATCCTCCTCCTTCTCGGTTCCACTATTTCGAATATATTTCGCAGTTTACAATGGACGTGCCTTACATCAAGGATGCTGACAATGCCGTTGTTGCCTTCCTGTCTCGCATCGATACTATCTCATCCCTGCTTGATCTATCTAACCTCACAGCTCTTCAACCTCCGGATGAGAAAACCATTAAACCATCATAAGCACATAAAAAACAATAAGATGCATAATACAATAAAAACAAATTAAAAACACACATATCTATGCAGATCGTAACAAAAAAACTGCAGAGTTTAAGGAATGCAAGAAAATTTATCATTGCGTCTGTCGTAAATGTTATTATTGAAGCACTTTGACGTGTATGTCTATTGTATTTTCACATATTGCAATGCAATAACTAATGATCGCTTAGCCGACACACAACCCAGGGTTATCGCCAGGGAGGCATCTGTACTGAAGGACTGGGAGGAGCTATGCGCGCACAGTTTTTTAGTTTTTTACTATCTGATAGCTGTCTTTCTCCATGACAACGCTTGTCCCTGAGTCATGGTACTCAGTGTGGGGGGATCACACTGAACTATAGTCGGCCGTTGGCAGCAACAAGAGTAATAGTCAGAGCCAAGTGGTATACAGAACCACTTGCAGTCTCTTTGATATGCAGGGCAGGAGCAGAGGTACTACTCACTGATGTCTAGCAGAGGATTGGCCAGTCTGTTGACCCATTCGGTACAGCATTGCTGTCCTTTTTTATCGGGGTTGGCCCAGGCGGTGTCAGGAGTGTGCTGGACTGCACCCCACGGCTATGACCGCGGCACCCAGAGCGCTGTTTGAGTGGGCACCCACGCAACCATTTTGAAGCCGTTGATGACCCCCTGGCATGGCGCACCTCCGTGATGTCGGGCCGGGCCCAAGGTTAGCAGCTTGTCCCCCTCTCAGCTGGCCGGCCGCAGTGACTGCCTCTCGCGTGGGTGGTGATCTGTGACAGCAGACCCCCACGGTGTGGCACGTGCGGGGCGGCGGCTGGCGTTACATCACCGGTCCCCCGAATTCTTGCTCACCGGCAGCTGGTCCCGCCTTGTGTGGAGTGGAGTGGCGCTATCACTGGTGCTGCCTCTCGCTGTAGAACATGCTAGGACGTAGTCAAATGTTCAAATGTTTGTAAATCTATCGGACCAAACTGCGTGGTCATCAGTCTGTAGCTTACAAACTGTTTAAACCTAGGTAAACTAAGCTAAGGATAACACATACACCCGTGCCCCAGGGAGGACTCGAACCTCCACGGTGAGCAACCGTGCGCTCCGCAGCGCTTAGGTAAACTAAGCTAAGGACAACACATACACCCATGCCCCAGGGAGGACTCGAACCTCCACTGTGAGCAACCGTGCGCTCCGCAGCGAGACGCTTTAGACCGCTCGGTTACTCCACCGTGGCAGGACGTAGTCCCTGCATTCCTTTCACAGAATGATTAGTTACTTAACCTAATTTAAATCTAATCACACCGTTGCACACAAGTGTCCGTGAACGTCAGTTCGTGATAATCACTGTTCTCAATTTTTTTTTTTATTTTTTTTTATTTATTTTTTTTTTTTTTCACAGCATTTGTTACTTGCCGAACATGGGGGGCAAGAATTACACAAGAATTAAGCAACAAATTATACACACAAATCAAATATACACAAAATATAAACAAATATACTGGGCATATCTGGTAGCTTTACAATAAAGGTAGCCACATTTTTTAAAGAACATAAAATAAATCACAAGCTAATAACTTATTACTAGACACTTATTCATACAATTGATAGAATGGTTTAGCATGGTACACAGTCAAAAACACAAAGCGTAACATTGGCAGCAAGCAGCACATAATTTTTCAACTGACAGAACAGTTTGGTGACATGCATGAGCAAAGGATAAGGCCCAGCGTTTGCAGCAAGCGGCGCGGCGCTGCGCAAGGCGTTACAGCGTGCACTAAGCTACTACTAAAGGGCCCGTCTATACTATGGCATTGCGCGGTGTGGTACCTTTATCACAAAACCCATTCTAACATGGTCCCTCTGACCTGTTATTATTTGCCTGTAGTTTTTCACTTGAAATGTTCTCCCTTAATTCAACGCGAGGTGGTTCACATAAAGGTACTAAAATTATGTATTCGTACATTGTAACAAAAGTAAACATGAGTATACTGGACGTACTTCCTGAAATAAGAGAGTTATTTAAACAAAATATTCATATTCTGCAAGGAAAACAAAACATCATTAAACACTATAGTAGTTAAACCAAACAAGAGCATACTGAACATGCTTGCTGAAATAATAGAATTCTATACACACAAAAGTGCGCCTCGGTTGCACAGTGGTAGAGTGCCAGACTACAAATCCATAGGTCACGGGTTCGATCCCCGCCAGGTCCTAGGATTTTTATCTGTCACTTTTCACTTCTTTCACCTCTGGCAGTACTGCTCATGTGAAATATACCGAGTAGCACCGTGGTTCGGAACCCACGTTAAACTGTAAGTCCCCCTATAACTGGCTGGGTAAGTCAGTTCGAAGGTCGGAGGAAGGCAACGGCATACCACCTCCAAACAGGACCATGCCTAGTAAAATACTGTGGTGTTCAAACCAATCTTCGGATTGTTGACTGCTTTACCTTACACACAAAAATATTCATATCGTGCAAAAACACCAAACGGCAGTCAATACAACATTAAGCATAAATACTCTGAACAAACTTGCTGAAATCGGATAATTATGTACATAAAAATAATTATATCCTGCAAGAAAACAAACATCATTTAATCCCATATTAATTAAACTAAACATAAACATACGTTGATCATTAAGCACTATCTGTAAAGAGAGGGGTTGTGTATTAGTAATTTTACTCATCATGGGGAATGTATTGTCAGTGGTTCACTATTCTGTAGCCAGCTTACTCTAGTGGAGTGGGCTGTGTCACATCCTACCCCGGTGGTCCTCTTGGCATCCTTTTATATTCCTTTGGATCCCTTCATTTATCTTGGTGCTGTTAACTTCTTCTCATCGATACTCAGACCCAGTCTGCTCTGAAAACTTGAAGACAGCTGTTAGTTATGTTGTGATTACACACAAAATTTAACCTTCCCTAAGTGGAGAGTTGTGTAGAACCCTTTTTCACGGTTGGCGTGCACCCATAAACAACTACATCCTCAGCGAACAATCCAAATCAAATATAAACAATATATTAGTACCCCAAGACACAACAACCACAGCGTATCTTGACGCACGAAACTATTTCTATGAGTCATGGCGTTGGTCCCTAGTACAGAGACTTATGTAGCCTTGCGGGGAAATTGTCGTTGCGAGAAGCTCAAGGCCGATGATTTGCGGTACACGTCAAAGCAATACAGAGTAGCCTTTGATCTTCGGGACAATCAGGTGGCACATACATTATGGAATGTAGTGCACTATTTATCAACAACAAGGTACAAGACCACTAAACAGAATAACTTAAATTATATAGTACTTAATATTCACACATCCGCAATTTGGTATAGCGGACTACTTCATGCGATCGTTTTGTTCACCAGTAATTTTAGGCATACCAAGGTACCACTTCTGGTTTGCTTGGCCACATACACCTGTGGTGCACACACACAACAGCTGACTGGCTGTCACTACTCCACTGATATTTACAATTGTTGTAACAAGCGGATGGATTTGAGACACACAACACTGAAGTTACTCTTACAAAATACCCTGACACAATAAAATACACACAGATTACCCGCAAAATACACAAAATACACCCAGAGTACACAAAAATACAGAAATACACTCAAAGTACAGAAAAGACACTTGTGAGAAAATTACACAAATTTATCACAATTTATACAAAAACTAAACAAAGACATAATCCACCCGCTATTGGCGGTAGAAACGGAGACTCGAGAAATGGTGCAACCCATGAGACGTCTTTGCAGATTCTGTTCCGAGCATGTTGATCGTTGTGCAATCACCCTCAGAAAATTGTCATTGACTAGTGCCGGGCTGGGGTTCTGGCGGTTTGTTATGATGCGGATCAGCTGACCGCACCTCAGTCTGTTCAGGGGGCGTGGCTCCCTGCTGCCACTGGCCCTTTTTGGGGCGGTAGCGATTTTCGCCATTCCCAAACCACTTATGTTCAAATATTTGTAGAGTCTATGGGACTTAACTACGGGGTCATCAGTCCCTAAACTTACAAATTACTTATGAACTACTTACTAACTAGGACGGCACAAATATCCATGCCCGAGGGGGGATTCGAACCCCCGACCGTAGTGGCCCTGCAGACCGTGACTGGAGCGCCTCAGTCCTCTCGGCCACCGCGGCCGGCAAACCACTTATTTTTACCAAACTGGCGTTTCTGCCACTTATTCCGACCATCATTCGAATATGGTTGGTTTTCGTGGGAGGGGCCTGGTTGGTTGTTACTGTCGTTGCCGCGTGTCTGATCGCTTTTCTCCGATCTGTTTGAACTGCTACTCGACTTCTTGGAGGAAGTATTTTGTTTCGACGACGCTCGAACTCGTGATCGAGTTTAAGGTCCTCCAAGTAGGCCTGAAAGAGTTCTATGTCATCCTTACAGTTACCAGCAAGGACGGCATTTCGTTCCGTAAAATCATTCCTTGGAAGTACTCATTTGGACTACGGCAGATCTAGTTGCGGCATCATTAAGATGCTGCTTTTGATCCTATCCTGCTGCCGTTCTGACCAGTAGACAGAGAGAAAATGGTCACAGAAATCTTGATAGTACCTATGTACAGATCGCATCCGCGTACCGGATTCCCCTTCAAGATATCCTGACACATATTCCATCCTGTGCTCGTCTGACCAGCTCGGAGGCAAGGAATGTTCAAATTGTTCCAACCACGCTCGTGGATGGATCCCATTCGCCGAGTTACGAAAGACTTGACAAGACCGACAAGAAATGGTTATTGTCGAACGCCTGTCCGTGTTCCCGACTAGTTACAGCTGCGCGCCTCTCCCACACGGGAATTTTGCTGCGCGCTATTCGAGGATCTTCCTCCTCAAATGCGGAATCATCCCCGTGTTCCGAACTGCATCGATTACTAGCGCACACAATACGAGCCACGTGCGCTACAGGGTGAGGGGAGGGGCTGTCAACGGTTTCTTCTAAGCGTGTTACACGCTCGCAGAGTTCTTCCGTCACATCGCGCCTCCTCTTATTTATTTCCCCTTGCTGCTGCTGGAATTGAAGCAGGCCCCGAACTTCTTCCGACGGGAACCGTCCTGTCCGACGTCCGTTCTGAACGCTGCGACATCTGTTCAACTGCGGTGGCTAATTTCCCCAGCCACGACCCTACTTCGTCAACACGCGTATTTCTTCCGCTATGGCATCGGCATTCGTTTTAACTCGCGTGTCGACTTCCACAACGGCCTCGGCACAAACTTAACCCCGCGTGTCAACTTCCACATCGGCCTCGGCATTCGTCTTAACTCGCGTGTCGACGTTATTAACACTCGAGACTACATCGTGGATAGCCTCTACATTTTCGCGAATGCGCGAAGCGTTCTCCGAAATAGCGAACATCGCTATTTCATGTTTTCCCTGCACGTGACGGACTATTTCATCACGCGCATTGTGTATTGCTAACTGCATTGAAGTATTTTGTTCCACAATTTGCTCTCTCATGGCGGCATTTTGTTCGGTCATGCCGGTCTCCATGTTAGCAACTTGCTCTTTCTGACTTTCCACGTCAGAGAGTAGCCTTGCTAGGATATCAGCAAATGCTGGTTCCTCAATGGCGGGCACAGGCTTCGCCATGTTGGCAGTGGCACTGGACGAATTTGTACATTCCGCCATGTTGTTGGATAGCGCGTCTTGCACGCCGCCTTCCTGGCTACCGGATGCGGCCATGTTAGAATTTGGCGCGCCTTGTAACGAATCTTCAACCACGCTGCCTGTTGCCGTAAGGTTGGCAATGGCTTCTCACTCTAAAGATGGGTCTGATCGTGACGATTTTTCCCTGTCTTCACTGCGGTTCATACGCCTATTACGAGGTACCACCGTTGAGTGTGAATTATTTTGCATGATTCTAATTACCAGAACAACAAAATGTCCACGCAAGAACGCAAAACTCACGGCCTATTAAGAAAATCCGCGTGAACTTAAACACGTATACTACAATTTCACACGTTTGTCGAACAGAACGTCAAATTTTTAACAACAAAAAACAACTATAACTTCAAAGGGAGGTGAGCAAACATTGAAATAAATGAAAAGAGGCAGAGAGCCGTCTTTCAAGGTGATGTACATGAGTAGGAAAAACAATCCAATAACATTCGAATATAGCATTAGTAGTGAGCGTCCTGATACAGTCGTGTCGTTCAAATATCTAGGCGTAACATTGTAGAGGTATATGCGCCAGTAGTCGCGAGTTTTCCGCCTAGCGGGACGGACGTGTGGCGGCCCCGGACGAACGCCTCGCTGTCAACAAGGCTGTTTACGTGCGCTCCAGGTTAGTCGCTGCTGACAGCGCGCTAACACTATATTATTTGCTTCGCGATTTGAAAAGACAACATGAGTACTCAAACTTATCAACGAAAAGACACAGTTAAGTTCATACTTGACCGAAGTTTCATTCGTCCTAAAGCTATGGAGATTAGAACGTGGCTTTCTGAAAAAGTGATGATAAATCCAGATGATATTGTAGGGGTACATTTGTCGATTGTGAGTCCTGCTGCTTATGTAAAGCTCTCGAGCAGTGATTTATGAGCGTCAATTGTCGAAAAATGTGGGGGAACAATGAAGTTTCATCATTCTAACGGCGCATTTAAGCCCGTTTTAAACGATCAACGAACTTGTAATAGATTGCTAACAAGTTGCGTTAATGGCGGCCGTCAGTCGTTTGAACGGCTGCACTAGTATGATCGCGCTAGTATCGCAGCGCGATAATTATAGCGATAAAGAAATAGGACGAGTTCTAAATTCGGTACTAGTGGGTTCACTGCGCATGCGCGAGCTAGCAGCTGTCTGCTGCGGTCGCCGCTCCAGTTAGTCCGCCATTTTCCTTCGTATTTACGTATATTTTGCGTTATGTCGAAGTTTATGATCAGAATGTATTACAAAATGTATTTCTAATGACGGCATTCACACTGTCAGTCACCAGACCGTCACCTAACGTCAACGTCACGTTAAACTTTCTCAAGAAGATTGTTTCGATTGAACGGTCGTCTGCTGACATCGGAAGTTAACCTTTTTTCGTCACGCGATTTTCATACTTTAGTCAACAATTACACGGTTTGCACGCAAACTTGTCTTATTAATCTTTTGTTTATTATTATACTTTGGTTTAGCGGTAAATTGCAAATGTTTCATGACGACTTAAATATTTATCTCAATTATTGTCCACCGAAAAGCGAGGTCGTACATCTGAAATCGAAAAATGGTTTATGATTTGCAATATCGTAACAGAAAAGACTGAAACCAATTGTTTATTTGAATAAGATTGTAATTTGATGATGCAATTTTCTTTAAATAGCACTTTAAATGAAAAAGTCAGTCCAAATGAAAGACGAAAATTCAGTTGTGCATGACGTTACTAACAATGTCATTGGGCAAATCGTAGTAGATAAAGTAAAGAAGTTCTATTTACGCTCTTATAAATATTGCTTGATGTGTTCATAAGTTTATTACTTCGCTTGAAAATAGATGTGAATGTTTTGAAATGTTGTTTCACTACTCAGAACTTTACCGCACTAAGTTGACCAAAAACATCGATTGCAAGGTTTTCTTTGGCCGTCAATAACATTTAGCGTTGTTCCCTCAATTCCAGTATTAAATTATGACTTCCTACATAACAAATCGGCTTTTATTGCCTCACTTTCAAAATCGGTTATTACTGTTCGATTACGTTTATCGTCTAAACACGCTGCCGCAAGAGCTTGCTTGAGTTTGTAGTTGAGGGCTAGTACGCTAGGAGCGCTTCAGTAGACTATTGTCTATCTTGTTCACTTTCGTTCATCGTTTAAAAAGGGCTTTAGTGAAGTTGTCGTATCATTTGCTGGAATGGGAATACGGACCGTTCGTGTATTCGAACTTCCTTTCGAGATACCGGCTTCTGAAATAAACAGTCCTTCAGGCGTATGGTAGAATAATATCAAATGTTGCGGAAAAGTGGTCTGAACCACACATGTTTCCTGTTTTGAATGGTGTCCGTCAGATTAAAATAGAGCTGCAGAGACACATTCCATGTTTCGTAAACATTTGTGGGTATAGGGCCCTCGTTATCTATGACGGTCAGCCGAGGTCATGCGCTCTGGGTAACTCCACGGAGCACATTCGTGCTGAATGCAGTAGAGGGAGAGTCCCGCAACTATCTAATGCCGAGTATACCACTACAGGGCCTGTGGTACAGATGAAGTTAACATACGCTGCTGCCTCTTCGCCGAGAAGACCGATGGCTCAGGAACTAGTAGAACAGGGAGACTCATCTGTGGTCCAGGACAGTAGCTCAAGCAACATGGATGTGTGTGATTCTGTGCAGAATCGAATAGTTCCCCCACAGGTCGCAAATCAAGTAACTGTAAAACACCATAACGAAACAGAAACTGTTTGCGAAGCAGGTCCATCAACTCTCCCGGTAAATGAACCGAATGTTTCCCCTGTTTCTTCTACACAGGTGAAACCTGCAAGCGATAATTTTGGAACATCTGCCCCTCAGTCCACAGTAATTTCCATTCATGAAAAAGAAGGATTAGGAATTGGGGGACACTCAGAGGTTCCAGAGTGTCCTTTGCATGACGAAGAACATGATGACAGAAATGCGAACAGCAGCACCATTGACAACCAAATAGAGGACGACACCCCATCACGTGCTCAAGAGATTAGTACACAAATGGCACAGTGTGCCACAACCGAATTCAGTGATTATACCGAATTACAGGAAAATCCTCTGTCAGTGCTTTCATCACCGGATTCTTCCGAAAAGTCGCCAGACACATCTCCAGAGCTGTCCAGGTCGCCCAGGAAATCTCGGAAACGCAACAAAAAGAGGAGGCTGATTCATCATAATGCGGAAACCTTGGCTCCTCCCTTAAGGGAGAGGCTACGTACCATCAGAGGAAACGCAAAGGTGGGTGAGGGAGATTCACTGGAGAAAATCGACGACAGACTGAACGTGGATACCAGAGTACTCGAAGACGCCGACACAACCAGACAAGGACCAACAGAAACGGACAATTCATCCTTTACTATAGATAATCGTTCTCCCGCATGTCTCTCCTCTTGACTTCCAACAGAAGCAATAAATGAAAAGGCCAATTAAAATAGTACAAAGATGGAAGTATGTGACAATTTCAGAGACAAGAGAAACCGGAATAGCAGTACTTCTAGAATATAGCCAGATTGTGACAACCGCTACTTAAAATGCAGCAAACTTATAACAATACGACCTTAAATGTGAACAGGATACGAAGTAATACCAAAATCGCTGCCATTAAAGACTTCCTCTACGAATCGGATACAGATGTTGCGTTATTACAGGAAGTACTTTATACCCGCTTAGACATCGCGGGATACAAATAAATTTTAAATGTAGCCCCAGAAAGAGCATGTGGCTCTGCCATACTAGTCAAGGATGGAATCGAGGTCACCGATACGTGCTTTTTAGACTCCGGGGGAGGCATAAGGTGCAAGATTTTAAATATTACAGTCATTAATGTATATTTACCATCCGGAACCAATGCTCGCCAGGATAGAATCAATTTCTTAAAAAATTATATCGTATTTTTACTGAAAGACAATCCTGCCGAAGTTATCATTGACGGAGATTGGAACTGTGTCATAAACAGAAAGGATCAACAACCGAATTTCAATGTCTCCAAAGAACTAATGAGCTTCGTGGAGAATTTGCAGTGGAAGGACGTATGGGAATTAAAACACCCAACGTCTGTCAAATTTACGTACTTTAGCAACAAAGCGCAAAGCAGGATTGATCGGATGTATGTATCATAAAATTTTGGGCCTAACATCAGTGCAGTCGAAGTAATACCCATCACATTTTCCAATCATCTAGCGGTGAGGTGCAGCATCGGACTCACGAAGCAGAAGACATACTGGGGCCGGCCTTTATGAAAACTAAACATCGACATGCTTCCCGAAACTGCTTTAGCTGAGCAAATAGGCGAATCTTGGCAGACGTCTTTAAGACAGACTCACAAATATCGGTCCACTATAGATTGGTGGACGCTTTGTGCAAAACGGAAACTAAGATCAACTCTAATGTCATACGGACGCGAAAGAGCTAGGTGGTTTAGAGACACTGTAGAATTTCATTACTCTTGTTTGAGAGATCTCTATGAAATGCCAATGTCAGAGGCAGTCAGAATCAACATCAATAAAGTAAAGGCTACCCTGATCAGTCTCAAAAGGAAACAAATGGAAGGACTTAGAATAAAATCATGTGTGCGAACTACGGTGGAAGAAGAAACTGCATCGCTTTACCACCTAATTCAACACGAAAAAATAGAAGGAGAACTTTTATAGAGAAACTCCGCACTGAAGACCATGAGTTTTTAGAGCAACAAAAAGATATTTTAAACGAGGCTCACCGATTTTACAACTTGTTATACAGTGAAGACCACTACACACCGTCTGACGCAACGGAGTTATTCAGAGACAGTGGCATCGAGAACAAAGTAACTGAAGAACAAAGTAGAGGTCTCAAAAGTGAAATAACGTGCGACGACGTTTTAGACATACTCAAAACTGCACCTGTCAAAAAATTGCCAGGTCCAGATGGTTTACCCTTAGAGTTTTATCTAACTTATTGGCACACCATAGGCAATAAATTCACAGATGTTATTAATGAAGCATTAAATGGATCGCATGTTCCTGACGAAATGAAAGAGAGCGTTACTGTACTTGCCTAAAGGAAGGAACAGGGAGGTAAAGGAACTGACACAAATGAGGCCAATTTGTTTAATGAACTCTGATTACAAAATCATAGCTAGGGTAATGAAAGAAAGACTTCGACCTGTCTTGGATAAAATAATTGGACAACATCAAACATGTCTTCCTGGTAGGAGTATTTTTAAGACTGTGTCGGAGTACAGGGACATCATCGGGATTTTTTTTTTACAACCTTGGCCAGGGCAGGCACAGCTTTATCGATTTTTCGAAAGCCTTCGACAGGGTGAACCGCGAATATTTATTCCAAACAATGAAATACATGGGTTTTCAAGAAAATTACTTGGTTGTTTTACGAAATCTTTTGAAAGAAATAAAAACAAAAATTTTAATCAATGGCCATTATACCAGATCAATAGAGATAAAAAATGGCGACCCTCAAGGCAGTCCATTGTCAATGTTATTATACATTGTTGCCCTGGAACCCTTATTACGACGGCTTAAGAATGACCTAGAGGGTATAACTATATCAGGCGAAAGTCGTGCAACTAATGCTTACGCTGATGATGTTGACGTACTTGTAAGAAGTTCAGAGGATGTAGAAATACTGACGGAACTCGTTCGGCTCTACTGCAGTGCTACAGGAGCCAGAATAAATGAGACAAAGAGCTCGTTCTTAAATCTTAACGGTTTTACAAATGTTAGACTAGAGTGGGCGCAATCAGTGGACCATCACACAACCTTAGGTATCACATTTTACAGAGATCCTTTACAGACCATAACTATCAATTGGAGGAAGACATCAGCGAATATTCGAAGTGCCCTCATACTAAACCGAATTAGACATTTAAACCTGATTCAGAAAATTAAAATCATAAACAGTGCTGTTCTCTCGAAGGCAATATACGTGGGACAAATATTCCCCATAACAATAGACATATCGAAAAAGATCATGACTAGACTTTGCCGATATATTTGGCAAGATGAGATCTTTAGGGTGGCCGTCACTACGATAACACTGAAGCCTGAAGATGGAGGCCTAGGACTCACTGACATCCGTCGTAAGGCTACAGCACTTTTCATCAAACGAACTCTTCAGATTGTAGAAGCTTATCCAAACAGTGTCACATCCGGCCTATTTAATGCCGTAAAACCCGAAAGCTTGCAACCACCTGTCAATATAAACAGAATACATTACAAGTTGAAGCACATTCGGTGCTTCTACCAAGAGATAAGTTACCTGCATAGTATCATGGAAGATAAACGTAAACGAACCTTCAAGTACATAATGGACCATCTTAGAACGAAAAAAAATCGAAATAAAATGGAACAAATGAATCCAAATCAAAATTGGAAGTCCATTTGTAAAACATTCATAATAAAATATTACCTTCAGATGTGCAGACAGCATGGTATAAGGTCGTAAATAATATCATCTGTACAAATGACAGACTGTGTAATATTGGGAAAAGCAATACCAACGTCTGTCAGAAATGTCCAGCGGCAGACACCATAAAACACCGTTTTGTCTGTGAAGGAAACAAAAATATTTGGGATGATGTGAAGAAACAGATTTCCTTTATAAAAGGCACTGATGGTAGAGAAATCACAATAAATGATATACTTCTACCACAAAATGTCTTTTCTCCCGAACAGAAGAATAATGCTATTGTGTGGCTGACTGGCCATTACATCAACTATGTCGTTCACAACAGAGGCGAAGATAATATTCTGGAATATGAACAGTATTTACATACAGAATATTACAAAGAACATAGGAGGAAAAGCCATCAAAAACGCTTTGGAAATAGATTAAATGCGTTGTTTGAGAGACAGGGTGTGGGATAAGGTAAAATAATGAATACATGCTAAAGTAGGGGACAGCTACTGAGGGTGAAGTACGGTGGGGACTTGGTGGGCACCGCGGCCGCTACGGTAGCCGTGAAGGCCTCAGCAGAACCCTGAAACGGCAATGCAGCTACCGAAAAACGTAACTTGACATAAATACATGGCGAGTAACTCAATTTGTCGACAAAATGTCCGATCAAGTATCAGGCTCAGGAAAATACGTTAAGATTGAAAGACAAAATATTTGGAAATTAGATATCAGTAGCAATTACTATATTTACATTTGAGGAACTACATTTTCTTTTATGAATCAACAATTGGGAAATTTATTTTGTTGTTCAGTAAGCCACTGAAGAGGCATTTCTTTATTTAACATACATATCCTCTAACAAACCGTAGCAAAGAAGCTAGCCGAAGAAGGCGAAAAAGGTGAGAGCATGGATGGGCTGTAAGGGGAGAAGGGAGGCCAAAAAAAAAAAAAAAAAAAAAAAAAAAAAAAAAAAAAAAAAAAAAAAAAAAAAAAAAAACTGCCGGAGAAAAACAATAAAAAAAATAAAAAAATAAAAAAAGTTGCGCAGTGGTAGAGTGCCTAGTAAAGCACTGTGGTGTTCAAACCAATCTTCGGATTGTTGACTGCTTTACCCTTTCATGAAGTGGAACGAACATGTAAGGACAGTTGTGAGTAAGGCGGACAGCCGACTTCGGTTTATTGGGAGAATTTTGGGAAGATGTACTTCATCTGTAAAGGAGATCGCGTATAAAACGCTTGTACGATCACGTCTTGAGTATTGCTCAAGTGTTTGAGACCCGCAGGAGATCAGTTTACAGGAAGACATGGAAGCAGTTCAGAGGCGAGCAGCTACGTTCGTTACTGGTAGGTCTGACCAATGTGCGAGTGTCACAGAAATGCTCCGGGAACTCAAATAGGAATCGCTGGAGGAAAGACAACGTTCTTTTCGATAAATTCTGTTAAGGACATTTAGAGGGCCGGAATGTGAAGCTGACTGTTCGCAGGCATCAAAAATAGCAAATAGCAAATAGTGTAAACCTATCGGACCAAACTGCGTGGTCATCAGTCCGTAGCTTACAAACTACTTAAACCTAGGTCAACTAACCTAAGGACAAACACACACACCCATGCCCCAGGGAGGACTCGAACCTCCACGGCGAGCAACCGCGCGCTCCGCAGCGAGACGCTTTAGACCGCCTGGCTACTGCACCGCGGCGATCGCAGGCATCATGACAACCAAAACGGCGTCCAGTTCCTTGGTGGAATAATGAATGCTGTTCTGCCATGAGGATCAGACTGGCAGCTTTGCATCGGTTCAAGGTACGCCGACTGCAGAAAACCTCGCATACTTTCGGGTGGCAAGGGCCAAGTGTCGGCGGATTATTTGAGAGAGCAAGAAGAGGTCGTGGCAACAATTCCTAAATTCCATTAACCGTTCAACTTAGAGTTACATTGTATGGGAGGCCCCTAGGAGGATATCAGGGAGAAGTAGCAGGTGTTCAGAAGCTGCTGTGATGGGTAATGGTAGTCTCCAGACCAACCCACGAGACATTGCCCAGACCATGGCGGCCTGTTTTGCTACAGTAACTGCCATCACCAGTTACAATCTAGCTTTCAAGGGAAACCGGGTGGCTGCTGAGAGGGGAATTTTGGACTTCTGGTCCAGCAATGATGAACAGTATAACTGCCCCTATTCCATGTGGGAGCTGAACTCTGCACTGTCTGTGGCCTGTGACACATCCCCAGGTCACGATGGTATCCATTACAGCATGTTACAACACCTCACAAGGTGGAACAAAGAAATCCTCCTCAATCTTTTTAATTTTATCTGGGCGTCCCTGACTAATGGAGAGAGGCCATTTTAATTCCTATTTTAAAACCCGGGAAGACCGCACCAACCCAAATAGTTATCATAGTGTTGCTAGCTGCATGGGAAAGACCTTAGAGCCGATGATTAACTGCCGCCTTGTCTGGATGCTGGAATCCAGGTAGCTTCTCAGGCTCTTTCATTGAGGTTTCAGGAGATATCACTCCACCTGGCCTTCCTGGAAGCGGCTATACAACAGGCCGTCAACACCTTTTGGGTATATTTTTTGATCTTGAAAAGACATATGATACTACTTGGCGACATTTTATCCGTAGGCAGCTCCACGAATGGCGTTTTCGTGGTTGTCTTCCCCGTTTTATTCAGTTCTTCCTTTCCCTTCGTGACGCCCTCTCTGATTGATTTGAGCAGGAGAATGGATTCTCTCAAGGTAGCGTTTTAAGTGTGACATTGTTTGCTATAGCAATCAACAGTATTACTTCTGTCGTGAAAAGTCCTGTCCAGGGTTCCTTTTTTGTGGATGACTTCTCTGTTTATTGCTCTTCGTCCAAACTGGTAACGACTACATGTCAGTTGCAGTTAACTCTTGGGCGGTTGGATGAATGGGCAGGGACGAATGGTTTTAAGTTTTCAACCGAGAAGTCTCTGTGTGTTCTTTTCAACTGCTGATGTACTGTTTTTAATATACCTGAACTGCAGATGAAGGGCTCTATTCTGCATTTTAAAGACACAGTGAGGTTTCTGGGCCTCACGTTCAATTCTAAACTCACATCGTTGCCCCACCTTAAGGACTTGAAGACACGGTGCCTCAAAGCAGTGGCGATTTTAAAGTGTCTTAGCCACGCTTCTTGGGGAGCAGACAGAACTTGTTTGATCCAGTTTTACAGAACCTTTGTGCGGTCTTATCTCAATTTTGGGTGTGCAGTGTATGGTCTGCACACCCCTCTTATTTAAAGATGTTGGACGTGGTACACTACGCAGAGATTCGGCTGGCCACTGGGTGATTTAAGACGAGCACCATACTAAGTCTTTGTGCTGAGTCTGTGGAGCCGCCAATGCACATCAAGCGACGGCTACTCATGGTGTGCCAGGCATATAAAAAGCTGTCCACAAATTTCACACCGCCTCCGATGGAAAGGCTCTTTCATACTTGACAAAGAACGACAAGACCATACGAGATTCGCACAAAGGATTTCCTTTTAGAAATGGAAGTGGCTGATTTTAATGTTTTACATAGAGGTTGGGGCAGGGTCCACCCTTGGACTCCCCAGAGGCCCAGGATTATTTTAGACCTGGCGAGTTTTAGCAAGGAACAAACTTGGGATTTTACTTATCAGTCGTTGTTTTTGTTTTAGATAGCATCACGATTTCACAGTTGTGCACTCTGATGGATCTTTCCTTCTGCTAACTCCTTGTCAAACTCTCACAACCAACCCTTATCTAGTTCTACTGTTACTCCTATGCTTGTGTTCCCGGCCCCAACAGCAGCCAGTAACATCAAACCACAAGGCAGGACCCTTGAGGTATCTACACACGTCCATCCAGAAGACATCACTATTCTGACAGTGGTAGTAAAGGGTACTACGGTTTACATGCTCCTAATGGTGACAGGCGACGATGATCCCACGGCCCCCATGTCCCAATGTGTAGTGCAACGCTATGTGTCATCTGCAAGTGCTGCACATGGCTCACTTTGAGCATTTGCGCGTGCATTGGGTAAAGTGTTGCTGCGTTTTCCCTGTGCCAGACGCACGCACTCTTTTCCTCACTCCAGAACCGGCTGCCCCCTCTGCCGACCTTCCAGTTAAGAGGATTACGTCGTCGCCTGGCCGTTATCACAGACAAATAAATACAAACGGGAAACCTCCGTAAGGGCCTGGTCCTACGCTCTGGGGTGTGGGGAGGGAGGTTTTTCCAGCAGTTCCGTAAGATGTCCCATGATGGCGCTGCGGTCAGAAGCAGCCCTTTAAACTAGCCAGAGCAGGCAGCAGGTAGCGAATGCCCCCACCACCACCTCCCCTCAAACGCCCCCACGCCGGACACAGCTGTGGCCTCGTGGCAGGCGGCACAAGCTCTCCCCTCAGTCTCCCCTCCACGCTACCCTCTGACGTGCGAGAGGCACCCTAAGTCAGCGATCCGCCTGACACCTGCTAGCATCTTACGGAACTACGAGGGGAGTGTAGGACCATGGTTTAGGGGAGGCTGCTCCTCTGTATATGTTACTCTGTGCCGTTATTCACACTTTCGTCACATCCCCTGCCTGACGACGCCGAGGAGCTGCTTGTGTCTTTCATTATGGAAGACCTCAAAATGGTACTCCAACCTGTTAATTGTTTATTAGAGTACTGTACTTCAGCTATACCATTTCTGTGGTTGCTCAAGGCAGTGGTGAGCGAGCTATTTTGAGCTGTAAGAAGCTGTGACTTCAGTCGTGGCTCATTTAACATGCAGAGGGAGCATAGCAATATGGTGTTGTATTGGCTGGCCATTAGTTTTTTACTGGAAAGGTTTCAAATCAGTACCGAAGTGAAGTCCTCTTGCACCATCAGAAGTGCGCATTGAGGAATGTGAGACACTTTTTCGGCAGGTAAAGCTACCCTCCCAGCTACCTGGATGCTTCCGGGGGTCAGCGTTGTTGGTGAAGACAATGCTTTACCGTTAAAGCGACTGGCGCCACTTTGTCGAGTGTTGAGTATTCTTTCGTAGCACCCAAGGAATGGTCTTAGCATTTGCGAATTTCTTTAGGTAAGTGGCGACGGACGGCCACACGTTTTATGGCAAGGGATGACTCCATGTTATCTTTGTGTCCCAAACTCTTGGCAGAGGGTAGCTTGGTTTACAGCATAATAAATGGCAGGATACTGCATGCGCAGTTCCCTGCGAGGAAAGAGTGTCTGGCTAAGCTTGTGTCCGGTGTCCACGTTAATAAAAATTGGTGCCAAGACGATGCTGATAGATAATTTCACAGATGTTTTGGGGGAAAAGTCTGGGCTATGTGACTTTGCGTTTGAAATTTGCAGTCAGGCGCGGAGTCTAGGGTGCAGCCTGCAGCTAGGTCTGCAATTGGCTGTGTGTTTTCTATACGATAGATCAAACGATCCATCAACTGGCTGAGTATTGTCATTGGACAGCCCATTAAAGGTTTGGTAAGATTGGCTTCTTAGGTGTGAAGGCTGTGGCCGCCGATAGTTGGCGTGTGCAGCTCGGTGGTGTGGAATGGAGATGAGGGGAGTCTTTTGAGAGATACTGTTGAATATGTTTCAAATGTTTGTTAAGCTTATGAGACTTAACTGCGGGGTCATCAGTCCCTAATCTTACAAGCTACTTATAAACAATCTTATACTAAAAACAACACAAACATCCATGCCCAAGAAAGGATTCGAACCCCCGACAGGGAACAGCCTCGTGCATCGGAGCATAGTGCCTCAATGTGCTCGGCCACTCCGCCGCCGCTGAGTACAGTTCACTTTGGGTTTTAGACACCACACTGGGCGGTACACTTTGTGGAGACTCCATCTAGTAGTCATACAGGAACTCTTGTGGCAGATGCAGCAGTGTCTGGACTTGCATTTTGAGTTGCGGGTTTGCTTGTGGCAATCACACTCGATTTTAGATCTTAATGGCTACACCATCTGCGGTCATGCAGAGTAACTTAAATACTGTACCGTAAATGCTACGTAGGACGAAGCTATTGATTTCGCGAATGGGATCCACAGCCTCCTGCTCCAGTCTGCTGACATACATGCTGCTGCTGCTGCTGCCACTGCTACTGCAAGATAAACTTCGCTGTGCGTGGTAAAGTATCAGCTGTTCTACCCCACTGCCTTATTAAGGTTCAAGAACTCAGTTCAGGATAGGATATTAATTGATTGTGTTTGCCTTTGATCTTCTCCTGTCAGATTAGTATAATATTAATGAGTAAGTCAGTTTCTTATTCAATTTCTTTGAATGGTAGGATCTCCAAAAATACAGCCAGTCATTTATTTCATTTTGTATAATATTAGTCTCTTTCATTTTTTGTAAAGTTATACGACAATTTATTTCATATTATGATATTGTATTTTGACACTTGGTAACCTAATATTGTAAATGGTTAGGTTATACCTTTGAATTTTGGAATACAATCTGAATTTATTGCATTTATTGAATACCATCATTTAACAACCCCAATCACTATTTTGGAGGGGAATATAAATGTTTGCTTATATTATATAAAAGGGAAAGATACCGGTAGGTAATAAGCAGCTTTATTCTTCTCTTAATCAGTTTTGTGCCCCCTCCATGCTTGCATCTTGGCAGTCATCCGTCTCATCAGACAGTACAGTACAGTAATACTAGATATGTTATGCACATGATTCCAGTAATGCGGATGATGATGATGATGATGATGATGATGATGATGATGAAGATGAATGGAGCAGTGGCGTAACTAGGACTTGGCTTTGGGGAGGGGGGGGGGGGGATAGATCTGCTTGACGAGCAAAATTTTAGTCAGTTTCCAGACAGACTACCAACTACCACTCCCGTTGAAGAAACTAATTCACTCCCATCCAATGAAAGCTTATGGTAAAACACCCCAAGTTTCCAATCTTTACCTTTACCAGATTGCTGTTATACGATTTCTTTTTTCTTCTCTCTCTCTCTCTCTCTCTCTCTCTCTCTCTCTCTCTCTCTCTCTCTCTCTCTCTTAGTTATGCCACTGGAATGGAGGGCACTTAACAGCGAGGTTTTCAGCGCCCGAGCATAATGTAGCTGAGGTGAGTGTTAGAAAAGTCCTTTACAAGATAAGGAGAACACAATAAAAAATGCAGGATTCAACAAATTGAAACAAAACCTGCCTGCAGCATGAAACAAGGAACATAAGTCAAGTGCCAACATCGTAATTTTGTCTGAAAGGTAGAATGTGGATGAAGAAGGTATAATGACATTGCAGAGGACAAAAGCTGACTGGCTGCAGGAAGGAAGAATCTATAATACCGGTACACTAAAATCTCCAGCCTATACGCTTACGCCAGAGTCCAGAAATTCCGCAAAATTTTAAAAGGTTTTAACACACTCGCCCATAATCACCCAAAATATGTGGGAAATCTGCACCAAGATCCGCCTCTATTCTCTGTGCCTGGTATAAGGTAAATTCTATTAAAATGTGGCGTACAGTAATATTGGTGAGCTCCTCTCGTTGTAGGAGGAATCCGTGTATAAGGGGACAATGCCCGATTTGGAGGTGGGTAATGGCGACCTCATCCCGCCTGAGGGGCCGGCAGGAGGATCGCCACGGACGGGTAGTGGGCTTCAGCAAACGCAACTTGTTATCAGTTACTGACTGCCATTCCTCCTCCCACAACTGCAGGGACCTCAGCCGCAACAAGGAAGTGACATCCTGCAGATGAATAGGGCACCGTGCCACAACGCTCTCTCTGCAGGCCTGTTTGGCCGCCCGATCGGCTTCTTCGTTTACCGGTACCCAGAATTCCAGCAAGTCCCGGCACTCAACAAAATGTGACCTGCTTCCCTCAATGGTGAAGCAAGGACAAAGCGTCCTGGGTGTCTTGCAATAATATCACAACTGGATATAGCTGACATAGCGATTGAAGGACACTAGAGAGTCGGAGCAGAGAGAAACCATTTACCCCAGTCTCTTCTGATCTGTTCCAGTGCCTTAAGAATCGTATAAAGCTCTGCTGAGAAAATCGAATAATGCGCAGGAAGACGAATCCAGATGACATGATCAGGGAAAAAGACAGAGCATCCAACAGAATCATTTTATTTCGAACCGTCAGTGTACACCATTGTATAAGTGTGATGCATATTTAAATATTGAAAAACACAGTCCGAAAGGTAAAATGTAAAGGTTTCATCTTCCGTAAAAATCGTGAGATCTAAAACAAGTCGGGACGTCCGAAGAAGCCAAGGTGGAAATCTTTCCCAATCTCAACGTTAAACATTGAGATCTGCCACTTCCATATCTAAAAGGCAATCCCTTGTGTGGATCCCATATGGCCTCGTAGTCCGTTCCCGATTATTAAAAAGCCTTCCAACGGAGGATTAGCAACGGTGTGGTATGTAGATGTGAAGGATATGGACAGCGTTTTGTATACCTGGCACACCATGAGCAGCAGTCGCCAGTCACGGTCTGCACGGCCACTACGGTCGGGGGTTCGAATCCCCCCTCGGGCATGGATATTTGTGCCGTCCTAGTTCGTAAGTAGTTCATAAGTAGTTTGTAAGTTTAGGGACTGATAACCCCTCAGTTAAGTCCCTTAAGCTTAACAAACATTTGAACATTTGAGCAGCAGTCGCCTGATATTTAGTGATGGCTTGGCAGCCTCAGCACAGAGGCTTGGTATGGGGCTAGTTCAGAATGCCCCATTGGCCACCCGTATTCTTGGATGGTGAACTGTGTCCAGCATATTTAAATAGGATGGCCATGCAGACCCATAAATCTTGCACCAATAATCACGCCACAATCACACAAAGGCTCCATAAAATCGGAGCAGGCAAGTCCTGTCTGCTCCCCATGACATATGGCTAATACGTTTTAAAACGCTTAGTGCTTTGAGGCACCATCATTTCATATCTTTCAAGTGTGGCAGCCATGAAAGTTTCGTGTCAGATTTGAGGCCCAGAAACCTCACTGTGTCTTTAAAACGTAAACCAGCGTCCCTCATTCACAGTTCAGGCAAATTGAAAATGGAATGAGTACGGTTAAGAACAGATACTGCACAGACTTCTTGGTTGTAAACTTAGAGCCAGTCTTCTCTGCCCATTCATCCAAATGTCGAAGTGTTAGTTGCAACTGAAGTGTTGTCATTGATAAGCTGGATGAAGAGCAAAAGAGAGAGAAGTCATCAACAAATAAGGAACACTTAACAGGAAATTTAACAATGGACATAATACTGTTAATAGCTATGGCAAACAAAGTCACACTTAAAACACTACCCTGAGGGACTCCGTTCTCCTATTACAAACGATAAGAAAGGGTGTCAGCGATTCTGTATCTAAAATAGCGCAGAGAAAGAAAGGAATCCATAAATGAGGGAAGGCATCCACGAAAACCCAATTTTTAGAGCTGTCTGAGAATAAGATGCTGCCAAGTAGTGTCGTAGGCCTTCTCGATGTCAAAAAATATAACCACAGGGTGATGCCTTTGTAAGAAAGCCTGTTGTGTCACTACCTCCAGGAAGGCTAGTTTATCGAAGGTGCAATATCTCCTGAAACCACACTGCAAGCGACTAAGGAGCCGCCTGGATTCTAACATCCAGACAAGGTGGCAGTTGACCATCCGCTCCAAGGGCTTTCCCACACAGCTACTGAGGGAAACACTATGATAGCTACTCGGTCGTGTGGAGTCTTTTGCAGGCTTTAAAAGAGGAATCATTTGCACCTCACACCAGGAGTCAGGAAAGTGACCCAACTGCCAAACTTCATCGAAGAGTGCGAGGAGAATTTCTTTATTTTGGCTGGTAAGGTGCTACAGCCTCTCCGGGGGACACCACGTTGATGAAGCACTGTCCGTGCAGGTGGAGAGGCTAGCGTATCCGTGTGAAGCAGAGGGCTATACCGAAGGTAGAGAACCTACTGCTGGAAAGGCCTCAGCTGATGGATCAGACCAAGCGTGTCCCACAACGTCCCGTCTTCCTTATCCTCTCCCAGTCCTTTCCCAACCCAAGGTGTGATGCAATCCGTGCCGAGAGGTGCGTGGCACATGGGTGGATGTGTCTCGAATGGAGCCTCAGGGATACCGGGCGACCTCCCTGAGTAAGTAGCCTTGCACCGCGCGGGGTTATCGTGGTGTGGACCATATAAATCCCCAAGTCTCGTGGGACTAAGATGAACACAGAGAAAGAAAGTATTTTAAAAGAATCTAAGGGGGCAATCTGAGACCTCAGATACTCAGACATCGGGATCAGGACGATGGAGTGCACTCCTACTTGTGAATCAGGGTCTAGACCTGAGCAAGAAGTGGGAACTGTAACAGAGAAGTTGGACCAGATTAGGATTAAGACCTTGTCTGCGGCTCAGACGAGGAAACTTATCAAGGAACAGGAGCAAAAAGAAGGAAAAGAATGGCTTCCTAAGCATAAGTGGAGGGAATCAAAAGGGCTTGAGCCTAAGACCTCCAAAAAGAAACTGCCTCAGGTCGAAGGGGATACACAGACCCCCTCTACGTCAAAGACTGGTGGCAAGAGGGTTAGGGAGGAATCTAAGACTCCCTCCTCTCTGGACAAGCGTAATCCTAAAGGGCTGAGGCAGGAAATAGGGAAACAGATCTATAGTACTGCAGTCTCGGTCTTTAGAATGGTGGTTGTCCAAGAAGGATACCCACTGGTGAGCATCACCTCGCAGCAGGAGGAGCTCGTGCAGATGGCCCTCTTTGAAGAGATTGGGGGGACGCTGGTCCAGGACCCAAATTCAGGAAGGTCTATCTAGATCGCAGTGCCCTCATTTTTGTCTGCGAGGGGGAGCACACAGCAGAATGGTTTAAGGACAAGGTGCCCATGATATCCCCGTGGGAGCATGCGAAGCTGCTGGCCAAGCCAGCAACTGAACTCCTGAAGACCACAAAGGTATCAATATGGGTACCAAAGATCCTTAAGTATGTCCGTCCAAAGACTCTGTTCGAGAAAATAAGGGTCCAGAACCCAAAAGTCTCGACAGATGATTGGAGGGTAATTAACCAAACGGTCGTTCCGGAAGGACGAACCCTGGTGGTGGAGGTCGGAGAGAAATCCCTGAAGGCAATGTGAGAGCAAGGCCTGAAACTGTTTTTAGGGTTCTCGCAGGTCGCTGTCAGGGTAATCAAAGACCTTAAAGGCAATAATGGCAACAAGATGGGGACTGGAAGTGCTGCAGATAAACCTGCAGCACAGTAAAGGGGCCACTGCTGCCCTGAGCCGTCGCCTGGGGAGACAGGAGGTGGACGTGGCCCCGATACAAGAACCCTATTTATACAAATGGGGTGTATCAGGCCTTGGTGGTACTGGAGGTAAGCTGAATTATGCTAGAAATCTAAAAAACTCCAGAACATGCATTTATGTTAGAAATGGAATACCTTTCATAACAATGATGGATTTTTGTTCCAGGGACTTGGTGACCTTCAGGATGCAGCAACGCGATGAAGGTATCAAGAGGGAAATTGTTTTGGCCTCAGCATACCTTCCTTACGAAGACAGCTCTCCTCCTCCTTTAGAAGTGAGGAGACTGACGGAAGCCTGCCATCAGCAAGGTGACGACCTGTTGGTGGGATGTGATGCCAATGCCCACAATCTCTCGTGGGGCAGCAAGGACACCAACAGTAGAGGTGAGCACCTTCTTGAATTTCTCCTATCTAACAACTTGGAGATCCTGAATAGGGGTGATGAACCTACATTCAGGAATAGTAGAAGGGAAGAAGTAATTGAGATAACTTTTGGTTCCATGATGATGGGAAGTTATGTCAAACAGTGGCATGTGGTCCTGGAGCCATCCTCATCAGATCACATGTATACTAAATTCAAGGTTGAAATGGGAACCAGACAGACTATGACCTATAGGAACCCAGGAAAACGGACTGGGAGACATATAGGAGAGCCCTTGACTTCGGAGTATTGGAAATTAAAACTTCGATAAGGAATCCAGCAGAGTTTGAGGAAGTAGCAGAGGCCATAACCTCTGCTATAGTGACCTCATACCAGGACAACTGCTCAATCACCAAGAAGTGCACAGATACAAGTGTGCCTTGTTGGAATAATAACCTGGAAATGCAAAGGAAACAGGTACAAAGACTGTTTAACCTTGCAAGGCGCAAAGGACAATGGGCAAAATATCGTGAGGCCCTTGTCAATTACAACCTTGCCATCAGACGGGCAAAGGAGACATCCTGAAAGTATTTTGTGAGGAAGTGGAGGGCACGGCTGCTCAAGCGAGACTTCGTAAAATCCTCACTAGGGTACCAACTCATCCAGGAGGAACATTGAGGAAGGAGGATGGGGAGTATACAAAGACAGCACATGAAACTGGTAATCAACACCACTATGGGTTGCCCGCAAAGAGGAGTTCTTTCCCCTTTATTGTGGAATCTAGTGGTGAATGATCTCATTGGAGAATTAAACTCTAGGCAGTACTTTTGCCAAAGATATGCAGATGATCTTGTCATAGTAATAATTGGCAAATTTGCTGACACAGTGAAGAATATGGCACAAGGTGCATTGGACATTGTGCAAGACTGGTGCAGAAAACAGAATCTGGGGGTAGCCCTAAGAAGACTGGATATGCTCCCATTACACCTTTGGGTCAAGATGGAGGCAGCAATGGTGCATACAGACTCAAATCTGGCAACAACTGGAACTCTTCGGGATATCCAGAATAACACACTGAAATAGTGAGTGAGGTAAATATAGGAAAGGTTGGGGAAATGCCAGCCGACTATATTATAACCCCATACTGCTTCAACAAGCCTTTCAGTATAACAATTGGAAGTAGGGAGCAGTGGGAGAAAATAGTTCGACACCGTACGGGGGATATTGTCTGGTTCACTGATGGGTCGAATTCAGACCAAGGCGTTGGGGCCGGGGTATACGGGGTGCAGCCAAGACTGGAGGGCGTCACCTCTCTAGGGAAACTGGCCTCAGTATTCCAGGCCGAAATCACTGCCATCAGGGCATGTGTGGAGGAGAATTTGCGTAGGTGCTACAAAGATCGTAGCATCTATATCTATTCAGACAGCAAGGCAGCTCCTGCAACAAGGTCTAAAATTGTTGCAGAATGTCACAGGGTTCTGGTGGAGCTAGGGGAAAGCAATAGAGTAAACCTATTGTGGGTCCCTGGCCACTCGGGGATCAGTGGCAACGAACATGCCGACAGATTAGACAGGATGGGGGCAGAGTCTCCATATATTGGACCGGAACCTGTCCTAACAATCACCAAGGCAGTGATCAAATCGGAGCTACGTAACTGGCTCAGAAGACAGCACGTAGAATATTGGACCAAAGTCCATCAACAAAAACATGGCAAGGTAATGATGCCAAAGCCATGTTTTAAAAGAAGCTCTGCAATCCTGGGCCTGAACAGGAGAGAGATTAGACTCATGGTTGGATTGCTGACAGGCCATGGGAATTTCAAAAAACACCTACATACAATGGGAATAACAGAAGAGGACCCTAAATGCAGGATCTGTGATGACGGTGATGAAACTGCATCACATCTAATCTTCAAATGCATTGCATTGGAGAGTAAAAGGCACAGAACATTTGGGACATCCAGACTCGAAGAAATTGTGTCTAATAAAGAACTGGTAAAGGGACTCCTTGCACTGTTCAAGGGCATTGGTTGGCTTTACTAGATATACAAGGAGTGATATCGCACAATAAACTTAGTTTCGGTGCGGGCAGTGGTGGGTTGGACCAAGACTGTTTTGGCTTCCTGGAAAAATCAACTCAAGGTGCTACAGCATGCTGTAATGTATCCTGTCATAACCGGGGCATGAGTCACAAGTTGAACATAGTGCAGAATCGAGCTCCCACATAGAAAAGGTGCATTTGTAATCTTCATCAATGGTGGACTTCAAGTCCAAACTACCCCTCTCTACAGACAACCTGGGACATCTGAAAGCAGGAGTCTGAGAGGCAGTAGAAGTGACTGCAGCGAAATGTTCCGCCATAGTCTGTGCAATCACTCGTGGGTTCGTTATGAGGGTGCCATTTTCCATTACAGCAGCAATTGGGTGCCTTCCTCCTCTCCCCGATATTCACCATACTTGTGAACTTTTGGTGGAACGATTAATGGTATTGAGGAACTGTTGCCATTGTCGTTTCTTGATCTCCCAAATGGTTTGCCGACACCTTGCCCTCGCCACCTGAAAGGCTGCGAGGTTCTCCGCAGTTGGCAGGCTTTTGGGCTTATGCAGAGCTGCACGCCGCATCCTTATTGCAGAGCGTCATTCATCACTCCACCATAGGATGGAGTGCCTTCTCGGTTGACCTTAAGACTCAGGAATAGAAGCTGCAGCGGCGTGGTGGATTGTTTGGGTAACATGGTCCGCCCATTCCTGAACACTAACACGACAATCGAATTCAGCCAGTCTGCGCTAAACGGTCCAGTCCACTCTGCTAAGCACCCATCGTGGCAGTAGTCTAACGGGCTCCATTTCATCAGGCTGGTGGACCCAGACTGGAAAGTGATCACTTCTGTGAAGATCAGCATCTACTTGCCATTGAATCGTAGGGGCAAGGGCTGGAGAGCAAAGCATGAGGTTTATAGAAGGGAAACGACCCTGATGCAGTACAGAAGTGTGTGGGCTTTTATGTCTTAAGTAAATGGACAGATGATGTCAGGAGAAGCCCCTGGGGCAGATAGTTTCAGACCACCACGAAGCATAATAGGGTGGGGGAGCTGTGTGAGGTGGTCATGAAGGGCTTCCTCATCAAATGGCACAGGCAGAATATCGATGATGTATTTGAACACACATACTGCAATTGCTTGTAAGGGGGTTTGAATGGGGAGTAAGGATGAGTGACAGGCTGTGTCTACAAAAACAGCCACTCTGCCTTTAGCTCTCTCACCACTAAGGTCGTCCTTTCTATATACACCATAACCACGTATCTCATGGTTGGATAAGATCTTAAAATTCGTCACTTTTATACATATACATGGTGGTCTGCCCTGAATTAATAAATGAAGTTCCTCCATATGGGCCCTTTAAGTTCCACTGAATTATTGGAGCAATCTATTACGGGGGGGTTGTACTTTCACCTTCTCTTTTCACTGAGGCAGGGATACTGAACTAGGTGGATGCTCAGTATTGAGGCAAGAAATTTGCCCCTGAGGGATATCCAGTTCCATAAGCTCTAGGGCAGATTCAGAGGGGAGGACAGGTATAATGACCTCTGTGTAATCTGATGGTCTATTACCTGCTTTAACCTGAACCTCACTTTGTCCTCGTCTTTTACAGCTTAGCAGTCTTTACAGTGGAGACAGCGCCAATAGAGTGGGCTGTGCTGAACTTTTGAATAGCCACCGGCTTGGAAGGGGGCAGTATCGGGGCAGCGACCTCTGCTGAAGAGCGTGCTGAAAGCTCTTCAATAATGACAACAGTAGCTTTGTCAGATGAACGTTGTAAGTCTTCAGACACTGTAACAGCTGCAGTGTTGCAAGTGCACTCGCAGGTACAGGTGTTGGTACTGACCTTGGTTTACGTAGCAACAATGGCCTTGGAAGCCAACTTTTGAACAACTGCAGTGAAAGATGTAACAAAGGGAGAAGGCTGCATGGCCTTATAGATCATCTTGGCTTCACCATAGGAAATTCGCATTGTCATCTTAATTTCCTGCACTTTCTTTTTCTCCAAGTACACACTGCATTCCCTGCTCCAAACTGGGTGTTCACCATAGCAGTTCACGCACTTTGGAGGTGGTGAAAAATCTACTCAAATGTTTGTATAGTCTATGGGACTTAACTAAGGGGTCATCAGTCCCTAAAGTTACAAACTACTTATGAACTAACTAAGACTAAGGACGCCACAAATATCCATGCCCGAGGGGGGATTCGAACCCCCGACCGTAGTGACAATCTACTCCATCATGTGCTGCCTTACTACATTTTTAGTAAGTGGCCTCACCGTTGCAACCAATGGTGGTAAGCCCAAAGTGCTGACAAAGCATCACATCGGGTTTGGGACATAGAGCTGGACTTTCAACCATAGGAAGCCTGCCTTGGAGTAATCGGAGTTTTGAGCTATTGAAGGTGAGGATGAAGGAGTCCATTTTCATTAACTCCCCACCCACCCTTTTCATTATGTTTGAAACATCTACAATGCCCTCCTTTGCCCACTCACCTTTTAGTTCTGTGATGGTCATTTCCACCACGTCCCTGCAAGTAACTATGCCTTTGCTGTAGTTTAGCATGTAACTCTCTCTCAATAGGAAATTCACCGAGGCATGTGGCGTTCTACAGGTTTGCTGCTTGCTGTGAATTATTGGTTTTCACCAATGATGTTCCATTGCGCAAGTGCTTAACTGATTTTAAGATGCCAGCAATATCTTCCAGACCCTTCTGAATGTAAAAAGGTGACACTTTTTCAGAGGTACCCCTTTCCGTCTGATAATCAAAAACACATTTTGTGTTCTTTAACTCTTAGGATTTTTATGTCACTTTCCACTTCTTTCACCTCTGACAATGTTGCTGATGTGAAAAATATCTAGTAGCACCGTGGTTCGGAACCCATGATAAACTGTAGGTCCCCCTATAACTGGCTGGGTAAGTCAGCTCGAAGGTCTGAGGAAGGCAACGGCATACCACCTCCAAGTAGAACCATGCCTAGTAAAGCACTGTGGTGTTGAAACCAATCTTCGAATTGTTGACTGCTTTCCTTAACCATTCCCACCTCGTTTCGAATGCGGACCTAAATCAGGACGACTGGCTACCCAAGCCCTCTTATTAGGTTGGGCGTTGGTACCCCTCAGTGGCACACCCATCCCACTAGGTGGTTTAAAATTACTCAATAGTTCCATTTTGGTCCCATGAGTAGCTAGAGAACTGAATGTCCGCCTATAGAGAGCCCCGTTTGCCTAAATTAGCCTTATACGATGGAGGTTCAGCAGTATCCCCAGAGGTTGCTGGCTAACAACTTTCACCTAAACAGCCATGCATCCCATCAGCACGTAGCACACTTTAGGATTGAGGGTGTTTTTTAATTATTTTTTTTATATATATATATATATATAGGGGTACTTGCTTCCTTGCGATCCGGGCAGTCAAGCCAAGATCCCCTTCCCTGGTACACACAATGTTCCACCGCCGTGCCACACAGTGGTTGCTGAAGCGTGATCAGAGGTTACGGTGTCAGAGGACTGGCGGCGCTTACCAGTCACCAGCTCAGGACTCTGGATTCGCCAAGCCCGTACCCAACAAGTTAATGCTGAGCTCCCCAAGGGAAGTAATTCGTAGAAAGGTATTTTGATTCAGTAACAGTTTGTCATATGGCATAACTGAACAGTAAACATTTAAACTCTTTCCTTCAAATGCCTCTGCAAAATATAAATATTTAGTAGTTGACACGGAGTGTAGGGCCAACGTCAACAGTAATGTCTGAAGAAAACACTCAGCATCTACGTGCTAAGCTCAAAAATTTCACATAACCTTGTTGTGCACCTGCTGAGATCATTTTGAAGGGGCAACGAAGGAGTTGGAGAAATTTGTCTATCCTATTATGAATAATGGAGGACTGTGCTGACATATCAGCCATAGCCTATGCTTCCCCTCCTGCTCTCGGACCTTACTAGAGTATGCTGTCATTTGCATCCTGATTGTTCAGTCCAAATGATACATAAATAGCACTAAAATAACAGTTGCATTCTGTAAAAGATACATTGTTACTCACTGTATACAGAAACAGTGTCTCCAGCTGTGACTACAAGGTGAAGGTTGGGAGGTTTGATAAGGAGGGGTAGGAAGGATGGTGAGTAGAAAAAGAGAGGAGTAGAGAAGAGGAGAAAGTCTAGTGGGTCCATCAACAGAGTAGCAAGCTGTGGAGTGCTGGGGTGGGAGGGAAGGAAGGTGATAAGTTGGATGACAAGGATTAGTGAATGTTGAGGTCAGGGGGGTTAAAGGAACATAGATAATAATGTAGAGAGAGTTCCCACCCAAACAGTTCAAAAACTTTGTTGCTGGTAGATAGGATCCAGATTGCATAGGCTGTGAAACAGTTATGTCTGACAGTATGTTCAGCTACTGGATGCTTAAGCTGTCTCTTGGCCACACTGTCAGTGGCCACTCATGCAGATAAGCAGCTTGCTAGTTTTTGTCTTTCACAGATAACTCGGCCAGGAGATACCTGTCATATGACCGTATTAGGTGAAGGATGTATGGTCAGGTGTTACATCTAATTTATTCAAGGATATGAGCCATGGGTAAGTTGTTGGGAGAAGAGGTGGAGTACGGATGGACAAGGATATTACGCAGGCTTGGGAAGTGACCCAGAAAAATACAGGTCTATATCATTGAAATCTGTTTGTAGTAGGATTTTGGAAAATATACTTTTTCACAGTGGTGATGAGCAAACCGAGAAAGCCAAGTTATCGATTCCCAAAAGTTCTCATGGTTCTTGAGAACCAAAGTTGGTTCTCTATTGTCAGTATTTGCTTTATGACGACACAAAATTGTTGACACAAACGATTGTACTCCTACATTGACCACCTCAAAGAGAATGACCAATTCACCCATAGTCATAAAAGATTCAGAAAGAATTGGTGTTTACTCACATAAAGTGACGAGTGCTATGGCATGAGTTCTCAAATAAATTCCCTATTTCTCAATTTCGAAATGCTTTTAATGCTACCTTGCAAGCAGCTGCTAATCAAATTGCATACTTATTGTTTCAGTTGTGCAATTGGATTTGTGATTTCCTCTTGGAAAGGACACAGAACATAATAATTGGCAGAAGTCAATTAGTTAAACAGAAGTGATATCTGGCGTTCTGCAGGGAAGTGTTATAGGGGACCCCACTGCTCCTTGTCTTTATAAAAGATTATGAAGACAAAGGTCAGCTATCTTACACTGTACATGGATGACACTGTCATTGATTGGTTAGTACCAGAAGATCAAACAACTGAAAAATGATATAGATAAGACATTTGTGTGGTTTAAAACTGGCAGTTGACCACAATCATCCATATGAGCACTAAAAGAAATCCATTGAACATCATTTACACGATAAATCTGTCAAATCTACAGGCCATAATTTCAACTAAATATCTAGGAATTAAAATTATGAATAACTTTAATTAGAAAGAACAGACAGAAAATATCATACACAAGGTGAACAAAAGGTAGATCACTTAGAAGATGCAACAGTCCTACTAAAGAAACTGCCTACACTATACTTGTCTGTCCTATTTTGATGTCTTGCTGGGCATTGTGGATCTTCACTAAATGGGACTGATTGAGGATATAGAGAACGTTCTGTAACAGGCTGCTTGTTTTGTATTATCGCGATACAGGGGATAGTGTGTCACAGAAATGATTCACAAGTTGGGGTGGAAGTCATTAAAAGTAAGGCACTATTCACTGTGGTGAGAGCTAATAGTGGAATGTTTTCATCAAGTTTCTCCTCTGAATGTGATCATATTTTGTTAGCACCCACCTACATAGGAAGACATGATCATCATAACAAAATAAGATAAATCAGATCAAAAATGTAAAGATATAGGTGTTCCTTTTTGGTGTGCACTATTAGAGAATGGAACGGCAGAGAGATAGTATGAAAACTATTCAATAAACGCTATGGTAGGCACTAAAATGTGATCTGCAGAGAAGAGTCCATCCCCTCCCAGTCTTAAGCTGCCCCCTTACCCTCAACACCCATTGCAAAGTGCTGCTTCAGTCAGTTGCTATTGCAGTCCACATACTGGTCTTGTGAGAGGGGTTGTGTGTTTGGGCTTTACTTTAGGTATGGCTACCTGAATGCAAGTGACAACTAACTTTTCCTCAGGTATCAGCACTAAGCACAGTTACTCATAAATGTAGACTGCAGAAAGTCTATATAACAACTGCCTTTATAAATATTAATTGAACATTTCCAAAATGTAATCTATAAATAATTGTCTTAATGTTCTTTAAAGTTTATCATTGTGTCAGGTAAAGACAAAAGTAATACCAAATTTTATTTTTCTGATCAGAGTTTAATGATTCGTTTGAATCATGTACACACACCTACAGTAATACAGATTATAAAATCATTCAATATAATTTTTTTCACAGCATTCTTCAGAAAATCCCTGATACATAATACAAATATAAGAAAATATATGACAAATGGTTGAAATTTTTGCAGCAGTATGATAAAACAAAAAAACAAATATGGACGGTACAAGACTCCTTAAACATAACATCTCAATACCTAGCAAAGCGCTACAGAAATATGGGCTACAGGCATTCAGTCATTCCAAATTTTTGAAAATAATCCTTTCTGCCTTTCTGGCAAAGCTACAATGCTAGCAATTACTTTATTTGCAACAGTGCTTCGAGGTTTTTTTTTAAAGCTCTGTTAAATTGGAATATCAAAGTGACTCAATAAGCTGTCAACATCCATTATTATACAGTTTAAAAAATGGCACTTACAAGCATATTACAAGTAATGCGACAGCTTGAACAATGTTAAAAATATTAAAAACATTTTGTACAAAAACTAATTTATTGCTATGTGAAATCTGAGAGAAGATATAGTTAATAACAGATGTTTTCACATTAATTTTTGTCTGATCACAATCATGAACTTTGTATGTATAAACCAAGATGACATTGACACAGAAACAACGTAACAACATACATAACTTAATGACTTTCAAACTGTTGGTTTAAAGTGTGAGATCTAATTAAACAGTTTTACAGGAAACAATGAGCAAAACATACTGGGATTGAGGTAGGAAAAACCTTGAGATTACAGTAATTTATCCTGTAACTCGTGCCTCTGACCCATCATACTATTACAGTTCTGTTCAATTCGCAACAGTTCTGCATTTCTTGGTTTCAAGCTTATCTGCAAAATCCACTGCAAATTCTACTTATACCATTGGTAGAGATTCTATCCTAAATTTGATTATTCTTGTATTGTTGGAGTTCAGCATAATTAATTCAAATTGTTTTTCAGTAACTAGCATACAATTCAATAGAATATTCAGCATTATTTTACAATTAACTACACTGAACTAAAAGTATCATTCATTTTAAATGCAAAACACTTATCTGTTCACTCAATTCTACACAGCTGTAAGTGGCTCACAGCCTAAAAATGAAACATTGTTGTGCCAATTCTTGCCAACTACAATGCAGTTTAATGCCATTTAAGTCTCTCAGGACAGAAAAATATTTAAAAAAATTCAAGAATATATAAATATAATACCTTACATTACTCTCATAAATGACTGGAAAAATTAAAAATGATAAAAACGTTATAATCTATAAAATTACTACTTTGGTATCACAATAAAAAGCGGTGAAATAATACTGCTACTATCATTTTGGTAAACAGTATAATTGACTAGATACTATGTTATGTATTAGATGGAAGAACTGCACTTCATATTTAAAAAGAGGAAAAACTAGTTGTATATGTAAAATGATAACCCGTGAAGTCTACTAAATAACTAACAATAAACAATTCTTTATTATGTAAAAGTTAAATATTAGCAAAACTTTGATGTTCTTGAATACTGTAACAAAATGTTAAGCAGTGGCTTTTAACCCTCTAAAAACTGCGTTCAGTACAGTCTCATTGGAGATCGCATGCGATATGGGGTACCACCTGTGTGACATTTACAGCTCAGTAGATAGTTTCTTACTGAATATATAAGTAAACAGTAAACAAATGCAGAGCTCAGGGAAAGAGTGAACCTGGGAATTCCTATAAACAGAAAGTGAGGCGGCTCACTCGCAACGAACATGTAATTCCATGAACCCTACAGTTGCAGCACTATGCCACCGCACAGTATCTAGAGAGTTAAAGTAGGCACTGCATAACTCATATGTGCTAACGTTTGGATGTCATTGCAGTTAACATCTTCAGGACCTAATTTTACATATGAACATTGAATTACAATTATTTCACATTGGCTTACACATTATGCACATTAATATATATAACAGTAACAGATAATGATATTTAAGTAATTCCGAAAAGTCTGACCATTATCAAAGCTTTGTGAGAAATTGACAATCCTTTTTTTACTCCCAGATTGACCATAATTTTAAATTACAAAAATAAATTTAATGTCTATAACACATTGTAGAACAGATTTCATTACGATAGTTCGTACATCATGAAAAAAATCACCAGTACAATTCTTACATATTTTAATGAATGTATTCAAGGCAAAGAAAATGGATGTGCTATTGATGACTTATCACATTTTAACAAGCTGAATCAGAGAAAACTGGCACCTACTTTTATGTGGCAAAAACAGATCCGATAACTTTTTTTGCAACAGCAGACAAAACACTACAGGTTCCCAAATGTTCACCAAGGTGATTAATTGAAAGTTTCCAATCAGCCTTTTGCATATTTACACACGGGCTATTATTATTATTAATGAAAGAAATTGACTGGCAAAATTGTTGTGCAATATTGTTTTCCAGTTTATGCATTTATTTAGTATTCCTTCAAATTTACTATGAACAATGTGTATTGAATTATTTGAAACATACATATATGAAATCATTCCTTACATAAATGGGTAAGACTGTAATTTTAAGTACTAAGAATTTTACTAATGACCTCTCACATTGTAAAGGCTATGAGCAAATTGTGTGTGCGTGCACTAGTTATCAAAGAAAATATATTAGCATATTACAATAAAGATTACTTCAGTTCTTGGCAATTGATAATTAGGATTCCTAGTGTTAAATGAGTGAGCCGCATGACCCCCCTCTTTCACACTTTTAGAATACAGCATATATATTCATCACTGCACGAGACATTACTTATACTTTTTACTGTCAAGAAATATTTATCAAATGCAAATAGTAAAATATTAATCTGTAACTCTTCTGTTAATCAGAAATGTTAAATTATGAATAATGTTTTCTTTATAATGCTCATTGAGCCTTCAACAAGTGGAACTTATCTGTTCAAACGGATTTTCATTCTCTCTTTGCTAGCAACTTGCATTATCTTCTTTTATAAACAGTTGTTGGAACTGTTAGCATAGGCTTCCGTGACCATTGTCACAAGCAATGAAATTATTCTAGGTGTGAGACCGCATGGTCAATCTTTAATAAAATGACCGACGTTTAGCCTACTGTTGCAAGTGGCCTCCTCCTTGGTACTTGACTGCTGAATGAGTGAAGGCTTGGTTCTTATATAAATGGTGCAAATAAAGGCAGAAGGATGAATGTTGTGCTTTCTTCATTTGTATATGCAATATTTCACACAATTGGTGAAAATCGCCATAACTGATAATGTTGTTAACATGGGGTCTTTTTCTTGCCATTGGTGATTGCATTATTTTATCTCATTGGTGGAAATAGACATCATCAATTGGCATTTGCATCATTCCTTGCCATTGACTGGAGTAGGCAAACAGAGGGAGTGGGGGCAACAGTTGTGGCACACCATTATTTACTAGTCAGCTGGTGTGGAGAATGGTGAATCAGCGCTCCATGTACATATGGCCACAGTTGTCCCCCGTAAGTCTGGGTGAGGAGTTGTTTTGCGCTCACTGTTGTCCTATAGTGTTGACACCACTGGCAGCCAGGACGCAAAAAGTCTGTACCCATCTTTATTCATGTTGGTGCTCTTATCTCTTGTTACTGGTTCCACACGTTGGCTTGATGCCTGCCCTCTGGAGAATTTTGCCTACATATTCAGTAACCCCTTGTACAAGTGGTAATGTGTAGTGCTTCTCGCTGGTCTTCCCTGCTGCCTTCATCCTTTGTGACATTGTTTTGTTTATCTCTCTCATCTCATAACAATGGACCACAAAGGTGGATCTGAGATGTAGTTCTGTCCTAAGGTGTTCCGTATTGCTGAGCCAATGGTCCCTCCTAGTTGAAGTGTGGATTTCTTCTGCAGATGCAGTAGACAAATTGAATAATACTGGTGTACACAAAATCAGTTGCAAGTGTGCTTTGGTATATCTAGGTGGGACCAGATGATCAATGAGAACAAGAATTTCAGAACATGAATGATATATCCAATTTGAATAGCACAAGTTAGAGTGAGAGACAACTGCAGCAGTATATACACAGAGCGCCAGCTAACCACCGCCTGCACCAGCTGACTAGTAAACAATGGCATGCCACAACTGCCGCCCACTCCCCCCATTCGCCTATTCGCCAATAGCGAGGACCAATACAAATGTCAATTTATGACATCTATTTCCACGAATTAAATTAAACAATGCAACCACCAATGAAGAGAGCCCAACATCCCTGCTCTTCCTCCTCAAACAATTATTTGTGCCATTATATAGGAAGCAAGTTTTTATTCATGTAGCAGTCATAAAAATACCCAGAAGAAGGCTATTGCAACAGTGGCTGAAATGCTGGTCTGTTTCTTGAAGATTGACTATGCAGCCTTTACACCCAGAAGAATTTTATCAATTTGTTACAGCTCATAAAAACCTTGGAATTGTATGTTCCAGATATCTTGTTCTTTTCTGATATAGCAGTGTCAGAAACACAAACACAGATAAGGAAATTAATAAATATAGAATTGGAGAAGGTTGGTTGTTCTTGCAGAATTTACACCTATATGATTGAAGTAGATAATGACACTTGCGGATATAAAACTGGTGACAACTACATTCTTTGTTCACTTTTACAAATATAATATACGACACAGAGGTTTCCTTGCTAGAATTTATGCATTATTCTGTTCAGTCTGCTGCATCAATAGTATTAATTTTTATAAAGTTTCAAAATGGCAATTGTTACATACAAGAGGAAATAACAAAACATAGGTAAATACGACATGGCTATTAGTAACTCTGTGGTTACAATTATAAATTATTATAATAATACTGTGAGCATTATGGTACAGTGCCTAAAAGCTACCAAAATTGTGAGTATGTTTATGACTAATCATTTCTACTAATAAACAACCTGTGAATGTGTGTATTCGACCAAGTTTTAGAGAGATCAAATTTCAACTAATTCTGCAGAAGTGGCCTCTCATTAGAATTTTTGTGGCTTAGCAGAGCAACTGCAGTCTTAGTATTTGACAAATACAAAGACACTTTAGTTAACAAGCTCTTAGAGGTGGCATAAAATATAAGGCACTAGACACCAAAGGCTGTGTGTCCAAGCAGCCTCATCAAGAACACTATTTAGCAACATACATTCACTTATAAATGCAGTGCTTGTTCCAGTATCAACCTATCGTCTAAAAAAGTACAACCACATGAAAATAAAATGTCAGCTAATCTCACAGATTGAACAAGCATCCTAAATGAGACATGAATATCACTTAGACTCACAATGGAGTTTCTGTATACATCTAGAAGCTATCTGCAATAGCTTGTTTGCAAACTGCAGTTTTGAATTTTCTGTACATCATCACAGAGAAATTACATCATAATTATTACATTACTGAAAACAACTGTTTCTTTAATACATTTTCCAGTTTCCAATCTTTAATCATTCCATTCCTGCTTCTTTTCCATTTTCATATCGATGTTGAAACACTTCCCTTATACAAAAGAGAAAAAAATGTTTTTCAGTTGAACAATAATAGTTGAGCAACAATAGCTACAGGGCAGAGTCAAAACTTCTACATTAACATAATGCAGTCCAAGGTGGGACTTCAGTCTGGTGATAAAAGAAATAGAACACATGAGCATACTACGCAAAATTAGCATTGTTCTGGGAGGTCCATGTACAGGCCACAAATCTATCATTGCCGGAAACAATTCAACACATACAACTCTGAGGTTTGTGAACATTACACCATTTGTGTGTTCAAGATACTACATCCATCTAATACTCAGACATTATACCATTATGGAAGGTGCCTAGAATAGAACTACTTCATAAAATTATATCACTTTAAAAATATAAAAATAATACCATTGCTGCCAAACTTGTACATAGTTATAAATTAGTACTTAATACTATTATACAGACTATACGGTGTTCTTTGATTTTTCTTTGGTTCAGAAGTGATCTCTCTCATGCATTCAAATTACTATAATATCATTGTGGTCATTTGTGAAGAGCTGTAAAAGTCTTGCAGGCAGCTTCTGTGCAACATCAAGACAAAGTTAAAAATAATAATAAAAAAATTTGCGTTATTACCAACTAGGAACTTTAGTACATTAACCACTGACGCCTAGACATTTTCAAACTGTTTGATGTTTACAGCATTTGGTGTGTAGTGATGCTGATTGCTTTTTTCTTCTGGAGGCATTATTCCATTTGCTACATCATCATCTTTGGCTGCAAAGAAACAGAGCTGTTACTTGGAGCATTTAGGAAAAAAAAAAAGAAAGAAAAACATTAGCATTCACCAAGATTTTATATGGTTTACAATATAAAACTTCGATTAAAATAAATATGTAGCCACCATTACTGCAATAATTTAAAAGAAATTCACACAGTCATTAATCACGGGACAAACATAATAAGTGTTAATTTTGGAAGCTGTAATCAAACACACCATATGCTATACTGGTGCCATGTGTGTAGTTGATGCGACAGGCATTGTAGAGAGGGCACCGGCTCCAGAAGCAGCAGACAATAGTACCCACAGTGAGTAGTAGGCAGGAGGATATGACAGCAACACCAACAACCTTCACCAGCCTGTGGCACCAGCAACAGTACAACAATCAAACAATACAACTAACACAGAACACCAACTGACAATGAACAATGAGCATATGTGGAAAAAAGAAAACACACACACACACACACACACACACACACACACACACACACACACACACACAGAGAGAGAGAGAGAGAGAGAGAGAGAGAGAGAGAGAGAGAGAGAGAGAGAGAGAGAGAGAGAGAGAGAGAGAGAGAGAGAGAGAGAGAGAGAGAGGGGGGGGGGGGGAATAACAGAAGGGTGTGCAGTACAATTGTCGAGGTGGTAGTGATAGTGTGATATCGTGTCAGAGACTGCAAGATTAGAAAGACAAAGGAGAGAAGAAGGATTAGGAGGGGAGGGGAGGGGAGAGAGGCACTTGGTAGTTTTGTGTGCATTGGGGGTGGGGTTAGAGGGGCACTCAACATTGAGGTTATTAGTGAGCACTTGGTACGGGAAGGAAGGAGGCATCACTGAAGGTACGGCATTCTGATTGCATGGGTACATATGGGAAAGGAATATGGTCACACCCTTTCAAATCTAAATCTGGACGGACAGAGTTTGATTTGAGTGCAGTGTGTTACCACAGCATCACCTTGCTTGGTGGTACAAGTGGTGGGGGGAGGGCAGGGGAAGGATGGAGAGAGGGAGGGCAGGCTGGTACTCGGATTTATGAACTGTGAAAATAAATTTTGTTTACCCCGGTTCCTTACAATTGTGGCACACACTAGTAGAAAAAATGAACATTTGCTTAAAGAATTTTTTATCCTTATGTGTAAAATGAAGACTGCAAAATTTGAGTATCCTGCTGCATTAAGTTTAATGATCCTAATATTTCGAATGTTTCCACTAGATACCGTCCAGCTATCTTCAGAGAGTCTTAGACTGACAATCTAGAAACGACTTTGTCTTCATAAACCCACGAACCCCGTTACTGCACATGTGGCCACAGATACCCAGTGGCAAAGATTTTAATTAGTGGCAATGAAATACACGTATGTATGAATTTTGTCTGTGGCTGCACTGTCAATTATCATGGAGGTATCTATTATGAGCTGTGCTGTGGCAGCCTCTGTAAATTTATCGTGTCCACAACACACCTTAAGGCTGCACATATCCCCTCGGTATTGCTAAACGAGTATGAGCTGATAGCCAGACTTATCTACTACAAATCTCCTGGTTTAAATATCGAAACAGTTCTTCTCAGAACCAACTAACCAAATGCCTGAATAACAACATCTGAAATTTACAGCTGAACAATCAAGGACTCAACTGATCTAATTATCATCATCTCTCTCGTATGCTACCCGAAAAAATGTAGCTATGGCAGGCATTCAAGAAACAAGTATAGATAACGAGCAAAGCATGTATTCAAGAGGACGAGTAGGTGGCTACTAATACTTAGGAGCTACATACCACCAGACCTATGGCGGTGCTACTTATGCAGTAACACTGAAAATGTGCATCTGGTATCTGCAAACTCCAAGGAAAATACTGAGACTCGGTTAATGTTTAAGATGTTACTGCAACACATGTCTACAAACCTCCGGTAGATAACAGGTCAGCTCGTGTTTTTCCAGTTTTCTCGCATACAAGTGTATATATTGGTGACTTCAACAACCATCACAGCATTTAGAAATATGGTGATACTGATAAAAATAGCAAGGACCTTGCAAACTGAGCAGAACAAAACAACCTTAGCCTAGTGTTTTACTCAAAGGACAAGGGTACATTTAAAATATGCAGCCTGGAACAAGGATTCCAACTCTGACCTACTTTTGTGACACAGCACTGCCAAGGACCATCTCTACATACAGTTAAGACATTCCATAGAAGCTTCACAAAAAGCCAACACTGGCCAGTAATTCTAGATATAGGAATTCAAATTCCTGTAATCAGATCAACACCTAGACCAAGATGAACTTCAGAAAAGTAGAGTGAACTAAATCCTCCGAAGAACTCGATAAAGTGTTCAGATGGATCCCCCCACTGAGCAAAAACTGAAAGATTTATCAGAGCAGTTTTAAGAACAGCAAATGCATAGAGGATTCTGGAAAGAATACATCCCAGGCTCGATTAATGACTTTGAGGAACTGCATCAGTACTATTTAACTACTATTGATAGCAGAACCACTACAGAACTCTTAAAACATCTCAATAAAGCTCGTGAAGAGTGCTGGGAGCAAAAAACAAAGTCTGGATTTTAAGAGGTCAAGCAGAGAAGCATGGAGCCTCTTATGACAACTGGGAAGAAGTCTACCAACCACCCAAAAAGATACTGAAGTAACACCAGAGATTGCAAATAGAATAATATCTCTCTCCAAACCACCACCTCATAAACATGGTTAAGAAAGAGTTTAGAAACCTGAAGCAGAAAACACCCAAAAAATCAGAGTACTCCAGAGACTTTCCTGTAGATAAGATCACTGCAGCAATCAAAGAAAAGAAAAAGAGCCAAAGCTCCAGGATTTGATGGGATACAACCAGAGTAGTTCTTCAATTGTGGAAACAGGACTTTTAGACGATTACAAGTTTCTTCAGCAATATCGTGCAATCAAGAAACATCCCAAAAGCCTTCAACAGAACAAAAATCATAGCTGTACTGAAGCCAGATAAACCTGTGAATAAAGCTGCTAGTTATCAACCTATCACCCTCCTGAGCTGCTCCTACAAGCTTTTGGAAAGAGTCATCCTCGTGAATTAGTCCAAAGTTGCATGAATTTATTCCCATCGAACAGGCTGCATTCAGACCCAGTGCTCAGCTTGATTACACACTTAGAAGCTGGAATCCAACATCACATTAAAACTTCAGTGGCTTTTATTGATCTTACAGGTGCCTATGATACAGTATGGAGACAGGGACTCTTTTACAAACTCGCCAGTGTTGTACACTGCCAAACCACAATCAGTGTAAGTTGCAAAGTATTGAGGTAGATTTAGATAAACTACATGCTATCTGATAGATACTACCAAGTAGTCCTCGGCAACCAACTAAGCAGGCATAAGAAACTTGATAATGGTCTTCCTCAGGGCTCAGTTTTGGCACAAATCCTGTTTAACTTGTACAATACTGACATCTCTCAGAGTCAAGGAAGTTCATCTATGTAGACAATCTGGCCTTGGCCACCCAACAGGTAACTCTCAAAGCTGGTGAGGAGATCCTGTCCACAGATCTACATACAATAGATGAATACTGCAAAAAGTGAAGACTGATACCAAATCCAGCAAAGACTGAAGTCAGCTGCTTCCACCTTAACAATAGCCAATGCACAGCCGAATTTCACCTTTAGCATTCAGGTCTTCCATCACCAAGACTCTCCAAAATATCATTATGTGACTCTTAATAGAACCCTCTCGTATAATAAGCACATAGAAAACACTGCAGCAAAGCTGAGATTACGCAATAACATCACACACAAGCTGAGTGGTACCTCATGGGGTGCACTGCCTTAGGGCTTGTCTATTCTGCTGTGGAATACTGTGCCCCAATGTGGCTTAACAGCTCACAAAATTGACCAGAGATAAGTGCAGCAATGAATATAACAGGCTGCATCAAATCTACTACTCTATACTGGTTACCATATATAAGCAACATTGTGCCACCAGACCTCCAAAGACAGAACACCCTCCTCAAGGAACAACACAAATTAAAATCCTCTAGCTTCCAATGCACTCCAAATGAACCAACAAAAATCTAGGTAACCATCTGTCCTATTGGCACAATTACTGCAGGCAGCTACTTTCAGTATCAACAAAAAGAGCACAGAAATGTGGATCACTATTATTGTCAATGAGGAACATAAGACCCTCCTAGGACCTGATGCAAAACCAGCTGCTGTGGAATTAACCTGACGTGCCTGGAACATAATCGAATCCGCACAGGCCACGGCATCTGTGCTGAACACCTCTACACCAATGCGGGAGGGCTTCATCTCCTCAATGTGACAGTGGAAATGAACACCAGATGATCCATCACATTGTAATAAGCTGCAGAAGAAGAGCCTACCATGGGAACTTAGAAGATGTCTTCAAGGCTACAAATTCAATCCTAATGGATCAACAAATTAGATATTAATATAGTGCTGGACTCCAACATTTATCTAAGCAGAAGCCACTGCCTGTTAATTAAATTGGTCCCCAAATGAATTTAAATTTCTTCTTTCACCACCAAGTCCCAGATAGATGAAGCAGAGACTAAAATTTTGATATTTTCACGCATCATAGAGTGTGCAGTATCAATACAAATTTATTAGGTTGTAAGAATCGTGTATACCTTTGGTGATCCGTTCATCTTTCCTTGACTGTAAGCGCCATCTGGCTTTTGTAGCCAAGGCCACATTTACAAGCAATGTTGTGAAACCAAATCTTCTGAAGCACCGGATCATCTTTGATAGAACCCAAAAATGCTGTTGTCTTTGGCAGGGAGGGGGTGGGATGGGGGGGGGGGCAAAAACTGACCTGCGTCTTATCTGTTCTATCCATCCGATTTTTGACAACAGGCTTCTCAGATAAGGCAGAAAAGCCATGGATTTTAAACTTTCTGCATCAGCTTCTTAAGGCACTACAAATGAAGCCAACAGTATGCCTCATGTATCTGCTGAGGAGAAAACTCATTTGCTTCAAAATTGCTCTTCTGGTGTAGAGGCTCGTCCTACAGACTACTCTTATCAGCAATTACCTGTACGTTGTGGACCCACACTCCCCCCTCCCTCCCCACCTCTCACCAACAAAGACAACAATTCAATTCTGGATTCCATCAATGATGATATTGTACGTCCGAAGCCTGGGGTTTACAAGATCCCCTGTGAATGTGGCCTCTTGTACATAGGCCAGACGACAAATACAGTCCAGGAAAGCTGTACAGGCCACCAACGGTACACCCAGCTCTAACAGCATAAAATTTGGTGATGAAAGAGCAATGTATTGATACTGGGCACTCTGTGATGTACGAAAATGTCAAAATTTAAGCCTCAACTTCATCTTTCTGGGACTCAGTGGTGAAAGAAGGAATTTAAATTTGCACGGGGACGAATTAACATAGACAGTGCCTTCTGCAGAGACAAATCCTTGAATCCGGCACTTTCTTTGATAAATTTACAAAGACACCGCTACAGTGCAGCTCATAATATGTTGATATCTCTGCAACAATCTACCATGCAGAGAAGACATACTTCATACATATGTGTACTTCATTGCTGTCAGTCAACATCTTTGGAAGCTGTAATCTGTGGCTGCCACATGCACAGTAGTTGTATCCGTGTGTTTATAAGGATGTAGCATGTCCTAGAGTGCCAGTCAATGACTCTCTCTCTGAAGATGGCTGGACAGTACCCAGCCAAAATATATGAAGTAGTAAACTTCATTTGGCTGCAAGCCTGAAATTTATTTGAACAGTCATTGTGCCACAAAAAATGATGCAGGAATTTGGATATAATACCGTAAGTTGTAGAATACAGCAAGTTACAGCAGAGTACGAATGGGTTTTTCCCCAGGTAACCTATAATACTATTAAGCAACTTTTCCATTGTCCTATGTTATCTGAAACACAGAGAAATAACTTGTTCTCAAAGGGCGAGAGCAAGATCACCAAATACAAAGTGTTATGTACAAAAGCTTTTTTATTTCATAAAGAAGCTGCTTTATATTTATTGAAAGTAAAGTCTTTCCAATTTTGAAAGGAAACATTTATTTACACTTTATACATGAAATCCCTCGAACAAGTGTACCACTGCATATATCAAAGTTGGCAGGTGGGAGGGGGTTCTCTGGTGTTTCTGATGATCAAAATTTTATCTAAATGGCGTGTCATGGAATCAGTATGAACGAAGGTTGCTCTGGGGTAATCATTAGTGCTTACTGCAAATTGTAACATCATTTGAACTTCTATTAAAGCATGTTAGTTTTAGAGGAAGCAAGTTTATTACTATTAACAATCAGTTGAAATGACAGGTCAGGAAATAAGACTAGAATAAAGCACTACAGGCATGTAGAACACACAAACCGATTTCACAGGACATAAGAATCCCCCTGATATACAAACTAACCCACACATAACACAACACTTACTGGAAATATTTAATGCAGCGTAGCTGATAAAGTTCATAAAAAGATTTACCTTCTAGTGATGAATACAATTATATTATTAAGTACAAAAACAATGAAATATGTAAAGCAGTTTAGTATGTTATTACACACACACACACACACACACACACACACACACACACACACACACACACACACAGAGAGAGAGAGAGAGAGAGAGAGAGAGAGAGAGAGAGAGAGAGAGAGAGAGAGAGAGAGAGAGAGAGAGAGAGAGAGAGAGAGAGAGAGAGATCTTTCAATAATTACACAGTTCTTCTTTCTACACCAACAAAAACATTTTATATTGTACAATAATTAGAAATATTAGCATCTCATAACTCACTGATCATCCATTGAATTGGCCGACTGGACAGGGCAGCATTGATAACGGGAATCCCAACAGCATTCTGTGTAATGGCTAGGGTCACCTGGTCCCGGGCACGTCAAAAGCCCCTCTTTCCGTCTTAGTGAAGCACTTGTTCCGTTTGAGTTTTCCAGGCTCAGTTCCTCCCCATTTAGCCAACACTGAGCACTGGCTGAAAGTAAACACACATCTCAAACATTGTGGTAAAAAAAACACATTAATGACATCATAATAAAGCCATACTGCAACCTCAGATTCATAGCAAATATTTCAACATGGCACAAATCTGTAATACTTTCACTATACACATACAGTACATTCCATTACTAGTTACTGAGGACTCAAATATTAGTTCATATACTCAACTTTTGTTTGTGAAATAACTACACTGACAAGATCATCACCTCATTAGACAAAAATAGTAAAGTATCAAGTATCTTCTGTGACTACAATGGCCTTTGACTCTGTACGCAACACCGCTAATCCACTAATGTGCAATCAGGGGTAGTACCCTACTATGGCAAATGTCACACATATGTAATGGGAGGAAAAGAGTAATTATCTCCAACATTGCATATCATAATTCAGAATGGACATGATCCTGAAAAATCTTACTGCCTCCTGCTTGGAGTGCTCCACTATTAAACATAGAAAGAATTTTCTGGAACTTACAAGTACATCAAATATAAGAAACATGTAGAACATTCTAGAAATAGTACATACAAAAAAAGAAATGTTTTCTGCCAGTGGCAGAATTTGAACCAGGGACCGCCAGCACAGCAATCTGATGCTAACCACTGTCAGAAGACTCACAGCATTGCTCTCCACCGTGAAAGAACAGTGACATGCTGTTAAGTTACCTTTGGAGCAAGCTGCAGTATCCTGAATCTTGTCATTGGTCCTCTGTATGGCAGTTGTGGAGAATCCTTCCATTCAACCTGCATGATTTCCTTATGGTGACAATGACCACAACCAGACCCTCCTGTTGTGGCTACATCATTATCATAACAGTCTTCAGAGTTCTTGAACAAGAAGCCGTTGTCTACCTGTTCTTTGGGATCGTGGTAAGGCTTCATATGGAGGCTTTGAACAATATCCCTTCATTTTTTAACATTTTGAGGACAGCCCATAATCCTCTACTTTGTATGTGACATCTGACAGGCGATGTATGACACGATACGGACCAAAGTATCACTTTAGGAACTTTTCCGATAGACTAACTTTCCGTAAAGGGGTAAAAATCCATACCAGATCTCCTGAACTGTATACAACAGGTTGGTGTTTGTTGTTATACCATTGACAATACGTCTCCTAGGCGTCCAGTGTCCGTATGCAAGCCAGAGTCATCTTGAGTGTTGTCCAGTTGGAATGGGAACGGCGTATCCATTGCCGTCTCAGCTTCATGACCATGGAGCAAGAAGAACAGTGTGAAGCCTGTGGTGTCTTGCTTTGCTGTATTATAAGCAAATGTCATGACTGGCAGAATTGTATCCCAATCCTTCTACTCAACATCGATGTACACCGACTGCATATCTGCTAACATCTTGTTAAAACGTTCTATGAAACCATTTGTCTGACGATGGTAAGAAGTTGTCATTCTGTGGACAACGTCGCAACGTGACATTACCTCTGATACTAGTTTTGACATTAATAGTTACCCTCAATCAGATATCATCACACGTGGTGCACCATGCTTCAAAATAATGTCTTCTACTAGGAATTTTGTAATCTCTCGAGCTACTACAGTTGGCACCGGTTTGGTGGTTACTGGTTGTTGACTTTGGGAACCTACCTAAAAGGTCGATTCCAATCCAGTGGAATGGAGATGCTGCATGTGTAATTGGTACCAGATGCCCTGGAGGTAATTGTGTCACATGCTTCCGTCTCTGGCAGTCCTTACATTGACTCACATAGTGCTTGACATTTCCGGTAATACCTGTGTCTGATTCTGTCTAGGGTCTTCACAAATCCCAGATGGCCGGATATTGGAGAATCATGGAAATGCTTGTGAATAGCTAGCCGGAGATGAGCTGGAACAACCAGTAGCCATTTGGAGCCCAGTGGATTGTAGTTGCTCTTATACACTGTCCCGTTTATACGGTGAAACTCTCCTTTGGTCAGTTCTCCTTTCTCCAAGGCCTCTATGGTTTGTAATAATGCTGGATCTTCCCTCTGTTCAATGATAATGTCACCTAACTTGGCAAGGGCTGAAATTTCATCCATGCTCTTGTGTTTGGCTAATGGATTCCTCGAAATGCAGCCGGTGTCCTTGTCTTTGCGCCCATTTTGTATACCACTGACATCGTAATTTTGTAGTCTTAGTGCCCATCTTTCTAGTCAACCTGATGGCTCTTTCAAATTGGTCAGCCAACATAAAGAATGGTGGTCTGTCACGACGGTGAATGGATTACTGAATAAATATGGCCGAAACTTGTTGAAAGCCCAGATAATGGCAAGACACTCCTTATCAGTTGTAGTGTAGTTTATCTCATACTTTGAGAGTACTCTTGATGCATAGGCTATCACCTTTTCAGCACCTTCCTGAATTTGTACGAGCACTGCACCAATCCCATATCCGCTAGCATCAGTGTCAAGATCGGTTTCCACATTCCCATCGTATAAGGTTAGATCCCAGAAAGCTCTTTCTTTCATCTCATCCCAGTAAAACTTGGCGTCTTCCTCCAGAACTTCTTTCAATGGACATGCCTTGTTACAAAAACTTTTCATGAAACCACATTAGTATGAGCACAGTCCAAGAAAACTTCTCACATCATGGGTGTGCTGAGGAGTTGGAAATTCTGTGACTGCCCTTACTTTATCCGGATCTGGATGGACACCACCTCCATTCACTAGGTGCCCCAGGATTTTTCTCTCTTTGGCAATGAAGAGGCAATGCTTTGGGTTGAGGCAGAGTCCTGCAGTCTGGACACACTTCAGCACAATTGACAGGTGGCTTAGCGCAAATGTCCTTGAGAAAACGACAATATCATCTAGATAACAATGACATGTCTTCTATTTAAGATTACGAATCAAGTTGTACTTCATGCATACGAATGTGGCTGTGGCATTACATAGTCCAAACAGCATGACTATGAATTCATAGAGGCCATCACATGTAATAAAAGCAGTCTTCTCCCTGTCAGCTTCGTCAACCTCGATTTGCCAGTAACCAGTCTGCATGTCCATGTATGGATGGATTGTTTGATTTTTTTTTAAAGGGACTCAATGACTACAGTTATCAGTCCCTTATTCCAATCATAGAGAACATAATAAAATCACTACAATGTCATATAAAACAAAGTGTGAAAATTCACCAAGCAAAGAGTTTAACACATCAAGAAATAAAGGAATCCAAGTAAAATCTGGTAAAATAAGAGAAAGTGTAAAGAGGATACCAGAGAGTCTTGGCCAGGTGACCACGAAATTAAAAGTACTGGGTGATCAAAAAAAGTATAAATTTGGAAACTTAATAAATAACAGAATAATGTAGATAGAGAGGTACAAATTGACACACATGCTTGGAATGACATGGGGTTTTATTAGAACAAAAGAAAGAAAAAAAAAACCAAGTATTGCTAGACACATGAAAGATATCTTGCATGTGTTGTTTGGTGGTGATCGTGTGCTCAGCTGCCACTTTCGTCATGCTTGGCCTCTCAGGTCTCCAGACCTCAGTCCGTGCGATTATTGGCTATGGGGTTACCTGCAGTCTCAAGTGTATTGTGATCGACCGACATATCTAGGGATGCTGAAAGACAACATCCGACGCCAATGCCTCACCATAACTCCAGACATGCTTTACAGTGCTGTTCACAATATTATTCCTCGACTACAGCTATTGTTGAGGAATGATGGTGAACATATTGAGCATTTCCTGTAAAGAACATCATATTTGCTTTGTCTTAATTTGTTATGCTAATTATTGCTTTTCTGATCAGATGAAGCGCCATCTTTCAGACATTTTTTGAACTTCTTTTTTTTGTTCTAATAAAACCCCATGTCATTCCAAGCATATGTGTCAATTTTTTACCTCTCTACCTATGTTATTCTGTGATTTATTACGTTTTGAAATTTATACTGACTTTTTGATCACCCGGTAGAACATCCGGCCACTCTATTACACGATAAAACTACCTACCTAAAAATGTTAGGCAAGTGGAAAACAGACTAGACACTCAATAAAATTCATATAGAACGATAAAATAAACTCTCATGAATAAAATCTAAAACTCTATGAACCTTAGAGGCATTGTCTCCTAAAACCAAGCTCAGAACGTTGGGGAGAGTAAAGCAACACCCCTAGGAGGCTAGGTTTGGGCAATCCAATAAAATGTGGGCTACCAATAAATGGGCACCATAGCAACACTGAGATGGGTCCTCATGACGGAGAAGGTGACCATGTGTCAGCCAAGTATGGCCAATGCAGAGCCAGCAGAGGACGACAAGAGTCCTTGGGAAGGTTCCGCATAAAGGACCTCCAGACGTTTGTCGCCTCCTTTATAGACCTCAATTTGTTGGGTAGTTGTAGGGTGCGCCATTCAGTACTCCACAAACAGAGAACTTTACAGCAAAATATTGAACAGAGATCAGTAGGTGTAATACCTACTTTGCAAGCTTGTCAGCCAGTACGTTGCCCTCTATCCCAATGTGCCCTAGAGTCCAAACGAATTTCACTGATTGCCCTCGTTCTTCAATGGTGTATATGGACTCTTGTATGGCAACAACCAAAGGATGCAATGAGAAACATTGGTCGATGGCTTGGAGACCGCTCAGGGAGTCTGTACAGATGATGGAGGACTCCCTGGGGCAGGAATGGAGATGTTCGTGTGTGCGGATAGATGACTACCAGCTCCGCAGTGAATACACTGCAGCCATCTGGCAGGGAGTGTAACTCAGTGTGTCCTGCAAGCATATAGGCAAAGCCAACATGACCATTTACCATTGAGCCCTCAGTGTAGACTACTGAAGAGCCACAGAATCAATCAATTGACGAAAATTGGGAGCGAAGTGTCTCAGGGTGAACTGATGTTTTGAAGAACTGTGACAATTCCAGTCAAAGGTGTGGCAGAAGTATACACCATGGTGGTGTACAAGACGAATTGGAAGAGAGATGGTACGGGAACAGACATCAGTTCAATCAGAAGAGAGTGAACACTGACACCAGCTGTCACACCCAATCTCGGCCGTCTTTGCGGAATGTGGAGTACTGTATTAGAAAAAAGGAAATGGTAGTTGGGGTGGTCAGATAAACCACAAACAATAGCAGCATAATTCGCCAGTAGTTGTTGCCGCCTGATTCGCAAAGGAGGCAACCCAGCCTCCACAAGCAGACTGTTTGCAGGGCTTATCCTAAAAGTTCCTGTGGCAAGTCTAATACCACAGTGATGGACTGCAGTGCTGATGGCAATGGTGAACCATAAGCAATGCTGCCGTAGTCCAGTCATGACAGAAAAATGTTCAAATGTTTGTAGAGCTTATCGGACTTAACTACGGGGTCATCAGTCCCTAAACTTACAAACTACTTATGATCTACCTAATACTAAGGACGGCACAAATATCCATGCCCGAGGGGGGATTCGAACCCCCGACCGTACTGGCCGTGCAGACCACGACTGACGCGCCTCAGTCCCCTCGGCCACCGCGGGCGGTCCAGTCATGACCGAACTAGTGCCTTATAGCAGCGTAGCAGTGTACTGCGGTCTGTGCCCCAAGTGGTGTTACTGAGGCAGCGGAGGGCATTAAGGTGCTTCCAGCACTTCTGCTTGAGCTCTCGAATATGGGGAAGTCATGTCAGCCGGTTGTCGAACACTAGCCCCAAGAAATGATGCTTTACAACCACATTGAGCACACGGCCATCTATGTAAAGCTCGGGATGTGGATGGACTGTGACACCAGCAGAAATGCATAACACAAGGTCTTGGCAGCAGAGAATTGAAATGCATGTGCAAGGGCCCATGTCTGCACCTTACGTATAGCTCCCTGCAGCTGTCATTCAGCAACACGTATACTACAAGAGCTAAACTATAAACATCAGTCATCAGCATACAATGAGGTGGAGACTGAGGAGCCTACCGCTGCTGCTAGACCATTAATCACAACTAAAAATAGAGAAACACTCAGTACAGAGACCTGGGGTACCCCATTCTCCTGTACATGCAAAGAGCTAAGAGGGGCACCGACTTGTACATGAAAGGTACACAAATATAACAAATTCTGGATAAAAATAGGAAGGGAGTCTTGTCGTAGGCCTTAGATAAGTCAAAGAAAATGGCCAACAGGTGTTTGCTTCTAGAGAAGGCTGTCCGTATGGTGGACTCAAGGTGGACCAGGTTATCCACAGCTGATCGCCCCTTGCAGAATCCACCCTGGCATGGAGTTAGGAGGCCCCAGGACTCAAGGAGCCAGCACAACCGTCGGCTCACCATATGCTCTAGCAATTTTGATAGAATGTTGGTGAGGCTAATTGGTCGGTAGCTGTTCAACTCATGTGGGTGTTCCCAGGTTTGATCACTGGAACTATCAGACACTATCGCCACTGACGGAAATGTACCAGAACTCCAGAGGTGATTGAAGAGAGCCAGAACTTGATGCTGAGACTCGGGTGACAGGTGTTTTAGCATTTGATTATGGGAACGATCTGGCCCAGGGGCTGTGTCTGGGCAGTGTGCCAGGGCACTGAGGAATTCCCATTTACTGAATGTAGCATTGTACAGGTCTGTGTGGCGAGTCGAGAAGGACAATCACTGTCTTTCCTCCCGCTCTTTCAGGATGCAAAAGGCTCTTGAGTAGGCCGCAGATGCAGAACTCTTAGCGTAGTGCTCAGCAAACAGTTCAGCAACTGCATCTGGATCTGTGCAAACTGCTCCAATCACTGAAATCCTGGGCACACTAAGAGTACACTGGTAGCCATACACACACCTGATCTTCACCCACACCTGGAATGGAATAGTACGTGATCCGATAGTAGACACATACCTTTCCCAACACACCTGTTTGCGCCTTCTAATCAACTGTTGGGCTCTGGCACAAAGCCGTTTAAAAGGGATGAGGTTCTCCATAGATGGGTGCCACATGTTGCGCTGCAGAGCTCGCCTGCACTCTCTGATCACCTCATCAATCTCCGGCGACCACCAGGGTACCATCCTCCTGTGGGCGGATCCTGAAGAGCGAGGAACTGCACGCTTGGCAGCAGACATAATGGCCGAGGTAACGCTCTCGATTAGTGCATCTATGTTGGAACGTGTTGGAGAACCAACCGTGGCAGCAGAAGTAAAAACATCCCAATTAGCCTTATTCAGCACCCATCTGGGCGAGCATTCGGGGCCCTGACGCTGGGGTAGTGACAAGAAAACCAGGAAGTATTCACTACCACACAAATCATCGTTTACACTCCAGTGGATGGAGGGGGAGAGACTAGGGTTACACATTGAAAGGTCGATGGCCAGGTAAGTGCCATGTGCCATGCTAAAATGCATGGGGGGGCACCATTGTTTAAAAAGCAGAGGTTGAGTTGAGATAGCAATGACTCGACATCTCTACCACAGCCAGTAATCATGGTACCATCCCACAATGCGTTATGGGCGTTGAATTCACCCAATACCAGGTAAGGTGGGGGTAGTTGAGCTGTCAGTGCAGCCAGGACATGTGGGGCTTCACCATCAAGAGGTACACATTACAGATGGTAATGTCCACTGCAGCCATTACCCTGACAGCTACAGCTTCCAAAGGCATCTGTAGTGGAACAGCTGCACTGTAGACAGAAGTAAGGACATAGGTGCATACTCCACCTGACGCCCTATCACAGCCTGCGTGAGTCCTATAATAACGCAGATAGCCATGTAAGGCAGGAGTGTGCAGCACAGGAAACCAAGTTTCTTGCAGGACAACGCAAAAAGCAGGAGAAGCGCGGAGGAGTTGGCGTAGCTCAGCTAAGGAGGGGGGGGGGGGGGGACCACCACAATTCCACTGGAGATTGGTGTTATTGGCCTTAAAGGCCATGATTGGAACAATAAAAGAAAAAGGTCACTCCACAGGTTCACTTGCTACCACCAATTGCGAACCTACCGAATCCAAAATCATCGACTCTGGGGAGTCGGTGAGGGTGAGATCCTAAGGTGAGGTGAGGATCTCTACCTCATCTTCTTAAGTAGAAGATGAGAGTAGCTGTGGCTTTTGAGCCACTGAAGAGTCCTGTTTCTTTGTTCATCCCCCTCACTGGCCCTTCAGTTTGAGGGGCCCGGAGGGCTTCTCGGGAGTGGCGTCAGGTGTGGAAGAAGAGTGAGAAGACCTTCAATCAGCAGGTTTGGGATCCTTGGGCCTTCGGCCAGGATCCTTTGGGGCACTCTGAGAAGCCTCGGAAGGGGGTGTCCCGAGGAGAGAGGAGGCTTTTGCTTCTCTAGCTGAGAGGTGGGGATCGGTGTCCCCGATGTTTTAGAGATTGTTGCTCCCACGCTGAAAAGAGCGAGAGCCACGGAGGAGGAATTGCCCCCAGCTGTCAAGGGGGCAGGGGTAGTTGATTGGGCGTGGGAGCCCACTGGCAGTGGCTGAGTAGACGGTAAACTAGGCACTGCAGATGACGACGGTGAGGCTGCTGTGGCATATGAGTTGATCAGGTGCACAGGATGGCGCTTCTGATATTTGCGTTTTGCCTCTGAGTAGTCAGTCATTTCCAGGTCTTATACTCCCTAATTTTCCATTCTTGCTGCAGAACCGTGCACGTAGGTGAACAAGGGAAGTGATTCTGGCCGCAGTTAACACACACCGAGGAGGGGCAGAAGAGATGTTCAGATGGACAGCATGTCCGCACTCCCTACATGGCATCACATCGGGAGGACATATGCCCAAACCTCCAGCACCTAAAACCTGGACCATATTTAAGCTCTTGTGTGGTGTTATAGTCACGGAAACATCATCCAGGCAAGCAATGCCCATGACTGTGTTTGGGATGATGTCATTATTAAGACTGACCCAGAGTGCATTTTCGACATTCCATCAACCTCACCGAACTTGTCCTCCAAGTTTTCAATGAAGAACAAGTCCTGTCATCGTCTTGAAGGATTCCCCATCAGTACGACTACATACTAGATATTTCGGGGCATAAGCTTCACCCTGATTTCTAGCCCGACATTCCTCCCATGGTGTGGCCAGGAAAGGGAACATTTGGAGATCGCATTCTGCAGCATTGTTTTGCCTCTACCTCTCTTAGGGACACCAGTTATACATCCGGCAACGTTATGGGATCTAAAGGTCCACCCAGGCAGACCCCCATTTGCGTGGGTAAGCCTTATACAACTGAGGTGCGGCAGGTTCCTCAGAGGTTGCTCACTAGTGACTGTTAAACCTCAACAGCCATGCATCTCTTAGGCACGTAGCACACCTTGAGATTATTAAAAAAAAAAAAAAGTTAGAGGTTTGTACCGTCCTCGCGACCCGGGCAATTATGCCACTGTATAACCGGTGTCCCTAAGAGAGGTAGAGGCGAAAACAACGTTCCACCGTCGTGCCGAACAATGGTCGTTGAAGCATGCACAGAGCTTACAGTGTAGTGGACTGTTGGCGTGACACAGCCGATGGCTCAGGACCCCGGCTTTGCCAAGCCCATACTTAGAAAATTAATGCTGAGCCCCTGAGGGGTGGTCCGTGTATGTAGCTGATATGTCATCAATGTGTGGTGATGGGTACACATCTTTCTTTGTGATTTTTTTTAGCCACTGATAGTCAACACAGAAACACCATGTGCCAACCTTCTTCACAAGGGCCACCAGAGACGACCAGGGACACTCTGAAGGTTTAACAATGTCACCGTGCAACATCTCCCCCACTTTTTTCTGAATTATCCATCTTCCTTCTGAATGAACACTGGCTAATTGGTGGATGACCCACAGTATTGATATGGTGTTTTATTGTGGACCATTTCATCTGGCTCTTCACCTGCCTGACCCATAATACACCTGAAAATTAGTGTAGTATGGTTAACACCTGACGACTTCGTTCCTGAGTCAGACTGAGCCCTATACGCCATTCCATAGTAGTTTCCTCTAGTACGTTGTCAGCAGTAATAGAAGAGCATGAGACTTCGTCAATGACATCCTCTACGGGGGACACCACCTTGACGAAGCACTATCCATGTGGGTGGAGAGGCTTGTGCATCCGTGTGAAGCAGAGGGCTATACCGAAGGTAGAGAACCTAATGCCGGAAAGGCCTCAGCTGATGGATCTGACTAAGAGTGTCCCACAACGTCCCGTCTTCCTTATCCTCTCCCAGTCCATACCCAATTCCTTTACCAATCCAAGGTGTGATGCGATCCGTGCCGAGGGGTGCATGGCACATGGGTGGATGTGTCTCGAACGGATCCTCAGGGATACCGGGTGACCTCCCTGAGTAAGTAGCCTTGCACCACGCAGGGTTATCGTGGTGTGGACCATATAAATCCCCAAGTCTCGTGGGACTAAGATGAACACAGAGAAAGAAAGTATTTTAAAAGAATCTAAGGGGGCAATCTGAGACCTCAGATACTCAGACATCGGGATCAGGACCGATGGAGTGCACTCCTACTTGTGAATCAGGGTCTAGACCTGAGCAAGAAGTGGGAACTGTAACAGAGAAGTTGGACCAGATTAGGATTGAGGCCTAGTCTGGGGCTCAGAGGAGGAAACTTCTCAAGGAACAGAAGCAAAAGGAAGGAAAAGAATGGCTTCCTAAGCATAAGTGGGGAGAATCAAAAGGGCTTGAGCCCAAGACCCCCAAAAAGAAACTGCCTCAGATCAAAGGCAATACACAGACCCCTCGACGTCAAAGACAGGTGGCAAGAAGGTTAGGGAGGAATCTAAGACTCCCTCCTCTCTGGACAAGTGTGATCCCAAAAGGCTGAGGCAGGAAATAGGAAAACAGACCTATAGTACTGCAGTCTCAGTCTTTAGAATGGTGGTTGTCCAAGAAGGATACCCACTGGTGAGCATCACCTCGCAGCAGGAGGAGCTCGTGCAGATGGCCCTCTTTGAAGAGATTGGGGGGATGCTGGTCCAGGACCCAAATTCAGGAAGGTCTATCTAGATCGCAGTGCCCTCATTTTTGTCTGCGGGGGGGGCACACAGCAGAATGGTTTAAGGACAAGGTGCCCATGATATCCCTGTGGGAGGATGCGAAGCTGCTGGTCAAGACAGCAACCGAACTCCTGAAGACCACAAAGGTATCAATACGGGTAGCAAAGATCCAAAAGGATGTCCCTCCAAAGACTCTGTCGAGACTTTTGGGTTCTGGACCCTTATTTTCTCGAACAGAGGATTGGAGGGTAATTAACCAAAAGGTCATTCCAGAAGGACGAACCCTGGTGGTGGAGGTCGGAGAGAAGTCCCTGAAGGCAATGCGAGAGCAAGGCCTGAAACTGTTTTTAGGATTCTCGCAGGTCGCCGTCAGGGTAATCAAACACCTTAAAGGCAATAATGGCAGCAAGATGGGAACTGGAAGTGCTGCAGATAAACCTGCAGCACAGTAAAGGGGCTACTGCTGCCCTGAGCCGTCGCCTGGGGAGACAGGAGGTGGACGAGGCCCTGATACAAGAACCCTGTTTATACAAAGGGGGTGTTTCAGGCCTCGGTGGTACTGGAGGTAAACTGATTTATGCTAGAAATCTAAAAAACTCCAGAACTTGCATTTATGTTAGAAATGGAATACCTTTCATACCAATGATGGATTTTTGTTCCAGGGACCTGGTGACCATCAGGATGCAACAACGCGAGGAAGGTATCACGAGGGAAATTGTTTTGGCCTCAGCGTACCTTCCTTACGAAGACAGCTCTCCTCCTCCTTTGGAAGTGAGGAGACTGACTGAAGCCTGCCATCGGCAAGGTGACAAACTGTTGGTGGGATGTCATCCCAATGCCCACAATCTATCGTGGGGTAGCAAGGACACCAACAGTAGAGGTGAGCACCTTCTTGAATTTCTCCTATCTAACAACATGGAGATCCTGAATAGGGGTGATGAACCTACATTCAGGAATAGTAGAAGGGAAGAAGTAATTGACATAACTTTTAGTTCCATGATGATGGGAAGTTATGTCAAACAGTGGCATGTGGTCCTGGAGCCATCCTCATCAGATCACATGTATATTAAATTCAAGGTTGAAATGGGAACCAGACAGACCATGGCCTATAGGAATCCCAGGAAAATGGACTGAGAGACATATAGGAGAGCCCTTGAATTCAGCCTATCGGAAATTAAAACTTTGATAAGGAACCCATCAGAGTTTGAGGAAGTAGCAGAGGCCGTAACCTCTGCTATAGTAACCTCATACCAGGACAACTGCTCAATCACCAAGAAGTGCACAAATAGGAGTGTGCCTTGGTGGAATAACAACCTGGAAATGCAAAGGAAACGAGTGGAAGACTGTTTAACCTTGCGAGGCGCAAAGGACACTGGGCAAAGTATCGTGAGGCCCTTGTCAATTACAACCTTGCCATCAGACGGGCAAAGGAGGCATCCTGGAAGGTATTCTGTGAGGAAGTGGAGGGCACGGCTGCTCAAGCGAGACTTCATAAAATCCTCACTAGGGTACCAACTCATCCAGGAGGGACATTGAGGAAGGAGGATGGGGAGTATATAAAGACAGGACATGTAACGCTGGAACTGCTCCTCAAGACTCACTTTCATCAATATACTCTGGAGGATAACTCAGACCAGAATACGATTCCTGAGAGACAATGGTTCTCAGGTATTCACAAAGAGGACTGGGATCTGGCCAAGGAGTGTGTCGATTTCAGTAAGGTGCGATGGGAGGTGAGAACATTTCAACCGTTCAAGTCACCTGGCCCCGATTTAATCTTTCCAGCTCTCCTGCAACAAGCAGGAGAAAATCTTATTAGATTCCTAAGCAGGTTATTTAGGGTTAGCCTAGCAGCAGGAATCATGCCCAATGCCTGGAGGGCAGTGAAGGTTGTCTTCATTCCAAAACCAGGGATAATTGATCATACCAAGGGTAAGGATATGAGACCAATCAGCCTGTCCTCCTCCATTCTTAAGACATTGGAAAAGCTGGTTAATGTGCATGTTGGAGAAAGGAGGTTAAGTATGGCTCCTCTACATTCAAAGCAACATGCATATCAGCCAGGTAAATCATGTGAGGCAGCTCTCCACCAACTCGTTGGGAAGGTGGAGAAAGCACTACACTTTCAGGAAATAGCCCTCTGTATCTTCCTGGACATCGAGGGGGCTTTTAGCAATACGACCTTCGATTCCATAGTTAGGGCAGCAGAGGTGCATGACCTAGGGACCACTATATGTAGGTAGACTAGGGCCATGTTCAGTGGAAGAAAGGTAGAGGCTACCATGATGGATGATCTCATTGGAGAATTAAACTCTAGGCAGTACTTTTGCCAAGGATATGCAGATGATCTTGTCATAGTAACACTTGGCAAAATTGCTGACACAGTGAAGAATATGGCAAGGTGAATTGGACATTGTGCAAGACTGGTGCAGAAAACGGGATCGGGGGGTTAGTCCTAAGAAGAGTGTTGTTGTACCATTCACAAAGTAGCATATAAAACATTCAAGTTGGAATCTAAATCTTTTCAATGAAGCGCTACCTGTGAAGGGGACAGTGAAATATCTAAAGGTTACCCTAGATGAGAAACTGACATGGACCCCTCACATTAGGAATATTTGCTCCAAGGCAAAAGGTACTCTAGTAAGTACCGGGAGGGGTTGTGGCAAAAATTGGGGCCTGAGCCCCAAGGGGATGCACTGGATATACACCACAGTGATTAGACACAGGATCACCTATGGGGCGGTCGTGTGGTGGAAGGGGGTAGAACAGCAGGTTGCTGCTAAGGAGCTTTGTAAGGTGCAGAGATTAGCCTGCCTAGCCATAACAGGCAGAATTAGCAGCACACCAACTGCTGGAATGAAAACCATGATGTATATGCCCCCATTACACCTTTGGGTCAAGATGGAGGCAGCAGCTGGTGCATACAGACTCAAATCTGGAAACAACTGGAACTCTTTGGGATATCCAGAACCACACACTAAAATAGTGAGTGAGGTAAATATAGGAAAGGTTGGGGAAATGCCAGCCGACTATATTATAACCCCATACTGCTTCAACAAGCCTTTCAATATAACAATTGGAAGCAGGGAGCAGTTGGAGAAAATAGTTCGACACAGTACGGGGGATATTGTCTGGTTCACTGACGGGTCAAAATCAGACCAAGGCGTTGGGGCCGGGGTATATGGGGTGCAGCCAAGACTGGAGGGCGTCATCTCTCTAGGGAAACTGGCCTCAGTATTCCAGGCCGAAATCACTGCCATCAGGGCATGTGTGGAGGAGAATTTGCGTAGGTGCTACAAAGAGTAGCATCTATATCTATTCAGACAGCCAGGCAGCCCTGAGATCACTGGCAGTTCCAGCAACAAGGTCTAAAATTGTTGCACAATGTCACAGGGTTCTGGTGGAGCTAGGGGAAAGCAATAGAGTAAACCTATTGTGGGTCCCTGGCCACTCGGGGATCAGTGGCAACGAATATGCCGACAGATTAGCCAGGATGGAGGCAGAGACTCCATTTATTGGACCGGAACCTGTCCTGACAATCACCAAGGCAATGATAAAATTGGAGCTACGTAACTGGCTCAGAAGACAGCAAGTAGAATATTGGATGAAAGTTCAACAACAAAAACATGGCAAGGTAATGATGCCAAAGCCTTGTTTTAAAAGAAGCTCTGCAATCCTGGGTCTGAACAGGAGAGAGATTAGACTCATGGTTGGATTGCTGACAGGCCATGGGAATTTCAAAAAACACCTACATACAATGGGAATAACAGAAGAGGGCCCTAAATGTAGGCTCTGTGATGACAGTGATGAAACTGCATTACATCTGATCTTCGAATGCATTGCATTGGAGAGTAAAAGGCACAGAACATTTGGGACAACCAGATCCAAAGAAATTGTGTCTAACTAATAAAGAACTGGTAAAGGGACTCCTTGCACTGTTCAAGGGCATTGGTTGGCTTTACTAGACATACAGGGAGCAATACTTTATGTTCACTTGTAAATTCTACTTGTTTTTTATGTTAACTGTTCTTCTAATTTCTGGTAAATTCTGTCTGTGTATAAATAGCAGAGCACTCTGCCTGAGAGGCAGTCAGTGCTGCATGTATGTTGAGTTCACAATAAACATGCTTTCAGTATAAGTGCTGTGTTTAGTTGCCTTCGAAGTCAAGGCTGTTTCCATTTCAACGCGACAATACCACACAATAAACTTAGTTTCGGTGCGGACAGTGGCGGGTTAGACCAAGACTGTTTTGGCTTCCCTGAAAAAATCAAATCAAATCAATCCTCAATGACATTGAGCTCACTGTCCTGGACTGGTTCAGCTGTTCCAATAGTCATTCCTTTAGGAATGAGTTGTGATTGCTAATGAAAATTAGTGATACAAAGTTCTCTTCTACCATCTGCAAGGCTTATGATAGCCGCTGGTGTGTAGATTTTCTTTGTTATACTGATTACCTTTTTGCAATCGACAAGCACTTCACAGTTCAGATGATCATCTCAGTTGCTAACTGTAACTTCTCATTGTTAACAGTGAGATCTCAACATTCTCGACAGCAAACAATCTACCAGCAGAGTATAATGTTACATTTATTCATCAGAACAGCTTCCTCAATTTGTAGCTCAGATCTTCCACAGCCAATGACAGCCTGGAATGCTTGAAGGAAGTCCCTTCTGAGGAAGGTGTGATGGCTACATTCTGTTAAAACGACAAATTCAAACGATTGCATCTTGCAACACATATTCCTGCCGGCCCGGCGTATTTTCCATTTGCGACCTTCAGCACAGTTGCTCTTGTACCACAGATCATCATCATCATCATGTTTGCGACAGTAGTCATTTAGCAATACAGAGAAGGAAGCTCCTGAATTGACTAGTGCCCAGAGAGGCTGGCCGTCAATGTTGACACCAACGAGATTTCCAGACATCTTAGCAACTGTCGTCCATGGAGAATTTTCATCTGCGGCTGTGCCAGCTCTGTATATAGTTGCCTCACCTAGTTTTCCTGAACACGGTTGCTAGGCGAGTGGCTGGTATCTCTATAAGGCGACAGCAAACGGCGGTGGCATGTTGGAGAGTGACCTTGTCCAGGACACTGAAACGGGCTTCATCCCATAGGTCAGTAGTAACAGCCTGCAATTGAATGCTGTTGAAAGGACATACTCCGATGGTGGTTGTCTTGTGAAATAATTGTCAAATACTCATCATCTATGCCTAAAGCATCAAATAACATGTCCAGGAAACCAACAGAGAAAACCAAATGGCGTGTTGTCGTCTGTCCTCCTCCAAGGTGCTATAGTTGCCAGAGGAGTTGGTTGTGGCCACATCAGTCGGTTCTTAGGCTGCAGTTTGGTAGCTACGGCTTCCCCCCACATCCCACCTTTAGTATTGTGAGTGCTCCACCACAAGTGCAACCTTTTAATGTGCTTTCGTGTGTGTGTGCTTTGACAAATATGGTGCCTATTAGTTACATAGTTTTAATTAACACAGTGAACATCCAACCCGCAGCTGACACCGTAAATTTTTAATTGTGTGTTTCTTTGCATGTGTGGCGCCTCTGTGTGTGTATATCATAGTAGGACGAGAGCATTCTTTACATTGGGTGCGACTGGTAGGGTTGACAGGTGCTAATGTTTGAAATATCTCTTCCTCAACAGTGTCAGCTACCTTGTATCGTACAGGACTGCCATCCATGGGCATAATCTGGTACTCACTTGGTCCAAAGAACTGCCATAATGCTTCTCTCTCAATTTCTCATATGAGGGAAGCAAAGTCATGCTGGTCTTCCACAATGGCCATGGGTACTACATTTGTGAGTGTTGTACTTCTTTTGTACAATCCTCCTCTGTTGCTTCTCCAATTTTTTGGCACCACTGTATAAGCCCTTGTGTCGTCGAAATGTCTTAACAGAAGAGCTTGATACACATCTTCCGCAATGCCCTTCACCAGTTGTGAAATTTTATTGGTTTCTGTCATACCTGGGTTAACTACATGACATAGGGCCAAAACACACTGAATATATGACAGTTGACTCACCATGTTGCTGGGCCCTGTTCTTCCATCACTATTCTGATACACGGACTTACCGTTGGTGGTCTCCTAACTTCTTAAGTTCTGTCTGAAATTTGTCCCAGCTACCAAACTTGTCATTATTGGTTCCTAACCACTGCTGGGCTGTCCCATCCAGCTAGAAATGTTTGTTTGCCAAGCACATTGTGTGATCCCACCTCTTATATTGGCAATTCAGTTGAATCCTTTCTGCCATTTGTTTGGGTCCTGTCCAGTGTCTCCCAGGAACACCGATGGGTGTCTGACGTGTAGGTGGCTTACCACTCTTTTTGTAGGGCCTATCCATCAGTCTTTTCATGACACGGACCTTCGGAAGGAGGTAGTGAGTATACCCTTTGTATTCCAGTTCTTGTCTGTGTAAGGGACGGCTCTTACTTTGTTTAATTGGAGCCACAGTGATGCAGGTGTTTTACAGGACACGCAGCACCTTCACCAAAAAGTGTCATGTTGAAAACTGTGGCTGGTCCTGAATTCAAAGGCTGGTCGTTAATAGAGCACAACACTTAGAACATGTTCATTGCTAACACAAGTGTACACTCAGTACACTGCCTCCTGCTTGGAGTGCTCCACTATTTATACATATAAATAATTTTCTGGACATCAAATGTAAGAAACGCGAAGAACATTCTAGAAATAGTAAATATAAAGAAAGAAATATTTTTCTGCCAGTGGCGGGATTTTAACCGGGGACCAACAGCACAGCAATCTGTGATGCTAACCATGCATTCTGTCGGAAGACTAGCAGCAATATTTTTCTTTTTCTAGCGTATTTATTGACTGTCCTATCAATGTTACAATTCTGTCTTCATATGATCGTTATCATATAGCAGAAAAACTTCCCTGCCTACATCATTAATATGTTTCATGGCTTGGAAACAATTTCGTCTGAACATATTTCCTTTGGACTTCTTACAAACATTTGAAACTTCCTGGCCGATTAAAATTGTGTGCTGGAACCGAGATTCCTCTACCGCTTGCTCGCAAAAGGCAAAGGTCCCAGGTTCGAATCCTAGTTCCAGCACACAGTTTTCATCCACCAAGAAGTTTCATATCAGAACACACTCCGCTGCAGAGTGAAAATTTAATCTGGATGAATACATTTTTAACATCTGCAATGTCTGGTAGGCTAATCAAAGTACATCAGCATCATAATTTTAACAATTAATTACAGAAACTAATGATTACTTGTCTAAACAATGCTCTGGTGAAAATTTCAGCAGGCTAACAATTTCATCTGCAATTGTATACAAGCCTAGACAAGTGTTTGTTTTTTCATACACCGACAATTCCCCACTCACACTTCTGAGGGGCATTTGAAAAGTTCATGCAAAGTCTGAGAGATGGCACCACCGGTGCATATCGACGTTATGTTTAGTTAGTAGCATCTTTGGAAAGAATGCACACCAGGTTTCAACCATATTGGTCTATTTCTTTGTGTTTGGCATTCATGTGAATCAAGGAAGTCAGGTGATTGTCAAAGAATGGACCAAAAAGAATTTTATGTGGTGGTTAAACATTACTTTGTGGAAGGCAAAACGCCTTAGGTGACTAAAGAGAAGCTTGATAAACATTATGGTGACTCTGCACCTTCAATTACAACAGTTTATAAATGGTTTCAAAATTGTCGGAGTGGCCATATGGGAACAAGTAACGCTGAACATTCTGGACACCCTGTGGAGGTTAATGACTCTAGGAATCATTGATAAAATCCATGATATGCTGATGGATGACAGAAGAGTTCAGGTGCGCGAGATTGCTAGTGCTGTGGACATCTCTAACGAATAGGTAAATAATATTTCACATAAACATTTGGACATGAGAAAGCTATCTGCAAGATGGGTGCCACAATTGCTCACATTTGACCAAAAACGGAATTGTGTGAAGTATTGCAAGGAAAGTTTGCAGCTGTTCAGGAAGAATCTGCACAATTTTAATCGTCATTTCATCACTGTGGATGAAACAGGGATACATACCAAAGAACAATCTAAACAATTGGTTATCAGGAGAGAAACTGCATTAAAAAAAAAGGGCGAAGACAGGCCCTTTCAAACAGAAAGTTATGGAGACGGTCTTTTGGGATTCGCAAACAATAATCCACATTGACTATCTGGAACAGGGTAAAACTATTACAGGTGCATATTAATCATAGTTATTGCAGTGTTCGAAAACCAAGCTGCAAGGAAAACACCGGCGATTGGCGTACAAAAAAGTCATTTTCCATCACGACAATGCACCAGCACACAGCTCAGCTGTTGTGGTCCCCAAATTACTGGAAATAAGATTCGAAATCATTTCACATCACCTCTATTATCCAGACTTGCCACTCTCGGGCTACTATTTGTTCCCCAATTTGAATAAATGGCTGGCAGGACAAATATTTCATTCAAACGACAAGGCGATTTCTGAAACTAATAGCTATTTTGCAGACCTGGACAATTCCTGTTACGGTATTCATAAATGATCTACAAATTAGAACCATGTTGAAGGGAGTGTATATGTCTAAAAGGAGATTATGTTGAAAAATAAAAATGGTTTTCCCCAAATACGTTAGTAGTTTTTATTTCTGCATGAACTTTTCAAACGCTCCTCCTAGTTAGCTATAGGCTCTTAAAGTGTTCAGTTAAATAATGGAATCTCAGTGTTCTATTGGTGGTGTTATTAATGAAGCCTGTCACAGAAGTGTGTATGGAGTGTTTGCTAAAGATATTACTTTTATCAAAGATTGCAGTGAAGAAGTAGTAGTGTTTTACTTACGAGTTGGCTCAGGGGTTAAATCAACATGGAAGTACCATGACATGAAATACTTTAAAAAATATATATATCACCTTTTTGTCAGTCTTTCTTGGACTCTTAAGACACACAAGATGCTTATAACAAAATGTCTGAGAGAAATAACATTTTATCATTATGATAGTGATACTTCAGATAAGGAATTTGCGATTTATCAGAAACGATTAAAGAAGTAGATTCAGGTCAGCAAAATCATATGTACCTTGCCTGCTAGTAAAATTGGTGCACTAAGTGAAGAGAAAAGACCAATTGCCTTTCATACAAAAATTGAGAAAGTGGCAGCTACAGTCAAAAAGAATTTCTCCAAACAAATGGAATAAAATTATCAGTTTACTGCTGAATTCTTGGTCATAATTGATGGTCGTGATTCCACTTGTCTGCTTTGACCCTTGAGGTCATTGACATGGCGTCAATGAGGTATATAGACACATAGCCAATATGGCGACAAAAATAATCGTGAAGAAACACTGACACACGCACTTACAAGCATGTGAAAATCAACATGAAACTAATAAAGTGACACTGTATTATAATCCTTAAATTCCAAACTATGGTTCACTACTAAATGTTCATACCCTCTCTTCCGCAACTCCCTAAATGATGAAACACCTCACATTATAGTCAACCCCTCCTCAATTTTTATTAATCCCACTAAAAACATGTTAGACCCATTCTCAATGATTCACAAAACTGTACTTGATACCCCACACTCTGAAATAATAGCCCCCCCCCCAATAAACCAACATGCACCCCACCCCTCCCGGACATCTTTTTCCTAAAACACGACTCATCCACATTGACAACTACCCCAAGGTCCCCCCCCCCCCCGTCAACCTCCCCCAAATACAAAACAAACTGAACATACTTCCCTACAAAACAAATACCAGTAGACAATCTTTCTTTCACTCACTCCAACCTCATGCGCACGAAACTCCACACTAGAATGACAACAACAATTATAGGGTAAAAACATTATCTCTCTCATGGACAAATTCAATTTCTAAAACCAGGTATCCCTTCTAACAGATCTCCACATGTCCCGATGACATCTCCACATATAGGGGTCCATGGTCCGAGATACAGGGTATTATAACTCATTGGCTGTCGGCATTATGTACTGTTTGGCCATGATAACTTGATTTGTGCAGGAGGCGTGTCTTGCATGCACATTATGGCTTCAGAGGGGAGTGGAGGGTGAGGGGAAGGCAGCTTGCTGCCATGGTGGAACCATTACTCTAACAAGGTTTACAGTAATATTTCATGTCAAGGAGTATTGTAACATTGGCAGCACTTTTAAATATCTTTCACCACTTGTGGCAGCACCAGCAAATTCGTCATCATGGCCAAGTAGTACAGTGTACAGCCTCTGCTGTAAGACCCATCAAATGCAGTAACTTTATTGTATCGAACATCATATTGCCCAACGCTTCACATAGAGAGAAAGAATTAAACTTGGATGTCATATCCAGTCTAACAAAAACACAAAAATTATACAAATGACATTAACTAACTGTGAATTAAATCAGAAACATTACTAAAACCCGTAGAATTACACACGCCACATGAAAACCAACACACTTAGAAATGGCAATAACCATTTTGAAGCAAGAAGAATACAAACCCACCTATGTCACGAAGACAACTAACACTACAGTCAAATATGACAACGAACCATTCATCTTCACTGCAAGAGTAAGTTAACACATACCGATACACACCACCTGTAAACAACTCTAAATCACTGTGCAGCAATGATGTTAAGCAGCACAACATGCCAATGTCACGGCTCAAAGCAGATAGGTGGAATTGTGTGTTTTAACTGATCCAATTCTTGGAATTGAGCAAAAGTTAGTGATGAATTTAATGTGTCAGAATGTGTTGTTAAGTTTACAAGGCAATTAGTAAAGGAACGGGGAATTTTACCTGCAATACAAACAAAAAATGCATACACTGTAATTTGATAGGCCTAGATGGAAACACAATCAAAAAAGTTGTTAGGTTTTATGAAGATGACAGTAACAGCTGTTTGATACCTTTTCAAAAAAGACTGTTTCTGTGAAAGAAAATGGTTCTAAGGTTTACAGAAAAAAAGGTTAATACTGTATAACTTAAATGAAATATTCAGTGAATTTAAAAAAGAAAAGCCTAACATTAAAATTAGAAGACCAAAGTTTTGCAAGTTGAGACCAAGATGATGTATTGTTCCAGGGGCATCTGGCACCCATAACACTAGTGTTTGTACCATCGAGTGTAAAGTTAATGATAGACGGGGCCAACCTTACAGTTGACTATAACAAGCTTTTGGACGTTATCATATGCAACAATGACAGTTACTATTGTATGATCATGGGAAAATATGAAGGTTGTCCAGGCAAACAAGCCTTACTTGACATGTTTGAAGAATAATGATTTGATGACTGACACTATATATGATACAATGGGTTACAAACCGGAACTGAAATGCTAACAGACATAAAACCATGAGAAGAGTTTTTGAAGTGTTGATCGCTAACCTTGAAAATCTGAAAATGAACAATTTTATTGCAAAAGCTGAAAGTAAATTTATGAAAGGCCAAAAGTAAACCTTGTCAGCTCATTAATCCTTAGTTCTTGTTGACTTTTTGGAAAATTATTCTTTTTTGTTAAAGTGCAAGGGCACCAAAGGGTACACAAACTGGCAACAGTTCATCCATTTGCATTCTATTATACAGATGAAGATAAACTAAAGAGGCACCATTTTTGTGTCTTAAGTGAGTACCTTAAACACAACACTACATCAGTGCATACTTTTCAATATGGAAAGTCCAGGTTGGAATAAATAATATAGTGAGGACAGTTTACAACTCACCGCAAAGACGTGGCGACAAGCTGCGACAGGCACATACAAAAGACACACACATACAACACATTCAGCTATCGGCCATGGCCTTCTTCAGAAAATAGAGCACTCACGCAATCACACAGGCACACAACACAGTCATACAACCATCACCTCCGACTGCCACACTTCGAATCACGCTCTGCAGCGAATCGGGGACGGGAGGGGAGGGGAGGGGAGGGGGAGGGGATAGAAAGGTTACGTCACGGTGGTGGGGATGGGTTAGATGGGAATAACGAGATGCAGCTTAGGAATGGAGTGGGGAGGCGGGTGAGCGGAGAAAATAAAATAAAGTAAAATAACATATATATATATATATATATATATATATATATATATATATAATGCATGCACACTGCAAGTACACAAGACCGCATACACACACACACACACACACACACACACACACACACACACACACACACACAATCACACATTCACACACCACTCAAAATGGGTGAGGTTTGGGATAGAGAGGTAGGAACTGTAAGGTATGGAAAAATATATATATATAGGGAAGTTATCGTAGGTTGAGGCCTGGTTGATTTCGGGATCGGAGAATGTATTGTAGGGATAACTCCCATCTGTGCAGTTCAGAAAAGCTGGTGGTGGATGGGAGGATCCAGATGGCCCGGGTTGTGAAGCAGCCATTGAAATCAAGCATGTGCTCCGCTGCATGCTGTGCCACAGGGTGGTCCACCTTGTTTTTGGCCACAGTTTGGCGGTGGCCATTCATCCTAATGGACAGCTGGTTGGTGGTCATGCCAATATAGAAAGCAGTACAGTGCTTGCAGCACAGTTGGTAAATTACGTGGCTGCTTTCACAAGTGGCCCGGCCTCTGATAGGGTAGGATAAGCCTGTGACAGGACTGGAATAGGAAGTGCTGGGTGGGTGGATTGGACAGGTCTTGCAGCGGGGTCTTCCACAAGGATATGATCCCTGTGGCAGTGAGCTGGGTTTCGGGGTGGCATAAGGATGAACTAGGCTGTTGTGAAGGTTGGGAGGACGACGGAACACAACTTTAGGAGGAGTGGTGTTCCGTCGCCCTCCCAACCTTCTACTACTACTACTACTAACCATTGATACACTATTTAAAAAGTAACTATACTATACAGTGTAACAGCACAATAATATTAAAGCTGAGAAATTATTCTCTCTGGAGAATTACAGTTAAAAATTGAGTTTTTCATTGTGTGGCTGATAACTTTGAACTATTAAAATACATTAAACAATACATCCAGCTAAGTGATAATATTATTTGTAGGCCAGAGAGTGTTAAACTAAATGCATTTTATCTGAAATACTGAATAATTTTTAAAAATGCAGATGGCTGCAAATATATGCGGTCTGGAACAAAAATGGGCATTGCTTCAAAATAATAAACAATTAATATTTTTCTGACCACTAAACATTGGGGAACTTGTCCAACAAATATCAAATGTTTCTGAGATGATCAAGCAACCAGTGCTGGACCACTTGATATGGAACGACCCTGCTCTATCATTGAAAGGTTACTGCATGTACCTTTATTCAGTTATTAATTATTCTCATAAGGCAAACATTTTGCTGCTAAAATTAGCACACTATACCATGCAAGAAAAAATTAACATTTGTTTTAAGAATTTATAACACAGCAGGAATAAGTTCATGTAAATGGGGAAATGGTTGAGTATTGAGAGTTCCCACTGAATGGCAAAAAGGAAAGTGGATTGAAGTACAAAGGTACAAGATTAAACAATGATTACTTGAAATACACCAAGTGACTACCTAGTAGGGACTGCTGTGGAACAAAACATCTAGAAAATCTACACTATACGCTTGCACCCCAATTGTATCAGATATAAGGGTTTTTCTCATTTCAGTCATACAAAACGCACAGGAAGAATGAGTAAATGCCTCTGAGCATTCTATAATTAATGTAATCCTGTTATAACACCCTCTGTTGTGGTGGTACATGGAGGGTTGTAGTATAGGGTGACACAGCTGTCCCTACTGGTGAACTTTTGTGCAACCATTCTACACCCCTGGGAACATGCTTGTAATATGAACAGGCCTAGATTAAATAAACCACTAGTTCAGTGACTTGCACAAATTGTGCCATTCTGAATTTTAGTGCTGTTAATGGCAGACCGAGTATTTAAGAGTAGATGTTCCTTCTCAGGTACTGTATGTCATTCAAATCTGACAAATTTTTAATTTATTGTTTGTTTAGTTTTTGATGTACTCATTGTAAAAGAACTATCTTTTTATGAAAAGTGTGGGTGAATGAAAGCGTTTGTGATTATGAGGGGGACTGATTTTTCAGTGCATGACAAATATGGAGCAGAAATTTGGGTTAGGAAACTTCACTAACAATGTCCAGTAGGATCAGTCAAATCTAGTTTAAGTGGCTTCAGTTGATGGGCAGCAAAAGGAAGCCAATCAGAAGTATTGTTGAGAGAGTAAATGGAAATGCATCCATGAATTTTATTTTGTAAACAACACTGTGTTGTGCATGTAATTGTTTTTAACTGAAATTTGTGACATTTGTTGAAAATAAGTCAATGTTTTTGATGAGTGGTACTGTAAATCTGCAACGACATGAATTTTTTATAGCAAAATAGTGACATTTGTAAGAAACAGTTCAATGTTTTTTGACAAATTTTAATGCATAGGTCATTGTTCCAACTGTCACTGTCACTACAAAGTATCATCAGCAAAGTACACCTTCTCTTGTACATTCACACATCATGTAACCATAATGTCCACTAGTGTTTTTAAAAATATCCAGGATTTCTGATGTGTAATTATGAAAAATAAAGTTTTTTCAGCCAATAATGACTTTTACCTTAGTGGCCTATTCAGCATTTTGTATGGTTTGAACAATTCCAACTATGACTTAAAAGATACTATAGACTACTACATCTTTTCATTTTATGGTGTGCATAATCTTACATTTCCGAACATTTGTCCAATGTATCAAATACTTTGGATCAACTGAAACATGGAATACCACTCTTCGGCAGTGACCCATGACATTGTCATGTTATGTCATCACTGATCGGTGATTGAGTTGTCTCTATTTACTGGTGACATGTTGAGTATGTGATGGTGCACTCTTGTGGTGGGTTAACAGTAGTAGTAAGTTTTTGGAATGGGGTGTGCCCGATAAACTTGCAATGTATACTATGAGTGTGCATCATACCTCCTACCATGTACATCACTATTCTTCTTGAATGTTCAGGTGTTTCTTTATGAATGTGTTGTTACTTGTTAATATAAAAATTGATCCTTTTAATTCACCATCCACCTACCATGCCCCATGATTAAATAAAGGGAAAAAACCACCAATAACCATTTGTAAAGACAACTGCTTGGAAGAACACTGTGCTGAAGGAAAATTCTTTGTATGAAGTGAAACTGTTATATTTGATCACATTTTTCAACAAAACACAGTATCTCTGACTCAGTGCACATTAACAACTGACTTTCATTGCTTCATTTTCATTTCATTACAGCACAAAAACATGCAAGTATGCTGTTGGCCCTGTTCTAGACTTTTGCTATCTTCTTTGTATGGTATGGTTTCCATTGTTGCAAATTTGGGAAAGTTTTGGTATTTGTGGCTGAGTTTGCGTCTTGCAGGTGCTAGTCAGGTGGGGGCTTGGTATTACAAACTTTGTTTGAGGTTTTATAGCTCAATTTAAGTCTTAAGTACCATGTATTGGTATTTTTTGTGTCCTGTTATTTTACGTATCTCATATGTTATCTGGAGTTTAGTTTCATGATACAGAATGTTGTTTTGCATGTTTTTATCAGGTTAGTGTGTGCTTGTCCCAAAACCAAATTCCTGTGGTTGTCCCATTAGTTTCATTTTATTATTTTTGTAGAAATTTATGCATTTTATGTATGTATTTGTCAACATGTTTCATGATGTTACGGATATGATTTAAATATGGTATTACCATGATTTTGGTTTGTTGGTGGGAGTAAGAGACCAAACAGCTAGGTCATCAGTTCCTTCCATTCAGAAATTGTTAGTGCAATTATACCAGCAAGATTAAAACCAACACAAAATAGGGAATTCTGATGTGCATATTCCCACAGCTCTGCATGTGCCTTCATTCATAGAACCGTTTTCAAGTGGTACAGTGGCTCTCTTGTCAGGTTTACATGTAATATGACAATGTCAGATATTCGTAGAAAATGGCAAAGTACTCTTGACAAGCTAGACTGTAGGTGTTATTGCAGCTCGTTCGCTCACACAATTTAAGCTGCACTCTTAGGTTCCTGCCAAACAACATCCTTTAAAATCATGACATACTCGTAAAAAATAGATAAAATACATTTGTCATTATAAACATGTACAGTGTAACTTGTCGAAAGTACTTTTCCATTTTCTGTGAATATGTGATATTAGGCTGTATTACACAATAAACATGAGGTAAGAGCCAATGTACCACTCGAAAACAGTTCTATGAATTAAGGCTCGTCAGCTCTGCAAGTGACCATAAACATCCAACCCACGATCCATTACTGAGATCAAGTCCCAAGTGCAGGAGCCTAAACATGGAAGGAAAAAAGTGTTAAAAACAAGGTAGAAAGTGTATATGGGTGGCTGGGGGTGGGGGAGTCTTCCAAACCCTGGGAACATCAGGAAGAGTCACAAACCCACCCACCCTGTCCGAACTAAAATCTCATAACTGAGGACATAAACCCCTTTCAAGGAGATAACCAAGCACCTGGTCAACCAACTGTGGATCATCTGCCAAAACTAGATGCAACGAGTGTGGAAATCCATATTTGACATGGAGGGCCAAAAAGGGGGGGGGGGGGGAGACATTCCACTGAGATATTAGCCAATGATTATAGAAATCTGGAATCACAATGTGGGAAAGGCTCATTGCATAAAATAACACTATGGGTCAGGCTGGAATGTCTTTGCAGAACTGACAAAGGGCAGTGGATTCCCTCCGGGAAGAGTTTAAGGAAGGACAGCAACGGTCTCCTTGAATGTGCAGAGTTTTTAGATAGGGCAGTAGCCTGCCTGTTGCTGTTCTATTTTTGGTCAAACAGATCTTCTCTCCAACCGCAAAGCCTCATCAGGGATTGCCAAGTAAAATGGGTAGCGAGTAACTGCTGCTCTATCCAAATGGTCAACTTTTTCATTTCCTAGGATATTCACATAACTGAGGACCCAGGGTAAGACAACAGAACAGGCATGACTAAGATCAGTGAGGAGTTTGTGGAGTGACCAAAGGATGGGAAGAATAGCATCGGTCCATGGCCGCAGGCTATTCATCGAGTTGGTCCAGGGAGGTCTGTTTAATAAAATAAAGGGCTCTGCTAATGGACGTTTGTTCTGCTGTAAACACACTGTAATGATTCTGTCAGAGAATGGCATTCCATACAGGCAGGAGACGTAGAAGCATATCTCATATGACCGATGGTTTTTGAACCATCAGTGTAGAAGAGGGTGACACCCTGAAACTAAGTACTGAATGTAGCAAAAGCTTGAGTGAGTGTGTGTGTGTGCGTGCGCGCAGTATAAGATGGTAAGTATAGTCCAGGGAAAGGAGATGGAAGTTCCTGCAAAGGGAGACAAGCTGTAAGTTGGCGGGTAATCCCACTCGAAGACGGGTATCAGAAGGTCAAGACTCATAGCATGCAAAAATAACATGATGTGTGGGGTAATCCATGTTGACTGTGGGTTAATAGGTTATTCCTTTCGAGGTAGTTCATAATATTTGAAGAAAGTCATGTTCTAAAATCCTGATGGAAACTGACGTCATTGATACAGGCCTGTAATGTGCGGATACTCTTATTGTCATTCATAAATATTGGAGTGATCTGCGTAACTTTCCTGTCTCTGGTTACCGATCTTTCACTGGACAAATGGTTGTATATGATAATTCGGTAAGGGGCTATGGCATCAGCATACTCTGAAAGGAACCTAACTGGTAAACAACTGGGACTGTAAGACTTACTTTTGTTAATTGATTTAAATTGCTTTAATACTTCATGTGTACCTACTTCTAAATTATGCATACTGACACGTGTTCTTGATACAAATTCTGGAGTATTTGCTTCATTTTCTGTGGTGAAGAAATTTTGGAAAGCTTTGTTAAGCAATTCTACTTTAGCAGAACTGTCATCAGTAGCATGACCATTGTTATTGTGTAGTGAAGGTATTGATTGTGTTTTGCCGCTAGTATACTTTACATACAACCAGAATTTCTTCGGATTTTCTACCAAGTTACGTGACAGGACTACTTTGAGGAAACTACTACAAACTTCTCGCACTGATGTTGGAGCTAACTTTCTAGTTTCTGTAAAAAGACTGCCAGTCTTAGGGATTTTGTGTCCATTTAAATTTGGCATGCTTTTTCTTTGCTTTTGCAAGACTGATCAAACCTGTTGTGTGTACCACAGTGGTTCAGAACCCTTTTGTTAATTATTTGAATATAACTAAATACCTAGCAGTAACAATTACAAACAACAAACTGGAAAGAACACACAGAAAGTACTGTAGGGAAGGTGAACCAAAGGTTATGTTTCATTACAGAACACTTAGAAGATGCAACAGTTTTACTAAAGAAACTGCCTACACTATGCTTGTGCGTCCTATTTTGGAATATTGCTGCATATTATGGGATCCCCACCAGACGATTTAGAGAAAGTTCAGAGAAGGGCAGCTTGTTGTGTACTACCGCAATATGGGGGGGGGGGGGGGGGGGGAGAGTGCCATGAAAATGATGAATAAGTTGGGGTGAAATCATTAAACGAAAGGCTTCATTCATTTCAACAAGAATTATCTGTGAAATTGCTTTCACCAACTTTCTCTTCGAAATGCGAACATATTTTGTTAGCACCCACCTACATAAGGAGACATGATCATCATAAGATAAATTGGTTTGAAAACAAAGATTTAGGTGTTCCTTTGAGTCATTTATAGGATGTGATTCTACCCAATGGTTTTGATTCATAGTATTGGTGTGTTGTGTAGTAGGCAAAGTACTTTTTACAGTCTATACTGGACCTTAGATGTCTATTGTGATTGACAAAAGTACTTTAATATTTTTTACAAATATGTCAATTTTAAAGGATGTGCTTAGCCAGGAACCTAAGAGTACAGCTTAAATTGTTGCAACTGAACAATCAACGATTGCACTGCAATGTTCGCATGTTCAAAATGTACCAACAGTAGGCCACAACTGTGATAAGAAACACTTCTTCCAGACTAAAAGTAAAATTGTAACAATCACTGTGATTTAGTTAAAGATACTAATAAATTGAAAAAATTAATATTTGTACTTGACTAAAACTGAAATATGGGTTTTCCAACATGTTGATGACATCATGGGTGAAAGCAGAGAGGTGGAATCTCATTGTAAAATTATGCCATTACTTTCTCCCCATTAGGTATTAAGAGAATGGAATCATTAAAAGTGGTTTGATGAACCCTCTCCTATGCACTTTAATGTGACTTCTTGAGTATTTAAGAGACATAAGCAGAAAACTGTTGAATGGCAATGGCGAATGACGACAAAAGCTGATGCCGCTTAATCTTAAAGAGTTAAGATTCCTGCTTTGGCAATAAGACTCAACAGGGCTGCTCCAGAATGTACCTGTAGCCAAGGTGAGCCATAAACCTGGCACCCAAATTCCAACTGGGACAAAATAAGAGGTCGATAGATACTAAGAGTAGCATGATCTGCACCCCAATATAAATGGGCAAAGAATTGATGTATCAACCTTTCTCATGAAGCTAGTATTTACGCGATGAATATGGGGCAGCCAAGTCAGTTTTTTATTATTATAAAAAACTAGGCATAAGAAACTGTGCTGTGCCATAATTTACAGGTGCCAAGTACCCAAAGAGAGTTCTGCATAAGGGTGAACTGCAGTACAATGACAAAAATGCATAACCAGAGACGTCCAGTCAGCTGTGGAAAGAAAGGCACAAATAACAGGATACAGCTTAAAAGCTTTTGGCTGTTATGGGCTTCATTTGTTAGGGAAACACCTACATGACCGCCACCTGCGCAATTCAGAAAAGCTGGTGTTTGTGGGAAACTACTCCTACAATATATCCTATGCTCCTGCAATCCCAAGGCCTACATTTTTGTTAATTCCTGCCCCACTACCCTCCCCTGCCCACACTCTATGCTCGTGTACATCTCCCATCCCACCACACATTCCAGTCCTTCCCCTTCATTCCGCCCTGTGTCTATCAGACAACACTGGTGTATTTCCCACCTCCACTGTAAACCTTCCCCCTCGCCTCCTTTCTTCCCTCTCCTTACCACTTCCTCACCCCCACCACTGGTTGCTCCTGCCTCAGGCATGTTAAGTCCCGCAGACTGGCCACAGCGACCGGGTATGGCGATCATGTTTGTGTGTGTGTTTAACTGACTAAGGCCCTAATGCCGTAAGCTTTTAAGTTGTAACATGTTATTTGTGTCTTTCCGCAGCTCATCGCAGGTCTATGTGGGGAGTAGCAACCTATCCTCAAAAATATTGTTTAAAAATGCATAACCCTGAAGTTGAGGAGAAAATTGAAAACCATGGGAAAGAGACCATGTACAAGACTACTGAATGGCACCTTGGAGCTGGTGTTCAGCAGAGGCTAGAATGGGAACTGTAACATGTGGAAAAATCATCGACATACAGTGCAAGAGTGACCAGCAGCCCAACAAAGCTCATCTGGCCAGCAATGGCAATTAGAAAGAGTGTAACACTGAACCCTGTGGAATGCCGTTCTCCTGGATCCGAGGCAGACTCGAAAGAGCTGACTAACACAGAACAGGTGGCAGGATAAAAACTGACTAATAAAAAATCAGTAGGACACTTTGTATGCCCAAATCATGGAGGGAACGTAAAATATGGCAACAAAAAGCTGTCGTATATCTTACTAAAATCGAAGAAGATGGCAACAAGATGTTGACATTTATAAAATGCCTTTCCGATTGCTGTTTCCAGTCTAAGTAGCCTAAATGGTGTATTGTATATCATCCCTTCCTGAACCCACACTGATAAGGTGACTAGTGGGTAAGAACCCAGCATAATCTGGGGGCAACCACCCTTCCAGGAGATTTGCAGGGCACATTTGTCAGGCTAATCAGTCAATCACGGTCAAGGCATGATGGATCCCTGCCAGGATTAAGGACAGAAACCACAATACTGTCCCCCAACTGAGAGGGGAAAACTCCATGGAGCCAAATATAGTCAAATACCTGGAGGAGATATAGTCATTATTTGGGATTGAGGTGTTGGAGCAATTTGTTATGGATGGATTCCGGGACAGGTGCTGAATTATGGGAAGACGAAAGGGCCAGAAGGGGTAAAATTTTACGACGCTTCTCGCTGGGCTCCAGTGCTCATGTTGGCAACAGACGAACAATGAAGTGTAGAATTGTGTTAATATTTTTCACGAGCTACAGAGTAAATGTTATTGCTGCTCATTTCACTCGCAGCAAATTTAATAGTGTACCTGCTCTATGGCCAACAGGTTCTTGTATGTACCCTTGCCCATTCAGAAAAAATTTTTTGTTTTAATTGCAGTTGTCACGAAAAAACATTTATTGGTCATCTGAGTTGCCATCATTACCATTGGTGCAACATAACCACTGCAGCCCGACGAGAAGCGTCGTACAATTTAACCACCAGAAGAAATTCCCATTCAGTAAAGGGTTTGTTGAAAGGTTACTCCTGGTGAGAGGTAAAACATAAGTTGGAGGCTTCAGCCTGTCATTTCGTGGAACAAATGGGCACCGGATAGGAAGCTGTTATCATTGTGTTTGCAAAGTAAGCCAAAAGTTCTGTGATTTCAATGACAACATAGGGTCAAACCAGATGGGTGGTATATCGGGACCTTTGGTATTGCTAACATTTTAGCCACTTTTGTTGACAGAAGAACCAGTACAAAAACAGAAGGTAAATGGTCTGGGTATATTAATAGTCAGTTTACATACAAACATGATTTTAAGTAAAATTACAGGTATTGCCAACCTCCCGGTTTCGAAGCACTTCTGTCAGTAGTAGCACAGAGGCTTATGGTGGCAATGACACACACACACACACACACACACACACACACACACACACACACACACACACACACAGCGAGAGAGAGAGAGAGAGAGAGAGAGAGAGAGAGAGAGAGAGAGAGAGAGAGAGAGAGAGAGAGAGAGAGTTCAGCTATTGGCCATGGGGCTTTCTTCAGAAAATAGAGCATTTACGCAATCACACACCCGTCAGCTCCAGCTGAAGTGAGGCAGCTGGAGCTGACGGTTGTGTGCTTAACTGTGTATGTTCTATTTGCTGAAGAAGGCCATGGACAATAACTGAAGTATTTGGGGGTGTGTGTGTGTGTGTGTGTGTGTGTGTGTGTGTGTGTGTGTGTGTGTGTGTGTGAGGGATACCTCCCGTTAACTTTGACCCGTGATGACGTCATCCCACCGCAGTAGTTTTGAGGTGTGCAAATGTTTGTAGAAGGCGTGAGTAATTATGTGGTGGCCGAATAGAAGACAACAGTTTGTTTACAAACAGACCAGATTATAGATTAATATTTTGTGCTTAAAAAGTGATCTGTAGCTTCCCTTTGATGGTAAGATATAGGTTAACAGAGTTTGCCTCCCCCCCCCCTCTTCGAATATTAGCGCCAAAGGTGCGAATTCTTGGGCCAAGACCTATGATCGATGGTACATTCTGTTATCTATAATTTACAAGAATAACTACAGATTATTTATTATCTTCAATACAGAGGTATTAAGATATCCGGGTTTTCCGACATGTTGTTGTCATGGATCAAAGCTGACGGGTGGTATCCCAGTTTTCAGTTATGCTAGTCATCTTCATAAAGTGAACATCCTGTTTCCAGCACTAGTACACTACACCACTGCAAGGAAATGTAGCTACAGTTGTTTCAAGGGCTTATAATATGGCATAGGTAAGTTCACATAAACATGAAAGAAATGGTTCTGTATTCAGAGCTCCAGTTGAGTGGCAAGAAGGGGAGATGGATCAAAGAACACTAACAAGGTTAATGATTACTTTGTCAAAGATACCGAGCTACCACCTGTTAGGGAATTCTGTGGGACAAAATATGTAGGAAATCTACATTATATGCTTGTAAAAGATGAAATGTGAAAACATAACGAGTTTTAAGTCAGGATACAGGGGAGAAAGTAATTGACAGGTTTACACATATATATATATATATATATATATATATATATATATCTCCCCTCTCGGTTGACCTATACTCATTAAACACAAAATCTTAATCTATAATCTACATTATGCTTGTGAACAAACATCTAGCTCAGGTATGACATTATTGGTCAAAGCCGATGGACTGTATTGTGGACTTCAGTTGACCGAACACATAGGCTACCTTTCATAAGCCACCATATGGTGCATGGGGGGAGGGGGGTGCATTACAATGGGGGTTACTATGCTTGGTACTCCATGCTGAAAGTGCTGTAAGATTTGAATGAAATTTGAAATGGAGATAGTTTATACCCTACATTAATACAAGCCCTACCTACAAGAGTGAACGTATGGTGCATGGCAGGGGCTACCTTACAGTGGGTTAACACATTTGTTACTCTTCATGCTGAAACTTTGAACACTTTATCTTTGAAATGAGGAAATTCACTATCTACATAAAATTTTGTATGGTGCATGGCAGAGGGTAAGCCTGCTTTACCTATTAAATTTGACAAAGTCTACTGTTTTATTTTGATCTTGGTGAAATTTTGCACACTTAACCTTCAAAGGAAGAGGAACATCATGGTCTACAACAGATTTGATACACTGCATGGCAGAGTGTACCTTTCAATAAATTTAGACAATTTCATTGATCACGAAAGTTGTCATAGTAATACAATACTGCACAGACGGAGAAGTGTACTGAGAGGGTGGAGGCGGCTTTCAACAGAGGCAAAGAGATGATTGGCAGAAAGAAGGGAAAGTGGAGACGAGCAGGGAGAGAGGTGCGAGGAGTTGAACAAAGAGAAAGGAGATGATGAGACGAACAGAGAGAGGAGGGAGAGGTGAGGAGACGGACAGAGTAAGAAGGTGCTCAGAGAAAAGGAAAGGAGAGATGGACAATGTAAGACTAGATTAAGTATGTATCCAGGCAAAGCCAGGTTTTCAGCTAATTACCAGTATTGTCAACTCGTTTCCAACCATGTCCCTACATGACATGCCAAAAATTCCTATGTTCACCATGAAAGTCTCTACGGATCAAACTGATTACTTACATATTGGGCGACTTCCCCTTTATTAACATTATTGTACAGTGAATTGTAACTGTTTTGAAATTTTTAAAAAGGTACTTTCATTCTGCATCATCAGTGAGAAAAGTCCCTACATTTTGCAAACCCGTCCTTACAGATGGCAACACTGCTAGTTACCAATAGTTTACTGCACTTGTGTCTACTTGTAAAGTTGGTTTTCAAAACATTCAGAACAATACAGCAACATCAAGAGACGCACTTTACATTAATTATGCTTTGACAGAGTGCTTAAACAGAAGCCGCCTACTAATCTCACAATTCATTAGATCAACAAAGTTGTATAATGAAAATTTGTTGGTCATGAAAGGTACAATACATATTTGAAACAGTCGCAATTTAAGTGAACTAGTATTCAAACCAACGACACATGAATAAAGGTGGGGAAAGCATTACCACTGAATATGTGTACAGAAACTGTACCGCCAGGTACTATGAACCACTAATGAAACACTGATTTGAGTAACATCGTTTATTAGTAGTGAACCAATAAATTAGTACCACATTCGGAAAGAAATTAATGACTAACTTACGTATCACTTGCGTACTTTTCCAACCTAGTCTGTATAAAAAGTACATAAAAACACACAATTTTCCGTTGGGGTTCAATTGGCTAGCCTATATACTTTTATGCAAAGGATGAATTAACGTCAAAAGTATAACAACACTCTTAACTGCTGCTAATAAAAAACTAACTCCAGCTGTTCCTTAAACTGTTTCGAGGAAGCCGACAGAAAAAAAAGTCAAGATGAGATGCAAAGAGTTGGTAAGCTTAATTCCACTAACTACACTGGGATCCTATAACACTAAACACGTATTTATATGAATTTCAAAAGAATTAAAATAAATAGTCCATCTTAGTATGTCATATTCAACTTACAGGTTCCACCTACAAATAACCAACTTGTACATTGGAAAACAATAAACCAATATCTATAAGATTTCATTTTCTGCCACACCCGCCGTTGACAAGCTACTCACTGTCATAACAATAACTCAACCAAAGATATTTACAGAGCTTTTCGCTTCATCCGTAAAGAAAACCTCTGCTTCAGAAAAACAAGTTTTATAGATATTTCAGATTACTGAACAAGACAAACGAAATTCAGCGATCAAATAGTTCTTACGATTACAAAATTTTCAGTTCGTATACTGTAGCATGAAAAGAATCGTATCTCAAATTCACTAATATCTACTTCAACTAATTACTGTCAACTTTTGTGAACAGAGCTATGTTGAACTCCACGGTGATCAATGATCTGCTTAACCCTCGCAAGTCGCAATACCAAGGGGGGGGGGGGGGTACATTATGCCCATCTTTTTAAAATATTGAAATGTACTCAGATACTGTATTTTTTAAAATTTTGTAAAAAATATTTATTGTCTTTAATGAAGTCTTCTTCCAGATTATATGATTGTTTTACAGTTTTTGTTTAAGCTTAATCAGAAAATTTAAGTTTAAGGGAGGTGGTCACAAAGTCTCCCCCCCCCCCCCCCTTGGTAGTAGATGCGACTTCGCACAACAGTCGTCTTACTCCACATATAACAGCATTAACGTGACCTTAGAACACAAGTACATTATATTTCTCGGGGTTGACAGCAGCAATGGTCTCAATAATTATTCATTTCCCTTTTGATCTTTATTGTTTCCTGTTCAGTGGCAATTAGTCCAGTGTTAGATACAATTGCGAGTGAAAATTTATTGACAGTCCCTTACTGACAGAGAAATACCACAAATTTTCGAAGAATCTACAGATTCTGAAATTGAATTTGATGAATCTGACAGTGTAGTGAGTGAACCTGAAGAGGAATGTGTTCTGCGCGAGGATGTGGACAGTGATAGATTATCTACAGACGCTGAAGAAGAATTCTGGGCACGTGAAACTGATGACGATGCAGCTTGCGAGGTTAGTGACAAGCATATTACAAGCACTGGGAAAATTTATAGTTCCAAACCTCCTCACATTAGAAGACGAGTAGCACAAAACATAGTGACAGAAAGAAAAGGCATAAGATATGAAGGTAAAGTAGGAACAATAAGAGAATCATTTGAAAAGTTTTTGTCTCCAGAAATTGTCAACATCATAATACATCATACCAATGAAGAGCCATTGAGGCAGAAAATACCCAAGACAGACAAACTTGAATTCATGGCATATATAGGGCTACTTATTATTATGGGGAAGGAAAACGACAGTACGGTAAGTCATCTGGTACAGATTTACGGTCCTACACTTCAGGAAGGTTTGTTTATACTGCTACAATGAGCCGAACCAGATTCTAGCAGCTTACTAAAATAGTAAGGTTTGATGACAGAGAGTCGCAAAGTGATTGCAGGAAATGTGATAAGTTTGCTGCAACACGAGAAGTTTTTGATAAAATGAACGAATTACTACCAAAATATTATTCTGCTGGGATGCACACAATCCCTTCAATGTCTTCATGAAGGAAAAACCTGGTAAATATGGTATACTTATACGCACGCTCACATATGCTAAAACCGGATATGTTGACAGCAAGGAGCCTTATGCTGGGAAAAGAAATAATGGTACACAACAATCAAATTCCGCTGTAGCGGTTGTCAAACGCCTGGTGGTTCCTATAAATCATTCAGGACGAAATGTCACCACAGACAGATATTCAAATGTTCAAATGTTTGTAAATCTATCGGACAAAACTGCGTGGCCATCAGTCCGTAGCTTACGAATTACTTAAATCTAGGACAAACACACACACCCATGCCCTACAGAGGACTCGAACCTCCACGGCGAGCAACCACGCACTCCGCAGCGAGACGCTTTAGACCGCTCGGCTACTCCACCGCGGCAAGACAGATATTACACCTCAATTGATTTGGCCGAAGATCTATGGAGGAATCAGAAGCTAACTCTCGTGGGAACATTACAAGCTAATAGGAAACATATACCTCAAGAACTGAAAGATGTTTCAAGACGAGAATTATATTCCAGTAAATTTGCTTTCAGTGATACTAGTACTGGAAATGTTCCGACCACAATTGTTTCTTACATCCCCCATGAAAAACCCAAAATAAATCTGCTGTTTCTATCATCTCAACATTATGACGCTGCAATTGGTTCACCTACTGACACTAAGAAGAAAACAGTTAAAAATTTATATTATAATAAGACTAAAGGTGGCGTTGACATGATAGATCAAATGGTGAGGAAATATTCAACTAAGAGGGCTACAAGAAGGTGCCCACTGTCTATTTTCTATACTCTTGTGGACATAGCAGCGGCAAATAGTTATATTTTTGTTGAACTTCCCAGACTGGAATAAGAAAAAACCTAATAAGCGACGACTTTTTCTTCAAGAACTGGGACTACAGCTCACGAAACCATATATTGAGGAAAGGACTACAAATACTGTAGGACTGCTGAAGCCTGTAGTTTCATGTATGGAGGGAATTCTCAGACGGTAAATCAGACAGAACTTTGGTGCAAAGGAAGCTCGTGGAGGTAAAGGTAGATGTCATTTGTGTGTCAGTGAAAGCCGTTCAAAAGCAGAAAAGTACAACAAAGAGAATAAAACGACAATAATATGCAACAATTGTAAGAGATACACATGTGGTAAACACAGCAAAAACAAACTGTTGTATGTTCCAAGTGTGAAGCAGATTCCGAAGATAGTGGTGAATAATTATTCTCACAAAACTGTTATGTACCTAAGGTATCTGTGTATTACTTCCAGTTTTTGTAATATTTTTGAGTTATAGTGTACTTCAGTAGTACTATAACGACTTTTAATACTAATTTTTCTCAAGGTAATTAGACTCAGTAAACTTAAGTGACAAAGTAGGTGAGAGATACGAAATGCATTATTGAAAACAGTTTTAAAAGAAATATTCAGGTTCTGGATCCTGATTATGCATTAATAGTTCTTTCAGAAGTATGTTATTAAAGTAATTCAAGAAAAATTAATGAATATTTTTTATTTTTTTATGGTGGGCACAAAGTACCCCCACCCCATTGGTAATACATGTTACTGCAAAAGGCTTGGTATTGCGAGGGTTAATAAATGTTGCTTCGCACTTGAATGCACGGAATGTGATGACGTAACATTCTACAAAAGCATTTCAAATGGCGGTGTTCAGATCGGCCGTGTTAATAAGCGGGACATCAAGGTCAGGGTTCAGTAACGCACTGGACTCGTATTCGGAAGGATGGTGGTTCAAATCCACGTCCCGCTATCCAGATTTAGGTTAGGATGGCTCCTTTCCGAGGGCACAGCCGATTTCCTTCCCCTATCCTTACCCATAAGTCCAAGCGTGAGCTTCGTGTCTAATGACCACGCTGTCGACGGGACGTTAAACACTAAGATTCCTTCCTACAGGAATATTGGGCCATGTTGCCTCTATAGTCGTCCATAACTGTGAAAGTGTCCCTTATGTCCCTTAAATGTTCAGTGGGGTCCATGTTGGGCTGTCTGAGGGGCCAAATTATTCACTGGAATTGCCAAGGACGTTCTTCAAAACGAATACGACATGACCCATTGTCATCCCTTTATTACATCATTGACTAGGAATACGACATCCATAATGGCTGTAAATGTACTCTAAGTAGCTGAACATAAACATTTCCCATCACTGATAAGTTAAATTGGACCAGGATACCCAGTTCCATTCATGTGAAAACAGCCCTCACCATTATGAAGCCACCACCAGCCCGACCATTGCCTTGATGGCAGTTGGGTCTATGACTTGAGGAGTCTGTGTTACACACGAACCATCAGGATTCATATTACCTAGTCAGGTTTTCTTTGTCATCTAGTGTTCAAATGACATAGTCACGAGCCCAAGAGCCATATTCTGTATCTTTTGGTTGCTCTGTGAATCGATTCGGTAGGCGAGCACACCAAGTGGTAGAGTTACTGGAGTTGACCTTCCATGCTACCCAAAGCCTTTGGGTAGCGATTAGGTCCACCTCCGAAGGAGCCGAGATGGGTTAGCCATATTTCATTGAGCCAGTCAATCAAAGATGAGGTACCCAACAACTATCCACCTGCATGGTGGAATGAAGTCAGGGTGTACAATGCCCCACAACTGAAACGGCCAGCCAACAGAACTTTTTCACATTATTGTTTTTAAATGTTCGTGCGTAGGAATTAATTTCCGCGGGAACAGTACATTGACATTTCCCAGGGAATATCTATGAAGTCACTGTAACACGTTCGCAGCGGACAATAAAATAATGTACATATCTAAAAATTAGAATGGAAAGGAACTGTAATATTCTCCTGTGACAATACTAGCGAACGTGAAAATGAGTTAGCTAAATGACGCTATTCGCATCGTGTGTGTGTGATATTAAAATAATTCAATAAACGTCTAAATCTGCGGCTCATGTCGCATCATGTTTTGCTTTTCCAGTAAAACTTTATTTATGGCAGAGGCAGTGTAGTGTACTGCTGATGTTGTCAAGCAATGACTAATATTTGAAAACCAATTTACATAGACTGAGGAGAATAGTATTTTGTGTCGACTATGACACAACCACTCATACTCTAAGGTTGACAGGATCTTGTATGTATCCTTAACCAGTCATTAATTAATTGTCCTCAAAAAAGCAAACATTTCATTAAAAAACATTAGCATTCTATGTTGCCTCCCGCATGAGTGGGCAATAGGGAGAGAAAAATCGCTTATGAAAAATTTCCGATTACAGTATACGTGAAGTATAAGCAAGTTTGGATGATCTTTCAAGTAATTTCAGCGTAGTGCCGTAGTTCATGCACTTTACTGTTGCAAATGGAAACTGCTGCGTGGTGAAATATTTCATCATATTGTCGCATTGAAATGGAAGTAGGATGGACTTCGAAGCCAACTGAACACAGCACTTATACTGAAAGCTGGTTTATTACGAACTCAACATACACGCAGCACTAACTGCCTCTCGGGAAGAGTGCTCTGCTATTCATACATAGACAGAATTTACCAGAAATTAGAAGAACAGTTAACATATGAAAGAAGTATAATTTGCAAGTGTACACAAGAAAGATGTAGAACATTCTGGAATTGCTATTTACAAAGAAAAAATATTTTTGCCAGTGGGAGGGATTGAACCGGCGACCTTCAGCAGCGTAGTCCATGACAGTATCTTCTTCGCCACGCCTGCAATCGCTGTATGAGGTCTCTCGCGGCATTACTTCCTCTCCTGGAAGAACGGCGAGCCGCTGTTATGTTCCCTGTCCAGCCAGCTGCAATGTCCTTGATCTTGACCTTGTCATGGGTCCTCTGTATGGTCTTTCAAGGGAATCCTTCCCTTCTCAACGATTATCGACAACAGACGTTTCTGTCGTAACATTACCGTCCTTAGAGTCCTTCAACAAGAAGCCATTGTCGCCTATCTGCTCTTCAGGATCGTAGTAAGGCTTCATGCGCAGGACGTGAACAATGTCTTTTCGTTTTTGTCGTTTTGACGACGGCTCATAATCCTCAACTTCGTATGTGACGTCTGACAGGCGGCGTATGACACGATACGGACCAAAGTATCGCTTCAATAACTTTTCTGACAGTCCAACCTTCCGTACAGGGGTAAAAATCCATACCAGATCTCCTGGGCTGTACACAACAGGTCGGTGCTTGTCGTTATACCGCTGACGGTCCTTCTCCTGGGCGTCCAGTGTCCGTATGCGAGCCAGCTGTCTTGCTTCTTCGACCCTGGTGATGAGCTGTTTGACATAGTCATCCTGAGTGTCGTCCAGTTGGAAAGAGAACAGCGTATCCATTATCGTCTCAGCTTCACGGCCATGGAGCAGGAAGAATGGCGTGAAGCCTGTGGTGTCTTGTCTTGCGGTATTGTAAGCATATGTCACGACTGGCAGAATGGTATCCCAATCCTTCTGCTCAACATCGACGTACATCGACAGCATATCGGCTAACGTCTTGTTAAAACATTCCGTGAGACCATTTGTTTCAGGATGGTATGCAGTTGTCATTCTGTGGACAATGTCGCACTGTGACGTTACCTCTGATACTATTTTTGACTGGAATACTTTTCCACGATCAGATATCATGACACGTGGTGCTCCATGTTTCAAAATAATGTCTCCTACAAGGAATTTTGCGATCTCTGGAGCTTCTGCAGTCGGCACAGGTTTGGTAACAGCGTAGCATGTGAGGTAGTCAGTGCCAACTATTATCCATCAGGTTGTCGACTTCGGGAACCTCCCTAAAAGATTGATCCCAACTCGATGGAATGGAGCTGCTGCAGGTGGACTCAGTATGCGACGCTCTGGAGGTAATTGCGGCACATGCTTCCGTCGCTGGCACTCTTTACAGTGACTCACATAGTGCTCGACAGATCGGTAGAGACCTTTCCAGTAATACCTGTGTCTGATTCTGTCTAGGGTCTTCACGAATCCCAGATGACCGGATATTGGAGCATTCTGGAAATATTTGCGAATAGCTGACTGGAGATGAGCTGGAAAGACCAGTAGCCATTTGGGGCCCAGTGGATCGTAGCAACTCTTATACAATGTCCCGTTTATAAGTTGGAACTCTCCATAGGTCGGTTCTCCTTTCTCCAAGGCCTCTATGGTTTTTCATAGTGCTGGATCTTCCCTCTGTTCAGTTGTAACATCATCTAATTCAGTGAGGGCTGAAATTTCATTCATGCTGTTGTGTTCCACTAATGGATTCCTCGAAAGGCAGACGGCATCCTTGTGTTTGCGCCCGAAAATTCGAGCCAGCTGTTTTGCTTCTTCGAAAAAGTGTAGTTGTATCCATTGTCATCTCAGATTCACGGCCATGGAGCAGGAAAGACGGCGTGAAGCCTGTGGCGTCTTGTCTTGCGGTATTGGTACATGTCTTCTGCAATACCCTTCATCAGGTGTGTGATTTTGTCCGCGTCAGTCATGTTCGGATTGTCTATGTTACACACATGGCCAAAACATTCTGTATGTACGATTGTGTCGGCTCACCATGTCGTTGGGCCCGGTTCTTCAGTTGTTCTTCCGCCGAACGGATTTGTCGCTGGCGGTCACCAAACGTCTTTTTAAGTTCCGTCTAGTACGTTTCCCAGTCATTCAGCTTCTCTTCGTTGTTTTTAAATCATTGCTGGGCTGTTCCGTCAGAGTAGAAATAAACGTTGGCCAAGCACATTGTATGATCCCATCTGTTATACTTGGCGACTCAGTCGAACCCTTTTAGCCAATTGTTGGGATGTGTTCAGCGTCACCAGAGAACACCGACGGGTGTCTGATGTGCATCTGGCTTACCGCTGGTTTCGTGACCATGTTTCTTCTGATGATACAGACTTTCGGAAGGATGTACTCGGTATATCCCTTGTACTCCGGCTCAAGTCCGTGTAAGCGACGGCTTTTACGTTGCCTTATCGGGGCCTCGGTGATGCAGCTGTTGCAAGGATACCCGGCGCCTCCACCAAACAATGTCGGCTGTCAGATAACCTGTGGTCTCGCAGCAATATGACTACATACCTCTATGTGGGCCTTAATCTCTCATGTTTGTAAATCTGTGGGACCAAACGAGTGGAATGTCAAGGAGTTAGGTCTGGTGGGGGCTGATGTCATAAAAAAATCGCACTGATGGGTTTTACAACCCACTTTAGATTTGCTTGTAGGTTTATGATTTTTTGCAAACATTTCGGACAAAAATAATGAAAATGTAAGTAATAAAAATTATGCGCGATATGATTACGACTCTACTATTTTGATAATATCTATGCACCCTACACGTAATATTCTGTCTGACCGTCTATTAACAAACGGCCAATATTATTTGATATTTCAGTTTAGCTTTGACAAACACACTCTTTTTTGAACTTTAAACTATTATTTTAATATCTCTTCCCACATTTTCACTATATTTTTCTGTTAAAATATTATCATCTATCTTGCCTTGGTAGTTCGTTAAAAGTTTATTTTCTTTGCCTGTACTGGTTACGAATGATTATAGCCTGGAAAGAACGTAGCGTACATATGGCGTTTGGAAATCAGGCACGTGATATTCCTCGCCCGAAACTCTTTTGCATACGTCATCTTGCTTTCTGTATTTCATGATTTTTTTAATTATAACTCAATCGTTTTCATTTCAAAGCAATGGTACACTAAACATTTTCAAAAACACTTCGTTCTTTCGACAATAAATTATAATCTAATGTCTAAAAAATGCCATGTTAACAGTTGACACCTGCCATTGATGGTACGGGAATTGGGGCTTACTCTCGCAGCTGTTCGCCATAGTGTAATAGCCGACGAATTAGTTTGTGATGCATGAACATGTTAGACGTGCCGGCCGCGGTGGCCGAGGTGACTAAGGCGCTCCAGTCACGGTCAGCACGGCCACTACGGTCGGGGGTTCGAATCCCCCCTCGGGCATGGATATTTGTGCCGTCCTAGTTCGTAAGTAGTTCATAAGTAGTTTGTAAGTTTAGGGACTGATGACCCCGTAGTTAAGTCCCATAAGATTTACAAACATTTGAACATTTTGAACATGTTAGACGGTGGTTTAAAGCGTGTTAGGGCGCAGTGGCTCAGCGCCCTCGGTCAGAGGGTTCAGCATGCTCTCTCAGAGTGCTCGACGCCCTCTGTAACGATCAAACTGAGTCAATGACGATACGATCAAAATTAAACAAAATAAACCAATGTCCACAAAGGACCATTGAAACCGAAGAACCAATGAAAAGCGAGAAAAAGAAACAGGGCTCGACACCATCTGCAATAAAAATAAAAATAAAAATAAAAAAAAACTGAGCAAAATCTCAACGAACAACCCAGAACTAAGATGAACAAGTGACTGCAAAGCGTCGATCTACCTGAAGAAATAATATATATATATATATATATATATATATATATATATATATATATATATATATATATATATATATATATATATAAAACCACACTATTGGCATTTTTTCATCTTGTTTCCTAAAAGGTTTTCACACACACTTGTTAGATGAATACAACTGTATCCTGCAAGATTCTGAGTTGTTCAAAGGTAATAGCGCTTTCTCTGAAAAGTGCATTTGTGAACACATCATGAAATATATACCAAAGAATTGCAGACATAGACTTCTTTATCACATGTACACAAACTGGGGAGATAGTTTTACAATGAGTTGTAAATGACGGAATGTTAACAGTAACTTTGTATACAGATTAGATTAACACCTGTTCCATAGATCATATATACGAAGTTTCGTTATGATGTGGAACGTGTCTTAAGTACACCACGGCGAACAACTACGTCCTTGTCGACATATTCTCGTACTATTGGTGGCAATTGTTAACAGCTATAATGACATTTTAGACACTAGATTATAGTTTATCGTACTATGAAAGACGCATAAGTTATAATAAGAAAAGCATAAAATACAGCAAGCAAGGTGGTGTATGCCAGACAGTTATGGCGAGGAACAGGGCCGTCGCAATTGTGTAGTGGCTGTAGCAGTCGCTACAGGCCTCGTGCTTGGAGCTGCCTCGTGCCTGCAGCAGTCTTGAGCCAAATTATGAAGAGCGGTGCTAGACAAAAGAAGTAAAATTTCATGAATAGAGAGAAATAGTGCAAGCGAATTTTTACTTGCTCTGTGGTGTTAATAAAGTTTGTTTCTGGTCTAATCGTGAATGTAGTATTACTTGTAAATGAAAGGAGGGTGGAGAGACAATTGCAAATATAATAGAACTCGAGCAAGAAGCCGTTGCCCCTGATTTTTTAACTTGGGCGCTGGGTGAGTCCATTCTTTTGTTTTGGAGGGGCAGCTGCCTCAGTTGCTTGTTGCCTACTGGTTGCGGGGCGCTGTTGACTACCGGCTAAGAGAAGAAGAGTATGGCCCAGAAATTAATGTGCAACTGAGCCTGCCACCTCTCAGAAACAAAGGAATGGACTCACCCTGTGCACAACTCAAGAATGTGTTTATGCGCACAGGCCACGACTTCTTGCGTGAGCTCTACGCCAGCCGCATGATGCGCGAAATCCGTCAAAGCTGGAATCGATGCAGCACTGTGCTACAATCAGTTAAAAGTGGGAAACACCCAATATTGCTTTCCGTAAGCACAGAGTGTTTCCGTAAGCACAGAGAAATATATAAAGACGGAAAACCTCCGTAAGGGCCCAATCAGGGGAGGGAGGGCCAGAGTAGTTCTGTAAGTCCCATGATGGCGCTGAGGTCAGAAGCATCCCTTTAAAACTGGACAGAGCAGGCAGCGGGTAGCGTCTTTCCCCACCACCACCTACACTCAAACACTGGCACGCTGGACACAGCCGTGGCCTCATGGCAGGCGGCACGAGCTCTCCCCTCAGTCTCCCCTCCATGCTACCCTCTGATGTGCGAGGGGCACCCTCAGACGAGCCTCTAGTGTCGTCTACCGGTACTAAGCCAGGGAACTGTCTGAGATCTGATGGCATCTTACAGAACTATGAGGGGAGCGTAGGACAAAGGTTTAGGGGGGGCTTCTTCTCTGTATATGTTACTCTGTGCCGTAAGGCTGCTGTTGTCTTTGGCTCAATTGCAACTCGACCCGATTGCTGGCGAAGGTGAAAGGATAACAGTTGCTAGCAAAAGTTTTGCACTCAACTTTGTGTATCAGTTGCGGATGCGAACATTTTATGGTTTTGTTAACCTATTAATTTGAATCATCCGGGAAAATGGTCAGACATTATTAATACTTCAATGATGTAAATTCTGGTACAAAAAAGTCCTGCCGAAATTCCTTCATCATTCACATTACCAAGAAAAGAAGATGGTCGGCACTTTTCCAAAGATTATTGCCAAACAGTGAAATTAATTCAAGAACTTGGCTCACTAACTCTAAATCTAAAGATGTTGCATACTGCACCTGTTGGCGAATCTTCAACGTTAAATCCACACCACATATGACAAATAAACTCTGTAGATCTATAGGATTTAACTCATGTCGTCGCTGTAACATGAATACATGGAAACATGAATACTCGGAGGATCACATTTCGTCCTTCACAAAATAGGTGGAATTGAAACAAAGGAGGAAAGGAAGGAAGCTTGGGGTTTAACGTCCCGTTGACAGCGTTGTCATTAGAGACAGAGCTTACGGTCGGATTTTCGGGGAAGGATGGGGGAGGAAATCGGCCGTGCCCTTTGAAAGGAACCATTCCGGCATTTGCCTGGAGTGATTTAGGGAAATCACGGAAAATCTAAATCTGGATGGCTGGTTGTGGATTTCAAGCACCATCCTCCCGAATGCGAGTCCAGTGTCTTACCACTGTGCCACCTCACTCGGTTTGAAACAAAGGCTAAAAATAAAATGCACCATTGACGACATGAACAAAGCACGAGTAAGTCAAGAAAAGAAACGCCGGTGAGATGTTTTAACAAGAATAATTGTAGTGATTGAATTTTTTAACACGAACGAATTCAGCGTTTCTAGGTTCTTCATCAACAATTTACCAACCTGACAATGGAAATTTCCTGAAGCTGATAGAAATGATTGCATGCACCAATGAAGGAACACTTCCGCCGTATTTGTGACGAGGAGATTCATTATCATTACGTTGGATGCCAAATTCAAAATGAAGTTATTGAAATGCTAGGTAAGACATAACTATATTTTTTTTTCAGGGGTCCAATAATGAAATAACACATGTGCCATAAGGCGCAAGGGAGAAGGGGCAAAATATGGGCTGAGTGTAAAAAATTACGTGATGAAACAACAAAATTTACGTGTTATCCACTATACGTCCACCAATTTTTATGCATTTTCATTAAAGAGTGGATGTCTCTCGTGTCAGCCACTCGTTCACATTTAGTTTTGCCAGATTTTATTTTACCCTGTAAGGAACAAATGTTTAGTGAGGGAATAAAATTAATAATAAAAATAAAAAAGCATGGGATTTCATTTTTCCCTGGGCCCAATGAAAAACTAAATTATGTTTTGTGACAGTTTTGGGGTGTATTATAAGCTAACTAGTGAACCCGGCAATGCTTCACAACTGATAATATGTAGGTAAATTGGATATACACCCAAGTCTCCTCTTTCTCCCCTCTATCTCCCTCCTCATCCTCCTACTTTTTTCCACTCCCACCCCCACCCCCAAAATCTTTGATCAACATTGTTACGCCGGCCGCGGTGGCCGAGGTGACTGAGGCGCTCCAGTCACGGTCAGCACGGCCACTACGGTCGGGGGTTCGAATCCCCCCTCGGGCATGGATATTTGTGCCGTCCTAGTTTGTAAGTAGTTCATAAGTAGTTTGTAAGTTTAGGGACTGATGACCCCGTAGTTAAGTCCCATAAGCTTAACAAACATTTGAACAACATTGTTACTCCACTTCCTGGACATCAATTATGCCATAGACTATCCATCCCCTTATTCCTCTTCTCTGTGTCTATATCATCCCTCCCTTCCTTTATATCAATTTATTTATTCCTCCCCTCCCTGTCCATCTCCTCCGCCTCATCATCTGTCTTTTACTTCTCCTCCTCCTCCCCCCGCCTTCTATCAACCCAACCGTCCCACAGTCTCTGTCATTACCTCTCCCTATTCTTCGCCAGTGTCCTCTGTCCCCTCTCCCTGTCCTTCTCCTCTCTCTTCTGTATGTGAAAAATGACATATATCTGCCAAATTTTATGATGAATGTTGAAATGGTGCTGAAGCCTGGCTTGAGGTTCCCTTCACAATGGGCTGTACAATACCTTATGTAGATAATTATTTTTGTTTTGAAGGTAAAAATTTACTAAAAAGTAAAAACTCTACACTGTAACTATATTGTGAGGTACCCTCTGCATGCACCATATGGATTAATATGTATACATTGCCGCTGCCCTTATTTTATGCGTGAAATGAGCAAAATTGTATCGCAATTGAATGAACGGAATTTGCCAGAGATCTGTCAAGTAATTGTAATTCGTATCATTGTAATTTTTATTGTCGCTTTGAAATGGAAGCAGTCTTGACTTCGAAGGCAGGGTTGTCAACTGAACACAGCACTTACACTGAAAGCAGGTTTATTTTTAACTGAAAGTATACGCAGCACTGACTGCCTCTTGGGCAGAGTGCTCTGCTTTTTATACACAGACAGAATGTACCAGAAAGTAGTACAGTTAACATAAGAAACAAGTAGAAATAACAAGTGAACATCAGAAACATGTAGAACATTTTGGAAATGATAATTACAAAGAAATAAATTTTTCCCTGTGCATGGGATTGAACCCATGACCTTCAGCACAGTAGCCGGCGACGCTATCCCCTGCGCCACGCCGGCAGTCGGTTAATGTGGGGTCTCGCGGCATTGCTCCCACTCGTGAAGAACAGCGACCCGCTGTTAGTTTCCATTTGAAGCCCGCTGCAATGTCCTGGATCTTGATCTTGTCATGGGCCCTCTGTATGGCCTTCCCTTCTGAACGATTATCGACGATAGACGTTCCTGTCGTGGCATCAGTATCATTAACGTCCTTAGGGTCCTTCAACAAGAAGCCATTTTCGCCTATCTGCTCTTCAGGATCGTAGTAAGGCTTCATGCGGAGGACGTGAACAATGTCTTTTCGTTTTTGTCGCTTCGACGACGGCTCATAATCCTCAACTTCGTATGTGACGTCTGACAGGCGGCGTATGACACGATACAGACCAAAGTATCGCTTCAACAACTTCTCTGATAATCCAAATTTCCGTACAGGGGTAAAAATCCATACCAAATCTCCTGGGCTGTACACAACAGGTCAGTGCTTGTCGTTATACCGCTGACGGTCTTTCTCCTGGGCGTCCAGTGTTCGTATGCGAGCCAGATGTCTTGCTTCTTCGACCCTCGTGATGAGCTGTTTCACATACTCATCCTGAGTGTCGTCCGGTCGGAACGGGAACAGCGTACCCATTGTCGTCTCAGCTTCATGGCCATGGAGCAGGAAGAACGGCGTGAAGCCTGTGGTGTTCTGTCTTGCGGTATTATAAGGAAATGTCACGACTGGCAGTATTGTATCCCAATCCTTCTGCTCAACATCGACGTACATCGACAGCATATCTGCTAACGTCTTGTTAAAACCTTCTGTAAGACCATTTGTCTGAAGATGGTATGCAATTGTCATTCTGTGGACAATGTCGCACTGTGACATTACCTCTGATACTAATTTTGACTGGATTACTTTTCCACGATCAAATATCATGACACGTGGTGCTCCATGCTTCAACATAATGTCTTCTACCAGGAATTTTGCGATCTCTGGAACTTCTGCAGTCGGCACAGGTTTGGTGACAGCATAGTGTGTGAGGTTGTCAGTGCAGACTGTTATCCATCGGTTACCAGTTGTCGATCCCAACTAGGTGGAATGGAGCTAATGCAGGTGGAATCGGTACGAAATGCCATGGAGGTAATTGCGGCACATGTTTCCGTCGCTGGCACTCTTTACAGTGACTCACATACTGCTTGACAGATCGGTAGAGACCTTTCCAATAATACCTGCATCTGATCCTGTCTAGGGTCTTCACGAATCCCAGATGACCAGATATTGGAGCATCGTGGAAATATTTGAGAATAGCTGGATAGAGATGAGCTGGAATGACCAGTAGCCATTTGGGGCCCCTGTGGATCGTAGTTGCTCTTCCCTCTGTTCAGCTGTAACGTCATCTAATTAAGTGAGGGCTGAAATTTCATTCATGCTTTTGTGTTCCACTAATGGATTCCTCGAAAGGCAGTCAGCATCCTTGTTTTTGCGCCCATTCCTGAATACCACAGTGACATCATACTCTTGGAGTCTTAGTGCCCATCTTGCTAGTCGACCTGATGGATCGTTCAACCTAGTCAGCCAACACAAAGAATGGTGGTCTGTCATGACAGTGAATGGTTTGCCGAATAAATACGGCCGGAACTTGTTTATAGCCCAGATAACTGTGAGTCATTCTTTCTTAGTTGTAGAGTAGTTTATCTCTGACTTTGAGAGTACTCTTGATGCATAGGCTATCACCTTTTCAGCACCTTCCTGAGCTTGTACAAGCACTGCACCAATCCCATAACCACTGGCGTCCGTGCGAAGTTTCCGCATTCTTGTCGTACAAGGCCAGAACTGGTGCGGAAGTTAGAGCCTCCTTATGTGCCAGGAAAGCTCTTTCTTTTGTCTCAACTTCGTAAAACTTGGCGTTTCCCTGCAGAAGTTCTTGTAATGGACGTGCCTTGTTACAAAATCCTTTTATGAAACGTCAGTAGTATGAGCACAGGCTGAGAAAACTTTTCACATCCCAAATGTGCTGAGGATTTGGAAATTCTGTGACTGCCCTTACTTTCTCTGGATCAGGACGGACACTACCTCCGTTGACCAGGTGCCCAAGGATTTTTATCTCTTTGGCTACGAAGAGGTACTTCTTTGGATTGAGGCGGAGTCCTGCATTCTGAACACACTTCAACCACAGTCTAAAACAGACAGTCGCGAAACTCATTAGGGGAAAAAATGCAACCATTTGACAGCTGAAGCGATACTAGCGCTCCAAGCGGCTGGGTAGCAAGCTCAGTTGCAGAAAATGGCACTACCGAAACGAAGAATTTATTATTGCTGTTGTTTATATATTTCCTAGTCATTACACGTTGTATTGTATTTCGTGACCCAAATACGAAAACATTTTTAAACGAAAATCCCGTTTCCTGTTGATGTCAGTTTGTAATAATAACATGCCATTGCATTGTAATACATACGGCTCACACTATCACGGTCGTAATCATAATATCCAAAAACGGTTTAAGACAATATTCGAATTGTAACCTTGTGTGTTTAAGTTCAAAAGCAACTGATTTATAGTTATAGAATGTACTGGTACGTAGTTACACGTTCCACATGTATTTTTTCTGCAGATTTTGAACATCTTAATACATTTGATACTGGTACTAGACACGATTTTTTACATTCTTAGAGACTAAGTGTTGCGTCCTATAAAAGCCCTTTTCGCTTTGTTCTTGCTCAGATGGCTTACATGTGCTGTTCCTGTCACGTTTTCATCGTACCTACTCCGCAGGAATGTAAAGGTACTGTACATCTTTAAGATTCACTTCCTGCTAAAATCTCAGTTTGTTCAAAATGTTCAAATGAGTGTATAGCTTATGGGACTTAACTACGGGGTCATCAGTCCCTAAACTTACAAACTACTTATGAACTAACTAATACTAAGGACGGCACAAATATCCTTGCCCGAGGGGGCATCCGAACCCCCGACCGTAGTGATCTCAGTTTGTCTGTACACGTAAAACTACAGTTAGTTACGTTTTATTTTACACTTTGTACATACAAATCCCTGTTAACTTTCGACTATCATTGCTGCATCACCAATAGTAGACTATTGTGCAAAAATTTGTTTTGACTTCCACAAACCTATCAGTAGACTATCAAAAATAACTTTGAAGAAAAATACTGAGTTAGTTACTTCTGTCTCTCTGTTACAGATTCCATACACCCTTAAAATTTAACACACTTTATTCTATCCTACATTGTACGAGCTATTCATATTTGAGAAAGTGTACATTTTCTTAGTTTTCCTGTAAATAGAATTTATCGCGCCGCAATAAGCTTCGAAATGCAGCTGCAATTTAAACGTGTTGTTCGACTCCATATCTAATTCACAATGGTTTCTCGCCTGTCGGTACGTTCTTACGACCCGGCCGCTTGGCAGCGCTGCAGTCGCCAGGTTGCAGAAAACTACCGGGAGTTTCGTGACTTTATGTTAGACTCTGCTTCAACACATTTGACAGGCGACTCAGATGTTCTTCAAATGTTTTCGAGAAAACGACAATGTCATCTAAATAGTAAAGACACGTCGTCCACTTAAGGTGTCGAAGCAAGTTGTCCATCATGCGTTCGAATGTGGCCGCAGCATTACATAATCCAAATGGCATTACTTTGAATTCATAGAGGCCCGTCAGCTTCGTCAACCTCGATTTAGCAGTAGCCTGTCGGCATGTCCATAGTTGAGAAGTATGTAGCTCCTTTCAAGCAGTCTAAGGTTTCGTTAATGTGCGGCAATGGGTAGACATCTTTCTTTGTGATTTTGTTCAGCCGCCGATAGTCGACACAGAATCGTCATGTGCCATCCTTCTTCTTTACGAGGACCACTGGAGACGACCAAGCACTCTCCAAAGGTTGAATAACGTCATTGTGCAACATGTTCTCCACTTCCTCCCGAATTATCAGCTGGCGACACTCAATACGAACGCTGGCTAATTTGTGAATGACCCCAGTATTGATACGTTGCTTTATCGTGGGCCGTTTCGTCCGACTTTTTCCCTGCCGAAGTGTGAAGGCACCCAAAGTTGGTGTAGTATAGCTAACACCCCTCCTGCATTCCACCTCCAAAAACGACACAAACATCCGTGCCCGAGGGGGGATTCGAACCCCCGACCGTAGCGGCCGTGCAGACTGTGACTGGCGCGACGCAGACCTCTCGGCCACTGCGGCCGGCATTCGATCTCCTTTATAGCTTTTATAACCAGCTCTGCACCCTCTGTAAATGCTTCTAGACGAGAACAATTGGGTATTTTAACTTTTCCAATTTCTTCCTGTATGGCATAGTGGTTATAGAAGTATGCGTTCCTATGTGTGTACGTTACCAACTCCTCTGATACACAATCCTGTGGTAATTTCCGTATTTAACGCTAGGTTTACGGCTATTGCAAACGATTGCTTATTAGATATTGTTATTCATCCGTTTTAGCCGGCCGCGGTGGCCGAGGGTACTGAGGCGCTCCAGCAACGGTCCGCACGGCCACTACAGCCGGGGGTTCGAATCCCCCCTCGGGCATGGGTATTTGTGCCGTCCTTAGTGTTAGCTAGTTCATAAGTAGTTTGTAAGTTTAGGGACTGATGACCCTGTAGTTAAGTCCCATAAGCTATACAAACATTTGAACATTTTTTTTTAATCCGTTTTAACTCTGCAAATGGCTGCTCCAACACCCAGTCCTCCAAATTTGGATGCAAAGTAGCCCTTCTCCAAACGAGAATGCAATACGTTTTTTGTGTAGAAGACGTTCTGTGTTCCGCTGTTTTCGGCCATTATTTTTGATACTGCAGACGCTGGAGATAAGACGAAGTTATTATTTGTGGCTACTTTGTTTGTGAAGCTTATGGGACTTAACTACGGGGTCATCAGTCCCTAAACTTACAAACTACTTATGAACTACTTACGAACTAGGACGGCACAAATATCCATGCCCGAGGGGGGATTCGAACCCCCGACCGTAGTGGCCGTGCTGACCGTGACTGGAGCGCCTCAGTCACCTCGGCCACCGCGGCCGGCTGTGGCTACTTTGTGGAATACAGAGGGAGATATGTATGTCCTGTGGGTATATACATAAAGTGCAAATAATGGATGTTTTAATGGTGGAGCTCCCATATATACTACAGCAGCTTCGTGTAGATGGCTTCTATCTCCTGGATTTGGACAACACGCAAGATTTCGAAGGGATTTTTTTTTTTTTTTAAACCGAGAGCATGACTTTCGGATGGAAGGAGCGACAGCAACGTGGTTGCGGGCGATGACATGACAAATGGAAAGGATAGCTAAACGTGATTGGCGTCGAATTGTAGAATCAAAATAAATAAAAATTTGTCAAATCACTAGCCCTGGTGTAAACAAAGTTATTGGTAGCTATAATATCGATTTTATAAAGCGTCCAGGCAGGCGATTGTGAGGACTTTTATTTTTTCGCTGGGTCGAGAAGACGGCATTACCAGGATGGAGGACTGTGGTTATGGATCTGTGCAAGAAGGTTGTTTAAGTGTTCTAAAAGAGAAGATACAGTATTTACAAAGTGCGTCGTTGTACTGTGCATCGCTCCCATCCATATGGTCCCGGCTAACATACGCTTTTAGAGATCAGTTATTCTGCAATTTGATTACTTGGATGCTAAGAGTACCCGAAAATTGACTTCTCTCTCGCACCGAGAAAAGCTTATGCAATATGTTTTAGTTTCAACGTTCTACCTGTAAATTACTTGGAGAGTCGAGCAAGGAGCTATATTAAGGCATATTTTAGCATTCCAAGGCTTTTTCTCCACAGACATAGATATCGCCTACAATATTCCACAAGTCCTAAGAAGAAGAGTAAACGAAGACTGGGTTATATGGCGAAGACAAAGCCTTTAAAGGAGGCTGTTGCATATGTGCATGCCCGGTTTAAACACATAGTGTGGAGAAATCTAGCTACGATTACGAATTAAAAAAAATTGCTTTTACACTAAACAGCCCAGGGGGTTGGTCTCGCGTCGTTGTATTGACCGAAATTAGGGGAACACATGACAAACGTGTTGCATTCTCGTTTGGAGAAGGGCTACATTGTATCCAAATGTTGAGGACTGGGTGTTGGAGCAGCCATATGCAGAGTTAAAAACCGATGGAATAACCACAGTTAACAAGTGGTCGTTTTATGCATAACCTAGTGTTCCATACGGAATTGTGGGTATCATATGAGTTAGAAAAAGTGTTTGAAATATGTGATGCAGTGTGTTTCCATTTGTGGACGTTGTTGTGTTGCGATAGACCTCTAAAGAAGTCGATTTAGCATTATTGCTGACTTTTAACTTATACATGCTTAGTAAATTCGGCAAGTTCTTCATGGAGACAATGCGAAGGGCAGTATAGGGCAGTTGGAATCGATTGCCAACGAATACATTTATTTTTCGAATCACTTTACCTATTTAATAACAGGCGTTTGCGGGATACTTTTATCTGGAGATTGCAATATACACTTACGGCCTAGATCGGAAACGGGGATAGCCAATATTTACAAAGTGCGGCCCTGTACTGTGTGTTACTCCCATCCATTTCTTAGAGAGCAGGTTATGATCAATGTATGCGGGCGTTGGGTGTTTGCGAACATTAAGTTGCATGTACTCAGTTGTAATTTAACAAAAAGTGTAGACACTCCATGTTCTATGCAGGATCAGGTGTTGCGGTGTGTAGGTTAGCGTTCTAGGCATCTTCCTTTGCGGTAGACATCGACTTGTAATTAAAAAAATAAACCCGAGTTCGGTTTAGTGGAATGATAAAAGATCACAAGAACTTGGAGTAGGAATTTTGTGAGTAAAGGGCGGGTCGAACTTATTCTACAGAACTGAAAAATCAGTGTTGCATTGGGCAGGTAAAGTATTACCTCGGTTCTGTGGTTGCTGTATTGTCGCCTGTCTTTTCGAAGAAGGGTCTTGTTAGATCAGTGCTTTCGAGAAAAAAAAGTTTTAGTGTAGACGGTCGGAAATCGGTAAATTATTTCACGTATTTTTTTATTTCGACTCTCCGTTGCACAATAGGGTTTAAATGTCTTCTGGGGCGCTGGAATATCGGTGTTTGACCTGCGTCAGATAAACGTAGTTTGCATCGTAACAGGACATAGAGATTCCTTAGATGGGTATATGCAAGAAGATGTGTATTGGTGTAGCAAGGAAGTAAGAGGTAAAATTAAATTATGCGAATTCTCGGAAGGTGCATCTATACCTCTACCTAAGGAAACGTAACAGGGCAAGATCACTAAAGAGAGAGTGTGTTAAATTTCGGCCTGGAGCCGGGCGCGGTGGCCGAGGGGACTAAGGGGCTCCAGTCACGGTCTGCACGGCCATTACGCTGGGGGGTTCGAATCCCCCCTCGGGCATGGATATTTGTGCCGTCCTAGTTCATAAGTAGTTTGTAAGTTTGGGGACTGATGACCCCGTAGTTAAGTCCCATAGACTATACAAACATTTGAACATTTTTTCGGCCTGGCTCAGCTCCACTAAATAAATGCAATGCGCGCTATCCTTGTCAGAGTGGTGCGTCCGCAGAGGTCTTGATATAAGGTTTTGATCATTTGGAGATGTAACTTAGGTGTTTTTGAGATATTTTGTTTAAACATTTAGCATACCGCATGTTTCTTTTATGTAGCCTGCCGAGAGAGCGCTCTGTGTTCTGGATGATTGTTAACGATGCTTGCAGATGTATATTTAGATGCATTCCTAACAGTCTGGTGCTGACTGACAAAGCGGCTTTCGCTATGTTCGGTAAAATGCCTTGTGTGTTAGAAATCATTAGTTTCTGTGCAGACGTTGTGCTAGATGTCATTGCCGATTTTCGTTATTTCCACCAGTAAATTGGAAATTTTGTAAAAACAATATGTCGTCTTCTGCTAATGCTGTTGTTGTTTTATCGAAAGAGTGGTTGACATACAAATCTGTAGCTTTTGTTATCGTTACATCCCGTTCGATGGCCGTTGCTTGCATCGTCTAAACGAAGAGATAAAATGTTCAAATGTTTGTAAAGCCTATGGGACTCAACTACGGGGCTATCAGTCTCTAAACTTTCAAACTACTTATGAACTACTTACGAACTAGGACGGCACAAATATCCATGCCCGAGGGGGGATTCGAACCCCCGACCGTAGTGGCCGTGTAGACCGTGACTGAAGCGCCTCAGTCCCCTCGGCCACCGCGGCCGGCAAACGAAGAGATACATTTATTTTGTTTATAGATCTAAGGTTACAGTCAGGTTCCGAAACGGACCATTTATTTTCTTTTGTATAGTTCCAAATGTTTGGCTCTGCTTAGAATTGTTTTTAAATAATCTGGATATCGAACGAGTATTTGTTAAGAGGGATACATAAGTCAGTGGCGTTCGTTACCGATACAACCCGTTTATTATCCTATGTGCTCTATTATTAAACATGTCTGTCGTCTGTTGTATATGTAGTCTATGCAAAGAGATTGGAGAGAGAATGCTTAATATAATAAAACGTTATGATATTTCTGTTTAAACATTTAGTATGTTGTTGTTGTTGTGGTCTTCAGTCCGGAGACTGGTTTGATGCAGCTCTCCACAATACCCTATCCTGAGCAAGCCTCTTCATCTCCACATAAGAACGACAACCTACATCTGTCTGAATCTGCTTACTGTATCCATCTCTTGGTCTTCCCCTGCGATTTTTTCCCCACACTCTTCCCTCCAACGCTAAATTAACAATTCCTTGATGTCTAAGAATGTGTCCTACCAATCTATCCCTTCTTTTAGTCAAGGTATGCCAGAAATTCCTTTTCTCCCCAATTCTGTTCAGTACCTCCTCATTAGTTACGCGATCCACCCACCTAATCTTCAGCATTCTTCTGTAGCACCATATTTCAAAAGCCTCAATCCTCTTCCCGTCCGCACTGTTTATCGTCCATGTCTCACTCCCATACAAGGCAACACTCCATACAAATGCCCTCAGAAAGGACTTCCTTAGGCCTAAATCAATATTCGATGTTAACAAACTTCTCTTTTTCAAAAACGCTTTTCTACCCATTGCCATTCTGCATTTTATATCCTCTGTACTGCGCCCATCATTTGTTATTTTACTGCCCAAGTAACAAAACTCATCTACCTCCTTTATTGCTTCATTTCCCAATCTAATTCCTTCAGCATCACCTGATTTTCTTACACTGCACTCCATTACCCTAGTTTTGCTCTTGTTAATGTTCATCTTATATGCACCTTTCAGCACACTGTCCATTCCATTCAATTGCTCTTCCAGATCCTTTGCTGTATCTGACAGAATTACTATGTCATCGGCAAAACGCAATGTTTTTAATTCTTCCCCCTGAACTTTTATTCCTTCACCAAATTTCTCCTTGCTTTCCTTTATAGCTTGTTCAATGTACAAATTGAATAACATTGGAGAAAGGCTACAACCCTGTCTCACTCCCTTCCCAACCACTGCATCCCTTTCATGCCCTTCAACTCTGACAACCGCTGTCTGGTTTTTGTACAAGTTGTAAATAACCTTACGCTCCCTATAATTTACTCCTGCTTTTTTCAGAACTTTAAAGAGTTTATTCCAATCAACATTGTCAAAAGCCTTCTCCAAATCTACAAAAGCTAGAAATGTAGATTTGCCTTTTCTTAATCTATCTTCTAGGATAAGCCGTAAAGTGAGTATTGCCTCCCGTGTTCCTACATTTCTCCTGAACCCAAACTGATCTTCCCCGAGGTCGGCTTCTACCAGCTTTTCCATCCTTCTGTATATAATTCGCGTTAATATTTTGCAGCCATGACTTATTAAACTGATGGTTCTGTAGTTTTCACACCTGTCTGCACCTGCTTTCTTAGGGATGGGGATTATAACATTTTTCTTAAAGTCTGAGGGTACTTCACCTGTCTCATACATCTTACACACCAGGTGCAACAATTTTGTCATGGCTGGTTCTCCCAGAGACTTCAGTAGCTCTGAGGGAATATCATCTATTCCAGGGGCCTTGTTTTGACTTAGGTCTTTCAGGGCTCTGTCAAATTCTTCTCCCAGTACAGTATCTCCTATTTCATCTTCATCTACATCCTCTTCCCTTCCTACAATATTGTCTCGAAGTTCATTTCCTTTGTAGAGCCCCTCTATATATTCTTTCCACCTTTCAGCTTTCCCTTCTTTGCTGAGAACTGGTTTTCCATCAGTGTCCTTGATATTCATAGAGCTGTTTTTCTTATCTCCAAATGTTTCTTTTATTTTCCTGTAGGCTGTATCTATTTTTCCCCTATTTATACATTCTTCTACATCCTTGCATTTGCCTTCTAGCCACTCCTGCTTAGCCATTTTGCACTTCCTGACAATCTCATTTCTTAGTCGTCTGTACTCCATTTTGCCTGTTTCATTTACTGCATTTTTATATTTTCTCCTTTCATCGATTAAATTTAGTATCTCCTGTGATATCCAAGGATTTTTTGTAGGTCTTTCCTTCCTACCTATTTTGTCCTCTGCTACCTTCACTATTTCATCTCTCAATTTTACCCATTCCTCCTCTACTGTTTTATTTCCCCCCGTTTCTGTCAATTGTTGCCTAAAGCTCCCTCTGAAATTTTTAAGAACCTCAGGTTCCTTCAATTTATCCAGGTCCCATCTCCTTATTTTCCTACCTTTTTGTAGTTTCTTTAGTTTCAGCCTACAGTTCATAACCAACAAGTTATGGTCAGAGTCTATATCTGCCCCTGGGTATGTCTTACACTGTAGAACCTGATTCCGAAATCTATGTCTTACCATTATAAAATCTATCTGATATCTTCCGGTGTCTCCTGGTCTCTTCCATGTATACAACCTTCTTTTGTGATTCTTGAACCAAGTGTTTGTTATAACTAAATTATGTTCTGTGCAAAATTCTACCAGGCGGCTTCCTCTTTCATTCCTTTTGCCCAGACCATATTCACCTACTATCTTCCCTTCACTTCCTTGTCCTACTACCGAATTCCAGTCTCCCATAACAATTAAATTTTCCTCTCCTTTAATTGTCTGAATAATTTCCTTTAGCTCCTCATATATTTCTTCGAGTTCCTCATCATTGGCAGAGCTAGTTGGCATATAAACCTGTACTACTGTTGTCGGTGTTGGCTTCGTATCTATCTTGACAATGATAATGCGATCACTGTGCTGGTCATAGTAGTTTACCCGCATTCCTATTTTCTTATTCATTATCAATCCTATTCCTGTGATACCCCCAACTGATTTTGTATTTATAATCCTGTACTCACCTGACCAGAAATCCTGTTCATCCTGCCACCGAACTTCACTAATCCCCACTATATCTAACTTCAACCTATCCATTTCCCTTTTTAAATTTTCTAATTTTCCTACTCGATTAAGGGATCTAACATTCCACGCTCCGACTCGTAGAATGCCAGTATTGTCTTTCCTGATGATCACATCCTCCTGAGTAGTCCCCGCCCGGAGATCCGAATGGGGGACTATTTTACCTCCGGAATATTTTACCCGAGAGGATGCCATCATCATATGTTCATACAGTAGAGCTGCATGTCCTCGGGAAAGGTAACGGCTGTAGTTTCCCCTTGCTTTCAGCCGTTCGCAGTAGCTGTGTGGCAAAGCCACATTAGCTGATGTTACAAGGCCTGCTCAGTCAATCATCCAGACTGTTGCCCCTGTAACTACTGAAAAGGCTGCTGCCCCTCTTCAGGAACCACACGTTTGTCTGGCCTCTCCACAGATACCCCTCCGCTGTGGTTGCACCTACGGTACGGCTATCTGTATCGTTGAGGCACGCAAGCCACCCCACCTCGGCAATGTCTGTGGTTCATGGGAGTGGACATTTAGTATATGTTTATAGAAATGTTTTATGTAGCTTGCCGAGAGAACACTGTGTGTTTGTGGTCGCAATGGGGGTTGAGCTGTACTCAAATTACTCTTAACATGTCTAGACGTCTAAAAACAATAATTGGGAGCTGTGGTGGATGTTCTGGCTGCTGGCAGGGTCAATTTGTTTACGAAACTCTCGTGTTATTCCAGGTAATTGTACTGTCCGAAGTACGGAATAAAAATTGAATGCTTTGTTCTTCCAATGTTGGAGTACATCTATAAGTAATAACCTTCGTAAAAAAAATTCTAGGGTCGCGGGTTCGAGTCCTTGACCGGGTCGGTAATCCTTAGCGCTGTTGGTGGGGTGGAGGTGGGGGGGGGGAGGCGGTAGCGGGGACGGGGGCTGTGCTCACGCAAGTGCTTACTTGTGGGGACAGTTGCCCTCGTTACTGATTTTAAAAAAAAAAATGGTTGTTACAATTAAATTGAGGTGCGATGTGCGGTATGTAGTATTTTTTCCCTTAAGGCATAACTCCAAACATATATCGCATAATTAGACTGTAAGGTGTAACTCCAAACATTTACAAAACATAAATAGACAGTGTAAGTGCGGATTGCAACCTGCACATAATAACGTTCGAAAGTACGGAACTCGTGGCGGCGGCGGCGGTTAATTTGATATGCAAATTAATATTAGATCGCAACCTTCGGAGGCGGCGCATGTCCCAAACGTCTTGGGGGCGGCGTGTCGGCCAGGTGCCTGGCTGGGGATCTGGGGGGATGTGGCGTCAGTCTGGTGGGGTTGCCGCATGTCTGGTGGTGGCGCCGGGGGATGGAGGGGGATGTTGTTTACTTGCAAGTGTTAAAAATGTTCAAATGTTTGTAATTCTATTGGACCAAACTGCGTGGTCATCAGTCTGTAGCTTACAAACTACTTAAACCTAGGTAAATTAACCTAAGGACAACACACACACCCATGCCCCAGGGAGGACTCGAACCTCCACGGCGAGCAACCGCGCGCTCTGCAGCGAGACGCTTTAGACCGCTCGGCTACTCCACCGCAGCGCAAGTGTTAAGTGCACTTTCATGTAACCTGTCAATCATCCTTATGGCGGCATCCTTTGATCTGCGTTCCGGCAATTGGCCGAGCGTGGTGAGGGTACCTGGCGTTGATGGCACTATCATCGACGAGCGAATCTCACTGTTCCGGAACCCCCTTTGCTATACTACTCGGACCTAAGTGTGGTGGCACGTTTTATTCGTTCTGGGTGGTCTGCCAGCCAAAGACATTGAGCGGCCTCTGGTTCGATGTTATTTTGCACAATGTCACGCATTGTCTTTAAGTCAAGGTGTTCTGTTGTATACCGACAACGACCAAACAAGAGTGATTGCTCCTCACTCCCTATAACGAGAAGTCTTACGCCTCCTGCATCAGGGCCATTGGGGTATTGATCGGACAAAGCAACTGGCCAGATGTCATTGTACCTGGGTTGGTATGGACGCCCAGATAGAGAGCATGACGTCACAGTGTACGGTTTGTATGGAGCATCAGGCAGGTCCTCTGCAAAGATTCTCAGACTGGCCGCACTCCAACTGCTATCCCCCTGGCTGGTCACGTCAAACTCCGTATGCGCACACGTTCTTCCCTGTGTCGGTCTCTCTACACTCGGCCACCAACACCCAGGAAAACTGACGGCGATAAGGCACAAAACATACAGCACAGCTAGTTCATTTTTCAGTCGAACACATACTTATGAGTTTCTTTTAAATTTTCAAATGCAGATGTATGATATTTTGTTCTGTTCATTCCATATCTTTTGGGATCCGGCAAATATATGGATTCAAGTTGGTGCAATGATTCAAACCTTTCTTCAATTTGCGCAACTATATTGTCAATAATGGTGAGATCTTCTTAAAATGGGAGGATGTACATTAGAACACTGCCATTTAGCAGGAGGTTCAGCTTCAGTATCAGCATGTTCTATCTGTGTCTTACTCCAGATCATATTGGTCTGGTTTCCATTTTGGTATCCTGAATCTTTTGTAAACAATACAGAACTTCTAGATGTTTGGACTGAAGGATATTAAAAACTACATCTGTGAAGAAAAAATTCTAAATGTCAGTAACAAAATGTTTTATCAGGGCTACTCAGATATTTGAAAAATTCTTGAGCTGCAATTACTGTTTCATTGTCCCAATTTGAACCTTCATCCAACCACTACATGTTGAAAGGATTCAACAAATGAAACTCTGTGATCTTTCACAATATGAATTAAATGTGATGAAAAATTCCACAGTGTTAGGGCATATCTTGGTATTCTTTTCACTGAAAATTCAATTAATGAATCTGTTCTTTTTGAAGATTTGTGAAAGAAATACCCCAAAGATGTTTATATCTGAAAAAAACACTCTGCATTCTTTTACGCAGAAAATGGATAGAGACAGAGGCAGGGATGTCTTGTTCTAAAGTGCCACAGGAGCCCTGCCCCAGCAGAAAATTTGTGATATACTTCTGCAGTATTATATCAAACAGTTGGAGTGTGGCATGATCCCCTCGACATCCTAACTCAAGTTAAAATGAGATAAACACATGGTTTCGCTCGCCTCTCGCTGCACCATAGCTGAGGGCCTGCTAGCATGTGCCCAGTGGCACAGACAAACATATACAGACGGGAAACCTCCATAAGGGCTCGGTCACACGCACAGGAGTGCGGGGAGGGAGGACCAGAGCAATTCCGTAAGATGTCCCATGATAGAGCTGTGGTCAGAAGCATCCCTGGCCAGAGCAGGCGGCAGGTAGAGGCTGTCCCCACCACCACTCCCCCTCAAACGCCAGCAAGCCAGACACAGCCGTGGCTTTGTGGCAGGCGGCAAAAGCTCTCCCCTCAGCCTCCCCTCCACGCTACCCTCTGATGTGCGAGAGGCACCCTCAGAAGCGCCTCTAGTGTCGTCTACCGGTACTAAGCCAGGGAACCGCCTGACATCTGGTGACATCTTACAGAACTACGAGGGGAGCGTAAGAGATAAGTTTAGGGGGGGGGCTTCTTCTCTGTATATATTACTCTGTGCCAGTGTACTTAGACCCCCCTCTCTTCGTTACGCAGCCATGACGACAGCCGAGGGCCAGTGGCAGCTGGCCCGTACTCCCCCTGCACCCTGAGCTCCTAAGACTGCAGTTCCAGTGACGTCATAAGAAATGTTCAAATGTTTGTAGAGCTTAAGGGACTTAACTACGGGGTCATCAGTCCCTAAACTTACAAACTATTTATGAACTAGCTAATACTAGGAACGGCACAAATATCCATGCCCATGGCCGAGCAGTCTAAAGCGTCTCACTGCGGAACGCACGGTTACTCGCCATGGTGGTTCAAGTCCTCCCTGGGGCATGGGTGTGTGTGTTGTCCTTAGGTTAGTTTACCTAGGTTTAAGTAGTTTGTAAGCTACGGACTGATGACAACGCAGTTTGGTCCGATAGATTTACAAACATTTGAACATTTTTTATCCATGCCCGAGGGGGGATTCGAATCCCCGACCGTAGTGGTCGTGCAGAACGTGACTGGCGCGCCGCAGACCGCTCGGCCACTGTGGCCGGCAGTGTCGTCACAGAGCTGTTTCCCTTTCCTCTCCTCGCTCCTCGCCATAGTGCTGCTGGGGGCCCGGCATCAAACAGAATAATAGAGTGCTTATTTTTTTGTGGAACTCATGACTTCCCCTCTTTTGGGAAATTGACAGTGTATTAGGATGATCACTTAAGCAGCTCTAGTAATTCCGAGTGTAAAAATACGTCAGACATAATACGAAATAAGCTTCTGGACTGTATGTATTAAGTTTACATCGAAGAACTGATTAAAGAGATTAACGATGGCTCTTTCGTTTTTGAGTAGGCTGACGAAACAACAGATATTACGTGCAGAAGTCAATGTGTCATTATACTGCAGTATATTAAGGGGAAGAAACCTGTTGAAAGATTTCTTTCCTTTGAAAACGTTAATGATAGGACAGCATATGGACTTAAGTTTTAAAAAGAAGTCTGGAACCTTTCAATGTTCAAGAAAAACTCATTGCTCAGGCATACGGCTGTGCACCAGTAATGAGCAGCAGTCACAGTGGTGTGCAGACACTGACGCAGAGCCCTTTCCCACATGCCTAATACTTTCACTGCTATGGGACCAAATGAATTTGGTTCTTCAGACTGCTTGTAGTTAAAGCATAAATTCTATAAGGTTGTTATTCGCAAATATTGCAGGTTGTTTTTTTCTTCATCCCCCAAGTGAAGTGATTTGTTACAGACAGTCCGCAACAAGAGAATTCCTTCCAGTTCCGCATTGTAAATACTGTAAAAGAAAACAAATTGCACTTATTGGAATGTTTTGAAAAGATTGAAGAAGAGGTTTCCTGGGATAATGTTACAATAAGAGAAGCTTTTGCCTTAAGAAATTTACTTCACAATCCACACTTCTTGTTCCTTCTAATTTTGGCCCACTTTAAGTTACGGTAGTAACACTAAAAGTGGGCCTTTACGATCGTCTTTCGACAGCTCGAAATTTAAATGAAAATAACAGCTTAACCATTCACCTGGCACGAAAATTGAATAATCTGATTTGTAGAGGAGAAAATTAGCTACAACTTTACTCTTTTATGTTTTTTTCATATCTCGTATCGTTTCAGAGATATTTGCAAAAATAACGGCGATTTTGGGATGTATGTATGTCTGCCTGTCGGTAAAGTATTCCCACTTTTTAAGACGAACCGTTCAATCGATCGGCACCAAATTTTACAGACATAATTGTAGGCCGTCAGAGACCATAACCTCCCTTTTTCAAATTTTTCGGGCAAAAAATACGGTAGTAATACAAAAAAAATCCGTTTGTAATATAATTGTATTGCAAATGAACCGTTCATCTGACACGAAAATTGAATAACCTAATTGGTAGAGGGGAAAATTCTCTAAAACTTCGCTCTGTTATGTTTTTTCATATCTTGCATCGTTTCAGAGATATTTGCAAAAATAAGAGCGATTTGACAATGTCTATCTGGCTGTAACGTGTTCCCACTTTTTAGGTCGAACCGTTCAACGGATCGGCACCAAATTTTACAGACTTAATTGTTGGCTACCATAGACCAGAACCTAGGCTTTTTGAAATATTTCGGACAAGAAATATAATACAAAAAAAAAAAAAAAGTTTGTAATGTAATTTTAATTGCAAATAAACCGTTCATCTGACGGGAAAATTGAATAAACGAATTTATAGAGGAGAAAATTCTCTACAACTTTGTTCCCTATTTTTTTCACATCTCGTATCGTTTGAGAAATATTTCCAAAAATAACGGAGTTTTGACACCCACCTTCCATTGAATTAACGAAAACCAGTCGTTCGCAGATGTCACGTGATATTCCTCGCCCAGAACTCTCTCTGGCATACGCCATTTTGCGTTGCGTATTTGATGATTTTCTTATTCTAACTTACACGTTGCCATTTCAAAGCAATGGCGCACTAAAGAATTAAGAAAAACACGTCGTTCTTCGTACAATAAATGATAATCTAATGTCTACAAATGCCATATTAGCATCAGTTAACAACGGCCATCAATAGTATGAAATTAAAGAACGCAACTTCTAACTGTTATCCGTAGTGCCGGGCGCCGTGGCTCAGCGCGCCCGGTCAGAAGGCCTCTGCAGTAAAAAAGCTGAGCCAAGAACACGACGAACAAAAACGAACAAACATGATCAGCGTCCGCAATGTTCAAATGTTTGTTAATCTTATGGGACTTAACTACGGGGTCATCAGTCCCTAAACTTACAAACTACTTATGAACTACCTTATACTAAGGACGTCACAAATATCCATGCCCGAGGGGGGATTCGAACCCCCGACCGTAGTGGCCGTGCAGACCGTGACTGGAGCGCCTCAGTCCCCTCGGCCACCGCGGCCGGCAGCCTCCGAAATGAACAGAACAACCAATAAAAATTAATTTTTTATTATTTAGATTATTATTTTTGTCCAAAATGTTTGCAAAAACTTATAAAACTGCAAATCAAAAGGGGGCCGTAAAACACGTCAGTGCGATTATTTTTATATGATATCATGGAAAACGTTGATTTTTCTATAACACACTTCAGATGCAGAGTGCAAATGCCGTTACCGTATCCAATGCATTACATCATTTTGAGTGTGCTGTATCTGAACAAGAAAACATTCAACGGTTTCGAGTGTCTGATGACGAGTGTATTGCTCCTCCAAGGATACGTTCCAAACGTAGCAGTGAACTTACACTGCCAGCAGATGCCAAAGAAGTGTGTGATATTATGACCAATCAACTGAAAGAGAGATTTCAAAACTCTCATGTATTTAGCAGCTTCGAAATCATTGATCCAAACAAGTTTGCTTCTTTTAGAGAACATTTCCCAGCCACTTAGGTCAATACTTTTTCATTAAACCACAGTCCGTTTATGTGCCACAGTAAATTGAAAAATGAACTGTCAGTGATTTATCGCAATGATACATTTAGAGGCATTATATCGGTTTGTGAACTGTTTACTTTCTGTGTGGAACATTCCTTTAAAGAATCGTTCACTGAAGTGCACAAAACATTAGAAATTGCGCTAACTAGACCAATTTCAACAGCAGAAGCAGAGTGCAGTTTCAGCACCTTAAAAAGAATCAAAACCTTCCTCAGGAACAGTATGAGTCAGGAAAGGCTGAACTCACTGGCTGTTTGTTCCATTCACAAGGAGCAAATCAGGATATTCAAAACTTCAACAACAGAGTAATTGACAAGTTTGTCAGTCATAAGAACAGACCTGCACATTAACTGTATAAATAACCTGTCAGAACATGGACCTCATTGTTAACATACTAGTCATTTTGATTTTGACATTACAATCAGTACACAGAAGTACAACTACAATCAGTACGAACTTCAGCATGAAAAGAGCTGGTGAACTTTGGTTCGAATCCAAACACCTTCAAGCCCCCTCCCCCAAGTTCTTCAATAAATTGTGTCACCACACCATAAACTCAGATACCCACAAAAGTACACGGAAAACCAGCGGAGCTGGTGGACCAGACCAACTACAATATTACACACACACAAGCCCCCCCCCCCAATCAAAATTCGTCAACAATCTTGACCACATGGTGAAACAACCCATTGGCTGTTCTATCTGCACTCACATCAATAAATGAGATGAATCTTTACTGAACTTTTACAGTTTCAGAATTGACATTCCTTAGATTAGTTCATAGTACAGTGTAATCAGTAATTATCTAAGTTTCGTCTAATAACAAAGCAACGAATTTCGATTGTGTAATTTCTTGTTTAACCTTATTTAGAAGTACCTCACTGACAAAGTATTATGGCAATTTGAACTCTCTTTGAAGCTCCGCAAAATATTTTTGACGTCACAGGATGTTTACTTAATGATGCATCATACTTGGATAGTAGCTCAATAAGACCTAAGTAAACACCCTTGTTCAGTGAATCTTCTCCCTCATTATGACCGTGAAGCAGCAGCTCGTGAACAGCTATGACACATAGAATATCAGATAATCTCTTTAGAACGTCTCTATTCTTTCTGACATATTCATTATGACGTGCAGTATCAGAAGGTAATTGTGTATCAAACAGAATGTCTATACATGGAGTGCTGAACGTATTCAGCTGCAGCAAGGAAAGAATGTGCGACTGAGATTCCTCATGTTTCTATATGGTATTATGTAAATTATTCAGATTATTATATCCAGTGTTTGACCATACAGGTTTTTCTTCTACAAATAATAAAGATGGTTAGAAAAAAAAACTAAGATGCCTGGAAATGTCGAACGTATTCCTGATTTTTGTCCTTATGACTTATGAGCTGCCTTGAGATGAATCAGTTGTGGACACGGTATGCCCCATTGCACAATTTCCAATTTATCGCCTAGACTCCTTAGATGAAATGTTTGTTGCAACAGTTGTTCAATTGCACACTCCAACTCCATCATACTGCGGATAGAGAGTGGTGTATAATGTAAACAATAACGTTACAGGATAGCGGAAGCCAATATAAAGATGGCGGTCTAAGGGGGAAGGAGGGGAAGCTGACCGCCCCAGGCCTCTCGTATTGAGGGGGAGGGAAGCTCCAAATGCTGCGAAAGCACTTTTTTTTTCTTTTTTTCTTTTGGCGCTCTTTGCCTCTCGTTTTGGGGCTTCCAAATCTCGAGGGGCTCTTTATTTTTTTTTTTTTTTAATACTGTCCCGTGTCTCTCGTCCTAGAGGGCCTCCAGTTCTCAAAAGTTACTTTTTTATAGTGATGCATGTATTTGCAAATGGACGGGGAGCCTCTTTTTTTTTTTTGCCGCTGTCCGGGGTCTCAGATAGCCTTAGTCCGCCACTGCTTACTGGTAGTATCTTTAACTCGATGCGGCGTTTTAAACCTGTTCTGGCGCTTTCTTATGAACGTAATACAATTACACTCTGATAATATATTCAGTATGCTATTGTTTCGCCCGATGTCTACCTGACAAGATTTCCCGTGTCGCTGAATATCACGTGTGTTGGCGCATGTGCATACTGTCACAGAGTAACATATACAGAGAAGCACCCCCCCCCCCCCCCCCCCATAAACCACTGTTCTACGCTCCCCTCGTAGTTCCGTAAGATGCTAGCAGGTGTCAGGCGGTTCCCTGGCTTAGTACCGGTAGACACACTAGAGACACTACTGAGGATGCCTCTCGCACGTCAGAGGGTAGCGTGGAGGGGAGGCTGAGGGGAGAGCTCGTGACGCCTGCCACGAGGCCAGGGCTGTGTCCGGCTTGCTGGCGTTTGAGGGGAGTGGTGGTGGGGACAGCCGCTACCTGCCGCGTGCTCTGGCCAGTTTAAAGGGCTGCTTCTGACCGCAGCGCCATCATGGAACATCTTACGGAACTGCTTCAGCACCCCCCGCCCCGCACCCCTAAGCGTCGGACCGGCTCCTTACGGAAGTTTCCCGTCTGTGTATTTTTGTCTGTGATACTGTGCGCCGTTTGACTGGGCAGCACGCCCCGCCACTGACTGTTGGACGCTGATGATTGTCTTTCAAATATGAACACACAAAACGAAAGTCACGGAGCAGGCATTACTTTGCGGACGATGGAGATAACGTCTGTTGTAACATTTTCTTGAATATCTCGGAAATGTATCAAAAAATACAAGCATGAGAAGACATTTGAAGTTGCACAATATGTATCTAACACTCAAACAGATACGTCCATGGATACAGAAGTGCATTTTTTTTTAATGAATGCAAATCAGACAAAATACTCAACAATGTATGTATGTTATCCACTCAAACTAAATTACAAGGAAATTCGGTAAAAAGGTTGGATAATACTGGAAACAGCCCGCCAGTATCGGAAAACTTCAATTTTTAATTTGTCTCCGATTAGAAGAACATGCATCAAAATTATTAATACTATCCAAACTTTGAACAGTATGACGATAGAATCACCAACAGTCAGTGTTGTAGTTGTATATTGTGGTAGCTGAGTTGAGAAAGCTTTAAGCTGAAATCATAGGGACGGAAACTGAAAATTTTTGTAGGTAATTGACGCTGGCTAAGGCTGTGGTCACAGTGGCTCCGATATCGGTGGAAGACGGCCGAACGTTTCAAATCAGTTCTCCACTATGGGCAGGGTCACAGTGTAGCCGATCTCATCGCCTGAACTTACGAGACTTCAGACGACAGTTGGTGAAATTCAAATCAGTTTGTTTTCCACGTTCAAATCGACCGACGTTCTCATACGGTAGATACGGACCGTGAGAAACTGATACGTTTAGTGAAAGAAAGATAGATTGTGGCGAACCTCAAGAAACTGTGTTCAATTCGGAATTGTGTCTTATCTTATTGTAATGGCTATCTTACGTTGTTCTGCTTTGTGATAATCGGGTGTTAGCTGTCTACAAATTATTCTTACTGGTTCTGGCGTTCTTTAACAAGGTGGTGATTCTGTTCTATGAAGTGACCTGCAAATTGGTGTATGTGTGCTCCCCCTTTCAGTGGTTTCCGTGTTCAAAATTGTCTTAATCTTAACTTCACAGTTGTCACAAATGTATAGAATGACAATTATTGACGATCAATGTAACTTCATTTCTTTCATCATAATCTGGTGTTTCTGTATAGCCTATAACTGTGTTATTCATTGATTTTAATTCTGGAAAACTGCACCCACTATGTATTTTTATGCATAGCACAACGCATTTCGACAATTTTCTTGCTTTTAGTGCATTTGTTTACATAAATACCTCGTGACGTTTCCATGTGTGATTTTATGAACTTCTTGCACAGATGTCATTTTAAGGCTACTACAATGAGGGAAATCGTACATAATACATATTGGCAAGTTTTTACATACTAAATAGTACTTATGTCTGTATTTGTAAGTATTGTCTCTGCTGCATTACACTGGATATAGCAACACAAAATTCGTCACTTACACTGGTTTTTGTACAAAGGTAGGCCTAAGTCATGATTATTAGGTTTGATATTGTGAGTAATGGAAGAAACACAATACCTTTAAGCAGACAGAGAAAATTATGGTTTGTAACATTAGGATTAAATTCGCACCTGGAGATTGGTTCTGTCTGATTTTCCGAACTTCTGTAACCTAAAACAGACAACTGCAATGCAAGAGTGGCAGAAAATCACACACTGAAACGTCGAGAAAGTACTGTACTTACGTAAACAAATGCACTAGAAGATGCGAATAAACTCTCGAAACTCGTTGCAATAAGCGATAAACTTACCCAACTGGTGTAGTTTTTCACCACATATTTAAAGCATGGAGGTTAACTGGTGTATGTCTGCACAACTTCAAATAGCCGTTGGGGATTCGGGCATGGATGTTTGTGCTGTCTTTAGAATCAGTTAGTTTCTAAGAAGTTTGTAAGTTTAGGGACTGATGACCCTGCAGTTAAGTCCCATAAGCTTAATAAACATTTGAACGTCAAATAAATTCAACAAAACTGTAATCCACCCCAACAACTCCCTCTGCCCCCTTCTACCATGGAGGACATCATCTGCTTCATTACCACGATCCTCCAGAATATCCATCCCTTCCAACGTCCCCATACCCTCCAGCAGCTCGTCCTTGCTTCCAGCACTGTTTTCCGACTAGAGGCAATTGCTACCTTCCTCTGCAACCACTCCCACTTCACCTTCACCCCGAACGTTACTCTCATATAAAGCACACCCGTCACCCTTTTCCTGTCGTTCCCCTCACTCCCCCCCCCCCCCTACGCAATCCAATATGCCACGCCCGTCTTACACCCTCCTCTTCCACAAAATCCACTCCCTTGCTGCCAACAAGCCCCTCTTCATGCATACCCTCTCCCACCACCACCATCAGCACTGCTCCCTACCTCCTCCACCGAACTAATGGACCCCACCCCTCGCTCGAGGTGGAGTGGCGATCAGTCACCTCCGCCACCACCTGGTTCGGCCACAACCTTTCCTCAACGATCCTACTGAACACCTCATCCTCAGTCTCTTCCACCCCTCCTTTACAGTCACCCTCACCACCATTTATATCCATAGTACTACACCCCTCCCCTATGACTTCCTATCCCACATAGACTGATCCTTCACGACCTATGTGGTTGTCGACAACCTGAATCTTTCATCCCATTCTGCTGCCGAACTCCAGCAGTGGCCTCAGTTTCTCTCCCAGCTCTGCAGCGATTGTGTTCCCCTCCCGCAACCCAATCACACGCAGATTAACACCATCCCCGATGTCGTTCTCGCCTTCTCTAACCTCCTGGACTTCCATCGCTCCATAGACACCTCGGTCGCCAGACATCCCCTGCCCCTTGGCACCTCCGAAACTATTGACCACGCCGTGTCCTTCCTACACCAGACTGTTGCTGACACTGTCCACTCCGAAATCCCTACCAAAACTATCCAGCCGCATCGCCCTAGCCTTCCTCCACAGGCCGTACTCCTTCTCCATGAATCCCGTCGCCTCTAACATTCCTTCCTGAGGACTCGTGACCGGGACACACTCCGTCACCACCGGCAAATCCGACATCATATCAGAAACCTCTTGAACACGAAAAGACGCTGGGACTGGCGTCAGACATGCAGCCATCTTAATGTTTCTCTCCTGCACAAATCCTCCAGGTAATGGCAAGGGTTCCACCCTCTTACTGGCAGTCACGCCATCCCACACTAACCACTCCTCCATGATGACCTCCCTTTTCCCGTTGACGCCAGCAAGGCGAACCACTTTGCCATCCACTTTAATGACACGTTTTCCATCCCAAACAATCGCAGGTTTGACTACTCCCTCTTCATGGACGTCCATGAGCGAACCAACAACTCCATTCTGCCGCTCAGCCCTGACTTGCAGTACTTGGACAGCACCCCCTCCCCCCCCCCCCCCCCCACATAGCTCAACATACCAATCACAGACCTTGACACCAAATCAACACTTTGCACTGAAAGCAATACAGCTCCCGGCCACGACCGCCTGACCTACAGGTGTAAAGTGTAAGTTATATATATATAATATGTGGATTGGGAGAAACTGCTGGCAGGAAACGCTAAATATAAGGTGGGGATGTGAATAATTAAATTGGAATGATAGACAGGTGTGGCTGACCCTGAATTAATAACTGTGAAATAAAATTAATGATTGATATTAAAAATTATTTGGTTCATTGAATATGGCCCCGATTCAATCCTAATTGACAATCTCTCTGCCACTTCCTGCAAGCAGTATAAAATAAATTAATAATTTCTCCCCACAAAAAATCTAATGAGCTAACTGGGATCTAACAGATATTAATGTTAGAAAAACAACCTTCACTTTTAACAATAAGTTTATTATTACCAGTAAGTATTTCTGACTCAAAAACTCACAATGAAAAACAAATACAAAACACAAACTAGATTGAACATCCAAATTCACAAATACCATCAAATAAGAAAGAAGAATGTAACAGATTAGGACGTTATACTGATCACTATGAAACTTGAATTTAACACCGACTGACAAGTCAAAAACCTCTATCATGATTTGATACAATATTCGTAACGGAATAAGCAAATACCAAGCTTCTAGAAAAAACAGCACAGACAAGATTCTGGGCGCTTGTCTCAACGGAGGGGCCGGCTATCTTTTTCTAAAATCAGAAGGAGCGGTTCTAAGAGCCGTGACAATACTCCTCCTCCTCCTCAGTTTGGGACACTAGGCTAACACATTTACAAGCTGCTGCTCTGTCAGAGGCACCATGCTATCGCGCCCCCACAGCGAGCTCCCAATCGTAGGTAGAGAGGGCCGTAATGACCGCCTTCACCGGAATTCCACTCTCCCCCGTCAAGACAAAGTCAGCTCTGTTTCTCACCTCTGCCGAAATCTTCCCTGCACTGCATTCCCGACAGCAACATAAAAATGCGCGTACTGGTACTTTACGTCATTATACAAACGATAAAAACAGTTAATAAAGATGAGAGATGGGCTGCCACCTCTCATTACCCCACACCCATTGCAAATTTCTGCATGTTGAGTGTCATATCAAATTAATATGATGAGTCATGAAACAAAAGAAGTTTCTTCGACTGGCCAATCGTTTACAAATGAAAATTATTTATTATATTGATATTATACATAAGTACCCCCTATCCAATGAAAGCAGGAGTCTATACTGTAAAATTTCCTCCAGACTAAATTACAATCCAGTCCAATTTATTTGTATGAGCTAAAGGCCCATAGAAAAGGATGCAGTCACAGCTGTGATTATCATTGTGGCACGTAAAAACACACCAACCCAGACCAAATATAAAATCCATAAGGTGTATGCCTTTGTTACAAGTGCTAAAATGTGGAATTCTTATAAACCAACATGTGTGAATGTTTATTTGTGTGTCATAACGGAAAATAGTGTACAAAAACAACATACAGATGTGACATTTCAACAAACTACAAACATACACACAACAAACATGACATTTATGAACATAAAATAGACATTGAAATAAACGTTTTTCAATATAATGTCATAAATCTTCACATGACATGCAACACAATATGTTGTGTTGGTGTTTACATGAGTCAATAATCTGTATCCTTATAATCTAACATGAGTAAGTGTTCATTTGAGTGTTACATATGTAAACATAGTGTACATAAACAATAAATTCATGGCTGGCTGCGGTGGCCGAGGAGACTGAGGCGCTTCAGTCACGGTCTGCACGGCCACTACGGTCGGGGGTTCGAATCCCCCCTCGGGCATGGATATTTGTGCCATCCTAGTTCGTAAGTAGTTCATAAGTAGCTTGTAAGTTTAGGAACTGATGACCCCGTAGTTAAGTCCCATAAGCTTTACAAACATTTGAACATTTTGAATAAATTCATGAGACATCTAGCTTACAGTATGAAAAGCAATATGAAATAAAGAACATGACAGGTGTCAAATTAATTAACAAGAAAGTCTTTTTTTTTTACTCTATGATATTAGTTCAGTTCTGTCTTTACTTTTGTACCTATATATTTAAGAACAAGGGAATGAATCTTTAAGTATTTTACTTTGGGGACAGCCAGCAAACATTATATTTGTTGGGAGGAACTAGTACTGTGACATGAACATTGTTTCAGGGCTACACTTTTGTGTGTAGGAGCATGGTATACTACACTGGGGCAACACATTGAGGGCAACACGTCACAAATATCGGCAACATAGGCGGCAGTACCACCTGAAAAGGTTGTGCCCACACACATGACTGTGCAGCACGATGTCCACAGAAGGTCTGTGACAGGTACTTTGGATACAGCTGGCACCCAGGGATGCTCAGCAATAGCATCAGGGCACACTCAGGGACGTGTTTGCAGGATACAGCAAGCACCCACAGATGCTCAGGTGTGGACCCAGGACCAGTGATGCAGCACTCTCAAGGGGCCCACAGGAAGTGGAGATGAAAGACGCCCAGTCTCCCAGCGAGGTGACAGTGCGGGTGAAGTTGGTGTAGGTGTGGTGCCATGTTTTGCAGTCCCGGAGGACACCCTATTACGTCAGAACTCGTTCAGCAGTTCGCAGCAGTGGTGCCAGGTACCCTGGGGCGTTCCATTAGACTCAGGCTGGCCGGTGGCGAGACTTCTCGTGCCGGCCGTGTGGCGCATGGCAGGCAGGAAGGGCACATGCGGCGCTGTGGGTGGCCCAGCTGACTTTCATTCAGAGCAACTGGATCAGCTCGGCAGGGCTCGTGTTCACCTTCCACAATCACTTTCACTTGGTGCCGGCAGTCAAATGTTTGTATAGCTTATGAGACTTAACTACGGGGGTCATCAGTCACTAAACTTATGAACTAGCTAACAGTAAGGACGGCACAAATATCCATGTCCGAGGGGGGATTCGAACCCCCGACCGTAGAGGCCGTGCAAACCGTGACTGGCGCGCCGCACTCCCCTCGGCCACCGCGGTGCCGGCAGTCCATTCTTCGTTCTCAGCTGGCCCCTTGGTGCCACGGGACAGAACAAAAGGCCCCTCGTAGCAGTAGCGACCCTTGCTGCGCCGCCGTCATTGTGTTCCGCCTCAGCTGCAGGGGAGTTGAATGTCCCACGACAGCCTGTGGCTCCCCAAGGCTATAACTCCCATCTTCTTGGCTCGCCGTGGCCAGAAGACGAGGCCCCTTGCATTGTCGGCACGGTGTGTGATGATGTCGCTATTTTCCCATCAGCAAACATCTGCAGATACTGCAGTTCCCCATCTCAGACCTTCATTTTACAATGAATATTTTTACATACATATCATGGATCAAGGAATACACAAAAATTATGATAATTTCGAATTGAATTTTTCAAAATTATAAATAGTTATACCTAGTTTTACTCCCACTGAAGGTGGATGTTCATGCAAGCTAATTTTAAAGTTAATATTTTTCCATGTCATGTTTGATAAGACAAATTAACTTCGAGATCTCGCTAATCAGAAAAAAGCTGTACATTTTCATGCAAGACACCTTATTTCTCATGCTTTCACGAATGCAATGGATTAGATCTCAATGCAATATGCAAGCAACATTCTCTTAATATTATCTTAACATGCAAGAACAAATACTACCAAGATTTGCATGCACAAAGTTTTTTTCAGTCTTTTTATAATGCCTGCAGAGGTGTTCTTGGAGCCCAGTCGAGCGTTCTCACAGTCTGGTACACTCTGGAAAATGCAGCAGTCACCTTTCCTGTAGACGATAGCACGCAGAGCCGGATCTTTGTTTTGCTCTTTTCCAATTTCCTTGGGAGTTGAAGTCACATAGTTTTCGAAAGCCACCCCTCTCATATAATACAGGCTGTAATGTTCCTCCTCCAATGGTACAGCATCAACGTCTTCAAGACCCATCGGAGAACGTGATAGTGCGTCCGCTATAACGTTTTCAATCCCCGAGACATGAACAACGGAGAAATCATACTCCGGCAGCGTGAGCACCCACCTGGTGAGTCTCTTGTTCCGCAACTTCGCCAACATCAGGGATTCCAACGCTTTATGATCGGTGTAGACCTTGGTTTTCCTTCCGTAGAGGAAGTAGCGGAACTGCTCGAAACCCCAGAGGACTACAAGGGCTTCGAGCTCTGTTACGGAGTGATTTCTCTCCGCCTTATTCAACACCCGGCTGGAGAAAGCTATGGTCTTAAAAACTGTGTTTCCCTGTTCCTGATACCGCTGAAAAATCATCACACCCAAGCCTGTATATGAACTATCTGTCACCATGCAGAAATCTTCTTCGAGATTTGGATGTGACAGAATAGGTGCTTCTACTAAAGCTTTCTTCAAACTATGGAACTCCTCATCTGCTTCCTCGTCCCAGTCCCACTGCGTTTTCTTGATAGTTAAAGCACATAAACGCGGGGCACCCAACTTCTTGATAAATATGTATTTTTTTGTAAAAATTAATTATCCCAAGGTACCCTTTCAGCTGTTGTTTTTTCTTTTTTTTTTTTTTTTTTCCTTGGAACAGGAAACTTTACAATGGCCTCTAGTTCCTCAGATTCTGGTGCAATCCCTTCAGTCGAAATTACATGCCCAAGATATTTTACTATTGATGTGCCAGTAAAGGATTTCTTTATATTCACCGTTACTCCACATTTACGGAAAGCTGCCAGTACCTCACGGAGAAAAATGTTGTGTTGCTCCCAGTTGGGTTCTTCGATTAACAGGTCATCAACGTACCTTGTTATTCTTTCATTTACTTTCTCTGACAAAATAGTGTTCAGCCCCCTAATGAAAGCAGCGGACGACACGTTCAGTCCCAACGGCAATCTCCTGAACTGATAACACGTGCCGAACGCGAGAAAGGCGGTGTATTTGCGGCATTCGAGGTGTAACACAATTTGCCAGAAACTTGATCGGAAGTCGAGTGTGGTAAACATCCCTGCCCCATGGAAATTTTGTAATACTTCTTCAAGTTGTTCGGGACGATCCGTCTCCGGTTCGATTATTGTATTTATTTGCCTAGGATCGAAAACCAGGCGAACTGTTTCATCGTTTTTCTCAACCACGACAAGAGGTGAATTGTAAGTAGAGGATGCGTTTTATATTATGCCTTCCTCTTCCATTCTTTTTATTTCAGCTCTTACTGCTTCTTTTTATGTGCTAACGGAATGCCGTATGGAGGGACGGCAAATTTTGTGTGCGGTTTTATACAAAAGGCATACAGAAAATTGCGTATGGCACCAGTCTTACGATAAAACACCTCGGCATTCTCATTCAAGATGTTAGTCAATTCTAACTTATGTTCTGAGGAAATGTCACTCAGTCCATCCACTAGATCCATGATTGCACGAGCTACCTCTTTATGAACCTCGGTATCTCCCACACTAAATCTTGGATTCGTCGGCGGGGATAATGTTCTGTCTGTTTTTTTGGTGGTCAGACCCACATAACCGCAGACATTCCTATCAACGCCTGATTATTGAACCTAATTGTGGCTTTGCTGTCTTTGTTCAAAATAACCTCCCCATGACCGATGTCTAATGCTGCCTGTGCTCTGCCAGGAAATCCATTCCCAGAAGCATATCGCAAGCTAACATTGCCACAACAATAAAGTTGGATTCCCACTGTTGCCCTTAGCTATGCAGCGTCAACCGTGTCTGTAATTTTGCATCTACTTGCTTACCATGTAATGCTCCTTTCACTCTCATTTTTCTTAATTTCAGTGTTGGCTACGATTGTTTTTCTTGGCATTTCGAATACGCAGCATCAGAGATGGCCGACATCTGACTGCCACTATCCAAGATTCCTGTCAGTTCTACGTTCCCAATTGTCACATGAATTATCGGGTGAACTCCACCGTCAATTATGGTTGTTTCGTCGAACATTATCCCGAATGGCGGGATTCGGAGGACGCCGTTCAACTATTTCTCCCCCTCCTTGCCTTTGTGGGCTGTTAGATCGGCGATCACGCCACCCATTCTAACTACGCGGTCTTTGCCTCTCCTCCCACTGTTCATTTCGTGGTTGACCCCAGATTCTATTTCCTTGATTACGGAATCCAGGATTACCTTGATTCCGTTTCCTGCGTCGGTTTGGTTGCTGCGCGAAATTTCTGCTTTGTGCCTGTTCAAGGTTATTTACCTGTTGGTTTTGGGCACCATCACGCCATCCACCATTGTTACTCCCGACAGAATCATACGGCGGTTGCCACCTTTTCAAGCGTCCCTGTCTCTCCGTAATGTATTCGGCTTCACGCAAAGCTACCCAAAAAGGGATCTTTGCAGCTCTAACGGCAATTTCAGGAAACAATGCCTCATAATTTCGTTTTCAGTGTATGGGCTGTCTAAAAATCTATTTTTCTTAATCATAGAGTGAAGAAATTTTACGGGACTCTTGAAACATGACGCTTCAAGATTCTTTCCCATGATAAAGTCCTCCTTTATGCTTTCCTGAGCTTGCGCAGACCAATATGTGGACAGAAAGGTTTTGCGAAATTGTTCGTAAGACACACAGGTTTCCGCGACCGACCTCATGTGCTCGGCCACATTCCCCTGCATGAGTCCGCAAACAAATTCAAAGCGGAAACGTAAGGGCCAAGATGTGAGGAGTACATTGTCAAATTGCGCTATGAAAGACTTGGGGTGCATCACGTTATTTGCGTCTTTATAAACATGGAAGTTTTGGACTGATAGAAAATGTTTCAAATAGAACGCGTCGACGCAGTTTTCCCTGGCAAGGGTTAACCCAACGTTTGTCCCTCCTTGCCTGGCAAACGCAGAATCACTGTGTGTATTACTATGGGTCCTCAGAGTCCCGCAAACACGTTTCAGTCCTACGGAGACGGTAACAGTCATCTTCTGCTACTGCTTCCGCATAGTGAGTACTCGGCCGATCTCTCGATGCATTTGAACTTTGCCGTTCTAATGCTACAATCTGCGTGTCAGCGCTGTCTACGATACTGTCCGTAGATTGCGGTATCGTGTTTCGGCTCTGAATATTATTTTGTTCAGAACACGCACGCGTTTCGGAACGAGTGACTAGCAACGTACCTGCTCTAATCTGCAGTAATTTCTGCTGTGTTTCTTGCACGTCTCGAGCCAACTCATTGTGCCCTAGCGTAATCCGCGTTTGTTCCTCTTTAATTTCACTGATTTCGGCTTGCTTTTGTTTGAGCTCTTCAATTTCTTTACTATTTTTATTCAACTTCTCGTCCGATTCACCGATGACACGTTTACCTTACTCTCTCAACGATTCTACTACATTTCTAATTCCTGATGCTTCTTTATGAATCTTCTTAGTCTCGCGGTTCGCAACTAGTGCAAGTTTTCTTGCTCCGATCGCCCTAACCTAGCAAACCTCGCGTCTTTCTTAGCGACTTTCGCCGTGGCTTTCACAACGGTTATGGACGACTTTACATTTTCTAAGTCTAGTTACAAAGAGATCTCACCTTTAACCAATTCTAAACCCTCACCTAGTGTGATTCTTGAGTTTCTCCCGGCGTATTTGATAATCAAAATATCCACGGTTGTACTGCCGGTCTATAGTGTCCAACGGGCACAATATTTCGGCGATCATACATGTCGCCATCATCAGGTGAACTGACGGACTGAGCTCCTGGAAAACGCGCCGGCACGGAGATCCTCACGCCCCGGCGGCTTGAAGGGAACTGGGTTCTAGCCCGGTAGCGGGCGATTTAAATACCCTCGGCCCGCGGAGCGACCCCTCCGTGGTCCGCGCCCCGCGCCGCGGCCGCGCAGTGGAACCGATTGCGACGGCGTCTGAGATGTCGTCGATGTGAGAGCTCTGTCCGCTGTGGTCGTCACTTCGTTACGTTTGCTAGATTTACTCTTAATTAACCCAATCGCTGTTCCCAAGCTTTGCTAAGATTATAGCCACAGTCACGGTTTATGAGGTCGTCACTTGTGAGAATTTCAATGCCCTCTCTAACGACGCAGTCCCAGTATCTCGACGTCTGTACTAGAATCCTAGTGCGTTCATATTCGATCGCATGATTCTCCGTCAAACAATGTTCAGCGATCGTCGACTTGCTCGGATACATCAATCTGGTGTCAACGCATCGATCTTCGACGGTACACATGTCTGTCCAATATATGATTTGCCACACTGACACGGAATCTGTTCCACGCCGGCCTTCCTCAAACCGAGATCATCTTTGGCACTCCCCACCAGCGCACGAATTTTATTCGGCGGACAAAAGACAGTTCCAACTTGGTGTTTTTTCAAAATGCGGGCGACCTTCCCAGAGAGTGCGCCGGTGTATGGGATGAACGCAGTGCCTACATCTTCCCTCGTGTTTTCATCCTTTTCCACAGGTTGTGCTGTAGTGGTTGGGCGGAGAGCCCGCTGAATCTGCCACTCTAAGTACCCATTTTTTTCGGAATACAGTTCTCAGGTGTTCCAATTCCTGGGGTAGACTCTCTGCGTCGGAGATAGTGCGCGCTCTATGTACTAAAGTTTTAAGTACCCCATTCCTCTGTGAAGGGTGGTGACAGCTGTCTGCGTGCACTGTCACAAACACAAAACAAACTAGATTGAACATCCAAGTTCACAAATACCATCAAATAAGAAAGAATAATCTAACAAATTAAGACGTTACACTGATCACTATGAAACTTGAATTTAACACCGACTGACAAGTCAAAAACCCCTGATACAATATCAGTGCAGGGTTGATTATCCCTCACAACACAATCCCACTATTATGCAGAACTGATGCAACGGCTATTTGCTGGTGGCGAGCGCTTTGCCATACATTACCAAACTGACGACTTGCGTGAGGAGCCGTTGCGCTGCAAGGCGTGGGCGCTGGGCGGCTGTAAGCTAAAAATTTCCGCGACCACGAAATTGAAACACGCTCCGTTACTCGGAAGCTGTACTCCCTCCTATCAGCCTCTGTGTGCTCAGCAGTACACAGTGCCTACGATCTCAAGCATTTCTGCCAAGTCAGGGCCACTTCAATTAGTGTAGAAAAGTACGCACTAATACTGAAGGCCTAGATGACTTCAGAAGTTAGTGCCTTGGTGCACTAATATTGGCTGGCTGACCTTATCCAAACCGAAAACAAGGACTTTCAGCTCAAGTACACATCTCAGAGTGTACCATGAAACTTATACAGCTTCTCCCTTCGAAGTATCGGCTCAATAAGCAAAATATTCAAGTCCGTCCACTGGGAGAACAGAGAGCGAGCTGTCACGTCCGCACTCCAGCGGAGCGAAACACGAAGTCCTAATCCCGCGTCTGCCGCACATGACCCCGCGAGAACCCCGTTTGTACGGAAAACCAATCAGAATCAAGTTCTCATACTACGGCCAGTAAAATTTCACCAAACTACTGGCCGATTTCGAAAAACTGACGCTTTGAACATCAGCCAATCAGAGTCGGCTACCCCTGCCCTACACACATTTTGGTGCGATTCTCCACGAACGGTCCAAACCGTCACCGTAAAAGCGAATACCAAGCTTCCAGAAAAAACTGCCATAGACAAGAGTCTGGGCGCTTGTCTCAACGGAGGGGCCGGCTATCTTTTTCTAAAATCGGAAGGAGCGGTTCTAAGAGCCGTGACAATACTCCTCCTCCTCCTCCTCCTCAGTTTGGGACACTAGGCTAACACATTTACAAGCTGTCGCTCGGCCAGAGGCACTATGCTATCGCGGCCCCCACGGCGAGCCCCTGGTCGCAGGTAGAGAGGGCCGTAATGACTGCTTTCACCAGAATTCCACTCTCCCCCGTCAAGACAAAGTCAGCTCTGTTTCTCACCTCTGCCGAAATATTCCCTGCACTGCATTCCCGACAGCAATAGAAAAATGCGCGTGTTGGTCCCTTTACGTCATTATACAGATGATGGAAACAGTTAATAAAGATGAGGGATGGTCTGCCATCTCTCACAGGCACCTTCGGACCTGCCCCCATTCTTTCCACAAAGCCCTTGCTTCCCTCTATACCGGCATCCTGTACACCAGCTTCTTTCCCGACCTGTGGAAAACCTCCCATATCCTCATGTTTCATAAACCTGGTAAGCTGCTCTCTGACACCTCATCCTATCGTCCTATCAGCCTCACTTCGATGTTCAGCAAGGTCCTGGAAACCATCCTGTCCCACCACATCCGCCAGCATCCACTTCAACACCAGCTCCTTCCTCTCTCGCAGTGTGGATTCCGACCATCCTTCTCTATCGATGACCAAATCCTGTGCATCACCCAACTTATTTCCGTCCAGGTGAACTCCTCTCGTGCCACCATCCTCATCTCCCTCGTCATCGAGAAGGCTTACAACCGCATATGGCATTCTGGTCTCCTTTTCTAGCTCCAGTTCTATGCCCTTCCCATTAACTATGTTCGCTTCATTGCATCCTTTCTAGCCCACTGCCCATCCTATGTCACTGTCAATAATTCCGATTCCTGTTTGTTCTACCCCTCCATCAGGGTGCCTCAGGGCTCCGCCCTCTCCCCCCTCCTCTCCCTCATTTACTCGGCTGACATGCCGCAACCCCAGTCTCCTGTCCACCTCCTACAATATGCTGATGACACCACCTACCTTGCCATTGCCCCTACCCTCGCCCGATCCCAACGTCTTCTTTAATCCCATCTATCCGAATTCTCCTCCTCGTGTTACAAGTGGTTTCTCACAGTTATCCCCACCAAATCCCAGGCAATCATCATAGGTCACACCACCCCTTACTTCCGCCACCGAGACCTATGCCTTACATTCCACGACAGTCCTATCCCTCAAAACAAAACCCTTAAATACCTAGGCCTAACACTCAACCACTCCCTCTCCCCTCCAGATCCTTGAACGCCATGCCCTCCACCTCGCTTACCACATCTGCCTCCTGACCCCCGCACATATCCTGTACGACCTTATTCCTTTCCCACACCTGCTCAAATTCTTCGAACGATTCTTACTCCGATAAGACACCTAAAAACTGGATTCCCACCACCTGCTTATCTCCAACCTATTGTTGAATCCTGGGCCCCTGCCACGCCGTTACCTTGTTATTCCTCCCTCCCTTTACTTTCACACTCTCCACATCCTCTCCGAGGGTAACTTCCGTCATCTCCCTCTCCCAGATGACACCCTCCATCCCGACATCTACCCATCCTATCAACCATAGTCCATCCCCGAATCTGTATGCCCCCTCAACTTCACCCTCCTGTCCCACTCCCTCCCACGCTTGTCTTCCCCCTCCTTTCCCATCCCTTGGAGTCCTTGCGCCTCCCTCCCCCATCCTTCCCATTCCTTCACCTCCCATCCTTTCCCTCTGTTCCTCCCCTTCACACCTCCCCTCCCTTCCTTATCCCATGCGGGGTACCTGTGCCCTCCAGTTTTAACAGTGCACCGTTAGTGTTTTGCCAGTGTCTGTGTTTAGTGTTGCAAGTGTCTTTTAAAACGTATGCGACCGCCGAATATGCAGAATATTCGTGTTGCCATGTGTTTTTAAGCAGTGCATTCATCGTTGTCCTGTGTGCTGCGCCATTGTGTTTTTAATGACCCAGGATTTTAAACTTCTACATATATGTGATTTTAACCACCGTGCATACTTTAATTCTGAATATGTCTATTACAGTTCTTCGTTGTATGTATCGCCATGATTTAATCTCCCATCAAACTGTTTCATTCTGCATTTTATCACCATGCAATGTTTTGTATCATCTTGTCCAACTTTGTAAAGTCGATCGGCTGAAGAGCAGCGCTGAAGCTGCTACCAGCCTGCCACCACAGGTGGCTTTAAAATATCAAGGGAAAAGAGAGAGAGAGAGAGAGAAATGCTAAAGTATATTACACCCAGAATCCCCTTGCATACATTCACTTATAGTAGAAAAATGTCGGCAAAACTTAACAGTATCGTCGGTTTCTGCTTCCATCCCAGTGGCGTAGTGAGGGGGGAAGAGGGCAGGGGGTCTTTGATGCCCCGGACGCCACTAGCAGAGGGGCGCCAAATGCTCTCAAAGACAAATTAGATTTTCCGGATAATTACAGCTGTTATTTTTAACGATTGCTACAAAACATTGTAAATTGATAATCATTGTAATAAAATTAATTATTTCATGTCTTGTCTGAGAAATCTTCATAAATAATATTTGCAGTAAATCATTGTAAAATCTTTGTACACAAAATGTTCAGAACACAATGTTCAAATGTTTGTATAGCTTATGGGACTTAACTACGGGGTCAACAGTCCCTAAACTTACAAACTACTTACAAACTAGCTAATACTAAGGACGGCACAAATATCCATGCCCGAGGGGGGATTCGAACCCCCAACCGTAGTGGCCGTGCAGACCGTGACTGGAGCGCCTCAGTCCCCTCGGCCACCGCGGCCGGCTGTTCAGAACAACAGCACTTAAAAAGTAAATTTTCCTATTGCTGTCACGCCGCCAGGAATTTTAGGTTCCGTTTCAAAATGTTACGACGATAGGTCCACTGATCTATGATACTAAACGACTATGGCGACTACCGGATCGTGCAAGCCATTACCTGTATCAGTAGCAGACATGTAGATGCAACAAAAATTTTGTTATATTTCGCGTGATCATTGATAAGACAAGTATTACAATTAGGAATTGTCTCTAAGCATGTTACGTTACTTTTGTGTGGTCTCTCGGGAAATGAATAATGCAATTTCTAGTGCTTGCTTAAAAACTGTGTCCTAAGTTGGAATGATTTTCTTACGAATCGTTATTTCAGATCACACAAGTTACATTAGCGAGAGAGGGAATGAACCCATTTTATGTCTTATACGTTTGTTTATGTTTTTCATTTAAGCACTTTTTTGTCTATCTCGCAGCAACCTGCGTTCAGAGCCGGCTTTAGGGCGGGGCCGTTTTGCAGGGACGCCGCGTACGCCCTATATACCTTGGCGTACGCCAACATATGTCCAAAAAACGTCGGTACCATACTATACCATCAATATTACAATTTATAATCATCCATTTTGCGAAAATAAAATATTATTCAGTCTCATTCAACTTACGTCGTTAATCTCACAAACGCGCTCTGAATTCAAGGATAGCAGAAGAGAAAACACGGTGAATGCCATCTTCCTATTGGCTGCATCCATCCATGTTTCGCGCGAGCTTCGTCTGACGTCTGGGAGACGGGTTTTCCACAGCGCCTCTGTTATTTGTTTCAATCAAGGGCGGATTGTGGGGGGGGGGGGGCACGTGCTCCCCCCCCCACAGACAGCCTGACAAATAATGAGAGAGAGAGAGAGAAGAGAGAAAGAGAGAGACAGAGGGGGAGAGAGAAAGAAGGCAGAGAGAGAGAGAGAGAGAGAGAGAGAGAGAGAGAAGGGGCAGAAGGGGAGGGAGAGAGAATATCTCAGCATAAGAATTATTAACTTTTACTTACAGACAGCATGTAACTGTGAGTTTAAAAGGGCAAAATCCCTGTAATTAACTTAACGTAAATTAATTTTTTGTATTATGCTCCCTTTTAATTGCTTCTTGCTCCTTTTCTGCCAGTAATTTACGATAAAACTAAATAAAAGTCGTTTATTGTTTTGTGATTATTTGGGAGATAAATGACATATTGTCTACATTTTATTCATATGTAAATAAACTTAAAGGATTTAACTATCTGAAAAACATCGTGAATTTCTAGGGCTGAGTTTAGGCTGGCGCATTCAGGTGTTTTCGGTAATCAGTTTATCGTTCTGACTTCTTTACACTGGACACTAAGAAATAGTACTACCATGCATTATAAACAGTTTTATTTGAAGCTGTAAGTCTCGATTTTCCAGTTATTGGAGCTAATTAGAAATTTCAATTGTATTTTTCCGCTCATCAAATGCAAAGGATTTTCATGCTAGTTTCTTCTAAAAACACAATCAAGTGTAATTTAGTTGATCGGGAAAGCTTTCTTGAAAAGTCAACATCCTTTGCGTAGTAACTTTACAAAGCAGGAAGAAGAAATTGTTATTCAGCTCAACGCGATACAGGAAATCTGATTTTAGGTTTTGAGTGAATAACAAACTTAGCGCGACACGTTTACTGGCTGTTTGATTGTTGTTCGGTGCATTGTTTGATAATGAAACAGCTATGACTGATACAGTATTGTTTGTCCACGGTAAGTTGACGATTCGTGCGCTGGCTGTTGGCAGCGGCAGGGAGCGTGTACCATGGCTGCTATGAGGCGAGGAGCAGTGAGCGGAAGGCTCACAATATTGGAAACGTGACCTGTAACAATGTGTGAAGTAATATTTCGTGACTCGGGGCAGCGTAACGTTGACAGCGCTCCGAAATAAATGATTGTCCTGCAACTAGGGCAGATGTTTTTTCCTCCTGTTATCACCAGGTAATGTTCAAATGTTTGTAAATCTTTCGGACCAAACTGCATGGTCATCAGTCCGTAGCTTACAAACTACTTAAAATAAGGTAAACTAACCTATGGAGAACACACAAACCCATGCCACTGGGAGGACTCGAACCTCCGACGGAGAGCAACCGAGCGCTCTGCAGCGAGGCGCTTTAGACCGCTCGGCTACTCCACCGCGGCTCACCAGGTAAAATCGTCTTCACTTGTCGAATTAATATACTTCCATCTAACTACCAATGCATGACTAGTTTCGGCGCACTATGGCATCATTGTCAAGAGCCTATGATTACAAAAAATATTACAATGATTCAACCACATTAAACAGCGAAAAGTTTAAAAATTTACCACAAAATTAAAAAAAAATGTATCAGGAGTATGGAACTCTACATTTATCAAAATGACAATCAAACCATTTGCGCCGGGCGGGAAAGGCCGCGTGATCTGGGGCGCAACGTCTCGCAGTACGCTGCTGCTCCCGCCAGTGGTTCGAGTCGACCCTTAGGAATGGCTGCGCGTGTTGTCCTTAGAATGAGTTATTTTAAGTGGTTTGTAAGACTAGGGGCCGAGACCTTAGCAGTTTCGTTCCTTGGGATTGTGAACCATATGCCCTAGGGTTCTCTACAGTCACCATTAATTCATTTGCCACATTTAATATTATAATCCTGTGGGCAACATTGTACAAAACTTATTTGTACAATTTGAGTTTTAAGTGGTCAGCCTTATTCAATCTTTTAGTTCAATTATTCCTAATTTGTAGATATGTGAAAGAACCAACGCCAATTCCGCATGGCTTCTGCTGTTTAGGGATTCGCCTATGCCCATCTGGCCAAACTGAGAAACAGTTACACATCGAATTAAATTTAGAGACTGAATGCCCTGTGTTCAACTGTGGTAAAGTGTTTCATCCTTTATGATAATACGGGATAGAACAAATCTGCCCGCAGCTGAACACATTCAGACTCTGAATACTCTGGTTTTTTTTTTTTTTTTGTGGTAAATTTAGATACTTTTAACTATTTAATGCGGTTTAATTATTGTAATATTTTTGTAAGCATGGGCACTTGAAAATGACGCCATAAAGCACAGAAACTAATAGTTCATTAATAGTACTAATAGATGTAAATGTGCTAAACAATTTTTTGTAAGAAGTGACTGTGGCTTTGGAGTATGTTTTGGGTGTTTCCTATATCAGTTATATGTGATAATGAATGTAATAAACTTTATATATATACGTGTGTGTGTATTTTTAAATTAGTCTCACAAAGCCTTTAGGGACATGTTCACTCTCCCCAAACTTGCCCCCCCCCCCCCCCAGAAAAAAATTCTGTATCCGCCACTGGCTTCAAGAACTGAAAAAGGGAGTGCCCATGCAGCTGCACCATCTCTTGTGCACCACAGAAACTACTAGTAGCAGCCGGTCCAAATAAACGAAAAGACGGACTGTGAAATAGTCATTACATTTGAAATTAATTAATTTGGATGGATTTATATAGAATATTTGTGACTTAATGACTCATCTACAGCAATTAATAGATCATGCACTGCGTTCATGGAAAATACTCTCCTAACGCAATGAAGTTAGTGTGTTGGACTGCATACCTTGGCAGCGTTACGATTTACACCTGCATCTCAGAAACTTGTTAGTACGAGGCGGAGGCAGGGTTCGTGTTTTCGTGGTGAACCATAGTGACTGAAAAGAGTGACGTGACGGGGACAACATTTCAATTTTCTGGTAAGTTTAAAAATATTTTTATCGTTTAGTTCATGTTTTCTTTTCTAGTTATGTCTAGTGATAAGTGATCTTATTTATTTGTTATAGATCTAATATTGTGGTCGCGAAGTAGAGCAGTGTCTACGCCATAATTTGACAAATTATTAAATCCTGACAGAAGAGGGGGAAACGACTAAGAAAAAGCCTTCTGGTTCAGAAGAAACTAAAAAGCATATGTATTCTATTAACAGAACGTAACTATAATTTGCCGATGCTCAAGCACAAGTGAACAATGGGACGTCAAATGAACGCTCGTATGGCTATAGACGAGCGGGCTGGCCTGGGCTTCACTCAGCGTGAGAGAGGCCAGCACTGTTTCTGCCGCGAGTGTTGCGTTAGAATTCCGACAAAAACGCGCGTGGGGGGGGAGGTCGTGTATCCTTAGATAAACATTAGAGAGGGTACTATGTTACTATGTGATATTTGCTTGGTTGCATAGCCGCGATAAGTATTATTGTGTAGGATTTAGCCATATAATAGACGTGAAAAATGTTTTACAAATTTAACCTAGTTTGTGCACTGTTTCTTGCGGAAAAAATAATTATTTGAGAATAGCCGAGACCCCTTTCCACCACGTGAAATTTGGTGGATTCGGTTCAACCTCCCCCCCGCCCCCCAAAAAAAAGAACCTCAGGTAATTAATGGACGCCCCCTAAGGGCGCCAAGTAGGCGACTCGCCCAGGGCGCCTGGATGGGGAAGGCCGGCCCTGCCCGCGTTTATAACTCTCGAGAGATACAGAGAAGCAGCACGTGGAATTTAAGCTTTCTTTCATTTATGTAATTCGAGCGGAATACATTCACGAAAAGCTTTATTGTGTTTTCACTATTTCGCTTAAAAGCTGTATATTAGCCATATTATATAGCTAACGTTATACGAGGCGCGTCCAGAAAGTAAGTTCCGTTTGGTTATATAAAACGAACGGGTACAGATATAAAAAAATATTGATTGTACAAAAATCTGCAACTGTTAAACTACTTTTCTACATAGCTTCCGAAATTTTGTAGGCAATTGTCACAGCATGGCACAAAGTTTTCTGTGCCTTTTTCATAGAATGTTGCCTGCCGCCTGTGTATTCAAACATGTGGTAACATGTTCTTTCAGCTCGTCATCATCGTTGAAGTGTTGTCCACCAAGGACAGATTTTAGGTGTAAGAAGAGGATTACTGTCAAAAGATTTTTCTTTTTTTCACGATAATGCCTGACCTCACACACCGAATGTGACCAAACAATTCTTACGGAAATTTCAATGGGACCTGTTTGATCATCTCCTCTTACACCTAAAATCTGTCTTTGGTGGTCAACACTTCAACGATGATAAAGAGCTGTTACCATATGGTTGAATACACAGGCGGCAACCTTCTGTGAAGGATGCATGCAAAAACTTGTGGCACGCTATGACAAGTGCCTACAAAATTTCGGCAGTTATGTGGAAAAGTAGTTTAAGAGTTGTAGAATTTTGTGCAATAAAAATTTCTTCTGTATCTGTGTACAATTTCATTTTATTACCAAACGGAACTTACTTTCTGGACGCACCTCGTATTCACTAGTAATTTGATTATGGACATGAAAGACGGAATGTTATTGGGTGTCTCAACGCCACTCCTGACTGCCTGCCTTCACCTCCCGTCTTTCGTCGTGCCAGCTACAAACATCTACACGTGAAGCAGCAACCGTGTACCCAGAAACTGCGTTTTGACCCTTTATTTTAGGTAGTATCTGATCAGTGCCGGCTCTGGCATGTGTCACATGGGTGGGCCAGATTATAAAATGGGTGGCCCAATCTCGAGCTCATATGTATAAATATGGACATAGACCGGCTGCAGTAGCCGAGCGGTCTGCGGCGCGCAAGTCACAGTCAGCACGGCCGCTACGGTCGGGGGTTCGAATCCCCCCTCGGGCATGGATGTTTGTGTCGTCTTCAGTATAAGGTAGTTCATAAGTAGTTTGTAAGTTTAGGAACTGATGACCCCGCAGTTAAGTCCCTTAAGCTTAACAAACATTTGAACACATTGACAAAGTGTACCTTAAAATATTTACTACTAACTGTATTCGGAACAGATTTTTAGTCTTAAGGGACTTATACAAACGTATATATACCTGAAAAACTATACAATTGTACAACATATAACTCAATAAATATGACATAATATATACTCTGATGGGTAAAACTCCGTCTCATCATGCAATACGTATTGATACACTTCGTATTTACTACTAAGACACTCCCGTATTGCAAACAGGTTAAGGAAATCCCTAAAAGCTGACAGTCATGTTGATAACTTTGAACTGTGAAGCGCATGCAAAACAACTGATTTCTATAGAGCTACAAGGAAAAGAAGAGAATAAAATAGTGTCCTTCCAACGATTAGCCATTATTTCCGACAGATCTACATTTAACTTCTAGAGACTGCAGTTTTCACTGAGACGTATTTTCAATTACAGTTAATAAATCATAGGGAAATCTATTAAATATTGCGGAGTAGACTTCACAACTCCATGTTTCTTGCACGAATAACTTTGTAGTTTGCTCTAGGGTGCGCTCACCAAAGCATTTATTCATTCTAGTTCCTGGACAAGTAAGCAGAAGTATTGTTTATAATCAAGTTTTGATGTTTCAAATGTTTGTAGAGCTTATGGGACTTAACTACGGGGTCATTAGTCCTTAAACTTACAAACTACTTATGAACTAGCTTATACTAAGGACAGCACAAATATCCATGCCCGAGGGGGGATTCGAACCCCCGACCGTAGTGGCCGTGCAGAACGTGACTGGAGCGCCGCAGACCGCTCGGCCACTTCGGCCGGCTCAAGTTTTGAATTAAACGAATGTATGCACATTACATTTCATATGTCTCTTAATGACTACCTTTCTTTGTTTGGACACTTCACTTATTATTTTGTGTATTGTGCAAGACAGCCTTATTTCTAAATATTCTCCCACAAAAAAAGAGATGGACAGATATAGAAATAAATATCCGGGCAACGCCGTGCTTTCAGCTAGTTCATTGTAATACATAAGGGCCATATTCGTTTTGTAATTCACATTAAATTTTGTTTCTGTACTGAGAATTTATAGTTACTGCATATTAATTCTGTTCATTTATGTATCTGCATCAGCGAGGTAAAATTTCATAGAGTGATATGTGCAGTGAATTGAACTTCTATCTGCCTTCTTTTTCTCCTCGTTCGTTGCACCCTCTTGAAAATTCTATCTCGTTGCCTTTGTCTAACTTGAAATACTTCATACTAGCATTATTTTTTCTCTAGAAATAGTTCATTGTACAGCCACTGCAACAAGCTACGTTTTCATATGAGGGTCTCTAATGCTACCTACAGTCACTTACTGTAGCACGCTCCCGTATCTCTACAGGGTGTGTCTATGTACTTGTTGACTACACGCGTGGGCTGTCTCGCGGCTACTTTATAAGAGTTTGTGACACTTGCGGGGAGTGACACTTGCGCGGAAAGGGAATGTGTAGACACTTGCGGGGAGACCCGGACGCTGCAGGTAGTGGACAGGGTGTTCCACAAGTAGGGATACACCACCCCTACTCCACGCCCTCCAGCCGCTACCTGTGCCGTATTCAGGGAAAGGCCCACCGAGCGAGGTGGATCAGTAGTAAAATAAATTACGTGTATATGTGTAGTCTTATGCGGCCAAACTACTTAGGTCATCGGTCGCTAGACTTACACACTACTTAATCTTACTTAAAATAACTTAGGAAAAGTACAAACAAACATACCCATGTCCAAGGAAAGACTCGAACCTCCGACCGGACTGGCCGCGCAATTTGTGACACAAATTACATGTTTGATAATATTAATGCATAGAAGTATGAAATCACGTCAAGACTACTTCCTGCAAAAATTTCGACAAAAAAAGTTGGCACTGAGTTTAGAACAACAAAATTCTGGTATATTGGATTTTAACATTTTATCAAAAAATGAATGTTACTACAAGAGATACAGCCATTCAAATTTACGGGCACCATAACTTTTTCCCTTCCTGAGTAAACGACCTGCTTCTTGTAGTTTCAACAGCCACAGTAGCCTTTTTCTTGAATGTTCTGAATATAAATCTTCACACGGACTTCTTGAGGAGGAGAGTGATACAGATATCTGATTGTAAACCACTGCCTATTACCTTAGACCTTTTTGGCTGTACTGGACAGGAGTTCCGCGTATTCCGTAATTTATATTTATACAGTTAACAGGCAATGTAATTTATAACCAACTATTGGCTGCCAATTTCGCTTCATTTTTCCTGGAAGTCTTGCAACTTGTTTCTCCCTGTTGGTTTATGCCAAGTTCGGAGTAAAAATGGTTCTATATGACGGTGATATAAAATAGAATTTATCTTTAGCATTTTTCGGTGTGTGACAGTCCCTTACACATTCCGTATTTCATACATTTCTTAGATGTATTTGTAATTCGAATACAGCCAAATCGTTTTGGGTTCTACGAATAAACGCTTCAAGTATGTAAAATACTCATTCACTTATTATTAACGTTTTTTTAATTGAAGGTTTAAGGTAGCGTCTCCTATTAAAAAGCATAGTAGCTATTTTTAAAGAGATGGAAGTTGTGTGATAGTGGGGTTAACTACATAGCGGTCAATTACATCAACGTATCTGTGCAGGATGCCTAATGTATTTATTGCTTGCGCAGGTGTCTTGATATGCTTAGTGTTCTGAATAATATGATTTTAGGTGTGACTGTGGAAATTCATCGTCTTGTAGCAGCAGAGAATGTCTTAATAACTCTCCAAACATTATCACTTTTAAAATACCTTTTTGTTTTCAGGAGGAACACTCAACGAATTAATATGTAGTTAGAACAAGTTACTATATTGTTATTCAGTTTGCCAAGGGTTGTTCAATTTCACTGAGTTTAGTGTTATGTTGACAGTGTGGAAACTTGACAACAGCAGTGCTAGACTTCTTGGTGTGCCTGTACCCAGGAAAAGCCATCAGCCGCCCCAAGGGCCCCGGGTTCCGCGCAAGTGTCACTCCCCACAAGTGTTCCAACCCCCTTTGTAATGCCGCACTGCGCACCTTGAAAGGGAGTTTGTGACACTTGCGGGGAGTGACACTTGCGCGGAAAGGGAATTTGTAGACACTTGCGCGAAGACCCGGACGCTGCAGGTAGTGAACAGGGTGTTCCAGAAGTAGGGATACACCACCCCTACTCCACGCCCTCCAGCCGCTACCTGTGCCGTATTCATGGAAAGGCCCACCGAGCGAGGTGGAGCTGTAGTAACGGCCCGGAGATATCACAGCCTCATTCAACAGGGAGATAACACGTCATACAAATATCATCGATTTACAAAACAGCACCATATGAAGAGGAATGTGATGAAATCGGAATTGAGCGCAACCGTTGCTAACTACAATTTCGGATTTACTGCATTTTGAGTTAGAATTCGCATCTATATTCGCATTTATCGCAAATGCGAATTTTTCCTGTCCCTAGTAATACCTCTAAAAATAAACAGCTGATCAAGGCACGAAAAGCAAGGGCAGATCTTTGGGTGTATTACTACAAATAACTAAAACACAATTTGATCGTGGGATTATATACAATCTCATTATAAAGGTTTTTTGTAGGTGGTTTTGAGCAGCTTTTAAATATGTTAGGAATAGCATTATGAAATATAGACAGCTACACCTGAGATATCGATTTCGGCTAATTTCAGGTCATCTTCAAGTCTCAAACAACAGGTGTTACTTATGCATTTTTCCAGTGGCACTCATGACCTTCAACTGTTTACACTCGAGGTCTAACGTTGTTAGTCGCGTTAGCGATGAAAATAGAACCCAGAATCTTTGCGTCTAAATGATACATATATTGGTGTGATGTCTTATTTCGAAAGAACAAACATCACACCAATACATATATAGCTCTCGGTAAAGTGGAACGGTACGATGTCCTTACGTAGCACAGCACGACTACTGGAAACGCAGGAGAAGTGCAAACAACGTTCTCTCCTCAGAGGTATGATTCTAATTAGGTTCGACGTAGACTTCTACAACATACAGTCTACACGGCGATGATTACACCAAAAAATTTAACGTTTCGTCTACTTTGGCGATAGCAACCAGATTTTAAAATCGTGTCTACTATGTAAAGATTTAGCAACACAAAACGCTTCAAGTCCATAACTTCACTGGTTTTCGAGTTCTCAATTTTTAATATGTTTTTAATGTTATTACATAAAAAACAAATTTGGGACTCACACTACAATTTTCATATGGCAGATTTTGTAGGTACATTCACAAGACATAATTCAACGGTTCTGTGCATTCATTTTATGAGAAATACCAATCATTTGTTTTCAGTGTTTATTTCAAATTTCTACATTTAAGTTTATTTAATTATTAGTACTTAAATGTCGTGATGAAATAAATAAATTACGTGTATATGTTTAGTCTTATGCGGCCAAACTACTTAGGTCATCGGTCGCTAGTCTTACACTACTTAATCTTACTTAAAATAACGTAGGCAAAATACAAACAAACATACCCAAGTCCGAGGAAGGACTCGAACATCCGACCGGACCGGCCGCGCAATTTTTGACATAAATTACATGTTTGATAATATTAATGCATAGAAGTATGAAATCACGTCAGGACTACTTCAAGCAAAAATTTCGACAAAAAAAGTTGGCACTGAGTTTAGAAAAACAAAATTCTGGTATATTGGATTTTAACATTTTATCAAAAAATGAATGTTACTACAAGAGATACAGCCATTCAAATTTACGGGCACCATAACGTATTTCCTTCCTGAGTAAATGAGCTGCTTCTTGTAGTTTCAACACCTTTTTCTTGAACGTTCTGAATATAAATCTTCACACAGACTTCTTGAGGAGGAGAGTGATACGGATATCTGATTGTAAACCACTGCCTATTACCTTAGACCTTTTTGACTGTACTGAACAGGAGTTCCGCCTATTCCGTAATTTATATTTTTACAGTTAACAGGCAATGTAATTTATAACCAACTATTGGCTGTCAATTTCGCTTCATTTTTCCTGGAAGTCTTGCAACTTGTTTCTCCCTGTTGGTTTATGCCAAGTTCGAAGTAAAAATGGTTCTATATGACGATGATTGAAAATAGCATTTTTCGGTGTGTGGCATTAACGTTTTTTAATTGAAGGTTTAAGGTTGCGTCTCCTATTAAAAAGCATAGTAGCTATTTTTAAAGAGATGGAAGTTGCGTGATAGTGGGGTTAACTACATAGCGGTCAATTACATCAACGTATCTGTGCAGGATGCCTAATATATTTATTGCTTGCGCAGGTGTCTTGATATGCTTAGTGTTCTGAATAATATGCTTTTAGGAGGTATGACAGTGGAAAGTAATCGTCTTGTAGTAGCAAAGAATGTCTTAATAACTCTCCAAACATTATCACTATTAAAATACCTTTTTGTTTTCAGGAGGAACACTCAACGAATTCATATGTAGTTAGAACAAGTTACTATACTGCTCTTCAGCTTTGAAAGGGTTATGCAATTTCACTGAGTTTCGTGTTATGTTGACAGTGTGGAAACTTGACAACAGCAGTGCTAGACTTCTTGGTGTGCCTGTACCCAGGAAAAGCCATTAGCCGCCCCAAAGGTCCCGGGTTCCGCGCAAGTGTCACTCCGCGCAAGTGTCACTCCGCGCAAGTGTTCCAACCCCCTTGAAAGGAGCCAGTGTGGCAGTAGCGGTGACACAATAATGGGCCCCCCCTTTTTTTTTTTTTTTTTTTTTTTTTTTAATTACATAGAGAACAGTGAATGATATACGCAGAACATTTTGCAAACGGTTTATAATGAACGTAGTGAAAGGGATCGAGGCTTTGCGTTTTATCAATAGGATTCGGAAAGGGGTCATACGGCCACGCAATTTGCAAAGGCATTAGTAACAGTATCTGGAGTGTTCGAAGTCCCGAAGTAACCCCTTGTGATTTCTATTTGTGGGGAACACTAAAGGATATAGTGTCCACAACAAATCCATATACTTTACAGGAACTCAAGGATAACATCCGCCAGACAATTAATGCAGTTTCTCAAAGAGAATTAAATCGTGTGGTAATTTCTTGAGTACATGCCAGAAATGCGTGGAAAACAATGGCAGACAGTTCCAGCATCTCCCTGCGACGCGACTGGCGACTGGCGACGCGGCACCTGATTCGCCGGCAACGAGGTTCGCCTGCTGACCTCCAGTGCGCCGTGCATCAGATTAATGGAACATCGTTTCAAACTATCGGGAAAGCAGCGAAAATATAAGGCTTTAAAAATGGAACAATATAAACAGTACAAAATAACAAGTAAAAAACAATTTCTGTATCAAAAGCCACAGCACACCTATACATACAAATATATTTTCTGATACACATAGATGCTCTCTCTAAAACAGTAAAAAACTGAAAAGCATTTACATCCGTGTATCAGAAACCTCAGGACATATACATACATAGACTATATTTTCCAATACACACACTCTAGTAACCAGCAAATATTGATAACAAAATTCCACTCTTTTATTGTAAACTGAAATATGCCTACACCTGTACACAAAAAGTATATTTTCCAATACCGGTATGAGTATACCCTACTGATAGCAAAATCTGATAGCATACTAATATGAATGACAGACGTTTCCTGAAATATAACAAAAACAAATTATTCCTCGAAATATGTTTCGAGAGTACATTCATTTATGTTCACCTGGAAAACAGCAAAATTGATACCACTAAGAAGAAAACGAAGAACTGCGAAATACAAAATAAGAAAAAGGTGTATACTTACTTTCAAAACAGATTAATCCTTCTATTGTTGTGACTGATAGCGAAATCATCAACCACTCTTTGTAAGTCAATCAACTTTCGTAATGTTCCTTTCTATAGTAAGAATAGACAAATAACTTAGGCTTTCATCAGACATTGAATTCCTTAAATAACTTTTTACCCGTCGCATGAACGAAAATGTTCGTTCACATGATGCAGAAGAGGCTAGAGTAGTCACTGCTATTTCACTTAATTTGCACAAATCATGTAACGCAAGTTTATATTGCTCTAACAACTTGAGCAATGCGAATAAATTGTCAGTCTTCGCTGTGGTTTGCTGTTCATGTCTTATGACGATATTTTTTAATATCCTAATTTCTGCCTCTAACGATTCAGTATTGCATGAATAGTTCTGTACCAACGACAGCAACATTTGCTTAGCCAAAAAAATTCACTTTTTGGGTTTAGATAATTGATTCCTTTTATTATTCCAAAGTTTGAAATAAAACGTCTCTGAAGTTCACTGTCTACTATATGCAAAACTTTATCAAAAACTGAAGATTTGAAATCATTCGATTGTACAGGTTCAAGACTGGCTTTATTCGCCAAATCACAAATATATTCCCCAAGATGTTTTGGCAACTTTCGAATTCTCCCAAGAGAGGAGAATCTGCGGGAATATCAGCACCTATTTTTGTTGCTACGTCTACACTTCCTTTCCATACATAAGTGAAACCTGAGTCTGATGCACAAATTCGTTTGCATTGGTTCCCTGTAGCTTCTACTAAGTTGATTGCAGCAACAATATCACAGTCTTTGCCCTGAAGAAAACCAGAAAGTGACTTGCACTTCTCTAACAAACATGTGAACAGGCATAAATGAAAAATAAAAGTAAAGTTTAACTTTGCAATAAATCCTTATGCCTCTGCAGCTCTTTCTGAATTTTCTGCCTGAATGTTTACTAGATTTACAAATTTACAATGATAGCTTCAATTGTCTTCTTCACAGTCAAACATGAAGCATACTGACAGGCCCATCTAGTGTCACTTAACTTTTTCAATTCAACTTTGTGAATCTTCATTTTTATTTGTGTGTCAATAAACATTTGGTGCACTACCAACCCACTCATAAAATCATAGAGTCCCTGCACTGTCATATAAAACCTGTACCTGACTTCATACCTCTACATGTTGCTACTATGACAAGATTTAACTTATGATTCATACAGTGTCTGTAGATGGCTTGTGGAACGTCCCAGCTTAAAAGAGCTTGAACACCTGCACAAGAACCACTCATAACTGCAGCTCCATCATACGTCTGCGCAACACAGTAATTTAGATTAACTCCACAGTTGGCTAGTTTCTTTTTAATGCAGACTAACAAAGAAGAAGCATCCACTTTTTTTGCAGGTTCAAAGCCTAGAAACCTGTCGTACATGTCACCATCTAAATAGTACCGAATAACAATTTATAGTTGCTCAGTTTTTGAACAATCTTTGGACTCATCAACCATTAGAGCAAAATACTGGGCTTCTTTCACTTCGTCTGAGATATTTTCTAGCACGATAAGGTATTGCTCATGGTGCTAAGAATTTCATTTTGTATATCATGATGTGTGTATTTTCCCTTTTAGATTCAAGTTTTTTCCTAACACTTGGATTTTCCCCCTTATAAGTTCCAATAACTCTAAAAAATTTCCCTTATTTGCACTATCTTTCGATCCATTACGGCCTCTTTGAGAGTTTCCTTGAAGAGCTGTGTACTTAAGTACATCGGCAATCGTATCCTCTGTTTTCTTGAACTTCCTGAGCATATGTTTAGTCTAGCAGAGCAGAAACTGATGCATTCTCTCCAAACCTACTTTTCAAATTTTTAAAAGACTCCCAAGCCACTATAGCGCTTTTGTGTGTGAAACTATTCTCATGCTGTTTAAAGCCGGAATTAGACTCTGTTGCTCTCTACCAATTAGTGAAAACCTCGCTTACAAAACTAATAAATTCGCTTTTTGTGCCTTGAGTTTGGGGGCGGGAAAAATCGACAGACAAAACAAAAGGCAGCATCATTTAAAATAATATATTCCACCCATGAATGAATTTTGTACCAACCTGGCTGGAAATATCTTTTTCTGTCTCCGAACAAACGAAAAGGAAATTGCCTTAATAGAGGTTGTTTTGGTCCACCAGTAGCTTTCGTAGATATGTCACACACTAAAGCAGATGGATTAGTACTGCTGCTGCTACTGCTAGGAATAGAACAGAAATCTGTATCTTCATTTTTACAGAGATTTTCATGTTCCATCTATTTTAATCCTCTCTCTACTTCCATTTCATCATCAGCAAACACAATTTCTTCCACTTCACTTTCTGGATCGTGAAATCTAACACCTGCAATTTCTGCACCTACACGCGGAGAGGTTGCAGGTTGTAATTTCCTCATTTGATTTAATATTTTTCTGTTCCCGACCGAAATAGTCTGATATGCTAGGCCGTTTTGCCATGTTACTACGTTCACCTTCGATTAAAAAAAATGCGCAATTCACACAAATACACACTGAACACGATATCAAGTATGCTATTATTGTTTACCGTTCACGCGCAAACGCTAAACACCAAACAGAAACGGGGAAGAACTGTATATTCGATATATCGATCGACTTGTTCGTTTCTTGTACGGATCAATCGATAACTGCGTGTTAACTTCGTCGTCATAAGATCCGCATCAAACGTACTTGTTTTTTTATCGGCTTACTCATAGAACTAATTAATAGAGTAGGTGATATCTGACTATAGCTGTACACTAGTTACTTAATTTTATAATATACAGCCTGACTTTGATTCTGAAATGTATGTGACTTATTTGGGTGGGCCCAGGCCCACTCTTGGCGCCGCCCCTGTATCTGATTATCATGATCAATTTCTTTCGACTATAATACATGAATTTTGATACTTTATTTCTATATTTGTTTTAAATTTTGGAGGATTTAGATTAAAATGGGGACTTTTTAAATAACTCTTGAGAACTTTCAGTATCACTGAGTTGGCATCACGAAACTGTTGCACTGTGTGGTGTGTAGCAGTGTACGGACTGATTCCGTGTTCTTCTGATGATTTAAAGCGCACAGGAGTCAGTACACAGTCAAGGAGATATAGCATGGATTTTCAAGAGGTCAGCGTCCCTATCCACGCTAGTCTCTATGTGGTAAGTAACACCTTCCATTGTCCTTCCATGTCGCTACCTTCTTTTGTGGTGTTTCCGTCTCAGGCAAACTTATTCGCCGCCCGTCTCTTGGCACAGCAGCAACATCACTCGCTTGAGCATTGTCAGATTCGGTTTTCTGCAATTTATTTTCCTCATCTGAACTGTCCATAGTTGGCGAGTGAAACGTTACATTAAGCATAACATTGTGTGCATATTTTTATGTCATAAAACGATCTTCTCTATCACGAGCAATATAATATCAATGTAAATAATTCACAGTTGACGTCTTGATATACGATGATTCTACCTCTACATCTACATCTACATCTACATGGGATACTCTGCAAATCACATTTAAGTGCCTGGCAGAGGGTTCATCGAACCACAATTATACTATTTATCTCCCATTCCATTCTCGAATAGCGCGCGGAAAGAAAGAACACCTGAATCTCTCTGTTCGAGCTCTGATTTCTCTTATTTTATTCTGATGATCATTTCTACCTATGTAAGTGGGAGTCAACAATATATTTTCGCATTCGGAGGAGAATGTTGGCGATTGGAGTTTCGCAAGTAACCCACGCCTCAGCGATAAGCGCCGTTGTTGTAATGATTCCCATCCCAGATCCTGTATCATTTCCGTAACGCTGTCGCCCCTGTATCGTGACAATACGAAACGAGCTGCCCTTCTTTGGACTCTTTCGATGTCCTCCGTCAAACCCACCTGATAAGGATCCCACACTGGGCTGCAATACTCCAAAAATGGACGGACAAGCGCAGTGTATGCAGTTTCTTTAGTAGTTCTGTTGCATCTTTTAAGGATTCTGCCAATAAAACGCAGTCTCTGGTTCGCCTTTCCCACGATATTATCTACGTGTTCTTTCCAGTTTAAGTCTGAAGTAATAGTGATTCCTAGGTATTTTGTGGAGTTTATGACCTTCACATTTGATTGATTTATGTTGTAAACAAAGTTTAACGGATTTCTTTTCGTACTCATGTGGACGACTTCACACTTCTCATTATTTAGAGTCAATTGCCAATTTTTACACCATACTGATATCTTATTCAGATCGTTCTGCAGTTGGTTTTGATCTTCAGATGATTTTACTAGACGGTAAATGACGGCGTCATCTGCAAACAACCTAAGAGAGCTACTTAGATTTTCCCCTAAATCGTTTATGTAAATAAGGAATAGCAGAGGACCAATAACACTACCTTGTGGAACGCCCGATATCACCTCTGTTTTAGTCGATGCCTTACCATCGATTACTACGAACTGTGTCCTCTCTGACAAGAAATCCCCTATCCAATTGCAAATTTGGGGCGATATACCATAGCCACGCAATTTGATTAAAAGCCGTTTGTGAGGTACGGTGTCAAAAGCTTTCTGGAAATCAAGAAATACGGAATCGATTTGCGAACCCTTGTCGATAGCACCCATCACTTCGTGTGAATATAGAGCTAGTTGTGTTTCGCATGAACGATATTTTCTAAATCCGTGTTGACCTTGGGTCAATAGATCGTTCTGTTCGAGATAATTCATAATATTTGAATACAGGATATGTTCCAAAACCCTGCTGCAAATTGACGTCAATGAAATAGGCCTGTAGTTTAGTGGGTTACTCCTACTGCCTTTCTTGAATATAGGTGTGACCTGTGCAACTTTCCAATCTTTTGGTACAGATCCTTCTATGAGAGAGCGGTTGTATATGACTGTTAAGTAAGGAGCTATCGCTTCAGCATAATCAGATAGAAATCTAATGGGTATACAATGCGGACCAGAAGACTTGTTCTTATTAAGTGATTTTAGTTGCTGCACTACTCCGATGATATCTACTTCTATGTTACTCATTACGGCATCTGTTCGTAATTCGAAATCTGGAATATTGGTTTCGTCTTCTTTAGTGAATGAGTTTCTAAAAGCTAAGTTTAGTAACTCTGCTTTAGTAGCGCTGTCATCGGCAGGATCGCCATTACTATCACGTAGTGAAGGTATTGTTTGTGACTTTCCCCGAGTATATTTAACATATGACCAAAATCTCTTTGGGTTTTCAGTCAAATTACGAGAAAGAGTTTCGTTGTGATAAATGTTGTAGGCATCTCGCATTGAAATCCTCGCTAAATTTCGAGCTTCTGAGTACAATCGCAAATCCTGGGGATTTCGTGTTCGTTTAAATTTAGTATGCCTTTTCCTTTGCTTTTGCAACAGTGTCCTAACCTGTTTTGTGTACCAAGGGGGATCGCCTCCTTCTTTTATTAATTTATTAGGTATAAAACTTTCAATTGCTGTCGATACCACTTCTTTGAATTTGAGCCACATCTGGTCTACACCTACGTTTAGTGTTAGAAACGAGTGGAAGCTGTCTTTCAAGAAGCAATGTATTTTGTTTCTATCTGCTTTCCTGAACAAATATACTTTGCGTTTATTTTTGGTAACTTTGGGACTTTCGATATTCAATTTCACTACTACAGCTCTGTGTTCACTAATACCTGTATCCGTTTTGATGCTCATTATGAGCTCAGGATTATTTGTTGCTAAGAGATCAAGTGTGTTTTCACATCCATTTACAATTCTAGTTGGCTCATGAACTAATTGTTCGAAGTAATTCTCAGAGAATGCGTTGAGTACAATTTCGGACGATGTTTTATGAATACCTCCTGATTTGAAAATATAATTTCGCCAACAGATCGAGGGTAAATTAAAATCACCACCTACTATTATCGTGTGAGTCGGGTACGTTTTTGTAATTAGACTCAGGTTTTCTTTGAACCTTTCTGCTCTTGTATCGTCAGAGTCGGGAGGCCGGTAAAAGGAACCGATTATTAAGTTCTTACGATTTTCGGGTACAACCTCTACCCATAATAGCTCGCACGAACTATCAACTTCAACTTCGCTACATGAAATACTACTTTTTTACGGCGACAAACACGCCCCCACCTATTTTGTTTAATCTATCCTTTCTGAATACCGTTAGATCTTGTGTGCTTCGGTGCTTTCTATTAACGCTTGCAGTTCTGGAACTTTCCCGACACAGCTACGACAATTTACAACTGTTATACCGATAGTTTCCGGATCTACATTTCTCCTGTGATCCACCTGAACCCTTTGAGATTGCCCATTTTCTATTTCCCCGAAGCTCTTTATCCTAAAAAACCGCCCAGTCCACGCCACACAGCCCCCGCTACCCGTGTAGCCGCTTCCTGCGTGTAGTGGACTCCTGACCTATTCATGATTCTACTACTGAAAAATGTCTTGGCAGAAACAGTTGTGCGATCTTATGTGTATTTGCACCAGTGGTCTCGTATAGATATTACTGGTTTGCACGCACTTATACAATCCTACTGCCATGTTATTTAGCAGGCGCGGTGTAGCCGAGCGGGATAAGACGCCATGTCATGGACTGCGAGGCTGCTTCCATCGTCTCGCTGCGGAGCGCGCGCTTGCTCGCCGTCGGATGTTCGACTCCTCCCTGGGGCATGGAAGTGTGTGTTTGTCCTTAGGTTAGTTTACCCTAGTTTAAGTAGTTTGTAAGCTACGGACTGATGACCACGCAGTTTGCTCCGATGGAGTGCCATCTAAGAAAATCGGGTGACGCTGAAGGAACTAGATTAGGTAACGAAGCAATAAAGGAGGTAGATGAGTTTTGTTACTTGGGCAGTAAAATAACAAATGATGGTCGCAGTACAGAGGATATAAAATGCCGAATGGCAGTGGGAAGAAAAGCATTTTTGAAAAAGAGAAATTTGCTAACATCGAATATTAATTTAAGTGTAAGGAAGTCTTTTCTGAAGGCATTTGTGTGGAGGGTTGCCTTGTATGTTAATGAAACATGGACGATAAGCTGTGCGGACAGGAAGAGGCTAGAGGCTTTTGAAATGTGGCGCTACAGAAGAATGCTGAAGATCAGGTGGGTAGATCGCATAACTAATAAAGAGGTACTGAACAGAATTGGCGAGAAAAGGCATTTTTGGCATACCCTGACTAAAAGAAGGGATCGCTTGGTAGGACACATTCTTAGACATCGAGGAATCGTAAATTTAGCATTGGAGGGAAGTGGGTGGGGTAAAAATCGCAGAGGGAGACCAAGAGACGCGTTTAGTAAACAGATTCAAGTTCAAATGTTCAAATGTTTGTTAAGCTTATGGGACTTAACTACGGGGTCATCAGTCCCTAAACTTACAAACTACTTATGAACTACTTACGAACTAGGACGGCACAAATATCCATGCCCGAGGGGGGATTCGAACCCCCGACCGTAGTGGCCGTGCTGACCGTGACTGGAGCGCCTCAGTCACCTCGGCCACCGCGGCCGGCACAGATTCAAGTGGATGTGGGTTGTCGTTCTTATGAGGAGATGAAAAGGCTTGCTCAGGATGGGTATTGTGGACAGCTGCATCAAACCAGTCTCCGGACTGAAGACCATAACAACAACAGATTTACAAACATTTGAACATTTTTTCAGCTGCTCTCATCGAAGGTTCGAATCTCCCCTCGGGCATGGGTGCTTGTTTCGTCTGTAGCATACGTTAATTTAAGTAGTATAAGTAGTGTGTAAGTCTAGGGACCCTTGACCTAAGCAGTTTCATCCCATTACAACTCTCCCCCCCCCCCCCTCTCTCTCTCTCTCTCACACACACACACACACACACACAACGTTGATTTCAGTGTACTTTAGCGTTTCCTGCGGGGGGGGGGGGGGGGGCATTATCTACACTTAAAAGAAAATCTACCCGTTTGCTAGCAGTGGGCTACGGAAAATATCACTGTCGTTCCTACATTCAGCCTTTAATAAGCACTGTTGGAATTTACGTGCTGTTTGTCGTGCTGTTTGTTGCCGGCGAAGAGAGAGTGTTCTGGTTTTTCTTTGTTCAATTGTAACAAAATATTCTTGTATACTTTTATCCATCACTTTTTTTCCTTGTACGCTCATGAGTATTTATACAAATTATAGTTAATGTTACGTGAACTTAAAAGTATATATAGAAAGGGTGGTCCATTGATAGTAACCAGGCTAAATATCTTACGAAATAAACATCAAACGAAAAAACTACAAATAACAAAACTTTTCTAGCTTAATGGGGAAAAACAGATGGAGCTATGGTTGGGCCACTAGATGGCGCTGCCATAGGTCAAAGCAATAACAACTCTATTTTTTAAAAATAGGTACCTCCATTTTATTACATATTCGTCTAGAACGTAAATAAATATGAATGTTTTATTTGGAATATTTTTGTCGCTTTGTGATATGGCGCTGTCTCTCCAGTGGTGTAGTGGTCAGCGCAACTTACAATGGAAAAAATGTCTACAGGGGGTATGTTAACCGGTCCTATATCATTTCCATTCCTCCTCCATGTTGCCATGGATGACACACAACAGTTTGCATTTGTACCGCAATTACAGTGTACGCGATGGTTGTAGTTACTCTCCACTGCAATGAGTGAAGAGTAGAAACTCCAAAAGTTCACCAACCTGACGTCTTCTATAGATATCGTCCCCACGCAGATGATAGCATGCAGGTCGGAGTTCCTGATTGAGGCTGAAATTGCTGAACTGTTGGTAGGAACTGATCTACTTACGGAATAAAACTGTGGTAGTTCGGAATGCCACCTGATTTTATTTAAAGTAAGCAGAAAACCAGCAAACTGCATAATAACATCAACTTGTCACGCATTGTCTAAACGGAAAGTAAATATAAAGTTATTTCCCTTGATCTAAGATGTTTAAACAATGTTTTATGACCGCCTCCGTATGCATGTTTCTCCACCGAATGCGCATGCTGAAGTCACATGTAACTCTTCCGAGTGCCTGTTCTGAACTGAAGAGTGGCGGCTCGGTGAAGGACTGCGTTCCGCAATTTGGCGCGCAAACATGGCTGCCGTGCATCGTCCGTCTGAAATTAATTGTTTAGTTTATAGAATTAGCAATTATTAATATGTTTTACCTACGCAAGGCATAGCTTAGCTTTGAGGGGTCTTTATGAACTGAGTTTGACATTGAATATATTATTAGTTTAATAAATATTAACAAAAATATGAATGCGTTTTGGCGCGTGACCGTCAGTGCTGCAGCCAATCGACGTCCATTGCCTGCGGCTCGGGGACTTCCCTAGAATTCAGGGAGATTTGCCAGTGCTCTTTCCCATGAGAACCCGACCTATTGTACCACCTGTCGTGGTTCTCACCAGCTTTTACCATCTGTCGCCTACTGGTTCTAACCGGCTGCACTGATGCAATATGATAGCTATAAGCCAGAAATATTACACATACCCTTCCTTCTATCTTTTTCCAAAATTGGAGGTTCTCGAAGACAACAAACAATTTGGAAAAATGAAAAATTTTGATCCCAAATTTATAGAATTTTTTAAATCCCTCAAATGCCTCGCTATGTCCTTTTAATTTGTGAATTAATTTGTTGTTATATATATATATATATATATATATATATATATATATATATATATATATATATATTGGCCAAATGTTATGAAAATTTCTATCTGTTTAAGTTCTTAATATTACCAACTAATATCCTGCAAAGAGATAGTTAATTGTTACAATAGTACATACAAACATACTCTACATACATAGGATTCAACATAGTTAGATAAACATAATTCGTACGCATATATACACAGACGATTGTCAGCACGTTGCTGTGTTTTGGCTAGGATGCCAAATTAACAGGTTACTATTAAGATGAGTCACTTGACTCTGAAATGCATTTGCTCGACGATACATCGTTCGAATAAAACTTTTCATATACCACTATTTGATTGCACTTAAATCGGCTCATTGCCGTCCGTAACAATTTTATTCTGGAATACACCACTAAAATTCTGCACTTTGCCGTCCACATACTGATATTTTAAACCGCTACACTCAGCACTAGGCCGTTCAAATTTTAGTGAATACCCTACATCACTTCTTTGAAAGAAAAATATTTTTCAACATCACTTGGCTTTCTTTGCCATTCATTTCACAAACACTCGCTGCACAACACTGACGTCGCACTAAATATGTGTTTTGGACAGTTCTAATCTGTCTACCATTTCACAGTACAAGAAATGTTACGTTACATATAACAATATAGAGATGTTACATGAAGTTAAATATTATAAAATCATAGATAAATACAAAAAATTACCATGAAATACATAAGTGAAATTCAAGAACACACAATAATTCAAAAAGAAGTTTAAATTATTTTAAACATTACTACATACATAAACACAGGAGTTCAACATCAGTCCTATTATGTTGAATAAGCTTAAGTGTTGACTTATAAATAAAGTACCAACATTAATAAATTAGATGGCTAAATGTTAATTCGTGAATGAAATACAATAATGTATATGATAGGTGACAGCCGGCCGCGGTGGCCGAGGAGACTGAGGCGCTCCAGTCACGGTCTGCACGGCCACTACGGTCGGGGGTTCGAATCCCCCCTCGCGCATGGATACTTGTGCCGTCCTTAGTCTTATTTAGTTCATAAGTAGTTTGTAAGTTCAGGGACTGATGACCCCGTAGTTAAGTCCCATAGACTTTACAAACATTTGAACATTTGATAGGTGACAAATGTTGACTCATTTGACAGGTCATCTATATTTTTTGACATATTTGTGTTTGTTTTGTGTTGTCAGGGTCAGTGCCCTCCAGGCATTTAAGTTTGTTTACAATCTTTTATTGTGTTGTGGTCTAAATCAGTGACCTCCAGCAGGCACCACCTGCTCTACCCCTTCCACCGCACCATGTTTACAGCGTCAGCTGGCGCTACGGCCCAGTCTACTGCAATATATTGGCGGCCTGCCGTTTCATTTACTATACGCACAACTAATTTTTATCGCGTTTACTTGACTTATGTTGTGGTTCCATGATCTCATACAGGCATAACAAATACTTTTCATTGCTTATTGCGAGAATGCGAACGTTTTTAAGTTAAAATAAAAAATCAATAATACCCAGTACATATACAGAATGGACAGCCAGTTGCTTTATTCGACACCCAGGTTTCATGTTTACCAATGTAATTCAAAACATTACTCATGATACAATGTTTTATTTGTTGTTCGGGTATTTCATGTGATATTGAAACATTACTTTGTACTCTTCAACTAGCCTCCTGTCTATTCTGCTCAACCAGTAAATTATAACTACACTTTGTCGTTCTTTATAACAGAGGTAATATTTCTGCCGCCGCGGTGGAGTAGCCGAGCGGTCTAAAGCGTCTCGCTGCGGAGCGCGCGGTTGCTCGCCGTGGAGGTTCGAGTTCTCCCTGGGGCATGGGTGTGTGTGTTGACCTTAGGTTAGTTTACCTAGGTTTAAGTAGTTTGTAAGCTACGGAATGATGACGATGTAGTTTGGTCCGATAGATTTACAGACATTTGAACATTTCTGCTACTAAGTGTTCAATGATAAGGAAGGGGATCCACTTTATAACATTTTTAAGGTTCGATGCTTACGTCGCCTTAATACTGCAACTTTATCTCTTGCATAAGTGTGGCTGACTTATGTCGCCTAAAGATTCTCAACACCTCCTTTACTACTATCACTACTCCCACTTTATTAATATAAATTGGTCGACTTCTTGTCGCCAGAAAACTTCAACTCACCACAGCCTCACATAATTGGTCGACTTATAGTCGCCTTAAATACCTCCTTATACTACCGCTACTACTACTTTTCTTACGTTTATTTTCCGACTTACTGTCGTTTTATAAATTTTCTCATACTCCGTTACACCTAATGATCCCTTGTTCCTTAACATCTCACACAAAGAGCAGACCATCTACCTCCACAATTACTAAGACCATACTTCGTTTACTTATCCACTTACCTCATTCGCAAAATCTCTTCTTCTTCAGCTTCACTGCTTTATTCAAATGTTCAAATATCTGTAAATCTATCGGACCAAACTGCGTGATCATCAGTCCGTAGCTTACAAACTACTTAAACCTAGGTAAACTAACCTAAGGATAACACACACACCCATGCCCATGGGAGGACTCGAACCTCCACGGCGAGCAACCGCGCGCTCCGCAGCGAGGCACTGCTTTGTTATTATTAATATATCATAAATTATATATAAAGTTTCAAATGATGTTTGATGCTTTGTTTTTTACTTGGTGTCTTTTCGTTGTTGTTGTTGTTGTTATGTACTGGCTTTTAATCATGTATAGGTGTTATACTTGTATACTTTGTCTTAAGCTTGAGCCTGTGTTTATTTTTCAATGTATCACTACTACTTTTGGTTGATATTAACCCGGCGTGAATGAGGTGAGAAATTGTTACGCCAGCTGTGAGGTGGGTACATTCGGCTGCGGGCCCTGGACCCAGAATCAGAGTCGGGCCCTCCCCCTGTCTTTTGTTTACTGTTGTGTGCAGTAGTTCGTAATTGCAAGTTTATATCTTAATCATACTGTTTAGAATGTACTTTACCTTCGTATAACAAGGCATAAATTTGATACGGTAAGCTTCATTTATAAAAATATGTTTCTTAAAACTGAGACTTTACTTACAATGGCCACAGCAGCCCCGTAGTCAGAATTTGGTTTCGGGGGGAGGGGGATCAGCCAAATTTTGAAGCTTTACAACACAAGCTGAACTAAAGGCGCAGATGTATTTCAATAGAGAAAATTTTAAATTTTATTCAATACAAATCTCGAATGAGAAACTTCATCGTAGTTTTGAATTACTTTATCAGGAATTAGGTGAATAGCGAGGCTTTTCGGGAGAGGGGTTGATCCCCTTCATCCCCCCCCCCCCCCCGGCTACAGCTCTGGGCCACAATTAGCCCAAGTTTAGCTTGACAGAACACTCGTTCATAATTCTGGCAGACGCTGCGCCAAGTAAGGCGGAATTGCTGTACACATATGAATATCTCATCATCGCAGGAAGTTGTTCAGGTGTCCTTTCATTTGCATCAGGTTTCCTATTGATAATCTCTGATGAAATGTCAACTGCCTCAGTGATTCAAAGTGATGTCATAAACTCTTTAAGTTAATCACCGGCATCGCTACTTTGAGGGAAATTCCTTTGTTCTGTATAACGACATTTTTGTGATCAATAGAGGTCAAGATACTGCTCCAAAATGATATCAAGAGGCCTTTGAAAGCTGTCAAGTACTTCTTGAGATACAAACCAATATTTTTTTGCTAATGGAGTTAATACGTCTAAAACTTTGAAATCGAATGATGTTACTTCGAAATTTGACGGACTATTTGTACTTAGCCTTTGACTACAACAAGACTTAGACAAAGGAACATGGTGTTTTAATAATTTCCAATGACCAGCCCTAATAAAAATGAAAGAACAAAAACTATCAAAATTTATATATAAAAAAAATCAAATTATAATTCAGTTCAGCAGCATAAGCACCGTCTCTGTTCAGTGCGCGTACTCCACAAGGAGAAAACATTGCATATAGTCCAGTCAATGAGTGCTCACAACAGGGTTGTAGAGTGCATGGAATATGCGAAATTTTTTGACTTCAGGATAGTTAGGAGGTGAACATACTAAAAGTCCCCGCTCCTGGGGGGTGAGCTAAAGCGGGGAGGGGGGTTGAAAGGTACAATTTTTTGTTTTTCTGCTTATATCTCGAAAACGGCCAGCTTTAGGAAAAAATTGTTCCAAATAAGAATTACAGATAATTGAATTTGCTATAAAATTGTTTGTATATGTCGAATTCCCAACGGTTTTAGAGATATATGTTATTGAAAATCGACAATTTCGGAAAAAAATCATCTTTACCTCACTAATTTTGTCAAACATTTACTTCTAGTGACTCACTCGATCGTTTCTCAGAAAATTTGTCAGAAAGAAAGTTGTAGAGCATTAAATTTTCTTCAATTTGATATGCACATTTGCTACCTTATCTTCAGCCAATCAGAAGTTACATCATCTATAAGATGTGTTCTCAGTTTCGACGTCCTTCTAGAAATGAGTGTTTTGAGAGGCTGTAACGTTTTTACCTTATGAAACGTGCTAGCATGGTAAATAACAACACTTTAACAATGACAAGAAGGTACAATTGAAATCTTTTCATAGTTGTAGCTTCTATTACAATAGTATGAATTATACAATGAACGTTTTTAGAAACACTGATAGTGATTCAGAATGAAAATAATTGCATTCAAAGCGACATCTATGTTTTTCTGAGGAGGCATGGTCAAGGTATATTCATCTTCGTCAGTAGTGGAGGCGTCGTCCAACGAGATTGGTAGAGTCTCGACGTCACTGTCGTCTTCATCCTGAATTAATATTCCTACTCCGTTGTTGCAGTTGCCTTAGCAGTTCAGGCATGTAACAGAGCAGTGTAACAACGCTTTTCTGCAACCACAACTGCCACTGTCACATTCTTTCGTGCATCGACCACAAAATCATCTTCAAGATTTCGTCAGTGGCAGCATCTAAGTCTGAGAGTTTCGGAACTAGTTGGCCATTCCAACCCCAATTCGGCGTTCCTCTCCTAACCAAAGGCGTACTTGGTGGTAAGTTCGGGATGCATGCTGCTTAACAGCTCCTTCAGCTGGAGGGAGACACGAGAGATTAGGCTTCATGTTCCCAGCTGCTTTTATAAATGATTTGTTGCGGAACTCGATGTGATATTTTGTGGTGGCTGGAGCTCCATACCATACCATAGAGTACTCGTGATTCCCACTGTCTCAATGGAATTTGGGAAAGAAGAACTGTTGGCAAATATCTCAGCAGCATGTTGTATGATTTTGGACTTCTGGTGCATTTTGACAAACCCCACTTTACTCTTGCAATACGCTACGGATATTGTGTCAGAGCCTGTAAATGCATGTAAGAATAACAAATGGACATTGTCCTTCGTTTTCAATTCCTGCTGCAGCTATTGTGAAGAACATAAACACGTCTTAACCTTTCCTCTTTCTGGTTCTACAAGCAGAATGTTACGATCAGTTGGAGATTCTGCTTTAACAGAACAGCTAAGTCGACATCCTTTCCAATAATGGCAATCGAGGAATTACGTGATCTGTTGATAGCTGTCTCCACAATATGAACGTCAGCATCACCTGAAGCTTGAAGGCCATTTATCCCATTTTTCTGTAGTTGCATCATCAACAGGTTCACCAGATTGTTAAATTTGGAGAGGAAATCCTCTTACTTCACTGTAATTTTAGTTTCTAGACTGACATTCATTTCCCCACTCCTCCTGAGCCGATATCGTAGACTTTGTTCAGCTGCTTTTATGCCCTCTGATATGTCAGAGTACCATTAAAAACCACTGTACAACCTCTCCCAAGACAACTGGTCTTCAAAAATCTAACATAAACATTGTAACCTGATGTAATTTTTTCGACATTCAGGGCCGGAATTTGAAGCTGAGTGTAGTACGATCTTGCTGCCGCCTACTTACATTTCGCGTAAAGATCACAAAGACAAGATAAGAGAAATTAGGGCTCGTACGGAGGCATATAGGCATTCTTTTTTTCCTCGTTCAATTTGGGAGTGGAATAGGAAAGTAAATGCCTAGTAGTGGTACAGTGTACCCTCCGCCACGCACCTTACAGTGAATTGCGGAGTATGTATGTAGATGAGTAGATATAGATGAATCAGAAGGATGTCCAAACCTTCTAAAGATGAGCCATTGCTATCTCCCCTTTCTATTCTAGCTTTGATGAGTTATAGTATTCCTTTTTTTGTCACTGTGGAAACACCTGGTCTATCTACTGTTTCATCACATACAAAACACCGGGTAGCCATTGAGCGCACTACACACTCAACATTTTCATAAATAAATAAGAAATATCTCGAAAAGCTGGCACACAATACCGACACACAAACTTTCTCTACGGTTGGCGAACTTTTGAAGTGAACTGAAGTAGGAAGTAAGTGAGAACACTGCATTCCACCCCCCAGCCAGTGACATACCTGCGATATTCGTCTTGGGGCTTCCCCATCATTAACCCTCTCCCGGGCGTTAGGTACTGACGACCTTGACGATATATCCTCTGCAGGTGAAAATAAATCAGCCTCAACTACTCCGACTCAGAAAAACGACGTTGCGTTGAATGCATTTTTTTGTTCATTCTGAATCATTTTAGGTGTTTGTAAATACTTTAATTGTATGAGTCATAATATTATCAGAAAAGCTACATTTATAAAAAGGTGTTCTGTTTCAATCGCAAGTACCTTCTTGTCATTATTAGTTGTTATTTACCATGCTAGCACGTTTCATAAAGTAAAACCGTTACAGCCCCTCAAAACACTCATTTATGGAGGGACATCGAAACTGCGCACACATCTTATAAATGATGTAATTTCTGATTGGCTGAAGATAAGGTAGGAAATGTGCATATCAAATTGAAGTAAATTTAATGCTCCACAACTTTCTTTCTGACAAATTTTCTGTGAAACGATCGAGTGAGTCACTAGAAGAAAATGTTTGACAAAATTAGTGAGGTAAAGATGATTTTTTCCGAAATTGTCGATTTTCAATAACGCATATATCGAAAACCGTTGGGAGTTCGACAGATATGTATCGAAACAATTTTATAGCAAATTCAATTATCTTCAATTTTTATTTGGAACATTTTTTTCCTAAAGCCGACCGTTTTCGAGATATAAGCGGAAACCAATAAATGGTACCTTTCCACCCCCCTCCCCACTTTATCTCACCCCACAGGGGCGGGGACTTTTAGTATGTTCACCTCCTAACTATCCCTAACGAAGTCCTGAATAAAAAATTCTCGCATATTCCATGCACTCTACAATACATTCCTTGACTGGACTAATACTGTGTTAATACTAGATTGACCATATTTTCTAGATTCTAATTCGGGACATAACCACATTATATTAGAAGAAGATTTCAGTGAAAGTAATAATTACAGAATATCAGTTTAAGTTGTTACAAAAAGTACATTAATTTACACTTTATTAGTACTTTTATATAATGAGGGAATGCCATCTGAACAACTGCATTTAACAGAGCAATGAATTTTCTTCAACAAGTCTGTATTTTTCAACAGCATGTGAAAAAACTCTACACAAGATTCATAATAATTTACTCTAGTTACTAATATTGATTCCATAGTTTCTAAGGCAAGCTGTGTTTTGTCCCTAGTCCATATATTATTCATGTGGGGAAAATAACCTTTCAGTAACAGCATTATTTTCGGCAAGGTAAAAGAGAAACTACACTAGCTTAAGCAAATTTCAGAATGCCACGTGATTCTGTCTGAAACGAGAAATAATATCAACCCATCTTTGACCTGGAAAAGTGGTGTTAGAACGCCATTCGCTAATTTTCTCACTGCTATAGTTGTGCGTTTATGCTCAGTGGAAAGGTTAAAACGGTTTCGACAGTTTGTGATATATACCAAGTCTAACCTTTTGTCAAACAGTTTTCCATCATAATTAAAATTAATGATAAAATAGACCGATACAGGTGAAATACATTTCTAAATCGGAACCTAATTGTTAAATCCGGGATAAATAGGTGCACCTAATTACCTATGAAAAAATTCCACACAGACACGCAAAAATCGTGACTGCTCCGAAAACATCAGTATGCTTGGTCACTTTAGTTAATACACACATACAATACCAACCAATGGCAATAACTAAGAGCATCAGTCGAAGTAATCGTTTATAACAAATCTAAAGTTGTCGGTATAATCTTCTAAAATTCCGTTGGATGAAAAATGTTCAACATGTTTTTTCTAGTTTGTTTTTAGGTTCAGTAACGAAAAACTTGAGTCATTTAGGACTGGGCTCGGGCCCCCTTCAGCACCGGGCCCTGGACCCAGGGGTCCACCCAGCCCCACCCCTTGTGGGGGCCATGGGGTGGGTATGAGATAACTGAAACTCTGATGACGAATTTTTGACACAATCATGTATTGAATATTTTTTCTACTTGGGTTATTAATAATGCAGTCTTTTAAACAAGATCAATAAGGAAAATACTGTGTTTGCGAGGTACTGCTCTTTATTTTCTGTATATATCCCCCTGATATTTATTATTTGATTATTTGTATGTGTAAGTATAGTATTCAACATACTGTTGGTTGTAAAAAGACTCCAACATTCAGTCTGTGTTTTGGCTTTGTTTGCAGCATCTTTTACGCCTGGAGAATTGATGATAATAGTATCTGAACGAATATGAACACTTTGTCTAGAACAATCCTTTATCCACTTTGTAACATCTTTGGAAGTATAAAAAGTCCCACGTATCTCAGATGACAGACTAAGAGCCGCTAACACAGATTTTGGCTCTTCCAAATGATCCAAAATACACTCCTGTTTCGAATTACTTTCTTCACTTCTTGAAGAAACGTTGTCAATTTCTTTTTCACTCTCGGAGTCACAGGAACTACCATTTGAACATTTTTCTAAAACTCCTTCTAGTAGTTCTTGTGCCCGACGTTCATGTTCGTCGTAAGACATCTTGAGAAATCTGAATTCTAAAAATTATTCAAGGAATATTATAAATAACTATGTATCTCGTAAAATTGCTGACAGCTCAAAAATGTGATACCAACTACGAGATCGGATATGAAGTACCCCAGCCACATTTGCACACCTGTATCTCCCTCTGACACTGGCGGAACAATAATCTCGACACTCCATCGTGCCCCCCGTCTCCCTTACCTCCAGCTACTGTGACTGCAAGATCTGTGTGGCAACAATGATGTCCACTGATCAGCACTTAGAAACACCTCGGGTATCACGTACCCGACCTCACTGACGCCGGGTTAACTTTTTTCGCGAGATATGACTTGATAAACAATAAGATGCGCGAAAAACTGCTGCATCAAACAACATTGTTGTACATTTCCTCATCAACCACTGGACCAAAAAAATGTTCAAATGTTTGTTAAGCTTATGGGACTTAGCTACGGGGTCATCAGTCCCTAAACTTACAAACTACTTATTAACTACCTTATACTAAGGACGGCACACCACTGGACCGATTTCAACAAAATTTGGTGCATATATTCCTTACCGTGATGTAACAATGCTGTCGGGGTAAGAATCACATATGGCACATGGTTCCGGACATATGTCATAATCAATATAGTCGCAAGAAGCTGCCCTATAATGCGACGATACTTTATTCACACACTATATGAGAACGATAATACTTAGCGACTTACAACCAACTTTAATTTCAAACCTTTATTGAACTTTTTCTCCCTGAAAACCACAGCAAAATTATGAAAGGAAAAAAGTTTCTCGCTTACTACTTTTCCGCTGTTCATGGACTAAAACTACGGCATTCGGCATGACGTTACAATTTATAATTTATACACTACAAATTCTAGCTGCAGGAAAAATTTTGATGGTATATAAGACCACCCCACATAGTTTTATCAACTTACTTTTCGCTTAAAAGTTTTGCCTTGCCTGTGAAAAAAGAAAATGTCTACTTTTCATTCCGCGTGAGTTTTTAGTTCCATTGCGCTTCTCACTCTATTTTGATGAAAGTATGCAGTTAAAAATCTGATTTTTGAACACATAGTAGTAAAATATCTCAGCTTTGTAATAAATCATTCACCTTTTCATAATTAATAGCAGTAGTTTTCCAATGGCGCTATTTGTCAAGTGCGTGCACTTATTTTCAACCCGTATATTGAAAAAATTGGATAGTGGGGAGCTTACATTTTTGACCATACATTAAAGCTAGTGAAATAGAGCTAAAAGTACAGAAAAGTTTTTGAAATGGTAGTCGTACTGATACCTACCTCCTTTTCCAAGTAATTGCGAGTTATCTGTTTGGTGTCATCCCGCGATCGCAAGCCTTCGATCTCGGCGGATGTTGGGCGGAGCGTAAAACACAGCAGAACCAAGAAAATGAATTGCTGCCCACCTGTGTCGCTCCCTCGTGATGTGTTAATGACCCATAACTAGGAAATAAGTATGAACTATTGTTTCTTGGGTGGCGACAGATTACAATTGACAATTACCTGCTATGGTTTTCCATAAGGTCATAATTTATAAGAGGCGTAAAACTGATTTCCTGTCCACATTATACAATTAATGAAATATATTTTCGTGTTTCGGATAATGTTTACTGTGACTTTGGTGTTAATGGACAGAAATAAAATTTTCTGACATTATACGTATTGGCTTTATGTTTGGAAATCATAAAATGAAGAAGCCCAAAATTATACTGAAATTTATAGGTACATCTACATCTAAGACATATATAGTCTTTTTTACATTTTCGCTTTTGTAGCTCTTGGAAAATGTCGCACCACAAGTTAAAAATTATTGTATACAGCTTGTCTCACATAAATCAATATCACTCACGCCAGAGATTAAAGTAAGAACGAATGAAGCAAAAATGAACAGACAAAAGTAACATAAAAAACATGTAGCTACCTCCTTATAAGGGATGTTGCAAGTGATGGCATACATTAGGTTTGCCAGTTTTATATGGGACATGCTGTACTGTATTTCAACCCATCCCCACTTTCAAAGATTTCTGCGCAGGTCCCAGAATTCCATTATTTATTTTCGTAAGAAGCTATCTGAGGGGAACCATGTTTCTACAAACATTTAGCTGAATCGTCTGTTAACAGTTTTCTTTGTCTCGGTGGTACTTTGATTTTTTTATTTTATTTTAAATGAAAGAAGAATGCCTCAGACACTAGAGGTCAGGTCAGTAAAGAATGAGAAGCGTGTGCCACTATGTTTCTTGTTTTGTTTTTCGCTTCTTGGTGGGCTTGTCCCCAGCAATAAGGTGGTGACCAAAACTTGTTCACTGCCGTCTGCATAGAGCCAGCTAACACTTCATTGATTTTGTTATTTTATATATATTATTCTCACAGTGTTGTAACTAATCGGATTTTAAGCACATAAGAAACAGGTGGTAATGGACCCTTCTCATGAATTTCGACTGACATTTAGGAGAGTTTTTCCTTATGAGAACAGCTAAAAAACATGTCTAAATTTTGTATTAATTTTACAAAATTAATAGTAATACAAGAAAAAATAAACTGAACATTTTCACAGGTGTCATTGAAAAAACTATCATCCAGAGAGACTTATATTGGAAACAGGCTAGAGGCATGAGATACTGGTGCTGCAAAAGCAATACCATAGCCCAATCATTAAACATTCCGAAAGTCGTCGGCTTGGCGTGAGCCAGCTGAAGCAGAGCCATCTCGGCCGGGGCGGCAGTGTGAACAGTGCAACTGAAACCAATGTGTTTAATGTCTCGGCTCAGCCCGGCTGGCAGTGTGAACACAGCCTCAGCGTCGCGCTTTTTTCGACGCGCTCATAGCCCGATCCTACTCACAAGGGCACGACAAAGCCAGCAGTGGAGCTACCGGTGCGGCTACAAGTCGACGCCAGCTCCAGACACTAGTGATGGGAACAATCGATTCATTCGGTTGTTGGAAAAAAATCGATCATTTGGTTGTAGTTTCTCGTATTGGTTGAATTATTCATTCATTCTTCTGAGTGAAACCAGTTGGTGGGATCAACCGAATGAAAAAATTGACACAGTCGGTTGGACCACTCATTCCTTTTCTTTTGAGTTAAACCAGTTGATGGGACCAACAGAATGAAAAAATTGACACAGTACATTGGCCTCTTCATTAGTTATTTTGAGTGAAACCAGTCAGTGGGAGCAACCAAATGAAAGAGTCAGTCGGTCGTAGTTTTACCATGTTGGATTAATATATGTTATTTTTTTTTCTTTCGAATGAAAGTAGTCTATGGGAACAACCGAATGAAAACATGCGACACTTTTGCAGTTTTGTACATTGACTGAATTACTCAATCTTTCTTTTCAAGTGAAAAGAGGCAGTGAGTTTTTCCTTCAGTTGAATCATGTAATCATTATCCCAACTGAAACGACTCTGTTTTAGCTTACAGAGCTATCCATTTATTTCTATGAATGAAACTGACATGCACATCAGATAACTACAGCAGTGCTACATTATACCGCTATGTAAAAGGGGTATGCCGAAGTTAAAATCCGTATTACAATGTTCATTTAATTATGTACTGAATGAAGTAACTTTTCGTTTTATAATACATAGTAACAGTGATTCATATTTTGTTGTAGATTAAATTGTTCGAGGCGCCATCAACGAGTAACTTCATTAGATGTCATATCGCTGGAGCAGGCCTGCGATCATTTTCATTGCCCACCACAGATCTCAAAAACGCCGATCATCTGGGCCCAATCAGATTACTTTTGCAGACACCCACAATCTGTACAAGATAAGTGGCCGATGACCATGAAGTACTGCGGGGAGCGGGGACACGAGAGGGGGTGGTTCACTGCTGACAGCACCAGCAGACGCGCGCCAAACTCCACACAACAGTGTCTGGCCAGGGGGGCGGGGCGTGCCATCCCCCCATTGTTGTCGGTTTCTTACTGTCTCAATAAAGAAGTGTGGAAACTACAGGGTGTTCCAAAATGATCCACACAACAGTGTCTGGCCAGGGGGGCGGGGCGTGCCATCCCCCCATTGTTGTCGGTTTCTTACTGTCTCAATAAAGAAGTGTGGAAACTACAGGGTGTTCCAAAATGATCGCTACAAATTTAATCTCACATACTGTATCTCCGAAGTGGGAACAGGTAGAAACGTGCGGTTTGGGGCTTATTGTTCATACATATCTACATCTACATCTACATACATACTCCGCAATTCACCGTAAGGTGCGTGGCGGAGGGTACACTGTACCACTACTAGGCATTTCCTTTCCTATTCCACTCCCAAATTGAACGAGGAAAAAAAGAATGCCTATATGCCTCCATACGAGCCCTAATTTCTCTTATCTTGTCTTTGTGGTCTTTACGCGAAATGTAAGTAGGCGGCAGCAAGATCGTACTACACTCAGCTTCAAATTCCGGCCCTCTAAATTTACTTAACAGAAATTCACGAAAAGAGCGTCGTCTTTCTTCCAGCGATCCCCAATTGAGTTGCCGGAGCATTTCCGTGACACTCGCGCATTGGTCGAACCTACCGGTAACAAATCTAGCTGCTCGCCTCTGAACCGCCTCTATGTCTTCTTTCAAACCGATCTGCTGCGGGTCCCAAATACTTGAGCAATACTCAAGACGTGGTCGAACAAGCGTTTTATACGCGGTCTCTTTTACAGGTGAAGTACATCTTCCCAAAATTCTCCCAATAAACCGAAGTCGGCTGTCTGCCTTACTCACAACTGTCCTTACATGCTCGTTCCATTTCATATCGCTCTGCAATGTTACGCCTAGATATTTGAACGACGCGACTGCATCAAGAAGCTCACTACTGATGCTGTATTCGAAAATTATAGGATTGTTTTTTCTACTCATGCGCATCACCTTACATTTTTCTACATTGAGAGCTAGCTGCGCCATTCTTCGCACCAACTAGAGATTTTGTCTAAGTCAACCTGTATGCTATTACAGTCAGTTACAGACGACACCCTCCCATACACCACAGCATCATCAGCAAACAGCCGCAAATTACAACTTACTCTGTCCATCAGATCATTTATATAGATAGAAAATAATAGTGGTCCTATCACACTCCCCTGGGGCACGCCTGATGATACACTCGTCTCTGATGAACACTCGCCGTCGAGAACAACGTACTGCGTTCTAAGGTACTAATAGGACAGAGTTAAGTATTTTAACTTTGAGCATATTTGCTAGATCCAAATTCGAAGATCACTAAAACATTAGGTATTGTAAAAAAAAAAAAAAAAAAAAAACATTTATTAAAGTATTTTGTATATAAATATTTCTTATAAAATATTTTTGTTAATTCCATCTAATTTGAAGGAGTACGAGAAGACATACAACATTTATCAGTGCTGTAAATTTTCTTCAGCACTTCTGTATTCATCAACAGTGTATGAAACATTCATCTCAAGTTTCATAATTATTCATTCTTGTCACAGATATATCTGTGATTATCATTGAAATGGTTTGGAGGTTTATTCCATCCCTCCACCATGTACCATACAAAATCTTAGATGAACAGTGATCCGCCACTTGTTTTGAAAGTTAAGTGTGCAAAATTTCAACAAGATCGGAATAAAACTCTATATTGGCGTTGAAGTCTGGAATACCTTCTTTCATGCATCAAACTAAAGTAGATGTAGACTGTGACCATTCTGTTTCTTTGAAAGTGAAGAGTGAAATATATCATTAAAATTCGAATACAAACGGAATTTGTTGAAGTTAATAGGTAAAGTACCCTCCGCCATTCACCTACGAAATTTATTGTACAGTTACCTTCGCCTTGTTTTAAAGGTCCAGTGTGCAAAATTTCATCAAGATCGCAGCCAAATTGTGGTTTTTGTTGTAGTTAGTATGTAAAGTACCCTCCGCGATGCACCAAATGAAATTTGATGTAGACAGTGACGTTCCTCTTGCTTTGAAGGTCAAGTGTGCAAAATTTCATCAAGATTAGAACAAAACTGCAGATTTGCATGCAATAGAAACACACACACACACTGCTATATTTTTAAGATTTGTCTCTAAGAATGTTTCATGCTTAATCATGGGTCATTTATCCCCCAATAGCCAGAAGGAGTATGCAAATAAAGTCACACAAAGTCGATGAATTAATAAAAACATTCATATAACTGCAGAAACCGACAAAGACTTTTTCCATCAAGTGAAACCACTCAATGCCAAGAACATTCAGGTAAAGGACAGACACTTGTTTCATTCGGTGCTCGCGCATCGACTGAAACGACTCAAACCCACTGAATGAGTGAAAACATTCATATGGTGGCTGCAACTGACAGGGACTGGTTTCATTCGATTGTTTCGCATCGACTGAAACCACTCAAACCCGCCAGTGAGTGAAAACATTCATACGGCCACAGAGACTATTTTCATTCAGTTGTTTCATTCGACTGAAAAAACCAACTGAACGAAAAAACAACCGATTGACCAATCGGTTGTTAAAAACAGTCGGTTGTCCCATCACTACCAGACACGCCCCACTAATGCACGATAGGCAGGTCACCAGGAGTCAGATTTGCTGATTTTTACTCTTCCCACCACAATGTCCTAACTGCCAAGTGCTAATGACCCACTGCATCATGCCCTTGGACCTCTTTGATAGCAAAAGAAACTGTGATAGGACGAATGTGGACAATGCCCGATTCATCCCGTAGAACACAAACCAGTGACTAATAGAACCATGCAGTGCGGCATGTCAACATTTTTAATTTATCTTTATCCTGTGTACGTTTCTTTTTTTCCTTTTTCTTTACAATGAACTAGGCCATAGACTGAAGAGAGAGAGAGAGAGAGAGAGAGAGAGAGAGAGAGAGAGAGAGAGAGAGTGTTCCAAACAGACACCCCCATTTAGGACCATTGGCACAGTTTAGTTGCTTCTGATTTAAATTTTAATTAACATATGCCATTCAATTCTTTCTTATATACGTGACAGATTCATTTTTACTATTATCTTGTTGCCATTTATTCTGTATTTGGTGTTATTGCAGTGTTCACAATCTATCTTTTTCATGTTGTGTGTCTTTACTTGTTGTTATATGTTTTTATGTGTTACATTGTTGTTTGCCTCACTCACATCACTGCCACTATTTCTAACTGTGTATGGAATAGCAACAATACACATGTTGCATATGACAGATTCCACATGCCACAACCAAGTCATAACTATAGTAATCTCAAGTGTGAATGCTGTTCCTTTTTCTTTCCTGAGCTCTCATACTATTAAATACGATGTAAACTTGTATCATTGAAAATTACTGAATGAGTGTGGATGGATATATCTGCAGTGGTTGATGCATATTAAGAAGGAGCCTGCTCAAGAATCAACACATTTATACTTGATAGATAAATGCTCCATGCTCATGTTAAAAGTAAATTTTTGCATTAAGTGAAAAGTGTAGTGCCCTTTTTGTTATATTCATCCCCTGGTGTTGTAGGAGCCTGAGTCAACATCAAGATTTCAGACACAACCAATATGTTTACATCGGGGCTACAGTAGGTGATCAATACAAGAACATGCACCCGTGAGAATATGTGATACCTGTCCCATCTATGTAAAACAGAAATCTGATGGATGACAGAGTTTCACTTTACTCAATAATGTGTGTTACATGTACTTTGAGTTCCAAAAACTTTCTTCCGATCCATGTCACACTTGTGACAAATTTATATGTGACACTCAAATGTAAGAAATTTTACAGGGAGTGCAGCGTGAAGAGAGGTGCCTCAATTTTAACACCCTCTCATTAAATACATCCATAATCCAGTGCTCCACTAGCTGCACCTGAATCAATTTCCATGTTTATTTTGAGAGACATTATGAAGGGTACAGCAAAAGTTAGCTAGAATTTGGTGTCAGGGAAAATTTTGTGTGAGGGGATGCTCACTGGTCAGGAACACAATATTCGCTTCTCAAACCATAGCTCATTAGTGGAACAGGAAACTGTAGAGACAGTGCCAGCATAGCTTTGTCCATTATTCGCAAGTGATGGTCTGGTTCTACGACCATTCGAGATGGTGCCCCCCCCCCCCCCCCCCCCGCATGTGACCAGAGGCCTGTGGAGATGTTCTGCATACGGGGCTGAGTGACACGTCGATTCATTTTATGCAATATAAAGCTGTAGCTTGCTCGCCAGAGTCCAGTTAGAATAGGGTGGATGCTGTAGCAAGGGTTGCTGCTTCTGAGAAACAGCTAGTGGCACCCTTCAGATCTTGGACAGTGTATGTGCAGGTATTCCTACATCTGTGGGAAATGTAGGTCTGAACACTTGCTTTGTGGGCAATGTACGAGGGAGTAATTTCATTCACCGTAAACAGCACAGAATTTCTATCACTCTGTGTGGACCACGAGGGAAGGTGTTTGAGAGTTGGGATTGGCCAGTGTTTTAGAACCAACCCTGCGACTGGCCACTCCGAAAGTGGTGGTGAGAGTTACAGGACCCGAAAACAGTGGGCAGCGGTTGGATTTTAGGAAGATCTTTCCTTCACTTTTGGGAAATCCTGTCATGCTATCTAAAGTATTCTACTTGTCTGCGTACTGGGAGCCAAATAGTAATTTGATAGCTAATGTTCATCCCCAGGAGTGGTGAAGCTGGTATGGTACTTTGCTTTTAGAGTGAGTCTGCGATCAGTTGCATTGGCTACTAAGTATTTGTTTATTCGCTCAATTCATCTCTAAGCACGTGAACACTTGATCATTTTTTCCTGTGTCAGTCAGCCCACTGCTTGGTTTGGTGTTTAGAAAATCTCCTGTCTCAAATTGACTTGGGTCAGAACTGCAGAGGAGGGGCTAGTTTGAAAGTATTCTGCTCTGATGATTTTTAACATTACATTCCCCATGAGGAGTGTTTGTTGGTTCTAAGTTTTTGGTACTATGCGTTTATCACGGCAGATGACAAATCCAAGGTAGCAGTGACGATGTGCTGCCAAGAAGCAACATTGGTAACATATCAGCAGCTATGGCTCGTAATTACAATCTGTCGACCACACTTTACACCGGACAGATGCATCTTCAAACCTATGTACTGTCAGAAAATCTCACATTACTTGGTACAGGAAGTTGCTTGACTGCTGAATGTTAACACTATGCGGCACCCTCATCTCCCCACTTTGCCATTTACGGGTTTCTCACACAATTTTATGTCAAAGATTATTTTTCGCTACTACTTTACTTTCATTTCCCCCAAAAATTGAATAAACTTGTTTTTACACCAGTCTCACTCATTAATTTATAAGATTTTGGATAGGGGGAATTAATTATTTGATGAGAGCCACCGTGTTCAAGTTCATCACTAAATTTTAATTTGAACAGCTCAATTCCTTTACTTACACATTAGATTCAATTGGTTTTATTTACGTATTCAGATGTGTACCCTTTACCAACATTAACTTTTTATTAATTATACAGGCCAGTTGTTCTCAAGTACACCATTTGCAACAAAAGAAAATAACCTTGATTCCATTGTTGATCGTAAGCACTGCACTGAAAAGATACCTATCTTTAAAAGAATGATTTCCTCTAGAATACTTAAAACAAGGTGGCTGCCAAGAGGAATATCCTGTAGAACACAGTGGCAATTAAATCTAAATGTTAAAAGCAGTCAGAATCAAGTTGCAGTAACCCATTACAAACAGTATTGCAAGTTTATGAAGTAGTAATTTGGAAGGAAAGGCTGGTGGTTGCCTCAAGAATAGTCAATTCTCCGGATAAAACTGAAACCATGTGGTTAGTCATGAAGGAACTGGTCAGCAACACAGTTGAGGATACAAAGTCCATGTGTTATGGAGATTTATTTGTTACTGATAAGTCAGAGATGTACACTATTTAATTATCACTTTCTGAATATAGCAGGGGAATTAGACAGGACCTTAGATCCTACAAGTACTTATATAACCTTTTTAGAAAATGGCATTCCAATACTGTTTCCTGAAGTAGTTCGTGATACTGACAAGGGAGAGTGAGTCAATAATTGAATCACCGAAGAGTAAGGACTCTTATGGATCTGAAAGGATATCTAGAAAAATACTTGGGCACAGTTCTCCTCTGTTGGTCCAGTATTTGGCCATAGCTCACAACTGGTTCACCTCTTACTTTTGATGTTGTTTGCAATATTGATGTACACTCCTGGTCATTAAAATTGCTACACCACAAAGATGACATGCTACAGATGCAAAATTTAACTGACAGGAAGAAGATGCTGAGATATGCAAATGATTAGCTTTTCAGAGTATTCACACAAGGTTGGCGCCAGTGGTGACACCTACAATGTGCTGACATAAGGAAAGTTTCCAAATGTTCAAATGTCTGTAAATCTATCGGACCAAACTGCGTGGTCATCAGTCCGTAGCTTACAAACTACTTAAACCTAGGTAAAGTAACCTATGGACAACACACAGACCCATGCCCCAGGGAGGACTCAAACCTCCATGGCGAGCAACCGTGCACTCTGCAGCGAGACTCTTTAGACTGCTTAGCTACTCCACCGCGGCAAGGAAAGTTTCCAACCGATTTCTCATACACAAACAGCAGTTGACAGGCGTTCATTGGTGAAACGTCGTCGTAATGCCTTGTGTAAGATGAAATATGTACCATCACGTTTCCGACTTTGATGAAGGTTGGATTGTAGCCTATCGTGATTGCGGTTTATCATATCGCGACATTGCTGCTCGCATTGGTTGCGATCCAATGACTGTTGCAGAATATAATATCGGCGAGTTCAGAAGTGAATACGGAACGCTGTGCTGGATCCCAACGGCCTCCTATCACTAGCAGTCGAGATGTCAGGCATCTTATCCACATGGCTGAAATGAATTGTGCAGTCATGTCTCGATCACTGAAGTCAACACATGGGGACATTTGCAAGACAACAACCATCTTCACAAACAGTTCGACGACGTTTGCAGCAGCATGGAATATCAGCTCCGAGACCATGGCTGCGCTGTTACACTTGAAGCTGCATCACAGACAGGAGCACCTGCGATGGTGTATGCAACAATGAACCTGGGTGCACAAATGGCAAAACGACATTTTTCGGATGAATCCAGGTTCTGTTTACAGCATCATGACGGTTGCATCCGTGTTTGGGGACATCACAGTGAACGCACATTGGAAGCGGGTATTCATCATCACCATACTGGTGTATCACCCGGGGTGATGGTATGGATTGCCATTGGTTACACGTCTCGTCTCCGTAACCTCTTGTTCGCATTGATGGCACTTTGAACAGTGGCCATTACATTTCAGATGGGTTATGACCCGTGGCTCTACACTTAATCTGATCCCTGCAAAACCCTACATTTCAGCAGGATAATGCACAACCACACATTGCAGGACCTGTGCGGGCCTTTCAGGATATGGAAAATGTTTGACTGCTGCCCTGGCCAGCACATTCTCTAGGTGACTCAATGCCCAGGCGTATCGAGGCCTTATTACGAGCAGAGGTGGTTGTTCTGGGTACTGATTTCTCAGGATTTAGGCACCCAAATTTTGTGAAAATGTAATCATGTCAGTTCTAGTATAATATATTTATCCAATGAATACCTATTTATCATCTGCATTTCTTCTTGGAGTAGTAATTTTAATGGCTAGTAATGTAGTATCGAATCAATTACACAGAATAAGCACATAAGCTAGACTTAACAGTACAAATTTCTATGGATTCAGATAGTAAGCTGTTACGGAAAGCCCATTTTCAGGACCTTGTTCAAAAGGTAAGTGTTGTGTTGTTTACCATTGAAACAGTTTCTAAAATAAGTGATAGTTCAACACGAAAAATAGTATGTGTTTGCTTATTTTCATTCGCTTATCACATATTTTATCATTTTTTGGGCTAACTCCTCTGGTTGAAAAAGCATATTTATTGCTACAAATGGGAGGTTTGAGCAATATGCGAGTTAAGCTCAAATAGCCTGGGAATTCTGACACTGGCCTCTCAACACCTACTATCTGTAAAGTCATTTTTTGTCAATAACTTCTGACCATTCTCATCTGTCCCTCAGTTGATACTAGAAAGAAGTGAATCTGCATTTGGATATCACCTCCTTAATACTTGTGTAGTATTCTGCCACATCCATTTTAATAAGGTGCCACAGGAATTCAAAATGGATAGTAGCAACTCTTTCAAGGCTAAAATGAAAATTTTTCTCATGGCTCAATCTTTCTATCCTGACAAGGAATCCTACAAAAATTAAGCTAATTTCTGTGTTATGTCATAGGTTCTTGTGCTCAGGCCTGTCATGTGCATAGGATTGATGTGTGTTTCACTTCATCTACTACTCCTCTCATTATAATTTGATGTACTGACAGATTCCACAACCTTAAAGATTTTCTCCTCAATTTAGACCAACAGAACATGAAATGTAACATGAATAGTAGTAGATGGCACTGTTATTCAGTGAAACTGCATTAATACCTTTCTCACACTTTTATGTTGTAGACTGCACACTTTTCAACTCCGCGTGCAAAGTTACCCCACTTTAAGGTTTTTGCACTTTTGTCATTTTTACTCCTCCACAGTAATTTGTCATACTTTGACAATATGAAGACCAAAAGAATCGCCTTCAAATATTTTGTATATGGTATAGCATGTGACTGTTGGTTTCTTGCCAGCGTGTAAAAGTTGCAATTACTGTGGGCCTTAGCTACATTACACATGGTGACACTGATGCTCTTGACCTTGTAGCATTCAGTTTCGGATATAACGTGGCAGAACAATGCTCCCAAAAGCAGTGATCACACTGCCACTCTGGGGTGATGCTGACCTGCGAAGCGGCAGGTAACTGTTTATGATCAGTTGGCACGAGATGTGAGCTGAAACTACAGCAGTAGTGGCAGCGTTAAAGTAGTTAACAACAGTTAACATACCAATGGTGCCATGTAACAGAGCCTTAAAGAAGAGTAATGTGGCATGCCCTTTTGTAAGTAATACAGTACTTTAATACCAATGGCACTTGTAAATAGTTAAAGAATGAATCTATTGCAGTTTTTAAACAAGTCTAAATAACTAATTGTCCCTAACTTATGCATAAGGCTATTTGAACTACTGTTTCAGAGTTTCATTTTAACAATCTCACTTGTACATTTATTATCTCCCTTCAAAAATGTACTAATGGGGTTATACAGTATTACATATTATCATTTACCATTACACGAATAAGAACTTTGTTTTAATAAATATGGCCAAAATACTCCTTGACATGAACCAAATTGTCAACTTATCATCATCATCATCATCATCTTCCAAATTCTTCACACTACTAACTGCTTTGCCAAGTGCAATGCTTTAAGCCAACTGTCCACGTAGAAGGAAGATGTCTCAGGACCAAAAATGTGACACAAAGTTATCATGGAAGAACAATTGATCTAAGTAAATGACCACCTATATACCGGTTCAAAACGCAAGGGCAGAACTCTCCTTACGCTAAGTTTAACCATTGTATGGGAATTCTCAATGGCCTATACAATAAGGCGGGAGGAAAAGAATTAAATTATTTTATTATTATTACTCCAACTGGTTGTTTTAGTGTAGGAAAGTTGCCGTTATTAGAAGAAATAAAAGATAAAAATTTTAATCTTGTCTTCCAGTCACACATAATACTTAAAGCTAATGGAAAATTACATGTAAAAACTACTAATTTAGTTCAGCCTTTTCAAATAATTTGTTAATCATGTTTAATGGCATAAATAAGCCAATAATCTTAAATTTGCTATAGGTGTACTACCTTAGAATAAACAGAAATTTAGCAGTATGTCACAGTTTTCGCTGTGCAGCTCTTCAATATAGCAGTAAGACCAAGAAGTCACCATGTGGAGGTGGTTGCACATTGAATTACACCCACACCCTACCAACCAATCTCCAATTGTTAGGTATGGTATTTACATTATACTTAGTTTTACGAATGTTACCCACAGAGTATGATTCCTTGGCTTACTGGATTTTTCTTTTACCCCCTTATGCCCATTACACACACAGTCATTCTTTTGAGAAATGTGGCATAATGATGTATATTTAAAGTACATTTAAAATTACTTGTGACTGTTACCAGATCAGCGTTGAGCGAGTGCTTTGCACACCAGCACACAGCTCGACTGATACCATGCCTACCTAACAGTAAGGCCACAGCCAGAGCTGGACTCCTGGGAAACATACTTTGTTGGTAAACACACAATACTACAGGACAAGGAATATAAAGCAATTACAATAATGAACACAGCAGTTATGTCAATGTACATTTGTAAAAATACAGTTACGGTGTATGTGGAGCAATGCCAAGGGAAAAACCATCACTGCCGTCTTCCTCCGACTCTGAACTGGTATTGGAGCTGACGGAAATTAACATCTCTTCAATGATTCGAATAATTCTTAAAGAGTCCACGATTCCTCAACAATGTTCTCTTTGTATGGCTGACAACACGAGACCAGTCGTGGGGTAACTGATGGCTTCTTTTGTCAGCAATTAAACTTCACTGAGTGTAAACTACTTATTGTATTATGCCACATTACCTTTCATCTGGACCCATATATTCGCAATTGGACTTAAGTGAGCATGACATGGAGGAACTCTAATCACATTATGTCCTTTGTTTCTAACTATTTCATTGATCTGGTAGCATGGAGATTTTTGCTTCTACATCGCTACAAGTTCCATTAACTCCACCTTATTCATACCAGCTTCTACTTTATCAGATGGGACACTTCCTTCCAGCCAGAACAAAATATTCTGATTTTTTTCACTGCATAGTAAGAGCTTTGTCCAGCACAACTGAGTGGTATGGTGCATTGTCCATAACTATTGTGAAATTTGTGGAAAATTTTGCAGCAGGACATCAGCAAACCAGTCCATGAAAACTTTGGTATTCATTTCCTCATGATAAAACACCTTGCTTATTGGAACAGAATAGCAATAAGCAGTTCGGAATGAAGCCACGTGCAGAGCCAGTGTAAAGGATAATTATCCTGCAACCCTTTCCTATTGGTGTTTTCGTCATACCTTCTGTTGTGGGATCTGTCCACTCTTTTGTCAATGTGTGACGTGCATTAACCCACATCTCGTAGAGCCACACAATATCTTCGAACAAAACACTCCTCATGGCATGCAGATACTGGCCTCTTCAGGCCACTATGCTCTCCATTATAAGTGTCCAAGAAGAAAACTATTCATGTCGGAAACCGAGCTGATGAAAACAGTTTCGAAGTGACGACCAAATCCCATTGAACAACTCTGCTTCTTTAAGATTGAAATGAAGTTAATTTATAGTAGGGTATTCCTTACCTTGGTAATAAGCATACACATGCCTGCATATTGCATTTTGTAAGAATGCATCCATCTTTGTTACCTGTCTTTTGTAACTTTTCTTACCTGGAGTTTCTGATAATGAACGAGCTGGTGTTGCTTCGTCACTCTCTCAACACTGTAGATCAGTGAGTATTAAGTGCAGGAGCTATTCTGTCCACCACTCTTGTAGCGTCTAAAAGAGGTCCACCACTATTAAATTCAAGTTCAAAATAAATGCGCAAAGCACAGTAATTCATGGACGTCTAGGTCTCAAACACCGAAACGTTTGAGGCAACTTCCTGTTCCAGTTAGGCCAAACGGCCAATCTGTTCCAGTTCCAGCTCACAGTAAAGTTTCTAGCTATTGTCCATTTGTTCACTACAGTTAACTATTCTTACTGTCTTTCAGACTGAACATTGACTGCCTGTTCTTTGTATATTCTGTTTAGTGTCAATCACCAGTAATTTTCATTTCATAGGTATTTTATACTTTTGTAGTTTAATGCACATAAAAATGGCATTCCGTGTAATTAATAAATTTAAGGGCATCATAAAGGCAAATTTCCTCATTTAAGGTAGCTTTTATCATTGTAAGACCATTCTCACAAGTTTATTATTCAAATATTTTTAGATTTCACCTGCCTCCTTTAATGTTTAGTTTTTTTATTCCGTAAATGCAGTGTGAAGAGAGTTCAAATAAAATAGTTTTCTTCCTCTATAGCCGATGCCTGACACTTAGGTGACTGCAATTTTAAAGTTATTTCTGGCACTTACTCGTTAGTGTTTTTGCATAAACAATGAAAAAGTAGTTGTGTGATATTGGTTTACTAGGAGAATGGATTTCAATTTAAAAAACTGTAGACTGCAATAATGTCATATTTACTTTTCATCGCAGAAATTACTGTTCAGATGTTATAAACCTACAACTCAGTTTATAACTAGTTTGATAATCTGTCATTAGGTTATAATTGGATAACAAAGGAAGAGTGACAAAGTAAAAAGGAATGGTTCCCAATAAAGTACCATCAGTGAACTAATTTCCAATAATTAACTAGTTTGTTTATCTCTAGACCACATTCCCTGTCACCACTTTGACATGCCTCATTCTAACTTGAGTCTAACAGAGACTTTTGCTTTTCTCCAATAAGCTTTGTTAGAATTGATGAGTAATTTAGTATCATTAGTTAGGTACTAAAGCATTGGGGGAGAATACACCACTCAAGAACTCCAAATAATTCCAAAGTAATCGGAAGCTTCAAAGTTTATCGTCGGTGAAATTTCTGTCTTCTTCTTAAGAACAGTTTGTCTTTCCATCAAGCTGCTCCTGTAATTAAGTAACCTTTACTCAACAATCACTGCCAACAGAACATTATCTAGATCAGCAAGACACGCATTTTGTTTTATTACTCAATGGCCTACCGTAAGTAATTAATGAGAAATAAGAAATACAGTCATGCCTGAATTGCTTGAAAGACATGTTTCAGTCTGTCAGATATTTGCTCTTTTTATGGCAAACCAAAAAGGAATGTATGATTTTAAAATGAAACCAACTAATTCTATTTGAAATGTGAAGATATTGTTGGCCTTACTCAGCAAAATTCTGTCTATATCAGGAATTCAACCAGCCGCTTCATACTATCACACAGGGAGTTTATCCACAGTAAGTGAGCTGCTGACCAATTTTTCCACTAAAAGAATTAGGCTCTACAGTTTGACCGATTTGTTTGAAAACATGGCAGAAAGGAATCCCAATAAAACACAGGAGCCTACACAATTTTCCAATCAGTAAATGACACCTTTGTTCCATTCAGAGTTGGTTGCAGTGCTATCACACCCTACTATTTCTAGTGATACAGAGAGTTCAAAGCAGAAATAATACATCTGCTGAACTCTAGGAAGGAGATACATGACCAATCCAAGTAATTGATCCAGGTTACTGGGTAAGCCCACATACCTGCAAAACTGCTTGTCACTAATTTTTTAAGAAGAGAGTATCATTGTTTCAGCTATCAAAGAAAAAAATAGCAACTTTCCTCAGGTGGTGAACTGCCTTTTTCAAATCCGTCTTCACATGACTACTTTTCTCCTCTTAGTTTAGATTTGTCAACCACAGTGTCAGTGTCAGAATGTGTCAGTTATCATCCAAATGTCCTACAGAACACTTGACACTATTACAGCTATTGCCCAATCAGAAACATTGATTACTGTTCAGAGCTGTTGTACTAAGTTCCAGTTCATATCTGCACAACAGTTCATATCTGCAATTTGTGCTTTGCAGTTGATATACGAAGTCTGAATTCTTCCTGACACACTATGCCTTCAATCTGTCATCTGTTTCTGTTTGCTCTGCAATTTCATTAACTTTTTGCCACTTAGTGCTCACTGAAGATTACAAGCTTTCCTCTCTGCCTTCACCTTCAACATAATTGTTTTGTCATAAATCTGATTTTCCTACAGACAAAATTATTTTTATCAATAATGAAAGGAGCAGCATTAGCCATATAATCTTTTGCTTTATTTGGGCCCGATTAAAGCAAAAGATTTTACGGCTAATGCTGCTCCTTTCATTAATGATAAAAGTGATTTTGTGGTTGTTGAGCACACCCCTCCAATAATGGAATCTAATTTAAAGACAAAATTATGTTGAAGAAACATGAAACAACCCGAGGACAACAGATTAGAACTGCACAGACACACAACATATGAGGAGATGCTCATAGAGAAATGCAAAATACTGATTAATTTGTTTTTCATAAGACATCACACAAGTGGAAAATATAATATTATTACCCTTAATATATAACCATGAAATACAAAATAAAGATGTGGACTTTGAAGATTGTTTTACATTTACCTACTTAATTTTATGTCACATTTTCAAGGCTTGGAATCCTGTAAATTTTCACAATTGATTGTAGATCTGACTTCTCAGCTATTCATGTACACATTCTAGCATGAATGATTGCTGCCAGAAATTGAAACACTCGAAAACATTCAAAGCCAGTGGTAACAAATAATGGATTTTAAAACAATACTTTATTAATACATGTCATATTTAAAACAAGTGATATAACAAGTACCATATTATACTGAAACCAACTCATGGTTAGAAACTTATGGTAATATAGTATAATCTATATATTTAATAATTACTGTATTACAGTACTCATATAAATTCACGATGTAAGGGCATTACTTCAAAATTATACCTTAAATCAGCACTACAGCAAAGTTCATGCCACTACATACCACTAGACAATACACAATTATAATGTGTTGTATTATAGCTGCTAATAGAGAAAGACATGTGCACTTTAAACAGAACATAAAAAATAATTGTAGGTAATTCTAAACGTCTTCACAAAGACCATATAAAAGAAATTACATTTGAGAGCGCAGAAAAGAAATGCAAAATCAAACACCTACAGGTATGAAACTGTGAAATCAAAATGTAATTTAAGACTGTCAAATGAATATGCTTTGTATCTTATGAAGATACCAACATGATTATATAAGAAAGATCACAAGAAAGTAATAGTAGACATATCTTTTAGGCAACAATTAACACTGCTGTCATATGTAAAACAAAACCATAAATAACCATGAAAAAAGTTTTACAACAAGCACTATTGCAGCTTCAGTGTGTCTACCAGTAACTGCTATTTGACAGTCATCCATCCTTGACAGAGTTCATCACTCAAAGCACTGACAATTCATTCACCTGGAACAGAGGAGGGGGGAAGGGAAAAAAATCAATTTTAGTGACATTCGGCAACTTATTTCAGAAAATATCACACAATACTTTGATTTCTTGGCTAACAATTTTGAAAGCTAAATTTAATTAAGTACAGTGTTTTTTTTCCAAGCCCTGAAAGTTTTTATACTATCTGCAGCTGTGTTTAGTTGAAAAATGTTTTACAAGTCTATGAGGGCAATTCAGTCACTGAATGAAGACTGTATTTATAAACATCAGGCAAATTTGATTTGCTCATACTAACAAACACTGAATAGTGTCAGACTGAACGTGTGCAGTGCAATTATGATCCATATAGAATGGCATTTAAATCAATATTAATGTCAAAATTTCCTCCTGCCAAAATGAGGACCCATCAGGCAACACAAATGATGTTCTATTACGATCAAGATATTCATGTTTATCCTTTGGCTTTTTACTTTTATACACAGAACAATTTTAATCACTTAGTTTTTTCATCATAGCATGGTGCTAGAGGAGTAAATACTAAATTATGCAGACCACTGATATAAACTGAGTGTGTGTGGTAATTCATTTTTGGCAGCAGTGGAAATGCTGCAGCTGTGTCAGGCCGTTCCTGCAGAAATCTACACAATATTCCATGTTATCAATGGACTGTCATTTTGCTTTGACACCTCTTGTGGCATGCTTCAATACTATGACTGATTTCAATGTGTCCCAGAACTGCAGCTGTACCTGTGATAGTATTTTTATATAGCTACTGAAACTAACTACTGCACATAAATCACTGTTTCAACCTATTAATTCTTACTCCAGCACACTTTAAACTAATAGAACCAGCTGTTATTTCTTTCCTGCTTTACTGTAAATATAACATATTTACACATACGTGAACTAGTCAAAGAAGCCTAGAGTGAGCAACATTTTATCATAATTTTATATGAGATGACAGACATCTAATCATGACTAATCTTTTCCTGTTACAGATGTGCGTGTAAGTAAGATTGTATGTGGCTACAATAGCCTATGAATCATTGTTTGCATGTAAGTATATTGAACTTTTAATATTTGGTAACAAGTCTTGTGGCTGTCCACAAGATTAATTTTATTTGAGATCTGCAAGAAGTGCATTAGCATATGTATTCCTATTTTGTAAGCATTTATCATGTATTCTTTATTTCCAACATGTTCTACATTTCAGAGATTCTCTTCATTAATGGAAAAAAAGTACAGCTAACCCAATTCAAAATGTACTAAAGAAATGACACTCCACCTATGGAAAAAGAAATATTTGACACACCAAATAAATTGTTAAATATGTTGTTTCTTCCCAATTGTGTATTACAAAAGTAATGCTGAAATCATCTTTTTTAACAGTTCCTTAAACTTTTTCAGTAATTCTGTTTGGACATACTACTACGATTTATAGTAATTCAGGTTTCACTTAATCTCACTGAGAAACAATGATTAATGACAAAATTGTGATGAATCCCCTGTAATTATACTGTACTATACAACAAATGACCAGTAATGAGAAACTGTACAAAAATTTTATACCCCTGGTATGAATAATATACATGTACATAATTTCTAAAGAGTGTAAGCATGTTTAAGAGCCAATATTTCACCAAGATACAAATACTGCCTGGTGCATGTAATTAAGCGAAGTAAGGGCACACTAACCCTTAGCTTTAAGCTGCTCTATAGAGCCACATCTAAATTAGTCACTCAACTTCAACTGCAACTCCTGGAGATTCACACTACACATACAGTTCTCTTATGTGGTAATCAATTCGACCACCTCTGCACAATTAAGTAGTATCGTGTAAGACACTTGGCATGTATTTAAGAGGAAAAATATTTCAACCTCCAGAAGCAGCGAACTACACGGAGGCTCGAATACTTATTTACATTGTGATCAATGCTCAAACATGTCAAAAATGAACATCCAAATTTATTTAACACAGACTGGAAATGTTTTCACAAAATAATTTTAATATTCTAGTTTTACTTATTCTTCAGACCAATCCATTTAGTAACAGGGATTAATTTATTGTACTAAAAAAGGTAAAGTATATTGTCGAATAACAGAATTTAGATTCATTTTGCTACCTAAGTTCAAATTTACTACTGTATATGCTGATAATGTTTAACAAATCATTGCATAAAATTACAAAATTCGGTAATTATCTGATATTTAATATAAATTTAGTATCAAATAAATATACTCAAAATACTAAATAAATAAAACCACAAAAGCAGCAAACAAAATCAGCACTCAGCCTGTGCAGCCACGAAGAGTGACTATATCAGTTTAAATTTGTTGAACATCAAACAGAGAAACTGTAGTACCAGAATTTTGGAACATCTTACATTGCTCAAACTGATTACCCCTTTACATATGAAGAGGCAGTTTATGACTTGAGTAATAATGTTCTTAACATTTACAACATCTCTATTCTCACAAGTATAGGTCGACTAACCTTCTGTCCCTTGAATGTGATCTTGAGCGCCTAGGTGAGCGACTTCGTGATCTTGATCTACTGTATGAACGCCTTCGAGGAGACCTAGACCTGCAAGACAGAACAAGATTAGCACTCACATTATATTGGTATCATTCTATTGCATAAACACTGATTACAATAACAAATGAAGAATTAAAATCCTAACTCTGAACAATGGCACACCAGTCACAATTACTGTATCATACTGTTTTATCTTGCGCAAACAAATCTAATACAAAAGTCTTCAATTTGGAAGCTAAAACTGACTACTGTTATTCATTTCTTGTATCGTTACACATATTGTGAAAAAGTTAAAGTTTTTTTATTCATGCAGAAAAAACAAAACACACTCAGAAATACTAATTTTAGTTTTAAAAATCTTTTATGAAACTTAGCAAGAAACATTTACTGAATTATAATTTAATAACATATGAAGTTTAATTTATGATTATATACCAGACTGCATTTAACTGGGCAAGCAAGTAAGCTTACATGACAACAGAAGATAAGTTGGGCGGATGAGAAGCTGCAATTGTTGTGCCGGTGACAATTGATGACAGAATGTTGTGTTGAAGGTTGGACAAACCCAGCCAGCGTTGGTTGGGCAGGTTATCCATGGAATGGTGATAGTGGAAGGCTGTCGGTTTTGATTATCGGTGTTAACTGCCACACATGTAATTTTAGCCTAACCGGTTGAGAAGGGTAGCACACGTGCACGTTGCGTCGTGACGAGCTGAGCGAAGCATTCATATAGGGAAGTTGTTTGGTTGACCCTTCATGTTGGTAGCAAAAACATGAAGATCAGGGTGTCTGGAGCACGAGGTGGTAGATCAGAAGGAGAAGAGTGAGCCCTGGAAATTGTGCCACATTATCATAAACATGTCACCACCTCTTGTCCAGAACATCCCGTTATCAGTTCACTTCTGTTAAAAACTTACCAAATATTCGCTAAATTTCTATGGTACAAAAACAAATATTTAAAAATCAATGAGACAACAAAGTAAAAAATAAATGAAAATTTTACACTTCATAAAAATTAAACAATTACAACATATAACACAACTTATTTATAGGTGGTCAGAAATAAAAGATATTAATACCAACAGGCTTACCGTGAACGACCCCTCCAACTACCACCCCGTCGACTACGTCCAGTCGACATCTCTACTCTCACGCGTGTTCCACACATTCTCCTGTAAAAGCAATATTGTTTCAATATTTGATTTAATTTTCACAACTAGTTACTAAATGAAATATTCACTTACATGCCATCAAGCCCTCTCACTGCATCTTCTGCATCTCTTGGATCTTCAAATTCAACGAAAGCAAAGCCAGGTGGATTCCTTGCAACCCAGACATCTCTTAAAGGACCATATTTGCTGAAAGCTGATTCAATTTCATATTTTGATGCACTGCTACCTAAATTACCAACATAGACTTTGCAAGAAAGGTCCCATTCACGATATCTTGACATGACTGACCTGAGAATTACAAAAGAACAAATATAAACATTCAGTGAATTAAAAACACTAACAGAACTGTTTATGTACATAAAATCAAATTAATATCCTTCTTCAGCAGTAAAATGTCAGCTATTCAATTATCTTGTTAACAAGTAGTTACTGTTTGTATAGTACTAGTAATATTATAAATCCAGCAACCTTGACTGGCTATGTTAATCCACAACTTAACATAATAAAGCCACATTTATATTTGCAAGGAGAACACAGGAAATGCCATAAACCAATTTCCCCAGAATATTCAGTCAAGAGTCAAAATAAGTGATCATGTATATAGACACTTGACCAATTCTAAGAAAATCACAAAACTTTTCAATGTACTTCAAATTTCTAATAAAATATCAAGTGGAATCAAAGTGGTGCCACAGCAGCTATAGTGCAATTAAAATTACTTACGACATTCTTGACAGGTCAGTGCTGAGTGAGTGGAGGGGTGTATAGTTGCCAGTGTGTGCCGAGTGCGCCAGCACAGGTCTACTTTTATAGTGAGCTGGCAAAGCCACCTGCCAGGTAAACATTCTTTGACAGTAGAAGCACAGCAATACTTAACAGAGACATTTCTCTGATGATAGAGAAAAGACCATAGTGAACGTGCGATACCATGTTGTACTAAAAACATCTTGTGGGTATGCCACCAGGTATGAAAGTCGGCGTAGGCCGATATTTCGGCAGTACACCCTGCCATTCTCTAGGCAGGGAGGGAGCAATGTGCAATAACGTTTAAAACCTTGATTTTCAATGACAACAGAAAGGCAACACATACCAAGCAAGCAAACAGCACCATCTCACAACCAAAGTTGAAAACCAATATCAATATCGATAATGAACATTTTTCAGTGGGCAAGGTGGCATCAATTCTGTCCCTCTGTTTTTGGACATGTGAGAGATAGGGCAAAATTAATGCCACCTCACAGCAGAAAACTAATGTTTATCATCAATATTGCTGTTGGTTTTCACCTTTGGTCATGTGATGGCACTGGGGTCTTGCTTGCTCAGTGTGTGTAATTGAGAACCGAAGTTTTAAACGTTGTTGCACATTGCTCCCTCATTGCAGATTGCCTTGAGAATGACAGTGTGTACTCCTGCCAAAATATCAGCCGATGCAGACTTTCATACCTGACTGCATACATATGCTGGGAGAAATTAAGGAATTCATGTTGTACTGTTTACCCACGATGTGACAATAGGAGCACCTTATGGACCGAACCAGTTGAGGTGGAATGGGAAAACCCAGCTTTCTAATCACGTTACCCGGTCATCAACCCACATCACCCATGGCAAGCCAAATTCAAAGTCTCAACTAATTTTAAACAAACTAAGCCTTTAACGTCAGTTTTGGATCAGATTCACTTTAGATGATGGCAGCTTCTGCGTGAAATGGAAAGTCCAAATTGTAATTAACAATGTAGTGATAGGACACTTTACAACTCATTGCAAAGACATGATGACAAGCCCCGACAGGCACATAAAAAAGGCACACGCATACAACACTTGTCAGCTATCGGCCATGGCCTTCTTAAGAAATAGAAACATCAGCACAATCAGACAGACACACAACACAGTCACACGACCATCATCTCCGGAAGAAGGCCATGGCTGGCTGCTGATGATGTATATGTGTGCCTTTTTTACGTGCTCGTCGTCATGTCTTTGCGGTGGGTTGTAAACTCAGCTTCTGTGTGGTATGTAGCTGTGGAGTGAATAATGGAAAGTGAATGATGCTCAAACATTTTTCTCAGACCCTTTATTACATGATCCAAGCAAGACTGATCAAAAAAAAGTTATGATTTTAAGTAGGCCTATTTCATTTCATGGTACTTGCACCTCTGGGCCAAGTCATAAGTAACAACACCTTCTTCTTCACTGTAATCTTTAATTGGAGTAATAACTTTAGGAAACACTTCATACACAGTTTTATGACATGCAATAGCACCAATACAACTCTGAAACCCCATTTTAAACTACACAGTTTCTAGATGATCCAGCTAGCTGTGAGCAGACAAATGTTTAAGGGGGAAGACAGGCAGACTTGTATAGGCTTGTCTTTGAACCTGCAGACTTGCAGATGCAACTGTTGGCCTACTGAAAACTCATCGGAGTATTGCTTTGACAAATAATCATTAGCTACTGGAAGTTGATCAGCCTACCAGCTACAACAGATTATAAAATGTATTTTTATCATGTATTCATTTGTTTTTGTGTAACTTCCAACAGTATCTTGAAGTTGAAATTTATACCAAAGTATGATACTACAAATGGATATTAACTTTAGTTTTCCAGAAATTTTTTAGAAGCGTAAATATGCTTACGGTTGATACCAGAAAGGAACTATACTTCACAGTGTAATAGTACAAAAATATTAATGTTGAGAAGTTATTCTTACTTTGGAAAATTAATGTTCAAAAATAGAGTGTCTTAATTTTTGGCTGACAACTTTGAATTACAATGCCATTGTGTGTTGAACTACATTCATTTTATCTCAAGGGACAAACCTACTGAATAATAAAAAACCAACAATGCTTGTGACCTGAAACAAAAGTGGCCACCAGTTCCTAATTATTTTTACAAAATTTTTTGAGATTTCTAAACATTAGTTAATTTACAGTCTATAGGGTAAATGACTTTTGCAATTGTAAAAGATTAATTCAAACCAGAGAAGTTTTGCTGTATTTTGAAGCATCTTCAGTGGTCAACTGTGTGTGTGTGTGTGTGTGTGTGTGTGTGTGTGTGTGTGTGTGTGGTTTAGTATGAGGTTTTACTGACCTGTATCATGTTCAGTTCTAATGCTATGGATTTAAATTATTCTTAAAGATGCTTAAAAGTAAGGTGGAGAGTGTCTGTTCTGGATTAGACTTAATTTTCAAAGTTACAAAAGATGGTCATTTAGCTTATACAAACTGCAGAGGAGGAGAACAACAAAACACCAAGAAGAAACATTGGAGAATTTGTCTAGCAAATAAATTTATCTGAGATGGCCAAGCAACTTATAATTTTCTTCCTGGACCACTTGTGTGGATTGTCCCATTTGCGTCAATCTTTTAGACATGACTGAATAGAATTATAGTGTTATGAACACATGGTGCGAAACTACAAATCCACCATGCTAGCTACTGAGCCAGTGTTTTAGCTGGATTTCTTGTATTTATTTAGACCCCTCTTTCATTGTACCACAAATATCAGGAATGCATTCATTGTTTGTGTTTCCAACCACACTACCAACAATAATTTCTATAGATGTGTATTCACATCTGCTACGCTGAACTTGCAGTTAACATTTTATATTGTATATTCACATTGAGATATATTCTAATAAGTGAAGAGGAAGACTTAATTATATTGTGTTCCATAAAATAAGCAGTGTAAGAAAAAGGTAGGTGTCATTTGTGGACAAAATTAATGCAAAATATGTGGCAGGAACGCCATTCTGTACCAGTTTAATTTGGAGAGCAGGTCTGATTTCCATCAGCTTCATTGTCACTATCTGATTTTCAAATTTGAAGAGCATCAGTCCAGGTGTTTCATAGAAATACAAACTTCAGGAATATAACACACATATGAAGTAAAGAAATTTCTTTACACTCTATGTCTCTCCACTTTGGCAATGGACGTTTAAATTAAATGTAACTTTTCTTTTAATCAATCCATTGTGAGGAGATCCTGGATCAACTGAAGCACAGAATACCACTTGTCAGCTTTGAACCACGACATCAGAGCATTGTATGATGCCGTCACTGTGTGGTGATTTTGAGTTGTCTGGCACAGCATGTTTAAGGGGACCTGGACGTGACCAGGCTGCATTTTCATACCTTATTTTTGGTGCACATTACTCCTGATCTACAATGCGAAGGAAGTTGTGATTTTGTACCAACACTGAATTACATTAACTCAGGCTGTAATCTGAAATTTATTGCAACATCTATTACAGTTTAAGAATTACAATATTTTGCCTAGTAGATGTTTTTATAATACATGTTTGCATTCTGGAACAATTTTATGGTGCATCGTCAGTGTAATAACATTTAAACTGTGGCAGACTGCTGTCAACATTCATAGAAACACATTATGCCTCTTGTTTTGTAGTTTTGAGTACATTTGAGGAAATAGAAAACCCTGATTACACTTCATTACCATTGTGTTTAAAAATTACTGTTAAAATAATACACAGAAGGACAAACATAGAAAAAACTTATGTTCTGAAAACGTAGTTTTGAGAAAATGGGAAACAAACGTCTACAGCCATTTGTTTTCTTCACTGTATGCCTCTTTCATAACGTTCTGGTGGCCAGCTGCTTCTTTACACGCTGCAGACTTTTACAGGAGTCTTTTCCTTACTCTGGACTCTTCAGTGGTGGCTTCCGCAGCCCTTTCAGCTTCAACTAGTCGCTGATGATCTATGGCAGACAGAGCAGCTATCGTATTATTTCCTGGTTGGATGCCTAATTTGTCCATTAATTTTGTCCTGCTAATTACACCATCACATAAACAGATAACAGCACCCATCACGCCTGTTTTGATTACTGTCCATCCAAACAAACACTGTTTTCAGTACTTGTTGCCACACACAGCTGTTCAAACTCTCTTTAACGATTTTGTGTACGGCCCTGTGGACACCTGCTAAGTAATATTTTATCTGCAAGGTCCCTGTATATTGTTCCATTGACTTGCAGGCATGGAATGTTTATGGTGATATTCCTTGCCTGAAGTATCAGTGTGGCCAGTGTGCAGACATTTGTTCAAAGAGCATTTAAGACTATAATAGCTATTTAAAACTAAATAAACCATACATTTTTGAAAACAGGAGAAATTTGTCTTTCAGATGTAGGATTTTTTCCCCCAGCCATTTTCACGTCCAGGTCCCGTTAAGTAGGTGGTGACACACAGTTGTGGCCAATGTTAATAGTCTGAATGGGTCTGTCGACAAATGGGCAACGAGTTACTTCATGTTGTTAGTGTTGTGATGGTGTTTATTGTTGGCTTTCATGAAGTGAGTTTGATAATGTTAACAGATTTTTTTTTTTTTGTTATGCTTCCACTGCATGTGGGCCCCGTACGTACACAAGTTTGTGCAAGTGCGCACGCACACGTTTTTTAAGTTTAGGTGTTTAGCAGGTAAAGGTTATTGCTTTTGGAAAACTAACAGACAGGATTCCACCAATTGTCTTTAACCAATGACATCATCAAGGAAAAGGAAACTACATACATAACTCTTCATTAGCTGTGAGTATATTCCTCTGCCTTTTATCTTTCTTGTCACAGTAGAACACAACGTCTTGTTTTTCATCATTGTTGTGCCCTAATCTGAAGATTTACTCTTGCAGCTCCAAATAAAATGGGTCCTCCACGTGAAAAGTTCTGTTTAGCCTAAATGTAATTTAAATACACACATACCTGTGACAACAAAGTGTCGTAACATAAAATGGCTGCATGGTCTGAGACTCCATGTCACGAATAGTGCGGCCGCTCTGGCCGTAAGTTGATGCTCCCTCGAGCTTTTGTGTGCCTGTTGTCCTTAGCATAAGTTACTTTAAATAGTGTTAAACTATAGGAACTGATGGTCTCTTGGTTACCAACTTTGAACTATAATATTAAACAGTGTTGAATCTGTAATTCGAAGTGAGTTTGATGATAGTGTTTCTGTTTTGTGTGTGTGTGTGTGTGTGTGTGTGTGTGTGTGTTTTAGTACATCATGTAGTAGTGTAATATTTCCATTTTAGTTTGCCTTTCTGTAATATGGCAAACAAGTTTAATTCTTTCTTGCTTTGTGGTGCACAGGAGCAAACTATTGGCTGCTACTAATTTCTTCAGTTGTATGAGGTTACATTTGATTGTGTTTGATTTACAAGGTGTCGGCAACCAATTAAGCTAAACATAAGTCATGATGGGAGAATGAGGAAGGGGGAGGAGGTTGTGTGTCTAGTCTACTTTTTATGTTTATTTGTTTCTAACCTCCATCATTTGAGTGGGGGGGGGGGGGGGGCAGGGGACATCGCATCCGTGCTTGTGCAAACTTTAGTGTGATATGCTCCTACACATTTTTAGCAAGTTTCTGTTGGTGTTTGTGGCAGTTGAGGATGATTGCATAAGGTTCCAATCAATATAAGAGGGATTTTCAGTGGCATGTTTGTAGGTTGTGTGTGTGTGTGTGTGTGTGTGTGTGTGTGTGTGTGTGTGTGTGTGTGTAGGTTGACAAGATACCGTATGGCATGTAGATGGTGTGGTGTGATTAATTTTGCCAAAGCCAACAAATGTGAAAACTGGGAAACTGTTGCTTGGAGAGGGGGGTGAATTTGTGGCTCTCTTCATTTTGTGTGTCTAGGTCAATTGAACTACTCAATTTGTGATATGCAAGAATTTCAGAACTTCTTGAGGAAGGACATGGTCTCTTTTGAAAAGCTGCTCTCTGTAAAGTTGTATGCACATTTCTGAGGAATAAACAATTGCCGACATAACTTATGATAGAGGGGTCATGTGGGTTATACAAACACCTTTCCTCCCTTTTCACCTGAAGTAAGACTCAACGGTTCTGTTGCATTTCATTTCTAAAGTATTTAGCAACAATATAAAAATTCCTTTTCATAAGTAGAAAATGCCTGCTGGCAAACAAATATTGTTTTTGTTTAATTACAACATTCATGAAAATTAACTAGGTGAAAAAATGCAGAAAATTGGTGACATGGAAGTCTGAAATCTGTTGTAACCACTTATGTCTATGATGACATTCAAAAGTCATGTACACAAATAACAATCAGAAAGCTTCCTGCAGTAAGGATGTCTGTGCATGCACGAATTCACAGTAGTTCAGAACTGGTCTCTAGATCGGCAGGTGGAGAATGTGTCTTCTAATGATCACGGTTGCATGGTAGTTTTATATTATATGCCACTAGATGGATGTTGTGCTAGACTAATACCTTTTGTGGTAATTTGTAGGGTAATACTACGTTTAATGTATAATAGGTACAAGCAAAGACAAGCATGAACCATTTAACTTCCAACACAGGAGTGTACTAACAAATGCTTACACACACCACCTGTAAATGCAGACAACTTAAAATTTCCACACAATGACATCACAAAAACAAGCCAACATCACGCGTCAAAGCAGACTGGTGGAATCTCGTGCTTCAACCAACACTCACTCTCTTCGCTTGATGGGGTATTTAGGTCAATTTACATGTTTGACATAGTGTGTGGTGTTTGTCATTCTGTATTTATTTTGCAGATTTCATGTGTTATTTGAGGTATGTTTTATGTTTCAGAATGTTTTCCATGTTTATTTTTCTATCACCTATTAGTACACTCTTGACAAAGACCCCAAAATTAGCAGTTTTTCCATTAGTTTGATTTCACAGTTTTTAAGGAAGTTTTTGTTTGCTTATAAGCAATATATATGTAATACGGTTTCATGATATTGTCAAACTGGACATGACTGAAATGAGATTTCTGCCACAATGATGTCTAATGTCATGGCTAAAGGTAGAGAGTTGTATTGGGACATTCAGTAATTCAGATATCATCTATGATGCAGACAACACTATGAACACTTACAGAATAACATATGCTACTGTAGCTGCCAAAGATTCCAAATGAAACTGCCCTTGTGTATGTAAAATGTAGGGTTGTGTCCGAGTTATTCGGCCGAATCCATTATTGGCCGAATCTATCACACATGCTTCGGATTCGGATTCCAAATTTTTCCTTGCTTTCTTTCACCACCTGCTCAATGTTCAAATTGAATAACATCGGAGAAAGGCTACAACCCTGTCTTACTCCCCAACTAATGCTTCCCTTTCATGCCCTTCGAGTCTAATAACTGCGGTCCGGCTTTTGTACAAGTTGCAAATAACTCTCCTTTCCCTGTATTTTACCCCTGCTGACTTAAGAATTTGAAAGAGTGTATTCCAATCAACATTGTCAAAAGCCTTCTACAAATCTACAAAATCTAAAAATGTAGCTTTGCATTTCTGTAATCTATCTTCTAAGATTAGCCGTAAAGTGAGGGTTGCCTCCCTTGTTCCTACATTTCTCCTAAATCCAAACTGGCCTTCCCCAAGGTAGGCTTCTACCAGTTTTTCCATCCTTCTGTACATAATTCGTGTTAAAATTTTGCAACCATGACTTATTAAACTGATGGTTCTATAATTATCATACCTGTCTGCACCTGCTTTCTTTGGAATGGGAATTATTACATTTTTCTTAAATGTCCGAGAGTATGTCCCCGCTCTCATACATCTTACACACCAGGTGAAATAGTTTTGTCATGGCTGGCTCTACCAGAGACTTAGGTCTTTCAGTGCTCTGTCAAATTCTTCTCTCAGTATAGTATCTCCTATTTCATCTTCCATCTACATACTCTCCCCTTCCTACAATATTGTCTCTAAGTTCATTTCCTTTGTAGGGCCACTCTATATACTCTTTCCACTTTTCAGCTTTTCCTTCTTTGCTGAGAACTGGTTTTCCATTTGTGTTCTTGATATTCATAAAGCTGTTTTTCTTATCTCTAAATGCTTCTTTTATTTTCCTGTAGGCGGTATATTTTCCCCCCCATATATACATTCTTCTACAGACTTGCATTTGCCTTCTAGCCACTCATGCTTATCTATTTTACACTTCCTGTCAATCTCATTTTTTAGTCGTCTGTACTCCATTTTGCCTGTTTCATTTACTGCATTTTTTTTATTTTCTCCTTCCCTCAATTAAATTTAGTATTTCCTGTGATATCCAAGGATTTTTTGTATGTCTCGCCTTTCTACCTATTTTGTCCTCTGCTGCCTTCATTATTTCATCTCTCAGTGCTACCCATTCCTCTTCTACTGTTTTATTTCCCCCCGTTTCTGTCAATTGTTGCCTAAAGCTCCCTCTGAAAATCTTAAGAACTTTAGGTTCCTTCAATTTATCCAGGTCCCATCTCCTTATTTTCCTACCTTTTTTGCAGTTTCTTCAGTTTCAGACTACAGTTCATGATCAACAACTTATGGTCAGAGTCTGTATCTGCCTCTGGGTATGTCTTACAGTTTGAAACTTGGATCAAGAATCTATGTTTTACCCCTATAAAATCTATCTATCTTCCAGTGTCTCCTGGTCTCTTCCACATATACAACCTTCTTTTGTGATTCTTAAACCAGGTGTTCGTTATGATTAAATTATGTTCCGGGTGATCTCTTTTTGCCCAGTCCATACTCACCTACTATTTTTCCTTATCTTCCTTTTCCTACTACCGAATTCCAGTCTCCCATCACAATTAAGTTTTCCTCCCCCTTAATTGTCTGAATAATTTCCTTTAACTCATCATACATTTCTTCAATCCTCCTCATTGGCAGATCTAGTTGGCATATAAACCTGTACTACTGTGGTCTGTGTTGGCTTCATATATCTATCTTGACAATCACAATGCGATCACTGTCCTGCTCATAGTAGTTTACCCGCATTCCTATTTTCTTATTCATTATCAGTCTTAGGCCTGTGATTACCCCCAACTGATTTTGTATTTATAATCCTGTACTCACCTGACCAGAAATCCTATTCATCCTGCCACCAAACTTCACTAATCCCCACTATATCTAACTTCAACCTATCCATTTCCCTTTTTAAATTTTCTAATTTTCCTACCCGATTAAGGGATCTAACATTCCACCCTCCAATCCATAGAATGTCAGTATTGTCTTTCCTGATGACAACTCCTCCTGAGTAGTCCCCACCCGGAGATCCGAATGGGGGACTATTTTACCTCCGGAATATTTTACCCGAGAGGATGCCATCATCATATTTTCATACAGTAGAGTTGCATGTCCTCGGGAAAAGTAACAGCTGTAGTTTCCCCTTGCTTTGAGCCATTTGCAGTAACAGTGTGGCAAAGCCACATTAGCTGATGTTACAAGGCCAGCTCAGTCAGTCATCCAGACTGTTTCCCCTGAAACTACTGAAATGGCTGCTGCCCCTCTTCAAGAACCACAAGTTTGTCTGGCCTCTCCACAGATACACCTCCAATGAGGTTGCACCTACGGTACGGCTATCTGTATTGTTGAGGCACGCAAGCCAACCCACCTCAGCAATGTCTGTGGTTAATGGGGATGGAGTTCAGTAGGTCTAATAATAATAAAATAGGAATGAAAGTAAACTATTAAGAGCTGTTAAGTGATAGCATTTTTGTAGCCAAGTTACATACGAAGCCAACACTGACCCAGCAGTACAGTACAGGTTTACATGCCAACTAGCTCTGCCGATGATGAGGAGATCGAAGAAATGTATAAGGAGACAGAGGAAATTATTCAGACAGTTAAGGGAGAGGATAACTTAATTGTGATGGGAGATGGGAATTTGGTAGTATGAAAAGGAAGGGAAGGGAAGATAGTAGGTGAATATGGACTGGGAAAAAGAAATGAGAGGAAGCCGCCTGGTAGAATTTTGCACGGAACACAATTTAGTTATAACAAACACCTGGTTTAAGACGAAAGAAGGTTGTATATGTGTAAGAGACCAGGAGACACTGGAAGGAACTAGATAGATTTAATAATGTTGAGGCATAGATTTCAGAACCAAGTTTTAAACTGTAAGACATATCCAAAGTGCGAATATAAACTCTAGCCATATCTTATGGGTCATGACCTGTAGACAAACTGAGCACACTGCAGAATGGTAGGAAAATAAGATGAGATCTGGATAAATTGAAGGACACTTAAGTTCTTGAGAATATCAGAGGGAGCTTTAGGCAACAATTGACAGAAACAGATGCAAATAAAACAATGGAAGAGGAATGGGTTGCTCTGAGAAATGAAATTGTGAATGCTGCAGAGGACAAAATAGGTAGAAAGGCACGCCCTACAAAAAAAATCCTTGAATATCACAGGAAATATTAAATCTGATTGATGAAAGGAGATAATATAATGCAGTACATGAAGCAGGTGAAATGAAGTACAGACAAACAAGAAATGAGATTGACAAGAAGCGTAAAATGGCTAAGCAGGAGTGGCTAGAAGGCAAATGAAATCTGTAGAAGAACATGTAACTTAGGGGGGAAAATAGATACCACTACAGGAAAATAAAAGGGACATTTGGAGACAAGAAAAGATGAATCAATATAAAGAATTCAGACGGTAAACCAGTTCTCAGTAAAGAAGGTAAAGCTGAAAGATGGAAAGGATATATAGAGGGGCTCTACAAACGATATGAACTTAGGGACAATATTGTAGAAAGGGGAGAGGAAGTAGACAAAGATGAAACAGAAGACAGATGAATTTGACAGAACACTGGCAGACCTACGTTGAAGAAAGGCCCCTGGAGTAGATGGCATTTGGAGCCACTGAAGTCACAGTGAGAGACAGCCATGACAACTATTTCACCTAGTGCACAAGACAGGTGAGATACCGGTATCCTCAGACATCAACAAAAATAATATAATCACCATTCCAAAGAAAGCAGACACAGAAAGTTACGAAAATTACAGAACCATCAGTTTAATAAGCTACGCTAGAAGAACTTTAAGACAAATTATTTATAGAATGATTGAAAAGCTGGTAGAAACTGACCTCGGGAAACATCCGTTTAGATTCAGGAGAAATGTACAAACACATGAGGCAATACTCACCTTGACTTACCATAGAAGATACATTAAGGAGAGGCCAACCAGCATTTCTAGCATTTGTAGAAAGCTTTTCACAGTGTTGAATGGAATACACACTTTCAAATTCTGATGCCAGCAGGGGTAAAATATAGAGAACAGAAGGTTATTTACAACTTTTACATTAACCAAACAGCTGTTATTAGAGTTGAAGGGCATGAAAGGGAAGCATTAGTTGGGAAGGGAGTAATACAGGGTTATAGCCTTTCTTCAATGTTATTCAATTTGTACACTGGGTAGGCTGTGAAGGAAAGCAAGGAGAAATTTGGAGAAGTTATTAAAGTTCAAGATGAAGAAATAAAAACATCACATTTTGCTCATGTCATTGTAGTTCTCTCTGAGCAGTTGAATGGAATGGACAGTGTGTTGAAAGGAGCATATAAGTTGGACAGTAACAAGAGCAAAACATGGGTAATGGAATACAGGTTAAGAAAATCAGGTAACACTGAAAGAATTAGATTAGATAACAAAAAAATTAATGTAGTAGATGAGTTTGTTACTTAGGTAGTAAAGTAACATATGACTTTCAGTACAGAGGATATAAAATGCAGAGTGGCAATGGGAAGGAAAGCATTTTTGAAAGCAAATATCTCTAACACAGAATATTAATTTAAGACCAAGCAAGTCTTTTCTGAAGGCATTTGTGTGGAGTGTTGCCTTGTATGGGAGTGAAAGATGGACAATAAATAGTTCAGACATGAAGAGGATTTTGAAATGCGGCGCTACAGAAGAATGTTGAGGATTAGGTGGGTAAATCGCCTAACTAATGAGGAGGTATTAAACAATAGGGGAGAAAAGGAATTTGATAAAAAGAAGGCGTCTATTGGTGGGACACATTCTTAGACATTGAGGAATTGTGAATTGGAGGGAAGTGTGTGGGGGCAAAAGAAAGAAAAAAATTGCAGAGGGTGACCAAGAGACAAATACAGAAAATAGGTTCAAATGGATGTGTATTGCTGTTCTTATGAGGAAATGAGGAGGAAGCCCACAAAAACAACATGGGATTTTAAAGGACATGGCAGTTATTAATAAAAGAAAGCAACAACACAGAAATTACATTAATTTTATAATTCTTCCATTAATTAATTGACAGAATAAAATGAGTGAGCCACGAGGAAATATTTTACTTTAACCTTGGAAGTGTGTGGCTTACTGCTAAGTTCTTTGAATTCTTATGACAGCTTACTAAAAATGGATGCAGAAAATTGCTGCACAACTTTCTGAACAAAGGTCAAGGTGTGAACCAAATGCAGATTCGATTTCTGTTTAGTATTAATCAAATGAAAGCTTCTAACTCTCAAAGAATAGCGAAGTATTGTTAACAACAAGCAGCATTGAAGAAAATGTATATTGAGATGCCTAGGTCAGAATTTTCAGGCTGCTAAACACGAGTTAAGCAATAGGTGAGCTTACCCCACACTGCTCAATGAGCTTGTTTCTGGGCAATGAATATCCTATTTTAATCAGACTAAGGACCCCAAAAGGTAAAACCATATGTAAAATGCGAATGAAAATATGCAAAGTGATTACTACCCCTTTGAGCTACCACTTATTTCAGAAACAGTTCTAAAGGTAAACAACAAAGTGTTTAGTTTTTGAACAAGAGCTTTAACATGGGCTTTCCATGACAACTTACTATCTATCTGAACACCTAGCAATTTGAATTGTTCAGCCTTACTCATGTACCCATTGTGTGTAGGCCTAATCAAAATGTAAGTTTGTTGAATCGTAAGAAACTAAAATCTGAGTCTTGATGTGATTTAGCAAGAATTTACTTTCTACAATCATGTACTTATTTCTTTAACTGCATTAGTGGATACCTCATTAATATTGCGAACACCTTTCACCACCAAGATAATGTTATCAGCAATAATAAGTAGGCTACCTTAGAAATTCCAGTTATACTGGAAAGGTAATTTCTATAAATGAGGAACAGTGACCCCAGAACAGAACACACTTAAGTGTGCCCTACTGGAAGTTCATATAAAAAAGATTTTTAACACTGCAGAGGATCACCTTCTGCTGCCAGTTATTAAAGTAAGAGGTGAACTAATTGTAAGCTAATCCCCTTACTCCATACTTCGATCTGTAGGAAAATGAAGATTGTGAAATGACAACTTACAAATATGACGAAGTATTGGGCTGCTGTTGTCTTCAGTCCGCAGACTGGTTCGATGCAGCTCTCCACGCTACCTTGTCCTGTGCAAGTCTCTTCATCTGAGAATATGTTTGGCAACCTACATCCTTTTGAATCCGCTTACTGTATTCGTCCCTAGATATCCCTCTATGATTTTTACCCCACACACTTCCTTCTAATGCTAAGTTGGAAATTCCTCGATGTCTCAGAATGTGTCCAACCAATCTATCCCTTCTCTTAGTCAGGATATGCCAAAAACTCCTTTTCTCCTCGATTCGGTTAAGCACCTTCTCATTAGTTACGTGTTCTACCCATCTCATTTTCATCATTCGTCTGTATCACCACATTTCAAAGCTTCTATCATCTTTTTATTTGAACTCCTTATGTCCACATTTCACTGCCATACAATGCTACACTCCAGACAAATACTTTCAGAAAGGACTTCCAAACATTAAAATTAATATTGGATGATAAGTTTCACTTCTTTAGAAACGCTTTTCTCCCCATAGCCATTCTGAATTTTATATCTTCTTTACTTTGGCCACCAGAAGTTATCTTGCTACCCAAATAACAAAATTCACCTACTACTTTTATTGTCTCCTAATTACCTAATCTAATTCCTTCAGCATCACCTGATTTTCTGACATTGCATTCCATTACCTTTGCTTTACTCTTGTTAATGTTCATCTTATATCTTCCTTTCAAGACACTGTCCATTCCATCCAATTGCTCCTCCACATCTTTTGCAGTCTCTGACAGAATTACTATCATCAGCAAACTGCAATGTTTTTATTTCTTCTTCCTGAACTTTAATGCCCTCTTCAAATTTCTCCTTCCATTCCTTCCCTGCCTGTTCAATGTACAGATTGAACAACATTGGGGAAAGTCCACAACCCTGTTTTACTCTCTTCCCAACCTCTGCATCCCTTTCTTGTCCTTTGACTCTAATAACCGCTGTCTGTTTTTTGTATAGGTTGAATATAACTCTTTGCTCCCTATATTTTACCCCTGATTCCTTCAGAATTTGGAAGAGTGTATTCCAGTCGACATTGTCAAAAGCTTTCTCCAAATCGACAAACGCTAAAACGTAGGTTTGCCTTTCCTTAACCTATCTTCTAAGATAAGTCGTAATGTGAATATTGCCTCCCGTGTTCCTACATTTCTCCTAAATCCAAACTGATCTTCCCTGAGGTCGGATTCCACAAGTTTTTCCATTCGTCTGCAAATAATTCGTGTTCGTATTTCGCACCCATGACTTATTAAACTGATAGTTCTGTGATTTTCACACTTGCTTTCTTTGGAAATGGAATTATGATATTCTTCTTGAAGTCTGAGGGTATTTCCGCTTCCATTTCTAGAATACTCTGCCACCGTTCAGCTTTCTCCTCTTTGCTTCGTACTGGTTTTCTGTCCGAGTTCTCGATATTCATACAGCTGCTTTTCTTTTCTCCAAATATCTCTTATTTTCCTGTAGGTGGTATCTAGGCTATCTTTCCCCTAGTTATGCATTCTTCTACGGTTCTGCATTTGTCCTCTAGCCACTCCTGCTTAGCCAGTCTGAACTTCCTGTTAATCTCATTTTTTCTGACGTTTGTACTCCCTTTTTCCCGTTTCACTTGCTGAATTTTTATATTTTCTCCTCTCATCAATTAAATTCAGTATATCCTGTGTTATCCAAGGATTTCTACTAGACCTTGTCCTTCTACCTATATGGTCCTCTGCTGCCTTCACTACCCTATCTCTCAGACCTACCTATTCTTCTTCTACTGTATTGCAGTCCCCTGTTTCAGCCAATCCATGCCTATTAATGCTCCCTCTGAAACACACTACCACCTCTGCTTCCTTCAAATTGTCCAGGTTCTATATCCTAACCTTTCTATCTTTCTGCAGTCCCTTAAGTTTTAATCTGCAGTTCATAACCAATAAGTGATGGTCAGAGTCTATATCTGCACCTGGAGTTCCAGTCCCCCATCACAATCAAGTTTTAGTCTCCCTTAACTTTCTGAATGATTTCTTTTATCTCCTCATACATTTTTTCAATATCCTCATCATCGGCGATTAAGACATTCCACGCTCCGACCTGTAGAATGCCTGTTTTGTTTTTCTTGATGACGACATCATCCTGAGTAGTCCCTGCCTGGAGATCTGAATGGGGACTATTTTACCCAAGACGACGCCATCATATACTTATACAGTAGAGCTGCATGTCCTCGGGAAAAGTAACGACTGTAGTTTCCCCTTGCTTTCAGCCATTCGCAGTAACTCCACGGCAAAGCCATGTTAGCTGATTTTACAAGGCCAGCTCAGTCAATCATCCAGACTGTCGCCCCTGTAACTACTGAAAAGGCTGCTGTCTCTCTTCAGGAACCACACATTTGTCTGGCCTCTCCACAGATACCCCTCCACTGTGGTTGCACCTATGGTACGGCTATTTGCATCGTTGAGGCACGCAAGCCACCCCACTTCGGCAATGTCTGTGGTTCATGGGGTTGGAGTACTGGACTAACAGAGGCAAAACAATACGTAATTATTCTACTAGATACACCATCATATTTGTAATTTAATAATTGAATCAATCTTTCCCTTGCCAGTATGATTAATGACTACTTCAGGAAACAGTCTCTGAATGCTATTTTCTAAGATAGTTATATGATTACCTGTATGAGCTAAGGTTCTGTTTATTTCACCTGCTATATTCCAAAAGTAATTAAAAAGTACTGTATGGTAGAACTGCAGAGTCTGTTGCCCATGTTATTAGCATGGCGTGTATGTTGGCAACTTCGCCACAAGCAACAATGGCAAAGCAATAATCTGAGTGTTTCTGAACTGGAGATTCGGGCACTACGTGCCCTCACATACTATAAAAAAACTTCTTGTTTAAACTGTACCTAAGTGCAACTTAAAATGATTACTGTTTCATACAGATCATAAAATAAATAAAACATGCTACCTGCTCTATGGTTGACTGCTGTGGTGTATAGGCCTACATATTCTGTAGTGTTGCCAACATATGCAGCACGTGGGCAACAGACTCTGCAGTTTAGCCGTACTGTACATATATTGACGTACCAGTAAAATAAAAATTTCAATTACACACTGACTTTATATCCTCAACTCTGTGCTGCTGATCACATACTTCCTTCACAACCCAATCCTGAGTAATAGCTAGAGCCTGTTCTCTTTGTATATCACATTTTGCCTTCTTGTTTACATTTTTCAGAACCTTACAATACTTGTAATGGACCACTGCAGCTTAATTCTGACTGAATTTAACACTGATATAATCCCAGCTCTGTTCTACACGATATTCGTCAGCCACCCAGATTGCCTGTTAGTGGTAATACAGTTTTAAGCATTCTAACAAAACAGCTTTCAAAGATAATGAGAAACACATTAAGGTAAGCATTACATTTATCATCCATATTACCAGCAACATTAACACTACCAATCTTGTTCCTTAATTACTTTGGAAAGACTTATTGCAACTGGACAATCTTTTCTAAATAGTTTATTTTATCTTTTTAAGATGCTTGAGAACAAAACACTTTTAAATTTGTGCATCATGATCTGAAAGGCCATTTAGTATTCTGTTAATAAAATGCCCCTCTAGTAATATAAAATCATAGGTGTGCTGCTGCTCCCCTGCACTATCATTGGAAAGAATACTGTCTGCAGCAGGTGATCCTTTTTATTTAAATCACCACACACAACTGATATTTTGTACTTCCTAGAGAGTGAACAGAGAAACCTCTCTAGCTTGAGCAGATATTCTACAACCTGAAATTAGAAATTTGTGTAGTTCCATTTTATTCTGGAATTGGGAGTGTGGTTGGTCTGTTTTAAATCCAATTAATAAATGGGTCAGGCCATTTTTTTGTTTGTTTGTTACGGAAGGACACTTTTCCGGGATATCAGGGCAAAAATCTTGATTTAAAAGTGGAAAAGTTGACCTTAACATATGTCTCAAACCTTCTAAGCAACAGCAATTTTTTCATGCATTTAAATATCTGTATCCTCTTTCTACATTTTAAATATGAATTATTTTACCAAGTGTTACGGAAGGACAAGAAAAAGCAAGGTGTTTTTCATCCTTGAATATAAAGTTTATTTCCTGCTCTTGCTTTTATGATTCATTTACCATACTTTTTAATTGGTTAACTGCATATATTTAGTACATAAGTAAGGGCATAATAAATTTTTTGAGCTCTTGGATTAAGTCTGCATCCAAGAAAGTGAGCTGTTGCAGTGATACGGAGGGACTTTTTTCCCCTGCTATATAAATATAACTTTTAACAAAAAATAGCCTTTTATTGCTTTTTGTAATAATAAATGCTATCAAAATGTTACATATTAGTCTTTTGTAAACTAGAATTACACACAAACTTCTTGATTTCTGAGTTATAGGTACAACATGCTTTGGGCGTAATTCTTTAAATTTTGAAAGTCCGATGGTTAAATCTCTATACTCTTTGCAGAAAAACTCGTGGATTTCTTTAATATTGTATTAAAAAAATCTCTTCTGCCTGTACTCTTTACCATGTTTAATAGAAATTAATTCCTTTCTACCTGGGCACTGCCAGCTTATATCATCCCTTTCACAGAACTTTATAACTTTCTCTATTGTTACATTTGGCAAAGAATCCCTTCTTTTCTTCTTTCAGGTAATAAGTGTTTTGGCTTTACATTCTTAGTAGTTAAGCCAGCAACGTCAATAAATGTTTTAAGTTTTTGAGATGAAAATGATTTTTCCAATAACTTATGGATGCTGGAAAGGAGATTTTGGGAGATACCTCTTGATCCTAGCTGTCACTTTAATGTGTTAGGTGACATATGTAAAGTTGCATTTGTGTTATGGGCAAGCTCACGCTGTATCTTTTTCCTGTCTTTTATATTTTCGTAAACTATTTTTCCTTCTGCAATTAACTTGCTGTCATTTTGCTTTCTTTCTTTCCTTCCAAGTCTTTTTGATGATACAATTCTGCTGTTTCAGGATGATTCATTTTTCGTTGCCTGCATTCCTTAGCACGCTGGGCACTAGTTTTGGCCATCTTACCTGCACATATATCAAAGAAACACGTGAAGTCTATTTAACTAAATCAAAGAAGCAACTGAATTTACATTACATTTGCAAGAACTTCATATTAAGCCTTCTACTTGCAACCTATACAACAAAGGAGAACAGACAACAGAGGAAACAATCTGACAATTATTGATAGATCTGAAGCATTGAATTAAAATTTGTGGTGCGGCCGGGAATCGAACCCGGACCTCCATGCTTACTAGGCAGACGTCTTAACCGTTAGACTACAACACCACTAACGATTAAGGCGCCTCAGAATAGTCTATGTACGATTTCCCTCCACAACACAAACTTTAATTCAGCTTCTTTGTTCCAAAGATAATTGCCACTACTGCCAAGGCTCTCCATGCAGCGGAATAGCACCTCAGCAATGGACATGGTGGAACAATCCTGTTATGGTGATATAAATATCAAATAATACAATTAAAGAATCCCTGAGACAGGATGAATAGGATTTCTGGTCAGGTGAGTACAGGATTATAAATACAAAATCAATTGGGGGTATCACAGAAGTAGGATTGATAATGAATAAGAAAATAGGAATGCGGGTAAACTACTATGACCAGCACAGTGATCGCATTATCATTGTCAAGATAGATACAAAGCCAACACCGACAACAGTAGTACAGGTTTATATGCCAACTAGCTCTGCCAATGATGAGGAAATCGAAGAAATATATGAGGAACTAAAGGAAATTATTCAGACAATTAAGGTAGAGGAAAACTTAATTGTTATGGGAGACTGGAATTCGGTAGTAGGACAAGGAAGGGAAGGGAAGATAGTAGGTGAATATGGTCTGGGCAAAAGGAATGAAAGAGGAAGCCGCCTGGTAGAATTTTGCACAGAATATAATTTAGTTATAACAAACACCTGGTTCAAGAATCACAAAAGAAGGTTGTATACGTGGAAGAGACCAGGAGACACTGGGAGATACCAGATCTTATAATGGTGAGACATAGATTTCGGAACCAGGTTTTACAGTGTAAGACATAGCCAGGGGCAGATATAGACTCTGATCATAACTTGTTGATTATGAACTGTAGGCTGAAACTGAAGAAATTACAAAAAGGTAGGAAAATAAGGAGATGGGACCTGGATAAATTGAAGAAACCTGAAGTTCTTAAGAATTTCAGAGGGAGCTTTATGCAACAATTGACAGAAAAGGGGGGAAAAATACAGTAGAGGAGGAATGGGTAAAATTGAGAGATGAAATAGTGATGGCAGCAGAGGACAAAATAGGTAGGACGGCAAGACCTACAAAAAATCCTTGGATATCACAGGAGATACTAAATTTAATCGATGAAAGGAGAAAATATAAAAAAAGCAGTAAATGAAACAGGCAAAATGGAGTACAGGCGACTAAGAAATGAGATTGACAGGAAGTGCAAAATGGCTAAGCAGGAGTGGCTAGAAGGCGAAAGAAAGTATGTAGAAGACTGTATAAATAGGGGAAAAATAGATTCAGCCTACAGGAAAATAAAAGAAACATTTGGAGATAAGAAAAACAGCTGTATGAATACCAAGGACACTGATGGAAAACCATTTCTCAGCAAAGAAGGGAAAGCTGAAAGGTGAAAAGAGTATATAGAGAAGCTCTACAAAGGAAATGAACTTCGAGACAATATTGTAGGAAGGGAAGAGGATGTTGATGAAGATGAAATAGGAGATACTGTACAGAGAGAAAAATTTGACAGAGCCCTGGAAGACCGAAGTCGAAACAAGGCCCCTGGAGTAGATGATATTCCCTCAGTGCTACTGAAGTCTCTGGGAGAACCAGCCATGACAAAATTGTTTCACCTGGTGTGTAAGATGTATGAGACTGGTGAAGTACCCTCAGACTTTAAGAAAAATGTTATAATCCCCATTCCAAAGAAAGCGGGTGCAGACAGGTGTGAAAACTACAGAACCATCAGTTTAATAAGTCATGGTTGCAAAATATTAAAACAAATTATATACAGAAGGATGGAAAAGCTGGTAGAAGCCGACCTTGGGAAAGATCAGTTTGGGTTCAGGAGAAATTTAGGAACACTTTACGGCTTATCCTAGAAGATAAAGAAAAGGCAAATCTACATTTCTAGCTTTTGTAGATTTGGAGAAGGCTTTTGACAATGTTGATTGGAATAAACTCTTTCAAGTTCTGAAGCAAGCAGGAGTGAAATATAGGGGCCATAAAATTATTTACAACTTGTACAAAAACCAGACAGCGGTTGTCAGAGTTGAGGCGCACGGAGGGATGCAGTGGTTGGAAAGGGAGTAACACAGGGTTGTAGTCTTTCTCCAATGTTATTCAATTTGTACATTGAGGAAGCCATAAAGGAAAGCAAGGAGAAATTTGGAGAAGGAATTAAAGTTCAGGGTGAAGAATTAAATACATTGTGTTTTGCCGACGACATAGTAATTCTATCAGATACAGCAAATGACCTGGAAGAGCAATTGAACAGAATGGACAGTGTGCTGAAAGGCACATACAAGATGTACATTAACAAGAGCAAAACTAGGGTAATGGAGTGCAGAGTAAGAAAATCAGGTGATGCTGAAGGAATTAGATTGGGTAATGAAGCAATAAAGGAGGTAGGTGAGCTTTGTTACTTGGGCAGTAAAATAACAAATGATGGTCTCAGTTCAGAGGATATAAAATGCAGAATAGCAATGGGTAGAAAAACGTTCTTGAAAAAGAAAAATTTGTTAACATCGAATATTGATTTAAGCCTAAAAAAGTCCTTTCTGAAGGCATTTGTATGGAGTGTTGCCTTGTATGGGAGTGAGACATGGACGATAAACAGTGCGGACAGGAAGAGGATTTAGGGTTTTGAAATATGGTGCTACAGAAGAATGCTAAAGATTAGGTGGGTGGATAACGTAACTACTGAACAGAATTGGGGAGAAAAGAAATTTCTGGCATACCTTGACTAAAAGAAGGGATAGATTGGTAGGACACATTCTTAGACATCAAGGAATTGTGAATTTAGCATTGGAGGGAAGTGTGTGGGGTAAAAACCGCAGAGGAAGACCAAGTGATGGATACAGTAAAGCAGATTCAGACAGATGTAGGTTGCCATTCTTATGTGGAGATGAAGAGGCTTGCTCAGGATAGGGTATTGTGGAGAGCTGCATCAAACCAGTCTCCGGACTGAAGACCACAACAACAACAATAAGTCATGTTTTATGTGGACTGGAGATACCATACTGCCCTTACTTTATCAAGTTATGGATAACAAAATTATATATTAATTGTCCAAAATTTTTTACATTGAAATTATGTCATCAATTTGTTACGGAAGGACATTTAACATTTGGGGCTAATTTTATGTCTTTAATAAACATAGCAAATATTACCTGTACATTACTTTAGGGCTAACAAAGTTCTCATATGGATTTTTTAATAGAAACACTAATCAGGTATGACAAAAAAATTTGAATAATATGTCCTTCCGTAACATATAATTTGATTTTTTCTAAATTTGTGGAAAAAGATAATACTAAGAATTTTTTTTTTTTTTGAGGAAAAGAACTTTAGTTTATGAAACTACATAGTTTTCTAAACTAGACAGCACAGAGCTTTTGGGGATGAACAGTTTTTGAATATTAAGTACTTGTGGCATACAATACCATGGCCTGACCCAAATCTATTTATCAACAGCCATAAATTTTGTTGTTTTACTGAACTGTCAGTTTCAGTATTGTAATAATACCATTTTCAGGTTCTATGTCGTAATAATCATTCAAGAAAACTCTTGAAATGGCCTTTTACGCTGGTTTATTTAATATCTCACAGTTCCTGAATAAACGTGTGTTAATACTTAGACAGCTGCTGTCATGTGTGTTAGTAACACACATGTATTCAGGAAATGTGAGACATTAAATAAATCAGAGTAAAAGACCATTTCAAGAGTTTTCTTGGATAATTATTATGACATAGAACCTGAAGATGGTATTATTATAATACCGAAACATAGTTCAGTAAAACAACAAACTTTATGACTGTTGGTAAATATATTTATTATTTGGATTTAAATTAGAAATTTAGTTTCACTACATTCAATCACACCTGCACAACATTGAAATCTTTTCAGTGCAGTGGTTAGAAATGTAGATGGACTCAACTTTCACACCCTTTTTCAGGTATATGACCATTCCCCACAATGCAAGGAACTCTCAGAAAAACATGCATGTAACTTGGATGTTACTGATTTCTTTAACTGAGGTGTTGCTTTGGCTAAAACAACCCCATGTTCCTTCATCAGTTTTCCACAAGATGCATAGTTCACATCAGGAATCATTTGTATTGGTAGTCTTTGGGTTCTCAAAATTTTAAGCTGCACTTGCTGGGATACCACAGAAAGTAATCCTAAATGACACATGGAAATAAGCATAGTACACTACAATAGACATTTTAATGCCCCCATGCCTGACAACATTCACATAGAGAGCAATCTTATTAGCTACTTCAGCAGTTCTAATTAACAGTTATTTGTACACTGACATAACAGTGCTTCTTAACAAGGTAATAGTACCAAGTGGTATAGGCCTACAGCACAGGGTGCTACACCATTTCATTACAATTGCACTTTTTCCATTTCCTTTGACACATACTTAGTCTAGTACATAACAAAACACTTTTCCCCTTGATAATTTTCTAAATCAAATACAGGGCACTTTGGAATCGGCTAAGGTACCATATTTCCTCATTACATTGCACTTTAATCACTCCATTGCGTTCAGTGTCTTACACAGTTATTCACTATCATAAATAAATTTGGAAGTTCAATACTAAACACATTGGCAAGGCAAATAACTGAACTGTCAACTGTAAGACACTGCCTGGACCCACGAGTTTTGATGTTATATAGGTACCTCTACTAATAAATTTTAGTTACGGGCGACATTACTGAATGTGTACGAAAGCCCTCTTTCTATAATGAAGTTATGCATATGTGATAAAGTCATTATATATTAATAGGCATATGTATTGTCGGCTGTCATAGTCCTTTCATACCAGAGAGCATGTTACAGGTTCATGAGAAGAAACTCATTATCAGATTTACTGTATATGCATACACGAAGAACAACTGATAAACGTTACCGAACTCTCGACTATGAAAAAATAGGCTCTAAAGCTTGTATTTCCATCAAAACCAAGAAATGAATATTGTATAAGTACCGGTAGGCAGTATGGTATTAAACCACTCAGCAACAAAATTACTAATGGAACAATAAGGGGAGATTTAACTCGCAGGAACAAATGATTAAGCCAACACTTCGCTATATTTGACATATCCTGCATTTTACAGACATTACACTTAAACGATTATTATGATTTGAAATTAATAGGAAATGAACCAGTACACTTCTTCCCGAAGCTTACGCGAAAAGTAAATAATCCACTACAGGTAAAAAATAATAATATCCAGCCGAAAACTTCTTTGGTCGCAAAAATACCCGTAAGTACAAGATGGCGTAAGAACAAGAGAATAGCCCTATTCAGTTTCGTAATTCTACATCAAATATAAGGCTGATTCTTGTGTTACATTAAAGGTGAAGTTGAAATAATACAACGGGAATACGTACAATTTACTAAACGTACAGCTTCCCACAAAAAAAAGGTGAAAAAAAAAGAAGGGTGCTCACAAACTCTCTCGCACAACAGTCAACTACGCACTTCCAAAGATTACTGAAGTATGAAATTGGTCAATGTTTCTACTAACCTCCTTGGTTTCTACCTTCGACCATCGACTTTTACATCGGTTTCACCAACGATGTGATTCTAATTTCCAAAAAAGGACACATTTAATACAAGCAATAGTACCCGTAGGTAGATTTCACGTTAAGTAACAATTCTTTTCTCCATGGGTATTGCACACTTGTCTTTCATTTCATAGTATATGTTATTTTCGCAGCAATTTGGATTCAAAAAAATGTTCAAATGTTCGTTAAGCTTATGGGACTTAACTACGGGGTCATCAGTCCCTAAACTTACAAACTACTTATGAACTACTTACAAACTAGGACGGCACAAATATCCATGCCCGAGGGGGGATTCGAACCCCCGACCGTAGTGGCCGTGCTGACTGTGACTGGAGCGCCTCAGTCACCTCGGCCACCGCGGCCGGCTCAAATGTTTGTTAATCTATCGGACCAAACTGCGTGGTCATCAGTCCGTAGCTTACAAACTACTTAAACCAAGGTAAACTAACCTAAGGACAACACACACACATGCCCCAGGGAGCAATTTGGATTCGTTTGTGGGATGTTACCTACTCTATGGGTGTTACCACAGCCATGATCCTGCACCTGCTGCAAACCTCCAGAATATACAGTGAGTCCAAAAAGTATTCGTTTAGCTGTAATTTTTTAAAATAACTGTATCTGTGTCACGCGAAAAGAAGTGAACATAAAATGTGAACTACCAGTCCTGTGGGAAGACCCTCGGTACATCTCTTTCTTTGATAAACAAAGAAATAAAGGCTCACCTATAGACGGGGATACCGCCCGTCAGATTTGACCCGTGACGTTATCGCAGCGCGGTAGTTTTGAGGTGCTTACGTGTTTGTAGAAGGCGTGAGTGATTATGTGGTGGTTGAGTTAAAGACGACAGTTTGCTTACAAACAAAACATTAATATTTTGAGTTTAAAAAGTGATCTGTAGCTTCTCTCTGATGGTTAGGTGTAGGTTAACCGAGAGATTTTTTTTTTTCGTATGTGAGCTCCGAAGGCGCGAATTTTTGGGCTAAGACATATGATATATGGTACATTCTGTTATTTGTAATAACTACAGATTATTGGTATCTACAATACAGAAATTTTAAGATATCCTGTATACGCCATCTCGATGACGTCATGGGTCAAAATAGACGAGTGGTATCCCAGTCTACAGTTATGCCGAAATAAATATATCAATAGCAATAGCAAAGTTAAGAAAATGAAAATTGTATTAAAACGCTACTTCAAAAAGTATTCGTCTACTCACACTTTTTTGACATTTACAACCTGAAAATATTATTTATATTACAAAAACTAATATTTGGTGGGGGTTTCCCTATGCAGTTATTACTACTTGTAGTCGTCTGGGGAAGTTTGGCGTAAGAGAGGACGAAATTTTGGCCTGTTCTTTTTGAAGTGCTTTTTGTAAGTCTCTCACGTTAGAAATGTGTCTACTTCTGATGTTATCTTCCAGTACCTTACAGAGGTGTTCAATGGGGTTCATATCTGGGCTCTCATGAGATGTTTTTAGTTGCTTTCGTGTATTGTACAGCAGCACAGCCTAGTATATAAGCCATGAAATCTGCTTGGAGACCTAATTTTCCGGCGCTAACATTTAGATTTTCCTTTAAGATGTTGACATACGTTTCGTGTTCCAAAATGTAATTCTGCAACACATACAACACTCTTACATCACCACTTCATCAGGGAACAGCCATTGTGTTTCACCGTTGACACAACATTCTGCGGGAACATCTTAGCGTTTTTCTTACGCCGCAACCACTTCACGGTCCATCCGAATTGTATACGTTAAATTTACTTTCATCGGAAAATATTACATTATTCCAGAAGTCTCCCCTTTAGAATTCATAGGTTTCTTACGATTCTTTTTGCTAACCCAAAATTTGTTGCGAGCTACCCTGCTGTTATACCTGTACCTCTTGATGGTATTTCTGATTGTGTTAGCACATACTTTCTTGCCCCTAGAGTCTCACTCCCCAACTGTCTTAGGAGTGCTGATTGCATATTTTTTCTTGATTGTCCTCGCGATAAACCTCACGTCTGCATCAGCCAATGTGTAAGGGCGTTCGGTCCGTGGTTATTTGTTTGTAAATCTATCGGACCAAACTGCGTGGTCATCAGTCCGTAGATTACAAACTCATTAAACCTAGGTAAACTAACCTAAGGACAACATACACACCCATGTCCCGGGGAGGACTCGAACCTACACGGCGAGCAACCGCGCGCTCCGCAGCGAGACACTTTAGACCGCTCGGCTACTCTACCGCGGCGGTCCGTGGTTGGTTTCTGATTGTTTATATAATGGAAAAGCGATATATTATCCACTGAATCGTCGATCAGGGTCCACCCACTACATTAGAAATATCGTAAAAAAAAAAATCTTTGTAGAGCTTATGGGACTTAACTACGGGGTCATCAGTCCCTAACCTTTACAAACTACTTATGAACTAGCTAATACTAAAGACGGCACAAATATCCATGCTCAAGGGGGATTCGAACCACCGACCGTAGTGGCCGTGCAGAACGTGACTGGCGCGTTGCAGACCGCTCGGCCACTGCACGATATGACGATATGCAATTATTGTGCAAGTGCAGAATAAGTTTCCTTTCAGTCAGGGTCGTCTCACTACCCTTACGGTCCTTGTACTAACTGCCGCCGTTCTATACAACAAAACACGGTAGACTGGGGCTGCATTCGGTTGACTAGTGGGGACCATGGGGGCCAGGGTTGTAGTTTAATTACTGGGCGAAGATGGTGGACGAATACTTTATGAGATATATCTTGTATTACATTTTCTATTTTGTTAATCTTGTTATTGATTAGAAAGTATTTTCTTCTCTTGCTTTTCAATAAAAAGGTTTACCAAAGTGCTTTTTGCAGGACTGGCTCTTCAGATTTTGTATTAATTTCGTTTCGCGATGCAGACGTAGAAGGTTTTAAAAATATGGAACTAGACGAATACTTTTTGCACTCACTGTAAATACTTTCTTGTTGATGTTATGATCTAGGCCATAAAGTGAAGGAAAATGACATAAAAGGTGTACCTATTGCAAGAGTTATATACCTTAAAATATAACAATCAATCATACAGATATTACAATACCAACAGTGAATCAAATGCTGGTACCAGTAGTGGAAAGTCAATAAGTGTGAAGTGTTTCTCACGCATTAACAGCATGAAAGTATATAGTGATAAAAATGTGCCAGTTAACCAACATGAATTAACTTCAAAACAGTACTGCAGCAAAACAGAAAATAATCAAAGCAAAGTGTTAGTGTTGTCTGACAGCCATGGTCGTGGGATTGTGCAAATTATCAATCAGTCAACACACCTGAAAGCAAGTGTAGTGAAACCAAGTGCCCCACTGTCTGAAATAGCAACACCAGTAAAGTCTGCAGACAGTGTCAGTTTAAATCATGTCACTAATGATTTTGTTGTTTTAATTGGAGGGTCAAATAACGTATACAAAAATAAAAACCCAAATGGCTATGTGATACTTGAAAAGATATTTGGCTCAACTCACACACACACACAAATGTCATTTCGTGCAATATACTACACAGGTATGACTTGCCAGAATGGTTCTGTGTAAACTAAGAAATGACAGTGGCTAGTAAACTTTGCTCAGATATCTGCGATCATTTTAAAAATGTTCAGATTATAGAAGTCAATTGTATAGGTCGAAAGTTTCATACTGCTCATGGCTTGCACCTTAATGGACTGGGCAAGCAACTTGTACCCAAACAAATTGCCAATATGGTTACAAAAATAAATGCAACTGCATCAAAGACAATATTGACAGCAACAATGTCAGTAACATACCAGTTACTTACAGCAGCAAGAGAATCACCATCTGCATGAAGTGAGAAACAATACCCTCTATATCCGGTTGCAGATACATCAAAATGTTCAAATGTTTGTAAATCTATCGGACCAAACTGCGTGGACATCAGTCTGTAGCTTACAAACTACTTAAACATAGGTAAACTGACCTAAGGACAAACACACACACCCATGCCCCAGGGAGGACACGAACCTCCACGGCGAGCAACCGCGCACTCCGCAGCGAGACGCTTTAGACCGCTCGGCTACTCCACTGCAGATACATCGCTGCCAACATTAGAAACAAATGGAGAAATATCTGAGGAAACACCAGAGATGCCATTGGGTACATCATCGCCGGCCGCGGTGGCCGAGGGGACTTTGGCGCGTCAGTCGCGGTCTGCACGGCCACTACGGTCGGGGGTTCGAATCCCCCCTCGGGCATGGATATTTGTGCCGTCCTTAGTGTTAGATAGTTCATAAGTAGTTTGTAAGTTTAGGGACTGATGACCCCTTAGGTAAGTCTCATAAGCTAGACAAACATTGGAACATTTTTTGGGTACATCATCAAAATTCATGGAAACAACTACTGCAGAGCCAACAAGCCCCACATTGTCTGCACAAACTCTTGCAAAACACTGACATCTGCAGCACAAAGAAGAGTGGCAGCCGCGGGCCGTGGTGGAGTAGCCGAGCGGTCTACGGCGCCTCGCTGAGGAGCGCGTGGTTGCTCGCCGTCGGAGGTTCGAGTTCTTCCTGGGGCATGGGTGTGTGTATTGTCCTTAGGTTAGTTTATGTAGTTTTTAAGCTACGGACTGATGACCACGCAGTATGGTCTGACAAACATTAGAACATTTTTGAAACAGTAACAGCAGCAACAGATGCAGCAGTACCACCACAAACTGTGACAAAAGAAGCACCTACAGGAGAGGCAGCCACAGGAACTACAGCAACAGTGCCATCAAAAACAAACAAAGAAGCCACAGCAGAGGAAGTAGTGTCAAGTGTTGTGAGTAAGAGGAAACCAGTGCCTCCCCTCTATCTAAAAGATTTTTTAGTTGAAGGTAGCAGTAGAAAGAAGCCTGTAAATCAAGAAATGGTGTAATCTCTCAGCAAAATCCGCCCAATGTAAATACTGACCTTAAAATTTGCTATTTGAATGGGCAGGGAGTAAATAGAAGAGAATTTCTGATAAATAATTTTGGAGTAGAGAATAAGGTTGATATATTTTGTCTAAATAAACATTGGGCTACTGAGAGTGAGCTTACATTTGCTAAATTTGAGAACTATTATTTTACAAATAGTTACTGTAGAAAAATGCACATAAGATATGGTGTGGCAATCTGTATTAACTAGTCACTTGTATGCCCTGTCTCGAAATTGAATGTAGATTTTATGTGTGAAGAACATAATTCTGAATCTACTGGTATAGTTCTAGACAGTTTTAAGTTAGTTGTAGTATGCTTGTACGGATCTCCAAAGGATACTTAGATGTATTTTTAGAAAAATTAGACATACTGTTAGATGAATTCAGAAAGACAAAATGGATGCATTATAAATTGTAATAGATAAAGATATCAACACAGATTTTGACATAAGTACACAAAAATGTAGTGTTACCAAACTAAAAAAATATACTAAGTTAGTGTAAGCTAAATGATATCAATAATAAGCCCACAAAAGGTCGAGCTTGCCTTGATAATATTTTTGTCAGTTTTGACACCACAGAAGTGTCATGTGATGTAGTTTTTTCTGTTTGCTATCATAATTCTGTACTATTAAACTACAGAAGTAGGTTTCCTCTTACAAAAAGTAATGCAACTCAGCCTCTTAAAACAGTTGTTGTCACCAGACCTGTCACTGATGAAAAAAATCTCAGCCTTTGTAACTCTACTGCCAAAATAGACTGGTTTGGAGAACATTATGGTGATAAGTTTACACTTATGGTTTGTCAGCAAAGATAACATTTGACAGGTTCTTTAAAACGTTTCTGAGATTATTTAATGACAATACCCCACAAAGAAATGCAAATTAAATAATAAAAACATCAGAAAAAAGTTTTCAAATACACAAAACTCATTGTATAATGAAGAACTGAAAAATTTGAAAAACAAAGTTATGTTATTTAAGAGGCACGATTGTCTTACGTTAGGTGCAGAAATGAGTACAAAAATTCCATTGTGGAAGCAAAAAAAAAAAAAAAAAAAAAAAAAAAAAGCTACTGAGCTACTGGAATGATACCTACACTGGACGTTAAATCCTGAGCTTCCTAGGGTTGCGAAGATCGCAGTTGCAGAGTCGCCTCATACACAATGAAGCTACTAGATGTCAGGTGCAACGAGTTGTTCTTTTCATAATGTGAACATAAGTGCGATGTATTTGACATGTTGTTGGATTTGTTACACACTCTGAACGTGTTTGCTGTCAGATCAGACGCTGTTTTAATTTTTCTTCAATAAACATAAATATAAGCGTTTATAGCACATAATCAACTTATGAGTATACAGGGTGTTTCACTAAGTGTGTTTGCCTCTGTAACTTATAAAATAATAGGTGACGGGACATTTTAAATGCGGTAGGTCAACACAAGAAATGTTACACTTTCTGTGGAGCTATGAACATAGTTTATTGTATCATTTTCCTCAGAGTTACAGCATAAATATATAATTTTTTAAATGGAACAATAGTTTTTTTCTATCGTGCATTGGAATCGTTGAAACCAGCTGCGTCCAAATCAATTTAAACTACATTCCTATCACTGTTAGTTTGGGAGCTCCAACCCGTCAAAGTTTCAGGGGCAGATACCACACACTGTACATAATACATGGCTGTGTGGTGGGTGATGGATGTTATGGTGGTGGGAAGTTGATTTACATGAGATGTTCAAATGTGTGTCCTTGTTCCTCAATCCATACTGCAATGCACCATCGAAAGGATCTGCGGACGAGATGTAACATCACCCACAAAAAGAAATCTACCGGTGTTAAATTGGGCGACCTTGCGGGCCATGAATGAGGACCATGGCGCCCTAACCATCTTCCTGCAAACCTGTTATTTAGTTCTTCGACAACAGCACGCGCAGAAAGGGCTGGGTGACCATCGTGCTGCAGCCACATATGGACTCTGGTGTGTAGACACACATGTTCAAGGAGACCACCCAAACTGTCGGCTATAAAAGCGCGATATAACTCACCTGTCAGTGTACCTGTGAAGTAGTGTGGACCGATGATTTCATCCCCAAGGATTCCACACCACACGTTAATAGACCACCTACGTTGACGGTCGACAGGTCGTACCCACCGAGATTGTCTGCGGCCCAGTAGTGCATGTTATGGCGATTCACTGCACCATAATTTGTGAACGTGGACTCATCACAGAACATAACACTTTGTAAAGACTCCAGCGTGAAATTACGCATGGCCCACTCACAGAATATCACTCTTGCACGGAAATCGTTTCCATGCAGCTCCTGGGTCAGTGACAGGCAATACGGGTGAAACCTGTGGCCGTGTACAATACGCCACACAGATGTGAGACTGACACCAGCGACTGCAGCAACGGCTCGTAAGCTGACATGAGGATCGTGGTGTAGTGCAGCTAAAACAAACACCTCCGTCTCCTCACTTCCTGCAGGTCGTTGTCTGTTACTGTGGCGCATTACCAAGCTGCCTGTTTCCCGAAGTCGTTGTTCGGCACGTAAGAACATAATGGCTGCCGGGGCTCTTCGCCTAGGATATCTCACGGCATATGCCGTGGCTGCTTCAGTGGCATCGTGTCGGCACTCGCCAAGCATCAGTAACATGTCAACGTACTCTATGTTCGTGTATGCCATCGTCATCCGATCTCAGTAACTGTGATACATTTAACCCCAGTTGTTTGTGTGGCTCCAACTGTCGGGTATACGGCCGTGTGCGGCGACAGTCGGCATTCTAACAGCGCATCGAGGAAGCTTCTCGCTCCGTGACACCGGCGACGTTACAACTCGGCCACACCACATTTAGAAGGCGCATTGCATTATGCGCAGCGTTTATGGTATCTGCCCCTTAAACTTTGATGGGTTGTAGCTCCCAAACCAACAGTGATAGGAATGTAGTTTAAATTGATTTGGACGCAGCTGGTTTCAACAATTCCAATGCACGATAGAAAAAAACTATTGTTCAATTTAAAAATTATGTATATGTGCTGTAACTCTTTGGAAAATGATACAATAAACTATGTTCATAGCTCCGCAGAAAGTGTAACATTTCTTGTGTTGACCTACCGCATTAAAATCTCCCGTCACCTATTATTTTATAAGTTACAGAGGCAAACACACTTAGTGAAACACCCTGTATATACAGGGTGAGTCACCCAACATTACCGCTGGATATATTTCGTAAACCACATCAAATACTGACGAACCGATTCCACAGACCGAACGTGAGGAGAGGGGCTAGTGTAATTTGTTAATGCAAACCATAAAAAAATGCACTGAAGTATGTTTTTTAACACAAACCTACGTTTTTTTAAAATGGAACCACGTTAGTTTTGTTAGCACATCTGAACATATAAAGAAATACGTAATCAGTGCCGTTTGTTGCATTGTAAAATGTTAATTACATCCGGAGATATTGTAACCTAAAGTTGACGCTTGAGTACCACTCCTCCGCTGTTCGATCGTGTGTATCGGAGAGCACCGAATTAAGTAGGAATCCAAAGGGAACGGTGATGTACCTCAGGTACAGAAGAGACTAGAACAGCACATTACGCCCACATGCTAACACCTTTATTGGTCTTTTCACTGACGCACATGTACATTACCATGAGGGGTGAGGTACATGTACACACATGGTTTTCGTTTTCAATTACGGAGTGGAATAGAGTGTGTCCCGACATGTCAGGCTAATAGATGTTCAAATGTGGTGGCCATCATTTACTGCACACAATTGCAATCTATGGCGTAATGAATGTTGTACACGCCGCAGTACATCTGGTGTAATGTCGCCGCAGGCTGCCAAAATACGTTGTTTCATATCATCTGGGGTTGTAGGCACATCACGGTACACATTCTCCTTTAACATACCCCACAGAAAGAAGTCCAGAGGTGTAAGATCAGGAGAATGGGCTAGCCAATGTATGCATCCTCCACGTCCTATGAAACGCCAGTTGAACATCCTGTCAAGGGTGAGCCTAGTGTTAATTGCGGAATGTGCAGGTGCACCATCATGCTGATACCACAAACGTCGACGCGTTTCCAGTGGGACATTTTCGAGCAACGTTGGCAGATCATTCTTTTGAAACGTGATGTATGTTGTAGCTGTTTGGGCCCCTGCAATGAAGTGAGAACCAATTAAGTGGTCGCCAATGATTCCACACCATACATTTACAGACCACAGTCGCTGTCGCTGTACCTGTCGAAGCCAGCGAGGATTGTCCACTGGCCAGTAATGCATGTTCCGTAGATTCACTGCCCTGTGGTTTGTGAAACCCGTTTGATCGGTAAACACGTGGAACTGCAACACATTCTCTGTTGATGCCCATTGACAGAATTGCACTCGATGATTAAAGTCATCACCATGTAATTGCTGATGTAGTGACACGTGTATCTGGTGAAAGCGGTGACAATGCAGTATGCGCATGACACTACTTTGACTCAGTCCACCGGCTCTCGCAATGTCCCGTGTATTCCTGTGTGGGTTCACGGCAACAGCAACTAACACACCAACTACACCCGCTTCTCCTGTGACAGGTCAGTTACGGACCCGTTTGCGTACTACGACCATACGTGTTGCATACAGTTGGCGGTAGATTGTAGTTGCTCAGGATTTAATGTCCAGTGTATAAAACAACTGAAGATGGGAACCCCACAGGGATCTGTATTGGGTTCCTTCTTGTTTTTAATTATGATAATTGACCTACCAGCATTCATCAAATCCAGTACTGTGCTATACGCAGTTGATACAACATTTCTGCAATGTAGTTATTATTTAACTGGTATTAAAACTTGTGTTGAAAAGACAATTACTCAAGCATCCTGTTGGTTCAGAGCTAATGGATTTTGGCTTAATGAAAGTAAAACACAGCAGATGGTCTTCACTCTGAAAGAGAAGCCTCTGACAGATGAAACATGTGATGTTAAGTTTTTGGGGCATATTTAGATGATAAGCTGTCTTGGGGTCAACACATACAATATGTTACTGGTAGATTGTCAAGAGTAATTTATTTGTTAAGGCGTCTCGTTGACTGTGTACACAGTAGTTACATACGAACTTCCTATTTTTTCAGAGCATAATAACATATGGTATTATTTGTTGGGGAAACTCTAGTGTTTTGTATGATACCGTAATCTTGCAGAAGGAAGTAATTACGATAGTTACAGGCTCCTCACATAAAGCTCATTGCAAACTTTTGTTCTGTGAACAAAAAATCTTAACTGTAGTTAACTTCTATGTGTGCTATGTTTTAATTTATACAAAAAAGAAATTACCTGAAGCAGAGTGCAGATAAAATGTACATTGCTACAGCACACAAAGAAATAAATGCATGTACATCCCATACCACAGACTGTCAACATCAATAAACAGTTATGAACTTGTATGGCATAAATTATTTAATAAGCTCCCACAAAACATACAAGATCTACCAGAAGTCACATTCAAGCAAACACTATATGGCTGGTCAATTGCCCACCCATTGTAAGATATAATGGAATTTAAGGTAAGGTAAAGCAGTCAACAATCCGAAGATTGGTTTGAACACCACAGTGCTTTACTAGGCATGGTCCTGTTTGGAGGTGGTATGCAATTGCCTTCTTCCGACCTTCGAACTGACTTACCAGGCCAGTTGTAGGGGGACCTACAGTTTAACGTGGGTTCCGAACCACGGTGCTACTCGGTATTTTTCACATAAGCAATACTGCCAGAGGTGAAAGAAGTGGAAAGTGACAGATAAAAATCTAGGACCTGGTGGGGATCGATCCTGCGACCTTTGGATTTGTAGTCTGGCACTCTACCACTGTGCAACCGAGGCGCACACTATAATGGAATTTAGCAACTGTAAAATAGAAATGTAAGGCTTGTAATTAGACTATGTTATATTATCAAATGTATTATATGATGTATTTGGCATTGTCTACTGCCATAACTAGAAAGTGTTATATTATCAATTGTATTGTATTATGTATTTGATGTTGTAGATTGCTATAAAGGCCTAATGACTATAAAATTATTATTATTATTGTTGTTATTATTATTTGGGGGATTTAACTTTTCAATGAGAAACTTTTTAAGATGGAGTATTTTCCTCTATATAGAAGTCTTATCTGGTCTGAGACACAGTTGCAATCAAGTAGAAACTGTCTCGAAAAAGTGAAACCCCAAAAACTAACGCCAGTCCACACTGTTCGTCACGTCACATTCCATCAGAACATCCAAAATTCCATTTTCTTTTTGGATGTATTCTTTATAATCGACATTTCACTTAAGAACGATATTAAATACCAGGCGATTGACTCCAGAAAAGACTTTGTAACATTAAATTAATATTCAATGTCAACAAATTTTTCTTCTTCAAAAATCCTACTCCACTTACCACACACATTCTTCATCTTAGATCTCCTCTACTTAGGCCATCAATAAGTTATTTTGCTACTCAAATAACAAAAATTATCTACAACTTTCATTGCCTCGTTTACTAATCTAACGCCTTCAACATTCCCTGAATTACTGTGAATACATTCCATTCCACTCCCATGAACCACAGACATTACCAAGGTGGGGTGGCTTGCGTGCCTCAACGATGCAGATAGCCGTACCGTAGGTGCAATCACAGCGGAGGGGTATCTGTGGAGAGGCCAGACAAACGTGTGGTTCCTGAAGAGGGGCAGCAGCCTTTTCAGTAGTTACAGGGGCAACAGTCTGGATGATTGACTGAGCTGGCCTTGTAACATCAGCTAACCTGGCTTTGCCATGCAGTTACTGCGAACGGCTGAAAGCAAGGGGAAACTACAGCCGTTACTTTTCCCGAGGACATGCAGCTCTACTGTATGAAAATATGATGATGGCATCCTCTTGGGTAAAATATTCCGGAGGTAAAATAGTCCCCCATTCGGATCTCCGGGCGGGGACTACTCAGGAGGATGTTGTCATCAGGAAAGACAATACTGGCATTCTACGGATAGGAGCGTGGAATGTTAGATCCCTTAATCGGGTAGGAAATTGAGAAATTTTAAAAAGGGAGATGGATAGGTTGAAGCTAGATATAGTGGGGATTAGTGAAGTTCGGTGGCAGGATGAACAGGATTTCTGGTCAGGATTATAAATACAAAATCAGTTGGGGGTATCACAGGAGTAGGACTGATAATGAATAAGAAGATAGGAATGCGGGTAAACTACTATGAGCAGCGCAGTGATCGCATTATCAATGTCAAGATAGATAAGAAAGCCAACACCGACAACAGTAGTACAGGCTTATATGCCAACTAGCTCTGCCGATGATGAGGAGATCTAAGAAATATATGAGGAGCTAAAGGAAATTATTCAGACAGTTAAGGTAGAGGAAAACTTAATTGTGATGGGAGACTGGAATTCGGTAGTAGGAAAAGGAAGAGAAGGAAAAATGGAAGGTGAATAAGGACTAGGCAGAAGAAATGAAAGATGAAGTCGCCTGGTAGAATTTTGCACAGAACATGATTTAATCGTAACAAACACGTGGTTTAAGAATCACAAAAGAAGGTTGTATACGTGGAAGAGACCAGGAGACGGCGGAAGGTATAAGATTTTATAATGGTAAGACATAGATTCCAGAACCAGGTTTTAAACTGTAAAACATACCCAGGGGCAGATATAAACTCTGACCATAACTTGTTAGTCATGAACTGTACGCTGAAACTGAACAAACTACAGAAAGGTAGGAAAATAAGGAGATGGGACTTAGATAAATTGAAGGGACGTGAAGTTCTTGAGAATTTCAGGGTGATATTTAGGCAACAATTGACAGAAACAGGGGGAAATAAAACAGTAGAGGAGGAATGGGTAGCATTGAGAGATGAAATAGTCAAGACAGCAGAGAACAGTGTAGGTAGAAAGACAAGACCTACAAAAATCCTTGGATACCACAGGAAATATTAAGCCGCAGTGGAGTAGCCGAGCGGTCTAAAGCGTCTCGCTGCGGAGCGCGCGGCTGCTCGCCTTGGAGGTTCGAGTCCTCCCTGGGGCATGGGTGTGTGTGTTTGTCCTTAGGTTAGTTTACCTAGGTTTAAGTAGTTTGTAAGCTACGGACTGATGACCACGCAGTTTGGTCCGATAGAATTACAAACATTTGAACATTTTGGAAATACTAAATTTAATTGATGAAATGAGAAGATATAAAAATGCAGTAAATGAATCAGGAAAAATGAAATACAGATGACTAAGAAATGAGATTGACAGGAAGTGCAAAATGGCTAAGCAAGAGTGGCTGGAAGCCAAAAGCAAATCTATAGAAGAATGTATAAGAAGGGGGAAAAGTAGATACCGCCTACAGGAAAATAAAAGAGACATTTGGGGACAAGAAAAGCAAGTCTATGAATATCAAGAACTCAGATGGAAAACCAGTTCTCAGCAAAGAAGGGAAAGCTGAAAGGTGTAAAGAGTACGTAGAGCAGCTCTACAAATGAAATGAACTTAGAGACGATTTTGTAGGAAGGGAAGAGGAAGTAGATCAAGATGAAATAGGAGATACTATACTGAGAGATGAATTTGACAGAGCCCTGAAAGACCTAGGTCGGAACAAGGCCCCAGGAGTAGATGATATACCATCAGAGCTACTAAAGTCTCTGGGAGAACCAGCTATGACAAGACTATTTGAACTGGTGTGTAGGATTTATGAGACAGGCGAAATACCCTCAGACTTTAAGAAAAATGTAATAATCCCCATTCCAAAGAAATCTGGAGCAGACAGGTGTGAAAATTACAGAACCATCAGTTTGATAAGTCATGGTCGCAAAATTTTAACAAGAATTACCTACAGGAGCATGGAAAAGCTAGTAGAAGCTGACCTCGGGGAAGATCAATTTGGATTCAGGAGGAACGTAGGAACCCGGGAGGCAATACTCACTTTACGTCTTATCTTAGAAGATAGATTAAGGAAAGGCAAACCTACATTTTTAGCTTTTGTAGATTTCGAGAAAGCGTTTGACAATGTTGACTGAAATACACTCTTTCAAATTCTGAAGTCGGCAGGGTAAAATACAGGGAAAGGAGAGTTATTTACAACTTGTACAAAAGCCAGACCGCAGTTCTTAGACTCGAAGGGCAGGAAAGGGAAGCATCAGTTGGGAAGGGAGTAAGACAGGGTTGTAGCCTTTCTCCAATGTTATTCAATTTGTACATCGAGCACGCGGTGAAGGAAAGCAAGGAAAAATTTGGAATGGGGATTAAAGTTCAGGGGGAAGAAATAAAAACATTGCGTTTTGCTGATGACATTGCAATTCTATCAGAGACAGCACAGGACCTGGAAGAGCAGTTAAATGGAATGGACAGTGTGTTGAAGAGAGCGTAAAAAATTAACATTAACAAGAGCAAAACAAAAATAATGGAATGCGGTCTTAGAAAATCAGGCGATGCTGAAGGAATTATGTTAGGTAACGAAACAGTGAAGGTGGTAGATAAGTTTTGTTACTTGGGTAGTAAAATAACATGCGATGGTCGAAGTACAAAGGATATAAAATGCAGAATGGCAATGGGAAGGAAAGCATTTTTGAAAAAGAGTAATTTGCTAACATCGAATATTAATTTAAGTGTAAGGAAGTCTTTTCTGAAGGCATTTGAGCGGAGTGTTGCGTTGTACGGGAGTGAAACATGGACGATAAGCAGTGCAGACAGGAAGAGAATAGAGGCTTATGAAATGTGGTGCTACAGAAGAATGCTGAAGATTAGGTGGGTAGATCGCATAACTAATGAAGAGGTACTGAATAGAATTGGTGAGAAAAGGAATCTTTGGCATACCCTGACTAAAAGAAGGGATCGCTTGGTAGGACACATTCTTAGACATCGAGCAATCGTAAATTTAGCATTGGAGGGAAGTGTGTGGGGTAAAATCGCAGAGGGAGACCAAGAGACGCATATAGTAAGCAGATTCAAGTAGATGTTGGTTGCCGTTCTTATGAGGAGATGAAAAGGCTTGCTCAGGATAGAGTAGGGTGGAGAGCTGCATCAAACCAGTCTCCGGACTGAAGACCATAACAACAACAACAACATTCCATTACCCTTCTTTCCGTCTTGTTATTGTTAATCTTACACCCTCATTTCAAGACACTCTAGATTTCAATAAATTGCAATTCCAGGTCCCTCACTATGACAGATTCACCATGTCACTAGACAACTGCAGAATATTTATATCTTCTCCCTGAACTTAAATACAGTTTGCAAATTTCTCCTTGCTTTCCTTCAAAGATTCCTCAATGTATAATTTGAAAAACATTGGGGAAAGTCTACAACACTGTCGTACTGTATTCCCAAACTCTGTATCCCTTTCATGCTCTGAGGTCGGATTCTACCAGTGTTAGTATTTTGCAAACATGACTTATTACACTGACAGTGCTGTAATTTTCACCCTTTTCTCATTTTCCTCTGTCTTTGGAATTATTATATTCGCCTTGTAATCTGAGGTATTTCTCCGATCATTATTACAACTAGCACATTATGTGCAACGTTTTTGTCATGTCTGGCACTGCCAAGGATATCAGCAGTTCAGAGCGACTATGATCTATTCCACTGTCAAATTTGTTTCCCATGTATAGGCCCTCTATATTTTCCTTCTATGTTTCGGCTTTCTTTTGTTTGTTTAGTATTGCTGCCTTTTCTTTTCCTTTTTTTGTGTGCAGCTCATTTTTTTCACATCATTGACGTTGCTAGAGGTAAAAAAAAGGTGCAAACAGAGATAGAAACATTTACAATTAGCAGGAATCGAACCTGGAACCTTTATTTTTATATACACTTATATATGATCCGAAAGAACAGACGTCAATTCTGATCCTGCAGGTGTTATTCTTTCATATTCATTGAATATATGACACGAACTGCGAATGGGCAAAGCTCTGCTTTCTAGGCAGTTGCGCTGACCACTACACCACTTTTTTTTTGGCCTCTAACCTCCCCTCACAGCCCCTCCTTTCGCTCTCCAAATGTCGCCTTCTTCGGCGTGTTTTTTTTTTTTTTTTTTTTTTTTTTTTGTTTTTTTTTTTTTTTTTTTTTTTTTTTTTTTCCAGCTCCGGTCTGAGCTGCCTGTGCAGTAGGATTCCTGGTCGTTTTCTCTTGACAATCAATAATATTTCGTTTTTGCTTTATTTTTGTCTTCTCTAAAACTCCGAAGTCACCCGTTGCTGATTTTTAAAAAAATAATAACTAAATAATTATTCTCCATAAATGGGGTCGGTCATGCTACTTTCGATTTACATCAGGAAAGTAATTTCGTTAGAATAATTTATTTCTGCTAGGACGTTGTATTGTTTATATATCAAATAATCCAACCAAGATTCCCATGGTGCTGTTAATTTCTTCTTGACGATATAACACAATACAGTTTTCTGCACTAAACAAAATTCTAATTTTAAAGGAATAAAAAATTCGTACGATTTGAGTAAAATTAAACGAGAAATGAAGTCCAGCAGTCTCTACTGTGATGAAACGAAATGCCATTACCATGACCAATCCAAAAATATGATACTACTACTTGTATAACTGAAATTTTTTCCCTTGTAATATGTTTCAAAGTTATATATATATACCTACATATTTGGATCGATTTCAACATCAATGGGTTCGTCATTTTTTTCCCTTCTACTTCGTCTTACATTATCTTCTTTAACCAATTCCCTCCTTCTCGAACAAAATTCCTATCATGTTCCCAAAGTTGTTTTTTATCTTTGGATATCGTCGTACTTGTAAATATGCTGCTGCCATTATAAGAAAAATTCTACACTGCTGTCACCTCCACATCTGTTGACTACAAAACTGACGTATTTTCCGAGGAGCCACATCACTGTGTTATTTTTTGTTGATGGATAAAATTCGGTGTCGGGCCACAATAATATATCTGTTGAATAAGACGTTTCCGAACGTTGTGTAAGTAGCCCTAACTTTTTCTGAACCCACTTCCAATTTTGTAGATGGTTGCCACAAGTGAATCTGTGTTTTAATGTGTCCACGAGGCCACATTTTGAGCATTTGTCTGTGTTACTCAAACCAATTTTATATAATTTTTCATTGGTTGAAATAAGATTGTTTACGACTTTATACCAGGACGAGACGACATCGGAACAGTGAATGTTAAGGCTAAGATTTTTCCAAACAGTTTTCCAGTCTACCAACGGATACTTTGATTCGATATTGTTAGGACTGTGGGATTGTTGCCATTTTTCAATAACTTCTTTAGTTGTTAAATGTAATTTTTTCATCGTGGCCTCTCCTATATAGCTAAGTTCAAGGTAAAAATCTTTTATATGTTTCAGTTTATAGTTTAAGTTACCGACATTAATGGGCTGTTGCATACTTACAGGACGGACAGCTGTGAAGAGTTTGACAGTTATGGTATGAGGCTCGTTATTTAAAAGCGTTACTATTCCTTTTTATGTAAAGTGCCAAAGCCTTTCTGCAGATGTCAGTTAGACCAAGACCTCCTGCTTTTCTGGACTTGGCCAAATCGCTGGGTTTTAGTTTAAAAATACTTTCATGCCACACGTACCTGCTTGCAAGTTGCATAATGGTTTTTCCTTGCAATTTCGGCAATGGAAAGATCTGTGATAGATAATAAGCTTTCGAAAAAATATTCGTATTTGTTATTTTAATTTTCTGAGTAAGGTTCACTGAGCGGCATTTGTTGTCCATTAGTGCACCACGAATTCTTCCTGCTGTCTGCTTCCAGTTTATAGCGGACATTTTTATGGGGCACTTATTGATGATAATACCCAGAGTTTTGCGAGTTTCCACGAAACTTGTCCACTCTATATCTAAATGTTCGAGTCCTCTAGATTTAAAATTTTACATTTATCAGTATTGATTTGCGCCCCAGAAGCATTACAATAGTTATCAATTTCTTCTTTCAGAAGATCTACTTCATCCTCCCGCCGTATAACGATGCCCACGTCGTCTGCATAGGCTCTCGCTACAAAATTTGTGCCCGACATTGTCACTCCACTTAGTTTTTCTTCTATCGTGCGAAGTAGCGGTTCAAGTGATAACACATATAGTAACATGGAAAGAGGACTTCCTTGGGGAACACCTCTCCGTATAGTTATTGCTTTTGACAGCTGGCCATTTATGGATACGGATGCCTTAATATCAGTTATCATGTTGCGTACCACCCCAAGAGCTCTTTCTTCTATTCCTATTTGCTGTAGTATACACTCGATGTATCGATGACTAACTCGATCAAAGGCTTTACTAAAATCTAAAAACAGTAACGCGCACTTAGTGTTGGTAACGGCGTCTATCGAAACCAGATCTCTGTACTCGGAAGTTGCTGTCATAATAGGTCGCCCTGGGAAACAGGTTTGATGTGTGGTGACTGTTTTGCGTATTAATGGTGTCATCCTCTCATTGATCGCTCTAGCAATGGTTTTATAATCGAAGTTCATCAGTGTTATCGGCCGAAACCCGCTGATTTTCTTCCGACCTTTACTTTTCGACACCAAAACAATTTTTCCTTCTTTCAGCTCCGGGGGTATGATTCCTCCTTTCATTATTTCATTTAAAACTGCTGTAAAAGTTGGCCCAATTATATCCCAGTAACTCAAATAAAATTCTTTTGGAAGTCCATCCGGGCCTGGTGATTTATTTGAAGGTGATTTGGACACGAGTTCGAAAACTTCTTCCACTGTAAAATCAGTTAAAAATTCAGTGTTATCCTCTGGTGTTATAATTTTATTCAAGGAATTCACTACTAGAGATAATGGAGCGTCATCAATAACGTTTGATGTTTACAGTTTTTCGTAATACTGGAAAATTTCTTGTACAATTTCTGGGTGGGTGGTGAGTAGGTGCCCGTTTTCTGTGACGAGTTCATCAATAAACGTGCGTTTACGGAGAGATTGATGTTTTATCAAATGGTATAATGACATAGTTTCTTCCTCTGCAAGACATTTAGATTTAATTTTCAGACCTTCTAACTGCTTTCTTTTTATACTTAACATTTTAGCTTTTATTTCTTTAATTTGTTGTAATTCTGTGTTTGTTAGTTGCTGCTTCTCGTAGAGATCTCGTAACACACTGTAGTAAAATTCGAAGGTTCGCTTGTTGTCTCTGACTTTTTCACGACTATAGATAATTAAGCTTTGCCTCAACTTCTTTTTGCCTACTTTTATCCACCACTCGGATTTGGACGGGTACCTACACATTGACCGCAAGCAATAATTCCATGATGACGTAATCTCGTCACGCAATTTTACATCATTTAATATCGATGTATTGAGGTGCCACTGAGTTCGATACATTTTTGTGGGCTGTCGTGGTAAATTTATTGTTACTGACAGCGCGGAATGATCTGAAAAACAGGCCGGGATGACGTCCGCTACTATAACTTTTTCAGTGAGTCGATCAGAGATGTAAATTCTGTCGAGTCTGCTACTCGAAGATGAAGTAAAGTGCGTAAATTTTACTAAAGATGGATACTTAATTTTCCAGGCATCTTTAAAGTGCATTTTTTGTACTAAGTCATGAAGCTCTTTATAATAATTAAAATTAGGAGTCTGGTCCTTTCGGTTAAGGACACAATTAAAATCGCCTCCAATAATTACATTCTGCGGATTCTTTCGTAGCAGGTAAATAAGTTCATCTCTAAAAAAATTTGCTCTCTGGAGTTTATTACTGTTTCCGGAAGGGTCATACAGGTTAACAAAGGTGACGTCATAAATTTTACATCCTATACCTCGTCCTGATTCTAATTGTTCTAAGTCTTTGATGGGAATACCATCCCTAATCAGGAGCGCTACTCCCGTGCTATATTCAAAAGCTACATTTAAGATAGTCTGAAAACCAGGAATATGTAGGTTTGTTGTCATAACCTCTTGTAGAAACACTATGTCAGCATCAGAGTCATATATGAATTGTTGCAAGGATGTTAATTTGAGAGCTGACCATATTCTATTGATATTAAGTGTGACTATTTTATAAGCTTGCTGCATTTAGTATTATAAAAAGAGGATGAAACTTTGATGGCATCACCGTAAAGCATTCGTACATGATTGGAAAGTGACTACAATTGTAATCCAATTTTTTAAAACACATTTTGCCCCTCGCTTTTGGACTCCTATGGTATGGTACTGTGCAGTTTTTGCTAACACCATAATCATGCACTCATACTGTCATACAGGATGAAATTGCAAATACACCTTTAAGAAGCCTAGGTATAAGTGGTTGAATTATACGCTTCGTACTTCATCCGTGTAAAATTAGTAAAAATCCATGTCGCTGGTGTCTTCCCTTTCCGGATCTTGATCTTCTACTTCGTCAGCCCACTCCTTTCGTCCCTCTTGATTGTCATCTCTTAACCGAGATCTTTCTTCTTGTTCTGTAGTTGGTGGGTCAAGGGTCATTTGTTTTTCAACGCTGGAACTCTTGTGTGAGGTTTGGCTTTGTTTCTCCTTCTGTAAGTTCATAGCAGACTCCTTTTTCTGCGTTCTTGGTCCTTCTTTAATATTCCGCAGCTTTTCCCTTATAGCTGGGGCTATACTCTCAGCTGCCTGATGGGCTATTCTTCTTTTATTACTTTTTTTGGCGATTTAGTAAGAGATTTCTCTGAAGAAACGTCTGGAGATTTCTCACTCAACTCCTGAGGTAGTATCGGAGAACGTAAATTTTCTGTCCTGGTTGAGGGTTCCCCCTGAGACTCAATGGCTTGCTTCGGCGACGAATCTTTCCCCTGCACACTTAGACTTCTGGAGCATAGTTCACCATCTACATTCTGTGCCTCCTCGAGGCTGACCCTATTGATATTGTCGGGCCGAATTATTGCAGAAGTAGCACTGTCACGCTGGGGATCGTCTACTACTGCAACGTTTTGTGCAACATCATTGAGGGACAAATTTGTCGTGTCTTCTGCATTTTGCTCAAAAGCCGATGTACTCTGTCTTTGAGATTCATCTCTCAAAGTGTCGGATAGGTGTTCAGAAGGAGTTTCATGTTGACTGCTGATGGTTGCATACGGGACTGCCTTTGTTTCCATCCTTTTGGCTACCGGACTGATTTCGTGTTTTCCTAAGGCTACGATCTGCTGTGTAGACGCCGTGCCTTGGTCCGACAATGCGCGTTCGGGTCGTTTCGGGGAGACTGCGGCGGCAGCGTATGTCAGCTTCATCGCGGTTACCGGCCTATAAGTTACCTCTTCCGCGGAAGGCAACTGAGCCACTCTTTTTTTCTTGCACTCAGCGCGTACATGGCCAGTAGAGCCACATAACGCGCAAGTGCGAGGCTGACCGTCATATATAATCAAAGCTCGATAGCCACAAATATTCATATAGGATGGTAAATGCCGTAACAGTTCGATTTTTACTTGTCGTACACCGTTGAGGACAGGAAACATATGAGCTTCCGCCCATTTTTCGGCTACATTTGAAATTAAACGCCCATAAGGTTTAAAAGCGTCATCAATTGCCTCCGCCGGTACCTCAAAAGGCAGTTCAAACACTCACAGTTCGTATTCCTAGTCCTGCATGGCATACTAGTACGTCACTAACATGTCCGTCAGAGTGATTAAATTTGATTTTATCACCAATCCTATCGACAATAATGTTGCACATAGTAGGATCTTTCAATTTAACATACATAGCACATTGAACAAAAGACAAATGTACTCCTTCAATATCGTCTTCAGTAATCCGAACTTTTTCAGATAGCCATATTTTTAACGCTAAAGGCTTGGGTCTTACATAGCTACGATCAAACGTAAATTTTATCGTATCTTTTCTCAAGTAAGATTGAGGTTCCATCATGTTTTCCGGCATACAATCATTTCAAATGGAAGTTAAGCGTAAGTGCAGCCAAGACCAACCTGTCAACAGGTAAACAGCCTTTGTTTACACTCGGTGCCTCGCGCTGCCGCCGCAAGTCCGTCGTCCGCCACGGCTGCCTCGAGACTGCACTGGTAACACAGTGATCACTGCATCTGCAATGACTACCTAAGCACGCCTTCCGTCAGGTACAAATTCCCAGCTTTACCTGCCCACAGTGCTCAAACTCGTAGTTTTGCAACTAATTCCAGTAAGAGTAAACTTGCCCACCCCTCCCCACTAACGAAAGAATCATTGCCCATCCCAGGCATATTATATATATACATGTGGCATCTGTTCCGAAAGAATAGACGTCAATTCTGATCCTGCAATTGTTATTCTTTCATATTCACAGAATAGAGGACATCAACTGCGAATGGGCAAAGCTGAAAATGTGTACCCAACAGAGATTCGAACCTGGGTCTCTTGCTTTCTAGGCAGTTGAGCTGACCACTACACCACTGGGGACACAGTGATCTCCGCACCTGCAAGAACTACCTAAGCACGCCTCCCATCAGACACAAATACAAATTATGAGAATTAGTTGCAAAACTACGTGTTTGAGTACTGTGGACAGGGTAAAGCTGGGAATTTTTATCTGAAGGGAGGCGTGCTTAGGTAGTCCTTGCAGGTGCGGTGATCACTGTGTCCCCACTGGCAGTGTGGCTCGGGCAGCCGTGAGGCGAGGACGTCCGCTAGCGTCCCGCCTGGCGAGGTACGCGTTCGCGTTTTCCTTGTTTACTTCGCGTCGCGCTATTGTGTATTGAGTCCCCTATACTAGTGAGCCATGGCGCACTCATACCGCCGAACGACTATCAAGATCTCTTTCCTAGCAGAATACGCACGACCACGACCTTTTGAAATTGAGAACTTTATAAGAGACGATCTGCACCTCGATCCACGAGATGTAATCGGCATACACTTTTCCATTACCGGGAATGTTGTCTATGTCAAGATGCGCACCGAAGAACTGTGTACCGACATTGTGAACCGCCACGCGGAACGACACAAGTTCAAACACCCTGACGGCCACATCGGTGCCGTCGTGATCGAGCATGTGGGTTACGGCCTGCGTACAATCAGGGTCTTCGAACTCCCGTTTGAGGTCCCAGAAGATATCGTCAAGACAGCCTTCCGCCCGTACGGAAACGTCATCGGTCACGCGGCCGAAAAATGGAAAACGTTTGAGACTTACCCGGTCCTCAACGGTGTACGGCAAATACAAATAGAACTGAAGAAGCACGTACCGTCATACCTGAATATAGGAGGATGCAGGTCCATCATCATGTACGACGGTCAGCCCCGTACCTGTGCCGGTTGCGGCCAGGAAGGACACGTCCGCCAACAATGTCCCCTACGTCGACCTGTACAAACGCCTGTCAACGACGACGCCCTCTCTGCGCCGTCCACAGTTCTCCCTGTTACTTATACTGCAGCCGCCGCACCACCGGCCGATCATCTACAAGGTCAATCTAACCAACCACCGACAACGACCGCAAACATAGACATGACTCTCACACCTTCGACGCCATGCCAACCAGACGCAGTGCAAGAAGAAATGCAGCAACCCCTTTCCGCTGAGCAAGAAGGTGCAAAGGAACCGACACTCGACGTCGTGCCAACTTCTGCCTTCATTCCAACAAACTAGAACGAGGCAGACACCCACGCTCTTTCCGACTCTGAACAACATAACCGCAAACAAAAGAACCCTCGGAAGCGCCGGAAGAAACATCGTCTGCCCTCTGATGATTGTTTACAACGAATGGGGCTACAAAAAGACGATTCCCTGTCCGATGACGGCAGGTCTTCTGACACGCAGATGTCAGACGTCACTGCGCCGACATCTCACCCCCCCGACCGCCTCCAACAATCGTGATGCGACGACGACGCCCACTTCCAGGAGAGTCCCAGAAGGCGTCCCACCTGCCGTGCCACCTCCACCTGCGGGCACAGCGGACGATACTTGGATGGACACTACATCTGAATTGCCGCGATCGTGGGCGGACGAAACGTTGGACGAAGGTGAAAATGAAGGGGATGTCCCCATGGTATTGTCGGACATAGTTCCGACACAGTAACTGACAACTTGATGGCTGCTGTGTCTGTTCCATCCCGAACGGACACTGCTGGAGCAGCAGACTTCTTCCAGGAGATCCAACAATACAGATTGGCCACTATCAATATCAATACTATTCGCGCGCACCATAAACTAAGGATGTTACAAGAGATGCTGAATGCGGCGGATATAGATATTGCCCTTCTTCAGGAGGTCTATGTTGCTGAGTTCGTCGGCCCTTATGGATATACCACTCATGTCTCTCACGCGTCTGACATAGGAGCGGCGTGGCAATCCTTCTCCGTGACGGCTTAATTGCAGAAGATATCACTTTCACACCTGATGCAAGAGGCATGGCACTCACCCTACATGACGTCAGAATCATTAACATCTACGCACCATCTGGATCTGGTCGTCGCCGTGAACGGACTGCTTTCTTCGCTGAAGCCGTCACGCTCCTATTTTTGGGTCGTCAGGATGCCTTAATCATCGGTGGAGACTTCAATTCCACCCAGGCGCCCAAGGACCAACTACCACACCATGTTCCATGTGCGGCGCTCGCTACCATCATCACCAACCTACGTCTAGTGGACACGTGGGAGTACATACATGGCGATCGGCCGGGTTTTACACACTACACCAGCCACTCATCCAGCCATATAGATCGCATCTATCTCTCGCGACCCTTCGTTCAGGGCACACAGGCCTCCGAAATATGGCCTGTAAGATTCTCCAATCATGCAGCATATATATGCACTCTTACCATGCGCCGACAGAAGACGTGGCATGGGCGGGGCCCCTGGAAGCTGAACATTGCACACTTACATTCGCCAGAATGCCGAGAGACCGTGGAGACCACGTGGACACAATGCACACGCCGGAAAAGAGCTTACCCAACAACAATCTCTTGGTGGGTAAAATGTGCCAAGCCTGCTTTGAGGAAAGCGTTGATTGGACATGCAAGGGACATGCATGGCGACGACACACAATGGACTTTTATTACCGCATCCTACGTGATTGTTCAACAATGATGCACTCGCCTGCCCGCCAGCAAGCAATGAATCACGCGAAAGCGCTGATCACATTACTTACGAAGCGTCACCTTGAGGGAACAATTGTTCGTGCACGCACCACAGACAGAATGGACCACGAAGGGCCGTCAATGTACCATATCCTCGCTGAACGCCGCCGACGGAGGCGGGCCCTGATTCAGAGTATAACTTTAGATAATGGTCGCTGTATCGAAACGCAACGTGCAATAGGTCTTGCTCTCCACGCTCACTATCGTCAACTATATGCAGCTCAGTATCATTCAACAGAAGTGATAGAGGAAATCTCTTGCCTAACATACGGAGTACTACCCCAGGATGAACAATTGGGTCTACTTGAGGATGTCACTGCAGCAATATTGGCTGGCGCACCACACAAGTCACCAGGACCTGACGGCCTCCCGTTAGAGTTTTACAAGACCTATCGCCAGCTGCTAACACCGGCCTGGATAGACATATGTCGCGAATTAATGACGCCGACAGTCCAAATTCCTGATGAATACCTTGAAGGACTGCTTGTTCCCGTCCACAAACCGAACGGTGGAACACGCCTCACAGACTACCGTCCACTATCACTCCTGAATTGCGACATGAAGATATTTACGCGGCTCTTGGCAGCACGTCTCCGGAAGGTCACCTGCTACGTGATATCCCACGATCAAGTGTCCTTAGGAGGCGATCACAACATACGGACTGCGTTAAATCGATACCGAGACATGATCGCACTAGCGCGGACACGGCACATGGAAGGGGTCTTAGCCTTCCTCGATTTCAGTCAGGCCTTCGACAGGGTCGATCACACCTTTCTGGCGACGGTGATGCGGAAAATGAGATTCCCAGACAACATCGTGGAGATAACGATGCGCCTGCTTCGAGGTGCGACATCGCGGATTCTGTACAACGGCCGACTAACACCACCGATCACGGTACAACGGTCAGTACGACAGGGATGCCCTCTGTCAACAATCCTCTACGCTATTGCCATGGAACCGCTCCTATGTGGCCTCCGCCAACGCCTCATGGGGATAACCTTTGAAGGCCACACCTTCTGTTGCACGGCCTATGCGGACGATCTGGTCCTCTTCTTGAGAAACCACAACGACGTCCAAGACGCGCTGGCGTGGGTGGAGTCCTACGGCGCTGCGTCAGGCAGCATCCTTAACATTCGCAAATCACGCGCACTGCCAATAGGACGCGGACAGCCTGACGTCGCTCCCCTGCCGGTCCACGACGCAATAAAATGTTTGGGCATTGATTTCACAGCCGACTTGCGGCGATCTGTGACTCTCAACAGTAGGCGTCTTCTACGACGGATCCGGGTGGAACTTGTAGATCACCGCCTTCGAGCCCTGAACATGCTGCAACGCACCCAGTACGCTAATGTTTATGTAGCATCCCGTATCCCACACGTGGCACAGACGTTCCCCATACCTTCGACGATGGCCAAGCGCATGTTGGCGGCATTGGGCTCGTTTGTGAGCCACGGTATGTTATTCAAGGTCAGCTATGAATCCCTAACCCTCCCAAGGAGCAAAGGAGGCCTTAAACTCTGTCATGTACCGCATCGAGCGACGGCCCTCTTTGTAAGCACGCATATCAAGATGTGGCGACGTACTCCGACTTGCCTTTCCAGCCTACTAATGAGGGCCCTTGCCTCAAACTCGCTAATCGCACCAGTGCAGGTGATCGCCGTCCCAGCGCCCTTTTTCTACTTGAGATACCTCTTCCTCGAATACAGTTATCTTCGAACCACACTTACACGTCCACGTATGTCGACGGCTCGGCTGGTGTACTCAGCGATGCAATCGAGACTTCCGCCGAATGCGATTGAACTCAAACATCCGCATGTTCGCTGGACAGCAGTGTGGCGAGCAGTGCATGATCCTACGCTTACATCAGATGTCCAGTCCAGCTGGTATCTCACCGTCAATGGGAAGCAGATCTGCCAGACGCGCCTCCACAGGATCCACCTAGCAGCATCGCCATTATGTGCCACGTGTGGCGTGCAAGACGACGACGGCCATCGACTTGTCTGCGGCGAGGCAGGCAATGTTTGGCTTTTGGTCCGCCAGATGTTGGCCTTCTTTACACGAACAACCCCTGACAATATCACTGCCGAAATGCTTCTCTTCCCCGATAAGGACTATTTCCCACGAGCGAAGACCCACACAGTGACATGGATTAGCGGTCTCGCTGTCCACTACCTATTTGGAAATGGTGATAAATCAGTTCTCGATTTCTGGCAATACATCAATGAACGACACTGCGCAGTTGTCAAGAACCCGAAGTACCAGCAACACTTTTCGAACTTCCTCCAGAGTGCATTCCGCGACCCCCCTCGCAGCTGGATCATCCATGCAGGGAGAAGCTGACTTACGTTCCCTATTACCAGTTTATGATTGATCATTACACCGGTAATCCTCAAATAATTTCGAGAAGACGTGTATGGATGATATAATGATGTATCGCAGCCGTGCGGTTTTTATTCTCGTGCGGCTAATCACAGCGATCGCCAGTCTTGAGAGGATGTGCTGGTCCAACGGAGTCATTAATTTCATTACAAAGAAGTCACAGATAATCTTTTGTTTATGCTTGAAGGGCTCCTTCGTTTTGATTATATTGTATTCTTTCTCCTTTTTCCTTTTCCCCTAATTTGTTTCAATAAAGATAAATTTGAAAAAGGGTCGAGGCGACCGATGAAGACAACCATCTATATATAAATAATTAAAAAAAAGAGAAGATAATAAAAAAAAAGAAAAAAAAGGAAAAAAAAAAAAAAACACTGGTGTAGTGGTTAGCGCAACTGCCTAGAAAGCAAGAGACCCCGGTTCGAATCCTGGCTGGGCACACATTTTCAGCTTTGCCCATTCGCAGTTGATGTCATATATTCTGTGAGTACTTTAGATTTATAGTGCGTACCCAAGGCACACTGCTGCATTATGTTTTTACTTTTTACTTCTTTTTGAGTGCAACTTGTTACTTTTCACATCAACTACATAACAATAGGTGAAAACGCTGCAAACTGAGAGATAAAAAAAATTGGCAGTATGTGGGGATCGAACCCGGGTACCTTTCGAAAAAAAAAAATGTTCAAATGTTTGTTAAGCTTATGGGACTTAACTACGGGGTCATCAGTCCCTAAACTTACAAACTACTTATGAACTACTTACAACTAAAGACGGCACAAATATCCATGCCCGAGGGGGGATTCGAACCCCCGACCGTAGTGGCCGTGCGGACCGTGACTGGAGCGCCTCAATCCCCTCGGCCACCGCGGCCGGCGTACCTTTCGAATTATAGTGTTCAACCAAGGCATACTACTGCCTTTAATATTTACTTTTTCCTTCTCTCTGTGTGCAGCTCGTGATTATTTACATCAGTGACATTGCTAGAGGTGAAAACGGTGCAGTTTGAGAGATGAGAGTGTTTGCAGTCAGCGGCGATTGAACCCAGGACCTATAATAGTGCTTACCGAGTCCTACTGCTGCACTTTGTTTTACTTTTTCTTTCACGTGTGTGGAGCTTGTTAGTTTTCACATTAATGCGTTTGCTAGAAGTGAAATCGCTGCAAATTCAGGGCTAAACACATTTGCAGTCAGCGGGAATCGATCCCAAGACCTTTAGATTTACTCTAGGCGCATTACTGCATTTTGTCTTTACTTTTTGCTTCTCTTGTGTGCAGTTCACCATTTTTCACATCAACGACGATCCTAGAAGTGAAAACGGTGCAGTTTGAGAGAGAAAGATATTTACGGTGGGCGGGGATCGAACCTTTCAAAATGTAGTGTTTACACAAGGTGCACTGCTGCGTTTTGTTTCTACGTTTTTCTTCTTTTTGTGGGCAGTTTTTTTATTTATCATGTCCCCCTCTGTAGTCAAATGGACAGCATGATGGGTTGCCACAGAGGGGACCCAACTTCGATTTTCAGTCATGTCACGGTTTTCCCCACTTGTGGACTGGGTTTTATGTTGACCTCATCGTCATCTCATCATCACTGACATGCAAGTCACCCTGGTGGCGACACCTATAGACTTGTATCAGGCTGGCTTAACATGATCCCAACTGGGGAATAACGTCCAGAAGTGCCACATGGAATCATCACACCAACAATGTTGCTAGAGGTGAAAATGGTGCAAATTGAAAGATAAAAATGATACAGTCATTGGCGATCGAACACGGGTGCATAAGATTTATGTGTTTACTTTAGGCACAGTGCTGCTTTGTGTTCCTACTTTTTCTTTCTTATTGTTTGCAGCTCAGTATTATTCACAACGACGTTGCTAGTGGCGAAATCACTGCATACTGAAAGATAGAAATATTTGCAGTCAGCAGGAATCGACCCTGGGATGTTTCGATTTAATGTACTCACCCAAGACGTCTGCTGCATTTTGTTTTTACTTTTTCCTTCTTTTTCTTGCGCTCGTTACTTTTCACATCAATGACAATATGTTTAGTCAGCAGGGATCGAACCCGAGTCCATAAAGTTTATAGTACTTACCCGAGACATATTGCTGATTTGTGTTCATACTTTTTCGTTCTTATTGTGTGCAGCTCTTTATTATTCACATCAACAACGTTGCTAGAGGTGAGATTGGTGCAATTTGAGAAATAAAAATATATGCAGTCAGTGGGGATCGAACCTGGATCCTTTCGAATTGTAGTGCTTACCGTGGTGCGCTGCAGCACTTTGTTTTTACTTTTTCAATCCTTTTGTGTGCAACTGGCTATCTCTCACATTAATGCATTTGCTAGAAATGAAATCTGTGCAAACTGAGAAACATAAATATATGTTGTCAGGGGAAATCGAAGTCGCGAATTTATAATTCATAAAATTTACGCGAGTCGCACTGCTGCATTTTGTTTTTTCTTTTTCCTTGTTTAGTGTGCAGGCAGTTATTTATCAAATGTTCAAACCCTTTCAATCTATAGTGTTTAACCTAGGTGCAATTCTGTATTTGTTTTAACTTTTTCTTCTTTTTTGTGCAGTTCGTTATTTTTCACATCAAAGACGTTGCTAGAGGTGAAATCGGTGCAAATTGCGAAATAAAAATATATGCAGTTCACGGGTATAGAACCTGAGACCATTCCATTTATGATGTTTAACTAACGTGAAATGTTGACTTCCCTTTTTACTTCTTTTTGTGTGCAGCATGCTATTTTTTACAACGACGTTGTTACAGGTTAAGATGGTGCAATGTTAGAAATACAAATAATTGCAATCAGCGGGGCTTAATGCTAGGACCTTTTGATTTGTAGTGTTTACCTGTGGCACACTGCTGACTTGAAGTCAGTGGGGATCGAATCCTGGACCTTCAGATTTACAGTGTTTACCGAGGCTTACTGCTGCACTTTGTTCTGTTTCGTTTTTTTTTTTTTAAATTTTTTTTATTTAATTTTTTTCACAGAAATGCCTTGCTAGAACTGAAATAGGTGCAAATAGATAAAAATATTAGCAGTCAGGGGGAATCTAACTCCCGACTTTATGATTTACAGGCGCACTGCTGCTTTTCGTTTTCTAATTTTTCCTTCTTTCTGTGTGCAGTCAGTTAGTTATCACTACAACGACTTTGCTAGAGGTGAAATTGGTGCAAATTGAGAAATAAAAACATTTGCGGTTAGTGGGGATTGAAGCCGGATATATTTCATTTATAGTGTTTACCCTAGGCGCCGTGAAAAATTTGTGCAGCTCATTATTATTCACATCAACGAAGTTGCTAGAGGGGAAATCGGTGCATATTGAGAGATAAAAATATTTGCAGTCAGTGGTAATCACAGCTATTACATTTTGATTTATAGCTACAGCTACATCTATATACCTATTCTGCATTCCACTCAAAGGTTCGTAGCGGAGGGTACTCAGTACCTCTACTAGTTACTTGCTTTCCTGTTCCACTAATGCATGTAAGCATGTACGAGCCCTAATCTCTCTGATCTTATCTTTGTGGTCTTTCAGAAAGAACGGACACCATATCAATAATTGTAAAATATACCACCAACAGGCAACTGACAATTGTAATACGGACACATTCAAGCGCTCAATCCCTTGCGGGAATCTAGTATAGGCTGCAGACAAGAGGAATCAATGGCCAGGGGCTAGAAGTTGAGAATTTGGTTTGTAAGGAAAGTGTGCGTGGATAGTTTAATTGGTTAAAGCGACCACTGGCCTGAAGCCGGAAATCCGGGTTCGAAACACGGTACAGCACAAATTTTCTACTTCGTCATTGAATTTATTTCAACAGCCCGAAACGGTCGACATGTTTCAATATTTCGAATTCGTAAAATTACGGCCTTTAATGTCAACAAATGGTGTCTGTTATTTCGGACATGTCTCTGAGGACAGACAACATATCAATAATTGATTTAATTTGCTTGACCTTTCTTGAACCGAGAGTGCAGGTTACGCTGCTTTCTCAACATTTTTCGAATGTTATTGTTGTACCCTGTGAGTCTTTCTCTTCCTTGTTCAAATGTTGGTAACTCTATGGGACCAAACTACTTTGGTCATAAGTCCCTAAACTTACAAACTACTTAAACTAAGTTAAATTGACCTAAGGACAACACACATGCATGCCCGAGGGAGGATTCGAACCTCCGACGCGGGAGGCCTCGCGATCGGTAATGTAATTGCTCGGCTACTCCCGCGCGGCTCTCTTGATTAATCAACTTTGTCGGCACATATTTCTCCAGTGCTTGATTTACAATGCATTTCAATTTGGCCCATAATTCCTCTACGTCCTCTGTACCAGAACTAAACGTTGTCCATTCATTCCTTAAGTGGGACACTGACAATTACTTATCTGATCTTTCTAGCACAAACACTCTTGTAGGCTTATTGACTTTGGTGGCCATTGTCGCTATGACGACATCATGATCACTAATCCCTTCTCTATAGTGACATCATTGACAATCTGTCTGTAGCTATAATGTCCACAATATTTCGATTGCAATTAGGCTGTTCAAAGCACTTGTCAACAATAGTTCACAAGATTGCTTATCTGTACCCCTTGTAGTGAAAGCATAGGCGCCCCAGTCTGTACTCAGCAGGTTGAAGTCGCTCCCAAGTAGTAATAGATTGAGAGTCCATGTTCAAAATTCAAGACGACGGCCGGGAACCCCCCCCCCCCCCCCCCAGTCGCCTCCACCGCCTCCGCCGCTCAGGGAAAACCCCCTCGCCGCCTCCGGTGCCGCTGCCAGGGGCCCTATTCTGTATCTTTTTGGTGCGCCAAATGTCGGTTCGGTCTGTGTCAGGGTTTTCCCTGAAGTTGTGGAGGCGGCTGGGGGCGGGTTTTCCCAGCCGACATCTTGAATTTTGGACCTGTACTCTCAATCTATTACTACTCCCCCAACTAATAATGCATGATCCGGGACCTTTGCACTACTGATCGTAACCTTTTTTTGAATGACAATGTAGTGGGGTGGCTAGTAAACACAACCAAGTATTAGCTTGATTTCCCCTATACCTGTTACATGTGTCCAGATAGCCTCACAGTTACTCTCGACTTTGGCCTCAGTAAAAGGAATATTTTTGTGGACTGCAATGAACACCCACCCTCCAGTTTCACCTGATCTATCTTTGCGATACACATACCATTCTTCCCTAAATATTTCGGAAATTCCAACATCGGGATTCAGCCAACTCTCAGTCCCAAGGATTGTTCAAGTGTGGCAACTTTCCTGCAACTCAGCTAATTTGAGAACTTTGCTTCTAATACTTTGAAAATTTACTGCTAATATTTTGACAGTTGACAAGTCCTTTTGAATGCAGCCTGATGTCACTGTCTGTATAGTGATAGACGAGTGTCCATCAGAACTATCGCCTAGCCTAAAAAAATAGAGAAAAACGTGCACTCCATAAATACTCTGCTATCCAAATAGCTGCTTCCTTTTAGTAGTGCACCCCTGATCTATCAAGGGGATCCTTACAATTCCTCACACAATAACGTGGGTCCAGAAATCTGCAGCCATGACTGTCAGAGAGACGACAAAGCCTTTGGTTGAGACCCTCCACTAGGATCCAAACCAAAGGGCCCCGATCCACTCTGGGAACAATGCTGCAAATTGAAAGCTCTTCTTGCATCCCATGCGCGAGGCCAGCAGTCTTCACTATTTCAGCCAGCAGCCCGTACGATCTTAGGATGTCCTTGGAACCCAAGTGACAGGAGTCATTAGTGCTGACATGAGCAACAACTTGCAGACGACTGCACCCCATATTCTCAATAGCCGCCAGCAGGGCTGCCTCTGCATCTCAGGTGAGACTCCCTGGCAGACATACCGAGTGCACTTCGGAATTCTTTTCGTATCTTGACGCTATCTGTCTAAGGGGCTCCATAGCTCACATAACATTGGAGCACCCAATCAGTAACACACTTCTCTGCCCGTGTTCCTTCTCGGTTCCTGCTGAAGGACCGGCCACCTGATCATCTGCAGGCTCATCGGACGATGCCACACCGCCACCCTTCACTTTGGCCCTCTGCCTAGAGCAATGTGAACGTGTTATCCACCACTCATCTAGCGGCGAGGGCGTCCAGTACACGTGAACGTGCCGTGGCATCAAAGACACGTGGCACCTTAGGTGCCCCATGCTGCACTCCAGACTCTCTAAGGGTGAAAACATAGTGGAGTGGCGAGTCAAGAGTCGAGTGGCGAGTCAAGCTGCGCTGCTTCTAAAAATGAACGCAATCCAGAAGGCGGCAAGCAGCGCTACTTGCAGTGGCTAGACGCTTGCTCTCTCTCGGGAATTCAGCCCCAATTTCTTTGCAGCGCTGCTCCAGTCGAGACGCGTTGCTCGGTACGTTTTTAGACGGTACCCTTCCCTCCCACGTTACATTTATTTAAAAAAGGGTGTTGTTACTTAAAAGTAAATGCGTAATTATGCACTCTTATCTGTTAATATGAACCATTTCATCAAATTTATCATATTTGAAGATGAAATGTACATATAAAGAAATTTATAATGAATAAAATGAAGTTGTAGTCATAATTATAACTCCTTCGACCGTTTGTTTATTCCCTTTATAACTACAACTAATATTACATAAAAGTTCTTTTGTAATTGCATCGGTCTGCCTTGAGCAAAAAACTGTATTTATTAATTTTATTACCGATACATGTTTCATTGCAACTGCAGCATCCTCATGAGCTATTGCTTATTTCTTGTTATTACATGTTCAGGTATTCCAGTTTTTCTACTTCTTTTGCCTTGGAGTGGGTCCCAAAGAAAACTCAGAAAAACAGAAATTCCAATGTTTGTAAACCTATTGGATCAAACGGCTATGATAATCAGTCCCTAGACTCACAAACAACTTAAACTAACTCACACTAAGGACAACACACACACACACACACACACACACACACACACACACACACACACACCCATACATGAGGGAGGCCTCTAACCTCCGGCAGAAACGGCCGCCCAGTCCGTAGTGTAGCGATACACGCACATTTTTCGAAGATTAAAGTGGTGCTTTCCGCTTTCGACTCGGTTCTCTTTTCAAAATAAACCTCTGCCCACTTTTCATTTTCGCTTCTCAACTTTCATCTACTACTTGGAAGGAGAACGCGAGCAGCTTTTGATGAGCTAGGACGCTCCTGTTTCTACGAGACCTACATTAAAACCTGTAACTGTGTGTTGAAACTGCCTATGCGCTTTTTCTTTCCATCAACCCCCCCACTCATTAATCTTCTAGGTGTACAGAATTTCATTCATGGTTCCATCTCTTATCCCAATTAATAGCTGTTTTCAGTATTGGAATTCTTATCACAGTAAAAGGCTTGGGCGCCATTACGCTTCATTATGCACTTCACGTAATGAGTAATCCCCATCATCCCTTTATTCATTTCCATTGCCGTTTCAGACTCTTTATCAAAGTTGACTAATTGTTATTTGTCTCAATTTTGTCCCACTTTACGTTACGGTAGTAACACTAAAAGTGGGCCTTTGCGATCGTCTTTTGACAGCTCGAAATTTAAATGAAAATAACGGTTTAACCATTCATCTGACACGAAAATTGAATAACCGAATTTGTAGAGGAGAATATTTTCTGTAACTTTGCTATGTTATGTTTTTTCATATCTCGTAGCGTTTCAGAGATATTTGCAAAAATAACGGCGATTTTGGAATGTCTGTCTGTCTGTCGGTCCGTAAGGTGTTCCCTGTTGTTAAGACGAATCGTGGAACCGATCAGCACCAAATTTTACAGACATAATTGTAGGCCGACAGAGACCAGAACATCCCTTTTTCAAATTTTTCGTACAAAAATACGGTAGTAATACAAAAAAGAAAAGAAAAAAAAAGCCGTTTGTAAATATAATTGTAATTGCAAACTAACCGTTCATCTGACACGAAAATTGAATAACCTTATTGGTAGAGGGGAAAATTCTCTACAACTTCGCTGTATTATGTTTTTTCATACCTTGCATCGTTGCAGAGATATTTGCAAAAATAACGGCGATTTGACGATGTCTGTTTGTCTGTAACGTGTTCACACTTTTTACGTCGAACCGTTCAACCGATCGGCACCAAATTTTACAGACATAATTGTTGGCTACGAGAGACCAGAACCTCGCTTTTTCAAACATTTCGGACAAGAATCACGTTAGTAATACAAAAAAAAAACCTTTTTAATGTAATTTTATTTACAAATAAAACGTTCATCTGACGCGAAAATTGAATAACCGAATTTGTAGAGGAGAAAATTCTGTACAACTTTGTTTCCTTGTGTTTTTTTCATATATCGATTCGTTTGAGAGATATTTTCAAAAATAACAGAGATTTGACACCCTCTCCATTGAATTAACGAAAACCAGCCGTTCGGAGATGTCACGTGACATTCCTCGACCACAACTCTCTCTGGCGTACGCCATCTTGCGTTGCGTATTTAATGATTTTCTTATTGTAACTTACACATTGTCATTTCAAAGCAATGGCGCACTGAAGAATTAACAAAAACACATAGTTCTTCGGACGATAAATGATAATCTACAAATGCCATATTAAATATTAGCATCAGTTAACAACGGCCATCAATAGTATAATATTAAAAATCACAACTTCTGATTGTTAGCTGTAGTGTAGTGGGCAATGCGTTGGACTGTGATGTTGAAAGTCAGTGGTTCGGAATCCGCCACTACCTAATTTTTTTCCCTAAAAGGATTCCAGACACTCTTATAATTAATTTTTTATTATTTAGATTGTTATTTTCGTCCAATATGTTTGCAAAACCTTATAAAACTGCAAATATAAAGTGGGCCGTAAAACACGCCAGTGCGGTTTTTTTCACTCGTAATTATTCCATGTTTAGTGTACGTAATATCACGAATTTTTTCAAATTAAGCTATACAGACAACATAGTTGGTGTTTCGTTATATTAGCATGACGCCTTAGACCACGCGGCCATTACGCACGGCACAGTAATTCAAAAAGATGTAATAAGAAGAAATAAACAAAATCCCACTTGAGATGCCGCAATAGCAATGAAACACGTATGGGTGATAAAAAGGAGTTTGTGACAGTTGCCCGAAGTGACAGTTGACCGGAGAGGGAATTTGTTGACACTTGCCCAGAGCCCCGGACACTGCAGGTAGTGGACAGTCTGTTCCACAAGTAGGGTACACCGGCCTGTTCACCGCAGGTAGCTTTGGGCTCGCTCGCCGTCTGTGCTGTGAGAGCTCACGGTAAAATGGAACGGTCCGACGTCGTTACGTAGCACAGCACGGCCGAGTGTAAGCGCAGGAGAAGTTCAAACAATGTGCCGTCTTCAGGCGATTGCTCATAATTAGGTTCGTCGTAGACTTATATTCAGTATATACAGCGAAGAGTTTAAAGGGAGACTCCACCCAATAGCAACGAACTTTTGAAATGGTGTCTGTGATGTAAATATGGAGCAATAACCACGGTTTTAAGAACATAACTTCACTGTTTTTCGAGCTATGAATTTTTAATACGCTCTTAATGGTATTCCAGTTAACTAACTTTTGGTTCTCACGCCACAGTTAACACACTGAAGATTTTGTAGGTATATTCCCGAGACAGTTCAACCGTTCTGTGCTTTCATCTTATGGGAAATATTATCACTTGCTTTTTATGTTTATTTCAAATTTCAACCTTAAATTTTCTTTAATTATTGGTACTTAAATGTGACGATAAAATAAACAAATTACATGTTCGATAGTTTTAATGCATAGAGGTATGCACACATATCAAAATTTTCATTCAGATTGATTAATACTGACGATAAAAAGTTGGCACTGCATATTGCAAATACATACACACATTAAAATTTATCTACACAATAGTTTTCCTTACTTGCTTGTATGAGGCTTCTTGTAGTTTCAACACCAGGGTAGCCTTTTCTGAATAAAATTCCAATCACACACTTCTGAGGTGGAGCAGTGGTATAGATATCTGAGTGAGAGCCGCTGCTTACTTCTTTGGAGTTGTTCCATTGTACTGAACAAGTGTTCAGTGTATTCCGTAATATACAGGGTGTTTCACTAAGTGTGTTTGCCTCTGTAACTTATAAAATAATAGGCGATGGGAAATTTTAATGTGGTAGGTCAACACAAGAAATGTTACACTTTCTGCGGAACTATGAACATAGTTTATTGTATCATTTTCCAAAGAGTTACAGCACAAAGATATAATTTTTTAAATGGAACAATAGTTTTTTCTATCGTGCATTGGAATCATTGAAACCAGCTGCGTCCAAATCAATTTGAACTACATTCCTATCACTGTTATGTTGATGTACCGCATTAAAATTTCCCGTCACCTATTATTTTATAAGTTACAGAGGCAAACACACTTAGTGAAACACCCTGTATATTTACACAGTAAACAGACAAATTAATTGTTATCCAACGATTGGCTGCCAATTGTTTCGTCAGTATTGCTGGAAATCATGCTACCTGTTTCTCCCTGTATGGGTTTATTCCAAGTTCGAAGTAAAAACTGTTCTGATGGTGACAGAAGTCAGCAAATATCTTTGGCGTCTTTCGGTGTGCCACAGCACCTTAGACAGTCAGTATTTAAAATATTTCTTAGACAGATTTGTAGCCAGCTGAAAACCAGGAGTTACCCGGATTTTTATTTATTTATTAAAGCCTTAAGTTAGTCTGATTGATTGATTTCTTAAAAATCAAATGTTTGTAAAGCTATGTGACAAAACTACAGTAGTAATCAGTTCTTAGACTGACAAACTACTAAAACTAACTTATGCTAAGGGCAATACGCAGTCGCGGCGGAGTGGCCGAGCGCATTGAGGCGCTATGCACCGATGCGCGCGGCCGTTCCCCGTCGGATGTTCGAATCCTCCGTTGGGCATTGATGTTTGTGTTGTCTTTAGTATAAATTAGTTTATAAGTAGTTTGTAAGTTTAGGGACTAATGACCCCGCAGTTAAGTCACATCAGCTTTGGATGTACAATATTTCATACTCTTCCTTTCCTTGTAGCTCTATAGAAGTCCATTGCTTTCGCCTGTAGCCACGTGCGCTTGTCAACAGCACAGTCAGCTTTCAGACATTTTATTAGTTTGGCAGGAATACATGAGTTTCTTAGTGCTAAATAAGAAATGGATTTAAACGTGATGCATGATGAGACAGTGTAGATTTATTGTAGAAATAATAAAATGTAACGTCATACCGAATGCTGTAGTTTTACTCCATGAATAGCGGAAAAGTTGTAAGCGAGAAAAAGTTTAATAAACATTTGAAATTATGTTTGAAGTTTGTTGCAAGTTCCTAATACTCTCATTCTGATATAGTGTATTTTGAAAGTCTCGTCGCATAATGTCACAGATTCTTGGAACTTCTATTGTTTATGACGTTATATCTCATCAATCATGTGTGGGATTTAGTTCTTACCCAAACAGCACTTGTTACCTCACGGTAAGGAATATGTGTGCCAAATTTGGTTGACATCGGTCCAGTGGTTTAGTAGGAAATGTGCAACATTGTCGCGTGATGCAGCAGTTTTTCACGGATGTTATTGTTTATGACGTCATACCTGCTGAACTATGTATTGTACGTGATTCTTACACTTACGGCGACCGTCCTCTGGGTCTGAAGGTCATGTGTGAAAAATTTCATTAAGACTGGAACAAAACTGTAGTTTGTATGCTGTACGTACACACAAACAAACAAATATAAGGACACACTGTTTTATATATAAAGAAGAAGATTCGAATGCAGAAAAATCGTTTTGGGATCTAAGATTAAACACTCAAAATATGTGAAAAAGTCTATTTATTTTAAAATTGAAGCTTTAGGGTGGGGTCTCCCATTAAAATGAAAAGCAACAGTTTTAAAGAGTTGAAAGTAGCATGATGGTTGTGTAACTACAAATTAGTCACACACGTTAACATTTTTGTTTCGTGTGTCTAATATATTTATTCTGTGCAAAGGAGTCTTGATATGCTTACTATTATAAATAAAATGCTTTTGAGAGGTATGACGGTAGAAAGTCATCATTATGTGATTGCAGAGAAATAAACGTCTCAATAATTTTCCAAACAATTTCACTGTGAAAATACATTTTTGTTTTCAGGAGGAACGTTCATCGAACTATTCTGTAGTAAGATCAATTTACTATATTTCTCTTCAGCTTGTATAAGGTTGTGCCTTTTCGCTGATTTTTGCCTTGTGGTCACAGTATGGAAACATGTCTACAACTAGAAGTTATACACCTACAGCGCGAAGTTGGCGCAATTAGTTTCATTCCAAAAAGAATTTCTTAGACTTATGTTCTCGTATGTAAATTTGCAGCTACGATTATGTCGATGTTTAGATTTGCATGTACAGTCTTAGACAAAAAAATTGATCGCCGGCCGGCCGACGCAGAATGCTAAGTCCGCCGATGTGCACGATCTGGCAACACTGTAGAATGCGGTACTGTCAGGAGGAAGTGTTATGTCCTTCTCGAGACGTTTCTCTGGTATGTGAGCGCGTGGTCTGGCGGTAAGAAGCGCATTTACAAGCGTATGTGTAAGAAGTCGCGAGATCGAATCCACCCACATTCAATTTTTTTTTAAACCGCAAATCGGCTGTCTTCGTTATCAGTGTGGAAGAACCTCAAATATAACAGCGAAAAGTCCCAGAAATATTACACAAAAGAACTCGCTGCTGCATCAAAACTGAACTGTTTACTCTCGGCAGTAATGGGCACCGGCTACGGCGACGCGCCAGCGGCCGCATCGCGGCTGCCGCCTGCGGACTCAGTGACAGCGGCGCGCCGCTATGAGTCTATTTACCGGCTGTTATATCCTTACCTCAATTTCTGGTACTTATATTACAGTCACGTATTGAATTTTTCTGACATATATGAACGTGATCTAAACGTCGTAAAGTAGAATCGGTATATAGGGTCTTAGGGGTGACTATTACATTTTTCTTGAACGACATCAGGCCGCTCAATTAGGATTCCTACTCACGATTGTTACTAGTAACGAGTTATGATGCTCTCATGCTGACATCTTAAGAAGAAATTAATGACTGAGTACTAAAAGATTTTTATACTCAGCAAAATGCAACCACAACGCTAGGGTGCGCCCATTTTTTGCAAACAACTGAGACACCATTTAGTCACACTGTAAGGACAAACGACCTAAAAAATAACATCATGTGTTAGTACTACAACATAATATTTCCCGTTGATTTCACAAAGAATACATCGAATAGTGTGCTTTGGAAGTCACCGATTCCGCACCTACTCTTTCGATCATATGTCCTCAAATGTTTATCTTTCCTGCCCTACTCGAATAACCTTCGACAAAAATTATTTCCAGACGAAAATACACGTCGAACATCGATCGGCGTCAAAATTAGCCTGGAATCAGTTCGATTCTAAAGGGACAGATATGGTAAACTACCAGAAAGTTGTCAGACTTTCGCATAATCTGATAGAACATAGCAAGTAACCACAATAGGTTTCTTGTTGTTTTCGATGTGGATTCGTGCAACTCCTGTCACGGAAACAGCTAAAAAATCCTACTCCAATGAGACCCGAACCAGTGACCAAAGCCACCTCTCCGTGGCAGTCGACGACTTTACCTTTTTTTTTTTTTTTGTTCTTCAGGTAGATCTATGATTTGCGGTCGTTTTCATTGTTCGTTCTTGGTCGTTCGTTGATCATTTGGCTCAGCTTTTTTATTGCAGAGGACATTCAGCCCTCTGACCGGGCGCGCTGAGCCACGGCGCCCGGAATAAAGTCATCCCTGGTACCTCAGACCTAGCGAGGAGCTGTGCATGCCTGTTCTTTCCTACTGCCACATACATCAGTAGAACATATAACTCGCAACGTAAGAGAGGAGATTAGTTGGAATTTCGCCGTGTAAACAATTTTCTGGATCCAAAAGCATGAACAAATAGCTTCTGTTGCCTCTCGACGGAGAAACCTGTCAGTTTATGCAATTGACATTACAGGAAACATCAAGTGAATTTATGAGCATAGTTCTGTGCCAACCAGGAAGTAAGACCTCGGTACCAGCGTTGACAGACTTACATTCCAATGTTGCCAAGCTTCAGTCATACTATCAACAGGAAGAATAAGAGCCGAGGTGATTGCCAAGCGAGCTCGACAGAGACTTAGCTCGCGCGTCGCGCGCCTGCTGGGGGCCGAACACCTACAGTATATGTCAATGAGCCATGCTCGCAAGTCCGTAACTAGCTTTAATGAGTCGATCGTTGTCACTAATAAAAATATTCAGATGCACCGACCTCTAAAATAGTAATAAGTGTCTCAATTATTTGCGTATTCTGTCTTAAGCGCAATGACAACAAAAGTCATTCACCAGTGCTGTTTTACATTTCTTCGAGCATTTCCATTGATTATACTGAAAACATTAGATGTAAGAGTCAGTTTCCTTTACAATTATAGACTCAGAAAGTATCTTTCTTGATATCGCTGTCAGAGGCACAAACGAACGAAGAGAGGCAAACAAATGAAGAGAAATCAATGCAGCATTGTTTTCAAGATGTGAACATTTCTGGGAAGGCTTCGTAACATGGTGTGCAAAATAAGAAGAGCTTCTGTTATTCAAACATATAATTAGGGATAAAAATGTATAGATTAAATTATCTTTAAGCCAAACTCTCATCCAGTCTAAAAATATTGCAAAAATGATACTATCACCTGTAGTATAGAGTCCCATCAAATCCCCTAAAAAAAGTGAGCAGCAGATATACTGAAAACCGTTTGATGACTGTGCAGAACATTCAGGCAGAAAGACCCCTAAATCCAAAATAACTATGGGTTAACGAAGCAGAGTACAGTGCAGATATTGTATGCGGCAGTCGCACCGTGTTTTATTTTTAATTATATTTTACCCCAATCGTTTTCATATGAATACAAGCTCCCACAATATTCATATGAGAACCATTGGGCCGTAATATGATGAAACAGTTTATCAGATTATTATAGAAATTTCAGTGACTTTCTCTATGCTGCCAATGGATAACGCCAGAATGTCACTATTTCGGAATATATCACAGTTCTGTTAAGTTCTGTTGCTCAACAGTTAGTGGACAGTATCGACACGAACCCATCAGATGCCATTTATACGCAGCTAAATGTTATAATTTGATCTTTCTACGAGCGATTTAATTTCTTTCACGACAGTGTTATTGCTTACTGAAAGTGTTCAACAAGCATGAGTCTATCACTACTCGTTCACGTCCACTTCCTGCCCTCACCCCTACACCCACTGCAGAGGCCTAATAAATGACTCAAAGTACAGGTTTATATCTACATTAATGGGGCTATTGATGTCAGTTTTCCCGACAGTATTCTGCTATTGTTCTGAAGATGAATACTCAACGTTAATAGTAATATTCAGTTGTCTTAATATCTGAGGTGTCGATTTCAGTTCCACAGACCAAAAAATGGTGGAATTAAGCGAATAAAAAGCGCCTGTATGCAAATAAATAAAAATGAAATAACAGTTAATGGAAATACTTTTTTGACCTACAGACCACTGCAATACAAATTCTTGGATTTCACAGAAATGAATTACTTAGGCCCTACTTTTGTTTTGATGCATTTCACTTGCACTAGAGAAGGGATAATACATGCGAATATTTCATTAGTATTACAGGTCCTGGAACTCCGTCGATTATTACCGTGTTGACAATCACTTTCAGTATGATATTCGTTGTTTGAGTCTGATTAAAGGGGCTTTACGACGTCATTTTATTAATCGAATTCTTTGAACTTCTCGATAGATGCAGGAAAGTGAATTCAGGTAGACAGCGCTAATATTAAAATTTTTTACCGCAGTGGTAGTGGAACCCTGCTTTCTTTTTCCTAGTAGAGCTATTCTCTGCGGTCGTTGGATAGTTTTCGTTCTATGTTGATTGGTAAGATTGATCTCAGTTTCCCTCGCTTAAAAAAGACAACAACAAAAAATTACAGATGCGGTCACTCCTCAGGACCGAGCGAGCTGCTAGAATCGCCTCGGCTATTAATGCAAATAATATTCAATATGCTTCAAGAGTTTCAAAACATGTTGTCACTGAGTCTCATATAGGTATGACAGCAGTGGAGATAGTTCGAAACGTATGTATGGTGCGATTACTTTTGTGCTAATCACGTCACAAAAGAGATTTCCCGTTTCAAGAAAGATCTTTCCGGTATTCATGATTTTACACATGAAGGAAGACTCAATAACTCACGTAAGTCATGAACTATGATGAATTGAACATCGTGCGACGTTGTCACTGGTCAGGCAGGATTCAAAAGTTGGAAGCAGGAGTATTGCATACACACTTTCAAAGCGACAAAATCCATATTATTGCGTTTGCACATAAACGTCATTAGTTCACTCATTAAGTGTAATGCTGTTATTAGTGACTAATTCTGTAGCCTTTATGTTATCTTCTTAAATGGCTGGTAGCTCTACTAAAATAGGGTTAAAATTCTGATCTACAGAGGGGCTGGTACCATGACCTAAAGCAGCCCTCGCTTAAGACGTAGACACGTCATCTCAGGGCTACTGACGCGCTGCTACGTCTCACTTCCTGCTTGTTCCATTGGTCGTTACAACTAATCGCCAATTTACGCATGGTATGACCTCCTTGCACTTGAAGTAGAAAGTAATGCGCCGACGTCGCACCGTTAAAGAAAGTAACTGAGATTATTCACCAAACAGACAGGTAAATATTAAGTGACTTTATCATGTTTCTGTGTCATACCGGAAGTAACTCGGCGGTCACGCCGGTGCCAAAGAGCTCTCAAACTTGCACTGCGCTCAAAACAGAGACTTACCGAGATTTCAATACGTGCAACTAGCTTAGCGTTGAGCTCATTTTCCATAGAGTGCTTCTGAGTCGGTGCACGGTGTAGTTACGAACGATGTCTCCACCCTGTCACAATATTCAAATGATTATTGTAGGCGTTTAGTACGACGGCACAGACAGGCAGACAGATCTTGTAGAGACTATCCATGCGCTACTAGTTCTTGACACTTAGCTACGTCGGTTTGTAGGACTTATTTTCTGCCCGTGAAAGAGTTTTGCAGTAGCGGGTAAATAAGCATTGACATTCTGGTACCACACACATAACCAGACAAATAATATGCCAGTTAATCGCAGTGAAATGCAATATGACCGTGTCTTTCTGGCAGCGACTATCTTTTCGGTTTTTCTATTTTCTGTATTGCAGCAGTCTGCCACCTCGTTTTGGAATTGAAAAACGATTTTTGCAGTCCACCACACCTTAATTCACACACACTCCATTCCCGGACAGGGACAATTCCATTGTTTTTTTTGTTTTTTTGTTTTTTTTTTGAGAGATTATTGTACTTTCATTCTGAAGACATAAACGCCTCCATTCTCACAGCTCCACCAATCAAAATGCAGTTCAATGACTGACATAAATTCGTATCTAACAGATAAACAATATTATAGTAGTAACTGGCAAGTGTGGCGAATTCTATAAGTCATCTGACGATTACGAACTCTGGTGTTTCGTAGGATTCTTGTAGCTGATGTTGCGGTCGTACCCATTTAAAATACAGGAATAGTAAAAGCTTCCCACTGTAAACATACTTTGTGGTGGGATTTAACTGTATGGTTACAGTTGCAGCAGTACGGAGGTGGTGATATATTGTCGGGTCTGTGAAGATTCTCTCATTTCTTTAGTGCAGGCTAAGTTAGGAAGCTGCTGTTAAAATTATTGAAATGAAGTGATCATACGGTATTATTGTCCGGGACGTCCCAGGCGGGATTGTTCGGCCGCATTACTATTTAATCTATCTCAAATTTAACATTCTACAATAATAATAACAAAATAAAAAAGATAGGAAACCACTCGCCTTAAAGACGAACGCTGAGTCACAGGCAGACACAAATAAGACATTCACATTCAGACAATTTAAATTTTAGGCCGCAGCCTTATTCAGAAAGAGATACATTCAAACACACAGTCACTCAGGCATAACTCATCCCCACACGTCAGCCATCGCTGGCAGCTCAGCACGCCCTGACACACTACAACACATTTCAAGCTCGTTTTGCTCATCGTTAGGCGTTTATGCGTTCTGATCCGTAGTAAAAGAAATTGTCTTAGCATCGGTTTCGTTCACTCTCCCCTCTAGTGAGGCTATTTTAGTCTCAGACGGAAAGCGGTGCTACTGAGTGAACTTTGAGGCGCTATGCTACAAAGCCGAGGCCGTTCCCCGTCGGGGGCTCGAATCCTCCCTCGGGCATGTATGTGTGTGCCGTCTTTAGTATAAGCTAGTTCATAAGTAGTTTGTAAGTTTAGGGACTGATGACCCGCAGGTAACTCTCACAGGCTTTAGAAAAAGAAAAAAATGAGAGAGAACAGAAATCGATGCCCAGTGGTGCCTTCCACTAGCGTAAAGAAATGTCTCGTCATGTGTCCTGACTGAAATCATGGCCTAGATGGGTACGGATAGTGTAAATTTCTTCATTTTCGCGTGACATCGTATAATACACATTTTATAAGCCACTTGATCAATCATGATCACTACATCTCACACTTCATCTTCATCCATGGCACAACAACGAATTACGAAAATAGGTTTTCCATGCTGTAAATTACGAGAGACATTGTAATTTACTCTTCAGATGAGCTCGTTGTAGACGAAGACGCAAATTTCCTATGATTATTGATTATTACGCACGAATGATATTTAACTGTTTGTCAGACAATAAACGTAATGGCACTTCAACAGTATTCATTCGTCAGGCGTTGATTGTGAAGAGGCCAAAACATGTCAAATACTTGTGTCTCGGAGTGGGAAGTGTATTTATTCAAATAACTAATGGGTCATACATTTCCTAACAGTGGAAATAATGCAGCATTCTGATTACTTAATTGTAACTTATAAACTTGTGTAATGGCTATCATTTCAACTGTGTAGCAGACGGTAATTTGCCTAAGCAATTATTTGCAGAATTCATTATTTACCATACGACTTTTTGTCTCTTCTTATGCCTATTCAGACAGGTGTATCCTATATTGGACTGGAGCAGACAAACGATTGTTTTGTTTCAAATGTTAAGGGTTCTTGGTTCCATTCTCTGCATGTTCTTGATGGTCTGATGGTCATAAGAAGAGAAGACACCACCGACACTTACGATGTCAGCGCTAGATTAAGCCCACCAGGACTACCACGTTGTAAAGCCGATAGACAGCATGTCGCCGTGTCGCTCTCTAAGCATCCATACTTTTCTGATATAGAAATTCTACTGTCCAACATAGCGATGGTTACAATATAACTGCTGCGGATGCTTTGCCGCGAAACGTGAGAAGCGCTTTACAGATTAGAATTTTTGTTTCAGCATGCCTCGATTCTTGAGTTTATTCTAAATAAATTCCAGGCAGCTCCACACTAACGAACATTTTCAGCTATCAAATTAAACGTATAGGAATTATCCAAGTGTAACTGCTGGATCTGATTTAAGTAATATTCAATCTTTGGGTGAATATGGCTCGGAAAGCAACGCCAATTTTATTACAGTCCATCTCCTGTCTCTGAATGATTTGAAAATTGCGTTAATTCTGTAAAGCGTTGTGGCAACTGTGAGTCGGTGATCAACGAATACATGCGCAGCGATATTCACCGATGAAAGGAGGGGGCGGGTGTACTTCCCGTCTTAGGTCCCCACGTCTATATATAAAATGTTAGGCGTATAGCTGTTAATCTCCGAAAGTACTTGACCCATTGTTTTGAAATTCTGACGCAACGTTGCATTCTAGCCCAGGTAGGTTTTTAGGTACACATTTCTTGATATATATATATAAACTATAAATGCGTTACTTTTGCGATTTTTGGTATAAGCCTTTTTCCAATTACAAAGTTTATATAAATTCATATATGACACATATTGAAAAATTTGGTATATGAAAACATGCACATATCTTATTAGAACGTTGTGTCATCATTTCAAAGCTTTCGGAAATACACGATTTTTAACATAACACTAAACATGGCTCTAGGTTAGAAAGAGTTCTAAGAGGAAATAGAAGTGAGGAGACGAACAGGGAAAGCCTAATGATGAGATGTAGAGGGAGAGGGAGGAGTTGCAGATGCACAGAAAGAGGAGGGAGGATAGACAAAGAGAGACGGGAGTGGGGAAGGAGGACGTTATGGACAAAGAGGGGGGGGGGGACGAGGATAGGGGCAGAGAGAGAGGCGACAGAGATAAGGGGAGGTGGGAATGTAGAACGTATATCCAATTCTCTTCCACGAGGCAGTAGGAAATTACGTATATAAGAAATGTATGGTTCCTCTTGTCTTTCTTTTCCACTTAATCTGTAACAAGCCACAGCAACGCGTGGACGGGTACAGCTGGTGTCATAGTAAGTAAAGAAACACATCGTTCAGTCACAAGAAAAATCTGATGTCCGCAGTTACATAAATAAAGGGTTGTGATGTGTAGTTATGTAGAAAGGAAAGTCCTGGAGTTTATGATGTTTACGATCCAGACTACTATTACGGATAGGCAACATATCAGACTTCGTAACCCTAGCATATTGATTTTATCACTTCACACTGACACAAGGGCTGTGATACGAGAGAAGGAAATTTATTATATGCTTCTCACAACAAGTTATTACTTGTGTACCACTATCGAGTGCAGGAAAGCTCCTCAATTATTTTCGTGTGTGTTGCATGAATTTTGGTCTCACATAGGTTGTCTTCCTGTGCGGGTAAGAAGAGAGACATCGGAATAGAGTCTGATTTTAGTTACGAGAAACCTGTGCAGATAGTGTCGGCACACTGCGTTCAGAACCAAGACGACGTCTTCCTCTTTGTGTCTTGGCGTGTACTGGAGTGGGGTGCTGTTTACAGCTGCACTTGTTGCGAGTCTCTACACCCGGAATGCACTGCCTTTGCCAAACATTTTATGTAATCTATAGGAAAATGTTTGGGTAATTTTGAATTTTGTAGCTTTAGAAGTCATTAAAATATTCCACATTGATATTTTATGCATTTTTATTGTTGCTTGTCTTTTACATACTCGCACACACGCACACACACACACACACACACACACACACACACACACACACACACACACACACTGCTTGATTTTTTGAGAAGTGACTATTCCTATAACCTACCCATCCAGCATCATTTCGTAATATTTTTCTAAGGCGTCTTGGAACTGACTCTACTAACTCAAATGTTCAAATGTTTGTAAATCTATCGGACTCAACTGCGTGGTATGCAGTCCGTAGCTTACAAACTACTTAAACCTAGGTAAACTAACCTGCGGACAACACACACACCCATGCCCCAGGGAGGACTCGAACCTCCACGGCGAGCAACCGCGCGCTCCGCAGCGAGACGCTTTAGACCGCTCGGCTACTCCACCGGGGCACTCTATTAACTACCTTGATAATGTTTCATAGTGGTTTATTTGCCACCAAGAATGTTCTATATTTTCCCGAAAGTCGCTTCCGTTTTCTTGATCCAAGTAACAACGGCGCAGGTTTCATGGATGGGGCTGTAAATAAATAGGTATCAAGTTACTTCATCTATTTATATTTGAAGAACGTATTTGTAATTTACGCACTGTATTAATGTTTTGTATACGCTGTCTAACAAGTCGGGTTCAAATATTGCTAAGAGGCCTTTGTCAGTTAAACATTTCCGTGTCCATCATGTCAGATTGAGCATGGCTGGCTGAATCATACCAAACGATGCAGTTTGGAGCTGATGAGAAGACCATCGGATCAGTTACCCAACCTGGTGGAACCTCTACTGAATACAAGGCGTCTAACTGAAGTATTTTGCGTACCATCTATACCACTAACGTGATACCTATATTAAGCAACTGACAGAAGTGCAGCGGCTTTAGTCCGAAGTTACCATGCCGACAGTAAAGGTCAGAATCTGCATAAATATATGAGTAGCTTCTTATCCGTCGTTTACAAATAATTGAGATAAACGCCATTTTAATTACGAAACGTAATGCTGCTTTGGTGATCATTTGCAACTAAGTGATGACCAGACTAACATGTATACCTATTAACTCCACGTTTCGAAATAAAAATGTTTTATCTCAGTTATTTACAAACGACAGATGTCCGCCTTTGATAACAAGCTACTCATATCATCGTACAGCAGGACCGCAGGGTAGTATACAATTTGTGCAAACGCCAGTCGGCTTTTGTAAGAGCCGAAGAGCATGAAAGGGACACAGTAGTTGGGAAGGGAGTAACACAGGCCTGTAGCTTTTCCCCAATGTTGTTCAATCTGTCCACTGAGTAGGCTGTGAAGGAGAGAAAGGAGAAATTTGGAGAAAAGGATTAGCCGATGACGTAGTAATTCTGTCAGAGACTGCAATGGACCTAGAAGAGCAATTGTATGGAATGGACAGTGTCTTGAAAAGAGGGTGTGAAATAAACATTAACAACAGCAAAAAAAGAGTAATGAAATTTATTCTAAGAAAATCAGGTGATGTGGAAGGTAATAGTTTAGAAAACGAGACATTAAAAGTTGTAGATGAGGTTTGTTGGTTGTGTGTGTGTGGGGGGGGGGGGGGGGGGGTTGGCTTGGGTTGTGGTTTGGAGGCACTAGACGACTCAGGTCATCAATCCCTATTTCGGATAAGGATGGGAAAGTAAATCGGGCGTGCCCTTTGAAAGGACGCATCTTGACTTTCGCCTGGAGTGATGTAGGGAAATCGTGGCAAACGTAAATCAGGATGGCCGGAGGTGGATTTGAACCACCATCCTCCCGAATGCGGGTCCAGTGTGCTAACCACCGCCCTACCTCGCTACGCTGAGCTTTGTTATTTGGATTGTAAAATAACATCTGATGCCCGGAGTAGTGAAGACATAAAACGTAAAGAGTTATGCACGAGATAGGGTAGCGTGGAGGTGGAGAACTGCATCAAACCAGTCTACGGACTGAATACAACAACAACACCAACAACAACAACACACCACATCATTAAGTTGTTTATGTCGTGTAAGATTATTCAAAAATTGTCATTTTAGACACAGTAATTTCTTTAATAAAGCACCATCATTACAGCAGACTTTATTCAAATGTGTAGTCCGTTTATTACGGAATGTATTGCAGTATCTTCTTAGACATTTTCGTTTACTGTACCAGAAAAGAATTAGGAACAGAATTTGTCGCACAGGTAACTGAAACACCAATTCTTGGAGTACTGTCCACATTTCATGGAATATGCAGCTGATACTCGCAAACATAGTTTATTTAAATTCCAAAAAATTATTATTATTTGATTAATGATGGAAATTCTCCCCAGAGTAGATTATATGCGTGCGCGCGCGCGCGTGTGTGTTCTGCTTGCTCTTTCCTCTTTGCTTATATATTCTCTCTGACTTGACTCAGTACTAAAATACAGTTTCTCTGACTTCCACACTCCTTAACAACATCCTCATGACCTAGGTCGTGATTACCTTCCCTTTCCGTTCCCAACATTTTTTCTTCCCTTCTCTCCCGCCTGAAGAAGGAACTGTGTTCCGAAAGCTTGTCCGTTTCGTATGTTTTCTTTTTTTATTCATTTGTGTCACTATTGGTGGTACAGCACACAGGTAAGCACTGGCCAGCCAATCTATCGCTTTGAAAAATAATTTAAAAATTATTATTACTGCGATCAATTTTTACGTTAATCACGCAGATCTGATCATTACTGTGAAAGCAGGCACGTTAAACAGATGAAGGCTTATGCAAGCTGCCTGCTTTATATATTTTTAGTGAAACCTTCAACCTGCCTGCAAAAAGAAACGTCCCAGTAAAGTGGAGTACCAGTTCGTGGTATAATGTTACACAGCAAAAGCCTATGTTTCTTCTCTCTACAAAGTTTTGATGGAAAAGTGCCTTATCAGTGTATACTCAAGCAAATGTTATCCACACACGTGAGACTCTAACTACCTTCCAGAAATATAATTCATATTCGAAGAAAGTTTGTTTATTAATGCAACTGCTACGACAAAAGCACATGTCTGAATAATTTTCCATTGCATATTATAACGACATTCTGCACACGCCCGCATGACAACCGCAAACCATAGCCACAGCACCACCCTATATCTCAGAACAACGCTCACGTTAATGCTATAGGAGATGCGCAAAAACAATATCTATTTCGTCGGAAAAGCCACTTACTGATTTACGGGTCTAACGGTCTCCTTAGGAGGTATAAAAAACACTGGACAGTTTGATATTCTGTGTTTGCAACAATACTGAGCACATAACTCCGATCGATGTCCTTACAGGTAACGACTGCACAAACGACGTTGAAAATTATAAAGTGCCAGCATTGTATAAATTCTTATACATTATGATTATGTGATGCTAATACTAGAATGAATATTAAATATTAGTTTAAGTGTTGCAAATATACACCTTATCAAATGTGCAGACGACACAAAAAGAATAATAGACGGATTATAAGAAAGAAAATGGGTCCAAGAGAAAGTACAGACATTTGGAAAATCCGTAGTAATGTAACCTACAAAAATATGGAAAATAATATCAGTCGGAGTGGTTAAGTGAGGTTACCTTTTGTTGGACATATGTATTAAATAAATGATAAAAGGCTAAAGAAACAATTATTAGTATACTTCTGGAAGAATAAATGAACAATAGCATGAGCGAAGAAGAAAATAAATACTTAGAAAGGAACATAATCAAATAATTTGAACTAACCACATTAAAGAACGTAATAAAGTTAGCGGCTATCGAAAGAGGATGAAATAAGAAATTGGAAACAACCTGAAAAAAAAGTAACATACAACATGGAAGATTATGACGGATAAATTAATCTATACATTACTGTCCCTAATTATATGTTTGGATAACAGAAGCTCTTCTTATTTTGCACACCATGTTACGAAGCCTTCCCAGAAATGTTCACATCTTGAAAACAATGCTGCATTGATTTCTCTTCATTTGTTTGCCTCTCTTCGTTCGTTTGTGCCTCTGACAGCGATATCAAGAAAGATACTTTCTGAGTCTATAATTGTAAAGAAAACTGACTCTTACATCTAATGTTTTCAGTATAATCAATGGAAATGCTCGAAGAAATGTAAAACAGCACTGGTGAATGACTTTTGTTGTCATTGCGCTTAAGACAGAATACGCAAATAATTGAGACACTTATTACTATTTTAGAGGTCGGTGCATCTGAATATTTTTATTAGTGACAACGATCGACTCATTAAAGCTAGTTACGGACTTGCGAGCATGGCTCATTGACATATACTGTAGGTGTTCGGCCCCCAGCAGGCGCGCGACGCGCGAGCTAAGTCTCTGTCGAGCTCGCTTGGCAATCACCTCGGCTCTTATTCTTCCTGTTGATAGTATGACTGAAGCTTGGCAACATTGGAATGTAAGTCTGTCAACGCTGGTACCGGGGTCTTACTTCCTGGTTGGCACAGAACTATGCTCATAAATTCACTTGATGTTTCCTGTAATGTCAATTGCATAAACTGACAGGTTTCTCCGTCGAGAGGCAACAGAAGCTATTTGTTCATGCTTTTGGATCCAGAAAATTGTTTACACGGCGAAATTCCAACTAATCTCCTCTCTTACGTTGCGAGTTATATGTTCTACTGATGTATGTGGCAGTAGGAAAGAACAGGCATGCACAGCTCCTCGCTAGGTCTGAGGTAAAGTCGTCGACTGCCACGGAGAGGTGGCTTTGGTCACTGGTTCGGGTCTCATTGGAGTAGGATTTTTTAGCTGTTTCCGTGACAGGAGTTGCACGAATCCACATCGAAAACAACAAGAAACCTATTGTGGTTACTTGCTATGTTCTATCAGATTATGCGAAAGTCTGACAACTTTCTGGTAGTTTACCATATCTGTCCCTTTAGAATCGAACTGATTCCAGGCTAATTTTGACGCCGATCGATGTTCGACGTGTATTTTCGTCTGGAAATAATTTTTGTCGAAGGTTATTCGAGTAGGGCAGGAAAGATAAACATTTGAGGACATATGATCGAAAGAGTAGGTGCGGAATCGGTGACTTCCAAAGCACACTATTCGATGTATTCTTTGTGAAATCAACGGGAAATATTATGTTGTAGTACTAACACATGATGTTATTTTTTAGGTCGTTTGTCCTTACAGTGTGACTAAATGGTGTCTCAGTTGTTTGCAAAAAATGGGCGCACCCTAGCGTTGTGGTTGCATTTTGCTGAGTATAAAAATCTTTTAGTACTCAGTCATTAATTTCTTCTTAAGATGTCAGCATGAGAGCATCATAACTCGTTACTAGTAACAATCGTGAGTAGGAATCCTAATTGAGCGGCCTGATGTCGTTCAAGAAAAATGTAATAGTCACCCCTATGACCCTATATACCGATTCTACTTTACGACGTTTAGATCACGTTCATATATGTCAGAAAAATTCAATACGTGACTGTAATATAAGTACCAGAACTTGAGGTAAGGATATAACAGCCGGTAAATAGACTCATAGCGGCGCGCCGCTGTCACTGAGTCTGCAGGCGGCAGCCGCGATGCGGCCGCTGGCGCGTCGCCGTAGCCGGTGCCCATTACTGCCGAGAGTAAACAGTTCAGTTTTGATGCAGCAGCGAGTTCTTTTGTGTAATATTTCTGGGACTTTTCGCTGTTATATTTGAGGTTCTTCCACACTGATAACGAAGACAGCCGATTTGCGGTTTAAAAAAAATTTGAATGTGGGTGGATTCGATCTCGCGACTGCTTACACATACGCTTGTAAATGCGCTTCTTACCGCCAGACCACGCGCTCACATATCAGAGAAACGTCTCGAGAAGGACATAACACTTCCTCCTGACAGTACCGCATTCTACAGTGTTGCCAGATCGTGCACATCGGCGGACTTAGCATTCTGCGTCGGCCGGCCGGCGATCAATATTTTTGTCTAAGACTGTACATGCTGCTTTTTTTACGCAAATTACTAAACTCACATATAGAAACTCGCTGGAAGATTTCAAATTAGGAGCTTGTTTTCGAATTAGCATTTCTGGAATAGTAGTATCAGACGTTGATCCTTTAGTGAAAAGGAAAACAATATGAATTGATATTCTGTGTGTTTTTAACTTTAATGTTTAAGTACTATTAAAATGAAATATAAATTTTCCCTTTAAATTTCGTACTAAAACGGCAATTTTCCTAAGGCTGTGTCAAATTTCATTGAAATCGGTCCAGTGGTTTAGGAGGAAATGTGCAACATTGCCGCGTGATGCAACAGTTTTTCGCTGATGTCATTGTTTATGACGTCATACCTGCTGAACTATGTGCTGTACGTGATTCTTACACTTAAGGCGACCGTTCCCTGGGTCTGAAGGTCAAGTGTGAAAAATTTCATTAAGATTGGAACAAAACTGTAGATTTGTATGCAGTAGGTACACACAAACAAACACACGGACACACTGCTTTATATATATAAAGAAGAAGAAGAAGAAGATTCGAATGCAAATCGTTTTGGGATCTTAGATTAAACATGCAAAATATGAGAAACAGTCTATTTTTTTTAAACTGAAGCTTTAGGGTGGGGTCTCCCATTAAAATGAAAAGTAGCACGAAGGTTGTCTTCCAATTAGCATTTCTGGAATAGTAGTATTAGACGTTGATCCTTTAGTGAAAAGGAAAACAGTATGAATTGTTATTCTGTGTGTTTTTAACTTTAATGTTTAATTACTATTACAATGAAATATAAAATTTCACTTTAAATTTCGTACTAAAACGGCAATTTTCCTAAGACTGTAACAGTCGTAAGATGTTCAAATGTTTGTAAAGCTTATGGGCGTTAACTGCGGGGTCATCAGTCCCTAAACTTACAAACTACTTATGAACTAACTTATACTAAAGACAGCACAAACATCCATGCCCGAGGGGGATTCGAATCTCCGACGAGGAACGGCCTCGCGCATCGGAACATAGCGCCTCAATGCGCTCGGCCGCTCCGCCGCGGCCAATCGTAAGAAATACGGTGTTACATACTTGGCTGCTCCCCTGTCTGTGCATGATCAAAATTACTACAACAGTCTTAAAAGTAAATTTACCAAGAAACGCGTTAGTGAGTCATCTCGAAGCGGTATACGGTTGCTGAACTGGAGCGGTGTGAGTGCCAGCCAGCACGCCGGAGCGGCTGTGCTGAACTGCTGGACTTGTTAGTGCGCCTGTTCCTGTGGGAAGCCGGTTAGCCCGGCAAAAGCTCCGGTCTCCGATCAAATGTCACTCTGGGCAAGTATCACTCCGGGCAACTGTTCCAACCCCGATAATAACAGGAAATACAGTGTTTTGCTCTAGGCAGACCGACCCAATTATAAAAGAACTTTTGTTCAATCTATCGGACCAAACTGCGTGGTAATCAGTCCGTAGCTTACAAACTACTTAAACCTAGGTAAACTAACCTAAGGACAACACACACACCCATGCCCCAGGGAGGACTCGAACCTCCACGGCGAGCAACCGCGCGCTCCGCAGCGAGACGCTTTAGACCGCTCGGCTACTCCACCGCGGCAAAACTTTTGTTAAATCAAACACAGACCGCAGGAGTTTGAACGTCAATATGATGTTAACTAGTTGTTTGCACTTTTCTTACTGTAATAATACATTGGAGAACACATACCTTAAAGTAATGACTAGGTTTTCAGCTATAGCTGGCTGCTTTACAAAGTTAACCGAAATGGATTGCTTATGTGGTACTGAAATGTTCTGTAACCCATCCTTATTGATTGACAAGGGGAAAAAAAACGCTCAGGAAATTTCTTTAGCAGGTGGAATAGTTGGTAATATTCAAAAAATGTTCAAATGTTTGTATAGTGTATGGGACTTATGGGACTTAACTACGGGGTCATCAGTCCCTAAACTTACAAACTACTTATCAACTAGGACGGCACAAATATCCATGCCCGTGGGGAGATTCGAACCCCCGACCGTAGTGGCCGTGCAGACCGTGACTGGAGCGCCTCAGTCCCCTCGGCCACCGTGGCCGGCTGGTAATATTCGCCGAATTGTTTACGTTCATGGTTTACAGATATGTACAGCATAATACGGCATCCCTGAAATCGACAGCACTGTAAGTGCACTACACTGATACCACACATCTTCTTCGCTGTCCGACATTTCCCTGACTCACGCAGCGAGTCTCGCCGCTCCACTATACGCATGTGCAGCGCCGCTACCATCTCCATTCAAAAGACGGCCAGCTTAACGCGCCCTATAACGCCGATACACCCCGAGGCAGTAGCCTGGAGACGACTGACCGTGGTCGAAAGCACGCTCAGCTGTTCGTGAACAGTGGCCAACTCCTGTGTCTCCACACACCCTATCCATCCTACCACTGCTACTGAAATACCGAAAGAACGAAAACAAATCAAGCTGTCAATACTTCAATTCGCTGTTACACAAGTGCTTTAGTAATGGCAGCTGGTAGCTGACTGAGCTGTGATAAACGGACCCCCAGTGTTCAAAACTCATAAAACAGAAGCTTTTACGAAATTTGCCAAATGCGCGAAAATAAAGCTATTAAAAAACAACAGCACTAACGAAATTTAAGAAATTACCGGAAATGAAAATGCGCACAAATTAAATTATGCAGTGAATGATGTGTCACTGGCGTCAGGTGGCAGTATATTGACTGGTAACTAGCTGTAGCAACGGTCTATAATTTGTTATGAAATACATAAATCACAGACGAAAACTATACACAACAGTTTTCTTTTTTTTCTCTCCCTTTTTTTTCAAATACGCGAGAATAAGCTCTTAAAACAGAAGGACCAACGAAATATGCCAAATAAGGGAGAATGAAGCTTTTGAAAACAGAAGCACTAACATAATTTAAGAAACTGACCTGTAATGAAAATCTACACAAATTAAATGATGCTCTGAAAATGTTTGTTCAAATGTTTGTATAGTCTATGGGACTTAACTACGGGGTCATCAGTCCACTAAACTACAAACTACTTATGAACTAACTAAGACTAAGGACAGCACAAATATCCATGCCCGAGGGGGGATTCGAACCCCCGACCGTAGTGGCCGTGCAGACCGTGACTGCAGCGCCTCAGTCCCCTCGGCCACCGCGGCCGGCTGTGTCACTGGTGGTAGGTGGCATTTACCCAAGGAATACGGCTGCTTCCCTTTTTACTTTTCTCTTCAATACGTGTGCAGCTCGTTATTTTCCAAATCAATTACGTTGCTAGTGGTGAAAACGGTGGCATTTAGAGAGACGAATATTTGCAGTCAGCTGGGATCAAACCCGTGACCTTTAAATTTATTGTGCGTACTTGACGTGTACTGTTGCAGTTTCTTCTCAGTTTTTCTTTCTTTTTCTGTGCAGATCGTTATTTTTCACATCAGTGACGTTGCAGGAGGTGAAGTCGGTCCTAATTGAGAGATAAAAGTATTTGCAGACAGTGGGGATCGAACCACGGACCTTTCGACTTATAGTGTTTAGCCAAGAGGCACTGCTCCATTTTGTTATTATTATTTTTCCTCATTTTGTGTACGGCTTATTATTTTTCAAATCAACGGCCTTGCTAGAAGTGAAACCGGTCCAAATTGAGACATAAAAATATATGCAGACAGCGGAAATCAGAACTGGGAGCTTCCGATGTATGGTGCTTATACAAAGCGCACTGCTGTGTTTTGTTTCTCTTGCTTCCTTCTTTTTGTGTGGAGTTCGTCATTTTCGCATCACTGACATTGCTAGAGGCTATATTGGTGCAATTTGAGAGATAAGAATTATTGCAGTCAATGGGGATCGAATTTAGTACCTTTAGATTTTTAGTGTTTACCCGAGGCACACTGCTGCCTTTCTTTTTACTGTTTCATTATTTTTGTGTGCAGATCGTTATTTTTCAGATCAATGACGTTGCTAGAGGTGAAATCGGTGCAAGCTGAGAGTTAAAAGTATTCGCAGTCAGCGGAGATCGAACCCAGTACCTTTCGACTTATTATCCTTACATGAGGTGTACTGTAACAGTTATTTTTTCTTTTTTTCTTTCTTTTTGTGTGTAGCTCCTTTTTCCACATCGACGTAGTTGCTAGAGTGAAGTCGGTGCAAATTGATATATGAAAATATTTACAGTCAGCGGGGTTCTAACTAAATGTTCAAATGTTTTTAATCCTATGGGACCAAACTACGTTGGTCATCAATCAGTCTCTAGTCTAACAAACTACTTAAACTAAGTTAAACTAACATAAGGACAAAACACACATTCATGCCCAAGGGAGGATTCGAACCTCCGACGCAAGAGGCCGCGCGATCCATAACGTGGCGCTCCAGACCGCTTGGTTACTGCCACGCGGCGGGGATTCAACTCACGACGTTTTGATTTATAGAGTTTATCTGAGTGGCACTGCTTCATTTTGTTTTTACTTTTTCAATTTTTTGTGTGCCGCTTGTTATTTTTCATATCAATGACATTGCTACGGGTAAAATTGCTGCAAACAGAGAATGTATTTGCAGTCATTGGGAACCGAACCCAGAGCATTTTGTACGAAGTGTTATCCCAAGTGCACTGCTGCATTTTGTATAGTTTTTTCTTTCTTTTTGTGTGCAGCTCGATATTTTTCACATCAAGGAAGCTGCATGAGGTGAAATCGGTGCAAATTTAGACATCAAATTTTTGCAGTTATTGGGGATCAAATCCAGTAACTTTCTATTAATAGTGTTTACATAAGATGCAATGGTGCTTTTTCTTTTTTACTTTTTCCTCCTTTTTTGTGCAGCTTGATATTTTCCACATCAACGACATTGCTACAGATGAAATCGCTGCAAAGTGGGAGATAAATGTATTTACAGTCAGGAGGGATCGAACCCGGTACCCCTACGATAAATAGTGTTTTCATGAGGCACACTGTTGCCTTTTTGTTTTTACTTTTATTTTGTTTTTTGTGCTACTGCAGGTATTTATTTTTCACATCATTGATGGTGCGAAAAGTGAAATGAGTGCAAATTGAGATATAAAAATATTTGCAGTCAGCGGGGATTGTGTTTACTTGAGCTTTTCTGGTGCATTTTATTTTTTACTTTTTCCTTGTATTTTTGGCAGATCGTTATTTTTGCACTAACGCTTTCGTAGAGGTGAAATAAGTGCATATTAAGAGATAAAAATATTTACAATAAGCAGGGACCAAACCCGGTACCTTTCGAATTATAGTGTTTATACAAGGCGCAGTGTTAGAGACCTCAATTTAAACATTAGAGGAGCAGGAGAGGGAAGTGGAAGAAGTGGGGGGAGGGGGGGAGACAATAACAGCAATTGCTACTTAACGAACAATTTATTAAAATGACAAGATTTTACAATTCCAGTTTTAAAGTAGAGAGGCCCTGAAAATTGATATTTTAAAGAACATTCAAAACAGTTTAAAATAATCAAACGTTCCAATTCTTAAGGACATCTGACATTGTGTGCAACTCGTTATTTTTCACATCAATGAAGTTGCTAGAGATTAAGTTGGTGCAAATTGAGAGATAATAGTATTTACAGTCAGTGATTTACACTGTTCAACTGAGGCACATTGCTGCCTTTCCTTTTAAGATTTTCCTTCTTTTTGTGTGGAGCTTGTTATGTTTCACTTCAACGACACTGCTTGTGGTGAAATCGTTGCAATTTGAGAGATAAAAATATTTGCAGTTGGCGGGGTTCGAACTCCGGATCTTTTAATTTATGGTGTTTATCCAAGTTGCACTGGTGCATTTTAAAAAATTTTTCCATATTTTTGTGTGCAGGTTGTTATGGTTGAAATTAACAATTTGCTACAAGTGAACTGGTCCAAATTCAGACATAAAAATATTTGTTGGCATCGGGAATCAAAATTGTCTCCTTTCGATTTATTGTGTTTATCCAAAGGGATTGGGATTTTTTGGTTGGGACAGGGGGACTAAACTGCTAAGGTTATCAGTCCCCCGGTGGAGAGGGGAAGGAGTGAGGATAGGAAAGGATGGGAGGGGGGAAAGGAAATGCAGTTCGGGAAGTAAAGAAGAAGGAAGACTGCATTAGCTCGGGACCCCGTGCTAGCAGGTACAGTACATTCGCACCTCTTGTTCAGAATCTGCTCCAGCTCCAACTGTTTCCCTGCCACTAATTTCTACTGGTTCTTTCTCAATATGTGAGAGTGTCAACATCTGAATCATCTTCGTATTCATTGTTTCGGTCATGTAGTGTTGATTGTGTGTTATTACTGCCTTTCATTCCTACCCTACATTAACAGCTATCTCATCGCCTGTATTTTCTCCTGCCATTCCGACTCGCTGTCTTTGTCATTCTAAGGTAATAACTTAACCACAGAGAAAGTTGACAGCTACCGTCTAGTCAAATGTGTACATTCTTGAAATTAAATTTTGTCATCTTTAATTACAAATAGACGGTCCTACAACTTTCGAATTCAAATCTGATTTGGCTGTGTCCTGTCACCAGATCGCAATGTGTAACCTCTTACCTCTGGGTATAACTGCCACTCATTCCAATCACGATAAAACCACATATAAAGCGAATGTAAGGGTACAGCCCATGGTGAGATTATTTTTTGATTGAACCGTGTGTGTACCTAAGAATAAGACACCCTTGACACCTGTCGGACTTTGGACAGACTATTTTCTAAACGGGGACAAAATATTGTGTACAAGACCTAATCAGTTTACTAAATGTTATTTATGTGGTCCCCAGCCTGATAGGGAAATAAAATGTTCAAACTGTTATTCATAACCTGATTCATATCTGCTGTAAATATTACTTTAAAATAACTAGGTACAAACAGGTTAAAAGTGTTAAGTTATGGTCAGATAAAAAACAATGTGATCTCTATAGAAAGTGATATGTTGGACAAGACAGACCAAATCACTTATTTGCTACTTAAATATAGCCGTGAATACGAAAGAAGTGTTTGCACTTTATGAAACAACAAACAATTTTTGGACACAAGTGCCCCTATTTCAAAATGTTCAAATGTTTGTATAGTCTATGGGACTTAACTACGGGGTCATCAGTCCCTAAACTTACAAACTACTTATGTACTACATACGAACTAGGACGGCACAAATATCCATGCCCGAGGGGGGATTCGAACCCCCGACCATAGTGGCCGTGCAGACCGTGACTGAAGCGCCTCAGTCCCCGCGGCCACCGCGGCCGGCGCACCTATTTCAGTCAATTCTGGACTGCACCAATGGTTTTACACTCTACATATCTTATTACGTGCTCTGCGTTTGGACCAGACTATTTTTTTTTTTACATTTATAACTAATAATTACCATCAAGATACTGTACAATGAAGATACACAAAAATCCTTTTTAACTCAACAAAATAATCCAATTAAGTTACAAAGTAACATACACATTTCACCAGAATAATTCACGACTGATAACTCAAAGTTTTTACATGTCGGTTACAGCAAAAGAAAGAAAAAAAAAACAAATAAATAAATAAAGAAGTAAATAAAATAAAAAATAAAATAAAATAAATAAAAATTAGTATTAATTAATCCAAAAAAAATTCAGGGTATATACCAGGTAATAAAAAAGTCAATATAAATTTGAAAACTTAATAAATCACGGAATAATGTAGGAATGACATGGGGTTTTATTAGAACAAAAAACAAAAAAAGTTCAAAAAATGTCAGACAGATGGCGCTTCATCTGATCAGAAAAGCAATAATTAGCATAACAAATTAACACAAAGCAAAAATAATGTTCTTTACAGGAAATGCTCAATATGTTCGCCATGATTCACCATCATTCCTCAACAATAGCAACTTCAAACTATGTACGGTATCGCGGGCGGCAGTGGAGATGCGACGGCTGGTCGAGAGTCACCGGCAGAGCACCGTCCTGCCGAACCTAAACCCCACATCTGCATAAGTTCTCTGCAAATCAAGTGCATGCCACAGGGTTCATCGAGCAACTTTTTTGATATTTCTCTACCGTTCTGGTCCGGCACGTGATTTTAATCTGCCACGATGTTTCAATCCACCCAGACCTTCAACAGAACATTTCAAAAGCAACACAATCCTCGTGGCTTCAACATATTTTGATTTCATGGTCCGACATACGCTTTCCGATGTCTACCGTGACATTGATTTCATAAGGCTGGACCAATTCTATTCTGTAGAATATTTCGATTTTCATCTGTGAGGATTTTACACACATTCTACATCTACACAGATCTACATCTACACAGAAACTCTGCAAATCACATTTAAGTGCCTGGCAGAGGGTTCATTAACCACTTTCATAACTTTTATCTACCGTTCCATTCTCTAATAGCGCGCGGGAAGAAAGAACACCTAAATCGTTCCGTTTTCGATCTGATTTCTCTTATTTTATTGGGATGGTCATGTTTCCCTAAGTAGGTGGGTGCTAGCAAAATATTTTCACATTCAGAAGTAAAAGTCGGTGATTGAAACTTCTCAAACAGATCACGCCGCAATGAATAACGTCTTTCTTTTAATGATTTCCACCCCAATTCTTGCAACATTTCCGTGCCGCTCCCCCCCCCCCCCGTAACGTGATAAAACAAAACGAGCTGCCCTTCTCTGAACCTTCTCAATGTCTTCCGTCAGTCCCACCTGGTGAGGGTCCCCTACTCGGCAACAGTACTCCAGGAGAGGACGCACAAGTGTGATGTAGGCAGTCTCTTTGGTGAAGCTGGTGCATCTTCGAAGCGTTCTGCCAATGAAACGTAACCTTTGGTTCGCCTTCCCCACAATATTGTCTATGTGTTCTCTCCAGTCAAAGTTGTTCGTAATTGTAACTCCTAGGTATTTGGTAGAATTTACGACCTTAAGGTTTGACTGATTTATCGCGTAAATGAAGTTCAGCGGATTTCTTTTAGTGGTCATGTGTATTACTTTACACTTTTCTTTATTTAGAGTCAATTGCCAATTTTCGCACCATGTAGAAATTTTGTCTAAATCGTTTTGCAGTTGCTTTTGATCCTCTGTTGACTTTACTAACCGATAAACGACAGCATCATCCGCGAACAGTCTAAGGAAACTATTCAGATTGTCTCCTAAATCGTTTATAAACATGAGGAAGGGTAGGGGACCTATAACGCTTCCCTGTGGAACGCCAGATATCACTTCTGTTTTCCTCGATGACTTACCGTCAATTACAACGAACTGTGTCCTTTCTGATAGGAAATCGTGAATCCAATCGCACAATTGGGGAGATATTCCATAAGCACGAAATTTCATTAGAAGCCGCTTGTGGGGTACGGTGTCAAAAGCCTTCCGGAAATCCAGAAATACGGAATCGATTTGAGATCCCTTGTCGATGGCACTTAACATTTCATGTGAATAAAGGGCAAGCTGTGTTTCGCATGAGCGATACTTTATGAATCCGTGTTGACTATTGGTTAATAGGTCGTTCTCTTCGAGGTAGTTCATAATATTCTACATTAGGACATGCTTCAGAAGAGTGTAAAGGAAACGAGTCAAAGCATTAGGTACATGTTCGTGATCTTAGAAGGGGCCTTTGAATCCCTTATCTGATGACTTTCCACGTCTGTGGAGGAAAGAGGACATACTGATTCTTTTCTGTCAGTTTCTATGAAGTCATGGTATTATGATAAATTCCTAAGGACTAGTGTACAATAGTCCTGCCATAACAACTTATACTGAAACATCTGTGGATAGACATTGAAGTCCCTTTTTTCCTCTTGTTTTCTAGATAAAAACCAATACCCAGAGCATTTTTTGCTTCTCCCTCTACATAGTACTCCAGACACAGGCGCTGGAGCTGCTGATAGCAAGTATTATCCCACTAAATCTGGCAACAGTCTGCGTGGCACGAATGCAAATGTAGCCACAGACGTTTTACTGTACGGCCGCGGGGCATATATCTTAGAGTGATATATGCAGGCAGCGGCTTGTTGCTATTATCGTCATTAATCACTCGTATTCACTTGACTGTCGCACCTGGCAGCGGCCCGCTGCCAATGTGATGAATGACGGTGACCGCCCCCGTTTCATAGTGCCCCCCGCCGCTTCCTTCTTGCTCCACGTATTACGAGCAGTTAACGTGTGCGAAGCAACTTTTTTCCGATGTAGCAAGCTCCTTTCTGAGAAATACAGGCTATTAAAATCGAAATGGCGTCAGTTTATTACATTTATCTAAGTGATGCGGACGACACTGCTTTTTAGTGAACAAACCAAAGTAAGTGATGAGAAACACTTCCAACTGCTATGAAACTCTCAATCATAATATTTCACTATAAAAGAAATGAGTTAATGTCCATGTTGATATTGAAGTGCAGCTGCAGTGTAGTTAGTGACTTAGTAGTTGCGAAACGAAAGCTAATTTGGTAACTAGATTCAAATTCACGATTGTCCATTCTGACTTGTGCTCTACGTATTTTCTCTAAGTCATTCAAATCAATACCAAAACGGGTTTCTCTTAGAGAACCTCGGATTTTCGTTCCTTTCATTGACCAACATAGCTCGTAACTCGTATTAATAACAGAAGAAGATGGCACGATAGGCAAGACACTGGACTTGCATTCTGGAGGAAATAGGTTCAAATCGTAGCCCGACCACTTAGATTTATCTTTATCATTGTTTCCTTAAATCCATTAAGGAATAAAATGGGAGTAGTTCCCTTAAAAATAAAATTTCCTACTCCTTATCCAGTCTCAGATTGTGCTCCCCCTTAAATGGACTCGTCGTCGATCGATTATTGAACACTATACTTCCTTCTTTATAAAGATTTTGGTACATCGTAGACAGAAGAACTGTCCTATGTCCACCACCTCAAATTTCGAATGACACTTTTCCTCAACAGTGCCGCTTGGGCTACTTTCAGAATCACTACCAATGTTTGCATAACATTTCTCACCCGACGTGCACTTGCGGTTTCTTCACAGGAATTCTGTGATCGTCATTGCACTTCTTCTCCCTGTTGACATTGACGGACCCTTGCGTCGCAGCCGCTGTCATAGACAGCAGTCGATGACGTTGGATCTACCACAACTCATGTCGCTTATATCTTCCATTCCCGGCTTTCATTTCACAGTATGCTTTACGTTTGCCTCCTTCATCGCGGGTGCAAAGCTTCGAAGTTTTTGCTTCTTTCTTGTCATCTACATATTCGACGCTTCGTCTGTATATACCTCGCCGGCCGCGGTGGCCGAGGAGACTGAGGCGCTCCAGTCACGGTCTGCACGGCCACTACGGTCGGGGGTTCGAATCCCCCCTCGGGCATGGATATTTGTGACGTCCTTAGTATTAGCTAGTTGATAAGTAGTTTGTAAGTTTAGGGACTGATGACCCCGTAGTTAAGTCCCATAGACTTTACAAGTATTTGAACATTTTTGTATATACCTCTCATGGCAGCTGAAAGCAGAGTTTCCATCACCACCACCACATACCTATTAATACTCCACTCTAAATAGAATCATGTCAAGTAAAGCAATTTCTCGTTTAAACCAACCTTCAGGTTAATCACAAATATACTTCTATTGAAATCCTCCAGCCATATAACTATTTGTCCTATATTCATTGTTCCCACCTTTACCTCCCATATCTCACCGCGAGAGAAGTCTCTAGAGACTTCTGCCAGACATACTGGTACCTCAATTTCACCAGCTTTTCCTTTTGCAGCTAGAGAAATGGCTGCATATGATTCAACTCTGATCACCCCCCCCCCCCCCCACTGCCCAAAATTAAAACTAATACCTTTATTACATTCCTTTCCCGCTTGTCAGTAACGAGTGTAGGTATAGTGTAATTTTGGCAAGATTCATTGACTGTATGTCGACATTATCCATCTTTAAAATACGTCGTGTGTGAAGTATGGATGCAATAACAAGAAAAGAAGACAAGAAGTAGAGGGAATAAAACTTTCGTTCCATCTTTCCGTCGAATTTCAGCACGTAAAGAAATACACTACCGGAAATAAAAATGAGCGCACCCTCTTACAGTTTTCCACTTCACGGAAGTCTAATTGTTGAAATAGTGCATATGAAGTATATGAAGTGATTATATTTATAGATCAATAGCTCAAGCGCTACTGAGGTACTACGTGTTAATCCATGCTGAAAAACCCTAAGTAGTACGTAGTGTAGCTTCCTTGGGCGAAAATGGAGGCGCTGATTCTGGTACCCATGGATATTAGAATAAACGGTAGGGGTCAACCGCCGGATGCGCAGTCATATGCCGCGCTGCTGACATTACTAGGAGACCAGCACAATTTTCCCGCGCGACCATAGCGTTGCTATTATGAGTGTATCTGCACAGAAATGGTTTCCCACTGGCTCTTTATAGTTTATGTATGTATTAAGTAGTTGTAAGTGATAAGTGATGGCTTACTAGTGACGATGGTGTGTTGTGCTGTTGCGTGCTGTACGAACCACGGCAGACACAAGAATGCGATCTTTCACAGATTTCCGAGAGATAAAAAGGTAAGGTTAAAGTGGATAAACGCGTGTAAGCGATTAGATGCTCTCAACCGTGATACTGGTCGTGTATGTTCAGACCATTTTAAAGAGTCTGATTATGTTCGAGACTTGAAAAATTAACTTTTAAACCTTCCATTGAAACGTATATTAAAGGCAGATGCGGTTCCTACTTAGAAGCTGCCTAAGTGCATCGACGTAGTCAAGACAGATTCTTCTGAATGCCGTGAAGTTAGATTAGAAAGACGGAACAACCGAAAAGAAGTACAAATGTTATTGTTAACAACAAATGACAAGGATGACAGCGTAAATTTTATAAACAATTCCGTTGAGGAAATCAGTAGGTGTACTAATTCCGAAACCCCCTCAGCGAGCACTGCCGTTGAAAATGATGGAATAATTGTAATTGAATTAATTATAGGAGTTTACCATTTAAGAAGTGAGTACAATAAACTAATACATGAAATAATTATTTACTTCGACATGTTCACAACATTCATACGCAGCAACATATGATCTAAAATGAATAATACACAAAGTCTAAGCAATGCTTTTTTACCTCTACAAAATCATAAAATTTATTGCAACCATTTATTTCATTTATACAGCACAAAAAAGTATGCAGAATAATAAAAAGAAATTCAGTCCTTCATTGAGCGGAGATGTCAAGCTGTAATATGTAAAAAAAGTGGCGGGCAGCCACAGAGCTAGCGATCGCCTCGGCTCGGAACTACCTTGCTTACGTGGCATAACGACTGCGCTGGGGCCTGTCTTTCTCGTAGGCCACGGCACGGCCTGGCCCCCTCCATCTGCGCGTGGCCCCTACCGTCTATTCTAGTATCCGTGCTGGTACCTATTCGATCATGTAGGTGACGAATGCTGTTTCAAAAAAATGTTCAAATGTTTGTAAACCTATCGGACTCAACTGCTTGGTTATTAGTACGAAGCTTACAAACTATTTAAACCAAGGTAAACTTACCTAAGGACAACAGAAACACCCATGCCCGAGGGGGGACTCGAACCCCCGACGGCGAATGGCCGCGCGCACGGCGCCCCCTTTTTTTGTGTGGTTTTAGGGCGCACAACTTCTATGGTCATTAGCGCCCAGCCAAGAACATAGATTCGCTATGATCTCCAAGAAAAAAGGTGACTGTCAGAACATCAACAAGAGGCTAAAAACGAAAGATAAAAGACAATTAAAAAGGTTAAATATCCTTGGATAAGTTGGCCAAGTTGATAAAACGCAAAACTCGAGCAGCTGCTCGTGTGTCATCAGCTAAAATTTCCTCCAGAGTAGACGGAAAGTGAAGGGCTACACGGAGATGATTAAAATTAACACAAGTCAGTAAAACATGTCGCACTGTCAGCAGTTCACCGCAGGAGCACAGCGGTGCAGGGTCGGCAGAGAGCAAGTGACGGTGGCTGAAACGGCAGTGACCGATCCGCAACCGGGCCAGGATGACCTCCTCTCGCCGAGAGGGGCGTGAGGAGGTCCTCCAAGCGGTCGGGATCGGTTTTACAGTTCTCAATTTATTGTTGTACATTGAAAACCACGCACTGTGCCATTGCGACACGATACTCCGTCGAAGAGCCCGTTGAACATCGTCCGATGGGACGCAAAAGGTAGCAATTCGAGGCAAAATAGCTGCGGCCTTGGCTGCTATGTCGGCGGTCTCATTCCCGGGCACTCCCACGTGGCCAGGGACCCACAGGAAAGAAACGTGACAGCTGTCGTCTGCTAGCAACTGGAGGGAGCGTTGGATCCGGTACACGAGTGGATGGTTCGAGAAAGGGTCCTTAAGACTCTGCAGGGCACTAAGGGAGTCCGAACATATGGCATAGAAAGGTTCGCGGTGGCGGCAGGTGTACAAAACGGCCTGGTGGAGGGCAAAAAGCTCAGCCGTGAAACTCGAACACCGGTCAGGGAGCTTGTATTGGAACCGGTTGTCCCCGACGACGAAGGCAGATCCGACACCGGCCGTGCTCTTGGAACCATCAGTGTAAATAAATATGGCATTATCGAACCGCGAACGGAGTTCGACAAGCCTCGAGCGGTATACCAAATCCGGAGTGCTCTCCTTGGGGAGCGAACTAAGTTCAAGGTGAGTGTGAACCTGGGCCTGATGCCACGGTGGCAATGGGCTTTCGCTCAACCGAAAGGTGGAAGGAAGGGTAAAATCAAGCCGCTGTAGTAGGCGGCGAAACCGAACTCCAGGTGGAAGCAAGGCATCGCAGACAACTGATATTGGCGATCGAGTGAGTCGTCAAAAAATAATCGGTAAGATGGATGGTTGGGCATCGACCGCAGGCGGCATGCGTACCGACACAAGAGTATGTCACGCCGAGTGGTCAAGGGTAATACAGCAGCCTCGGCATACAGACTTTCAACAGGGCTAGTGTAAAATGCACCGGTTGCAAGACGTAAACCCCGATGGTGGATAGAGTTGAGACGGCGGAGAATCGACGGCCGTGCAGAACAGTATACAAGGCTTCCGTGGTCGAGCTTCGACTGAACAATGGCCTGGTAAAGGTGAAGCAGGACGGTACGATCCGCGCCCCATGACGTTCCACTGAGGACACGAAGGACATTAAGGGATCGGGCACATCGGGCAGCCAGGTAGGACACGTGTGTCGACCAGCAAAGTTTACGATCCAACATGAGTCCCAAGAATTTCGTAGTCTCCACGAAAGGGAGAGCAACAGGGCCGAGATGTAGAGAAGGTGGAAGAAATTCCTTGTATCTCCAGAAGTTTATACACACAGTTTTCTCAGTGGAGAATCGGAAGCCGTTTGCGATGCTCCAGGAATATAGACGGTCAAGACAGCGTTGAAGAGAACGCTCCAAGAGACACGTCCGCTGGGCGCTACAATAAATTGCGAAATCGTCAACAAAAAGAGATCCGGAGACGTCGGCTGAAAGGCAATCTACGATCGGATTGATTGCAATGGCAAAGAGCGCCACACTCAAGACGGAGCCCTGTGGTACCCCATTCTCCTGGCAAAAGGTATCTGACAAAACAGAGCCCACCCGTACCCGGAACTTGCGATCCGCCAAAAACGCTTGAATGAAAAGAGGAAGGCGGCCCCGAAGGCCCCATGTGTGCAATGTGCGGAGAATGCCCGCTCTCCAACAGGTATCGTATGCCTTCTCCAAGTCGAAGAACACTGCTACTGTTTGACGCTTCTTTAGAAAGTTGTTCATAATGAAGGTCGACAACGTAACGAGGTGATCAGCAGCAGAGCGGTGTCGACGAAAACCGCATTGGATATTAGTCAGAAGGCGGCGAGATTCGAGGAGCCAGACCAACCGAGCGTTAACCATGCGTTCCATCACCTTACAGACGCAGCTCGTCAGAGAAATGGGGCGATAACTGGAAGGAAGGTGTTTGTCCTTCCCTGGTTTGGGGATGGGGACAACAATGGCTTCACGCCAACTTGTGGGAACATGACCTTCAGTCCATATGCGATTGTAGGTACTAAGAAGAAAGCACTTGCCCGCAAGAGAGAGGTTCTTCAGCATCTCAATATGAATGGAATCGGGCCCGGGAGCAGAAGATCGGGACAGGGCGAGAGCACGGTCTAGCTACTGTATGGTGAAGGCGACGTTATAATTTTCACGATTAAAAGAGTGGAAAGAAGGCGGCCGTGCCTCCTCTACCTGTTTGCGAGGGAGAAAGGCAGGGTGGTAATGGGCAGAGCTCGAAACCTCCGCAAAGAAACGGCCCAATGCGTTGGAAACGTCAGAGGGGTCCACGAGGACTGCGTTCTCCACGGTCAGGCCAGGAATCGGGGAGTGGACCTTAATGCCGGATAAACGGCGAAGGCCACGCCAAACAAACGTGGAGGGAGTAAAACGGTTAAAAGAACTAGTAAAAGCAGTCCAGCAAGCTTTCTTGCTGTCGTTTATGATACGACGACATTGCGCTCTCATACCTTTATAATTGATGCAATTCTCCAAAGTCGGGTGGCGGCGGAAGGTGCGTAAAGCACGGCGCCGGGCTCTAAGCGCGTCGCGGCAGGCTGCAGTCCACCAAGGGACCTGGACACGACGTGGTGAAGAGGAAGTACGAGGTATGGAACGTTCGGCAGCTGTGAGAATAAACTCTGTGAGGTAATCGACCTGACTGTCACAGGTGGGAAAATTCCGATCGTGAAAAACAGCCATGGAAGAATAAAGCCCCCAGTCGGCTTTAAAAATGTTCCAACTGGTGGGACGAGGAGATGGGGAATGATGCAGAAAGTGGATGATACAAGGGAAATGGTCACTCGAGTACGTGTCAGAAAGTGCATACCACTCAAACCGACCGGTAAGCTGAGGAGTGCATATTGCGAGGTCGATATGGGAATAAGTGTGTGTTGTGTCTGAAAGGAAGGTCGGTGCACCGGTGTTGAGGCAGACAAGATCGAGGTGTTGGAGAAGGTCCACCAAAAGGGAGCCTCTCGGACAAGGTGCCGGAGAGCCCCATAGGGGGTGGTGGGCATTAAAGTCGCCTACCAACACGAAAGGTGAAGGGAGCTGGTCAACAAGGTGTAGGACATCTGCCCTAGTAAGGGCAGATGACGAGGGCGAATAAATATTATAGAGGGAGAAGGTAAATGTGGATAAAGTGATGCGGACGGCAACTGCCTGTAGGTGAGTATGCAAGGAAATGGGATGGAAATAGACATCGTCTCGAAGGAGCATCAGAACCCCTCCATGGGCTGGGACACCTTCCACGGGTGGCAGGTCGAACCGCACAGAGGTGTAGTGTGGAAAGTCTGCACGATCATGTGGACGCAATTTAGTTTCTTGTAGACAGACTAGAAGCGGGCAGTGCAACCGAAGGAGTAGTTTTAACTCCTCCCGATTGGAACGAATGCCGTGAATATTCCATTGAAGGAGCGCCATGATAAAAATTTGAATAAGAAATAAGGATAAAAAGCAACTAGCAAGCGGGGTCACCTCGACGGCCGCTGAGGACCGGATTTAGAGGGAGCACTGCTATCGCTGTCTGGGGGCAAAGGGTCATGTTCCATTGGTTCGACCGACGCGCCTGCCACCTCCCTGAGTTGATCAGGAGGGGCAGTTTCCACCGCCGGTAAAGGGCCGGGCGCCCGGCAAACGGAGCGTCCCGGTGAAACAGAAGACGGCCGAGGCCGGCAACTGTTGTACGGCGTGACAGATGGGTCACGCCTCGGCGGGGAAGGAGAGGAACTCTTTTTCTTGTCAGCTCTTCTGGAAGAGTGACGGCGGGAAGAGGCAGTTGACGGTTGGGAAGCCTGAGAACGCAGAAAATCCTCACGGACGGGTTCCTTTTTCAAAGTCCGGGCATCTTGTTTAGGTGCCCGCGGTTTACTAGAGGTTGACGTAGATTGTACCTTTGAAGCAGCAGGAGGAAGCGGGGACGTGGAACGGGCAATCTTCGGGCTGGCGGATCGCACAACTGTGTCAGCGAATGTGAAGTCACAAGTCTGGGTACTGGAATCCTTAGTAGGTCGAGTTGAGGTGAGGACCTTACTGTATGCATCCGCTGGGAGGACTGTGGGCTTTCGACTCGCCAACAACTTTCGAGCGGCAGATGTTGATACCTTCTCCGTAACCCGAATTTGCTGAATGATTTTTTCATCCTTATATACCGGGCAGTCGCGAGAGGAAGCCGCATGGTCGCCGTTGCAGTTAAGACAGTGAGGGGACGGAGGTGGGCAATCCCCCTCATGGGCGTCCCTACCACAAGTGACACATTTTGCTGCATTTGGGCAAGATTCACGGGTATGGTTGTACCTGTGGCATTGGTAGCAGCGCGTTGGGTTTGGAATATAAGGGCGGACTGAGATAACTTCGTACCCTGCTTTGACCTTCGACGGGAGTTCAACTCTGTCGAATGTCAAAAACACAGTACGAGTCGGTGTCAACTGGTTATCTACCTTCTTCATCACCCTGTGGACGGCTGTTCAAAAATGTTCAAATGTTTGTATAGTCTATGGGACTTAACTACGGGGTCATCAGTCCCTAAACTTACAAACTACTTATGAACTACTAACGAACTAGGACGGCACAAATATCCATGCCCGAGGGGGGATTCGAACCCCCGACCGTAGTGGCCCTGCAGACCGTGACTGGAGCGCCTTAGTCTCCTCGGCCACCGCGGCCGGCTGTGGACGGCTGTCACACCCTGATCGGACATATAGGACTGGATGTCGTCATCAGACAACCCGTCAAGGGATCTCGTAAAAACTACCCCCCGTGACGAGTTGAGTGTGCGGTGCGCTTCTACCTTGACTGGAAACGTGTGTAATAACGTAGTCCGGATAAGTTTCTGGGCTTGAAAAGCACTGTCCACTTCCAGCAACAATGTGCCATTGCGCTGACGCGAACAGGTTTTAACAGGGCCAGCAATTGCATCTACACCTTTCTGTATAACGAAAGGATTGACAGAATTGGAATCCTTTCCGTCGGTGCGAGACACAACAAGAAATTTTGGTACATTAGGCAGAGTCTTTTTTTGCTGAGGCGAATCTAACTTACGTTTCTGGGTCAACGTCACGAAAGAAGAGAAGGAAGTCATTGAGGAAGTGTCCCCCGTGATTACCGGCGTCTCCGATGGCGCGCTCCTTCCTAGTGGGGGCCCTCTCCGAGGGCTTACCCGCCTTAGGTGATTGTTCACACCTCAGGTCACACCTCCCGAGAACTGACGGAGGGACCAATCGGCACGTTCGGAAGGTACCAGCTCGGGTAATCACCCCTCCCTGGGCCTGGCCTTTACCAGGGGGTACGTACGTGCCCTACTTGTCTACCTGGGGCGGGGAATTACGCGTTACCCCCTCACCTGCTACGCATGATAATGCGTGGGTCGGCCTTCAGACACGCACAGGGAGGAAAGAAGAAGAATAGAGGAAGTGAAGAGAAAGAAGGAAAGAAGTGTCTCAAACGCCGAGGCGGAGACTAATGAGGAGGAGAAGAAGGCTAGGAGAGTACAAGGAGAGAAAGACAGAAACAAAGGGTAAGAAAGGAAGGAACGAAGGAAGAAAAACGACAACAAGAACCACCGTAGCTCACGAAATATGCCCGTCTCCGGGCAAGGCATAAACCGGGAGGGAAAGTGAAGCAGCCTGGGGCAGAAGAAAGGCTGCTCCGGCTCGGGGCCCCGTGCGCGCCACACACGTACCCACAAAAGAACTGTGGGCCCCCTGGGGGGGCACGGCGCCCCAGTACACATGGCTAATCCGCCGCGGCGAATGCTGTTTGGGATTCATTATTCCTACTCGGCCCAATCACGTAGTTCTGTAAGAGTTGTGGATAGACGAGTCGCATGTTCCAGTTGTCCCATCATATCCCACCCATGCTCGATTGGAGACAAGTCCAGACATTGTGGTGGCCAGGGAATTTGCTGCTCGTCTCGCAGAGCGCGTGTGTGATCAATAATTATCCTGTTGGAATGGCGTATCACCTTTCCGTTTCAAGAATGACATAAGAAAGGGTCTTAGAACATTCAGCGTGTATGCAACGCTGGTCAGTGTTCTGTCCATAAACACCAAAGGAAAACATGAGTTGTAGCTTATCGCATCCCAGACCAAAAGCCCTACGGTGGGGCCAGTGTGTCTTGGACGTATGCACCCTATGAGACAGCGCTTGCCAGATGTACTAACATGGCTAAAAGAATCCGAGAGACCTGAACTGCGTTCCGCCCCATATGCATGCATCCCAAATAACGTACTTGTCTTGCGGGTTCTCTAATCGCTTCGCGGCATAGTCATTCGACTATTCAAAATGGATCCACTAGAGAAAACTGTTCTTTATGGCAATATTCCAGATCTAAATTTATACCACGATATTTCAAACAAATGAAACACGTTGTTAAGTTCTTAATGTTTGTAAACAGTAACTTAATAGAGTTTGATATAACAATCTCCGGGACATAAATCGTTCAGTAATCCTTAGACAAAAATGTAATATTTTCATGAACAACAGATTTTACGACAGTTTCGGAATTCCTAGAGTTCTATGGCAATTGGACTTTTGCCCTCTGAATTGTTTTCTGACAAATGCGAAACTTCGTTCCTGTGGCGAGCGTTTTTCTATTACCCCTTCTTGAACTAATCAGATAATAAAAACTCGATTAACAGCAGCAGACGTTCTATAGAAACTTCAATATTAGTTGCAAATCAGCAATAATTTCCCTGTACCATGACTGCACAAATATTTGTACACACTTCTAAACTTGGAATGATATACCGAGCTATCTTGTTCTGGTTCTTGAATCAAATCAAATGTTTCAAATGTTTCTATAGCTTATGGGACTTAACTACGGGGTCATCAGTCCTTAAACTTACAAACTACTTACGAACTAACTTACACTAAGGACGGCACAAATATCCATGTCCGAGGGGGGATTAGAACCCCCGACCGTAGTAGCCGTGCAGACCGTGACTGGCGCGCCGCGGTCCCCTCGACCACCGCGGCCGGCTTCTTGAATCATACCATTCACCTGCAGCCATTGCTAACTAAGCAAAACACTCGTGTCTTATCGATATTCAGTCATGAAATAGATTGTCATATATGACTAGGAATGAATGAGTATGAAATATCAGTTTTTACCACAACTGTAAGTTCGCAAATCAGAACTTCAATGATAAATAAGTAGAGTCAGATGTTAGTAGTCGAACGTTTTCACCAGAAGTGAGATGTAATTACGTTATGACTGTCCGGATATCGAACCCCGAACCAACCAACGTCCTTTCTGTGCACGAATACACACTAAATCTCAAATGTTAACTTCACAGGAATGAGGAAGCGTAAGTGTCTGCCTTGAAAGAACGACACCATTCGTTGTTACTGATAACGCATAGACATTCAAAATTATTTTTCATTAGTTGTCCATTGTGCTCTATATAAGGCTTGAAATGCCATCATGAATTTTTTGTGCCGGACCAGGATTCGAATCCATGTACATGCCTTTCGTGGAGACATAAAGTCTGTAGAGTCGGAGAAAGCAACGAAAACAGCTATATGGTTCCAACAGGGTGGAATACCGCTAAAGTGGAGATACAAATTAAAATTACAGTCCAGTAACATAATTTTCAACGTCTCAAGTTCAAATACAATAACAGCCATGTGGCCCTAAAAGACCGTTGATTTATAAAATAACAAAGTTTTGCAATGTAAGGAAATATTCCTGGCGACAGAGTTACTGATTGCTCTGCAGTTTGCCTGTTACTGCTAACCATAAATCGGCTCTGTCCCAGTTTATAACGCCATGAAATTTTTAATAGAGATTTTGAAGTACGATGCAAATTGACATTACCGAGCGAGGTGGCGCAGTGGTAACACACTGGACGAATTCGGAAGGACGGTGGTTCAAATCCACATCCAGCCGTCCGACTTTAGGTCTTTCGTGATCTCACCAGGCAAATGCCAGGATGGTTCCTATGAAAGGATGCGGCCGATTACCTTTCCCATTCGTACTCAAAAATCCGAGCGTGAGCTGCGGCTAATGACCACACCATCGAGGATACGTTAACCCTAATCTTCCTTTCTTCCATCTTGACATTTTTCACTTGGCGTTATTGGGGGGTTAAGAACATATGATCGTGCCGGTTAAAAACATGTTTGAATGAGGGAATCAAACCCATACTTGCAGATACTAAACCAGAAGCGATCCACAAGACTACTAAGGCGCGATACATGAGCTTTCTGATGGGGTTGTAAAGTTAGATGCACTTGGCATACATACCAGGGGCGGTGAAGACAATATGGCGCTTCATAAAATGATCAACTATAATGAAGCTTCTGACACAGAATTTATACTTGTATAATGTCTTCGGGATGCAAAACCGACTCTATCCACCATACCACGATGCGAAGACATTATGAAATTTCCACTATTTCAACAAATTCCTTAGTTTACCAGATAAGTCTGTTAATACTGTCAGTATTACTATTATTGTCTATATGCTGCTGGTGTTACTCATATGTTGTAGAGCATATAAGGCTGTTTATTCATTCTCAGAATCAGTTGTCCAATCGTCAATAATGTATTTATAGACTGAAATCAACTTCAGCCTGATTTGCCGACAGCTTTAACTCAAAACTAGTTGGTTTCTTCATGCACGGAATCAGTAAACCACCTGAGTTTCATAAATCGAAGGCAGCTTCATTTCGCTAGCGAATACGCCGCAGCAGAGCTAGAGAGGATGTGCTGTATTTGGTTTTTCCTTACTGCTCCTATAATTGGTACAAAGATAAATCCAAACGTAAAAGAAGATATTGGTGGAAAGTTTCGCATGGAACGACTTTCTTGGACTCCAAAACACGAATTAATAAATGTATGTCACACTTTAATTGAAAATCACTCAGATTATTTACTGGAAATGACATTAAAAATAAAGTGAATTTATTAGCTTAATTCTGCGCTAAGCAGGAAGTAACTCGCTGAGTTGCCAAACGAAATCTACAGTGATGAGAATTCTCCATTGGATTAGCGACAGCCGGCCGCGGTGGCCGAGGAGACTGAGGCGCTTCAGTCACGGTCTGCACGGTCACTGCGGTCGGGGGTTCGAATCCCCCCTCGGGCATGGATATTTGTGCCGTCCTAGTTCGTAAGTAGTTCATTAGTTCATAAGTAGTTTGTAAGTTTAGGGACTGATGACCCCGTAGTTAAGTCCCGTAAGCTTTACAAACATTTGAACTATTACTATTTGATTAGCGACAGGGAGAATACCTTAGCTCGGCGTCTGTGTTCGTCGCGCTAGTTAGCGTTAATGGAGATCGCAGTTTCGAAGCCGCGGCACGTAGCCTGCCGACGTATTGAGTGAGAAGAGAAATACCTAGCAGAGACCATTGAGTCTTAATTGCAGATGTTTAACTATAAGTTGTGTCGAAAGCACAGTTGCTAATAATTCTACATGCGTCACAGATACACGACCATCGTAAATCAAGTATAGGGGAAATTATTTAAGAGGCTCTTTTGTTCAGTAGCTGTCGTAGGTAGTTTTGTTCTCCAGATTTAAGCTAACTGAAGACAGAATATCCTATTCATCCGAACCAGTTTCTTATTCTAGCATCACCAGACACTATCAACATTTTGAGCATGATACATTTAAAGATTATATACCTGAATACGATTTTCCTTATGAATGATTGCATTTGCACCACCTCTACCACATCAATGAAAAAAGTTAAAGACAACATTACACTAACTATGTCTGAAAACATTTCTCTTGTGGGGCAACAGCGGTCTCTTACATGTCTTGAATAATAAACAGCCACCGACTGCATTAAATATTTTTATTTTGGACCGGTTTCGGTCTATTTCAGACCATTTATCCCTTCAGTTGAGGGAGGTGATGGTCTGTGGAGCATGCGGCGTACTGCTTACCAAATCTGGAGGGTGCCATATATAGTAGGCTATTACACTATGTTAAAAATTCGGTTCGAATTATTGTAATTATGAAAAATTATAACGTTCAAATAGAATTTCCGGTCATTATTCGTGCAAAACATCTGTTATTTTTCTGAAATTGTAATTTCAAAATTAGGCCACGTGATTGAAAATACTTTGTTATTGGTTGAAGCCCTTGTGACGTCACACTACATAAGGAAGGAGCTATACTTGTGTTATAGCAATGTTAGCGAAAGTTACTAAGCTTTTCCTTACTTTTTATGCATACAATTAAGTTTTCTTGTGATCGAAAACGCATTTACTTTTATATAAATGGAAAATAATTTTGTGCAGCCTGTAGTGAAAAACCTTCCAAAAGTTGATGCCAGCTATAGGCTGTGGCAGAGCCATATCTCCACCAGATACTTTCTTCCAGGAGTGCTAGTCCTGCAGGATTCGCAGGAGAAATTTTATGAAGTTTGTAAAGTAGGAGGTGAGATACTGGCGAAAGTAAAGCTCTCAGGACGAACCGAGAAGCGTGCCGGGATAGCTCAGTCCGTAGAGCACTTGCCCACGACAGGCAAAGGTCCCAGGTTCAAAACACGATTCCGGCACGGTTTTAATCTGCCAGGAAGTTTCACGAAAGGTTAACACCGCGTCTAAAGTAAAATATGGCTATATTTAAATCAAACTGTTGGTTCTTTGTGTCAACAGATTGACTCTACTTTTTTTTTTTTTTTTTTTTTTTAGATAACAGGAAACGGCTGTGAGAGACTTCAAGAAGTGCATGTTATGAACCATCAGCTGTTAATTTTACTTATAACATCGACCTGTTTCGATTTTAAGCCATCATCACGGATAAACAAACATGTTAAGTCAATCAGTGAAATTCATAACACGTCATACGTTTTCATCCAGACTAGACAGATGTCAAATGACATCTTATGAATTTTATTGATTGAATGGCACGTAAGCACGCATATGATGTCAGATGATGTATCCATTTAATCAGTTTGTTTAGCTTAAAATCTGTGATGATGGCTTAAAACCGAAACCGGTCGATGTTATAAATAAAATAAACAGCCTATGGTACATAACGCGCAATTCATAAAGACTGAGTGTAATTTAAAGATAGACAATATTAGACACTATAAAGTGTGTAAATATGGATTGTGTCTTAGATTCAGCATTCCTTTTACTAGCAAATATATTTCATTTTTAAATTAACGCTGTTATTAAAGCCCACAGCAATAATTACATGCTAACTGCACGACTATGTAGTTAAAGTTCGGATTCAGTTTAATTCGTGTTTTAGATAGTCACAATATCCACATAGTTATAGACTGGAAATCTGGCACAAACCAGATGTCAATAGTAATGTAAAAAAAAAAAGTAAGGTAAAGCAGTCAACAATCCGAAGATTGGTTTGAACACCACAGTGCTTTACTAGGCATGGTCCTGTTTGGAGGTGGTATGCCGTTGCCTTCCTCCGACCTTCGAACTGACTTACCCAGCCAGTTATAGGGGGACCTACAGTTTAACGTGGGTTCCGAACCACGGTGCTACTCGGTATTTTTCACATGAGCAATACTGCCAGAGGTGAAAGAAGTGGAAAGTGACAGATAAAAATCAGAGGACCTGGCGGGGATCGAACCCGCGACCTTTGGATTTGTAGTCTGGCACTCTACCACTGTGCAACCGAGGGGCACAATAGTAATGTAGCTAGGAAAATTAGTATAGATCCGGAATGTGAAATAATTTGGGCGAAGGTCAGGGTTAAAAGTGGCTCGAACATGGTCACTGGATGTTTTTAGAGACCATGTTGTACAGCATCAATAGAGGCCGAACATCTGCGGGAAAACTTGGAAAATATTTCCCTTAGATTTCCTAGTCATGTTATAATTTTAGGTGGAGATTTTAACTTACCGGATATAGACTGGGAGACTAACGAGTTAAAGACTGGTGGCAGAGATAGCTATGGAGATGACTTTCCAAAAACAGTGTCGTAGCTCTCCATAACCTGAACAATCAAAGACTACTGTCGTCAACTAATAGCTAAGCCATTACTGTAAAAATGTAACTTATATTTTTTGATTGAAACCATCATTATTAACAACTTTCTATGAAGTAAAAAAATTAAGAATAAACAAAAATACGTACACATTTCGTAAACTCTACCATAAGATATTAAAATTGTGTAAGTATTCGAAAACAATTTAAAAAAAAATAAAAATTTTCTCGCGGCAGGATTAGAACCAGTGACCATATGGTTGTAAGGCCAGAAAGCTACCACCTGAACTAAACCGACAGATGCTGCAATTCATCTGATGATTGGTAGTTACATTTACTTGCAAAACTTCAAAGTCTATTTTCTCGAGAATTTTCGAGAGTTACGTCGAATGGCTTTGGCTGGTTGTTATTTGAGTTCTGAACTTCACGTACCATAAATATCAAAAAGTTCTAAAATCTGATAACCATGTGGTCTTCTTATAGGATGAAACACTAATTGTAGCGGTAGCGCTAGTAATACCAGTTAAAATATGTCTACGGCCTGACACAATGTTTTCTTGAATCAATCTGTTTTAGTAGACCACCCGCACTCGACAAAGTATTGTAGGTCCCTTTTGTCCACAACATTTTGCGTGTAGAACCTCGTGAAAACTGGACGTTTCTAAATCAAGAGTGAGCGACGGTGATGAAATTGCTGCATCCTTGTTCACCCTTCAACGCCATTCTTTCATATGTTTCTATGGCCTCTCAGCAGCGAGCTAAGAGAACACTACATCAAACTAAATGGGCTATACTACTAATGATGGCAAGCCATATATACCGGCTGCCGTAAAAGAAAATAACTGTTTCCTTGTGAATGTACTATTACTCACTCGCAGCTGACGTATAACGACCGCAGTGTAACGAGATGCAGTTAAGAGACGTAGTGACGTTTTTGTTACGGTACTTCACAGTTGATTTTGTGGTGCCAGTTTTACTGCAAATGACTTATTCTTTAAGGTAGTGAAAATTCACACGATTCTTGGGCACTTGAAGAACATGATACATTATATTATAATTAGAGGGCTCTAAACTGCTGCTAATAACTTCCATGCAGAATTTAAAGAATGTGCCATAAAGAATCCTTTCAATTTAGGTGTACAAATGCTGGATTTGTCAACCAAATGTTTTAGTTCTTTTAGAAAGCTGTTGCAAATAAACTTTGAGAATAACGTACAACTCTCTGTAGTGGCCTTAAATGAACTGTTCATTAAGTACAAATCGTTATATACGTTACTACAAAGTTCGTTGGCCTGGTGTAGCAACAGTGAATCCATATTTGAATTGAAAAGTAGTCTCTGTTGCGAATAATGAAATTTATTTCTTTTTAACGCGTTTCGTGCTTTTGGCGCATCACCAGAACACTTTAACAGGGATAATATACAAAAATATTAGAACCAGGTTCCAGGAGCACCTATTAACAAAAAAGGGTTCTATAAAAAACAAATCATCATTTGCTGAACACCTCAAAGCATCAGGTCACAGTGAACCTACAATCAATGCACTCCAGATCTTGCACAGAGCCCCCAAGGGGAAAAAAAAACCTTCTCGAAGAATTTGAAATTACGAAATTTCTTAAATCATCACACCATCTCAGCTTCAATGAGCTACTGACAAGTAAAAATCAGTACTATTATGACACCATGATGTCAGCCCTAAAAAATGTTACCTGATCTTCTTATTGAAAAGTCGCAACCCCCCCCCCCCCTTAATAAGCCCTTCCCCCTCTCCTTCGTCACCAAATTGTCGTCTTAGCTTGAGCTGGATTCTGTAGCTTAACCACCATCCGGCTCACACTACTTAATCTTTCTGCATTTTAACAATATTTGTTTTTAGTGTTCTATGAAAGCATACATTTATAATTAATTTCCATATAGACAACTATACAATTATATGGTTGTTTTACTAACATACATTATCAATATTACTGTCATCCAATCTGATTTACAAGTACTTTTACACTTCATTACTACCATCCATTGTTATTAATTCCATATTTTAATAATTTGCAACCATGTTGATCGATTTTATCATTCAAATTTAACCGCCCAAATCTTAGTTACGGATACCGGCGTTTGATAAAGTGATGTGTCGATATTCATTCTGTGAACGTGGATCTATCCAACACAGCGCTGCTGCTGTGGTAAGATATACATCTCCACACTCGCTCTGATTACCACTGTTCATTCACGATTGTTTTTTAAATTCTCTAACTTCCATTTTATCAAACTTTTTGTCCCACCTCTTATAACTCTTGACGATGCTTTTGATTAAATCATCAGATTTTATCCAGTCCAAAATGCTAAGCATCGTGTGCTTTTACGCCAACTAATGCTATCCAGTTGTTTCTGAGGTATGTTCACGCCTCCAATTCATTGTCTCCTAATATTGTAGTGGATAGGTCCGCGGCATGAAACAAATCATTGTCTTCAAACTTCTGTTCACTAAGTGATGCGGTAGTTCCCTTTAAATCAGTACATTTTATTAACAGAAAGAAACGTCGTGAGGTTGTCTACATATCGGGGTGGAAAAGTTAGAATTCCGAAATGTTTCAATAACATCCTGAATGAAGTTCACGAAAAGATACAGCAGATCGTTCTAACTGTCCTTTTCCAGATAAAGAACTTTCTTTCTGTATCCTGAGAGTTGCTCGAAACTAGCAAACTCGGCAATGTTTCTCAACTGTAAAACATTTATGGAAATTTGGTAACTATAGCAAAACGGACATTACGTAATCGGAGTTGCCCATCTTTAGACGGTTCTGTTTCCCTTTGAGCATTATGCCTGTTACGGTCTAAAAAGTAACGGACATCATGTTCACAGACAACGGATCGTTATTAACCGTGCAAGAGTCGTATAATGAAATACGTACATGTACGATGAATTTCGTAGAACACTCTGATTTTTCCTCTACACACTAACCCACTGTCAAGCACTTTGATGAATTATACACCTAAATCCTGTCCTTTTGTCGAAAACCATACGAAAACCCCTTCAGTAGTTTTTAAGTTTATCGAGGATAGTCGGAGACGGCGGGAGGACTTTGTTTTACAGTATGTATAGATAGAGAGAAGGATGTGCAAGTGAAGAAGATTTCTCATTTCATTATCAGAAACCGTACAGGTTATTCTTATAGCGCGTTCGAGAGAGAGAGAAAGAGACAGACAGACCGATAGAGTGAGCACCATTTAACTCTTGAACATAATGTTGGTGCGGCTAATGACTTTTCCTGGGTACAGGCACACCAAGAAGTCTAGCACTGCTGTTGTCAAGTTTCCACGCTATCAACATAACACGAAACTCAGTGAAATTGCACAACCCTTTCAAAGCTGAAGAGCAATATAGTAACTTCTTCTAACTACATATGAATTCGTTGAGTGTTCCTCCTGAAAACAAAAAGGTATTTTAATAGTGATAATGTTTGGAGAGTTATTAAGACATTCTTTGCTACTACAAGACGATGACTTTCCACAGTCATACCTCCTAAACGCATATTATTAGAACACTAAGCATATCAAGACACCTGCGCAAGAAATAAATATATTAGGCATCCGGCACAGATACGTTGATATAATTGACCGCTATGTAGTTAACCCCACTATCACGCAACTTCCATCTCTTTAAAAATAGCTACTATGCTTTTTAATAGGAGACGCAACCTTAAACCTTCAATTAAAAAACGTTAATAATAAGTCAATGAGTATTTTACATACTTGAAGCGTTTATTCGTAGACCCCAAAACGATTTGGCTGTATTCGAATTAGAAATACATCTAAGAAATGTATGAAATACGGAATTTGTAAGGGAATGTCACACACCGAAAAATGCTAAAGATAAATTCTATTTTCCATCACCGTCATATAGAACCATTTTTACTCCGAACTTGGCATAAAACAACAGGGAGAAACAAGTTGCAAGACTTCCAGGAAAAATGAAGCGAAATTGACAGCCAATAGTTGGTTATAAATTACATTGCCTGTTAACTGTATAAATATAAATTACGAAATACGCGGAACTCCTGTTCAGTACAGTCAAAAAGGTCTAAGGTAATAGGCAGTGGTTTACAATCAGATATCCGTATCACTCTCCTCCTCAAGAAGTCTGTGTGAAGATTTATATTCAGAACATTCAAGAAAAAGGCTACTGTGGTGTTGAAAGCAAGAAGCAGCTCATTTACTCAGGAAGGGAAAACGTTATGGTGCCCGTAAATTTGAATGGCTGTATCTCTTGTAGTAAGATTCATTTTTTGATAAAATGTTAAAATCCAATATACCAGAATTTTGTTTTTCTAAACTCAGTGCCAACTTTTTTTTGTCGAAATTTTTGCAGGAAGTAGTCTTGACGTGATTTCATACTTCTATGCATTAATATTATCAAACATGTAATTTGTGTCACAAATTGCGCGGCCGGTCCGGTCAGATATTCGAGTTCTTCCTCGGACCTGGGTATGTTTGTTTGTACTTTGCCTACGTTATTTTAAGTAAGACTAAGTAGTGTAAGTCTAGCGACCGATTACCTAAGTTGTTTTGCCGCATAAGACTACACATATACACGTAATTTATTTATTTCATCACCACATTTAAGTACTAATAATTAAAGAAACTTAAATGTAGAAATTTGAAATAAACACTGAAAACAAATGATTGGTATTTCTCATAAAATGAATGCACAGAACCGTTGAATTATGTCTTGTGAATGTACCTACAAAATCTGCCATATGAAAATTGTAGTGCGAGTCCCAAATTTGTTTTTTATGTAATAACATTAAAAACATATTAAAAATTGAGCACTCGAAAACCAGTGAAGTTATGGACTTGAAGCGTTTTGTGTTCCTAAATCTTTACATAGTAGACACGATTTTAAAATTTGGTTGCTATCGCCAAAGTAGACGAAACGTTAAAATTTTTGGTGTAATCTTCGCCGTGTAGACTGTATGTTGTAGAAGTCTACGTCGAACCTAATTAGAATCATACCTCTGAGGAGAGAACGTTGTTTGCACTTCTCCTGCGTTTCCAGTCGCTGTGCTGTGCTACGTAACGACATCGTACCGTTCCACTTTACCGAGAGCTATATATGTATTGGTGTGATGTTTGTTCTTTCGAAATAAGACATCACACCAATATATGTATCATTTAGACGCAAAGATTCTGGGTTCTGTTTTCATCGCTAACACGACTAACAACGTTAGACCTTGTGTGTAAACAGTTAAATGCATAAGTAACACCTGTTTGAGACTTGAAGATGACCTGAAATTAGCCGAAATCGATATCTCATAATAAACATAAGGTGTAGCTGTCTATATTTCATAATTCTATTCCTAACATATTTAAAAGCTGCTCAAAACCACCTACAAAAAACCTTTATAATGAGATTGTATATAATTCCACGATCAAATTGTGTTTTAGTTATTTGTAGTAATACACCCAAAGATCTGCCCTTGCTATTAGTGCCTTGATCAGGTGTTTATTTTTAGAGGTATTACTAGGGACAAGAAAAATTCGCATTTGCGATAAATGCTAATATAGATGCGAATTCTGACTCAAAATGCAGTAAATCCGAAATTGTAGTTAGCAACGGTTGCGCTCAATTCCGATTTCATCACATTCCTCTTCACATGCTGCTGTATTGTAAATCGAGTGATATTTGTATGACGTGTTACCTCCCTGTTGAATGAGGCTGTGATATCTCCGGGCCGTTACTACAGCTCCACCTCGCTCGGTGGACCTTTCCCTGAATACGGCACAGGTAGCGGCTGGAGGGCGTGGAGTAGGAGTGGTGTATCCCTACTTCTGGAACACCCTGTTCACTTCCTGCAGCGTCCGGGTCTCCCCGCAAGTGTCTACAAATTCCCTTTCCGCGCAAGTGTCACTCCCCGCAAGTGTCACAAACTCCGAAGAGCAAGTGCTCGCAGTCCCACACGCTTGGATACCAGTCACGCCTAGCGTTGCACCAGACTATTTTCTCTCAGTCTGTTTGTGTACTTACATTCTCATCTCGCAATTTCTAACAGGTCGGCTTTATATTTGCAGCTTTCAAGTTAATTACATAAATACCACACATATTATAAAAATGGATGTGTGCATACGTGTGTGTATGTTCCAAATCTCCTCCTAAAATACTGGACCGATTTCCACCAAACTAGGTACACATATTCCTCACAGTCGGGCAACAATCGCCGAGGGGCTAAGAATCACCTACATGCCAGGAGTAGGGACGGAGAAAGAAGAGCAGCCCGCAATCCGCGAGCAACTAGAATTCATTCTTCCACTATTTGAGAACGAGTGCACTTAGCAACTTGTAACAAACATCACACACAACTCCAAACCGTTAAGAAACATTTTCTCGCTGGCAACCCCTACAAAATAAAGGAATGAAAAAGTTTATTGCTCATTACGTTTCCACTGTTCGTGTAACTGGAAACGTTACAATTATAACTACTATACTATTAACTGTAACAGTGAGATAATTTAAGGTATTATGCACATGTACCACTTCGAATTTATATCATAGAATGACTTATAGTTTAGGAGATATTACGTGATAAACAATAAGATGCGCGAAAAACTGCTGCCGCAATTATGTGACTCGTGAGTAACCTCATTCATCCACAGTCTCTGGATGAAGGCACTTAGCAAATAACAACAAACTTTGCATGTATTTGCATACTTTTCTCAGATCTTTTTCCTCTGACAACCCTTGCAAAAGAATGAAAGCAAAAAAGTTTACTGCATACTACTGCAAGCAGAAAAACTACGGCATCCGGTTTCATATTACAATTTACTACGCCTTCACTACTAATTATACTCGTGTGACTTTTGCAGACAATATCCGCATATACCACTTAATGCACCTTCGAAATTATATCGTAGTACGACACATAGTTCAGAAGAATATGACGTCATAGCGATTGTGTTTTTTGAAAACATAAGTACAGAATGAAACTGATTCCTTCTTAGATGTTCTAGTTTGGCTCACGGATATATAAGTCTAATACTAAACTTAATTTCCCTATGTTTCCAGTCAAATATTTCCTGTGATCGTGTTCTGTATTAGTTGCGAAATAGTGCGATTCTACAAAGAAGCTCATTTTCGAGTAATTCTATAGTAAATTATGGGAGTAATAGCTGAGGTTACTACGAAATTTGCGTTTCAAGGAGCTCTTTTTTTATCCGTCGTGATAGCTCTCAATGACTGTTTACATTTTATTTTTCTGTCCAGGGTTCCTACAATGTACCCTATAATGTACTCCACAACGCCCAACACTAAACTTAAACTGGTACCACCGCTGCAAGTTAAGTCTTCACCATCAGTGTTTCCTCTTGTTACTATCGAGTCCAAAAGACTTAGCTTCGAAAAGGAGAATAATTGTGTAATCAACTCTTTGAGATGGGCATTGCAAATACGACTTTCAGTCTATGGTTAGCAGTAATCGCTCCTGATTACTCGAAACTACAATGCCGAAAATAAATTAGTATAAAATGTTCAAATGTTTGTAAATCTATCGGACCAAACTGCGTGGTCATCAGTCCGTAGCTTACAAACTACTTAAACCTAGGTAAACTAACCCACGGACAAACACACACACCCATGCCCCAGGGAGGACTCGAACCTCCGCGGCGACCAACCGCGTAAATTAGTACACCTCGCAAGACGACGTCATGTTTATCCGATGACGACACATACCACCAGAGTGACAGTAGGTGTACTGACAATGGTTAAAACTTTGTCCACTAACAGACAACATAGTGACATAGCCAGAACGCCATCTTTGTCTAGCCTTTAATAGGTAATTCTTGCAGCCATAAGACTCACAAGGGAAATTCCCATTGCGTCCCCGTCAGATTTAGTGGAAGGATGGTGCAATGGGTATACCGAACTATGAAAAAAAAAGAACAATATAAAGACTGAACACTCTAAGCCCATAATATGCTACATTATGGAACAGTTATAGCAAATATGTTGCTGTTCTGTGGTCATTGTGTTGGACTAAAACAGAAGATTCTGGGTTCAAATACCATTCCCGAACAAAATTTTTATTTCGCTTTTGTCACTACATTATGAACTGTCCTTCATTTCATTGACGTCCCTGTTCTCTTTTTGTAGCCCTAGCAACTGTCATCCCAACGGCAGTGCCGCAGTGGGTACACCGCTTTTCGCTAGATCACCGAATTTAAGCCCTGTCTGACTTGGTTAACTCTTGGGTGGGTAACCGTCCGGGGCCACCGAGCGCTGCACTCAGCCTGTCCTTGTGAGGACAACTGAGGAGCTACTTGATTGAGTAGTAGCAGCTGTGGTCTGGAAAACCGTCACAGCGGCAAGGAGTGCGGGGCGCTGACTACCTCCATTGCGCATCCAGTGACTCCTACTGGCGGAGGGTGACACGGCGGCTGGTCGGTAGCCGTTGGGCCTTCGAGGACGGTGTGGCACAGAGTTCAGCTTTTTTCTTTTGTTGTTGCAGTTATAATACTATATATTAGTTACAGAATATGTCATGTGGTAAGAACATATTACTGTCATAAGGAAATGTGATGAAGAGTGAATGTACGCGAAATAAAACGGGTGAGTACCATATCATAATAAAGCCTTGTAATCGCAATGTCAAGTACTGGTGAAAATAGATGATCTCGTATACAAATGTATAAGTAGTTCGGATTCCACTAAAAGCAGTGGGTCCTATCAACACCACCGAAAGACAACGTCGCGGCACGCTGTGTCACGTCACGCACAGCAGGTCGCGGATGGGGAGAAAGAGAGAGAGGGATAATAGGGAAAAGATGGAAAGAAAGCACAAAACGATTGATTTTCTCAATGGCAATTGAGTATTTGACTTTTTCTGGAAATCGTCTCCAATGGTTAATCATGTCACCTTATGTTCAAACATTAATTTTTTCCTCAGGAAATGCATTATTCATAAAGGAAGAATAAAAACGGAAACGAAATTCCAATAATTTGAAAGTCTGATACAACGCTTTATTTGAGGTATATTATTCCTGTAACTTTAACTGTTCTTGCTGTTGTAACATCCAATAACAGTGTTATATTGATTGGGCATTTGAGTTTCAGAAAATGATCTAGAAATTTTGCGTACTAACGCACCGTACAAATAAGTCTATAAACACTATAAAATTTTATTTTGCTTGTTCCAAGCAATGAGGAATACGTAAACTGTGGTTTAAACTCGCTTGTAGATATCCAAATGAGATAGAGCTCACTTGGAGCATTTACTTTAGTGAGGATCACTTTGATGTAAGTTAAAACACCATACACTAATTACTATTCTATTAGTGCATTGCAGGTGTGGCGTATCAATTCCTGCAGTTGCAAACATTTGAAGTATTATGATGTACAGATCGGTAAGGTGATGTATACATTTGTGAAACAGGTGCTCACGATATAACACGCCAGCGATTTGTATTTAAAGTAATTTTCAAACGTAGTTGGTGAACCACCCCCATGAACCACAGACATTGCCGAGGTGGGGTGGCTTGCGTGCCTCAACGATGCCGATAGCCGTACCGTAGGTACAACCACAGCGGAGGGGTATCTGTGGAGAGGCCAGACAAACGTGTGGTTCCTGAAGAGGGGCAGCAGCCTTTTCAGTAGTTACAGGGGCAACAGTCTGGATGATTGACTGAGCTGGCCTTGTAACATTAGCTAATGTGGCTTTGCCACACAGCTACTGCGAACGGCTGAAAGCAAGGGGAAACTACAGCCGTTACTTTTCGCGAGGACATGCAGCTCTACTGTATGGAAATATGATGATGGCATCCTCTCGGGTAAAATATTCCGGAGGTAAAATAGTCCCCCATTCGGATCTCCGGGCGGGGACTACTCAGGAGGATGTTATCATTAGGAAAAACAATACTGGCATTCTACGGATCGGAGCGTGGAATGTTAGATCCCTTAATCGGGTAGGAAAATGAGAAAATTGAAAAAGGGAAATGGATAGGTTGAAGTTAGATATAGTGGGGATTAGTGAAGTTCGGTGGCAGGATGATCAGGATTTCTGGTCAGGTGAGTACAGGATTATAAATACAAAACCAGTTGGGGGTATCACAGGAGTAGGACTAATAATGAATAAGAAAATAGGAATACGGGTAAACTACTATGAGCAGCACAGTGATCGCATTATCATTGTCAAGATAGATACGAAGCCAACACCGACAACAATAGTACAGGTTTATATGCCAACTAGCTCAGCCGATGATGAGGAGATCGAAGAAATATATGAGGAGCTAAAGGAAATTATTCAGACAGTTAAGGGAGAGGAAAACTTAATTGTTATGGGAGACTGGAATTCGGTAGTAGGAAAAGGAAGAGAAGAAAAAATAGTAGGTGAATATGGACTGGGCAGGAGGAATGAAAGAGGAAGTCGCCTGGTAGAATTTTGCACGGAACATAATTTAATCGTAACAAACACGTGGTTTAAGAATCACAAAAGAAGGTTGTATACGTGGAAGAGACCAGTAGACACCGGAAGGTATCAGATAGATTTTATAATGGTAAGACATAGATTCCGGAACCAGGTGAAAAACTGTAAGACATACCCAGGGGCAGATATAGACTCTGACCATAACTTGTTAGTCATGAACTGTAGGCTGAAACTGAAAATCTGCAGAAAGGTAGGAAAATAAGGAGATGGGACTTAGATAAATTGAAGGAACGTGAAATTCTGGAGAATTTCAGAGGGAGATTTAGGCAACAATTGACAGAAACAGGGGGAAATAAAACAGTAGAAGAGGAATGGGTAAAATTGAGAGCTGAAATAGTGAAGGCAGCAGAGGACAAAATAGGTAGGAAGGCAAGACCTACAAAAAATCCTTAGATATCACAGGAAATACTAAATTTAATTGATGAAAGGAGAAAATATAAAAATGCAGTAAATGAAACAGGCAAAATGGAGTACGGACGACTAAAAAATGAGATTGACAGGAAATGCAAAATGGCTAAGCAGAAGTGGCTAGAAGCCAAATGCAAATCTGTAGAAGAATGTATAAGAAGGGGAAAAATAGATACCGCCTACAGAAAAATAAAAGACACATTTGGGGACAAGAAAAGCAACTCTACGAATATCAAGAACTCAGATGGGAAACCAGTTCTCAGCAAAGAAGGAAAAGCTGAACGTGAAAATAGTACATACAGCAGCCCTACAAAGGAAATGAACTTAGAGACGATGTTGTAGGAAGGGAAGAGGAAGTAGATCAAGATGAAATAGGAGATACTATACTGAGAGATGAATTTGACAGAGCCTTGAAAGACCTAGGTCGGAACAAGGCCCCAGGAGTAGATGACATAGCCTCAGAGCTACAAAAGTCTCTGGGAGAGCCAGCCATGACAAGACTATTTGAACTGCTGTGTAGAATGTATGAGACAAGCGAAATACCCTCAGACTTTAAGAAAAATGTAATAATCCCCATTCCAAAGAAATCAGGCGCAGACAGGTGTGAAAATTAAAGAACCATTAGTTTGATAAGTCATGGTTGCAAAATTTTAACACGAATTATTTACAGGAGAATGGAAAAGCTGGTAGAAGCTGACCTTGGGGAAGATTAGTTTGGATTCAAGAGGAACGTAGGGACTGGGGAGGCAATACTCACTTTACGTCTTATCTTAGAAGATAGATTAAGGAAAGGCAAACCTACATTTTTAGCTTTTGTAGATTTGAAGAAAGCGTTTGACAATGTTGACTGGAATTCACTCTTTCAAATTCTGAAGTCAGCAGGGGTAAAATACAGGGAAAGGAGAGTTATTTACAACTTGTACAAAAGCCAGACCGCAGTTATTAGACTCGAAGGGCATGAAAGGGAAGCATCAGTTGGGAAGGGAGTAAGACAGGGTTGTAGCCTTTCTCCGATGTTGTTCAATTTGTACATCGAGCAGGCGGTGAAGGAAAGCAAGGAAAAATTTGGAATAGGGATTAAAGTTGAGGGGGAAGAAATAAAAACATTGCGTTTTGCTGATGACATTGTAATTCTGTCAGAGACAGCAAAGGACCTGGAAGAGCAGTTGAATGGAATAGACAGTGTGTTGAAGAGAGCGTATAAAATGAACATTAACAAGAGCAAAACAAAAATAATGGAATGCGGTCTTAGAAAATCAGGCGATGCTGAAAGAATTAGATTAGGTAACGAAACAATGAAGGTAGTAGATGAGTTTTGTTACTTGGGTAGTAAAATAACATGCGATGGTCGCAGTACAGAGGATATAAAATGCAGAATGGCAATGGGAAGAAAAGCATTTTTGAAAAAGAGTAATTTGCTAACATTGAATATCAATTTAAGTGTAAGGAAGTGGTTTCTGAAGGCATTTGTGTGGAGTGTTGCCTTGTACGGAGTGAAACATGGACGATAAGCAGTGCGGACAGGAAGAGAATAGAGGCTTTTGAAATGTGGTGCTACAGAAGAATGCTGAAGATTAGGTGGATAGATCGCATAACTAATGAAGAAGTACTGACCAGAATTGGTGAGAAAACGAATTTTTGGCATACCCTGACTAAAAGAAGGGATCGCTTGGTAGGACACATTCTTAGACATCGGGGAATCGTAAATTTAGCATTGGAGGGAAGTGTGTGGGATAAAAATCGCAGAGGGAGACCAAGAGACGCGTATAGTAAGCAGATTCAATTGGATGTGGGTTGCCGTTCTTATGAGGAGATGAAAAGGCTTGCTCAGGATAGAGTAGGGTGGAGAGCTGCATCAAACCAGTCTCTGGACTGAAACCGTAACAACAACAGTTGGTGAAAGCACGTATTTCATGTTGGTTGTCTCTTTAATACGTACGTCGGTGATGCAGTATTTCAGAATATGATATACACATCAATGATTTGTCTCTAAAACTCCTTTTAAGCGCATATGATGAGAGCGACAGTTTTAGTAAAATTTGGAACGATTATTTATTTCGTCAATAATTCTATTCTATTTAACAATATCACGTTCTTCCGCAATACCTAAAAGAGAGAAAAAAGGAGAAGGTTGGATTTGAACATGGAACGCAAAATTTGCAAACCAGAACTGGAATAGTTACGCTGCCAATCAATTCTGTAGCCGATGAAATCAACTGAAAACTTCTAATGTCATTTTTCTTAGAAAATATTTAATGTTGGCACCAAAACCAAAATAGTTGACATCTTAATTTAACCCTTTCCTAGATTCCCAAATTCCGATTTATCCCGATAAGTTTCTATGAAATGAATCAGCACGAGAAAAATGTACAATGATTCCTAGAATATGAGTAGCGCGCAAGATCAAATTGCGCTGGAGTCGAGGAGGACACAGATCTTTACTACCATGGGATTGCCAGTCGCAGTGGCCGAGCGGTCAGCGGCGCGCCAATCACGTTCTGCACGGCCACTACGATCGGGGGTTCGAATCCCCCTCGTGCATGGATATTTGTGCCGTCTTTAGTAGTAGCTAGTTCATAAGTAGATTGTAAGTTTAGGGACTGATGACCCCGTAGTTAAGTCCCATAAGGTCTACAAACATTTGAACATTTTTGAACCATGGCATTCTGATGAGGTGTCGATCTCCTTGGACGTGGTATGGGTGGTGCGACCTAAACAATCTCGTCGTTTTCTTCGGATTTCCGTGATCATCCTGCATATATCTATTGCACTGCCCAAACCCTTCGTCACACACGAGTCCAAAATGAGCATAAAATGCTTTCATGGCAATAAAGAGCCGCCTTTCAAATTCACTGATTTGACGCAACGATTCGCGCACGCGTCTGAAACCGCTCGGTTAGCCGTGTGGTCTAACGCACCGCTTTTCGAGACGGGGAGGCCTACAGGCCCCGGTTCGAATCCGTCCGGCGCATTGACGAAGGGGGTCGGAGTGCCGGCCAGCCTGGATATGGCTTTTAGGCGGTTTTCCACATCCCCCTGGGTGAATACTGGTCTGGTACCAAAGTACCTCTTCAGTTAACGATTCGCAAACCTTTCACACATATTCACTATAAGCAGACATTTGGGCAGCATGGGGTGTTGATAAGAAGGGCAAATCCAAACTAACAGAGCCGAACCTGCATGTGCGGAAACATGGCCAAAGAGAAAGTTCGCGCATACGTCTGCAAGGGAGCTGGCGCGTCTGCTCAAGTACTGTAATCCATTATCTCCGACCGAGCGAGGTGGCGCAGTGTTAACACATTGGACTCGTATTCGGAAGGATGGTGGTTCACATCCAACTCCGGCCATCCAGATTTAGGTTTTCCGTGATTTCCCTAAATCACTCCAGGCAAATGCCGGGATGGTTCCTTTCAAAGCGCACGGCCGATTTCCTTCCCCCATCCTCATCCAAAAATCAGAGCGTGAGCGCCGTCTCTAATGACCACGCTGTCGACGGGACGTTAAACCCTAAGATTCCTTCCTTCATTATCTCCGGTTTATAGCGACAACGAGAGCGACAGGCACATTTTGTCTCTAGGCGAAGTTGCGCTGACATATCGATGTTGACATCGAACCCGCAGGCCGACATGATTCAAATGCTAGTCATTGTTCAGAACATGTAGTGTGCATATGAACGTCCTTTCTGTAGTTTTTCAAAGGATTCTGTTTTAATTTTTCTCTGGACATGAGTTTGTGACATTACAGATACAGGGGGAAGATGATTGTTTCCATGTGAAAGGAGGGTTTTGTCAGGCTATCGGGCCCCCCAGCTGGCCGGCTAACAGCTTAGACCTAGTGAATGGAATACAAGTCGTTAGGGAAACCCTACTCTAATCTCCTCGGAAACAGGAAACGGCGGTCTTACATGAGCGAGGACGGCTATTCCATATTGCAACTGAAATACAATATAGCCACACAAATTATTCTAAAAATCCATATAAAATCAGAGAATGATCATACGGCAAATATAATTACATGAATGGATTCCGGAGACTTGGGAGAATGAAACGCCGTAATTACAATTTCAATATCCCTTACAGATAAAAAGCTGATTAATTTCAGTACTATAATAATAATATTATAAGACTTATATTTACAATTAGTGATACGTAGTGATTATTAGTGACAGTTTAAGAAGCAAGTGGGAAGTATCGCACCACGCTATCTATCTTAAAAGATGCACCACGTTATTTCCGTATTCTTTCAATAAACTTTGATTTACTCTCTTGTTCTGCTCTTCGTTAAGGTCGTACTATTCTTGTGTCAGAACATAGATTCCACCACAAAAACACAGAACATGAACCCAGCAAAGCGCATTACATTTATATATGTATTTTATTATATTTAATATTATTCTTAGTAACGTTCGATTTATGTTGTAGACTGTCACTTAAATATCTCATGGCAGACTAACAATAGTAATTATGCAGCAGATAATTTATACATAAACACTTATATGTATTTGTGGACAATAACTGAATATATTTGCATAAAAAGCCATGATAAATTAAATATTAATTGTGTAACTAATTTTCGACGGCTGCAGTATATTTGAACAGTGAGACGCCACGCTTAATAGCTACCTGAGCAAAGAGCTTCAAATGTTCAAATGTTTGTAAATCTATCGGACCAAACTACTTAAACTACGGCAAACTAACCTAAGGCCACACACACACACACACACACACACACACACACACACACACACACACACACCCATGCCCCAGGGAGGACTCGAACCACCGACGGCGAGCAACCGTGCGCTCCCCAGCGAGGCGCCTTAGACCGCTCGGCTACTCCACCGCGGCGCAAAGAGCTTCACTCTCAACCGATTTTAGTATTGATAAATGTGTATTTGTTTGTTAAATGTAAACAACATTTGTAGGGAGGTGGTCAAAACATTTAATTCTGTGATATTCAAATGTATAATATTTTGGAAGGGAAATTGTATTTTAAAGACGAGGCGTTAGGATGTGCGGAAGGATACAATTTTGGGAGTAGGTAGAGCACGCTTTCGAACGCTTGGGAAGGGACTCGTAACTTGGACGTGGTGGTGAGAAGTTGTGACCTGTGATTCGAGGAGATAGGCATGTGTGGACTCAGAAAATTTACGGGACTGTGACTGCAGAACTTAGTCTCTGGTTGACAAGTGCTAAACTATGGACGGTAGTAGGGCTGTAGAACTGCGATAATTCAGCTACCGTGTACTCGTGTGATGACAATCTGTGTTTTATAACAAATACTGTAATTAATCGCGGGTTAGTTTGGAACTGCAATGTTCGATGGACTTCATTAATTTACGAGTGATAATTTGGAACTTTTACTCCCAAGTGCATGTGATACTTATTGTGGCTCTCATGAACAATAGTTGGGGAAATATTCAGATACTTATCGATGTATAAAGTAGGACCACCTCCGTATTTTTATGTTCAAAAAGAGTAATAAACTGCATTTATATAAAAATTATTTCGTGACTAAATCTCTTCTAAACATTATCTTAGAATCCATTTTGTTGGTTGTACAGAGCTTTCATTTGTTTATTTAGATATATTTTTCGCGACACCATCTGCAGATTGATAGACTGGCTAAACTACAGATTAATTATTGATCTTATTTAAACAGTTTTGTAGCTGTTTAGGGTATAGATGCTGACATCATAACTCACCCCTATGAACAGAGACAACGAGCCATAAACTTTTGCTACCCTGAGTTATGTATTGACCAATTCTTATTGGTGAGTACCGATAGGAAGGTCGCAAGTGTATGACAAAGAACGCAATTCCGTGATAATGGCACGCGAGTATAAATTACAGATATTAGAAAGTAATTTAAGTCATTAGCTGCCAATGTACATTGCATTCAATCAATGGAGAAAAATTAAAATTTGTACCTAGCCGGAATTCGAGCCCGGGTAGTAAGCACTCGGATTGATCACTACGCCACTGGGACACAATGATCACGGAGACCCACAGCTAACCTAGTTCGCCTCCAGCTCGACGTAGCCTTCCAACTTATCGACACATTACTAACGTGGTGTCCCTGCCCGTATTCACTCATTACTCACGCAATCCGGTGATTCCGGTAAGAGTTCTACCCTGGTGTGCATCAGCAGTGTTTGCTTTAGTTATATGTGTGTTTTCCTTTGTATCTCGATTAATAATTTCTGAAGGATAAAAATGATATTTGTTGGTGGTATGACGAAAAACGAGGATCAAACAGTCTAATTTCGCGGCAATTTTTTTCAGTTTGAAAACAAGGCTGTGTGAGCTTTGTTACACGAAACAAGGGATTTGCAGTCCATTACGTCAATTGGTTTCCGTTAGACAAAATACATGCTAATAAATTCAACGTAGTCCTGGTATCCCCTTACTTTGGTATAACGGAAACCATTGGCACGGACGTCATAGTTGTGTTGTAATACGATTTATTGAAACCTGCTAGATAAGCTCTAATAACAGTTTTGATTTCCAGATTAATTTTCAGTCAGCGGAATACACAAATCGCGTTAAATGATTATCAAAAAAGGTCTCCATCAGACAGATTGTAAGCCTCGATATTACGACTTTGTCATGAAAAACGGCAACAAATCGGGTTAATGAAAAAAATCTCTTCGGTTTTAGCTCCAGACGCATGGAAATGAACCGCATTATTCCTGTCCAGAATTTCGCATTCACTTAATCCTCTTTGATCTTTCAATAGGGTAATGTAACAGAAGGCTAAAGTGCATAATTTGTTTTGTCGCTTTAATTCCATCAAAGGAATATGAAATGTGCTTTCACGATATTCCTCCCAGTAAGACAGACGCCATCGGCCACTGTAAATCATTATTACGATTGATTTGTCACGCAGTACCGCAAACCGGCCAAGAACATTAGTTCTCTGTGACTGTTGTTTTCTAAGAAAATCTCCCTAGGCCAAACGAAATTAATATCTATAAATCGTAGGTAACAATTTGTATTATTTTTCTCACCGTGATGAGCCTACCATCTAATATATAAAAATGAACGTTTGTATGTTCATATTTTATGCGCGGCCGTACCGTTTAACCGATTATGATGAAACTTTGTCAACATATTGGTTGCACTTTCGCGATGGTCATAGGCACCATAAAATGACTGTACGACAGATAGTTCAGGAGATATGACCAGGGCCGGCCTGAACTATTTCGATGCCATAGGCAAGTTATTTTAATGCGCCCCATTTAATAAAATCGCAATAAAACATCAACGAAAATTACACATTGCATATTTTTTAATTCAAATATATAATCACAACATATACAGTACATAAACGTATTTCCCCATTAAAATGGGACACATCATACACTTTTATACAACAATGTTACTTTTTCATCGTTTTTATGTTTTGTCTTTTAAAAAGGTTTTGGTTGGTAGTCTACAATAATGGAAAAAATTATAATCTTCATTATACAAAGTCACACGAATTTCATTTATCTTGCCTTGGCTTTCGCAAAATCTGAGACGATCTCCTTTAAATCAATTGTCTCTGCTGTTTCTCGTTCAATAGACAAAGTTGCCAATCCCACAAGTCTTTACTGAGTCATTGTGGATCGCTGATATGTTTTTATGCGTTTTAATTTCGAGAAGCTGCTCTCACCACTGGCTACAGACACAGGGAGAGTAAGCAATACTCTTTGTGCAGTAACTAAGTTAGGTACAATGTCTATAAGTCCATTTTTAGTAATGTAACTTAGAACGTCCTGTGGCCCTGAGTTATTGGGTACTCGTCTAGCAATGGCTTGTGATTCATTGCATAGATCAGTAGCACCAATATCTTCAGAATTATTGACAATTCTTTTCGGAAATATCCGTAAGAACAGAAACCATTAGTTGACAGTAAAGGCGTAATTTTATGAATTCGAAATATTTAAACATTTCGACCATTGCAGGGTGCTGAAATAAATTCAACGAAGAAGTAGAAAATTTGTGCTGGAACGGGATTCGAACCCGGATTTCCGCTTTGGGCTAGCGGTCGTCTTAACCAATTGGGGTATCCAGGCTCGCTCCCTTCCAACCCAAATTCTCAACTTATAGCCCCCCCCCCCCCCGCCTCTTGATTTGCTCGCAGCCTACACTGGATTCCCACAAGGAGTCGAGTGTTTGAATGCGTCCGCATTGAAATTATCATTTCCTGTTGTGGGGATATTTACAATTATTGATATGGTGTCTGTTCTTTTCGGGCATGACTACTGCTTTTCTCACGTGTTGATAGTATTATATATATGTTTTTTTTCCAATCGTTCACCCCTTTGTTACACAGAGAGGCTTTGCAATCTTTAGAAAACAGCTTACAACAAAACCGGAATATTGCATCTCTTGAAACTGAATATTGTACTGACGGACGAGATACACTTTCACCATTAACCAGCTTCCTTTTATAGTGTACTGTAGAAACCTTTCCTCTGCTGCTGTCTAATGGGAAGCTGACATGTTTTAATTGGTATGGACCATGTTCAACAAGAAGTGACCGTACATATCCAAAGAAATATCCCAGGTTGCAGGGTCGCAGAAATTGAAAACGAGTGCAGATACATATTTACTCATGCTCGTTTCACTATTTTTGGGCATACTTTCTGTTTCGGGAAATAAAGAAGGGTTGTCTGTAGTACATGTTTCTATGTCGGGATCGTTTGATTCTTCTACCACATCATCAACTGTACTTTTTCCGGCTTTCAGTTGCTGAGAGTTTGGACGAAGATACTTCTTGAATAAGCCTGCTTTCTTCGCTAATGACAATTCTTTCTCTAACTTTCTCTTACGGAATTGTGCTCCAGATAATTTGTTTTCTCTCGTCTGCCATATATCATGAATTAACCAATCCTTCAATAAAAGAAAAAATATTTCAGAACACAGCAATAAAATTGCTGGTCAATTCAAAGTTTCAGCTTTCTAATTTCTTTGCTATACTCAAACACTATTTTTTACACAACTATTGAACACACTATCATTCAAATGCAACCACATTCAAATAATTAAAGTCCATGTACATGTAGCAATGAAGCTGTTATGAAATTATTTGAACAAATAAATGCAGTTCGGTATAACTCATTTGTGTTAAAGACTGAGCACCGACGCCCACCCAGCGTCCTTTTTCTTTCTCTCGGAAGGATGACACCTGTCGAGATAAATTTGGAATTTAAGGCACTAGCTAAATGTGTTGCCTCTCTCTCTCTCTCTCTCTCTCTCTCTCTCTCTGTGTGTGTGTAAATTCCTAAGGCACAAACTAATTGGGTCATTGGTCCATAGATGTACACATTAGTTAAGCTAACCTATTCTAAAGACAACACAACACCCATGCACGCGGGAAGACTCCAACCTCCATCGGGAGCGTCCGTGCAATCCTTGACATGGCGTCTCAGACCGCGCGGCACTAGCTAGGTATAAAGTTTCATGCAAATCCTAGAAGCTATTACTAAGACACCAATGGCCAACATTTATTCGCTTAATACTATTATTATTGGATACAAAATACTGTTAATAACGATTGCTTTGTGCGATTTCCTTGCCATAGAAAAGCGGAAAAGCAGCAGTTACATATTCAATTGTTTGCGGCATGTGTTCAAATGGTGAAATGTTAATCTCCAAGATGATGACGATGACAAAATTGTTGTTATTTGAAATGTCATTGAAGAAAATACGTTGGTTTTGTTGTAAATGGCGGAGGTTGTGTCACGCCTGATTAAGGCATGGAAGAGGAGGAGGAGGAGGGTGGCGTCAGCAAGAGACAGTTACTCTAATTTGTTTGTTAAAAACAATTTGGATTCAGCCTTTACCCTGCCAGGCTTCATGATGTATATGTTAGCGGGTGTCAATGAATAAAACAACTAAGACGACATATCCACTTATTATCGTGACAATGGAGTGTAAGGCAACATTCTGCATCTCCCTATTGTGACAAACTAATTATTACATGAGTTTTCTGATTCGTAAACCTATGTAAATCACTATAAGTAAATAGTACGATGGTAGAAACATAGCTTAAAAGGTTCTGGGCAACGCTGAGCTTACTCCACTATTTAAAAACAAGCACAGTGAAGTTGTTTCGACCACTCACGGAAGAAAACTGGACAGAAAATGCTGGGAAGGGTATAGTCGATCAGTCTGCGCGTAAAGTAAAGAGCGAGCGGTTCTCGTGGGGGGGGGGGGGGGGGGGAGGGTTTTCGTCCCACAAAAAACGGCCACAGCAGTAGTGTGAGAGACTGAAACTCCACGTACTGTTGCAAGTTCCCGCGGGCAAGGTGCACTCAAATGACGACAGTGGGGGTGTCTGGCATCTCACACGTTACTACAACTAAACTGAAATGCTTCGTCCTGTTCCTTTCCTGTAGTCTGTGGACGAATAGTTTAGACAGCAACAAAGGTACATAGTTTGGAAAGGACTCTGCAACTTCAAAAAATGTTCAAATGTTTGTAAATCTATCGGACTAAACTGCGTAATCATCAGTCCGTAGTTTACAAACTACTTAAACCTAGGTAAACTAACCTACGGACAAACACACACACCCATGCCCCAGGGAGAACTCGAACCTCCACGGCGAGCAACCGCGCGCTTCGCAGCGAGACGCTTTAGACCGCTCGGCTACTCCACCGCGGCGGACTCTCCACCTTCACTTGATGAGATATAGCCTATCTCTTCAATGAGAGAGTCACAAACTCGCAATATCTTTGTGCATCATAAAACCATACTTGCATCTAAGAATAATTATTTATAGGTATTGTAACACTATAGCATACTCCTTTCCCTGATAATCCATTGTTTATTATTGTTTTATGCAATTTTTAATAAATTATTTATTTTAATGTTTTGATATATATCGATTGTCAATTTATTGTAATGACTGATGTCTGTATTTATAATCCTTGACTTAGTAGAAGTAAGTGTTCTGCTAAGAACTGTAAAACTTAATTATTTTTCTGTGACAATGTTTATTTTCTGTTTAAAATTACTGCAGTTGTTGTTATATAAATTGTTCTGTGTAAAATATGAAATAATGTGTGCTGGTTCATGTTAGGGCAAATTTAGTAATTGTAGTTAAAAGATGGAGTGCAGTACCTAGGAACGGAAAGGTGGCCAGTGCAAGGTAAAAGGTGGTTGGTTGGCGGGAGACGCTTCTGGAAAGGTGGTAACAGGCAAGTTTGGCGGAGTCGTAGTTCAGTGGTAGCCGTGAGCAGTCGAGTATGAAGTACAGAAGTAACCAACTACCAAGTTAAGCCGGCCGCGGTGATCGAGGTGACTGAGGCGCTCCAGTTACGGTCAGCACGGCCACTACGGTCGGGGGTTCGAATCCCCCCTCGGGCATGGATATTTGTGCCGTCTTTAGTCTTAACTAGTTCATAAGTAGTTTGTAAGCTTAGGGACTGATGACCCCGTAGTTAAGTCCCATAAGTTGTACGAACATTTGAACATTTTTGAACCAAGTTAAGCGGAAATACTGGCTTTTGTGGCAAACGTGTTGGAGACTAAGAAGAAGCTGTGTAATTGGAAGCTAACGTTCACGGAAATCCGCCCCATCACAAATGAGGTTTTAATCTGTTACTTCTTTACAATGCACTCTGTTTGCAACGGATTTTATCGACGTACTGAACTTATACAAATGAATATATAACTGCAAAAGTATACAATTGTACAACATATAATTGAATAAATATGTGATCGTATATACTGCGATGGGTAAAAACCTGTCGCATCATGCAACACGCATTCCAGTCAGCTTAAGGGAAACCCTGGAAAGCTGACAGCAGCAGAGATGCCCCCTGGGGCAAGAAATATTGTCTACAGCAAATTTGTGAATTAAATGAAAATATGAATGTTACATATCATTTATATTTTGATTACTATCTTTCTTTGTTTGGATGGTGTATTTAAAATTTAGTGTATTATGCAAGACAGCCTTATTTCTTAATTTTCTCCGAAAAATATAACAAGTTTTTATATATAAAAAAGGAGAACTAGCAAGACTAGCACTAGCACTAGTTCCGGTTCCGGCACACAATTTTAATCTGCCAGGAAGTTACTTCTTGTTGCCGTTTTCTTTTCTTTGCACCACTTTGGTATCGCTTTCTTTCTGGAGCCGACATTGTACATCTAGTAAAAGAGCAGAAAAATACATATTAACTTCTCCTTTAAAATTGTGACATCTTGCTAGAAAAGAAGAAACTACTGATTATTATTTACTAGTTGCCACCTCTGTCCTGAAATACTTTTTCAAGGATCAATATACTGCCTTAACAATATTTTGAAATTTGTTTGGTATTTTAAACTGAAAACCATGAGAAGTTAGTTGGATCTCGATTTTTCTTTACACAAAATTATGTTTATGAAGGGTGCTAGAATCTTATGTGAGACCACTCTTAAAAATATATTAGTCTGTAATTAACATTAAGCTGTTCTTAATTTTTTTAAGTGCCTTGATTTAATTTATATTTTCTGATGAAGGCAATCTTAGTTATTGCTGAAACCTGGTTAAAAATTTTTATCTTCGCGACCGTAGGCTGCAATTTTATCCTTTGACGTAACAGTCGCTGATAATCGCGCTACGTTTAAAAAAAAAAAAAAAATTAAGCTTGACTATTTATATACTGTTTCGCATATACAGGGTGTTACAAAAAGGTATGGCTAAACTTTCAGGAAACATTCTTCACACACAAAGAAAGAAAATATGTTATGTAGACATGTGTCCGGAAACGCTTAATTTCCATGTTAGAGCTCATTTTATTACATTTGCACTGAAATGAGGAGTGACACGTTGTTGGATGAATCATTCGCAGAAGTGTACCCGTGGAGGCCAATCAGCTGCTGATAGTGCCTGCACACGCTGTACATGGTTCTCCCGTAGCACTCTCCATACAGTGACTTAGTCAACGTTACCTTGCACAGCAGCAACTTCTCTGACGCTGGCATTAGGTTTATCGTCAACTGCACGAAGAATTGCCTCGACCATTGCAGGTGTCCTCATCGTTCTAGGTCTTCCCCAGTCGTGAGTCATAGGCTGGAATGTTCCGTGCTCCCTAAAACGTCTTCCCGTCGGGACACCTTCTTTCTGAAAATCTGTCTCGATACAAACGTACCGCGCCACGGCTATTGCCCCGTGCTAATCCATACATCAAATGCGCATCTGCCAACTCCGCATTTGTAAACATTGCACTGACTACAAAACCACGTTCGTGATAAACACTAACCAGTTGACGCTACGTACTAATGTGCTTGATGCTGGTACTGTAGAGCAATGAGTCGCATGTCAACACTGAAGTCAACTTTACCTTCCTTCAATTGGGCCAACTGGCGGTGAATCGAGGAAGTACAGTACATACTAACGAAACAATAGGGTATTTTGACAATTGTCTACACGAATTATTTCAATTTACATTTAAAGAGAAATACTAAAATAAGTTCTAAGATGGAAATTAAGCGTTTCTGGACACATGTCCACGTAACATATTTTCTTTCTTTGTGTGTGAGGAATGTTTCCTGAAAGTTTGGCCGTACCTTTTTGTAACACACTGTATGCACTGTTTCCCGCTAGCCGAGCGTTAAAAATTTGCCGTTCTCCACGATTTATCTGTGTTGTTTGCAAATTGCAGTTTCCTACTTTCCCTCTTCAATACACACTGGAATGTACTCCAGGTTTCCCTGAGTCCCGAGAGCCTCACGGTGAGGCGCCACTTGTCGCGCCGTTAGCGGCGGACCTCCCTGTCGCAACACTCACATGAAGGAATTAGTCTGCTGCAGCTTTTCTTTGGTGTGGACGACTTCCGCTGAAGACTAAGAAGGAACCCCAGTGACTGTCATGGTACTCCTCAAACTCTTCAGAACTATCAGGATCCATTTCCTATCATATATATTTTCTTTCACTCACCTGCAGACAAACAACGAAATTGCATCTAAATGGCCCACTTTAGGTTACGGTAGTAACACTAAATGTGGGCCTTTGCGATCGTCTTTTGACAGCTAGGAATTTAAATGAAAATAACGGCTTAACCATTCATCTGACACGAAAACTGAATAACCGAATTTGTAGAGGAGAAAATTCTCTACAACTTTGCTCTGTTATGTTTTTTCATATCTCGTATCGTTTCAGAGATATTTGCAAAAAAAATATCGCACAGACGTGTTTTACGGCCCACTTTAGATTTGTAGTTTTAAAAGTTTTTGCAAACATTTTGGACCAAAATAATAATCTAAATACTAATAAATTAATTAATAAGAGTGTCTGAAACCCTTTTAGGAAAAAAATTATGTATTGGCAGGTTTCGAAGCACCGACCTTTTGCGTCACAGTCCATTTATAGCTACGGCTATAAATCCAAACAGACGCTGTTTAATCTCATACTATTGATAGCCGTTGTTAACTGATGTTAATATGGCATTTGTAGATATTAGATTATCATTTATCGTACGAAGAACGATGCGTTTTTGTTAATTCCTCAGTGTGCCGTTGCTTTGAAATGACAACGTGTAAGTTACAATAAGAAAATCATCAAATACGCGAGGAATGTCACGTGACATTTCCGAACGGCTGGTTTTCGTTAATTCAATGGAGGGTGTCAAATCTCCGTTATTTATGCAAATATGTCTCAAACGATACGAGATATGAAAAAAAAAAAAAAACCATGAGGGAGCTAAGTTATAGAGAATTTTCTCCTCTACCAATTAGGTTATTCAATTTTCGTGTCAGAGGAACGGTTCGTTTGCAATTATATTACAAACGGCCTTTTTTGTTTTGTTTTACTACCGTATTTTTTGTCCGAAAAATTTGAAAAAGGGAGGTTCTGGTCTCTGGCGGCCTACAATCATGTCTGTAAAATTTGGTGCTGATCGGTTGAACAGTTCGTCTTAAAAACAGGGAACACGTTACGGAAAGACAGACAGACAGACACACATCCCAAAATCGCCGTTATTTTTGCAAATATCTTTGAAGCGCTACGAGATATGAAAAAATAAATAAATAAATAAATAACAGAGCAACGTTGTAAAGAATTTTCTCCTCTACAAATTCGGTTATTCAATTTTCGTGTCAGATGAATAGTTAAGCCGTTATTTTCATTTAAATTTCGAGCTGTCAAAAGACGATCGCAAAGGCCCACTTTTAGTGTTACTACCGTAAACTAAGTGGGCCAATAACTGCAATTTTGGGATGTCTGTATGTCCGTGTGTCTGTCCGTAACGTGTTCCCACTTTTTAAGACGAACCGTTCAACCGATCAGCACCAAATTTTACAGACATAATTGTAGGCCGCCAGACACCAGAACCTCCCTTTTTCAAATTTTTCAGATAAAAAATACGGTAATAATACCAAAAAAAGCCGTTTGTAATGTAATTGTAATTGCAAACGAACCGTTCACCTGACACGAATATTGAATAACCTTATTGGTAGAGGGAAAAATTCTCTACAACTTCGCTCTATTATTATTATTATTTTTTTTTTAATATCATGCATCGTTTCAGAGATATTTGCAAAAATAACGGCGATTTGACGATGTCTGTCTGTCTGTAACATGTTCCCACTTTTTAGGTCGAACCGTTCAACCGATAGGCACCAAATTTTACAGACATAATTGTTTGCTGCCAGAGACCAGAACCTCGGTTTTTTCAAATATTTCGGACAAGAAATACGTTAGTAAAGCCAAAAAAAAGCTGTTTGTAATATAATTTTAATTGCAAATAAACCCCTTATCTGACGCGAAAATTGAATAACCGAATTTGTAGAGGAGAAAATTCTCTACAACTTTGCTCTCCTATGTTTTTTTTCGTATCTCGTATCATTTGAGAGATATTTGCAAAAATAACGGAGATTTGACACCCTTTATTGAATTAACGAAAACCAGCCGTTCGGAGATGTCACGTGACATTCCTCGACCAGAACTCTCTCTGGCGTACGCCATCTTGCGTTGCGTATTTGATGATTTTCTTATTGTAAATTAACCGTTGTCATTTCAAAGCAATGGCGCACTGATGGATTAACAAAAACACGTCGTTTTTCGTACAATAAATGATAGTCTAATGTCTAAAAATGCCATATTAGCATCAGTTAACAACTGCCGTCAATAGTAGGAGATAAAAGATAGCATCGTTTGTTTGGTAGCCATAGCGTAGTGGGCAATGCGTCTGAGTTTGATGCTGAAGGTCAGTACTTCGAAACCCGCCACTACCAAAATCTTTTCTTCCTAAAAGGGTTTCACACACTCTTATTAATTAAATAGAGCTATGTTCTTCAAAGTTTAGAATTGTGCACATGTAAGAATGCCCCCTCTAAAATACTTTTTTTTTCTATTTCGTGAACATGCCGTGAAATACGTAACAACGAATTGAACAATGGTCTTCTGAAGCATATGTAAGTAAACTGGGAGGATACTGTAATGATAAACATTCTGCACAAAGTGCTGATACAGGTAGTTTCGTACATAAAGGAAGTTCCAGATGTCTGTGGAAAGTGTAGTTCCTTAATCAAACAGAAGGGAAGTGTTTACATTGCAACAAATTATCTTGTTTTTTTTTTTCTAAGTGTTTATTCACTATTTGTGGAATAATTGAAAGTCATTAATTCGAATCAATGTATCTACGCCAAATGTACGCTGTGTTCCACCCAGGCTATAGTCACTCGTCCGAACGCCAAATGTACGCTACTTTCGTTCCAGGTTATAGTCATTCGTAACCAGTACAGGCAAAGAAAATAAACTTAGAACTACCAAGGCAAGATAGGTGATAATATTTTAACGGAAAAATATAATGAAAATGTGGGAGAGATATTAAAATGATAGTTCAAAGAGGTAAAAGTTCAAAAAGGAGTATGTTTGTCAAAGCTAAACTCAAACATATAATTTTGTCTGTTTGTTAAAATACGGTCAGAAAGAATATTACGTGTTGGGTGTATAGATATTACCGCAATAGTAGAGTCGTAATCTTATCACCATAATTTTTTATTATTTAGATTATTATTTTGGTCCAAAATGTTTGCAGAAACTTATAAAACTACAAATATAAAGTGAGCCTAAAACATGTCAGTGCGATGTTTTTTATTCAAAACGCATAAATCCTTGTAAAAAATTCTCATTGTTATATCGGTGCACACGGGGCCCCTAAAATGCGCGGGGTCCCTAGGCAGTTGCCTACTCTGCCTTATGGGTAATCCGGCACTGCTGAGAAACAAACCAAGAGGAAAATTTTAAGTCTTTTGAGGCTGCCAAAGTAGTTGCTGATGTGACTGTGGTGTATTTACGTGGTGTAGTTACGCGAAGATACAGCGACAACCAAACCAAGACGAGGAAGGCATCATTTATTGAGGGACAGGGTCTGTCGAACGGTCCCCCGCGTCGGAGGTTCGAATCCTCCATCGGGGATGGATGTTTGTTATGTCTTTCGTATAAGTTACTTCATAAGTAGTTTGTAAGTTTAGGGACTGATGACCCCGCAGTTAAGTCGCATAAGCTTTAGAAACATTTGAACATTTTTGACAGGGTCCGTCGAGCATTGATGAAAGGGGTTGTAAAAAATGTCATGCAGGAAAAGTACGTGAGTTACAAAGCGCTACTAGCAGTCTGTCTAGGACATCGACTAAACGTACGAAGTTGAAAGAGAGAACAGCAGCTTATAAGGCACACATTTCTGTTTGCATTACATTTTATAGACAATTGGGAAACAGTACAGAGGTGATGGTTGCTGAATCAGCTTGATAATGCACCTACACATAAAGCAGACTCTCTGAGATAATGGTTTGTTGACAGCCACATTCTTGAAATGGAATTTCCAGCTAAGAGATCCTACGTGAACGAAATTGAATCATTTGGGGTGATTTTTAACTTCACTACTTTCTGTAAACCATTTTGTAGTCGTATTTTGGAAAAACAGAAAGGTTCTCATAACCTCATGTGAGTATGGTCTGGTAACCTGAAACGTGAATGTATATTCAATTAATTTACTAAAAAGCTACCCCCATGAAGCACATACATTGACGAGGTGGTTTGACTTCCGTGCCTCATCGATACAAATAGCTGTACCGTAAGTGTAACCACAGTGGAGGGGTATCTGTAGAGAGGCCAGACAAACATGTGGTTCCTGAAGAGGGGCAACAGCCTTTTCAGTAGTTGCAGGGGTAACAATCTGGATGATTGACTGAGTTGGCCTTGTGACATCAGCTAACGTGGCTTTGCCATATAGTTACTGCGAATGACTGAAAGCAAGAGGGAACTACAGCCGTTAATTTTCCCGAGGACATCCAGCTCTTCTGCATGAATATATGATGATGGCGTCCTCTCGGGTAAAATATTCTGGAGGTAAAATAGTCCCCCACTCGGATCTCCGGGCGGGGACTACTCAGGATGTTCAAATGATTGTATAGCTTATGGGACTTAACTACGGGGTCATCAGTACCTAAACTTACAAACTACTTATCTACTACCTTATACTAAGGACGGCACAAATATCCATGCCCGAGGGGGGATTCGAACCCCCGACCGTAGTTCAAATGTTCAAATGTTTGTTAAGCTTAAGGGACTTAACTACGGGGTCATCAGTCCCTAAACTTACGAACTACTTACGAACTAGCTAATACTAAGGACAGCACAAATATCCATGCCCGAGGGGGGATTCGAACCCGCGACTACTCAGGAGGATGCCGTCATCAGGAAAGACAATACTGGAATTCTACGGATAGGAGCGTGGAGTGTTAGATCCCTTAATAGAGTAGGAAGGTTAGAAAATTTAAACAGTGAAATGGGTAGGTTGAACTTGGATATAGTGGGGATTAGTGAAGTTCGGTGGAAACAGGAACAGGATTTCTGGTAAGGTGGTTACAGGGTTATAATACAAAATCAATTTGAGGTATTGGAGGAGTAGACCTAATCTAATATATAAAAATGAATGTTTGTGTGTTCGTATTTTATGCGCGGCCATACCGTTCAACCGAATGTGATGAAACTTTGTTGACATACTGCTTGCATTTTCCCGATGGTCATAGGCACCAGTAAATGACTGAACGACAAATAGATAAGAAAACATGACGTAATAAACAATGAAATGCGTGGAAAAGTGCTGAATCAAGCGACGTCTGATTCTAAACCATTATACCGATTTCAACCAAATTTGGTACACATATTTCTTACGACATATATTTTAGAAGATATGACGTCATAAACTATTATATCTTTGAAAACATGTGGCATCATGCGACATGCGAATAAGGACACTTCATTCATCCTAAAATCTTCATGACATTTTGGGGCCGCGGTGGTGTAGCCGAACGGTCTAAGGCGCCTCGCTGCGGAGCGCGCGGTTGCTCGCAGTCGGAGGTTCGAGTCCTCCCTGGGGCATGGGTGTGTGTGTGTTAGTCCTTAGGTAAGTTTACCTTAGTTTAAATAGTTTGTAAGCTACAGACTGATGACCACGCAGTTTGGTCCGATAGATTTACAAACGTTTGAATTTTGACATTTTGGGCACTTGATCTTCAAAACAAGAGGAAGGTTACTGTCACAAAAAATTTTTGATGGTGTATGACGGAGGGTACTTTACATATGGACTTCGTCAGATTCTACAGTTTCATTCCGATCCTGATACTATTTTAAAATATGATTGAACAATTGAGTTTATCAGTGGAGTATTAATATATTCAGATTACCTACAATCATTTAAATTAATTAACGTGACTAAACAGCTAATTTTCAGATTTCGGCGAAGTTTCGAATGAAATAAAATTTCTGAAGATTCTAGTAGCTCTCTCTGGAAGTAACGTTACAATTTTCAGGGTGATAATCTTCAAAGGAACATTTAAAACATAAATATTGATCACACCATGTGAATTTTATGTAAGATATTTAAAGTAACAATTAAAAAAAATGCTTCAGTGGAAAGCATACTTCATTCAGATTTTTAAATGACGATTTTTTGGCTGTCAGCTTTGATGCATACCAAACGTACCGAATCATTGGGGTGAAAATCACCAGCAGAAGCACTTTGTTGTCACCAACTTATGGTTTTAATGCGAAATTTAAAATAAATACATATGACCATCAACAAAGTACAAGGTCTGTCACTTCAAGCGTGCGCACGGAACCTCGGAAATCCGTTTTTCACATGGATATTTGTATGTTGGATGCTCACGAGTTGGGCAGACAAGAAACTTATTTGTTTTTGCTGAAGGTGGAAAAACAAAATATATTGTCTACCCTAAAGTGCTTGAATAAAAAAGTTAATAAAATTGAATAAATATTGTTTGTACTTCTCTATACATAATTTATTTTCAATAAATGTATTTATTGTTAACAAGAAAATATGTGTAATTCTTTCTATAGTTCGTTATTAAGTAAGATAACTATTTCATACGACATCCCCAAAATTATTTCTTTTGCGGCAGCTACCTCAAACATTAAGTACGCTCCAGGACCCTGCAATAGTACGGCGATGACGATATTAGTCTGCAGTTGCATGCATCCACTCTAGAGTTTCTTCTAATATACAGTGTAAGGTTGATTGGTTGATGTGGCGGGGGGGGGGGGGGGGGAAGGGGAGGGAGTGGTTGGGTTGGTTTGAGATTTTAAGGAACTAAATTATAACGGTCATCAGTCCCATTTGGGTAAGGAGAGGAAAGGAAATTGGCCGTGTCCTTTGAAAGGTACCATCCCGGCATTTGCCTGGAGTGATTTAGGAAAACCACAGAAAACCTAAATCAGGATGGCCGGAGGTGGATTTGAACCACCGTCCTCCCGAATGCAAGTCTGTACCGTTAATTCTATTGCTATGAATCTTTGTCAACATATTACTTAGACATTCTTGAAGGATTAGTTTGCATAATATTGAAGTAATATTTAAGCCACATAATGGAAAATTTGAATAACTACACATAATTCATCCACCAATCCGCATGAAATTTTCCACATCTGACTGAAAACAAGGGTAACGCCAGAGTCTGCATAAAATTTCGTATGGTACGTCGCAGAGGATACTTAACCACTGGACTTCGGCAAAATCGACATTTGTATTCCCATCTTGATGACATTTTGCACACTTGAGCTTGAAACTGTGAGGAAGGTCACTGCGTGCATAATATTTGTATGGTGTATGGCGGAGGGTACTTTACTTAAGGACTTCGACGAAACCTACGGTTTTATTCCAATCTTGATAAAATTTGGCACACTGCACCTTCAAAACAACACTTCATTGTCTACTTAAGATTTCATTTGTAGAGTAACTTGTAGTGAACTTAGACATCACTCCACTGATCACCATTCAAATTAACAGCGTTATTTAATTTTTCGCTGATAAATGGAGGAGTAAATGGGCTGAGGAGGTGGAGAAGGAGTTAGACGCAGAGATGAGGCCATTTCTGACAGATAAAGGGAGGGTGGAGTTAGGCATTCAAAGGGGGAGGAGTAGATGAACAGAGAGAGTGGAGAGGAAGAGAGGGACAGAGGATAGAGGAGGTGGAAAGAGAGAGAGAGGGAAGGGATGAGGATGTGAAGATTGGAATAAATAAGTCCCGAGCAACGCCGGGTTTTCAGCTAGTTATGAACAAGAAAATAGGATTGCGGGTAAACTACTATGAGCAGCGCAGTGATCGTATTATCGTAGTCACGATAGATACGAAGCCAACACAGACCACACTATTACAAATTTACCTGCCAACTAGCTCTGCCGATGATGAAAGCCATCGAAGAATTGTATGAGGAGGTAAAGAAAATTTTTCACACAGTTAAGGGAAAGGAACACTTAATTGTGATTGGAGAATGGAATTCGGTAGTAGGAAAAAGAAGAGAAGGAAAAACTATGGACTGTGCAAAATGAATGAAAGGGAAAGCCGTCTAGTAGAATTTTGCACGTAACATAATTTAATCATAACAAACATCTGGTCTAAGAACCATGAAAGACGGTTGTATACGTGAAAGAAACCAAGAGATACCGGAAGGTTCTAGATAGAGTTTATAATGGTAAGACATAGCTTTCGGAAGATATATCCAGGGCCAGGGGCAGGTATAGACTCTGACCATATCTTATTGGTTGTGAACTGCAGACTCAAACTGACGAAACTGCAGAAAGGTAGGAAAACAAGGAAATGGGAAATGGATAAACTGAAGGAACCTGAAGCTCTCGAGAATTTCAGAGAGAGCTTTGGGTCACAACTGACAGAAATGGGGGAAAATAACACAGTAGAAGAGGAATGGGTAGGTTTCAGAGATGAATTAGTTCAAATGTTTTTTAAGCTTATGGAACTTAACTGCGGGGTCATCAGTCCCTAAACTTACAAACTACTTACACACTATATTATACTAAAGACAGTACAAACATCTATACCCGAGGGGGGATTCGCAGGGGGATTCGCATCCCGATGCCTCGCGCATCGGAGCATAGCGCCTCAATGCGCTCGACTGTTCCGCCGCGGGGATGAAATAGTGGCCGTAGCAGAGGAACAAATAGTCAGAGAGACAGATCCTCCAAAATTTCTTGGATATCACAGGAAATACTAAATTTAATTAACCAAAGGCGAAGATATAAAAATGCAGTAAGTGAAGCGGATAAATTGGAGTACAGACGACTGAGAAATGAGATTAACAGGAAGTGCAAAATAGCTAAGCAGGAGTGGCCAGAAGGCAAATGCAAATAAGTATAGGAATGTATAACTAGGGGAAAAATAGATACTTCCTACAGGAAAATAGAAGAGACATTTGGAGAAAAATATCAGTTGCATGAAAGTCAAGAACTCAGATGGAAAACCATTGCTGAGCTAGGAAGGGAAAGCAGAAAGGTCGAAAGAATACATAGGAGGGCTCTACAAAGGAAATGCACTTCAAGACAATATTGTAGGAAGGGAAGAGGAAATAGTTGAAGATGAAACAGAAGATACTATACTGTGAGATGAATTTGACAGAGCACTGAAAGACGTAAGTCGAAACAATGCCTCTGGAGTAGATGAAATTCCCTCAGAGCTAGTGTAGTCTCTGGGAGAGTGGGCCACGGCAAACTATTTCACCCGACGTGTAAGATGTATGAGACAGGCCAAAGACCCTCAGACGTCAAGAAAAATGTAATTCAAATGTTCAAATGTTTGTTAAACTTATGGGACTTAACTGCGGGGTCATCAGTCCCTAAACTTACAAACTACTTATGAAATACCTTATACTAAAGACAGCACAAACATCCATACCCGAGGGAGTGTTTGAACCACCGACGGGAAACTGCCTCGTGCATCGGAGCATAGCGCCTCAATACGCTTGGCCACTCCGCCGCGGCGAAAACTGTAATGATCTCCATTCCAAAGAAAGCGGGACACACAGGTGTGAAAATTACAGAACCATTAGTTTAATAAATCGTGGTTGCAAAATTTTAACACGAATTATTTACAGAAAGATGGAAAGGCTGATAGATGCTGAACTCGGGAAAGATCAGTTCTGATTCAATAGAAATGTGGGGACATGGGAGGCAATACTCACTATATGACTTATCTCAGAAGCTAGATTAAGGAAAGGCAAACCTACATTTCTAGCTTTTGTAGATTTGGAGAAAGCTTTTGACAATGTTGATTGAAATATACTCCTTCAAATTCTGAAGTCATCAGGAGTAAAATATAGGGAACGGAAAGTTGTTTACAACGTGTACGTAAACCAGACAGCAATTATTAGAGCCGAAGAGCATGAAAGGGACGCAGTGGTTGGAAAGGCAGTAAGGCAGGGTTGTAGCCTTTCTCCAATGTTAGTCAATTTGTAGATTGAGCAAGCTGTGAAGGAAAGCAAAGAGAAAGTTGGAGAAGGAATTAGAGTTCAGACTGAGGCGCGCCAGTCACGGTCTGCACGTTCACTACGGTCGGGGGTTCGAATCCCCCCTCGGGCATGGATATTTGTGCCGTCCTTAGTATAGGGTAGTTGATAAGTAGTTTGTAAGTTTAGGGACTGATGACCCCGTAGTTAAGTCCCATAACCTATACAAACAACAAACAATAGAGTTCAGGATCAAGAAATAAAAACTTTGCGTTTTTCTGATGACATTGTAATTCTGTCAGAGACAGCAAAGTATCTGGAAGAGCAATTGACCGGACGGACAGGGTTTTGAAAGGAGCGTATAAGATGAACATTAACAAGAGCAAAGCAAAGGTAATGCAAAGCAGTCTTAGAAAATCAGGCGATGCTGAAGGAATTAGATTAGGTAACGAAACAATGAAGGTGGTAGATGAGTTTTTTTGCTTGAGTAGTAAAATAACATTTGATGGTCGCAATACAGAGGATATAAAATGCAGAATGGCAATGTGAAGAACAGTGTTTTTGAAAAAGAGAAATTTGCTAACATCGGAAATTAATTTAAGTGTAAGGAAGTCCTTCTGAAGGCATTTGTGTCGAGTGTTTCATTGTGCGGGAATGAAACTTGGACGATAAATAATTTAGATAGGAAGAGGGTAGAGGCTTTTGAGATGTGGTGCTGTAGAAGAAAGCTGAAGATTAAGTGGGTAGATCGCGAACTAATGAAGATGCACTGAACAGAATTGGGGAGAAAAGGAATTTTTGGCAAACTTTGACTAAAAGAAGGGATCGATTGGTAGGACACACTCTTAGACATGAAGGAATTGTAAATTCAGCATTGGAGGGAAGTGTGTGGGGAAAAAATTGCAGAGGGAGATCAAGAGGCGAATATAGTAAGCATATTCAGTTGGATGTGGGTTGTCGTTCGTATGAGGAGATGAAGAGGCTTGATGAGGATAGAGTAGGGTAGAGCTGCATTAACATCTCCGGATTGAAGACCACAACAACAACAGAGGTGCATATTCCCGGGGAGAGTGTCCTCGGGAAGAGTATTGACTGTTGTTTCCCCTTGCTTTCAGCCGTTCGCAGTAACTGCATGGCAAAGCAACGATGTTATAAAGCCAGCTCAGTCAGTCATTTAGACTGTTGTCCCTGTAACTACTGAGAAGGCTGCTGCCCCTCTTCGGGAACTACATGTTTTTCTGACCTCTGCATAGATACCCCTCCGCTGTGGTTGCACCTACGGTACGCCTGTCTGCACCGTTGAGAGACACATGCCACCCCACCTCGGCAATGTCTGTTTTTTCATGAGCGTAATATTGCATGTGTTTGTTTTATTACATTCTTGGGACAGTCAATCACTGGATAGATTTTCCTTAAAACAGAACGCCTTGAAAGTCTTGGATAGGTGTACGCAATGAGAATTTTAATAGATTTGGGTCTACTGTAGAAGAATTCCCTTTATAGAGATGAAAGCTAAACGATATATGTCAAAAGATAACGACTTCACCTGTCTTCCTATTAACTCAGTGGTGGAAATGGCACATACAATTTGAAAATATGCAAAATAAATCATAATGTTTGCAACTTATCAGTCACCATGTCACCCAAAGTATCATAAGACGTAATATTTAGGGGCAGTGATCATCATTGTACGTAAAATCTCAGTATGTCAAAAATGAAAAAAACAGAAAAAAATTAAAGAAACCATAAATAACTGTTGCACAGTGTCAGAGATGCCCACAGGGGGGAGGGGGGGTCATGATACAAACTGAGTCATTGAACTTTCTGGGGGAGGCGAAAAATTAGTACTTTTGGCTAACCTGGCGAGGGGCTTTATAAAAAAAATTTATGAAACGTGGAATAAAATGTTTAAGTTCGATATTAAATGGCAAAACAGGACTTAATATCTTGTGTGTGTGTGTGGGGGGGGGGGGGGGTTGGTAGCTGTTGGGGGGGGGGATGAGTCATTGGCCAATGGGGGTCACCTCTGCAGAGTGTAATGGCTGTATGATTGCACTACCTGACAAAAAGGAAGCCAATGTAACTTTGTACTCACGTACACCATTGGCAGATACGTAAATAATCACAACTTCAATTCCTTGTGTAAAGGAGAATGGCTACCAGGTCTGGTAGGGTGTGTCCCAGGAGGAAATGGCATAAGCGATTGGACTAGGAGAAAGTGACAATGGTACGCAAAGTACCCTCCGCCACACCATGAGGTGATTAGTAGAGTATGGATGTCGATGTGCTCGTATAAAATAAATAAATTTATCATATGATCATAACTTAATCACTTATCGTAACTTTCTATTCTAGTTTGGACTTTCATGTTTTATGTCGTTCTCTTACCTAAACATGTATACAAATTATATTGTATGTGTATGAAATACTCTGATATTAATTCCAGATACTGTTCAACAGAGTGAATGAAGAAACTGAAAACGTAGGCCGGAATATCCGGTCTCTTTTAGTTATTTTATCGGATTAAACAAATATACACATTTATAAAAATACGTGAAACGTTCTACGCCGGTCGATGGAACTACAGTAAAATTTATAAAGATAAGCAACATATAGTTTCCGAAAGTCTTGTTCTTTACGATATATGCTACAGTCGTAGTGTTTAATAATCCCATTCGGATAACTTATTATTTTTTGGATGTTTCCAACAAATACGCAGCCGTTTCCTGAGTAGCTTTTCATACGATACGTTGAACGGTGCTTTGAGCTTTTCGAGACATTTTTAACGTTTAATTAAAGTTTAATACAAGTACAATGACGATCTTTGTATTCTGTGGGTGTCGGAAAATGAATCTTCAGTCTTTCCTAGGGCGAATGGGCGTAGTGGCTGTTTTGCAGGCACAGCAGACGAGCTATGCAGTGGGCACTGGGCCAGCACGATTACTATCGGAATACAGATGAACATCTGGTCGGTGTGGGTGAGAAGATAAGCGGGGCAGCTGCCACTTCTCACTGCAGATTACCATCCGTCGTGGGCTCCACTGCGGTTGCGAGCAACACTAATACGTACGTTCTCCACAGTGCAAACGAATTACACGGGTGCCAAAACGGCTACTGTCAGTCATTTAACAGGAAGGCACCAAACCGTTACGGAAATATTGGCTGTTGCTTGTTGCCACATACAGTTTTAAAGTTCTTAACATAGTTATATATGTATGTTGTACGAGGGTGAGTCAAATTTATCAAAGCAAGACTTATTAGTCTTCAGGGAGCTATTGCGATCGTTATATAAATAAAATTCTTGAATATCCGTCTCCAGATCGCTTATATTTTCTAAAACATGACCGGTTTCGGGACAGCTGCCCATCTTCAGATCAAAATTTTGAAGTTACAGAGTAACCTGTCTTGTAATGAACGAATGTTCACTGTCGTTACTGTGAACATTCGTTTATTACAAGACAGGTTACTCTGTAACTTCAAAATTTTGATCTGAAGATGGGCAGCTGTCCCGAAACCGGTCATGTTTTAGAAAATATAAGCGATCTGGAGACGGATATTCAAGAATTTTAAAACCTTAAATGTTTTTAAAAATATTATTTATTATCCAGAAGTGCTACAAATCTGTTTCACTTTTCAACATAATTCCCCCCCCCCCCCCCCCCCCCACGCTCAATGCAAGTCCTCCAGACCATACAAAGTGGATAAATTCCTTTAGAAAAAAAATTCTTTTGTTAGTTCGCGCAACCACTCATGCAACGCGTAGCGTACCTTTTCATCAGAACGGAACTTCTTTCCTCCCATTGCTTCTTTGAGTGGTCCAAACATGGAAATCACTTGGAGCAAGGTCTGGCGCGGTGTAGAGGCCGAGCGGTCTAAAGCTCGCCGTCGGAGGTTCAAGTCTTCCCTCGGTCATGGGTGTCTGTGTTGTCTTTACGTGTAAGTTAGTTTAAGTAGTTTGTAAGCTTAGGGACTGATAACGACAGACGTTAAGTCCCATAAAATTTACAAACATTTGAACATTCAAGGTCTGGTGAGTATGGTGAATGAGGAAGACACTCAAAATGCAGGTCTGTGATTGTTGCAATTGTTGTACTGAAAGTGTGGGGCCTTGTATTGTCATGTTGCAAAAGGACACCTGCTAACAGTAATCCACGTCGCTTTGATTTGCTTCCAGGTCGCAGATGATTTTTTTAGATCTGTGTATGATGCACTGGTAACAGTGGTCCCTCTAGGCATGTAATGCTCCAAAAGACGCCCTTTTCGTCCCAAAAGAGAGTCAGCATAACCTTCCCTGCTGATGGTTCTGTTCGAAACTTCTTTGGTTTTGGTGATAAGGAATGGCGCCATGCCTTGTCCGCTCTCTTTGTTTCCGGTTGGTGGAAGTGGACCCAGGTTTCGTCCCCAGTAACGATTCTTGCAAGGAAGCCATTACCTTCTCATTCAAAGCGCCGAAGAAGTTGTTCACAATCATCAACACGTCGTTCTCTCATTTCAGAAGTCAGACACTTTGTGAAACTGGAGCACATCATGCACAATGTGGTATGCTGACCCATGACTAATCTGTAAACATGGTGCAATGTAATTCAGTGTCACTCGGCGGTTTTCCTTCATTATGGCTTCAACTGCTGCAGTGTTTTGTGGAGTCCCAACGTGTTGTGCTTGACCTGGACGAGGAGCATCTTCTACTGAAGTCACACCATTTGTGAACTTCCTACTCCATCCGTGAAGTTGGTAAGCGTGCTACAAACAGCGTTTAGAATGGCCTGTAGGTGGCAGCGTAGTGCAGATACACACTTACCGGCGCAGATCAGTACAAAGATGGCCGCCCTACTTGCAACATGCACCAGGGGAAGGACAGCGTTCTGTTATTCGGTTTTTGCGCAGTGAAGGTGAAAAACCTATTGAAATTAATCGACGAATGAGGGTGCAGTACGGTAATGCTTGTTTGTCACAAACTCTGTACGATAAGAACGCGAAATTTCGATTTGTTATTACAAATTTAAGGTTTTCACTCACTCTCGTATAATACACGACAGAGAAGAATACAATTGATTTCAGCCAAAAAACATATATCGGACTGTCTGTTGATGGAACTGATATATAAGGCTTCCCATAAATGAGTGTGGTCCGCAATAAATTTGTGGTGTCGCACAAGTACAAAGTGCGCGCCACCTACTTTCGCCGCGCGCCGCCATGCATGCACGGCGCGGCGTTCTTCCGACGACAGCCACGAGCGCCCTCTGGTACAACGCCGCTCGTGGCCACCACTGAAGGACATCGGCCACTTGGCACTTCGCACTTCGGACTGAGATAGCAACGAGTTAGGACCATCGTAATCAGATAGGCACCATTGAAGACTTTGCTATTGTACAGGCCCTAGGCAGGCCTCTAACAACTATGTATCAACATTCTGCAGTACTATGTAAAAGTTAAGTATAGTTACATTCTGTGCAATATATCTCTTTCTAATTTACTCGAGTGTTTATAGTTTCTGGCTGCTCCCCTCCGTACCTGCACCAGCGTGTCGGTCTTATTCCACTCGGCCACCGACACCTACGACGAGGCTGGGACACAAAAGTGGCGACGAGGATGGGATACAAAAAAATTGGTGAACGGAACACTAAAAGATTCTTTACCATATAAAGAGTAGCAATCGGGAAGGAAGAACACCTGAATCTCTCGGTCTGAGCTCTGATTTCTGATTTATATTGAGATGATGATTTACTTCTATTTAGTTAGAAGTTAGCAACATAATTTCGCATTAGGAAGAGAAATTTGGTGATCGAAATTTCGCAAGTAGCTCTCGCTGCAAAGAAAAAGGTCGTTGTTGTAATGATTCCACAGTCCCAATTTGTATAACATTTCCGTAACACGCACTCCCATGTATCGCATTAATAAAAAAACTAATTGCCGTTCTCCGAACTTTTTACATGTCCTCCGCCAGTCCTATCAGATAAGGCTCGCACAACGCGCAATAATACACCGGAACTGGACGGACAAGTGCAGCGTAGGCAGTCTCTTTCCTTAGTATCTCGACAATAATACGCAGTCCTTGGATCCTTCCCTACAAGATTTTTTTGTGTGCTTTACAATTTACGTCTGTCGTAATTGCAGTTACTAACTATATAGTTGAATGTAATTGCCTTTAGATTTGACTGCTTTATCCGATAAAGGACGTATTCATGAGGATGACCTCATACTTTTCAATATTTAGCGCCAATTTCCAATTGTCGCGCCATATATATATCTTACTTAAATCATTCTGCAGTTGATTTTGATCATCTGAGGACTTGATTCATCTGAAAAGCGACCAAAGAGAGCTGCGTAGATTTTCTTGCAAATCGTTTCTATAGATAAGGAACAACAGAGCACCTATAAAACTATCCTGGGGAACCCAAGATATCACTTCTGCTTTAGTGATGCCTGTCCATCAATTAGTATGCACAGTGTGCTCTTTTACAGGAAATCACGAATATAATTACATAACTGAGGTGATATTCCGTATCCACACAATATGATTAAAAGCTGTTTGAGACGTACTATGTCAAAAGCCTTCTAAAAGTATAAAAGTATAGAATCAATACGAAATCCGTTGTTGACAGCACTCATAATTCACGCAAGTAAAGTGATAGTTGCTTTTTATTATAACGAAATTTTGTTTTAATCCGATTTCATTATAGGTTAATAGAGCGTTCTCTTGACGTAACTGTTAATATTTGAAAACAGTATGTGTTGTAAAAAGACGACGGAAAAGCGCATTGTAGAGGTCTCTAAAATGTTCAAATATTTGTACGGCTTATGGGACTTACCTACGGGGTCATCAGTCCTTAAACTTACAAACTACTTATGAACTAACTAATACTATGAACGGCACAAATATCCATTCCCGAGGGGGGATTCGACCTCCAGACCGTAGTGGCCGTGTAGACCGTGACTGAAGCGCCTCAGTCCCCTCGGCCACCCCGGCCGGCGACGGCCTCCCCTTTAAAGTAGTAGTTTATTCGAGATCACACACTATGAACACACCTCTTGATACAATAAGCTACGCCGAGCACATTGAGGCGCTATGCTCCGAAGCGCGAGGCCATTCCCCGTCGGGGGTTAGAATCCTCCCTCGGGCATGGATGTTTGTGCTGTCTTTAGTATAAGTGGCTTGTAATTTTAGGGACTGATGACCCCTTAGATAAGTCCTATAAGCTTTACAAACATCTGAACATTTTTGAACAATAAGCTACTTTATCTAACGAGGAATTAATAAAAGGCGACTTATTTTCTTCTAAGGAAACCTGAAAAAATACTATTAAATTATTTCAACGAACGATTTGGAATATCGACAAGATGGTTTAAAGAAGATATAATTGCCACATAAATATCACCCTTACTGATAGAATCTTCCAGGATTTGAGGAGGAGCTCAGTCCGCGGATCGAATGAACCCTGAGGAATAACCATGAAGGTCGGTGTGCCAACAAGATTGGATGGTGTCTTTAGCGGGTTTCCCAGATCTGATAACCTCATTATCGGATTGCTACGAAAGTCCCGTCTCAGCTACAGATTTAGACATTTCCAAAACAATCTCGCACTTTCATGTAGGCAACACTAAACGCGGACAGAGAGGTAAGCACATTTCTTCCGAGGGAAAAGGAGTGGCGATACGAAACGCACTGGCCACCCTGTACCACTGTTGTTGTTGTGGTCTTCAGTCCAGAGACTGGTTTGATGCAGCTCTCCACCCTACTCTATCCTGAGCAAGCCTTTTCATCTCCTCATAAGAACGACAACCCACATCCACTTGAATCTGCTTACTATACGCGTCTCTTGGTCTCCCTCTGCGATTTTTACCCCACACACTTCCCTCCAACGCTACATTCACAATTCCTTGATGTCTAAGAATGTGTCCTACCAATCTATCCCTTCTTTTAGTCAAGGTATGCCAGAAATTTCTTTTCTCCCCAATTAGGTTCAGTACCTCCTCATTAGTTACGCGATCCACCCACCTAATCTTCAGCATTCTTCTGTAGCACCACATTTCAAACGCCTCTATCCTCTTTTTGTCAACACTGCTTATCGTCCATGTTTCACTCCCATACAAGGCAACACTCCATACAAATGCCTTCAGAAAGGACTTCCTTAGGCTTAAATCAATATTCGATGTTAACAAATTTCTCTTTTTCAAAAACGCCTTTCTACCCATTGCCATTCTGCATTTTATATCCTCTGTACTGCGACCATCATTTGTTATTTTACTGCCCAAGTAACAAAACTCATCTACCTCCTTTATTGTTTCGTTACCTAATCTAATTCCTTCAGCATCACCTGATTTTACCACTAATATTGCCGAATTCGAAATAGCGTTCTGATCCCGCGAGCTAAGGCCAGAAAAAAATAAATAAAGAAAAATCTGTTTCGCCAAATATACCCTCTAAGAGCAATTGCTTTATAGATATTTAAATCGAATTTGCGGTGGATCATGACAAAAAATTATATTTTATTGTGTGGGCGTCCACCAATTTGAATTCAGAGAGGCATTTGGTACTTAACAAGCTTTGTTGTTCTGAGCAGGGAAACCGTCAGATTTTCATGACGACAAAGTTTTCCTCATTTTAGAATTTCCTGCAGCCCATTCGAATCATGTCGTAATTCCTACACGTTATATCTGCAAAGCGACATGTTGCGGTACTGAAGTGGTCCCTGCTGACTGCAGCTGTGCAGCTCTCGACACCTTATGTATGTTGGCCGTTATCCCCTGTACGACTCGTGTCGTTAGCAATGCAGTCGCCAGGATGGATGCTGGCAGTATCGTGGGTTTCTGCGCCTGGGTAGGAACTCTGCTCTCCTGTATCCACACTTCAGTTGTTAGGTGCAAACCCTACTGTCTAGGAACGCTTTTTCCTTTCTTTTTACGTTCATAGCAGGGTTCTACGCCTAAGCTGTATGCCACTATCTTTGTTAATTAGGCCATGTCACATTCTAATTTAAGTAGACTCCTTAATTACGAAATGCCAAAAAAGGATGTCTGCTTAAGTATTTTGGTATTGCCGTAACACATAGTATAGTCAGATCTTGTACTGTGGTCGGGCAAAGCTGATTTAAACGGCTGGCATATTTCAGATTGGCGTCAATGCTCATGGCACTTTTCTTCTACTGCGTGAACAGATTGTAAGGAGTCAAGTACTACTGTCCTCTTTACATGTCATTTTCATGTACTCATACGGCATGTCCACGTTTTTCTGAGCAATTTGATGCCCCACGCATGATATTTGTGAATGGCAGTAATTACTGTACATCTACATCTACATACATACTCCGCAATTCACCGTAAGGTGCGTGGCGGAGGGAAGACTGTACCACTACTAGGCATTTCCTTTCCTATTCCACTCCCAAATAAAACGAGGAAAAAAAGGATGCTTATATGCCTCCGTACGAGCCCTAATTTCTCTTATCTCCTCTTTGTGATCACCACGCGAAGTGTAAGTAGGCGGCAGCAAGATCGTACTACACTCAGCTTCAAATTGCGGCCCTCTAAATATCCTCAACAGAAATTCACGAAAAGAACGTCGTCTTTCCTCCAGCGATTCCCAATTGTGTTGCCGGAGCATTTCCGTGACACTCGCGCATCGGTCGAACCTACCAGTAACAAACCTAGCTGCTCGCCTCTGAACTGCCTCTGTCTCTTCCTTTAAACTGATCTGCTGCGGGTCCCAAACATTTGAGCAATACTCAAGACGTGGTCGTACAAGCGTTTTATACGCGGTCTCCTTTACAGGTGAAGTACATCTTCCCAAAATTCTCCCAATAAACCGAAGTCGGCTGTCCGCCTTACTCACAACTGTCCTTACATGTTCGTTCCATTTCATATCGCTCTGCAATGTTACGCCTAGATATTTGAACGACGCGACAGTATCAAGAAGCTCACTACTAATGCTGTATTCGAACATTATGGGATTGTTTTTCCTACTCATGCGCATCACCTTACATTTTTCTACATTGAGAGCTAGCTGCCATTCTTCGCACCAACTAGAAATTTTGTCTAAGTCATCCTGTATGCTATAACAGTCAGTTAAAGACGACACTTGCAGAAGTCATTACATTTACGAATACTGCATACATTAAGAGGCTGCCACTGGACAGATATTTTAAAGAGCGTGACATGGCATGGGAGCAGTGTTTATTCTGAGGAAGGGGCTGTTTTCTTCCACCTGGAGAGGAGGGCCGGAACCGCAATGCAGGACGAGAGAGGCTTTTAGCATGCAAAATGAGTTTCACAATGCTCGGGGCTCATGAGTGGCACTCTGACTCACCCTCTTGCCTGCCGCCCAACAGTAGCAGCCGTAAGTATGTGTGTGACACCCTGGCGCCAAGGCAGTTGTCAGATTTAAAGTGTACTAAACGGGTTTAAAACCTCACTTTCCATTGGAGGGACGTGATGTGGAGAGGTGATCGAAACGTTAGTACAGTGCTTCTTATTGGCTGTCTGTAGGCAGGTGTGCCTCTGCCAAAAAATGGAGAAAAATATCGAAAAATATGTGCGACTGACTAAGCTATGACAACTCAGAAGGAAGGGAGGGAGAGAGAAGGAGACGGACTTAATGTCTGCCTGTAGCAACAATCTGATGGGGAGCCAACTGGTATTTAAAAAGAAATTGAAGTAATTTCTGAATGGCAACTCCTTCTCCTTTGGATAAAACTTTAAAAATAAAAATTAAAAAAGCCTTAAAATATTGTAATGTATAGACACCATTTACTAAACTGACACATTCCATATCATTACGAAATGTCGTATATATGATCTTCTTTTTTTCGTTTTTTTATTCGTGTCAGAAGTATCACATGTACATACATTTATAAAGGTATAACATACAGAGACTACTTACATACATGTAAACTACGAACTATAAACAAACAGACAGAAATATTATATACATTTGGCCCAAAAGCGGGCTACGCCGACAGCATTTGGGGTTACCAACATCAGGTCCTCTAAGGTGCAGTGTGAAGGACATTCAGGGCAGTTATACATGTGCTAGGTCGTCTGCACTTCTATATGATCTATGGAACAAGTATTAATCTAATCTTATCTAATCCTCCTCCATCGGTATGCCACTTTGGTTGATCAGACGGTGCGCTCCTGTGAATAATTAGTAATCTGCTGCGGTTTTGCTTAGTGGCATAAAAATGCAGTGCACGGTGCTCAGTGTGGAGTTGTTTCACCCGTAATTAAGGCACTTTCACAGAGCGAGCAGTCGACATTTTTACCCATTCACAATAATTGACATCTGCAGACGATACTAAGAAGGCACAACGGTAGGCTGGTTTGCTGAATCAGCGTACCCTACCATATTAGTTTTGACTAGGGAAGTTAGCAAGTCTTGACTTCATCACGATTTATAGGAAGTTTTTGCTGATTGAGTTCAGCTACAGATTAAACCAGTTAATTTTTGATAGGATATCAGAGTTGCGATGAGCTGCCACCAACACAGCGGATGGTAATCATGCGCTAATGCAAAACTATTTTTTGTTTCTGCAAGGTCGCTTCCGTGCAACAGCATCGAGACCAGTACAACATCACTCACTGCATTTACTGCGACAGCCTCTTCTAGCTCATTTTTAATTGTAAAATCATGTTCAAGCGCGCCCTCAGCCACCCTCTGATAAGATATGTTTTCTTCTGAGAATTGTTTTGTTTACATTTGCGGTTTGGGCTATCAAAACGATACCATTAACGGTTGAATCCTGGCCTTTATTATTAAACTTCATTAGTTAATTTATTCCATCATTATTTGCCTTTGTTTTCGGATTTTTAAAGATAATATTTAACTAAATGTTTACCTCTCAGTAGAACATCACTTTTCATTTTACTGAGACACTGCTCACTACCACATTGCAGTACCTGGTGAGGTCATTTAGCATTAATTATTTATTTTCTACTCTGAGCACAGTTAAGAACCTCTTACCTGTCTTGGATTGAAATGTGCACGGTTTTCTAATGTCTAGCCTGCATGTTACAATAGATTTGTTAAAGCCTGCAAAGCTAACCATTTTAGGGTACGACACATTGCAGATCTATTCTTGCACTCAATACAAGATGGAAGAAATCGTTTGTCAGGTTTTTGAGGCAGGCCGTCGTTACTTGAACGCGCTTAGACGTTCGTCTAATGTATGCCTTGCCACACTGGCAGGGGATTTGGCAAGCATGTGAATTTAGTGAAACACTGGTTTTCAAAGGCCTAGATCATCCTTTACAGATCATAGGAGAATCAAAGTTTTAGGTGCAGGTCACTATAATGAAGGTGAAGATTTTACACATGCACAAAATTAATGGAAATTTGGATCTGATGTTTTTATTTCCCCACAAAAGCACTTAGGAGACCGCCGGCCGCGGTGGCCGAGGTGACTGAGGCGCTCCAGTCACGGTTTGCACGGCCACTACGGTCGGGGGTTCGAATCCCCCCTCCGGCATGGATATTTGTGCCGTCCTAGTTCGTAAGTAGTTCATAAGTAGTTTGTAAGTTTAGGGACTGATGACCCCGTAGTTAAGTCCCATAAGCTTTACAAACATTTGAACATTTGAACTTAGGAGACCATTCAGATGTCTGGCCAATTCATATGTTATTGCACCTCCTATGTTGCTAACTATGGGACACATTGGGAAACCATTTTTGTGGAGCTTTGCGTTTTATTGGCAGAACACTTAAAAGATGCAACAGAACTACTAAAGAGACTGCATACACCACGCTTGTCCGTCCTCATTTGGAGTATTGCTGCCCAGTGTGGGATCCTTATCAAATGGGTTTGACAGAAGCCATCGAAAGAGTCCATAGAAGGGAAGCCCGTTTTGTATTGTCACGATACAGGGGAGCCGGAGTCACGGAAATGTTACAGGATCTGGGATGGAAATCATTACAACAACGGTGTTTATCGCTGCGGCGTGGTCTACTTACGAAACTCCAATCGCCAACATTGTCCTCCGAATGCGAGAACATATTGTTGACTGTCACCTACATAGGTAGAAATGATCATCAGAATAAAATACGACCAGCCGCAGTGGCCGAGTGGTCTTCGGAGCGCCGGTCACAGTCTGCACGACCGCTACGGTCTGGGGTTCGAATTCCCCCTCGGGCATGGATATTTGTGTCGTCTTTAGTATAAGGTAGTTCATAAGTAGTTTGTAAGTTTAGGGACTGATGACACCGCAGTTAAGTCCCTTAAGCTTAACAAACATTTGAACATTTTGAATAAAAGACGACAAATCAGACCTCGAACCGAGAGATTCAGATGTATTTTCTTCCCGCGAGCTATTCGAGAATGGAATGGGAGATAAATAGTATAAAGGTGGACAGATGAACCCTCTGACAGGCACTAAAATGTGATTTGCAGAGTATCCCATGTAGATGTAGATGTAGACCACACAGTCGTCGCGATGTAGCAGTCCACGATGGAATTTTCATACCAGTTTTCACATTACAGGTACTGCGAAGTAGTTCGAGGGTTTCCTCAGGAAGAGACTTCTTGGGTATCCCTATATCTTCTTGAACCCTGCGCCACCGGGAAGTTTATGTTTACATTTTGAGAGAAATATGATGCCAAGCTGGTGTAGAGCGTGTCCAGGAAGTCTATACACAATGATCTGTATCTGCATGCTTCCCGTAGTCACCAAGCACCTTGTGTGAGGTCGTTTTACGTGCACTTCTCCACAGGGCGCTATGCACCTACGACCAAGACGGCTCTCGAATTGAGCTGAAGCACCTAAAAATAACATTACGTAGAAGTGGGTGTAGCGGAAAGAAGACAAGGAATGGGTTTATAAAGGATGTACATAGAAAACAGCGGAAAGAAGAGGAAGAGTACGACTTACTAGCGTGCATCCAATTCTTCAGCAGTAGGCCCAGAAAGATCAGCATACATTGGAGCGACATAATGATAAATGTGAGTTTAGATCTACACTTAAAACGTTGATACTCCTAGGATCGGTAGAGGATGATCTAGGCCTTCGAAAATCAGGTTTTTACTAAATTTCTTCCAAGTGTGGCAAAACATATATCGGGGAAACTGTTCGCATGGTGGAAGAAAGTTGCTATGAATATAAACGCCATAAATTACTACGCCAGACAAGTAAACCAGCTATGGTCGGGTAGTTTCAGAAATGTGGTGGCAAGCCTCTAGGCCATTATCAGCTGTTCTCGATGAAACGTAGATTAATCGCGTACCTTGACCGTTCTACACACGGACAAAATGCCAACAAATGAGCAGTGAGTGGGTACGACGGCCGGGCGGTCCCCGTCATAACAAGAAGGAAGAACATCGCTTGTGTTGACTGTAGTTCTGCCATGCCTGCAAGGTCACTTCCGAAGTTTGATTGTATCCTAAGTGTTCATATGTGCCAGGAGGAAATCTCTAGGGAAATTTCCAGATGTCTCGTAGTGAAACAAACAGATGTCTGGACGTGGAGGAGGTAATAAGATACCGGAACTATCGTCTGGTTCCCCAAAGGCTACCACAGCAGCTGATAACTGTTGCTTACGGATTTCAGCTCAGATGAACCCCGAGAATAACGCCACCCAGCTGAATAATGCTTTTCGTGTAGTCACAGGACGTCGTGTTTCGACTCAAACTGCACGTAATAGGCTGCATGACATACAACTCCACTGTCAACGTCCATGGCGAGGTCTAGTTTTGACCCCTAGACACCATGAAGCACGGTACAGAAGTAGTTGTAAGTCTAGGGACTGTTGTTCAAATGTTTGTAAAGTCTATGGGACTTAACTACGGGGTCATCAGTCCCTAAACTTACAAACTACTTATGAACTACTTACGAACTAGGACGACACAAATATCCATGCTCGTGGGGGGATTCGAACCCCCGACCGTAGTGGCCGTGCAGACCGTGACTGGAGCGCCTTAGTCTCCTCGGCCACCGCGGCCGGCTAGGGACTGTTGACCAACTTCAGTGTGCACGGGGCTCGGACGCTAGCCCCTTTTTTTTCCGGCTGCCGCCGCTTTGTGACAATAGCGGCCATGCACGGGTACATTTGGTACATATTTGACCATCGACCGAAATTTACTTGCGATTTTCTCAATAACGCTTGAGAAGCACGCGCTACTGCTTACACATTTTGTTGTTCTCATGGAGTACTACGAGTGTACGAAGTTTGCAGTAAATCCGCGTTCCAAACGTCGTAGCCTCCCCATGTAAGTTAAACTAAGGACAACACATACACCCATGCCAGAGGAATAACTCGAACCTCGTACCGCGAACGGCCACGCACACCGCAGAATTGCGCCTCAGTGTACACGGTTATTCCCCCGCGGCCCATTCATTATCCAGTGCTTCAACATGAAGCCAATATTCCGGATGATGCTGTATGGTACGATAAACCAATCGCACATTTTCTAGCTTACATGTAGTGGGTTGGGTTGTTTAGTTGGGATAGGGGTACTAAACTGCTAAGGTTATCAGTCCCTCGGTGGGGAGGAGAAGAAGTGAGGATAGGAAAGCAGTCCGGGAAGTAAAGAAGGAAGGAACACTTCATTATCTCGGCGCCCCGTGTTCGCCACGCACGTACTCAAAAAAACCGCGAGCTCCTTGGGGGGTTACATGTAGTGCATTCAAGTGCCCGATTCATTTAAGTGCTCTTTTGTTCTAGGTGAAAATACTGATAAAGGATGCATGCGGTCTATCAAGTCGAGAAACTGCTTCAAACTCAACATAAAAAAAAAGCGCCGGCAGCGGTAACCGAGGGGACTGCGGCGCACCAGTCACGGTCTGCACGGCCACTACAGTCGAGGGTTCGAATCCTCACTCGAGCATGGATATTTGTGCCGTCCTTAGTAGTAGCTAGTTGATAAGTAGTTTGTAAGTTTAGGGACTTATGACCCCGTAGTTAAGTCCCATAAGCTCAACAAACATTTGAACATTTTTAAAAAATTGCCAAATTACAGCGTAAGCCTACAGCGCGAGATTTTGGCTAAGTCGTTCTGGAATATATAAAAAATAATAATAATTAAAAAATATTAAAAAACTTTTAAAAATTCTGGCGCTTAAAATGGAAAATTAACGATTTGAAAAATTCTACTTTAAAATAATATACATTTTAATTACAACATATATTAACAATTAAGTATCCCGAGAGTCAGCCAGCCTATTGGATATTCGAAAAACTTAGTATACGCAGACGGGTAGAGGATCGACGACCGCTAATATTTCGGCAGGAGCACACCGTAAGCCCGCAACTGCAGAGAGGAAGCACTGTGTATGCACATTTAATATCTAGGCTTTCAAATTAATTTTAAACCTTTAATGCATGACTTTTTATCTGAAGCTATAAAAACTGTCACGATTAATGTATAGTGCGTATATATTGAGAAAAATATTCCTTAAAATTATTATGCACTATTAGCAACAAAAAGTTCATAGCTGGTCAGCTATATAGTGCTTCCATGATGTACCGGATGCAGTAAATGCCACTTTTATGCCTCTAATCTTTCCAGAAAGTAACTCATAATGCTGCAGTATTATGTCATTGAATACTTTTACATGACAAAGGAGGAATACTAAAGTAAACAAACGCACATATTAGGAGTAACTCAATGCAGCTAACTGTCCAACTGATTCAGTAGCACTCCACAATTTATAATTTCTAGGATGAGCTACTAGCATACGTAACAGTATGTATAGAAGCAGCTACAAATGAATTTGTGGTAAAATTTTGATCAGTTTAAGAGTTAATGGGACAAATAAGGTATGTAGCTCATCAGCTACATTATGCATTAAAGAGTTAAAACAGTCTGGATTGCATCTTTTTCTTTTTTGGTGACTGATTTCGATCTTCTATAAGATCATCCTTAGACCATACTGGAGAGCAGACGACCAATTAAAAAAGAATTTCTGAACATGAACGACATATTCGGCTTGGACAGCACAACGTGTCAGCAGTGGGAGAATCAGCAAGGACAGTGTTTTTCCACGAATCCCGCGTGCTGTCGAAACAAACATATACCATGAGGGGGAAGATCAGAGGTCATCCAAACAGCCAAGCGATCGCTAACATGAACAGAGAAGACGGGTACAGACGTCCCACGCCCTGGCTGCCAGCGGTTGCAGCGCTACGCGACGACAGCTTACGCAAAGCAACTGACGCAGGCGCGCGGGAGGCAACTGCGGCCGTACCTACACGGCACTACACGGAGCGCCGGCTCGCACCAGCCGACTAGTAAACAATGGTACTCCGCAACTACCGTCCACTCTCCCCATTCGCCTATTCCAACCAATGGCAAGCAACAATGCAAATGCTGATTAACGACGTCTCTTTCCATCAATGGGACGAACTAATGGAACCACAAATACAAGAAAAAAAAATCGAACTGGCGTGTTTTACGGCCCACTTTAGATTTGTAGTTTTATAAGTTTTTGCAAACATTTTGGACCAAAATAATAATCTAAATAATAATTAATTAATTAATAAGTGTCTGAAACCCTTTTAGGAAAAAAATTAGGCAGTAGCGGGTTTCGAACCACAGTCCAGCACCTTGCCCACTACGCTACGGCTATAAATTAAAACAGGAGTTTTTTAATCTCATACTATTGATGGGCGTTGTTAACTGATGTTAATATGGCATTTGTAGTCATTAGATTATCATTTATCGTTCGAAGAACGATGTGTGTGTGTTAATTCCTCAGTGTGCCGTTGCTTTTAAATGACAACGTGTAAGCTACAATAAGAAAATCATCAAATACGCGAGGAATGTCACGTGACATCTCCGAACGGCTGGTTTTCGTTAATTCAATGGAGGCTGTCAAATCTCCGTTATTTTTGCAAATATGTCTCAATAGATACGAGATAAGAAAAAACATAAGGGAGCTAAGTTGTAGAGAACTTTGTCCTCTACCAATTAGGTTATTCAATTTTCGTGTCAGATGAACGGTTAGTTTGCAATTACAATCATATTACGAAGGTTTTTTTTTCCCCCTACTGTATCTTTTGTCCGAAAAATTTGAAAAAGGGAGGATCTGGTGGCCGAAAATCATGTCTGTAAAATTTGGTGCTGATCGGTTGAACGATTCGTCTTAAAAACAGGGAACACGTTACAGACAGACAGACATCCCAAAATCGCCGTTATTTCTGCAAATATCTTTGTAACGCTACGAGATATGAAAAAAAAAAAAAAACACATAAGAGAGCAAAGGTGTAGAGAATTTTCTCCTCTACAAATTCAGTTATTCAATTTCCGTGTCAGATGAATAGTTAAGCCGTTATTTTCATTTAAATTTCGAGCTGTCAAAAGGCGATCGCAAAGGCCCACTTTTAGTGTTACTACCGTAACCTAAAGTGGCCCAATACTCCATGTAAATACCAATCGAGGATGTCCGTTTCCATGAATGGCGTCAAACATTGCGAATGCCATGAAAGTGGAGCGAAGAGTTATATTCAACTTGTACAAAAACCAGACAGCAGTTATTAGCGTCTAAGGGCATGAAAGGGTCGCAGCGGTTGCGAAGGGAGTAAGACAGGGCTGTAGCCTTTCCCCAATGTTTTTCAATCTGTAGACTGACCAAGCTGTAAAGGAATGCAAAAAGAAATTTAGAGAGGGAATAAAATTTAAGGACGGTCGGGGGTTCAAATCCCCCCTCGGGCATGGATATTTGTGCCGTCCTTAGTGTTAGCTAGTTTATAAGTAGTTTGTAAGTTTAGGGACTGATGATCCCGTAGTTAAGTCCCATAAGCTATACAAACATTAGAACATTTTTTGAAAATTTAAGGGAAACGGAATAAAAACCTTGCGGTCTGCTGACGACATAGTAATTCTGTCAGAGACAGTAAAGGACCTGGAAGAGCAATTAAACGGAATGGACAGTGTCTTGAAAGGAAGATATAAGATCAACATTAACAAGAATAAAAAGGGGGTAATGGAATGGAATGTCAGAAAACCAGGCGATGCTGAAGGAATTAGATTACGTAAGGAGGCAATAAAATTAGTTGATGAGTTTTGTTATTTTTGTAGCAAGATAGCTTCTGATGGCCGAAGTAAATAAGATATAAAATGCTTAATGGCTATGGGAAGAAAAGCATTTCTGAAGAAGCGAAATTTGTTGACATCCAATATTAGTCTAAAGCATTTGCCTGGAGTGTAGTATTGTATGGGAGGGAAACGTGGACGATAAGGAGTTCAGACAAAAATATGATAGAAGCTTTCAAAATGTGTAGTGCTCCATGTAATGTCCTTAATTTTAATCATTTTATAAAAAAAACAACTGAGAAAGCCTCATTGGTATTTCACTTGTTGTCTGAACAATTGTTTCATTAATTTCAATATTTGTTTTGTTGTATAATTAGCTGTGATACTGTTGGAAGAACAATTGTTACAAAAATTTTCAAGCTTTTTTATGTTGTACTGTTGTGTTATTATCTGCACTATTATGAGTTATCCATATTATTACCAATCATGTATTATATGTTTATATTATATATTATTTTGATTGTAAGTCACGTGATTAATTTAATGTGGATATTTAAGTAATTATCTTACCTGACATGTTCTACATCCTTGGGATTCACTCGCATATAGAATCCATGCAACGCAAACATAAATAAATAAATAAATATCCTACAGACGAATTATGAAGATTAGATGGGTAGATCAAGTAACTAATGAGGAGTTGTTCAACAGAATTGGGTAGTAAAGCAGTTTCTGGCATATCCTAACTAAGAGAAGGGATTGCTTGGTGGGACACACTCTGAGACATCAAGGAATCGTCAACTTAGCATTAGAAGGAAGTGTGTGGAGTAAACATTGTAGAGAGAGACCGAAGAACGAATACAGTAAGTAGATTCAAAAGGCTGTAGGTTGCCGAACTTATTCTCAGATGAAGAGACTTGCACAGGACAGGGTAGCGTGGAGGGATGCATCAAACCAGTCTGCGGACTGAAGACAACCACCACAACAACAACAAAATATTTATTTACTATTAGCAATGAGCGTGGCATTTCTGCAATCTCTCAAGCCCACCCCTGCCCATGTCAGACAATAGGAATTTAATAATTTCGTTTGGTCGTTTACTGGTCGGTAGTTATGAATATTATATTATTATTTGTTATAACGAAACTTTGTAGACTGCCAAATAACATTGCAAATTTAATAAAAGTACACCTGATTACACGTATTTCTCCCGTTATATCAACTGTAATATAAATAGTAACGAATATGACTGTGCTGAAAAAAGGCCCCGAACAGGACTAGATCCAGCGATCAACGATCAACGAGTACGGGGCTCGGACGCTAACAACTTTTTTTTGTCTTCTCTTCTCCCTTTATAGCCCATCCTTTCGCTCGCCAATATCGCCTTCTGCGGCTTCGGCTTCGGCTTCAATGCCTTTTAAAACAAATTGTTTTTCCTTATCTATGTACGCCATATATGGAAATTAAAGTGGTTTCTTCTATCCTGGTACCATGAAATGTACGAGTGTAGGTACCAGTTGTGTCGTACGATCTACACAGTATGTTGCCTTCGAAGCGAAGTCAGGACTCAGAGTTCGTCTTCTCAGTGCTAAATTTCCGTGTCTTGTCGGTCAACATTTTCTTCAGTTTTCCAAAGTCCATGTTTAATGGTTAATTACATATGTGTTTAGTTCCTTAGCTCTTAACTCTGAGGGTAGAACCTGCTGAGAACTTCGTACTGTCATTGGTCTGTGACCTAGTGCCCACAATTGGCTGAAAGCTGCTGCTATTGGCGTGACCTTCTGTTTCAGAAGTAAACATAAATAAATAAATGAATTTTTTTTAGCAAAGCAATATTTCCCCTTCATTGTACACAGGAATAAAGAAAGTCTTCTCCAATGAAGAATATGATTTCCATAATAAATCAGGTTGTAGAAAACTGCCGCGGCGGAGCGGCCGAGCGCATTGAGGCGCTATGCTACGATGCGCGAGGCCGTTTCCCGTCGGGGGTTCGAATCCCCCCTCGGGCATGGATGTTTGTGCCGTGTTTAGTATAAGGGAGTTCATAAGTAGTTTGTAAGTTTAGGGACTGATGACCCCGCAGTTAAGCCACTTAAGCTCTACAAACATTTGGTCCAAAACTCCAGTATTGTAAACACAAATGGCGCATAACTTCCGCAGCCTTTAAGGAATTCTCCAACGTATACAGAAGAAGGAAGAACACTTGACCATTTTATGCAGCGTCGTTGGCGTAATACACAGAGTATGTTCCAATTTTAGTATATGTACCGCCGAAGCGAGTACCACAGAGTACAGATAGAACAAACGTCTAGGAACGCACAGAATTAGAAATAATAGTAATCAACAATAAAATTAAATTAAAAAAAAAGAAACTGCCTACTTGTCGATAACGTAAAGGCGTCCATCGTTTAATGCAGTGGTGAGGAAATTCTGAAACGTCTTTTTATACTTTCGATGTTTTTTGATCGCAAAATATTCCGAAGTCAGGTACATATGATAACCATGAAGCGTTGGCGTTTTGTCAGTAATCATGTAATATAGAAATTGGCCCATTAATCAGGTATAACTATTATTCTTGGAGTCTGGAAAGAGCCGCCAATCCGGATGAAGTACGTCTTGTATGGAATTCTCTGACGTTCTGTTGATAAGAGGTAGTTTCTTCCGTGTCCAAGTCTATATTTGATTCTGATCTCTGCACTGCAATATATGAGAGATTACATTTTGTACAGATTGGTGATGGCCGGAACTTAATGTTGAACAGTTTTTCTCCGGTGGGAATTACTTCATTGAGCACGTCATACCAAGACGAACTGACGCCGGATCGAAGAAAAGGATTACTAATATTCTTACAGATATGCCTCCAATTTCTGCTCAAATATTTTTGCTCGATACGGTTTGGTGGCTGTTGTTTAATTAGTTCCTTATAGATCGTCGCGGTGTGGCATTGTTGTTGGTATTCAGGAAAATAGCTGAACTCTACATAATACTTTCGGATATAGTCAAGGTCGGCGTGTATATGACCCACATCCGTCGGCACGGACAAGTCCACAGGACGTAACGGCCTAAAAAGAATAGCGGTGAGACCGCTTTGATCGCTCTGTATGATGCATGAAGTACGGGGCATGTAGATCTCCAGGCATTGTGACTGAACATCTTTAACACCCAATCCGCCTCTGGTCCGAGGCAGCGAAGTCGACTTGAACGAGACTTTAAAAATATTATCCCGCCAAACATACCAACAAGCAAGCGCTAGAATTTTATACGCTACATCTGTGGGAATAGGTAGAACAGCAGCAATATGATAGACCTGACTGAGACAATAGTTATTGACAAAGATCGCTCTGTGTATTCGATCTAAGGATCGCACCTTGTGGTCTTTGATCATTGCCCGTAAAACATTAAGCTTGCGTTCCCAGTTTACTTTCACCATGTCCTGCGGATTCGGTATAATAATCAGTCCTAGATGTTTTAACTCTGCCGTACTGTCAAGCCAATCGGTGTCAACTTAGTTAACATGAGGTCCTAGCATCATTACTTTGGATTTGTGTTCATTAAGTCTCGCCCCGCTTGCGTTGGCATACCGTTGCACGAGTCGTCTGACAGTCGCCATCTCGTCATTGTTGTTGATGATGACGCTGATATCGTCGGCATAGACGTGGCAGACTGTTTTCGTATTCAGCGTCTGTAGACACCCGAGAGTGACGTCAAATCCCTTAAGAAGTGGCTCCACTGCAATAGCGTAAAGGGTCATGGAGAGGGAGCACCCTTGTCGCACGCCCTGTTGGATGGGCGCAGGAGCAGTCAGCTGGCCGTTGATCTTGATGCGAGAGGATGTTCCACAGATACAATTCCTGATGAGATGTCGCAAACTCTAGTGGAACCCCATTTTTTCCATTGTTTTTAATAAAAATTCGCAACTGACCCTGTCAAACGCCTTGTCATAGTCAAAGAATAGGACAGCTAGTTTAGTTTTGCATATCCTTGATAAATATATTATGTCCCGGTATTCACAAAGCGCGTTGAACAGTGATCGACTATTGGCCACACTCGTCTGGTAAGAGCCCAGTAGTTTGCTAAGAACCGTTTTCAATCTGGCATTTATAAGTCTTGTCAAGATTTTTAAATCCGCGTTGAGCAGAGTTAGTGGCCGAAAATTATTGAGCTTGTCCCGTCTCGACGTTTTTGGTACGAGCACCACCATGTCTTCGGTGAACAGAGGAGGGAATGAAACGCTTGATAGGAAGTCATTATCATTCGTGTCAATTCATCTCCAAAAATGTCCCAGTACTGTGTGTAGAATTCGAGTGGTACGCCATCCAAACCCGCAGCTTTCTTCTTTGGAGCACACGTGATGGCTGACTTTATTTCTGCGTCGGTTATAAGTGCTAAAATTTCTGCGTTGTTGTTCTGAGTGAGCGCGGAAGTAATGTTGGATAAAAAAATCATCCCCAGCCGGCGCGTCTGCTTCCTGCTCGGAGTAAAGGTGTCGGATGTGATTGAAGACAAAGGCCTTAATAGTGGCTTGCTCTTGGGAGACGTCGTCTGAAATACGTGCCCTGACCCTTGTACCCGCCATACTTTCTCGGACCAAAGCAGTGATTTTAGCTTTCATACGTTTAATATGGGTCAAATTGTTAGTCAGAGCTGCAGGGCAACTACACAACTGGCGTAAACCAGTGAAGTAAAACTCCAAAGTTTGTTTCCTTCAATACGCTTTGGCCCTGGCAAACTGACAGATGCACTTCTTAAACTGGTCCGTCCAGCAGACAACGCGCTCCCTGTACCGCTCCTGCCTCTGGAGCTGAGCCGTGCAGCGCGCCATATTTACTCGCCCGAGCTCGCCTACGTCCGGCCGCTGCGCTCTGCTGCCCGCACCGCGGATAGTCTAGTGGAGCCCCACTGCACCGCCTGTGGCACACAGCGAGCTGCGGTGCGCCTTCTAGTCCCGATACTCGCCCAGGCCCGTGCCCTCTGGGCTCGGTGTAACAGCGCTACAGACGGTGGAATGCAGCACTGCGCAAGACGTTTTATTAATCAGAGCGTAGGCATCGCGCACATTTTTGATTACCTACGTAGCAATTTACACATTATTGCTATGTCTGAAATAAATAACGAACAGGACAGATCATACCAATGTGCAAGGAGTAGACGCTACTTAAAACAAGAAAGTTTCTAATATTCCTTTATTAGTTCATCATTTAATTGTAACAACCATATGTTCAACCAAAAGACAATTAGGCTCTTACTTAAAGCTGTGATGATATGTAGAGTTATTTTTTAAATTCCTGAGCACAGTGCCTCTAAAACGTTTTTGTCCTAATACCAAATCGCAGATATATAGTAGATTAAACTCCACCTTATTAAAATTAAATAAAGTGAAATACAAAAATAACAGACGAAAAAGTTTCTTACTGGTACGTACAACTAACGGTTTTTGTAGTTTACGCATCAATGGTTTCATATCAAAAGGTCAGATGCAGGCTTTTGCATAATGGAAAGGTGCAGTATACAATATTAAAGTATTTTACACTTGTCTGTTAACCTGCAAGTTTTCGTTATGGAATTAAGCGGCTAAACTTTTTAGTAGAGGATCCACAGACGTTCAAGCGCCGGCCGCGGTGGCCGCGGGGACTGAGGCGCTTCAGTCACGGTCTGCACGGCCACTACGGTCGGGGGTTCGAATCCCCCCTCGGGCATGGATATTTGTGCCGTCCTAGTTCGTAAGTAGTTCATAAGTAGTTTGTAAGTTTAGGGACTGATGACCCCGTAGTTAAGTCCCATAAGCTTAACAAACATTTGAACATTTTTGACGTCCAAGCGAGTCTCTGGTTACTTTCAATGAGAAGAGTGTTTCTGTATTTATTTGTATCAAAGTGTTAGAAGTAAAAGTCTTTTCGCACAACGAATGAACGAGACATGTAATAAATGTGTTACCTCTTAGCAATACCAAAGATTTATGTGACTTAAACTTACTGGACGTTTCCAGAAGCTATTACTATTAATTTGCAGTTATATGGATTCTAAAATTATTGCTCCTTCTAAGAGATTGCGAATCCCATTGCTATTAGTAGACAAGGAAGGGAAATCATGTTTGAAAGTTTTTCAAGTCTCTCCAAATGTTCTTCAGTTATGTTCTTGCCATTTTCTTCTAAAGAAAGATGATTTTTATCAGCACGTCGTCGCGGTTATTCAAGCACTCATGTTGAATGAAATTCTTACTCATTTAGCAAAGTACTGGCTTTTTAAAGAGTTCCTGTTTACCTTGACAGAATTTTAGCTAGATAATTAGAACAACCGTGAATAAAATTAAATATTATCACATCATCGTAGGGCATATCATTTTTCGTCAGACACATGACAATACGCAGATTTACCAGGAATAAGGAACTGAAGAGATTTAAGGTCTCATCTTGTTCTTCATGTTAGAGCCATCACTTAGTTTAATATGAAGTGAAAGTGAAACACTGTGTAAGTAAATATTCAGAAAAGTATAAAACTGCCTACAAAAGTATCGGAGCCGGCTAACGTGAAGCCGACGACTTACAACAGGTTTAATATTTCAGGCGCGAGGCGATACGGCTATCGTTTTGCTTCTGCAGCACAAAATTGGGTGTCTTCTGTCTGATTTTACCAGATCCGTTACTGCGCACGTCTTGTTTTTCTTTTTTACTCGCAACTGATAGTGCACTGACAATTCATTCAGTGAGGAAATATTACAAGTGTTTTGAAGATACATGCAATCTGTCTAGCGATACAAAACTGATGACTGCGACCTTGAATGTCACCTCTCCGGTAGTGGTGACCCCCTCGGGGTTTCAGCTCGCCCCACCCAAAGGAAAAAGGTGAAAAAAACAACAGCAATGGACCACTCGCCTTTATCGATGGACAGTAATTAGTTTACTTCCCTTGGAGTACTTGAGCGTAAGCTGAACCAACATTCTAACAGTTAATAGTTTCTAATGACCTCTATTGCAACTGAACGTAACAACCCGATCTTCCTTTTTGCTTTCAGCAAGAATACATGAAGCAATTTATCGAAATGTCAACAGAAACGCTGTTAGAACACGCGATGAATACATACACTTGCTATTGCGGCATTGATGCTGCTCCTTAACTCGCAATTACTCGTGAAATGTGACAGCTCTATTTCATTCGCAGTAATTTATGGTCTAAAATCCATAGGTCAGTAAGCTGCCTGCTATCTAACTTTTTCAATACACAATTTGTAAATGACGTGCACATACTTCACTAGTAGTGTCATTTTAAAACGACATTTACGAATTATGGAAAGTTGAATGCTTTGTTAGAAAGCTAAGATTCTGTACTATCACATGTTCAAAAATCAGACTTTTTAACCACATAGTTTTTTTCAGAATCGAGAGATAAGCATTACGAATCTAAAAACTCACGTGGAATGAAAAGTAGACTTTTTTTTCACATGCAAAATAAAGCTTGTAAGGAAAAACGAACTTCATAAACCGATGTGCGATGGTCGCATGTACAGTGAACAGTTTTTACAGCGTGAAAATCGGAATAATGGATTTCCCGCTAAGAGTGTAGCGGTTGGCGGGCGCGTGCCCTGTCTAGCAGCAGAGCGGCACAGGCGTATGGGCGGACCGGGGCTTGGTGGGTAGGCGGGCAGCCGAGCTACCCGGCACAGTCCGATGCGGCTCGTGGCGGCAGGCCGGGCAGCGCGTGGCGAGGTACGCCCGGTAGGCGCGGCTACGGGCCCGGGCGGGTAGCGCATACCCGCTGCACGCCTCTGCTCTGGAGGCAGTGCCGCCACGTAGCACCAATATCTCGCAGCAGGACGGCATCTTCCAGCAGTGAGCTATTCAACTGCCACACCCCACGATCCAAGAAGGTGTTCTGTCGCGAGTGTCTGAACGTTATATGGTAGGCGCAGTGGGCACTAAAACTAAGCGGTCATATTTCACAGTCACGAACATTCATTAAAATATTTTGGGACACATAAAATCTATCCAGCCGACTTGCAGACGTGGCAGTCACATACGTGTACCATATAGTATGAGGGCGTAGGTGGCAGCAACTATCTTTCAATTCCAGACCGTCAGTTAAACACTGTAGTTCGTAGCAAAATTAAAATTCGGTTGCTGGTCTTCTTTGCGTGAGACACAATTAAAATCGCCACCGAGTATGATATTTGCGCGAGCACGGCTTAGAAGGGTTATGATTTCGTCACTATAAAAATCAGACCTCTCCTTTCTGGCACTGGATCCAGACGGAGCATAAAGTTTCAGTAAAATCAAGTTGTTCGGGAATAGAGCAGCAATGCCCCGTCCTGTTGGTAGAATGGCGGTAGAAGTACAATAAATGCCTTCTTTAAACAAATGTTCAAATATTTGTAGAACTTATGGGACTTAACTACGGGGTCATCAGTCCCTAAGCTTACAAACTACTTATGAATTAGCTAAGACTAAGAACAGCACAAATATCCATGCCCGAGGGGGGATTCGAACCCCCGACCGTAGTGGCCGTGCAGACCGTGACTGGAGCGCCTCAGTCCCCTCGGCCACCGCGGCCGGCCTTCTTTAAACAGAATTGCCGTACCTGCGTCATCGCCGATATTTATTATGACATCATAACCAGTAATCTGACTTATGCTTGCTGTTATAACTTCTAGAAGGAAAGCAGTGTCCACATTGGCGGCATACAAATAGTCTGTCAAGTACTTAATTTAACGTCAGATTCAATTCAAGTTCACTATTTATAATCTTGCATAATGTAAGAGAGAACTGCACGTCATTCCGTATCCTCAGACCAGGACTTGGCCATCTCCGACATACTCGAGCGACCGGCGTCCGTGTCTTCAGGTCCCGAACTGTCTACGTTCATACCTTCGGCTTCCCCCACATGGTGAGAGACTTGGCCGCCGTCCTTGGCGTTTGTGGTTCCCTCAGTTCTGATTTGCTTGATGGTTTGCTGCAGTTTCAAATGTTCGTATAGCTTAATGGGACTTAACTACGGGGTCATCAGTCCCTAAACTTACAAACTACTTATGAACACTAAGGACGGCACAAATATTCATGCCCGAGGGGTTATTCGAACCCCCGACCGTAGTGGCCGTGCAGACCGCTACTAGCGCGCCGCAGTCCCCTCGGCCACCGCGGCCGGCTGCTGCAGTTTTTTTTCCAGGGTGCGGAACTCCTCCTCGCTCTGCTTACGTGAAGTTTTCTTCGCCTTAGGCGTTCTTTGTGGGCGTGCGCCATTGTCAGAGCCATGTTGGGTGTCAGCCGCAGAAGCGGCGGCCGCGCCCTGTATAGAGACTTCTGTGGCGGGAGGGACTTGTATTTTAGACGACAGTCCGAGAAGGGGATGAAGTTGCAATCCTCCGTCGTCATTCTGTTCCGTAACCTCCATGGGAATGTCCGTGTGAGTACCGGAATCCTGAGGCGGAAGTTCGGCGCTTAGTCGGTCAGACAAATTTGTGTTCTGTACTGTGTGATCGCTACGCTGGACGATTTGTGTGTGCGAGAACAACGTGTGATCTCTCTTTTACTGGCAAAATGCCATTTCGCAATTCTGTACAGGAAATTACGACTGTGACCCAAAAGTTACCGTCTTTAAACGTCCGGAGAAGAATAAGCTAATGGGGAGTGGTTACGTAAATAAAATGAATCGCAATATCCAACGGTAAACAGTCATGACTTAAAACTCTTCTATAAGATTAAACAAAAACGAAATCTTACTCATTAACTTGAAGAAGGAGCCAAGTTATCCTGGGAATTCTTGATATCCATTTCTTCTCCTCCGGACGTTTAAAGACGGTAACTTTTTGGGCCACAGTCGTAATTTCCTCTACATTTCGGCACAGAACAGCGAAACGGCATTTTGTCAGTAAAAAAGAGATCACACAAATCGTCCAACGTAGCGATCACACCATACACAACACCAATTTACATGATGAATACACTCCTGAACGAAAGAATGCGTGGCCGCGGGGACTGAGGCGCTTCAGTCACGGTCTGCACGGCCACTACGGTCGGGGGTTCGAATCCCCCCCTCGGGCATGGATGTTTGTGCCGTCCTAGTTCGTAAGTAGTTCATAAGTAGTTTGTAAGTTTAGGGACTGATGACCCCGTAGTTAAGTCCTATAGACTATACAAAAATTTGAACATTTGAAAGAATGTACTATAAACAGAGGACTCTAAGCCTCTCGCCGCCGCCATGTTGTGACGTCGTGCGCAGGCTTTCTTCTATAAGGGGGTGCTGGTCAGACGCGGAAAACTGTATGTTTGCGTCGCGGCCGTGGGCATCGGTCGCTGCGCTAGGAGCCGAGTCGGTATGCCCGGCCGCTGTGTTGTTTACGTCAACTGCGGGCAGCGCTGGGCCGCGGCGGCCGCAGCCGGCTCCTGCAGTGCCGCGCTTACGGCAGGCGCTCCAACCTGCATGTCTGCGTACGTGGTTCTGATAACGGCCTGCCCATCCACCGTAACGGGTGCACTCCTACGGACAGGTTTCACACGAGGACACGCAGATTTCAAATGGTCGGGGAAACCGCCGAAGACACAAGTCCGCGTCTGCCCGTAGTACGTAACGAGAGCTCGAAATCCGCGGACAAGAATGTTCGACGGGATATGCTTTTTAAGGGCGACTTTAGCATTTCTCACGCCGTGAACCACATTGAAATACTTCAACCCAGGCGACTTTTCCGCGTGAATCTCCACAACGTCACCATATTCAGAAAGGGCTTTCGTATATAATCAAGTTCATTCTCAAAAGGGAGATTAAATATGCGAACCGTGCTCAGACAGAGCCCAGAATGAGAAACTGGTACTTTGCAAATTTCGCCTCTGCAATTCACAAATTCGGAGGTACCTTCAGTTATTTCCATAACGCGCAAACAGGGATCGTCACTGACGACATTCACAAACTCGGCATTCGTAAGGAAATCATACGAAAAACCGATCACTTCAGCTTTCAGTCCCAATTTTCCGAATAGCCAATCTACGAGTTCGTGTACTTGCGGTCGACTGCATCCATACGGAAATTGAAAACGAAGCGTGTATCGTCGATGGCGCACGCCATAGTACTCACAGTCCCTGTAGCTGCAGGCGGCGTAAACACTCGCGGAGCAAGCACACCGGCGCGTGTGCACACGGCGCTGCCGAAACGGAACTAACGGCTAGTCTACACGACAATAGATTCAAAAAATGTTCAAATGTTTGTATAGTTTATGGGACTTAACTACGGGGTCATCAGTCCCTAAACTTACAAACTACTTATGAACTACTTACGAACTAGGACGGCACAAATATCCATGCCCGAGGGGGGATTCGAACCCCCGACCGTAGTGGCCCTGCAGACCGTGACTGGAGCGCCTCAGTCCCCTCGGCCACCGCGGCAGGCGACAATAGATTGCGACACTCGTTTCATGAAATGAATTGCGCGCAACTGGTTTCGTATGTGTCTGAAGGCATGGCGCCCATACTATACACATCAGTTTCGTTGTTTTGTGAGTGCCGTAGTCGCCGTAGAATGAAAGTTTTGGTAGCTGTAAGAGTTGTGGCGAAGCTATTGCTTCTCTCTGTGAAGTCACTGCATAAGACTAAGCATAAAAAGAATAAAGAACGTGTTTGGGTTTGTGACTGGATTAAAAAAGACATCAGCTCGGTTGCTTAGTGACCTTGCTGAAAGAAATTGTAATTGAAGACCCTAGAAGCTATATTAATCAACTTAGAATGTCACCAGAGCAGTTTACGTTAGTTTTAAACAGAGTTAGTAATGCAATAAAGAAACAAGATATTGTTATGCGTGAAGCATTGTTACCAGAACCGAAAATTACAAATTGCATTACGTTTCTTGTCAAGTAGATAATCGTCTCTACAGTACCTGTACCGTGTTCCCAAATCCACAATTGCCACAGTTCGTTTGTATAGGTATTTAGAATTGAATGTATTTTGGTCTGCAATTCACTAATCGTGAACCCATCAATATTTAATTCGCGAATAATTCTTCAAGAGAACTAACACGCCACTGCTTATTCCTGTAATTTTCATCGTTAAAATCCCACAAACACCTATGCATCACATATATGTTCAAAAACCGAATTATTTCTTCCGTTCCCCCTTTATGTTATATTTTGTACTGTATCGGTTATAACCTAACCTAAAAACACGCGCAATCAGTTTCGCCAAAGTTGGAAGGTGCCGAAACTGCTTAGTTTCGCAAACGAGTTGCGCAAACGCCTGCCGCACATGCGCACTGGCCAGTAGCGCAGTTTCATAAAACGTAGTGTCGTCGTGTAAATTAGCCTTAACACTACTCGGCTGCCACCGCTTCGTGACAAAAACGGCAACGCACAGGTACATATGGACATATTTGACGACCGACCGAAATTATCTTGCGATTTTTTCAATAACGCTTGAGAAGTACGCGCTACTGCTTACACATTTTGTTGTCCTCATGGAGTACTACGAATGTCCGAAGTTTGCAGTAAATCCGCATTCTAAACGTCGTGGCCTCCGCTTGTTAGTTTAAGTAGTTTGTAAGCTAGGAACCAATAACCAAGCAATTAAGTCCCATAGATTTACAAACATTTGAACATTTGATAAGGAATGCACCTGCGTGTGTGAATCTTCCTGGATAGACGCTGGGGTAGTAATTTAAAGGAAAAAATGAATGCAGATGAAGGAGAAAAGGGTTTAACGTCCCGTCGATAACGCGATCATTAAAGACGGAGCTCACGCTCGTATTTTTGGGCAAGAATGAGGAAGGAAGTCGGCCGTGACATTTCAAATGAACCATACCGCCATTTTCCGGAGTGATTTAATAAAATCACGGAAAACATATATCTTGATGATCGGAGGTGGATTTGTTTAAAATAATTCAAATGTTTGTTAACCTTATGGGATTTAACTGCGGGGTCATCAGTCCCTGAACTTACGAACTACGTATGAACTAACTTATACCAAATAATCATCTGAAGATCAAAACCAACTGCAGAACGATCTGAATAAGATATCAGTATGGTGTAAAAAATGGCAATTGACTCTAAATAATGAGAAGTGTGAAGTCGTCCACATGAGTACGAAAAGAGATCCGTTAAACTTTGTTTACAGGATAAATCAATCAAATGTGAAGGCCGTAAACTCCACGAAATAACTAGGAATTACTATTACTTCAGACTTAAATTGGAAAGAACACGTAGATAATATCGTGGGAAAGGCGAACCAGAGACTGCGTTTTATTGGCAGAACCCTTAAAACATGCAACAGAACTACAAAAGAAACTGCATACACTACGCTTGTCCGTCAATTTTTGGAGTATTGCAGCCCAGTGTGGGATCCTTATCAGGTGGGTTTGACGGAGGACATCGAAAGAGTCCAAAGAAGGGCAGCTCGTTTCGTATTGTCACGATACAGGGGAGACAGCGTTACGGAAATGATACAGGATCTGGGATGGGAATCATTACAACAACGGCGCTTATCGCTGCGGCGTGGGCTACTTGCGAAACTCCAATCGCCAACATTCTCCTCCGAATGCGAAAATATATTGTTGAGTCCCACTTACATAGGTAGAAATGATCATCAGAATAAAATACGAGAAATCAGAGCTCGAACAGAGAGATTCAGGTGTTCTTTCTTCCCGCACGCTATTCGAGAATGGAATGGGAGATAAATAGTATAATTGTGGTTCGATGAACCCTCTGCCAGGCACTTAAATGTAATTTGCAGAGTATCCCATGTAAATGTAGATGTGTAGATGAACAAAGACAGCACAGACATCCATGCCCGAGGGAGAATTCGAACTCCCGACGGGGAACGGCTTCGCGCATCGAAGCATCGAATCACTTCTAGTGCACATTACACTTACCACAAAAATCTTAAATATAACCGCAGACAGTAAATAATTAACTAGTAGTGAGACATATTGTAATGTAACAACTTCAAATTGATTTTATCTAGATCAAGGCAAAATATTGATCGTTAATAGGCGTAACTTCGTGTTACATTGAAATTACAGTTATGTAAAATATTGTAAATGTCAATAGTTTGAGAGTTGACGGATGCATAATTTGTAAAAAGATTCTGACTGTAAGCCTCCAGGGTTATCTTATATCGAAATGCAAAGAAAATGTATGAGAGTAGGAGCCCCCTTCATGTATCTCCACGGCTTGTTTGGATGGTTCGCTTAGGCGGTAGTGGGAGCAGCCGATGAACAGTACTTTTAGTTGAGACAGTCTGAGTGAGGATGTGCGTCGGGTGGCGTCCGTCTTATAATTGTGCAACATTGCTTTGGTGAATTAAATAGTGCTGCTAAGGTTTCATTTGTGGTGTGGTGTCGCTGTTTATCATCGAAAGTCGTCTTGCAAATATTACAGGCATAGGACACAATAATTCCTGTAATAAAGTTGGTGTGGAAATATGGTATGCACCAAGGGGTGCGTAATGGTGGCAGTGGGCACCATGGCTTATTACATAAAATTCCATTAGACATGATGATTCCATCAGTGGGTACCACAAAACTGCAGCCATAGCCCACCGAGTAAAGCACTACACAATTGTTTTAATTACCCTCAGGGGGGAAACCCACCCCCACCCCTTCCCCCTCAAACACTTGCCCAGCTGCCATCTCCGACAGGTCCAGATCCATCCCCATCCGCCCCCAGCCACCTGGCAGTAAATTTGAATTTTCCTCGAATGCTACTGACCTAGCCCAATTATTTTTGGGGGGAGAAACTAATTACGTCCTCCACTAAACGTCAGCACCACTCCCCTGCCCCACTACAGGATTCGCGGGAAACTTAGCCGGTCTGCTCCCACAGTTAGCTGAAAGTGGTCGTATGCAGATGACATACAGCCAGCTACACGTAAGTGATATTTGACACCAAATGTGTAAACAATTAACTGTGACAATAAGGGATCTATGTTTGAATCGTCTGAGACCCACACCTTCCCTCCCCCTCTTTTTTCCATGTTGAGTTTCGATTCCCTTTACAGGGTGAGCTAGCATCGCTAGTAGGTGCTCTTCAGCCAACAAAAATTACAGATAACAAGTGCTTGAAAACAGAGTGGACATTGAAATCCTTTGAAAAACACAGAAATGTCGATGATAAAGAAAGCACACAGCTGGAAACACGATAGCATAGGAGAAACATGGACGATTAAAATCACACAGGGCGTTGGCTGTGGGTTGCCCATTCACTGTTATATTTAAAGACCACACTCTGACGTAGTAACAGAACATAGAAAATGATGGCGAAGAAAAATGAGGATGGGAGCAGGGGAGAAGAAGGGGTGGGATGGGGCGGGATGAGAAGTGAGGGGGGAGAAGAGAAAAGGGAGAGGATCAGGGGCAACAGGGCCTGGAGGAGGAAAGCGAGGCAGGATATGCCAGGTAACCAGGAAAGGCAGGAGAGGGGAGAAATGCCAGAAGCATGGCTGGAGAAAGGAGTGGGTAGGAAAGGCAAGGAGGGAGGGATGGAGTTCTGTGGGAATGATAAGAAGAGGGAGGAAGGGGGAGGATCAGAGCTGGTAGAAAGGATAAATGTTAATGTGGAGGGCATCATCCAGAAGGGGGTGTTACAGAAGTTGCCACGGGAGAGACTACAGAGAGTGGACAGGTGGAGGGTGGGAGGACACACTGTGGGAAGTGTGACAATGAACCAGCATCTCTGAGGAGAGGGTGGATGAGGGGATTGGATGGGTCTAATTTGCTGGAGAGATAGTGGAGACGGAGCTGTTCAGTGAAGAGAGCAAGACAGGGGGGAAGGGGATGACATCATAGATGATCCATGTAGAGAATGGGAGATACAGAAGGTGAGGCAGAGTGCATGGGGAATATGAAGGATCTGTAAGTGTGAAGGACTGTGGAAGGGTGTAGACTCCAAGTTCGGGCAACGAGGAATTTCAGGAGCTGCAGGTGGGGCTAGCTTTATCTTGGGTGGTGTGAAGGTGGGGGAGTCAAGGAGACGATACGACCTGTGGTCAGTTCTAGGTATTCATCGGTGGGGTAAGATGGGGTAGTAGCTGTGAGGATGGAAGGAGGAGGCACTGGCATAGAGGTCAAAGTGTTTCTGGAGAAGATGTTGAGAATGGACGAGGAGCTAAAGTCAGGAATGTGGAGTCATCAACGTATTGGAAGAGGAGAATGGGAAGGGCAGGCTTAGGCTTTTCGGAGGTTTAGAGGAGATATAGAAGGAGAGAGAGGATGGATCCTTTGGGCATGCTAGTGGATGGGTACAAAATATGGGAGTCGGTATTATGGATGGTGATGTAGGAAAGAAAGGAGGCAAAGACCCAGATGAAGTTGATGGGAAGTGCATAGGTCTGAAGTTTCAAGAGGGAGGGATGCCCGACCCAGTTGAAGGCCTTTCCAGGTCCAAGGAGACAAAGACGGGGGCACGAACTGAAACGGACTGAGAGGAGTTGGGTGAGGCAGAGGAGTTGATTGTCAGACGTGAAGGAAGGCCGAAAGCCACACTACACCAAAATGTGGCAGATGGGCCGATTGAAGGAGGTGGCAGATGGAGGTTTCTTTGGTTTGAGGAACATGAGGGCACAGGACATTTACCACAAGCTGATGATGAAGTCAGTGTAGAGGATAGTGTTATAGAGGGTAGCCAAGGTGGTGAGAGAGGGGAGGAGACATTTCTTCAGACAGTGGTAAGTGATACGGTCATGGATGGGAGCTGTGGTGTATATGGTGCATAGTGTGAACTGTATTTCGTGTGCTGTGATGGGGGTGTTAAGGTGGAGGGGGGATGTGGTCCAGGTACTAGAAACTGGTAGCTAGAGGTGGTGTGGAGATGTATTTTTTTCATGGACGTCAGGGAATAGGGATTAATCAAAGAGAGGATTATCAAGATTGGAGAAGACGTCAGAGAGCTTACTAGCTTAGGATTATTTATTGCTAGGAGATCAAGGATATTTTCGCTACCATTTACTATTCTACGTATTGTACGGCTCTTCTGACCCTAACCACAACTTTTTGTACCCTATGACGGTACAGGCCCAATATTAACATTTGTTTTGAATACACATGTATGTATGTAGGCGCGCGCATTGGGCGCTATCACGTGGTTGGATTGTCGCCGTTGCTGTGGCACGATCCATGAAGACGGATATCACCTGAGTAGAAAAATCCAAGTGCCCAATGGTCGTTGGGCGGCCGCGAGAATGCCTGCTATGGCGGCTAGCCTGCCGCCTATAATAAAAGCAATATTAGAAAGAAAATTAATTACTTGCAAACCAAGCAAGGTACATGGAAGCTGGTTCCGTCATATTAAAGGGAATTTTATGACGGATAACATGGTGTATTTTTGTGTTATGTGTCTCCCATAATTGTTGAAATATTTTCCGATGAACAACTTCTTAACCATCGAAATTTCCGAAATTTATATCTTCTCATCAAGTGAACCAATTTATATGTATGAGGTGTCGATGTATAGATCTGGAAGAGCGATATCAGACTACGACAGCAGAAGTTTTGTTAATATTTCCGCCTTGGAATTATTTAATAACAAATGTTTTCGACAACAAACGTTTGATATTTGAGGCACAATCCTTATGTAAATAATATAAAGAACGGCAGCGCACACATTAGGTAGGCAGTAGGAATACTTTTATATCCAAAAAGCTAACTATTTAAGTTTATTAAAAAAAATTGGAAATTGCAGTTACAATCCTGCAACTAAAAACGCTTGTAATTTAAAGACTATTTGATGTGCAGAAAAACAAATAACAGCTCTGGAAAGCTTGTGAATTTTACTATTGAACAAATATATTACTTGTATAAAACAAGTCTCATTTAATGCTTTAAGAAAATTGTCCTGTTAGGGAGAAAGCTATAAATAGTGGGCCGCCATCTTTATTTCGGCAGTCGCCGATCAGGCTTCGCTGAGGCCGCATCTGCGCTCTTCGGCTCCGCGATTTGCTGTGGGAAATCGTCTAAGCTTTCGTGTTGGCACTTGTAAAAATTTCGCATTCTGAGTTCATTGGTTGACAGAATATTCCTGTGGTACAAGTCTGCAAGTTGGAACTCAAAGATTTTTCGGTGTCAGAGCGGTGATTGGTGATCGAGAAACGACACTTAAAGAGTTTCATGTGAACCACACAGGACTTAGCATTTTCTGAGATTAACAATTAGTGGAATGGACAGTGTGCTGAAAGTTGCATATAAGATGAAGATTAACAAGAGCAAAACTAGGGTAATGGAGTGCAGTCTAAGAAAATCAGACGATGCTGAAGGAATTAGATTAGGTCACGAAACAATATAGGAGGTAGATGAGTTTTGTTACTTGGGCAGTAAAATAACAAATGATGGTCGCAGTACAGAGGATATAAAATGCAGAATGGCAATGAGTAGAAAAGCCTTCTTGAAAAAGAGAACTTTGTTAACATCGAATATTGATTTAAGCCTAAGGAAGTCCTTTCTGAAGGCATTTGTATGGAGTGTTGCGTTATATGGGAGTGAAACATGGACGATAAACAGTGCGGACAGGAAGAGGATTGAGGCTTTTGAAATATGGTACTACAGAAGAATGCTGAAGATTAGGTGGGTGGATCGCGTAACTAATGAGGAGGTACTGAACAGAATTGAGGAGAAAAGAAATTTCTGGCATACCTTGACTAAAAGAAGGGATAGATTGGTAGGGCACATTCTTAGACATCAAGGAATTATGAATTTAGTGTTGGAGGGAAGTGTGTGGGGTAAAAACCGCAGAGGAAGACCAAGAGATGGATAAAGTAAGCAGATTCAGACAGATGTAGGTTGCCGTTCTTATGTGGAGATGAAGAGGCTTGCACAGGATAGGGTATTGTGGAGAGCTGCATCAAACCAGTCTGCGGACTGAAGACCACAACAACAACACAACAATTACTATTTATTATTATTTTTTATTTTTTGGATTCGTGTGTATTACCATCTGATTTATGAACTTCAAACTCTCGTGAGTGACTCTGTTATTTACATACCGTAGCCATTTCTGCCTGGGGACATGATTTTAAGTTAACTTTTATGTGTGTTTGATTCGAAACCAAGTGCTACTCGATATTTTTCACAGGTGAAAGAAGTGGAAAGTGACAGATAAGAATTCTAGGACCTGGCGGGGATCGGACCCGCAACCTCCAAATTTATAGTCTAGCACTCTTCCATTATGCTACCGAGTAAATTGTAAATTCACCTGTCAGCAGAAATATCACACTGTCAGAGTTAAACAGTGCGAGATTTACTTTGTGGCTGGGGTTGTGACCTTTGCAGTAATAGTGAATTTTTTTGTGGATCTGGGCTGCGCGTCACACGGCTGTAGCCAGTATACCGTTAGCCGTGCCCGTGAAAGCCACGCGCAAAACAGCTTTATAACGCAGTGGGACGAATGATTTTGACAATAAAAACCACGTATTAAGTTGCTAAATAGAACCAGATAAATTCATTCAGTATTAACTATTGTACTACATTTCAGTTGGTTCGTTCTTAGGGCCGAATTTCAGTTACTATCCTTCAGATGTAATTCTCGATTATCTTAAGGTAAAGACGAAGGATTATTTAACTAATAAGGGGAGGCCGCCAATTGTGAAATTCAGATTCGATTCATACTGCGCATAGTGAAAGCTCATGGCCAGAGGTGTAATTTGGCAGAGTACCAAGATGCACTTCTCAGCCGTTGTCGAGAAAATTGACAAGTAAAAAAAGCCGTTGCGGTGAAATAGTATCTACGATCTCTACGATTAAAAATATTGTAGACAGGTGTGGCGTAGTGGTAAGCGCTCGGGTTCGTAATCAAAAGGTCGCCGGATCGAATCTCGCGGTATGCAACTTTTTTACTATTTGTTTTTTTTGTAATTCAAATGTATACACACACACACACACACACACACACACATACATACATACATACATACATGAAGACGATTAATAACATTTGATGTTCGAAGTCGCCAGTTTTTCCACGACAAACGACTTTCAAACAACTTATTATATGCAACTGGCGACTTCGAACATCATTGTGCTTTCCGCACACAAAGTTGTATTTCACAAATGTTATTAATTGTCTTCATAATGTTTACCACGTATAGTTAACAGTAGAAGTATAAACGATATTTCGAAATGAATACGTATAGTGTAAGTCAAACCTGACGAACGATAGAACAACTTTTCAGAATGTCAATCAGGTGTGTTTCCCAACAGATCATTAAAAAAAAAAAAAAAAAAAAAAAAAAAAAAAAAAAAAAAAAATTGTTCTTGTAAAAACGCATCGTTTATCAGATGTGCTCGATGTTGCGCTGTTTTCTGCTTTCCATATTTCTATGATAACTATCACTCTGGTTCGTGCGATATATATATTTGAAGTACAAGAAAACAAATAATAAAAAAAAAGTTGCATGCCGCGAGATTCGATCCGGCGACCTTTGGCTTACCAACCCGAGGACTTACCGCTACGCCACGCAACTGTAAAATGTTACTAATCGTAGAGATCATAGAGAGTAGTTCACCGCAACGGCTTTTTTTAATAGTCGATTTTCTCGACAACGGCTGAGAAGTGCATCTTGGTACTTTGCCAAATTACACCACTGGCCATGAGCTTTCATTATGCGCAGTATGAATCGAATCTCAATTTCACAATTGGCGGCCTCCCCTTGTAAGTTACGAAAACATTTTCTTCCGATGAGATTATTTAGTTTGAAAAAGTGCACATCGGCACAACAAAAATCTACTCCCGTTTCGTGGCCATTCAACGAAAGCCATCCTAGACTTACATTCAGCAAGGTAATGCCCACCTGCACACTGCGTTTCTACTACTTGTCAAACTGCAGCCGAAAAAAACGTGTCACTGCGCCACCTTGACCTGACTTTACGACGAAGAGAAAGTGCATTAATCAAATAGTTATTAACTTTCTGATTATAAAATGTTCAAATGTTTGTTAAGCTTATGGGACTTAACTACGGGGTCATCAGTCCCTAAACTTACAAACTACTTATCAACTACCTTATACTAAGGACGGCACAAATATCCATGCCCGAGGGGGGATTCGAGCCCCCGACCGTAGTGGCCGTGCAGACCGTGACTGGAGCGCCTCAGTCCCCTCGGCCACCCCGGCCGGCTCTCTGATTATAGATTCAAACATCACGCATTAGCTGCTTGGGGTCCCGTTGTAGTTCTAAGATTGCTGTCTTCCAGTCACGGAACTTCTAGATTTTCTACCCTTTCACAGGATACCTCTTTCATTTATTTTCTGATGCTCTTTGAACTGTCTTTTCGTCATGGCTTGGCGAAGGAGAGTATAAGTTATGGAAGGTTCTGTTATGTTTTATTTTGTAATGGTGGGTGTTAGGATGGGTTGAAAGGGCGGTAGGACACCCCAATAATGGTGACGGCTGACGACCTACTCTAGCCATCGTTGTAGTAAATCTTGATGCGCACTTACGGCAGCAGCCATCAACTTCACACGTACGTGATCGCAGTTTATATAAATGCAACAGTTTGCATACAGAACGGTGGGCGCGATCATTTTAAACTTCTTCTCGCTGCAGCACTAGTGCTACCCCTGCCAGGGCTCAGTTGTTAATTATCTTGCTAAAAGATAACTTCAATATTCTCTCTAAGTACACTCTCATTAAGGGCTGGACGAGTTAATAGAACCATCGTTTACTGCAATACGTGTTTTCATTTTATCTTGTCTCGCAGCAAGACGTTCTCGGGGTCAGGTTGTGTTTCATATCTTGCGTTTGACTGCATTGTCAAGTGTAACAGGTTAAATTACCTTTCGGTATTCGAATTTCAGAATATAATGACCATTTATTTTTACCTTCAAGAGGGCGCTTTGGGGTACGAGTATCCCATTCGAGAATTTTTTGGTGCTGTAGCATAGTGCAGAGACGTGTGGCGTTGCAGCTCTGGGTATGTGTTAATCTGTCTCTCTTCCCCTTCCTTCCCTCTACCATCCCACAACGACTCAGAGCCCTCGGCATTGCAATATTTCTACGTACCCCACGCGCCTGCTTATGTTATAGTAATTTCTTCCTGACAAATTTGAAAGTGTGTGCCATGTTCACTTTATGTAAGCTTGTAAAGGAATATTTTTACCGCACCATTTATTACAAGGATCAAAAATATGCACGTAACTTATTTTTTTGTATATTTTTCGCAATGTAATAGTCTAACAATTAGAATTTCTTATCTGATTGTTTCCAGGTAAAAAATATTTTATAAACCAGAGTAAATACCTTCAAGAACTGGAAGAAGCAGACAGACTAGGAATACATGTTGTAGAGTTAGCTGAAAGTGATCTGAGTGATGCAGAAGTTCATTTTGGAAACCAATAGGAAGACGAAACTGGGAGTGAGGAAGAAAGAAGTTCAGAAATTGAATTTTCATTGGAAAAGATACTCTATAAAAATTGAGTAAGACACCAGCATCTAAATCAAAGCAAACTAACGAATAAATTATAAAAGTTTCACCCGGACTGTCAACCTCATCATACAATATTTCTAACAAAATTGATGCGTTTTCCAAGCTTTTTGAAACTTCTGACATTACAGGTAAAGGGGGAAGCTGATTGTTTCCACGTGAAAAGCAAGTTTTGGCAAGCTGTTGGGTTCCCCAGCCGGCCGGCTAACAGTATGAACCTAGTGAATGGAGTGCAGGTCGTTAGAAAGACCCTAATCTGCTCGGAAACAGGAAACGGCGGTCTTGGATTAACGAGAGCGGCTATCCCAGATTGCAATTGAAATACAATATAGCCACACACATTCTTCTGAAAATCCATATAAAATCAGGAAATGATCATTCGGCATATGTAATTATATGCGTGGATAAAGGAGACTTGGGAGAATCAAACGCCGAAATTACAATTTCAGTATCCTTTACAGATAAATACCCGATAAATTTCAGTACTGTATTGTATTTAATACTTATATTTACAATTGTTGACACGTAGTGATTATCAGTAACAGTTTAAGAAGCAAATGGGCAGCATTGTACCACGCTACCTATTTTAAAAGACACACCACGTTATTTTCGTATTCTTTCAATAAACTTTGTTTTACACTCTTATTCTGCTTATCGTTGAGGTAGTAATATTCTTGTCAGAACATAGATTCTACCACAGAAACACAAAACATGAACCCACCAAAGCGCATTACATTTATATATGCATTTTATTATATTTAATATTATTCTTAGTTACGTTAGTTTTATGTTGTAGACTGTCCCTTAAGTATTTCATGGCTGAATAAAAATAGTAGATCTGCAGCAGATAATTTATACATAAACAATTATATGTATTTGTGGACAAGAACTGAATTTATTTGCATAAAATCCATGTTAAATTAAATATTAATTGTGTAACTTTATAAGTATATTTGAACAGTAAGACGCCACGCTTAATAGCTACCTGAGCAAAGAGCTTCAGTCTCAACCGATTTCAGTATTGTTAAATATATATTTGTTTGTGAAATGTAAACAAAATTTGTAGGGAGGCGGTCAAAGGATTTAATTCTGTGATATTCAAATGTATAATATTTTGGAAGGGAAATTTTATTTTAAAGATGAGGCGTTAGGATGTGCGGAAGGATACAATTTTGAGAACAGGTAGAGCAAACTCTCGAAATTACGGGACTGTGACTGCAGAACTTGGTCTCTGGTTAAAATGTGGTGAACTATGGAAGTTAGTAGGGCTGTGCAACTGTATTAATTCAGCAATCGTGTACTCGTGTAATGACAAACTGTGTTTTATAACAAATACTTTTATCGCGGATTAACTTGGAAATGCAAAGTTCGATGGACTACTCTAACTTACGAGTGATAATATGGAACTTTTACTCTCGAGTGCGTGTGATACTTATTGTGCCTCTTATGAACAATAGTTGGGGAAATATTGAGTTACTTACCGATATATAAATTAGGACCACCTCCGTATTTTCATGTCCAAAAAGAGTAATAAACTCCATTTATAAAAAAATTACTTCGTAAGTGAGTCTATTCTGAACATTATCTTAGAACCCATTTTTTTTGGTTATTCAGAGCTTTAATTTATGTTTGTTTAAATATATTTTTCACGTCATCATCTGCTGATTGATAGACTGGCTAAACTACAGATTAATTATTGATCTTACTTAAACAGTTTGGGTAGCTGTTTCGGGCATAGAAGGTGACATACACAACTCACCCCTATGAACAGAGAGAACAAGCCGTTAACCTTTTACTACCCTGAGTTATGTATTCCCGAATACTTATTGGTGAGTAATGATAGGAAAGTCGCAAACTGATATGATAGATATCAAACTATCCCACACTAACAAATGTTTGACAACTTTATAACAGTCTACAAACGTACAAGGAATTGTAAATTTACGGATAGATGACTTTATGGCACTAATCGGCGTTTTTATTTATTTATTTATTTTTTTGATAGGTATAATGAAAGATCCACATGCAATTTTGAAAGACCTTCGGGAGTCATACGGTACCGATATGGATTACCTAAGGAGCGCAATGAACTATAAAATATATCTATTTGTAATGCGTTATATTAAGTCTAATGATGGTTGCATTCGAAATGAAAGGAAAAATTTTAACTTTATTTCCTTTTCTATATAGCTATCTTTAATTCCTTCATTTAGGTGCTGAATTAAACTTTTGAAACAACGATTTAATAAAAATGAACTGCCCGACTTCTGGTCTGTAATCCTCCCCTCTTGCTATCATTTTAATCCATTAAATAACACACACAAATCCATGCTAGAAGAGAGGAGTTCGTTGCTGGCAACTCTCATAGCAGCAGAAGTTACTCCGGTAAGCCTACGCGTTAATTTGGGAGCAGATGTTAGGCAGGTTTACTACTTGTAATAACTTTGTACTATGACGAGTAACGAATATCGCAACAGCTATACACATGATGATTGTGCCAAGAAATGAAGTCGGTTTCTATAATTACAGAATTCACGAGTGACAAAGTTCATAACTTATGATATCATAAATTTTGTTTCGCTGCTAACCGAATACTAGCGGTGAGAGGAATCTTCTTTCCCTCCAGAAAATGCAGCATGTTGGTACTGTAGTTTTATTAATATGTTGTGTTTGAGAGAGAGTTCCTAGAAGGAACTGGATCTTATCCTTGAGACTAGGACTTACAAGCCGCCGTGGCAAAATAGCCGTGCGCACAAAGCCGCTCAGCTGTGGTACGCACGGCCGTTCGCCGTCGGGGCATGGGTGTTTGTGTTGTCCTTAGCATAAGCTACTTTCTTCATCTACACAGATACTCTGCAAATCACATTTAAGTGCCTGGCACATGGTTCATTAACCACTTCCATAACCTTTCTCTAACTTTTCATTCTCTAATAGCGCGGGAAGAAAGAACACCTAAATCGTGCCAGCCGCGGTGGCCGAGCGGTCTGCGGCGTGTCAGTCACGGTCTGCGCGGCCGCTGCGGTCGGGGATTCGAATCCCCCCTCGGGCATGGATGTTTGTGCGGATTTCTTTTAGTGGTCATGTGTATTACTTCACACTTTTTATTATTAAGTGTTAATTGCCAATTTTCGCACCATGAAGAAATTTTGTTTCATTCGCTTAGCAGTTGCTTTTGATCCTGTGTTGACTTCACTAATCGATAGACGACAGCATCTTCCGCGAACAGTCTAAGAGAGATATTGAAAGATGGCTGTCTGCCGTCTTCCCTAGGTTTTTAACTTTGTAAATTATCTAACTTCACTAGACGGCCCTTTTTGCTAAACAAGAACCCCTTTCGTTCGGAGCCATGAGGAATAGCATTTCATTTCAAATTTTTAAATGTTTCTGTAATATTGTTGGGATTTTATTATGCTAATAATTTATCATTGTGTCTATGAATGTGGCAATATGAACGGTTTCTGCATGATGCCGCTGTCCCTGTAAGAATGTGTACTTGCTTTATTCTGTATGTGCATGTATGAGAATCTTCTAGCATGGGAGTCTGAGTGTATGTATGAGAATCTTCGTCGCTGGCTGCTTGGTACTACTGTTTCTCTGGCTTCGTGTCGATAGGTAGTCGTTACCAACCTCTGCTTTTGATGCTACCAAAGAGGTTCTTCCACCCTTTGGTTACAAGTTGGGTTGGCAATGCCCAGTTAGCGAGGCTCGGCAAGACGCGCGAGTTTCAGCTCTTCCCCACCCCACGTTTTCCTGGGTTTTACCGATTTCCGGCCTGATGGCGCGGGTCTCAGGGGCCGATAGGACATTCTGTGGCTGCGCTTCGACCTGGTAAGACGTTCTGATTGTCTTTCTTCCCTTGAGATGGTAGCGATTCATTATCTGGTTTGTTAGACTTCAGATCTTACGTTCATTTTTCGGGATAAGTTTCTCCGATCATGTACAGAAATGTATTCAATTTCATTTCGGTGATTATGCATAGGTAATCATGGTGAATATGCAACTAATTCGGTTTGATAATGGCTGGGAATCGGTAACCTGTGTGAGACTAGCTGGCGGTGTATGAATTCTGTTTAATTTCTTTCTAGTTTTATGGGATGCAACCAATGTGCAGGAATATTTTTATTCTATGTAGTAGATGTGAAATATTCTTTTACGTGTACTCCATGTGGTGTGTTCTTAGAACAAAGCCTTCAGCTACCCCTGTGACTTTTTCTAGGCCCTTCAGGCAAGATATCATGTATGTATCCTTCTGAGTTCCTTCAGTACATCACGATCTCCTCTCCGCCTATTTTAAATTGCTGTTTCGTTTCCAGACTTGTACTTTGCTTTCAGACTCTGTCAGTGAATTCTCTTCTAGCCTTGTACAACTCCCTTTAATAGCTTGCTTATGAAATACTACATATTTCTAGGGGCTGCACGCCATATTTCCAAGTTGATTCACTCTGACTTTGAATTTATTCCATTTTTATGATTTTTGAAGACTGGACTTCGGCCGTCTGTGAAAACCTTCCCAACCGCATCTAACTGTATTTCTTTAGCTTCCTTATGATATCCTACGCATTTCTAAAGGTTGCATGCCGTAGCTATTTTTCTTTATTTTTCGGAAATCGAATTTTTGTATTTTTACTGGTTTTTGGAACCACGTGGCTCCGAACTACGACTTCAAGGGTTTATATGTAGTCACTTGAGTTCTCGCCACTGCTCACACACCACATCGTAATCTGTGATTCCGCTGGTTTTTGTTAAAAAGAATGCAATCTTTAAGCACTTCGCCTTCAGTGGAGTGCGAATATGTAATGTAGCAGACACGTGCCGTGTGTCTCAATAATTCCGCATGCTCACGGTTTGATTTGAATGGAAATTAATCTCGCTATTTTCGCGTACCATCTCAAGTAAAGAAAGACAGACCAGAGCCACCCACGAAGTTTTATTTTTCTTGTGTTGTGTGGTACATCCTGGTTCGCTGAATTTCGCCTACGATAGCGGCGCCTGCTTCTGCTTCGTATCAGCACAATGAGTTGGGTGAGTTTCGGTTTGCTTCGCTTGTGCGTGTGTGTGTGGCTGAATGCTTGTTGATTGCAAATCTCTCCCCCGAAGATGTTCAGATCAGATTAATTTAATTTAGTAGTCCAATGAGATGCACTTTTATTGTTCAACAAAATTGGTGCCCCCATTTGCTCATGTTTTAACTGAATAAATAATTTGTTGTCAGTGAAATTTTATGCTTCTTATAAATATTAGTTTATGAATACCCTCCCGTTTTATTTAATGTTGTATTTCACCAGTGCTGAAAACAAATTCAGATGCAAATTATGATGTTTTTATTCCGTTGCGCCATAAATGTTATCACAGCCACCTTCATGAAATGGTTTAGTTCGGGGTGGCTTGTATATAAATGATTGTGTGTAATTCTCGTGATCTGCGATGTGTGCTGGCCAACGTCTCTTTGTCTTCCTGCTGCTAAAGTAAAGTTTGAGTCAGTTCTAAATTCTGGGGCCAGGGAACAAGATTCTGTTGCAGGAAGTAGTCAGTAGTTCACGCGAATGCTTTAGCTGGCTTTACGGCCAGAATTATACGTTTAAAGTAAGCTCTTAACTGGCTCCTTTCAGCTAGAATTAATTTTACAATTAATGGTGGTCTTTCACTGTTCATGAATTTCACTACCATGTTCAAACCTCACTGTTGTTGTTGTTGTTGTGGTCTACAGTCCGGAGACTAGTTTGATGCAGCTCTTCATCCTATTCTATCCTGAGCAAGCTACGTAGCAAGGCGCATTAGAGCGCTCGGCCATTCCATCGCGGCTGTCTCGGTCTCCCTCTGCGATCTTTCCCCCACACACCTTCCTCCAATGCTAAATTTACGATTCCTTGATGTCTAAGAATACCAATCGATCCCTTCTTTTACTAAAGATATGATGCCAAAAATTCCTTTTCTCCCCAATTCAGTTCAGTACCTCTTCATTAGTTACGCTATCTACTCACCTAATCTTTAGCATTCTTCTGTAGCACGACATTTCAAAAGCCTCTATTTTCTTCCTCTCTAAACTATTTATCGTCCAAGTTTCACTCCTGTGCAATGCCACATTCCACACAAATGTGTTCAGAAAAATCTTCCTTACACTTAGATTAATATTAGATGTTAGCAAATTTCTCTTTTTAAAAAACGCTTTGTGCTCATTGCCAATCTGCATTTCATTTCCTCTGTACTGCAACCATTATATGTTATTTCACTGTCCCAGTAACAAAACTTATCTACCACCTTTATTGTTTCGTTACCAAATCTAATTCCTTCAGCGTCGCCTGATTTTCTAAGACTGTATCCATTACACTTGTTTGCTCTTGTTAATTTTAGTCTTATACGCCCCTTTCAACACGCTGACAATTACGTTCAATTGCTGTTCCAGGTCCTTTGCTGTCTCTGACAGAATTACAATGTCATCAGAAAAACGCAATGTTTTTATTTCTTCAACCTGAATTTTAATTCATTCTCCAAATATCTCTTTGTATTTCTTCACAGCTTGCTCAGTATACAAACTGAATGACATCGGAGAAAGGCTACAACCCTGTATTACTCCTTTCGAAACCACTCCGTCCCATTCATGCCCTTCAACTCTAATAACAGCTGTTTGGTTAATGTACAGGTTGTAAATGACCTCCCTTTCCCTATGTTTTACCCTTGCTGACTTCAGAACTGGAAAGAGTGTATTCCAATCAACATTGTCAAAAGCTTTCTTGAAATCTACAAAAGCTAGAAACGTTGGTTTGCCTTTCCTTAATCTTTGTCGTAAGGTGAGTATTGCCTCCCTCAAAAAACATTCTCCAAAGAACTGAAGCTTTAAATATAATCCCCACCAGGAGTGCAATGTACGGCGAGGTGAAAGAGAAAAAGAAGGTACATCTACATACATACTCTGCAGTCCACTCAAAGGTGCGTGGCGGAGGGTACCTCGTACCACTACTGGTTACTTGCTTTCCTGTTCCACTTCCAAACAGGAGGAGGGGAAATAGAATACTTGTATACATCTGTACGAGCCATAATCTCTCTGATTTTATCTTTGTGGTCTTTACGCTAAATGTATGTTGGCAGCAGTAAAATCTTTCTGCAGTCAGTATCCAATTCCGGCCCTCTAAATTTTCTCTTCCATTTGAGTTCCCGAAGCATCTCGCAATGAGACCGCTTGGGTATCGGATTTTAGAATTTTTTTATATTTATGGTACGTGAAGTTCAGAACGTAAATAACAATCAGCCAAAGCCATTCGACGCAACTCTGAAAAATTCCGGAGAAAATCGGCTTTGAAGTTTCGCAAGTAGGCGAAAGTCGGACAAGAAGGCGACATTAAGGTAAATTATATTTTTTCTGTCCCTTACGGTGAAATCAGATACTAAATTTATGGAAAAACGATTGCTTGATGTATCTCCTTTACAATGAAGCTCTTAAACGTTTCCTAAGAGTAAATATTTTTTAACTAGATTTGTTTTTATTTTTTTTTATTTTATTTCTTTTTTTTTTAGTGACAGAACCATTCCTCCACTTGCCCTACAGGGAGGGTAAGATGTTGAAGTAAACTTTTTATTTAGAAAACAAAGACTTTTAGTGACGCTTATCTACTTATCAAAAGAGACACAAACATAGCTTCTCCTTTGCATCCCTGATATATATATATATATATATATATATATATATATATATATATATATATATATATATATATATATATTATTTTTTTTACATATTGTCGTTAAGTAGCTTCAGGGACGTTGAACTCCTAGCGTCGGCTTTAACAGGCTTTCCGTTTCTTACTCGTTGCATCGCGTCTTTCAATGATTCCTTGATCCATTCCTCTCACCCTGTCTTCCTTATGAACTGCATAATGCGTCATCTTAGCCGCAGTCGACATTTTGGATACAGACTTTAACATGTACACAGTTTTACACAATAAATTCATTAAAACATCAGGAAATCCAGAAGTTATAAGAGGAATCAACTCATATTCATTAATACAAAAGTATTACTTGCATGAAACTTATTTCTTCAGCGGGAAAAATTGTTACAAAACAGCACCCACTTCCGAGCCTCTGTTGTCAACAGAACAAAATGACCAAGAGGTTATATTGCAACAGACATGCTTGCAGAGTGCGCTAAGGAAACAATAGAACATAGCGCACATGGCACAATCTGTAGAGTTACCGGAGAAATTGAAAATTCGTCATCTCAGACGCCTCGTCAACTTACCCGACCTTCCCCTACATGTAAGTATCAGTAATTATAAAACCTGTTACATCTACCGGCGAAGCTCCGGTGGTAGCGTTCTGGGCTGACAATCATAGAGTCGGCGGATCGAATCCTGCTGAACTAGATTTTTTATTTTATTGTATTATGGAGATGACTTTCGAAAAACAACCTCACAGGTCTTCACAAACTGAACCGTCAAAGACAACCGTCGACCACTTATAGTGAAGCCAATACTGTAAGAAATGTAACTTTTTTTAAATTGAAACTATCATTATTAACAATCTTTTATAATATATAAAAAATTACAAATAAACGTGCACGTTTCGGAAAAATTGCCATTAGATATTAAAATTGTTTAAGTATTCGAACACAACGAAAAAAAAAAAAAATAGAAATAAAATCCGTCCCGGGAGGATTCGAACCACGGATGCCATGGTTGTAAAGCCAGAAAGCTACCACTTTTTTTTCTCTCTATGGGTAGTTCTGTTTTTTTGCAATTGCTGATCCTGTTTGTTCGTTGTTGTTCGATGCGTTCTTGGGTCAGCTTTTTTTAATTACAGAGGCCGTTCAGCCCTCCACCTAAGCTACAGCGACAGATGTTTGAATTCTTTTAATTATTGGTACTTACATGTACTTGCAAAACTTCAAAGTTGATTTTCTTGATAATTTTAGAGAGTTGCTTTGAATGGCTTTGGTTGATTGTTATTTGAGTTCTGAGCTTCACGTACGATATAATCCGATATCCATGTGGTCTCCTTGTTAGTGACATTCACGCAAGATATAATGGCTTTATAGTTCTAGAAAGTAAATTATTTCAAAGTGAATGAGTCCGCAGGTTAATCACAATTTTTCGGTCTATTTCCTTTATTTCTACGCTTGGTCCTGCTACCAAGACACTTCGTGCCAATGAAATAAAGGACTGCACATAAGGGGCCGTTTTACGTCCTACCTCGTCATGGTATAAAGACGAAAATTATTTTCAATAACCTGGTATCTTCTTTCGTTGCTGTTGCCCCCTACACAGAAGCAGCACTCAGGTAGAAGACCCTTTGTTTTTTGAGGTGAGGCTGAAATGGTAGTTAAATGTGTCTATGTTTCATTATTCTACAATAAATTTTGACACACAAAATTTTTGGATGCCAGTGGCTTTTCTTCTTTTTATTTATAAATCACTGTTCCTATACAGAAAGCCACAAATGTATGACGGAAATTCACAAATATGTAAAAATTTCGTGATAATCTTACACGTTTGACGTAGGTGTTTATTGTCCGAAGCCGCTAGCTCGGCTGAACATGGCAGGGTAACACTCCGCGCCAGTTGGATATATTTTGGCGCCAATGGAACTTCTAGAGGGCTACGCCTGTCATAATTCTATTAAACTAACAATTAAATATTTTTTTCTAAACAACACAAACATAGCTTAATACAAGACAATTACATAATATAAACAGAAATATTTAAATAAACCGTGATATGTTAAATATTAATAAAATTTCTGCAGGGTTTTGGAGGACTGAGCGTACAAGTAAGAGCCAATCATATTTTAAATGTAAATATCGACGCATTTTTCCTCGCGATACTTGTTCACCTTACCATATACTCTATGTTGTACTCACACCATATATTACGTCATGCTCTTCCCAACACAGTAAAATGTATCTCAAATAATAAAATATGAAAGAGTAAGCAAATGGTTAAGAATCAGTCCCTTCGCACTGTGTACACCAGGAAATCTACAACTACTTTGTAGAATATATATATCACAAAACTATTGTTTGATGCCTTGCTTTTTTGGCTAGTGCTGGTTCCAAAATTAAATTATTAATTCAAGCAATACCCGTTGTACGGCCTGTACTTAAAACTGTAGTATTTTATGTAGAATAAATCCCATGAAGCAAGTACATTAATTTGCTGACTACACGAATCCACTGGTAAAGAGAGAGATTAGAGATGAATGTAACTATGTGTAATCCGACAGTATGACACTCGCGCGAGCCTTGCTTTACTGTTCAAGAACACTAACACATAAAGGAGAGTTAGACTACCCATCACGTACTTCACAAAACATACAAATTAACTCTCTTCTGTCTGCTATGGCGCTGACTCCAAAATTTAACTACTACACATTAGGGATGCCAGCCACACTGGAATTAACAACTTCAGTCTCAAAGATGTGTAGCTCGTACGTTGGTGTTAACGTCTATGGGCTCCTTCTCAGAATCGCGTTTTCGAATGTGTGATAATAAACTCTTGGAAAATAAAAAAGAACACCATGTTCAAATGTTCAAATGGTTGTAGAGCTTATGGGACTTAACTACGGGATCATCAGTCCCTAAACTTACAAACTACTTATGAACTAGCTAAGACTAAGGACGGCACAAATATCCATGCCCGACCGTAGTGGCCGTACAGACCGTGACTGGAGCACCGCAGACCGCTCGGCCACCGCGGCCGGCGAACACCATGTAACAGTCGACCCAGCAGAGGGAAATTTTATTGACACACGGTTATTGAGGATGTATACAACACACGATCTCATAGACAGAGCCATACGCACGTGAGTACAGTTGCCAGAACGTGTGCAACGTCGACACTACTACCGTGAATACCGTTCTTTTAGTGCAATGCAAGCTGCAATTCTACCATGGAGACGATCATAGAGGTGCGGAATGTAGTCTTGCAGAATGGCGTGACATGCAGTTTCCACCTAGTGCCTGCCGGCCGCGGTGGCCGAGGGGACTGAGGCGATCCAGTCACAGTCTGCACGGCCACTACGGTCTGGGATTCGAATCCCCCCTCGAGCATAGATATTTGTGCCGTCCTTAGTCTTAGCTAGTTCATAAGTAGTTTGTAAGCTTAGGGACTGATGACCCCGTAGTTAAGTCCCATAAGTTCTACAAACATTTGAACCTAGTGCCTCAGCGGAGCTAGATTTCGTGCCGGTCGTGCAGACAGCTCAAGATGACGTTTCATCCGGCCCCAAACATTTTCTATGGGGAGCAGATCTAAGGATCGTAGTGCCCAGGGTACTTCAAGAGCACGTTGGTTGGTACTCCAGTGGAGTCGCGGTAGACGCTTATGGAAGGACGAATGGAGACTTATCGTTTTAAGTGACGAATGTCACTTCTGCCTCGGCGAACATGATGGTCGTACGCGTGTTTGGCGTCGTGCAAAGGAATGCGAAAATATGTAGTGTATACGACAGAGGCACACGGGCCGGCATCCGGCATTATGGTATAGAGAGCCATATCCTACACTGGGCGTTCTCCTCTGGTGATCATCTAGGGATACACTGAAACCAGCATTCAACTCGTCTTGCTACCGTTCATGCACCAACAAGGCGATATGATTTTCCAACAGAACAATGCACGTCCGCATGTATCCCGTACCGCCCAACGTGCTCTTCAAGGTGTAAGACAATTACCCTGATCAGCACGAGCCCCACATCTGTCCCCATTGAGCATGTTTGGGAGCGGATGAAACGTCATCTTGAGCGGTCTGCATGACCGGCATAATATCTGGCCCATCTAAGGCACCAGGTGGAAATTCCATGGCAGGCCATTCCGCAAGACTCTATTCGCCATCTCTGTGTTGGTCTCCTTGGGAGAATTCCAGCTTGTATTGATGCAAAAAGGAAAGTATGCCCCGTACTATCGTCGAAAAGGGGGATGCTCTGGTGACTATACTCATGTGCGTCTGGATCTGTCTATGTGATCGTTAGAAATGTGCCAATAAAATTTTCCTCTGCTAGGTAGAAAAATTGATGGTGTTTTTTTTCTATTTTCCGGGAGTGTACTAGGAGTATTATAACGTACGTAGTCCACAGAGATGACAATCGTCCCACTGTATGGTCCTCCATTTCAGAATATATATGGATTCGCACTAAATCTAGCAGAAGTCGCAGAGACCGCGGTACATTGATATCCATTATTAATTATTCCTTATCTTAAGACTGCTAATAACTGATTTAAAAATTTCAGGAAACATCGAAGATGCGAATTAACTACAGCATGTAAATGACAGACGGTCATCCTGACTTACAAGAACAACATTTATATTAATTTAATGATCAGATTATGTATACCTTTCCATTTACAATGAACTTATTTTTGAAATAGTGGTATTTTCCAGTTAGACATTCGTGGATATTCTTCCTTGTTATGTCACGGATGTAGTACATTTCATGCGGTCCCAAGCTCTACACTTCTGTGGGCCAAGATTCGTTCAGGTTACTCACCTGTTATTGACTCATGGAAGACATACTGCAACGCCTGCCGGTGATTTTTGTAGCCTTTACCCTCTCTCTCTCTCTGTTTCTCTCTCTCTGTCTCTCTCTCTCTCTCTGTCCTGTGCTCTCCAGCTAGTTTTTTTTATCGCCGTGAGTACCGGCTAGAAGTTTGCGGCAAGCCATTTCTTGCGACGTTTCAGCAGATACATTTAATCTCACCTTTCCAGTCTATCGTTTTTAACATATGATCCATAAATAGTATGAACAACAGTGGTGACGGGTTTCAGCCTTTGTCCTACCTCTGAAACTACCCTGACCCATGAATCAGTTTACCGTCCACTCTAAATGCTACCTGACAATCTCCGTAAACACCTTTAATTGCCTGCAGAAGTTTGCCTCCTATTAGATACTGTTGTTGAACTGACAATAGATTCCTCCTAGGAACACGCTCATAAGCGTTCTTTAGATCTATAAAACATAGACACAGTTCCTCTTTCCACTCATAGCACTTCTCCATTATCTGCCTTAAGCTAAAGATCTGGTCCTGATAGCTTTTGTAAGGCCTAAACCCACACTGATTTTCATCCAACTAATCTTCCACTAGTTTTCGGATTCTCCTTTCAACAATACCGTAGAAGATTTTACCCATAACGTTAATTAAAGAGATATCTCTGTAGTTATTATAATCTTTTCTGTTTTCATGCTTCAAAATTGGTGTGATTACTGTTTTCGTCCAGCCATAGGAAACTGTCCCTACTCCCATGTCATTTCTTATTATCCTGTGTAACCATCCGAGACCTGACATTCCACTGTGTTTGATGAGTCCTTACTTAATTTTATCTACCCCATCCGCTTTATTGCGCCGCATTTTATTGACCATTCTCTCCACTTTCTTGAATGTGATATTGTTTCTATCATCATTCCTATCCCACTGTACGTCGAAATCTGAAACATTACTGTACGTTTCATCTGTATTGAGAAACTCTTCAAAATATTCTCTCTATATGCCCAAGGCATCCACTTGATTCACTAGCAGCTTTCCTGACTTGTCTAAAACACTTGTCAATTTCTTATTCCCAACCTTTCTAAGACTGCTAATTAATTACAGGAAGGTTTTCCAGCAGTTTGACTCAAGGTTTCCAACACATTTCCAAAGGCTTCTCGTTATTAATGCTTCGATGCTGCACTGATCTGTTCGATTTTTTGACTTTATTCAACACATGTTTCTCCGTCTGCCTGACTTATGGTATGAAACCATTTTTGAAAGGCCTTCTTTTTCCTTTTACAAGCTGCCTTGACTGTGTCCCTCCACCATGATGTCTGCTTCCACCTACCTTTATACATTACCGTTACAAGACATTCTCTAGCCACTTTTAGTAGTGTCCCTGTACATTGTCAATTTTTTCCAATGACTGTAAGTTGGCATGTTGTTTTTTGTGGTCTTCAGTCCGGAGACTGGTTTGATGCATCTCTCCACCCTATTCTATCCTGAGCAAGCCTCTTCATCTCCTCATAAGAACGGCACCCACATCAATCTGACTCTGCTTACTATATTCGTGTCTTGGTCTCCCACTTCGACCCCCCCCCCCAAATTACCTCCAATACTAAATTTACGATTCGTTGATGTATAATAATTTTCCTACATCTACATCTACAACCATACTCCGCAAGCCACCCCACGGTGTGTGGCGGAGGGTACCTTGAGTACCACTATCGATTTTCCCTCCTATTCCAGTCACGTATTGTTCGCGGAAAGAAGGATTGTCGGTATGCCTCTGTGTGGGCTCTAATCTCTCTGATTTTATCCTCACGATCTCTTCGCTAGATATACGTAGGAGGGAGCAATATACTGCTAGACTCCTCAGTAAAGGTAAGTTCTCGAAACTTCGACAAAAGCCCGTACCGAGCGACAGAGCGTCTCTCCTGCAGAGTCTTCCACTGGAGTTTAGCGATCATCTCCGTAAGGCTTTCACGATTACCAAATGATCCTGTAACGAAGCGCGCTGCTCTCCGTTGGATCTTCTCCACTTCCTCTATCAATCCCACCTGGTACGGATCCCACACCGGTGAGCAGTATTTAAGCTGTGGGCGAACAAGTGTACTGTAACCTACTTCCTTTGTTTTCGGACTGTATTTCCTTAGAATTCTCCCAATGAATCTAAGTCTGGCATCTGCTTTACCGACGATTGATTTTATATGGTCGTTCCATTTAAATCCCTCCTAATGACTACTCCCAGATAATTTATGGAATTAACTGCTTCCAGTTGCTGACTTGCTATAGTGTAGCTAAATGATAAAGGATCTTTCTTTCTGTGTATTCGCAGCACATTACACTTGTCTACATTGAGCTTTAATTGCCATTCACTGCACCATGCGTCATTTCGATGCAGATCCTCCTGCATCTCAATACAATTTTCCATTGTTACGACCTCTCTATATACTGCCGCATCATCCGCAAAAAGCCTCAGTTAACTTCCGATGTTATCCGCAAGGTCATTTATATATATCGTGAACAGCAACGAACCCACGACACTCCCCTGTGGGACACCTGACGTAACTCCTACTTCAGAAGACTTCTCTCCATTGAGAATGACCTGCTGCTTTCTGTTATCTAGGAATTCCTCAATCCAATCACACAATTGGTCTAATAGACCATATGCCCTTACTTTGTTCATTAAACGTTTGTGGGGAACTGTGTCAAACGCCTTGCGGAATTCGAGAAACACAGCATCTACCTGAGAACCCGTGTCTAAGGCCCTCTGAGTCTCGTGGACGAAATAGCGCGAGCTGGGTTTCACACGAACGCCTTTTTCGAAACCCATGCTGATCCCTTCTTTTAGTCAAGGTATGTCAAAAATTCCGGAGTGACACACTGAGTACTAGTTGAAAGTTCTCTTCCGTTGGCTAAATTTCTAATAAGCATCCCTCCATTTCTGTATTTTGATGTTCAAATAAGTATTACAGGATTTAAAAAAGGCTTCACTTCACTATGAATAAGGCTAATAACCTTTTAAGAAATGGAGAATAACTTATCATCATTATAAGAGTTCAAACATGTTGACATAAAGTAGCACGCTGTAATGGCAAATGAAGGTATCTTTGATGTAATTGCACCTCTGTTAGCCACTCTTATTGAAGTAGCTCTGACAGTCAACAGCAAATATATGATGGTGTATTTTATTGTATATATAACTATGTATTTCATTGTGTATATTTTTATTGATTTTATGTTCGACTAATCAATTGCACTGACAACAACTTATAATGTCGAGTTCTTATGTAAAGTTATACATGCTGTGAATTACCAGGTATGTGATTAATATGTGAAATTTGGTTATCATTGTTATGTATTAGACAACTGCAAACATTGCACTTTGAGGACAAGATTGCACCTCAGCGTGCTGAAACCTACCGTTAAAACATTTTTTTTTTTTTTTTTTTTGCAATCTTGCAACAATATTAATTTGGAGTTGTAGTGTAGTAGAAAATAAAAAACAAGTATTTTTTTATATCGACTATGGTGCAAGTGTAACCGTGAGAACGCCCTTTGGAAGGTAAAATTACATAGTTTTGGGCGATTATCTCCAAATTCATGAGAGATCAGCAAGTATTCTCCTCAAAAACGTTTAATGGTAGTATAGTCAAAATTTGGTATATGATGATAATATACTACCAACATCAATTAATTTCATAAAATTACAAAATTTTTAGAATCCAAAGGAAAGAAAATGTTACGTCAAATCTAATAATGTATAAAAACGTTGATTTCCGTATTATCATGTTTGGAAAATAATTCTTAAACGACTCGCTATGGAGACGGCCCGAGTGCGCTCCGCGCAACCAGTCTTAGAGCGGTCGGCCATTCTACCGTGGCTGTTTCGGTCTCCCTCTGCGATTTTTATCCCACACACTGTCCTCCAATGCTAAATTGACGATTCCATGATGGATCAGAATGTGTCCCACCAGTCGATACCTTCTCTTAGTCAAGACATGCCAGAAACTTTTTTCGGCCCAATTATGTTCAGCACATCATCATTAGTTACAAGATCTACCCATCTAATTTTCAGAATGCTATCATCTTTTTGTCTCAACTTCTTATAGTCTACGTTTCACTCCCGTACAATGCTGCACTCCATACAAATACCTTCAGAAAGGACTTACTAACAAATTAATTTTGCATGTCAACAAATTTTTCTTCTTCAGAAATGTTTTTCTTCCCATAGCCATTCTGCATTTTACATCTTCTTTACTTCGGCCAACAAAAGTTATTTTGCTACCCAAATAACAAAATCATTTACTTCTTTTATTTCTTCGTTACCTAATCTAATTGCTTCAGTATCACCTGATTTTCTTACACTGCATTCCATTACCCTTGTTTGCTCTTATTAATGCTCATCTTATAACATCCTATCAAAACACTGTCCATTCCACTCTAATGCTCTTCCAGGTCCATTGCTGTCCCTGACAGAATCACAATATCATCGGCATACCACATAGTTTCTATTTCTTCTCCCTGATCTTTAATTCGTTGTCCAAATTTATCGCTGCATTCTTTCACAGTTTCATCAATGTAGAGATTGATACATTTGTGAAAAGCTGCAACCCTGTCTTATTCCCTTCCCAATTACCGCGTCACTTTCATGCCCTTCGACTCTATTCGTTCCTTATATTTTACCCCTGGTACCTTCAGAATGTGAAGGAGTTAATTCCAGTCAACATTGTCAAAATGTTTCTCTAAATCTACAAAAGTTAAAAAGACAGGTTTCCCTTTCCTTAACCTATCTTCTAGGATAAGTTGTAATGTATTGGCTCGCATGTTACTACGATTCTCCTATATCAAAACTAATTTTCCTTGAGGTCGGATTATATTCGTCTGTAAGTAATTAGAGTTAGTACTTTTCAACTATGACTTATTAAACTGATAGGTTTGTAATGCTCACACTCACCTCCACTTGATTTCTTTGGAATTGGAATCATTATATTTTTGAAGTGTGAGAGTATTTTCTCTGTCTCATACAGTTTGGACATAAGGTGGAACAGTTTCCAATGATGTCAGCAATTCAGATGGAATATCATCCACCCCAGTGACCTTGTTTCGACGCAAATCTTTCAGTGCTCTGTCAAATTATTCTCGCAGTATTTTAGCTTCTATCTCATATTCATCTACTTCCTCTTCCATTTCTACAGTAATGGCTTCGTTTCTCTTGTGTGGGTCCTTTATATATTCATTCCATCTTTCAGCCTTCTCTTCTTTGCTTAGCCCTTAACTGACATGCAGCAGTGGACCGGCACCATTTTCTTATCGCTTTCCTTTCTTGAAGTAATGGACTGACAACTTCTACCCTCCACCTATCTTTATGAGTGTGGAGGTCGTGCAGAGGAGAGACTGTTTCTACTATTGTTTTGAACAGTCTGTGATACTGCAGCATAACATTTAGTAACGGAACGTGTGTATAGGTTTATTCATTTCAGCAAGAACATGTTCAGCGAGAATAGAAACGAGAAATGATCCTCATATTGGGGTCTATTTTCAGGCTTGCCTTGCCGAGTGTCTGGATAATAACAGTGACGTGAAAAAAACCTTATGAAGGCGAAAGCAATCTTAGTTCACTTTCAGAATAAGAGTTATGTACCGGAAATGGATAATGCAGATTCCATTTGGAGAGCGTCCAAAACTACAGGTCCTTGAGGAGACTTTCGAAAGCAAAACCTCTCTCTAACTTTTGACCTCTGATAATGAAGAGGAAGACGATATATCTAGTCAAGAATGTGGGCATGCAATATTCCTTCAACGAGTACGGGAATGTTTAAAATATGCTTCGAAACGAAAAAAACGAGAGTTTTTATTAAGACAGAAACAGATTTCAATTTAAGGTTCATAGTGTCCATTTTTCCCAATATTTATTATTTTCATCTTAATAATAAATCCTTTTTGCATTAAAATAGTTTTCAGAAAATATTCCCCTACTGTTTGTCCTTCCTATTCATACAACAGATTTCCAGTCCCCCGTGGCAATTAAATTTCTCCTCTACATTAAAAGTCTGAATAACTTATTTTATATCATCCTACCTTTTTTTCAAATTTCCAAATCATCGGCAGAGCTAGTTTGTTATGTAAATTTGTACTGCTGTAGTCGGTGTTGGCCTTGTGTATGTTTTTGCTACGATAATGCGTTCACTATGCTATTGATAGAACTTCCCTGTATTCCTTATTCATTATTAGACCTACACCTGCGTTCTCCCGAACTGATTTTGTATTTATAACCGTGTATTCACATGACTAGAAATCCTCTTCATCCTGACACTAATACCCACCATATCTAACTTCAACCTATCAATTTATCTTTCCAAATTTTCTAATTTACCTGACCGGTTAAGAGTCAGAACATTCCACGCTCCGATCCGTAGAATGCCTGTTTTGTTTTCCTTAATGACGACATCCTCCTGCGTAGTCCCCGCCCGGAGGTCCGAATGGGTGCCTCTTTTACCTCCGGAATATTTTAGCCAAGAATACGCCATCATCTCATATTCTTACAGTACAGCTGCGTGTCCTCGGGAAAGGTAACGACTGTAGTGTCCTCTTGCTTTCAGCCGTTCGCAAAAATGGAAATGAGCGCATGGCTTTCTTGGCCGGGAGATCCCTTGCGGGATTGTTCGGCCGCCTTAGTGTAAGTCTGTTTAGTTGACGCCGCGTGGGCGACTTACGTGCCACTGATGATGAGATGGTTAGGACAACACACAACACCCAGTCCCCAGCCGGGAATCGAACCCGGGCCTCCTGCGTGGTAGTCAGCGACGCTACTGCTTTTTTTGCTTAGATCAGTTCATTGCGGTCGTTCTTCCTTTTTGTTCGTTGTCGTTGGATGAATTCATGGCTCAGCTTTTTTATTACAGAGAGGCGTTCAGCCCTCTGACCGGGCGCGCTGAGCCACGGCGCCCGGCGCTACCGCTGAGCTACGAAGGCGGACAGCCGTTCGCAGTAGCTGCCGCAGTGATAACGCACTGGACTTGCATTCGGAAGGACGGTGGTTCAAATCCACCTCCGGGCATCCAGATTTAGGTTTTCCGTGATTTGCCTAAATCACTCCACGCAAATGCCGGGTTGGTTCCTTTCAAAGGGCACTGTCGATTTCCTTCCCCATCCTTACCCAAAACTCCGAGCGTTAGCTCCATCTCTAATGACCAAGCTGTCGACGGGACGTTAAACCCTAAACTTCCTTCCTTCCTCCTCCTCCGCAGTAGCTACATGGAAAAGCCACGTTACTTGATTTTACAAAGCCATCGCAGTCAATTAACCAGACTGATGCTCCTGTAACTACTGAAAAGCTGCTGCCCCTCTTCAGGAACCACACGTTTGTCTGGCCTCTCCACAGATACCCATCCGCTATGGTTGCACCTACAGTACGGCTATCTGTATCGTTAGGAAACGCAAGCCACCCCATCTCGGAAATGTCCGTGGTTCTTGCAGTTACGCTGAAAAATAAATAAAATAAATAAAAATAAAATAAAGAAAGTAACTTTGATTATTTTCGAAAAATGATAGTTCGCAAACCAACGTTGTTATACAAGGTTGTATTTGAAATGAAACGAAATGCGTCGGTTTGATTTCCCCTTGGGCATGGGTGTTTGTGTTGTCCTTACTTTAGTTTATCTTAGGTTAAGTAGTTTGTAGGCTGGGGACTAATAACCAAGTTGTTGAGTCCCATAGATTTACAAACATTTTGAAAGGATATGTTATTTACTTTGCATCCTAAAAAAATTGTATTTTGCAAATTATCATTATACAGTACAGTAAATTTTGACTATATTGTCTATAAAGTCGCAAAATGGCATTAAAATGTTATAATAAGAAACCATACTTCTTTATCTTTCATAGAGCCGGAGATAATCTTGATATTTTGGAGACATGGGGTACACTGTTGTGAATCTATAAATATTGTGTTACTGGCCGCATTTGTCGGCTATTCCAGTATAGTTCGACCAATGAGAGTAGACACACATGATCATCTTCTGAACTTACGAGGCTTCTGACGGGAACCGAGGAACCGTTAATTCGAACTGTCGGTGTTCCCGCATTCGGTAGTATGTGGTGGTCTCTTGTTCCACTAGCTGTGAAACACTAAAAAGTGTAACTGAGAATTTGGTGTGCAAGTCTTGTCCACGACGCATTTGCAGTCATGAAAGGAGGGCTTGTCCACGTCGTGAGGCGAAGTGTTTGTCTCGGCAGTCATATCCAGGCTCGGCAGCCGTGTAGCTCGTGGTTGCAGCGTTATTATGGCCCACCCCACCGGCCGGAGCAAATGAGAATTAATGGCTCTGCTTCATGGAAATACTCTACACAGACATGAGGGCAAACTTAAATCTCTTACCTCGACAAGGCTACTCAACAGCTCACATTTAAGCAGCTGCTTCACGGTTCATTGAACCGTTTTAGACCATTTCTCTACCGTCCACTCCTAATACCGCTCGGGAATTCGAACACCTACACAGTTCCGTTCTATCTCTAATTTCTCTTTTTTATTATGATGATCATTTCTTCCCACGTATGTTGGAGGAAAAAAATATTTTCGCTTTCACAGTGGCCCAAGAGGCATCATGATTTTAATCAGACATAGGTGCTGCAGTTTAACTTATTAAAAAAAAGATACTTCTGATGTTTTCCCTTAAAAAAATTCAAGTGATGGTGGGCCGCTATGCTTAACAAGCACCTTTAAGAATACAATTTGGAGGATACAAGGAAGCACTGGGCATCAGAAAAGATGCACTGCGTTTTTACAATTTTATTGAAAGTCCAAAACATAGTTATATATATATATATATATATATATATATATATATATATATATATATATGACCAAATCGTACATCCGTTACACACACACACACACACACACACACACACACATATATATATATATATATATATATATATATATATATATATATATATATATATATACAGGGTGTTTCACTAAGTGTCTTTGCCCCTGTAACTTATAAAATAATAGGTGACGGGAAATTTTAATGCGGTTCGTCAACACAAGAAATGTTACACTTTCTGCAGAGCTATGAAGATAGTTTATTGTATCATTTTCCAAAAGGCTACAGCACAAAGATATATATATTTTTAAATGGAACAATAGTTTTTTCTATCGTGCATTGGGTTCGTTGAAACCAGCTGCGTCCAAATCAATTTAAACTACATTCCTATCACTGTTAGTTTGGGAGCTACAACCCTTCAAATTTTCAGGAGCAGATACCACACACTGTACATAATACGTGGCTGTGGTAGGTGATGGATGTTATGGCGGTGGGAAGTTGATTTACGTGAGATGTTCAAATGTGTGTCCATGTTCCTCAATGCATAATGCAATGCGCCATCGAAAGGATCTGCGGACGAGATGTTACATCGCCGGTGTGACGGAGCGACATGCGTCCTCGATGCGCCGTTTTAGATCATCTGGGGATGTGGGCTCAGTGACAAACACGATCCTTTAGATATCCCCACAAAAAGAAATCTACTGGTGTTAAATCGGGCAACCTTGCGGGCCATGAATGAGGACCATGGCGCCCCAACCATCTTCCTGCAAACCTGTTGTTTAGTTCTTCGACAACAGCACGCGCAGAATGGGCTGGGTGATCATCGTGCTGCATCCACATACGGCCTCTCGTGTGTAGACACACATGTGCAAGGAAACCACCCAAACTGTCGGCTATAAAAGCGCGATATAACTCACCTGTCAGTATACCTGGGAAGTAGTGTGGACCGATGATTTCATCCCCAAGGATTCCACACCACACGTTAATAGACCACCTAAGTTGACGGTCTACAGGACGTACCCACCGAGGATTGTCTGCGGCCCAGTAGTGCATGTTATGGCGATTCACTGCACCATAATTTGTGAACGTGGACTCATCAGAGAACATAAAACTTTGTAAAGACTCCAGCGTGAAATTACGCATGGGCCACTCACAGAAGGGCACTCTTGCACGGAAATCGTTCCCATGCAGCTCCTGGGTCAGTGACAGGCGGTACGAGTGAAACCTGTGGCCGTGTACTATATGCCACACAGATGTGAGACTGACACCAGCGACTGCAGCAACGGCTCGTAAGCTGACATGAGGATCGTGGTGTAGTGCAACTAAAACAAACACCTCCGTCTCCTGACTTCTTGCAGGTCTTCGTCTGTTACTGCGGCGCATTACCAAGCTGCCTGTTTCCCGAAGTCGTTCGGCACGTATGAACGTAATGTCTCTTCGCCTAGGATATCTGACGGCATATGCCGTGGCTGCTTCAGTGGCATCGTGTCGGCACTCACCGAGCATGAGCAACATGTCAACGTACTCGTTGTCCGTGTATGACAGCCGGCCGCGGTGGCCGAGGGGACTGATGCGCTCCAGTCACGGTCTGCACGGCCACTACGGTCGGTGGTTCGAATCCCCCCTCGGGCATGGATATTTGTGCCGTCCTAGTTCGTAAGTAGTTCATAAGTAGTTTGTAAATTTAGGGACTGATGACCTCGTAGTTAAGTCCCATAAGCTTAACAAACATTTGAACATTTATTTTGTCAGTAACTGTGGTATATTGAGCCCCAGTTGTTTGTGTGGCTCCAACTGTCGGGTATACGGCCATGTGCGGCGACAGTCGGCAGTCTAACAGCGCATCGAGGAAGCTTCTCGCTCCGTGACACCGGCGACGTTACAACTCGGCCGCACCACATTTAGAAGGCGCATTGCATTATGCGCAGCGTTTGTGGTATCTACCCCTGAAACTCTGAAGGTTTGTAGCTCTGAAACTAACAGTGACAGGAATGTAGTTTAAATTGATTTGGACGCAGCTGGTTTCAACGAATCCAATGCACGATAGTAAAAACTATTGTTCCGTTTAAAAAATATGTTTTTGTGCTGTAACTCTTTGGAAAATGACACAATAAACTATGTTCATAGCTCCGCAGAAAGTGTAACATTTCTTGTGTTGACCTACCGCATTAAAATTTCCCGTCATCTTATTATTTTATAAGTTACAGAGGCAAACACACTTAGTGAAACACCCTGTATATTTCAATTAGACATAGTTTTTGTGACTTATTTCAAATGAATACTCTCTCTAATCAAAAGAATATTACGCACATTTAAAGCTCGCGCGGAAGTTTGCCTCTACAGTGATCGCCGAAGTGCTCTTCAATTTGTCCGCTGTTCGCAGTCGGCACGGGTGAGTCTTCAGTTTGGTGGGGTGTACCGGCAGTGTGTCTTTCGGGCGCCGGTCGCGATGGGCCGGTCGACAGAGCAGGAGAGTGTAAAGCCCTTTTTAAACGATGAACGAAGGTGAACAAGATAGATAATAGTCTACTGAAGCGCTCCTAGCGTACTAGCCCAGAACTAAAAACTCAAGCAAGATCTTGTGGCAGCGTGTTTAGACGATAAACGTAATAGAACAGTAATACCCGATGTTGAAAGTGAGGTTATAAAAGCCGATTTGTTATGTAGGAAGTCATAGTTTAATACTGGAATTGAGGAAACAACGCTAAATGTTATTGACGGCCAAAGAAAACCTTGCAATCGATGTTTTTGGTCAACTTAGTGTGGTAAAGTTCTGGGTAGTGAAACAACATTTCAAAACATTCACATCTATTTTCAAGCGAAAAAAATAAACTTATGAACACATCAAGCAATATTTATAAGAGCGTAAATAGACCTTTTTTACTTTATCCACTACGATTTGCCCAATGACATTGTTAATAACATCATGCACAACTGACTTTTTCATTTAAAATGCTATTTAATGAAAATTGCATCATCAAATTACAATCTTATTCAAATAAACAATTGGCTTCAATCTTTTCTGTTACGATATTGCAAATCATAAACCATTTTTCGGTTTCAGATGTACGACCTCGCTTTCCGGTGGACAATAATTGAGATAAATATTTACGTCGTCTTGAAACATTTGCAATTTACCGTTAAACCAAAGTATAATAATAAACTAAAGGTTAATAAGACAAGTTTGCGTGCAAACCGTGTAATTGTCGACTACAGTATGAAAATCGCGTGACGAAAATAGGTTAACTTCCGATGTCAGCAGACGACCGTTCAATCAAAACAATCTTCTTGAGAAAGCTTAACGTGACGTTGACGTTAGGTGACGGTCTGGTGACGGACAGTGTGAATGCCGTCATTAGAAATACATTTTGTAATAAATTCTGATCATAAACTTCGACATAACGCAAAATATACGTAAATACGAAGGAAAATGGTGGACTAACTGGAGCGGCGACTGCAGCAGACAGCTGCTAGCTCGCGCATGCGCAGTGAACCCACTAGTACCGAATTTAGAACTCGTCCTATTTCTTTATCGCTATAATTATCGCGCTTCGATACTAGCGCGATCATACTAGTGCAGCCGTTCAAACGACTGACGGCCGCCATTAACGCAACTTGTTAGCAATCTATTACAAGTTCGTTGATCGTTTAACACGGGCTTAAGTGAGGTTCCAGTGAAGAAGTCTGGCGTGCGCTGTCAACTCGGAGGGCCGGTGAGGCCAACGAGAGACACAGGCCACGGCACGCCTGTCAAATTACGTAAGCAAGGTAGGCCTGAGCCGGCAAAATCGCTAGCGGATTGGCCGGCCGCTAGGGCACAGCCCACTGCTTTGTAGCGGCTGGCCACTCAGCTAGCGATCGCGCCGGCTCAGGCCTACCTTGCTTACGTAATTTAAAAGGCTCGCCGCTGCCTGTCTCTCTCATTGGTCTCGCCGGCCCGGCTGTTTACGTACCTCGGCAGTCACTCTGGCTGCAGCCATGTCTCCCGGAGCATGTGGATTGCACGTTTAAGCTGATCATCGCCATGGCCCACAAGCAGTTATTCTGGTGAAGTTTTCATCTGATCTCTCCGAATTTCTGGACACTCTTGGCATTCATTAGACCTTTCCAACTTAGTGATTAATCTGTCAGTACTTCTCTTTGTGGTACATTGGACGTCGGGAAGCCAGTACAATTATGAGTGTGAAACTTAAAGCACAAAGAAGAGGAAGAGGCCTTCAGAACAACTGTTTGCCTACCTTACATAGGAAATATTTCAGCGCAAGTAGGCCGAATACTAAGGAAGTATAAAGTTAGTGTCATTTTCGTCCACCTTCCAAATCTCGGCGGTTTTGGGATCTGTAAAAGACGACCTAGAATTTCGCAAAGCAGGTACGTACAAAATTCGGTGTGAATGCGGCAAGTCTTACATAGGTCAGACGTCGCGCATTGTGCAAGATAGCACTGTGCGGCATGAAAGACATACTCGCTTGCTTCAACCCAGTAAGTCAGCTATCGCCGAACACTGCATCTCCACCGGTCATCTGATGAAATATGACGATACAAAAATTGTGGCTACCACGTCAAACTTTTGGAGCTCCATCATCCACGAATCTATAGAAATAAAATTGTCAGACAACGAGAACCATATAAATCGTGATGGTGGTTTCCAGTTAAACACTGCGTGGAATCCGATTGTGGAAAAACTTCGTGCTTTGCGAAAACGTCGCCATTCATCGTTTAAAATATGACAATCGAACTGATATCGATGCGGTGAGCTTTCACCGCGGATGGCGCGCGGAGCAACGTACAGACTTGCAGCAGAAGCGCATGCGCTCAAGTAACGCATGCGCAATGACAGCAGAAGACACCACTGTGTGTCACTGGGAAATTGTGGTTAGTGCCCTTCCGTCTCCTCCTCAACCGGTCGTATGTTATTTGGCAGAATCCTTTCCTTCTGCGGAGTGATATGTAATTAGGCAAATAATTATTATTATAATTTTTTTTTGCATGAAGTTCCGTATATGAAGGCTGAAGTTCCCCTCTTGCACTACTTGTCCTGTAAACTTTCCTTTCCACATCCTAAATTTCCTTGGGAGTCACCTCATTGTTTGTGGACCTTCCTCGCCATTGCGCTGTGCTCGTGCAGCTTAATTACTAAAACTCGTTTCTAAAACCAAATACTCAGAGACACATGTTGCCTGCAGAGTTTTATTGAGGCATACCCAACCTGTTTTAAAACTGTTATACTGAGAGGTGTTACACTTCATGTAATTATTATAATGGCTGTATCTCTTTTAAATTTGTTTACCTTATTTTAATTTTGTAAGTGTGTCACCCCTGTTTCATCTGGTGCAACTAACTTTAGTAAAAGTTTCAAGCCAATTGTACTCTTGTTGTTGTGTCTTAGACAATTAAGCCAGCTTCTCTGGTGGCATGGTACATTGTAACGGATTTCTAAAACCAACTAGTGAAAGACACGTGTTGCTTGTAGTTTTTTTTATGAAAGCTTGCCTGATTTGCTGTTTATTTTTAATTAATGAGCAGTTTCATTTATCTTTTCAAACTGTTTACCGTTAATTAATGCACAGTTTTACTATGTAATTCAGAGGATCTTATTATTGTCTGTCTCTTAGTCGTATTGGTTGAGAGAATCTTATCACTTCTACTGTGTCATCTCTTAAGATTAATCAACTGGTATTGTGATTTCACATTTGAACGTCTTGGCCCAGTCCTTCCTTCCCTATCTGGTCCTGGCGGTTTCTTTTCCCTCGCCACACTTTGTGACCTATCAAAGCCCTTCTGAAAATCGATAAATTAAAGCAATTAACAGACGCCCTTGCTAAGCAACCATCCAAGAAAAACGTTTATCAGATGGTTCCCCTTTCGAGTCTCAAGGCTTCTGCATCCTAAAATCTAAAACTTCAAACATAATTCTAAGACACGAACCTCACATACGAACAGGCTTCATTATCAGCAAGATCTTAAACAAAATTGTTGATTTCGACCCCATTTCTAATAAGCAATCCACCTCACCTACAGATGTACTAACAAAAGATACACGATGTCAACGCCCATGTCACAATGAATGTTGACAAATGTCGAAACCCAGAAGAAAGATAACTCATCTTGTATTTCCAGGACCGCTGGGTGCGGGCGTGCAAGGCGTGCGGCGCACGTGGGCGGCCTTACTAAGGGGCGGCAAATTCATCCAAATCGCTTTGATTGCAATCGTTTGAGTGTCTCCATATCAGCATGACATAATTATTGCAGTTTTAATCCTCTCCTACGAATGCAATGTATATCTACTGTTCGTACTAAAATACTAAACTTCTCTCTGTTGGAACCACATTAACAGCGGCAGGTATTCCTAATTGCGAAGGAACATCCCCATTGGGGATTTCCCGTATTACTGAGTAGAAGCCGGCCTCCAGCTGGCGGGTCCCGTACAGGGAATTCCTGGGCTTCTCGGCCCCAGCGGCTGCATTTGACTACCAAACTCCGATCTCCCGATCTCCAGTCACTTGTTCCGAGCCGTTAACGCGATACACAAAGGCGCACATTGTCCGTTGATTGTTTACTGAAACTTTGTAGTTTTATAACATACAGGAGGAGAAAGAAGCGTCAATATGATGAGTACGGTTTTCTATTTTAATTCTACTAATTTCTAACACTAAATATTCCCCGTTTTATAGTCGCAGTTTTAATAGGTTAATTGCGGACAGCAGTGTCTATACAGAACTTTAAACTCTCAGTCAGACATAGCGTTCTCCCGAAGTGGCCACAAACCACAATTCACCTTTGACATTAGAAATTAAATTTGCGTTGAGGTTGGTGACATTTGTTCAGCGATCAGTTAGGCTAATGTTACTCTAATATGCTATACTATTGCTAATAATAGCACAGTTAATACTCAGAATAATGTAGGCATATTATCTCCGTTTAAGGAAGGAGGACATAATTTTGTGCCAATACGCATTTGAGTCTTGTGGTAAACTAACGTTATGAAATTTTGTCAGTAATATAATTATGATTTCAAGCTTTCTCATTTTTTATCTATCATAAATAGGTTCGTATACAACCTCAGTTGCCTTGACGAATTTTTCTCCCTGTATAAAAAAAATTCAATGCCCATGCCCCACACACCTACATACTCAAAATGTTCAAATGTTTGTAGAACTTATGGGACTTAACTACGGGGTCATCAGTCGCTAAGCTTACAAACTACTTATGAACTAGCTAAGTCTAAGGACGGCACAAATATCCACGCCCGAGGGGGGGATTCGAACCCCCGATCGCAGTGGCCGTGCAGACCATGACTGGAGCGCCTTAGTCCCCTCGGCCACCGCGGCCGGCACCTACATACAGTACATAATGTAACTGAGTATTTGGCTGATAACATAAGCATTGTTGCATGAATCCACTTTTAACCTTTTTTTTTTTTTTCTCTCTCTCTCTCTCTCTCTCTCTAAATGTTACTCGTGTATTCTGCTTAAAAACGTTTTCATGAAAACAGAAATTCTGGACGACGAGACTTGTCCCAGTATTTTTATGATTTTAATTACTACATGGAAATTTTTTAAGTGCAAGTATCAACTAAGCTTTTTGTTTTGATTGGGGCAGAAACCATTATCTTACGTGGGGTGTAGCCACGGGGGTGGTTTCGTGGGTCCAAACCATAGATTTTTTTTTAACTCGATCGAATGCAATCAGGTACAGCAGAGATTCAGAGATTGCTACTGTGTACCGTGGTACCTGCTCTACAGTGTTTCAATAGGCCTAACCTTCAAAATTATACATTTTATTTTGCAGGCTAGTAAGTCTTTAAATGCGTCCATGTAAAGAAAATGTTTCCAATAAAGCAAGTTTTACACGCATAACACACACAACTCGTCCCACGGAAATTATTTCTGTTATTACTTTCCATGGGGCGAGTTGTGTGTGTGTTAAAGTAAGTTTTTTTACTTTAACACACACAACTCGCCCCACGGAAAGTAATAACAGAAATAAAAGAGCCTATGTGGATATAATTGCATGATGCAGCAGCGCATTCAAATGAGAGGTGACTTCCGTAACAAACGATTAACGACGGAGAAGCATTATCCCGCGCTTTTACTAGTTGCTTATCATCTGCAGTACATCAGATATATTCTCACTGTTCAACCCAAACGTCTATATGGAGACAAGGTCAGGCAAAACCGAATCCCCATTTTCCAATAAATTGGCTACAGTATCTACCAATGATAAAACAGTATAGTAAGTAGCTTTACATTCCTTATGACATTAACATACATAGAACTTGTTTCGTATATAGGTTCATTCCATCCGCCTTACTAGCTCTGTTGTCAATTGTAGCCTAAATTAATAAACTCTTCGTAAAATTAAGAGACATTGTGTAGCGTTATCGACCACGTTCTGGATTCGACAGTCACTTATACGCCGGGAAAAAACGAGCGTGTCAGAAGTGGAAGGAAATATTTAAACGCTCTAAAACGCCTACAGTAACACAAAATAAAATAACTGATATTACTAAATAAAATATAATAGAACAGAAGAGTGGGCATTTAATTTACCGTATATTTCTGCTGAAAGATAAGACGAGGTATAAATTTTCGTCAAAGATACATAGTTTTATGTGATGTCCGTTATATAAGACGGACCCCAAACCTGTAAATTTAGTTTAGAACAATGATCATCTGAATAATAGTACGCGCACTGTTTCGTGTAATGACCTTGAGTACATATAAAAGCGTCGTATCGGCTATTAAATTTTATGTTCAAATGTGTGTGAAATATTTTGGAACCAGGCTGGTATGGTCATGGGTCCCTAAGCTTACACACTAATTAAACTAAATTATTCTACGGACAACACAAACACCCATGCCCATGACAAGGCACCTTAGACCACACGGTTATTCCCGCGAGGCTCAATTTTATGGACATACCCACTGTGTACTTCTGAACAACTGCACACATCCTAATGCAAACGCCTCCTTTAGCATTGTTGCGGTGTTGCCTGTAGAAACACGTGCTTAATAATAACCTTCTACGTACAGCTAACAAGTATTGTTGTAGGTTGTGTTGTGAGTAATGCTTTTAACTGCCCGTCTCAGGGCTCTTGCTTCACGATAGTGGCCAAGCCTATTGGTTCAACTAGTCTGAAATTGTAAACTGAGATCGAAGCGGCGGCGATATAGATAAGCGAAAATTCAGCAAGAAATATCGTAGAAATATGGTAGAAAGGTTAAATTCTTTAGAGTTTTAAATTGTGAAGAGTTGTATATCCACACTTTACAATCTAAGGAGTTGTATGACACATAAAAAAGAACTGAGGAAATCTCTGCATTTTCTACAAATCCACCGGGATCAGTTTTAGGGTGCAAAAAAAGAGGACGTCTGGTAAACCCTAAAAGTAGGCAAATGCAGAATAGCTATTGTATAAGACGACACAGACCTTGCGTAAAATTTTTTACGCTTATACTATCGTCTTATCTGTCGAAATATATACGGTACTTGTAAATTTGTTCAACCAAGTACCAACAACAATTTTATTAGTTTCACCAAAAATTGCTTCAGGAACCACAGAAAAGAAAAAAAACCTTTTGGGCCCTAGTTTCGTAATCAGAAACGAGAGAAGGAAAGGCAAAAAGAAAAACCGGCAGGTTCTATTACGAAATTTTTCAGATAATCTGTGAATGACGCTCAAGAAATGCTTGCCTCTGTCACGTACTCGACGTCTGGATCTGAAGCTATGGAAGCAACTGAAATTAAGACATGTTGCGCTCCTAATCCCTCTGGTGGTCTCATCGAAGGCCTTGACACACTTGATGTTGCTGCTGAAGAATCTTCAAGCAGTATAGTGGTAGTTTGCGAGAGAATTTGCGAAGATCCAGGGCGGTGGCCTCTTAATATCAATAGTGATTTCGTTAATATTTTAGTTAAACGTGGTCCTGTTCAAGTGCACAATCATAATTATCCTATGAACGAAGAAGGAAGAAAGTTTGCTAACACTTACTATTACAGAAAGTTAAAAGAGATTGGCTTCTTTACTCTTTATCAAAGGGTGCAGTGTATTGTTTCTGTTGTAAAATGTTTGGCAAGAGTGCAAGTAGTCTGTCTGATATGAATGGATTTTCAGATGGGCAGCATTTATCATTGACTCTGAAAAGACACGAAACAAGCGATTTCCACAATGAAAACGTGAAGTCATGGGTACAATTGAATAATATGTTAAAAACAAAGAACACTGTAAATCAGATGCAACTGAGAATAATAGAGAAGGAAAAAAATACACTGGTGTGATGTATTAGAAAGTATTATTGCTGTTATTAAGTTTTTATCGCGACAATGTCCTGCTTTTCGCAGTTCTTCCAAAAAAATATATGAACATGATAATGGAAAATTTTTAAAAGCAGTAGAGATGCTGGCCGCTTTTGATTCAGTCAGGCGGGAACATATTCGGAGAACTGAATCAAAATCTGACTCAAACCGGATGGGTATGGCCTACTATTTAGGAGATCACATTCAAAATGAAATTATTGATTTACTAGGCACAATGATAAAAAACAATATTTTGAAGAAAGTTAGGGACTCTAAATATTTTTCCATCATATCAGACTGCACACCAGATGCAATCCACATAGAACAAATAACAATATTATTTAGGCATGTTTATCTAAATCACACAGACAAAAAAAGTAGAGATGTGTGAACATTTCATTGGTTTCTGCCAGATTATGAGTTCATCGGGCAACGGTTTGTTAAATTTCGTTTCGTCTTTATTTTCTGAATTGAACCTGGATATTCAAAATTTGTGCGGACAAGGTTATGACAATCGCTATAACATGCGTGGAAAACGTAACGGACTGCAGAAAAGAATTCTGGATATCAATAAGCGTGCATTTTACGTCCCATACTCAGCTCATAGCTTAAAGTTAGTGGTAAATGACGCAGCAAATATTTTGTACGAGACCATCAATTTCTTCGACGTAATTCAAGAAATTACGTCTTTTTTTCTCATCAACAATTAGGTGGTCAATCATTTGCAAACATTTAACAGGTCTAACGCTAAAAGCTTTAATTGCTACGAGATGGTCTAGCAGAATTGAAGCAATCAAGCCATTACGTTTCTACACAGAAAACGTATTTGATGCTCTCTTGGAAATTTCAGAAGCTTCTTCTAGTTGGGATTGTTCCACCACTCTCAAAGCGAAGTCACTTGCTTAAAAAATTCAAAATTATAAATTCATTTGTTCTGTTGTAATCTGGTACGATGTTTCGAGTCAAATTCATTCTTTAAGTAAAATAATGCAAAACCCGACAATTAATTCTCAGATATGGATCAATTTGTTAAAGAGCTTGAGTAAAAACAACCGACTCAGTTTCAGTATGAACACCATGATGAAGTTTTGTTAGACCCCAAAGTGAATTTCAAAGTGGAGTTTTTTTTTCGAATTCTAGATCAAACATTAATTTCCTTAACAAACAGATTTGAAGAGTTACAAAATTTAGACGACTTTTTTGGGTTTTTCAGTAGTACATTATTTAGTTACCCTAAGGAAGAACTGCTTAAACGTTGGAAAGTTTTGCATATGAAACGTAAAGACCATTCAAGGAATGAAACTGACATTGACGGTACTGATTTGTACAATGAAATTAACGCTTTACGGCTGCATTTCCTAGAAAATCAGTCTTGTGATCCATGTACAATTCTTCAGTATCTCTTCAAAAATGATTTGATTTCAACTTTTTCAAACACAGCAATAGCGATAAGAATATTTCTTACTCTGCCAGGCTGTGATGCATCAGGTGAAAGATCATTTTCTAAATTAAAATTTATAAAAAATTATCTAAGATCAACAATACATCAACCGAGACTTACAAATTTGGCTATTATTTAATTAGAACACGAGATCTTGAACAGTTTAGATACTATACAGATAATTGAAGATTTTTCAGTTATGAAAGCAAGAAGAGTTCAATTTGTGTGAATACAAGTAAGTGTCGAAGAAACTTTTACTTAAGTTAGCAAACTAAGTAGAATTAGAGTATTCTTGGATTTGCCAACAATGATTCTCATTTATATGCAATACCTAATTAATTAGTATGTTTATAGATTTTCTTTTTGTAAAATTTTTTATTAAAGAAATTTTATGTCACGAAAATGACGATGATGAGTGTTTATAAGAGTGTGAAAAAAATGGTTTTGTGGGGGGCGGCAAAATCTGGTTCGCACGCGGGTGCCATGGGGGCAAGCAGCGGGCCTGTGCATATCCTCGGTGAAACCATTTCTAAGGTCCCCAAGTCCCACACCATTATCCTGATGGGCGATTTCAGTGTCCCGATAGGGAAAGGACGGAAATTCCGGAAAATAATAGGAAACTAACCCGCCCATAAAAGAACTAACACGAATGATTAAAGGCTGATCAATCTATGTTTTTCCCATAATCTTCTTCTGAAGTCTGTTGCCTTCAACCATTTGTCCCGCAAACAAAATCCTGGATATCTCGTAATCCTGCAATAGAAGAAATCCAAATGGATCATGTGGCTACAACCCAAAAATATTCCGAAGAAATCCAAAACATCAAAAAGCTCCGAGGGACGAACCTCGATTACGATTACTACTATCTGTAATATCGCTGAACGTCTGTAAGCGTGCCGTTTGTGGCACTGCGTGCGCATACGCGAATACAACTATCTCTATTGGCCGTCCACGTAAGGTCAGCAAACGCGGCGCTTGTTCACTTCGTTTTAGGTTTTCATATGGATTAGAACTTTATTATACTTAGGCATCGTTGTTGCTTCTGAGGTCACTCAGAGAAGAACCATTCAGTTCTTCTCTTATTGTTGCTTTTATTCATTTCTATACCATTGTATATGGGCCATAAAGCAACTTCAACTGTACCGTACTTATTTAATATACCTATTCAATTCTAATCCTGTTTGTCACTTACACTAAATCCCCAATTATCCGATCCTACCAGGGAAAATCCGTGTCCTTGAATTTGGAAACCGCTTTTGGAATTCAGTTTTACAACAGATCAACTGTTAGGGAAACCCTTCTTTATTTTTCCGAGTAGGACAGGATTTATATTATGGAGAAGGTACGGTGAAAAAAAAAAAAAAAAAAAAAAAAAAAAATATATATATATATATATATATATATATATATATATATATATATATATATATATATATATATATATGTTGATGACAGCGTACTAGAGAATATTTATGAGGACCATTACAATTGTGGCTTCAATTCTTACAGCAAATTAGATTAGTACTTGTTCCATAGATCATGAATAGGACACTCGTAATGGCGTGGAATGTGTCAGGTTAATGAAAGGTGTCTTTACAAATTATTACATTGTACTAAATATTACATGTCACAATTTTTAATTTTTTTTTTCAGATTTATTAATTTATATCTAAAAATTCATCTATAGTGTAGAAGGAGTTGCCATGCAGAAATTCTTGTAATTTATTTTTAAATGCTTGTTGGCTGTCTGTCACGCTTTTGATGCTGTTTGGTAGGTGACGAAAGACTTTTGTGGCAGCATAATTCACAGATTTAACCTTGAATAGTCAAGATAATTGTTTCTCCTAGTATTGTAGTTATGCACACTGCTATTGCTTTTCAATTCGGTGGGATTAGTAATAACAAATTTCATAAGTGAATATATACATACTGAGAAGCTACTGTGAAGATCCCTAGCTCTTTAAATAAGTGTCTGCAGGATGATCTTGGATGGGCTCCGGCAATTATTCTGATCACACGCTTTTGTGCAATGAATACTTTTTTACTCAATGATGAATTACTCCAGAAAACGATGCCATACAAAAGCAGAGAATGAAAATAGGCATAGAAAGCTAATTTACTGAAATTTATATCACCAAAATTTGCAATTACCCTAATAGCATAAGTTGCTGATCTCAAACGTTCCAACAGATCTTTAGACTGATAACCGTCGCTGTTTAGTCCCTTCCAAAAACCAACCAACCAACCAACCAACAGATCTTTAATGTGTTTTTTCCAGTTCAACCCCTCATCAATGCTTACACCTAAAATTTTTGAATATTCTACCTTTGCTACAGATTTCTGATCAAAGTCTATATTTATAGATGGTGTCATTCCATTTACTGTACGGATCTGTATATACTGTGTTTTATCAAAATTTAATGACAGTCCATTTGCTGAGAACCACTTCATGATTTTCTGAAAGACATCGTTTACAATTTCATCAGTTAGTTCTTGTCTGATAGGTGTGATAACTGTACTTGTATCATCAGCAAAAAGAACCAGCTTTGCATCTTCATGAATATAGAATGGCAAGTCATTAATATATATTAAGAACAGCAAAGGGCCTAAGACCGAACCTTGTGGCACCCCATGTTTGATTGCTCCCCAGTTTGAGAACTCAGCAGTTTTATGCATATTATGAGAACTACTATTAATGGCAACTTTCTACACTCTTCCTGTTAGGTATGATTTAAACCATTTGTACACTGTCCCATTCATACAATACTTTAGTTTATCTAGAATAATTCCATGATTTACACAACCAAAAGCCTTGGAGAGATCACAAAAAATCCCAACGGGTGATGTCCGGTTATTCCGAGCATTTAATATTTCATTGGTGAAAGTATATATAGCATTTTCTGTTGAATAGCCTTTCTGACCACTCCCATGAATCACAGACATTGCCGAGGTGGGGTGGCTTGCGTGCCTCAACGATGCAGATAGCCGTACCGTAGGTGCAACCACAGCGGAGGGGTATCTGTGGAGAGGCCAGACAAACGTGTGGTTCCTGAAGAGGGGCAGCAGCCTTTTCAGTAGTTACAGGGGCAACAGTCTGGAGGATTGACTGAGATGGCCTTTAACATCAGCTAAGGTGGCTTTGCCACACAGCTACTGCGAACGGCTGAAAGCAAGGGGAAACTACAGCTGTTACCTTTCCCGAGGACATGCAGCTCTACTGTATGAACATATGATGATGGCATCCTCTCGGGTAAAATATTCCGGAGGTAAAATAGTCCCCCATTCGGATCTCCGGGCGGGGACTACTCAGGAGGATGTGATCATCAGGAAAGATAATACTGGCATTCTACGGGTCGGAGCGTGGAATGTTAGATCCCTTAATCGAGTAGGAAAATTAGAAAATTTAAAAAGGGAAATGGATAGGTTGAAGTTAGATATAGTGGGGATTAGTGAAGTTCGGTGGCAGGATGAACAGGATTTCTGGTCAGGTGAGTACAGGATTATAAATACAAAATCAATTGGGGGTATCACAGGAGTAGGATTGATAATGAATAAGAAAATAGGAATGCGGGTAAACTACTATGAGCAGCACAGTGATCGCATTATCATTGTCAAGATAGATACGAAGCCAACACCGACAACAGTAGTACAGGTTCATATGCCAACTACCTCTGCCGATGATGACAAAATCGAAGAAATATATGAGGAGCTAAAGGAAATTATTCAGACAATTAAGGGAGAGGAAAACGTAATTGTGATGGGAGACTGGAATTCGGTAGTAGGACAAGGAAGGGAAGGGAAGACAGTAGGTGAATATGGTCTGGGCAAAAGGAATGAAAGGGGAAGCCGCCTGGTAGAATTTTGCACGGAACATAATTTAGTTATAACAAACACCTGGTTCAAGAATCACAAAAGAAGGTTGTATACGTGGAAGAGACCAGGAGGCACCGGGAGGTACCAGATAGATTTTATAATGGTAAGACATAGATTTCGGTACCAGGTTGTACAGTGTAAGACATAACCAGGGGCAGATATAGACTCTGACCATAACTTGTTGGTTATGAACTGTAGGCTGAAACTGAAGAAACTACAAAAAGGTAGGAAAATAAGGAGATGGGACCTGGATAAATTGAAGGAACCTGAGGTTCTTAAGAATTTCAGAGGGAGCTTTAGGCAACAATTGACAGAAACAAGGGAAAATAAAACAGTAGAGGAGGAATGGGTAAAATTGAGAGATGAAATAGTGAAGGTAGCAGAGGACAAAATAGGTAGGAAGGCAAGACCTACAAAAAATCCTTGGATATCACAGGAGATACTAAATTTAATCAATGAAAGGAGAAAATATAAAAATGCAGTAAATGAAACAGGCAAAATGGAGTACAGACGACTAAGAAATGAGATTGACAGAAAGTGCAAAATGGTTAAGCAGGAGTGGCTAGAAGGCAAATGCAAGGATGTAGAAGAATGTATAAATAGGGGAAAAATAGATTGGAGATAAGAAAAACAGCTCTATGAATATCAAGGACACTGATGGAAAACCACTTTTCAGCAAAGAAGGGAAAGCTGAAAGGTGGAAAGAGTATATAGATGGGCTCTACAAAGGAAATGAACTACGAGGCAATATTGTAGGAAGGGAATAGGATGTAGATGAAGATGAAATAGGAGATACTGTACTGAGAGAAGAATTTGACAGAGCACTAAAAGACCTATGTCGAAACAAGGCCCCTGGAGTAGATGATATTCCCTCAGAGCTACTGAAGTCTCTGGGAGAACCAGCCATGACAAACCTGTTTCACCTGGTGTGTAAGATGTATGAGACAGGCGAAGTACCCTCAGACTTTAAGAAAAATGTTATAATCCCCATTCCAAAGAAAGCAGGTGCAGATAGGTGTGAAAACTACAGAACCATCAGTTTGATAAGTCATGGTTGCAAAATATTAACACGAATTATATACAGAAGGATGGAAAAACTGGTAGAAGCCGACCTCGGGGAAGATCAGTTTGGGTTGAGGAGAAATGTAGGAACTCGGGAGGCAATACTCACTTTACGGCTTATCCTAGAAGATAGATTAAGAAAAGGCAAATCTACATTTCTAGCTTTTGTAGATTTGGAGAAGGCTTTTGACAATGTTGATTGGAATAAACTCTTTCAAGTTCTGAAGCAAGCAGGAGTAAAATATAGGGAGCGTAAGGTTATTTACAACTTGTACAAAAACCAGACAGCGGTTGTCAGAATTGAAGGGCATGAAAGGGATGCAGCGATTGGGAAGGGAGTGAGACAGGGTTGTAGCCTTTCTCCAATGTTATTCAATTTGTACATTGAACAAGCTATAAAGGAAATCAAGGAGAAATTTGATGAAGGAATAAAAGTTCAGGGGGAAGAATTAAAAACATTGCGTTTTGCCGACGACATAGTAATTCTGTCAGAGACAGCAAAGGACCTGGAAGAGCAGTTAAACGGAATGGACAGTGTGTTGAAAGGTGCATATAAGATGAAGATTAACAAGAGTAAAACTAGGGTAATGGAGTGCAGTGTAAGAAAATCAGGTGATGCTGAAGGAATTAGATTGGGTAACGAAGCAATAAAGGAGGTAGATGAATTTTGTTACTTGGGCAGTAAAATAACAAATGATGGTCGCAGTACAGAGGATGTAAAATGCAGAATGGCAATGGGTAGAAAAGCGTTTTTGAAAAAGAGAAATTTGTTAACATCGAATATTGATTTAAGCCTAAGGAAGACCTTTCTGAGGGCATTTGTATGGAGTGTTGCCTTGTATGGGAGTGAGACATGGACGATAAACAGTGCGGACAGGAATAGGATTGAGGCTTTTGAAATATGGTGCTACAGAAGAATACTGAAGATTAGGTGGGTGGATCGCGTAACTAACGAGGAGGTACTGAACAGAATTGGAGAGAAAAGAAATTTCTGGCATACCTTGACTAAAAGAAGGGATAGATTGGTGGGACACATTCTTAGACATCAAGGAATTGTGAATTTAGCGTTGGAGGGAAGTTTGTGGGGTAAAACCTGCAGGGGAAGATCAAGAGATGGATACAGCAAGCAGATTCAGACAGATGTAGGTTGCCGTTCTTATGTGGAGATGAAGAGGCTTGCTCAGGATAGGGTATTGTGGAGAGCTGCATCAAACCAGTCTCCGGACTGAAGACCACAACAACAACAGCCTTTCTGAAAACCAAACTGACATTTTGTTAGAACTTTATTTTTACCTACGTGTGAAACTACTCTAGAATACATTACTTTTTCAAGAATTTTGGATAATGAAGTCAGAAGTGAGATTGGGCGGTAGTTGTTGACATCAGACGTATCCCCTTTTTTGTGCAGTGGTTTGACTATAGCATATTTCAGTCTATGAGGAAAACTACCCTGCTTCAGAGAACTATTGAATATGTGGCTAAGAATCCTACTTATTTCTTGAGAACAAGCTTTTATTACCCTGCTGGAAATACCATCAATTCCATGTGAGCTTTTGCTCTTGAGAGAGTCTATAATTTTCTTAATTTCAGAAGGAGAGGTGGGTGGAATTTCAATTGTATCAAATTGTGTGGGTATGGCCTGTTCCATTAACTGGCTAGCTTCTTCTAATGAACATTTAGATCCTATTTTCTCCCCAACATTTAAAAACAATTATTAAAATGTTTTCAACTTCTGGTTTGTTAGTTGTAAACTAATGAAGCCCTGTAAGTGCATCAAAAGTCAATCAATTCTAAATTATGTGTCTAGGAAACGAGGAGCAGGTGCTCGTTTCGAAGGAAACAGATTGTCGTCATTAACGACTGTAATAGAGTATGTAAAATCACAATTTGTGGGTCCAAGGAGGCATGGGTGTACAGTTCACTATTGGTATTTCCAGATGTGGGCACTAGAAGATGCTAAAATGGTTGCTTAGTCAATTTCAAAGCGTCCATTTCCTTTGTCGATCATCTCAAGGTTGAATGTAGCATTTCATCCATTTGTAGCATTTGTCACACGTAAGGACATAGAAGACGATAAAATTATACGTCAGAAGGCACAACAGTTTGTGGAGCAAGTGAACATGATTATAACAGAGAAGAGTGTGGTGAAGGATAATGTTTGGAACAGTGACCAGAGTCAATTTTAGTATGAAATGTCTTCAGCATCAACACCGTCCTAAAGAGGAGTGAAAACGACAGGTAATGTGTTTCAGTCTGTCCCACACATATACAATTGATATGGCTTTATCAGTGGCAGGCAGACTAGCAAAGAAGTTGTAAATCTGTTTTCAAGAGACGCAAGGCGTTTTCGGTCCAAATGTTTTAAAGAAACTTGAAACAACCCGTCCACGAAATATTCATGTGGAAGCAAGCAAAAGTGGAGAAATGACTAAAGAATATGTGAAACGTTTCCTAAATTCGGTCCTTGGCAAACATGTAACAAATGGAAGGAGCCTATTGTGGCATGATTCCTGGGCGGGTCATACAGATCGTAACCTTATAAATGCACGTTTTCCAAACAAAGATGTTACACTGAAGATCCTGCCACCGAAAACAACAAAATATTGCCGACCCCTTGATGTTTACTTCTTTCGGAAATATGAACTCTGTATCAGAAGGATTACTGATTTTGTAAGACTACAAAGTACCAAACCACATTGAAGGTACATGATCTTAATTTCATCGTGAAACTCCACTCTGTGATTTACAATCAACCTGTTGCACCAACGTATAAGCCTGTGTTGCAATATGCTTGGCAAAAGCCAGGGTTTGACATTGACATACCAACATCATCATTTGAAAATGTAATTAGTGTGGATTTTTATATTGGACTGCGTCAATGCTAAAGTGATTTGGGATGTCATAATGTGGCTTTAGTGAGGTGTGCACGGTTTTCTCTCCCACTTTGTTTTAATCACTTCATCGAAATCCCGCATCTGCACTTTGAGGACTAATATAAGCACTTCCTGGTGTCTGGTACTTTTGTATATGTGTGTTTTGCGCTATTATAAGTACTTTGAGCAGAGAGTTTTTGGAGCTGCTGATTGAATATGTAATGATAGTCACACCATTAAATTACGTATAATTACCTTCCTGTAATATAGATATCTTGTTACTTTGTTTCTCTCTGTGAAAATGTTACTTGAGGTACAATTCAACATTCTGCATGGAAGTCACGCACACCACTGTCCTGTTTGACTGCCTGTTATTCCATACATGGTTTCGTCCGGATCCGAGCATTCGAAGGCAAAGGTGTCCCTTGTCAGAGGTTTGAGGAGAGACAGCCCAAACCTGGTACAAATTGGTTTGAAGAAAGAATACAGGTCGTGAGCGCCAGACCATGCGGCCATTCGCACGCACCGATCGGTAACGGAAGCCGAATCAACATGAATACGATGCAATAAAATAGTCACTTTTGAACAAATAGTAATTATAGGTGCTGTTTCAGAACAACATTTCAAAAATTTTGTGGATTGTAGACAGAACTTAGTGGCTAATGTGGTAATTTTGAACATGTGATACACAACACAGCGGTAGCGTCCAAACGATATAAATCGAAGCGGTTCGTATCAAAGCGATAGTATCGAACAAGCGAATGTCGGGTCGGGAAGCAGCGGATGATTCGAATAGTGATTAGTGTGTGAAGCAGCAATTGCTTCAATAGTGATTACTGTGTGAAGTGCAGTGTCGTGTAATGTCTAGTCCAGGCAGTGGCGTACACAGCGATAGGATTGAAGGAGGACGACAAGGACGAAGTGAAGAAGGGTGAGTGAAGGGGAGACACTTCTGTTATCAACTGAAGAGGAGTTCTGTTATCAAATGGAGTAACCTTACCGCTTTCCTAAATATTGAATTCTTAACAACAACTGTAAATGTATTGCCCTATTGTCAGGGTGTTAAGTTTTAACTACAAATTAACATTTTATTGTCAGGATAGCATTTACAAGGAATCTTATAAACATGTGCGATGTGGGATCTTTTCCTTGGCTCGGGTATGAGACGCAAATGAAACAGAATTAACACAAAATTCATTTGATAAACAGTTAAACCATACGTTAAAATTCTTCTGAGCTTTTTGCCGCGTTATGACAATAAAATCTTTCCAACGTTTCGGATCCGTTGCAGGAGCCCTCCTCAGGCAATACTGACTTGTTTCCTCCTAGTGCTGGTCTTATAAAGCGTGTACTGTTCTCACAGTTTGGTTGTGATTGGTGTTTGCATTAGTGTTTCTGATAGGTGGAAATAGGAAAGGAATATGCGATTTATTGGTGTTTGCATCGATGATTCCGGCGTCGTCTTCATAGCTGTGGTATTTATGAGATGGATCTGGCTGGAGGTGAACGATCTTCGGGGTCGTTGTGTTTTGCTGTCACGTTTTACAGCTTCTGGAAAGGTCGAACGTCACGTTTCTCTGGAGGTAAATATACTAGGTTATTGGATTCTGGGTATGTCGCTTCTAGAAGTCCGCGACGCTCACGTTTTACAGTCTGTGGAGAGAGCGATGGACTTCTTGCCACACGTGAATACTTGGAGGGACAATGTCGTGCTGAATCTGCAGCTTCATCTGGTTGATGCACTGTCAGAATGCTGTTTTACTCGGCTGTGCCCGACTGAAATGAACTAAGTTCTCACTTTTACTTAACGTATTATTCACTTTCATTTTTACTGTATTTTATGTTACTAATTTATTGACATACTTTACGGCACTCAACATTCCTCCACACTTCAGAAAAAATCGTCCTAGTATTTATGATTCTAACACTTATAAACCGCCTAATTCACTCAACATTTCTCCACTCTTAAAATAGTAAAATCACTGTCACAACAATGAAAAATGTACATCGATTTTACATACTTCACAACTAGTAAGCTAAGAACAGTTCTACTTCAGTAACAAATCTCTGCATTCTTAGGAGTTTCGTAGTACAAGCTTACAGCATAATAACAAGTGTAACAAATCTAAGAACTGATTGCAACAAGAATAAATATATAGTTTTTACATGTCAATTATATTGCCGCGAGACACCATGTAAACCGACTGCTGGCGTGGCGCAGGGGATAGCGTCACCAATTCGGTCAGAGGGCTGAACGTCCTCTGTAACAAAAAATGCTGAGCCAAATGAACAACGAACGACCAAGTACGAACAATAAAAACGACCGCAGATCATGGATCTCCCTGAAAAAAAAAAACTGCGGTGCTGAAGGTCGCCGGTTTAATCCAGACCACCGGCAAAAATTTATTTCTTTGTAATTAACAATTCCAGAATGTTCTATATCTTTCTTATGTTCACTTGTAAATTCTACTTGTTTCTTATGTTAACTATTCTTCTAATTTATGGTACATTCTGTCTGTGTATAAACAGCAGAGCACTCTGCCCGAGAGGCAGTCAGTGCTGCGTGTACGTTAAGTTCGTAATAAACGTGCTTTCAGTATAAGTGCCGTGTTTAGTTGCCTTCGAAGTCAAGCCTGCTTCCATTTCAACGCGACATTGTTTGGTGGAGGCGCCGTGTACACTGTGCAACAGCTTCATCATCGTGGCTCCGATTAGGCAACGTAAAAGCAGTCGCTTACACGGACTGGAACCGGAATACAAGGGATACACCGAGTACGTCCTTCCAAGAGTCCGTATCATCAGACTAACTATGGAAACGAAACCAGCAGTAAGCCAGCTACACATTAGGCACCCGTCGGTGTTCTCTGGAGACGTTGGACAGGACCCAAACAAATGGCTAAAAGGGTTCGAGCGAGTCGCCAAGTACAACAGGTGGGATCATACGATGTGATTGGCCAACGTTTACTTCTATCTGGATGGAACAGCCCAGCAATGGTTCGAGAACAACGAAGACAAGTTGAATGACTGGGAGACGTTCCAGGAGGAACTGAAGAAGACGTTTGGAGACCGCCAGCGTCAAATCCGCTCGGCGGAAGAACAACTGAAGAACCGGGCCCAACGACATGGTGAGCCGACACAATCGTACATACAGAATGTTTTGGCCCTGTGTAACATAGTGAATCCGAACATGACTGAGGCCGACAAAATCACGCACCTGATGAAGGGTATAGCAGAAGACATTTACCAAGCTCTTCTGATAAAAGATGTCGCTACGACGGAAGAGTTCATTAAGTGATGTCAGCGTATTGAAGAGATGCAACAAAGGAGGGTTGGACGAAAGACGTATGACAGACTCCCGAATGTAGTCCCTATGGCCGTTGTGGAAGACCAGCATGACTTCGCGTCTCTCATACGACAAATTGTGAGAGAAGAATTACAACAATTTACGGTAGCTGGGACTATTAGACCGAGCGAGCATCAGATTATGGCCATGGATGTAAGCCCTGTAAGTGACGAGGGAGCCGACGCCGCTGAGGAAGAGGTATTTCTGACATTAGCTCCTGTTTGCCCCGCCAGACGCAACCGACGTGAAGAATTGCGTCGCCCTGCTATGACGTATGCTGCAGCCGCCAAACGGCAGCCTATGAACCGACCGACGCGGCCACAACCAATTCCCCCGGCAACTATGACGCCCCGCAGAAGAACAGATGTCTGGAGGACAGAAGACAACACACCACATTGTTTTCACTGTGGGCGCTCTGGACATGTCGTAGGCTACTGCAGAGAGAGAAGGCGAGTATTCGACGATTATTTTGCCGCAAGACGTCAGCCATCAGAGCAGTTCTATCCTAGGCAATCACCTGTTGATGAGTTCAGTCGACCTATGGAAAGAAGCCCATCGCCGTACCCTAGACGAGGTCGGTCCCCGACGCGCCGCAGCCGTTCACCGTCGCCGTACAGAGGTACCAGCCGCTCCCCTAACCACCGCGCCCAGGAAAACTAAGCGAGGCGACCATCTACCGAGGTGAGGCCGCCGCAGATGGAAATCCTGCATGGACGATAGTCGCTAAGATGTCGGGAAATCTCATCGACCTCATAATCGACGGCCAACCTGTCCGGGCACTTGTTGATTCAGGAGCGTCTTTCTCTGTATTGTTGGAAAATTACAGCCGCACGCCAAAGAAGACAATGTTCTGTGATACGGGAGCAACTCTGCTGAAGGTAGCGAATGTAAAGTACGTCCAGCCAACAGGAACTTGTTTCACAAGAATAACTATCAACAACAGGACCCAGCCGTGTTAACAGAATGTAGTCACAATGTCATCCTCAGATGGGACTTCCTTCAGGCATCCCAAGCTATCATTGACTGTGGAAGATCTGAGCTGCAAATTGAAGAAATTGTTCCGACGGATACACGTAATACAGAATTTTCTGGGAAGTTATTAGCCGTTGACAATGTGACGATCCCGCCGTTGACGATGAGAAGAGTTGCAATCACAAATACAAATGAGCGATTAAACTGTGAAGTGCTTGTTGATAGTAAAAAGTTTATCAGGCTCACCTAAGAAATTTACATACCAGATGTTCAAATGTTCAAATGTTTGTAGAGTCTATGGGACTTAAAACTACGGGGTCATCAGTCTTTAAACTTACAAACTACTTATGAACTACTTACAACTAAGGACGGCACAAATATCCATGCCCGAGTGGGGATTCGAACCCCCGACCCTAGTGGCCGTGCAGACCGTGACTGGAGCGCCTCAGTCTCCTCGGCCACCGCACCCGGCTTACATACCAGCGGCTATCATAAGCATTACCGGAGGTCGAGGAGAGGTTTGGATCACTAATTGTCGCTAGCAGTCGCAACTTATCCCCAAGGGAATGTGTTCCGGGACAGCTGAACCAATCCAGGACGGTGAGCTCAACGTCATCAACGAAGACCAATGCTCTGCTGTTAGTACAGACAACACGCTGGAGGAAACAAACGTGGAACTGCCAATAGGGCCTGGACTGACCAAGGAACAACGCCAGCGAGTGTTAGGTATACTACGCCAATTTTCGGGTGCATTCACACCTCAGCAGAGGAAAAGTCAGACGAAACGGCCCACGATATAGCACCGTATCAATACTGGGGACCATCCGCCAATTAGCCAGCGTTCGTATAGAGTGTCGCCAGCTGAAAGACGGATAATTCGGGAGGAAGTGGAGAAGATGTTGCGAGATGACATTATTCAACCTTCAGAGAGTCCTTGGTCGTCTCCGGTGGTCCTCGTAAAGAAGAAGGATGGCACGTGGCGATTCTGTGTCGACTATCGGCGGCTGAACAGTATCACAAAGAAAGATGTCTACCCATTGCCGCGTATTGATGACACCTTAGACTGCTTGAAAGGAGCTACATACTTCTCAACTATGGACATACAGGTTACTGGCAAATCGAAGTTGACGAAGCTGACAGGGAGAAGACGGCTTTTATTACATCTGACGGTCTCTATGAATTTAAAGTAATGCCATTTGGATTATGTAATGCTCCAGCCACATTCGAACGCATGATGGACAACTTGCTTCGACACCTTAAGTGGACGTCGTGTCTCTGCTATTTAGATGACATTGTCGTGTTTTCGAAAACATTTGAAGAACATCTGAGTCGCCTGTCAACTGTGTTGAAGTGTGTTCAGACTGCAGGTCTCCGCCTCAATCCAAAGAAGTGCCTCTTCGTCGCCAAAGAGATAAAAATCCTGGGGCACCTAGTCAACGGAGATGGTGTCCGTCCTGATCCAGATAAAGTAAGGGCGGTCACAGATTTTCCAACTCCTCAGCACATTCGTGATGTGAGAAGTTTTTTCGGGCTGTGCTCATACTACCGACGTTTCATAAAAGGATTTTGTAACAAGGCACGTCCATTACAGGAACTTCTGCAGGGAGACGCCAAATTTTACTGGGATAGACAAAAGAAAGAGCTTTCCGGGCACTTAAGGAGGCTCTAACTTCCGCACCAGTGCTAGCCTTGTACGACGAGAATGCAGAAACGGAACTTCACACAGACGCCAGTGGTTATGGGATTGGTGCAGTGCTTGTACAAGTTCAGGAAGGTGCTGAAAAAGTGATAGCATCAGGAGTACTCTCGAAGTCCGAGATAAAATACTCTACAACAGAGAAAGAATGTCTCGCAGTTATCTGGGCTATCAACAAGTTCCGGCCGTTTTTATTCGGCAAACCATTCACCGTCGTGACAGACCACCAATCTTTGTGTTGGCTGACTAGCTTGAAGGATCCATCAGGTCGACTAGCAAGATGGGCAGTAAGACTCCAAGAGTACAATGTAACAGTGGTATTCAAGAACGGGCGCAAACACAAGGATGCCGACTGCCTTTTGAGGAATCCATTAGTGGAACACAACAGCATGAATGAAATTTCAGCTCTCACTGAATTAGATGACGTTACAGCTTAACAGAGGGAAGATCCAGCACTATTAAAAATGATAGAGGCCTCGCAGAAAGGAGAACCAACCAATGGAGAGTTCCAACTTATAAACGGAACATTGTATAAGAGCATCTACGATCCACTGGGCCCCAAATGGCTACTGGTCGTTCCAGCTCATCTGCAGCCAGCTATTCTCAAATATTTCCACGATGCTCAGATATCCGGTCATCTGGGATTCGTGAAGACCCTAGACAGAATCAGACGCAGGTATTACTGGAAAGGTCTCTACCGATCTGTCAAGCACTATGTGAGTCACTGTAAAGAGTGCCAGCGACGGAAGCGTGTGCCGCAATTACCTCCAGGGCATCTCGTACGGATTCCGCCGGCAGCAGCTCCATTCCACCGAGTTGGGATCGATCTTTTAGGGAGGTTCCCGAAGTCGACAACCGGTAACCGATGGATAATAGTCTGCACTGACTACCTCACACGCTATGCTGTCACCAAACCTGTGCCGACTGCAGAAGCTCCAGAGATCGCAAAATTCCTTGTAGAAGACATTATTTTGAAACATGGAGCACCACGTGTCATGATATCTGATCGTGGAAAAGTATTCCAGTCAAAACTAATAATAGAGGTAATGTCATAGTGCAACATTGTCCACAGAATGACAACTGCATACCATCGTCAGACAAATGGTTTTACGGAACGTTTTAACAAGACGTTAGCCGATATGCTGTCGATGTACGTCGATGTTGAGCAGAAGGATTGGGATACAATTCTGCCAGTCGTGACTTTGCTTACAATACCGCAAGACAAGACACCACAGGCTTCACGCAGTATTTCTTGCTCCATGGCCGTGAAGCTGAGACGACAATGGATACGCTGTTCCCGTTCCAGCTGGACGACACTCAGGATGATTATGTTAAGCAGCTTATCACCAGGGTCGAAGAAGAAAGATAGCTGGCTCTCATACGGACACTGGACGCCCAGGAGAAGGACCGTCAGCGGTATAACGACAATCACCGACCTGTTGTGTACAGTCCAGGAGATCTGGTATGGATTTGTACCCCTTTACGGAAGGTTGGACTGTCAGAAAAGTTATTGAAGCGATACTTTGGTCCGAATCGTGTCATACGCCGCCTGTCAGACGTCACATACGAAGTTGAGGATTATGAGCTGTCGTCGAAACGTCAAAAACGAAGAGACATTGTTCAGGTTCTGCGCATGAAGCCTAACTACGATCTTGAAGAGCAGGTAGGCGACAATGGCTTCTTGTTCAAGGACTCTAAAGACAGTAATGTTACTGATGAAGCCACGACAGGAACGTCTGTCGTCGATAATGGTGGAGAAGGGAAGGATTCTCTAGAACTGCCATACAGAGGACCCATGACAAGGTCAAGATCCAGGACATTGCAGCTGGCTCCACAGGAAACAGAACAGCGGGTCGCTGTTTTTCTAGGAGAGGCAGCAATGCCGCGAGACACCATATAAACCGACTGCCCGCAGGCGCAGGGGATAGCGTAACCGACTGCGGTGCTGAAAATCGCTTGTTCAATCCCGACCCCCGGCAAAAATTTATTTCTTTGTAATTAACAATTCCAGAATGTTCTATATCTTTGTTATGTTCACTTGTAAATTCTACTTATTTCTTATGTTAACTATTCTTCTAATTTATGGTACATTCTGTCTGTGTATAAATAGCAGAGCACTCTGCCCGAGAGGCAGTCAGTGCTGCGTGTACATTAAGTTGGTAATAAACGTGCTTTCAGTATAAGTGCCGTGTTTAGTTGCCTTCGAAGTCAAGTTCCGCTTGAGACACGCTAGCGTGAAGACGCACTGCTGCGCCCTCACAGTTAACGTAAACAAATTGTGAACAGCTTACAATTTGTGTGTTTCCGTGCATTTGTCATCGTCTTGTGCCGTGTAGTGATATAGTGTTCGTCTATTGTGTCTTGTGTTACAATTAGCGGTTTCGGCCGCTAAAACAGGTCGTCGATATGGAAAGTAAAGTTCCAAGGAAGTGCACACTGAAATTTGAATTTGACAAGTCTACCCGGAACGTGCAGCCTTCACCAGTTGAACTTCATGACTGGATCTTCTCTGATTTTGGAATCACAACTGAACATGTTCACACCGCATACTATGACTTGGATGAGTACTGCTTTTATGTCAAACTACTGGAACCTGTACACTTTGAACGAATTCTGATGACACATGGCGGCTCTGCGAAGTTTCTTCATCGGGACTCCACGGTGAGTACTGTTGCAGTCACTAATGCAAGAGTTGAGTATAAGAATGTCAGAGTGTTCAATTTACCACCGGAAGTAGAGAACTGTTTTCTACGTCAGGTTCTGTCCAGTTATGGGGACGTTAAGCAAATACGGAATGAGCGTTGGTCTCGTCAACACAAATTGCAGTGCTTTAGTGGAATACGTTCGGTCGAAATGCACGTCAGAAAAAATATACCGTCTCACATTGTTGTGGGCGGTTATAGAGCCCATGTCACCTACCCTGGTCAATTAGAGACTTGCTACATATGTAATGAGAATGGTCACGTCCGCCAGGAATGTCCTAAAAGACCTGTTGTGCTGCGAAGTACTTTACAACAACGTAAAAAATTAACTTTAGCAGAATTAGTGGCTCCGACCCAGGTGGTAGGTGGTTCAGATCCCGTGTCCAGTAACAGTACAGGAGAACGACCGGTAGTGGTTCCGACGGACTTTCCGCCTCTGCCACAAAAACCAGTGAGTGAACAGTTTCCCGTCCCAGGTGTCTCACCCGTCGTTGCTGCGACTGTTAACAACAAACGGAGACGTACGAGTGATGAACTAAACCCGTCCGATGACTGCTCTCAAGTTGAACAGAGCCCCAAAAGGAATGTAGGGCCGGCCGCGGTGGCCGAGGTGACTGAGGCGCTCCAGTCACGGTCAGCACGGCCACTGCGGTCGGGGGTTCGAATCCCCCCTCGGGCATGGATATTTGTGCCGTCCTAGTTCGTAAGTAGTTCATAAGTAGTTTGTAAGTTTAGGGACTGATGACCCCGTAGTTAAGTCCCATAAGCTTAACAAACATTTGAACATTTTGAGGAATGTAGGGAATACCGTGTCAGAAATCGCTGTTCAGAAACCTGACACGGTCACGATTATGGAAACTGTTGCAACGGAAATTATAACTGGTGACTGTTCCGTATCCGAACCGCAGCAATGTGAAGTCAACCCGCTTCCAGAGCTGCAAACCACAAACCACGAAAGTCAACATCCAGTAACGCAGACTGTAAACACCACGGAATTAAAGGTGCAGGACAATAAACAGGCAGAGTCGCGTCAGCACAGAGCCCACAACAAGGCGACTGTATGTAAACCTGAGTCGCTTGTTGTCAACACACAGGCTGAGCAGAACCCGCAAGGCGTCCCTGGTAACGAGGAAGTAAACACACAGAGGCCTGTTGATAAGGAAAGCGCCGGTGTCAGCGGCGAGCCGCCGGGGCCGAAAAGATACAGAATAGGGCCCCTGGCCCGGCCGTCGCGGGGTCACGCAAAGCCTCGCAGAGCGATATGGAACTGGACTCCTGTAGTGAACCCCCGACGTCACCATCAGCCGGCGGGTTTGTCAGTAGTGGGAGGCGTCGGAACAAAGTGAAAACGAATGTAAACGCAGTGAGGAAAAAGAAAGCAAATAGTGATTCAGCAAATGACAGCACCGACATTAAGGCACACACCAGCAAAGTTGTCGGTTCAATGGATTGGGACGCGCGAGGGGATGTTAAAAAGAAAGGAACAGCCCAAGTCTCCGATTAACTTGAATGCAGGCTTATAAAATAGTAACAATCAATATCAATAGAATAACCTCTGATGTGAAATTAGCAGCGTTACGGCAGTTTATATACGATTCGGATGCCGATATAGTATTACTTCAAGAAGTCATAACAACTAACATCGCAATACCCGGTTTCAACTCAATAGAAAATGTGGCCCTTGAAGGCGGTACGGGGACAGTTGTCCTGATCAGACACGGAATTCCGTTTTATGACATAGAAAAATTGGAATCCGGAAGGGGCATAGGCTTCAAGTTATATGATGTCACTGTCGTTAATCTATATGCACCATCTGGAACATAAAAAAAGGTAGAACGGTCTAAATTTTTTAAGGACGAGATCATTTATTTGCTTCGAAAAAACCCACAGAAACTTCTATTGGGTGGGGATTTTAATTGTGTCCTGAGTGCAAAAGATCAGAACCCCAATTTTAATTACTGTAGGGAACTACATTCACTAGTGCAACATATTCGACTTCAAGACTTGCAGCTTGGGAACTAAAATATCCTACGCTAGTGAAATATACGTATTTTACGTCTCACTCAGCTAGCCGTCTTGATCGTATATATACCTCTGACACTATCGGTAATCAGGTAGTAGCAGCGGACGTTATTCCTGCAATATTTTCCGACCACTGTGCATTATGCATTACAATTCAATTAGATAAACAGCCAACCAAACTGCTCCGAAGCCAGTGGATGTTAAACGTATCGCTTTTAAAAGACAGAGAACTGGAAGATGTTGTCAAAGACACGTGGACCATTTGCTTACGTTCTCTTCACCGTCACACTTCAAAATTAGACTGGTGGGTCAATGTCGCCAAACGAAAACTTAGACAGTGTGTCATGTCTTACGGGAGACAAAAAGCCAGGGATCTGCGGAACACCACGGAATTTTATTACTCGGTACTAAGAGAGTTGTACGAAACATCCACCGATGCGAACATACGCCTCCAACAAATAAAAAGCATCAAAGCTAAACTGATCAGCATAAAGCGCCAACAACTGGTCAGATCCAAAGTTCAATCACCGGTACAAAGGGAGATGACTTCCATGTTTCATCTAATAAAACACAAATCCCGTCGCAGACGGTGTTTTATCGATAATTTAATAACGAAGGATGGAAGTTTAATTCTTAACCATACCGAAATAGTACAGGAACTTTATCTTCATTACAAAAAGCTGTATTCCCGAGAACACGTGAACGGAGATGCAGTATTGGTTTGGAAAAAAAAGTCAAGCCTGCTTCCATTTCAACACGACAATATTGCATTGCAATACATTTTCTCTAACTTTATAATAATCCCATTTTTGTTATTTTATTTAATTAATCGTCCAGCATCAACAAAGACAACCATCACATAATGTTAATTACACGGTTATTATAGTTGTATGTTGACAACAGTATATTTTTACAGTAGTATTACGATATTTGTGAGCCAATCTCTGTTTGAGTCATTGAGTCCTTATATTATCTAAGCTACAACAATATTGTTACGAAATTGATTTGTCTACTAATGCTTAAAGTATGATAAATCATAACACTAATACTCAAAAGGATCTATAGAAGTAAATAAATTATGACTTGGCTATCTAATGAACTGGGATCTGATGAAGTGGTATGTTATTATTTGGCTGTTTCCTTCGTCTCAAATACCAGAAAACTGTACAAAGCAGGAGTACAAAGAATAAGCTTTCAGAGATACTTGTTACCAATATTATAATTTTAGTCTTATGCTCACGTTTCAGTTTTAAGACATGTTGCATCACAATATTAGAATCAATTTTCCCTTGATGTGAATTTATGAAATTATCTAGTGACTGCAGAACGGCACTGTCGAGGGAGTCGTTCAGGTAAGAAAGGTTTTGTGTTGGAAATGCTTGCATGGGGACCTCTGGGCAATAAATTTGAGGAAAGGATGAATGGGCATTAGCTGTACCGGCGATAGTTGCTGGCAAATGAAAATTTACTCCTGATATGGAACAAAATGCACCGTTAATTATTAACTCACTACCAAGAAGCTGAAAATGTTGTATTGTCGTGGCTACACCATTACCATAACATTGTGCAAAAATGTCAGCTGGCTGATGGACTGCATACACCCAGTGATTTTCTACTTGCTCGAAAAAATACAACGTAGAAGTTAATATATCTCGTAGACAATTTGTAGCTTCAGCTTGTTCGAAAAATAATTGAGATTCATAACTACTAGTATGTAATTCGATTACGTGAGATGGACATATAATAACTTGTTCGAATATGCAGTTATGTAAATCTGATTTCGTCATTACTGTGCTGGTATTTGTTGTTTGCGATATTAAAAATACTTGATTCGTTCTGAATTGTACAAATTTATTTAGTCTGTACCCCTTCACCGGAAACGACTGTATTGTGTAGTATTCAAAGATATAATGGGCATCTGTTACTCTACATTACCTACATATTTCCACCTTCTATTTCTACCTTCTACTTCTTCATTGTGAAAAAATAATAAATAACTAAACTTTACTAATTATATTACATTTATAGCATTTATCGTACCCGAGGTCGAAGATTGTATGATGCCAAATCTGTTCACAGTGCTTGTGCGGCTACTGTTTTTCTTTTTCTTACACCTCCACCCTTCGGAAGAGCAGGTACTATTGTTGATGGTATCACATCTGGAGCTCCTTTAAAAGGTTTTAAACGATTGGCGTGGACAATATTTGTTCTGGTGGGTACTTGTTATTCAAAGTATACTGGCGACGTGATATCAATAATCTGATAAGGTCCTCTATAGTCTGAGACTAATTTCTTCGTTTTCCCTTTAGTTATGTATGGGGTTGACAGCATGACCCACTGGCCATTTCTGTAATTCGGATATTTCGCTTGTGCATTGCCTAATCTTTGTTGTCGTTCCAACGCCTTAGTATAAGATTTTTGAACCTTTTTCCATACATCCCTCATCATACGAGCGAAATCTTTTACATTTTCTCCGGCTTTTCTGATCTTTTGCCTGAGTACGTCAAATGGGGATGGCAGTTTTCTTTCATAGACTACTCCATAAGGTGACATGCCAGTGGCTTCATGTGTTTCTGCGTTGTAAGCCTAAGCAATCATTGGGAGATAAATGTCCCAATATTATGTTGTTTATGAATATAGTGGCTAAGCATCTAACCAATTGTCCAGTGAATTCTTTCGGTTCTTCCGTTGCATTGAGGGTGTAATGGTGTTGTACGCAATTTATCTACTTTTGGTAAATGGCATAGTTGTTTCATCAAATCGCCAACAAACGGAGATCCCTGGTCCGTGATAACAGCTTCAAGTACGCCAAACTTTAGTTGTTAACGAAAGCCTGAGCAACTATATTTGCTTGCTGAAACGGGAATAGTCACCATAGCTTGGTAACATGAAAAGTGATGTATAATGGTTAGAACATACCTATTGCCTGCTGGTGTTTTGTGATATGGCCCTATAAATCTAATCCAGATATTTGAAATGGGAGAGTGGCTTCTGGGAGCCTTTGCAGTGGTATTTTTTGGCGACAGAGGTCTGCTCTCTGCGAGCACGCAATGCAGTTACGAACTTACTGTGCGACATCCCCGTTTCCTCGTTTCCCACCAAAACCTCTCCTCTACAAGTCTTTCAGTTGTCCTCAGTCCACCGTGTCCTGCCAAAATATGATCATGCGCTTCTTGCATAGCTTCTTGTCTAAGATATTCAGGAATCACGATTCTGGGCCCGAGTCTTGTTTTACGGCATAATACTCCATCTTCGAAACAAAATTGTTTTTGTGTTGCATATTTTTTGAATTTTGCATTCTCAGTTTGTGCCTTTTGCCAGTCCTCTGCATCACTATCTACTGCTTCTAAAAGTGCTATTTCTCTGCTTGGACCATCCGCATTCGTGTGTTTCTTGCCTGGTTTATGGATAACCTCAAAATCTAACATAAAGCCCAGCTGGTGAGACGACTAAATGGATCCTTCAACCCTGTAGTGACCCAGAAATACTCAACTATTATAAAAACTACTGTTCTGTATTAAGGAAAGTTATTAAAAAATCCAAAAGCATGTGCATCATGTCTGAGATTAGTACATCAAATAATAAAATAAAAACAATCTGGAATATTATAACAAGGGAGACAGGGCAACCAAGAACACAGGAAGACAGCATTACCATCAAAGTGAATGAAAAAATTACAAACAAAAAGTCAGAAGTTGAAAACACTTTTAATAATTATTTTTTAAATGTTGTGGAGAATATAGGATCCAAATGTTCATTAGAAGAAGCTAGGCAGTTAATGGAACAGGGCATACCTAGACAGTATGATACAATGGAAATCCCACCCACCTCTCAAACTGAAATTAAGAAATTAATAAACTCTCTCAAGAGTAAAAGCTCTCATGGCATTGATGGCATATCCAGCAGGGTATTAAAAGCTTGTTCCCAAGAAATATGTAGGATTCTTAGCCACATTTGTAATAGCTCACTGGAGCAGGGTATTTTCCCTGATAGACTGAAATATGCTATTGTCAAACCACTTCATAAAAAAGGTGATACATTGGATGTCAACAACTACCGCCCAATCTCACTTCTGACTGCTCTATCAAAAATTCTTGAAAAAGTAATGTATTCCAGAGTAACTTCATATATTAATAAAAATAAAGTTCTAACAAAATGTCAGTTTGGTTTCCAGAAAGGTTTTTCAACAGAAAATGCAATACACATTTTCACTAATGAAATATTAAATGCTCTGGATAACCGTAAATCACCCGTTGGGATTTTTTGTGATCTATCAAAGGCCTTTGATTGTGTTAACCATGGAATTCTTCTAGATAAACTTAAGTACTGTGGTATGAGTGGGAAAGTGCACAAATGGTTTAAATCATACCTAACTGGAAGAGTTCAGAAAGTTGATATAAGTAATTCACATAATATACAAAAAACAGCCGAGTCCTCAAACTGGGGAACTATCAAGCATGGGGTGCCACAGGGTTCGGTACTGGGACCTTTGCTGTTCTTAACATATATTAATGATTTGCCTTTCTATATTCATAAAGATGCCAAGCTAGTTCTCTTTGCTGATGATACAAGTATCGCTATCACACCTGAATCACAGGAATTAACTGATGAAATCGTCAATGAAGTATTTCAGAGAATTATTAGGTGGTTCTCTGTAAATGGACTCTCTTTAAATTTAAAAAAAAAAAACACAGTATATTCAGTTTCACACAATAAATGGCATCACACCATTAATTAATATTGACTTCAATCAGAAATCTATAGCTAAGGTAGAATATTCAAAATTTTTAGGTTTATGCATTGATGAGGGGTTGAATTGGAAGAAACACATTGAAGATCTGCTGAAACGTTTGAGCTCAGCTACTTATGCTATTAGGGTGATTGCAAACTTTGGTGATGTACAACTCAGTAAACTAGCATACTATGCCTATTTTCATTCTCTGCTTTCTCATGGCATCATATTCTGGGGCAATTCATCATTCAGTAAGAAAGTATTCATTGCCCAAAAGCGGGTCATCAGAATAATTGCTGGAGCCCACCCAAGATCATCCTGCAGACATTTGTTTAAGGATCTAGGAATCTTCACAGTAGCTTCACAATATATATATATATTCACTTATGAAATTTGTTATTAACAATCCAACTGAATTCAAATGTAACGCAGTGTGCATAGCTACAACACTAGGAGAAAGGGTGACATACACTATTCAAGGTTAAATTTATCTCTGTCACAGAAAGGGGTTAATTATTCTGCCACAAAAGTCTTTGGTCATTTACCTAGTAGTATCAAAATTCTGACAGATAGCCAACTAGCATTTAAAAATAAATTAAGAGAATTTCTGAATGGCAATTCCTTCTACACATTAGATGAATTTCTAGATAAAAGTTAGAACTGTAGGAAAAACTTAAAAAATAAAAAAAATATATAAAAAAATAAAAAATAAAAAAATAAAAAAAATAAAAAATAAAAATTCAGATATTGAGTGTCATGTAATATTATGTATAGACACACTTCATTTAACTGACACGTTCCACATCATTACGAAGTGTCGTATTCATGATCTATGGAACAAGTATTAATCTAATCTAATCTAATCTAACTTGTTCAGAAGTTTCATGGAGTCATGATATTAACAAGCGTGGACTTGACTGCTAGCTTCTGGCAAATACAGCTAAAAGAAAATTGTTGCAAATACACTGCTTTTACATATGGAAGAAGGTGTTGTCAGTTCAGAGTGTTGCCTTTTGGTCTGCAAATATCAACATCTGCCTTCATATACAAATAGGTACATGTACCTCAGGGGGCAATAGCGCTCTTTGCTTTGCCAGGTAACTGACGCCTACCAGGTACCCTAGTCAACTAGCAGCTTATTTCCTTTCCTTTCATGCTGTTAGTTCTTCCTCTTACTATTCAGTCTGATCTCTTTTCTATCGTCTTTACTTTCTTCTCTATCCAAATACCTGATTGCACGAAAACACTAACATAGATGAGTAAATAAAAAGAGGATTTGACATGAGTTAGCAGGAATATGAGATTTACAGACGTAATACGTACTAAATTTGGCTTAAAACAAGTATGTAACAATTATGAAGCATGGTAAATATTGTAACTCAGCAGTAAACATCTGCATAGCACGAGTTACCTTTACAAAGTTCAGTGGCAGTCACAGATTTTCTCGGAAATAATCATAACAGCTATAACAGCTGAGTACATTATTGAAGGATTTTTTATTTAATTTATTCCAAGATTGTTTACGCTGATGATTATAATGTATTATATGACGCTGAGAATAGGACGGCGCAACAACAGGTGAGTGAACTTAGTAAAAATGGCTGTTGGACATAGGCAATGTAAAACATGGTTTTATTATGAATTGTATGAGGAACGAGGTGTATGGTCTGCTGTGTGTAGTTCTAAGCAAGTATTGAGAAGGTAGTAAGAAGGGTCAAGTACAGGTGACTGATAAATTCGGCCTGGAAATAGGCTCATTATTGAGAATGAAGTGGTAAGAAAGGGCCAAGTACAGGTGATTGGTGGATCCGGCCTGGAAGTCGACTCATTATGATTATATATATGGTGTTTCAGGCGGCAGTGAAGTCGTCATTTGTATAATATTGAAAATAGGTAGGGGACGCAGTGTGTGCCTCACTCTACATTTTTTAAATTAGAAATACACAGTAGCAGAAATGGCACCATTTTGGAATACATTTGTCCTATGCTCTTACACATACACATCTATGAATATGTATAAATTATATGATATTTTTGACCTGTTTCGCCTCCACATAAACCTCAGAGAATCATAACACATCAGAGCTATAAACATCATATACTATGGAATATATGTATCATATATAATGGAATTTCACAGTCAGCTGTCAATGAAAGCAACGATCTGTCAGTCGGAATTATATTTTGCCTTTATGCAGCAAATGGTTTCTGTTGATTTCTGTGATCTGCATTTTGCATTAATCATTATCACTAGCTATATGTAGCCCATTACAGTGAATATAAACGTGGCATCTGTTTGCCAACAGTGCGATATTAAATATTAAACATGGCATGTGTTGCCAATTCTAATATGGGAATAGAGGTAGAGGTAACATCTGTTGACAATGTATTGTCAATGAATGAAGGGTCAGTGACCCAATTAGGAAACGGATATATATGACTTAATGTATCTTAAAGTGTGTCACGAAAGATAATTAAATATGAGTTTATGACAATAGATAACTGAAGAAATATGAGAAAGGTCGATGACCTGAAAAAGAAACTTACACTTGATTAATTACCAAACACTGAAATATATTTATATTATTCTTGACTCAATATACAAAATGTCTGCATTGATTTGATTTTATAAATGTATTTGTATGTATAAATTTTATGTACCACTTTATATATATTCTTTGTATGTACAAGCGTGTGAAGCCAGCAGTGCAATGTAGGCTATGAGATATGTTATTAAAAGTATAAAGTCATGAGTGCCTAGTGTTGAATTTGCACTCAATGCGTGTGTCAAAATTGCAAAGCCGAAAGAGAGTAGGCAATTCAATTAATAATAATTAAAAAAAATAGTTTCATTTGTGCTTAAGTCAACAATCAGTTGTGGTGCTTTTGATGGACGGCAATGCGCCGAAAGTTAGTAATTTTATGTAAGGCAATGTACTATGTGTTGTGGTGGTATTGATGGACGGCAATGTGCCGAGAATTTAATTGGTGTTATAAGCGGCCATGACCCGAAAGTCTAAATGTTATTTATTCAAACGGCATGGTGCCTATAAATTTCGTAAACATGGACGGCAATGCGCCGATTTCAAATCACAACTATTGAAAGGCACTATGCCTGCTGTATTTCTTGGTATTTTTCAAAGTAACAGTGTTACTTATCTATTGTTTAATCGTCTATTTTCTGAACATTTTCATAGCAAGTGTTAAGTAATTTGTAACTTTGAGTTTTTGTGTGTGTATTTTCAGAAGGATATTTAGGTGTATATCAGCATTTACATGTAGTTTCATATGTCGTAAAGTAAGCTAATTCATACCTGCCCAAGTTCAATTTAGGCAGGGTTATAATGTTGATGTTTCTATACTTGTTTTGTGTAATCATTTTTGATTTGAATGGGAAGATTCAGAAGTAATGGTTTCAAGATTTATGTAAGTTGAGAGATAATGGGTACTATTTTTTCAAAATTTAGAGGGTTCTTATTTCCAACTTGTCTGTTGTCTTTGAGAACATTCCAAGTTTGGAAATCTCCGAAGGAAGGGGATGTGTGATATTCCTGGCCTATGGCCACTTCACATTTCTGGCCGCTGGCCGTTTCTTTGCTAACATCGTACGCGTCTTAAACGCGGAAGAACGACAGCAGTGCAGCATATGTTGAAATGTGGGGTGGGGAGCAGTAGCATATGGCACAGTAGGTGCTGGTTCCCGTGGGAAAGCCCGCCTATGTTACTGGTGCTCTCCTCGCATTGGCTGCTGCATTTCACGTCACGTGATTTCTTTCGAAATAAGTTTTGTTTATTATATACTAAATATTAATTATTCAGAGCTGAGAATTTGTAATGAATATCTCAAGGACAGGCTAGGTTTTGACAATTTAAAAAGTTTAAGGTGTCTTCTCTTATTGTAACAAGAGAAGAGCGATTTTGCAGAAGGCGCGCGACGGCCCTGTTTTGGCGCGAAATAAGAGCGTCAGGTGCCCTCTCGCAACGCGCCGCAGTTTCAGTCTCGAGCTGACCACTATACGCGCCGGACCGCGCCGGTCATGAGTAAAGATTTTTGCGTAAATGTGATAACAGTCGAGGTCTCACATGAACTATGGGCAGCATAGGCCGTATCATATTAACAGTAGTTGCTAATTTTTTTAAATTATTTATTTAATAAATGGTATCCCTGACAATTAAAAATCTCGCGAGTCGCTTATTATGCTTCCATCATAAAGAACTTTAGCCTCACTTGTATGCTGTAGAAGAACCAACGACCTGTGTGCTGTCTTCTGCGCTGGGGACACAACTATAGAAGACAACAGGTTAGTCAGAACTCTATGCTTTCCGTAAAGTCTCGGAAAGCAACTACGACACCTCGTGCGTACTGTAGGGCGGTACAAACGCACACTGCTACGCAACAGCATCCGCAAGGATGTGGAGGTTTTAGGGGACTTGTGGGAGGAAGCAGTACTAACTTCTCCGACCGCAAGTAAAACCCTAGGAAGCTTGTAACCCAAGTAACCATTTTGAAGCTGCATGGTCTGTTATAACCTTAATTTTCTTCCATATAAGTGGCATTTGAAGTACTTGATGCCATAGATAACACTCAGCAATTCTTTCTTGGTTGTAGAATAATTTTTTTCTCCTGTTGTTAGTTGCCTTGATGCATAAGCTATAAAGCTATGGTGTCTTCTGCACCATCTAGAATCTGACTTAAAACAACTCCTACAGCATGACCACTTGCGTCACAGTATGAAATAAATTCTTTATTATTATCTGGGTAGGCTAATACTGTACTGTGTGTTGATTTATCTTTCAGAGTTTGAAATGCTGACTCACAATCTTCAGACCACTGAAACTTTGCACCTTTTTTCAATAGTTGGGTTAGAGGTCGTGCAATTTCAGCAAAATGTTACACAAATTTACAATAATATGAAGCGAGCTCGATGAAAGATTGTATTTATTTAATGCGTTGTGGTATTGAAAAGTCCTTAACTGCCGAAATTAGTCGGGGTTCGGTTTTAATTCCACGTTCACTAATGTCATGCCCTAGATATGTGACTTCCTTGAATGCAAAATTACATTTCTCCAAATTTAAAGTTAATTTAGCTTTTCTATGTCTCTGAAAAACGTTTCGCAGACGCACTGCATGTTCGTTAATGTCCTTTGAGAAAACTATGATATTGTCATGATACACGCAACATTGATGAGCTTGTAGACCTCGTAATACTCCATCAAGTAATCTTTGAAAGGTTGCGGGGGTCAAACCAAAGGGAATTCTTTTAAACTGCCAATGGCCTCCAGGGTTTGGAAAAGCTGTTTGTGCCTATCTTCAGATGCAACTTCCAATTGGTGGTACCCACTGCGCAAATATATAGTTGAAAGGTATTTACTGTTCCTAAACTATCGATGATATCTGTAATGTTTGGAACGGGGTAAACATCTGAAATAGTTGTTTTATTTAGGTGTCAGTAATTGCAACAAAATCTATAACGTTTGGTAGCATCTGGGGATTTCTTTGGAATGATTACAATATTGGCAGACTATGCTGAGTCAGAACGTTCTATAATTCCATCTTTTAAGTGTTCTAAGAATTCATCTAGTACTGGTTTTAAGTGATGCAGAACTCTGTAAGGTTTCTTATAACTGGAGGGCTGTTACCTGTAGGGATTCTATACTGCGTGATATCCGTTGCTGGTAGAGGACCTTCTGCATTAAATAAATCTTGAAACTCGACTAATAAGCTTCTATCGTATCTTTATCCTTTTTTAAATGTGCAATTTTCTCGCGTAATGCGGTTTTGCAGGCGGCTGGTTTCTGACCATGAGTAGTATCTGACCAAAAAGAAAAATATCCTCTTCCTCAAAGTCGCTAACTGTGCCTACTAATATTCCCTTACGTAACTCTTTATCCTCCATCCCAAAATTGTCAATATGTACCGGTACTTTTGCTACTCCATCCGCGTTTTGAACTCGTACAACACTTGTGCGTACAAAACAGTGGGATGCATCCAACTCTTCATTGTTTTCTAATGGCTCTATTAGACACACAGTATCTGCAGGTAAAGCGGAGTCTACGTCCATCCAGGGTAGCTTTCCTGTACCAAATGGTATTCTATCCCGTGAATTTACCTTCAAGGACGTTGCTCGCAGTTCAGCTGATTTCTCCTTCCGGATAGGGAAATCTTCCGGCATCGTGCCCTTTGCAGCTGTGTTACCTAGTTGAAACAGTGTTCCGCTAAGTTCCACCGTTTGCTGCTTGAGGTCGATTTTGGCGCAATGTTTATGCATGAAGTCTAGCCCTAGGATCGCATCATACCCGTCAGTTACCTTCGTGATCACTTCTACAACTTCTTCAAATTGTACACCGTCTATATAGAAAAAGTATTATGAGGTGCAACCTACTGACTTCACTGAACCTCCTCCTACAACACTCATTCTGTACCTTGTAGGGTTTTATTTCTGATTTACAGTGCATTCACTACTCACTATTGATACGTTCGCGCCTGTATCTACCAATACCCTTACACTTTTATCTTGTATGGTACCAGATAACCAACATTCCACCTTCCAATTCGCCTTAAACGCTTGAAATTTTATTGGGAACGACTGGCGGCGATTTCGGCATTCCCGTTTGCGTTATACTGATTCTTATTGCCAAAAAATTTCTTAGACCTGCAGTTTCTAAACGTGTGACCTATTCTCTGACAGTTAGTGCAGTGAGGTTGTCTACAGTGTTTTGCTATATGACCCTATTGGTCGCATTTGAAACATCGCATCCCTGTCGAAAATACCGGGTGATCAAAAAGTCAATATAAATTTGAAAACTTAATAAATGACGGAATAATGTAGATAGAGAGGTAAAAGTTGACACACATGCTTGGAATGACATGGGGTATTATTAGAAAAAAAACCAAAGTATTGCTAGACGCGTGAAAGTTCTTTTGCGCGCATCGCAAACTGGCAGTTAGTGTTATACTGGACTTCAATTAGTAGTGAACTTAGACTTTGAAGTACCTCGCTCCAAAACCATTAGAAGATGGATATATATATTTTATTTGTGACTACTAATTTTATGTTTAGTGATGCCTCAACCTGGATGTACTCTTTGAGTATATAAAAATGTTGTGAAGTTATGTAAATTACGACAGGTCTGAAGATGGCGTCGAGCACGCCGAAACCGGTAACATATTAAATGAAAAATGCGATCTTGACTGCAAAATCATTATTAAACAATTATAGATCGCCCCATTGAACTATGAGTTCCTTATACAACATTTGCACAATTATTATTTTTTCTTTTATTTGGATGTGGGTTCTTTTCCTTGGCTGGGATATGACGCGTAAATGAAACAGCATTTACACAGAATACACTTATTAAACAGTTAAACCATGTATTACTCTTACTGTGAACAAGTGGCTGTAAGGCCTGCGGCGTCGAAGAGGCGTTTCGCCGCGTCGGCTGTGGTTCACTGGTTATGCTTCCGGAGTATCTGCTTCTGGGCTCGTCGGTCAAACAGCGCCCGCCGTAGAAGCGTTAAAAGGCCGTACATTCTGCGGAATTACCTCGTGGCGGTGCGGTGTGATTTTCCCTTCTTCTAAAAACCGTTATGTTATGCTACTACTACAGGTAGCGGCGCGGCGTGGAGGTTTTGCGCCCTTTAGCCCAGTAGAATTAGCATTTAAATCTGAAATAATTGCTACAAAAGGTTTTATTGTTTTAATGGCTTCGTTTGTGTCCTAGTATGACTATCCTGGCTTTTCCCCCTCGACGGAGTTGGGCATAAGTGGTGAGGGGCAAAAATGTAGCCGAAAAAGGGGTATTTTTTCGGTTTTGTGATTATATCTCGTATATGACTCACAATATCGAAAACATAGGACAATTAAAAGTTGCAGGGTATGAAATTCTGCATTGAATGAGACCATCCGCATATTTTTTGACCAATTTTACACGTTCATGAAAAATTTTCGTTTTAACCTCTGATTTTTGGTAATATCGTTGAAACTAACTCATCTATCAATAATGTGGTCCATAAAAAAAAGATATAGAGAGATAAATTCTGCATTCGATGAAACCAAAAGATAATTTATTGGACCACCCATTTGTGTACAGCTCCTCATTAAAGTTGGACCATTTCTCATCATCAATGAAGACTATTTCAAATGTCGTTCTTCAGTAATTCCTATGTACACTATTTTAAATACAGAACTATAGCAAGTCAATGTCTTGCACTTATTTAATATAGTAATAGAATAAAATATTAAAATTTTGGAATATTTGAAAAAAAAAAAAAATTAAAAAAGTTTCTTAAATATAATATGTGCGCCTCGGTTGCACAGTGGTAGAGTGCCAACTACAAATCCAAAGGTCGCGGGTTCGATCCCCGCCAGGTCCTGGGATTTTTATCTGTCAATTTCCATTTCTTTCACTTCTGGCAGTATCGCTCATGTGAAAAATACCGAGTAGCACCGTGGTTCGGAACCCACGTTAAACTGTAGGTCCCCCTATAACTGGCTGGGTAAGTGAGTTCGAAGGTCGGAGGAAGGCAATGGCATACCACCTCCAAACAGGACCATGCCTAGTAAAGCACTGTGGTGTTCAAACCAATCTTCGGATTGTTGACTGCTTTACCTTTTTAGCGATATCCATTCAAATGATATGAAGGAGGCAGGAAGAGAAATTGAAATTAAGTATGGTTATTATATTTCGTAATAACAAAATTTTACATAAGGGTATTACATGAAAAGGGTTAAAGTAAGTATGTACACAAATTTCACACAAGTCGACATTTGACTGTCATTGCACCAATCGGCTCCTCAAGGTCTGTAATTTTCGAGTCCGTCGCCCTGTCAGTCGTCTCCTCGAAGTCAGTAATTTTTGTCGCCTCATATATACAGTCCAGGTCTTCGTCAACATCTGGTTCGTCAGTTTTATCTGGTTGGAAGGAGTTAGTGCACGTGTTCCCCTTGCAGCTGACACAAATTAATGAGCATTTAATACCAGCCTTCCGACACCCACAACTACCTGCACAGCCCATGTTGCATTTGCAGGACATTGTTGAGAGAAGAGACTGTGGAGCTGGTTCCTTGAAGGTAGGAACGGGGACAAGACCAAACTCTGAAACCTGCCATCCCCAGAGGGAAGGTTCTGTAAGATGTCCCATGATGGCGCTGTGGTCAGAAGCAGCCATTTAAAAAGGCCAGAGCAGGCGGCAGGTAGCGGCTGACCCCACCACCACTTCCCCTCAAACTCCGGCACACCGGACACAGCCGTGGCCTCGTGACAGGCGGCACGAGCTCTCCCCTCAACCTCCCCTCCACGCTACCCTCAGAAGCGCCTCTAGTGTCGTCTACCGGTACTAAGCCAGGGAACCGCCTGACACCTGCTAGCATCTTGAGGAACTACGAGGGCAGCATAGGACAGAGGTTTAGGGGGGGGGGGGCTTCTCCTCTGTATGTGTTACTCTGTGCTCCTGCCCTACCTCCATAGAGGTTGTTTATCCTTGGTGCTCTATCGGTTGAACGGTTATAGAACTTGAAAGATGGCGCAACTCGTCATCTACAATGTATGCATTACTATGCAAAACATGGTGCTCTTATTTACGCTAGCAGTGACGATGGCACAAGGGAGGAGAGGTGTCGTGACGCGTAAACGCATCGAAGGCGGTCCGAGGAAAACGCGTCGCGGTGTGGGTGGGAGGAGCGGAGGCACGTTAACATCGCGGCACGCTGCACGTCGCAAAACACCGGCACTTACCGCCGCGTGGCGTGTCGTTCGCTATGGGTAAATAACTGCGTCGTTTCGCGTGCGTCCAGCCCTGAAGAAAGGTGGGAACTGGCGAGATAAGACGTGGGCGGAAAAAGCTTTACCTGGGCCGGACCTGTCCTTTTGTCCGCGGTTGGCGCCGGGCGCCCCGACAGGGCAGTAAACTGTGTCGCCTAGTGGGCGGACGCAGCAAGCTGCCGCGCCGGCCGCGGTGGCCGAGCGGATTGAGGCGCGCCAGTAACGGTCTGCACGGCCACTGCTGTCAGGGGTTCGAATCCCCCCTCGGGCATGGATATTTGTGCCGTCCTTAGTGTTAGCTAGTTCGTAAGTAGTTTGTAAGTTGAGGAACTGATGACCCCGTAGTTAAGTCCCATAAGCTTTACAAACATTTGAACATTTTTTGAAGCTGCCGCGTGGTAACTGTACACTCACATTATGCACAATATTGTAGTAAAGCAAAAGCTGCTCTTCCTAATGGTGCATTTTAAATTAAAATCAGAGGTGACCTATATAAATATATTTGTCTCCAAATTCGGTCAAAAGTAGTGTTCTGATTTTTTGCTGGTAACTTTCTGGACCACTACCTTAGGAATTACAAAAGATACAGTTTTCTCATTATTACACTGGCTTGCCAGGCAGAACATGTACACAAATGCAGAATAACAAGGTGTAAAAAGGCTTTGCCGTTTAATAAGGTACTTCCAAAGTTGACATTAAATTCCTTGTCACGGACTTTACCACTGACTTTGAAAAAAAAAAAAAAAAAAAAAAAAAAAAAAAAAAAAAAAAAAAAAAATTAATTTACTGTTCAAACTTTACTCGTGATAATGTTATTTTCGAGTTCTCTGCATAAAACTGATCTATAGACCTAGATTTGTAAATGTGAAGTACCTTACATGCATACCAATGAAACTACAGAAATGGGTGGTCCATTTCACTTTTAGTCTAAACGAACGCAGAATTTATTCATCTATATCGTTTGTATGAACCACTTTATTGATCGATGGGTTAGTTTCAACGGTATTACCAAAAATCAGAGGTTAAAACGTAAATTTTTGATGAACATGTAAAATTTGTCCAATTTTGAAGAACACTAGTATGGAAACGGCTGCTCCAAAAAACACGCGGATAGTCTCATTCAATGCAGAATTTCATGCCCTACAACTTTTAATTGTTTTCGATATTGTGAGTCATTTACGAGATATATTCACAAAACCGAAAAAATACCCCTTTTTTGGGTACATTTTTGCCCCCCACCACTTATGCACAACTCAGCCAAGGGGGAAAACCTAGGATAGTCATATTGGGCCACAAATGAAGCCACCAAAACAATAAAACCTTTTGTAGTAATTATTTCCGATTTGTCTAATTTTTAGGTTTAACCCTACTGGGCTACTCGCACTGGAGTCGAATCGGCGGTCTTCAGGCTGCACGTCATCGTGGGGCAGAACCTTTCACCGCAGGTGAATTTCACGACCAGTCCGCATCCTACTTTTCTGGCCAGTCCTCCTTGGTGAGTACCTCTGTAGTTGCTGATTTTTCCCGAACTCTGTACTGGCGGCCAGATTCTTCCATCTTTTTTCTTCTATCTTCAACTGTCACTGCCGGTGGCTGATCATGACTGAAACCCACTTCTGCTACTGAAGTTGCTGCTACTGGTGCCGCTACTGCCAATCTGACGAAACTACCTCATCCTTCTAACTGCATCAATCTATCTGTCTCTTACTGTCCGGCGTCGTCTTCATGGCCGTGATATTTGTTTGATGGACCTGGCTGGAGGTGAACGATCTTCGGGGTCGTTGTGTTTTGCTGTCACGTTGTACATCTTCTAGAAAGGTCGAACGTCACGACACGTAAGTCGATGGCCTTATCGCTGAATCAACGGCTTCCGCTTGTGGAGAGAGCGATGGACTTCTTGCCACACATGAATACTTGGAGGGACAATGGCATGCTGAATATGCAGCTTCAGCTGGTTGATGCACTGTCGGAATGAGGCATAGGTCTGCTGTTTTACTCGGCCGTGTCTGACTGAACTGAACTGAACTAAGTTCTCACTTTTACTTAACGTATTATTCACTTTCATTTATTACTGTATTTTATTTTGCTAATTTATTTACTCACTTTACGGTACTCAACATAACAACATACGCATTAAGAAAACTACGTAAACGTCATATGTGAACAAGAGAATGGGATTAGAGATTAAGATATTATGTTTAAAAAGTGATCTATAGCTTCACTCTGATTGTAAGGTATAGGTTCAGTTTTTTCCCCATTTTTCTGCAAGTGAGCGCCGAAGGCACTAATTTTTGGACTGAGACCCGTGATCGATGTTTCATTCTGTTGTGGTAATCTGTAAATTACGAGGAGGCTAAATTTTACTCACTGTCTCGGCAGAGTAAAGTGCTAGTGTTGGTAACAAAATGTTCAAATGTTTGTAAATCCGAGGGGACTAAGGCGCTTCAGTCACGGTCTGCACGGCCACTACGGTCGGGGGTTCGAATCCCCCCTCGGGCATGGATATTTGCGCCGTCCTAGTTCGTAAGTAGTTCATAAGTAGTTTGTAAGTTTAGGGACTGATGACCCCGTAATTAAGTCCCTTAAGTTTAACAAACATTTGAACATTTGTAAATCTATCGGACCAAACTGCTTGGTCATCAGTCCCTAGGTTACAAACTACTTAAACTAAGATAAACTAACCTAAGGACAACAAACACACATCCATGCCCCAGAGAGGACTCGAACCTCCGACGGCGAGCAACCGCGTGCTCCGCAGCGAGGCGCCTTAGACCGCTCGGCTACTCCACCGCGGCAAACAAAATGTTGGCTTTACGAGGATAATTAATTTACAAACGGGACAGGGGTACATACAAGAACCTGTCAAGCATAGAGCAAGAACAGAGTTAAATATTTATTTCTTTTGTGTCCCAGCCTCGTCGCCGCTTTTGTGTCTCGTTTCCGTCGTAGGTGTCGGTGGCCGAGTGGAATGAGACCGACACAGGAATAAAGATAGCACGCAGGTGCAGGTATGGAGGGGAGCAGCCAGAAACTAGAAACACTAGAGTAAATTAGAACAATATATATATATTGCACAGAATTTATACAATACTTAACTTTTACATTGCTCAGTACTGCAGATACATAGTTGAGCTAGAGGCCTGCCTAGTGCCTAACTGATAGCCAAGTCTTCACTGGTGCCTATCTGATTCCGAGGTGTTAACTGGTTCCTATCTCAGTCCCAAGTGAACGATGTCGTTCAGTGGTGGCCACGAGCGGAGTTGTAACAGAAGGCGCTCGTGGCTGTCGTCGTCAGAACGCCGCGCCGTGCGTGCATGGCGGCGCGCGGCGAAAGTAGGTGGCGCGCACTTTGTACTTGTGCGACACCACAATTTCATGGTCAGTACGAAAGAATTATTGTCTCTCATTCTATGTGATCGAGTTTTCAAACAACATTCTGCACACTACATCGCCGGGACGGTATGTAAATTTTTACGTTACGAGGATAATCACAGATTATTTTTTATGTACGGACACGCAAGTCGCCGAAATGGCGTCCAATTGAAAGACTTGCACTAGGCCAATGATCCACACGAAATTATTGTTATTGTTATTACTATTATCATTATCTAAAATACACAAGTATTAAGATATTATCCCAATGGCACAGTGATAACTATGTATATTCGAAACAATTCAAGATGTACTCTTAGGTTCCTGCCTAACCGCATCCTTTAAAATCATGACATATTCGTAAAAAGTATAGAGATCAATGTAAAAATCTTAATATTCGCTTGTTCGCTAGAAATCGTTTCGATATGAACGGCTTCGAAATATCGAAGCGATATACATCGTTTGGAGGTCGCCGCCGTGCTATGTATCACATCTTCAAAATTACCGCTAATGTTCTGATAAGAAACCAATGACGGTAAAATTCATCCAACGACTCTAGGACAATTTCTTCAGATTCAATACTGAGAAAGTAATCTCTTCTATTCCACTTTTCATATTTTGGAAGGATGTAGTATGGACCAAACCAAGAAAAAAATGTCTACAAAGCATGGACTCTAACAGTGTACACCCTGTAGCTATGAGCGCTTCCTTAGCTTCGATAATGTTAGAGATATCTGTTCTTTTGGTCAATATATCTTGTGCATACGTTATAGAGTAAATATTTATTAGCCATTTATTCCTTGTTTTAGTATATAGAAAACCTAGATCTTGCAGTAGAAGAGGTTTATTTCACAGTGGCGAAGTTCAAAGTTCAAAGCCGTGTTCTAGTATCGTTGGATGACATTTCCGCTCGACTTCCATACCAAAACTTTATGTACTAATTCCCTCAACAACCCCCAAATATTTTGAAAATTCATTCAGAAATACCCTTAATTAGTTAAATTTTGCAGTGACTAAACCTAATTAAAACTTATTTTCGGAATGCCTGCATGTGAAAGCAGGACGTACTGTAAAAAGAATGACACCTATGACAAGAATAAAATGATGTTTATATTATCGTATACAATTTGTTTAAAGTATTCAAACTAGTTAAAAAGTCGTGTGAATCTTCGGTTACTGCAGAGCTGCGGTGGATCTTAAGGCGCTTTTTCAGAATTTCCATTTTAAGGGATCTACGATTGTCACTGAAAATAGATTTTTATCTCAAAAGCTCATTTCAGTACCACATGAGTATATTTGAAGGTGGCGTTGACACTGCAAGCCAGCTTAGATTCAATGTCTTCCAATGTTGTGACATTTCCAGAAAAACTGTCAGTAGTTCTGCACCTCGTAACATGTCGAAGATTCTCCTGAAGAACACTTTGCAATTTGTTATTCACTTTAATGAACACGACGACGAGCGTAAATGGCTAAAAAAAGTAGCTAAAATTCACCGAAATTGGTACCGGAGTCAATCACTGCTGCTTCTTAAGGAAGAAACAGTCTCTTCCCACATAAAAAAAATGTTCAAATGTTTGTAATTCTATCGGAACAAACAGCGTGTTCATCAGTCCGTCGCTTACAAACTACTTAAACCGAGGTAAACTAACCTAAGGACAACACATATACCCATGCCTCAGGGAGGACTCGAACCGCCATGGCGAGCAACCGCGCACTCCGCAGCGAGACGCTTTAGACCGCTCGGCTACTCCACCGCGGTCCCACATAAAAACTTCCTCTCCTAGTTATTATTTACGTTATGCGCAATTGATAGTTTCGGTATTCTCTACGGTATGCCTTCTTTTAGGGAAAATCGTTTATATGTAATACCAACAACGCCACGAGGTAACCCGGGTACGGGTTTGAAGAAAAGCATTAGAATGGTAGTGTGGTCTAAGGCACCATGCTACGGATTGCACGGCCGCTCCCCGTCATAGGTTCGAGCCCTCCCTTGGGCATGGGTGTGTATCTTGTCAATTGCATAAGTTAGTTTAAGTAGTTTGTATGTTTAGTGAGCGATGATCACATCAGTTTGGTCCCTTAGGTTTACAAACATTTGAACATATTTGAATTACAAGAACTTTAACGAAACTAAACTCCGCCCTACGGGCCTCAGAAAGCCCATCGCCTGATCGGCCGCCAAGTCATCTTCATCATGGAGGTGTCGACGCATGCGGCATCACGAAGTATCAGGTCAGCACACTGCTTTATTAATTAAAATTGCTTCATTCGTTAGCAATTAAAATCTAATTGATTACTATCTGACAATATAAAATTTTTAGAGCTGCTTCAACAATTTTATGTTTCCTATTGCGTTCTATCAAGACTGGTAGAAATAAAGTTTAATTTCATTACCAGCTTTTATGTTACATAAAACTGACTTTCTCAAAGTATTTACGAACTGTGGGCACCACTTGTACAATATGTACTACTGGTACAGGTTTGAAGAAAGTTATTGGAACAAGTTTGCTACCATATGAAAATCATTTTTAAAGGAAAAGCGAAATCTTATGGTATGTGGCACAGGGTACACTATATTCAAGTAGCTTATAAAGAGTATAGCGGAAACTTCGTGGCATTTACATGCAGCCACGGCGGAATAGCCGTGTACACTAACACGCCCTGCTACGGAGCGCGCGGCTGTTCACGTCGGAGGTTCGAGTCCTCCCTCGGACACGGGTGTTTTTGTCGTTCTTAGGATAAGTTAGTTTAAGTAGTTTGTTAGCTTAGGGACCGATAACTACTGCAGTTAGGTGCCATAACATTACAAACATTAGAAGATTTGAATTTAGATGCATTTGTCAGGCGTCACTGCTAGCAGTGCCATCTGTTGGTTCGAGACGTAGGGTATTCTTGCCTTGACATCTGTGATTCCGTATTTTATGTCGCTGCATACCAAAATTACATTGCAAGGTTTACATTTGTTACGCCATTTGAGATATTATGTTAAATGATATTTCTATTTTAATGTAGGCACAAGAAACTAAAGCAATCGTCTCTGCCATGACCTATGCAACACGACGGCGTTTCATGATGTCAGGCGAAAATCTAAGAAAATATTTGCTCCGTAAGGAAAAAAGGAAATTTTTACAAATCTTTAACGTACTGTTTTCGATCTATGAAAACGAATAAAATTTTGGACAGCTCTCATTGTATTCGGTGAAACGAAACACGTATGGTGAAAACGATCGCAGTTATTGTCTTTTCGTAGAAGGGCAAATAATACCCTTCATAATGTGTACAGTTTATTTAGATAGAATTCGAACCGAAATTAACACAATACATGCCATACGTTTTAACCATATGCATGAACGCAGTTTCCATTAGTAGTTACGCTGCAGTAAAATGTTCAAATGTTCGTAGAACTTATGAGACTTAACCACGGGGTCATCAGTCCCTAAACCTACAAACTACTTATGAAATAGCTTATAATAAAAACGGCACAAACATCCATGCCCAAGGGGGGATTAGAACCCCCAACGTGGAACGACCTCACGCATCGTAGCATAGCGCCTCAACGCGCTCGACCGGTCTGCCGCTCCTTCGCGGCAGTTAGGCTGCTGAACGAATGGAAATGCATAAGGCCAAATGCTGGGAATGACAAGGACAATGTAAGAGATCTTAAATTATTTAGGTTTTTGTTTCATAAAATATATTTTCTTAAATACAAAAAGCTGACAGTGAAGGTACTGTAAATGTATTTCTAAAGTCTCGTCTATGCTTTAAATGGATTCAAATAAAACTTACTGTTATACATTTGTTATAATAGATTAATCATTATTTTTGAAAAATTACACGCAATGAACAAATTACATTTAACCTTGGCTTTACAAAATCTTATTTCTTAAATCTTCCTCCACAAAGTAGTCTGGGCATAATACATAGTTTTTATTCAATTGCTCTAGGCCCTTCTTTTTCAAACTTTTATCCAAGTCAGCTCTTCACTTACAAATAACCCATTGCCTATATCTATACAGAACGTATATAAAAAAGGGTAAATCAAAGCGGTAAAGTCACTGTTTATTAAATGTAAACGACCTCAGTAAGTCTAATAGTAGCCTACATTTCGGAGTGCATAGCTGTTTGTAGTTAGCTGTTACAGACGTATGTAGCACGTACACTCCCTCTTCCAACCTTCGCTAATTCTATAAAGTATACAGACGAATGATTTAAGTGTTTTGAGTCTCTCAGTGTTAATCGGCCGTTCACTTCCAGTTTTAGTTTACAACTCACGCCGCGATTATCTTTATAAGCTATTTGCCATTATCCATCGTCTCTTTCATTTCTTCATTTTTCGAATAATAGGTAGGATGATAGATCATCTCTATAAATGTATAATTACGAATATATTTACAGTTTTCACTACCAGCTTAGCTCTCAGAGGAACGGGAAAAGATTAATTTTTCGATTTACGCCATCCTTCAGAGTCTTTCATTAAGCAGGTGTCTTATAAAAATTTTCATTTTGTTATCGAAAGCCAAGTTTCAAGACACAAATTACGGACATATTTACGAATCTTCTGTGGAAATGAAGTATTTATCCAGTTCGAGCTTTAAATGTTACATTGCAACACAAAAATCGCGAAGCACACAAAGAACACGAAACTCCCCTTTTTATTTCATTATCATAAAGCTCAGCATATTAATAAATACGTTGATTTAACTATAAGTCGTTTTGTGTCGAGTGTGCCTCATTGAACGAGTCTGTATATCCACGTTGGTCTAACTCAGGGTCATCTAAAGGGTAAAATGTAATGAATTACAGGAATAACGTGGAAAGCCAACTCAATACCCCTCCTGAAATGCTGTTATCCGAATGGAATTAAGGCGGTAATTCAGTAACAAAGCTCTTTGGCGGGAGCGCATTTCTGTGGACGATTTTGTTTAGTGGAAAGTGGCGCTTACGTTTCGCGCAGAGCCTGTTCACAAACACGATAGAGCTTTCATTGCATCTAAATTTCATAAATAAATTTTGTGTCGAGTAGTGCGGATCATGTCTATAAACAAATTACATTTTTTCTGCGGCATGGAAAAGATATATAACTATTTAAATTAAATGTCTGACATCGGCCTATATTTTTTCGGTGTTGGGTCTGGTATCTGGATGTATGTTACTGCTGCCCGTCGTAAAATTTCTACTGTCAAATACGTTCTTTATCTTGATAAAACTTACCGTTCTGAAATTTCACCATCTTCTGTAAACCCTCTGTTTTAGATACCACGCTGTTAGTACAATTACCTCGCCTGTATTTAGGCGACAACTGCGGGAATTTGTGTTCAGTGTCTTCTATAATTTTGGTGTCCTCATCCGATATCACTACGGTCGGGGGGTTCGAATCCCGCCTCGGGCATGGATATTTGTGCCGTCCTTAGGATAAGCTAGTTGATAAGTAGTTTGTAAATTTAGGGACTGATAACCCCGTAGTTAAGTCCCATAAGCTTAACAAACATTTGAACAACTGCGGGAATTTGTGTTCAGTGTCTTCTATACTTTTGGTCTCCTCGTCCGATATCACTACGGTCGGGGGTTCGAATCCCCCCTCGGGCATGGATGTTTGTGCCGTCCTTAGTCTTAGGTAGTTCATAAGTAGTTTGTAAGCTTAGGGACTGATGACCCCGCAGTTAAGTTCCATTAGTTCTACAAACATTTGAATTTTCATACGATATCTATGGCACAAATTATAATATCTAATATACCAGAAAATATTTATAATTTCCCGCGAGAGAGATTATTTGTTCACGGTGTATTATGTTCTGCAGCTTATAGGCTGTAGTTCCTGCTCTATAAAGTAAAATACTCGAAAATGAAACCATTGTGTTCTAAAAAGATATAAAAAAAAGCCAAGATCGCTGATAATCAATTTTTATTTACGACGACCGGTTTCGCTGAACTATGTCAGCATCATCCGGTCAAATAAAATATTTTACAAGGCCATAATCTTGTAATGTCAATCAGTTGTTATATAACAATTTACAGTGCATAGGTGCACTATGTCATAATAAAACATAATTATCACAGTGAGTTTGCTATTGTCACTCACTGTGATGTTTTATTATAATGACATAGTGCACCTATGCACTGTAAATTGTTATATAACAACTGATTGACATTACAAGATTATGGCATTGTAAAATATTTTATTTGACCAGATGATGCTGACATAGTTCAGCGAAACCGGTCGTCGTAAATAAAAATTGATTATCAGCGATCTTGGCTTTTTTATATCTTTTTACAATATTATAAGTGGATCGCCTCCTAGAACGTAAACCAACTCACCATTGTGTTCCTTCAAGTCGCTTAGATTCTCATTGTTAGATATAGTTAAAATGAAAAGACAGTTGGTCAGTTGTGTACTTTCTTTGTTTTTGCGTTAACAAAATAAAGTGTCATCCCTTACATCAGGCTGTTCCAGCTCGAGCGCTCAGCTGTGAGCTGGCGGGCGCTTGCGGGTGTGAGAAACAGCAGTGTGACCGAAACACTGGCTAGGGAGGAGGCCGTGTACATGCAAACACAGGGTGGCTGATCATAATCAACAAAAACATTCAATATAAATTAAACGTAACAAGTTTTATTTAGGTTTAGAAATACATTTCTGTATGTTAAAGATTGCTGAAATATTGGGTATCAGTCCTCGAGCTGCCGCAAGACGCAGAATACTCTTTTAAGTGATCGATCGCGAAGTTGGGACCTTTCTGCCGTTTTTACTCTCTTCATTACGGAAAATAGTTGTTCACAACAATACGTCGAGCCAAACATAGATATGTCAGCTGCATTCCTATTCAAAGGTTCATATGTTTGTAGAGCTTATGGGACTTAACTACGGGTTCATCAGTCCATAAAACGTACAAACTACTTATGAACCAGCTTATACTAAAGACGGAACAAACATCCATGCCCGAGGGGGGGATTCGAATCACCGACTCAGTGGCCGTGCAGACCGTGACTGGCACGCCGCAGACCGCTCGGCCACTAATTTTATCACACATAACAACAATTAATAGATACCTACATTGAAGTGTCATATTTAAGCTGTTTAAAGATCTCATAATGTCAATTAGGAAGGCCAGGTCTGCTATCCATTTTTCGTCAGTGGGTGATAGTTGCGTCTCTTTTTTCATTTCCATAAATAATGCAATTTCTTCCCGAATTGCGAAAAATACACCGAGAACTTTGCCTCTGCTAAGCCAACGTACTGCGCAGTGATAAGAGATACCACCAGAGGCTGCTTATAGGTCGTACAAAAAGCCATCGCACTGACGACGGTTGACACCGTGGAATCTTACAAAATTTACAGACTTCACCACGACCTTAATGACATCCATGCACTTCACAATTTCAGCACAAAGGACTTCCTGGCGCACCGAAATTCTGTCTTAACTTTTTTCCTTATGACGAGGGGGGGTTCGAACCCCCGACCGTAGCGGCCGAGCAGACCGTGACTGACGCGCCTCAGTCCCCTCGGTTAGTGTTTCTAGTTTCTTTTGTTCCACTGGCTGGTCACCTCAGACTCAGTACCCGCACACGCGTGCATACTACTGTCAGTCTCTCTCCGCTCGGCCACCGATACCTAGGACAACCGGCGGCAACGAGACACAAAAAGTACAGTGGTTGGTCATAGGTCACAAAACATGTTTCCTGACCGTAAATGCTTGTTCTTTAACTGGCTTCCAAAAGTGATGTTAGAACAATGTCGTAGTCGGTTGGGGGAGCATGGATAAAGGGGAGATATACAATCTTTGAACATTTGTAAGAAAGATCATCTGTCACTTGCTCCATGAATCCATTCCATCCTGGGATGCCTGGCATGTTACTTGCTTTTCCACACAACCACAGCAGGACTGGGAATTTTGGCACGATGTCTTCAGCGATTTTCACTTCGTTAATTGAAATGGCTGACAAGCCAGATTTCTTTCTAATAGAACAATGTTTAATGTGTGTGGCAGTTGTGAACCTGATATATTCTGCAGAAACAGACTTCAAACGTGGTATGATTTTTGTCTCGGTGAACGGATAAGTGAGGGGTCATGACCATTATATCACCCATTTCATGGGTATATATGTACGCTCCATACCTTCGATGAGGACGGGATGTTCAGGACGCCATCGTTTACCTCCTGCACCAGTAGATCGCGACAAGAAGTGCAATTTTAGGTAGAAATGTTGGTGGTACTTACCCTCAGCAGCAAGAAGTTCACTTATACATGAAAGACGCTGAAGAATCTGTTCTCACCATTCACCAGCTTGTCTAGCTTATTCCACAATCGATTCTTTCACTTCCAGTGTTTCCACTTGATGGAGTTCATCCCGTAGATATTTAGACAATTTTATCTGCTTTTCTAAATATTCCTTGGAGAATTTTTCACCACAAGGGAAACAAAAATCTCCAATGATGTGACACCTTGAAACCGACGCACTTCGCAGCCTTTCCCCACGCGAAGACGCTGGTTGAGCAGATGAATCATCTCCTCCTGGCTGGACAGAAGCTTTCATATTACTTTCCACAGTGTGCCTCTTCCTGCATGCGTCATGTACGGTCAATTCGTTTAAATTGCACAAAAACCCCATGTTCCTTTATAGCCCATGTTTGACAGACTTTTATCAGCATCTAAATTCCACGCTTTTTCACTGTCATATTGTAAAAAAAGCAAGTACTTAAAAGACCACCACACTCGAGATTTCTTCACAGATCCGAATACGGCCGTTTCTAAGGACAGACTGGGTGTAGTGAGGAAGACCTCGGAGACAAGAAGTTTGTGAGGGAGAACTGAACACCCTCTGGGTCACAACTCGGAGTGAGGGTCTCGCTACGAACGCAAGTCCCAGTTCCTCAATGGCTGACCAATACTCACAAACGGAGAGACTTTCGTTGTTTTTACAGCAATATCTACTTTCAAAAATATATTGGTATGCACTAACACATAAATTACACATATTTATATAAAATGCGTTAATAATCATCGTCAATGAGTAATTTATCCTTCTTCTTTAACCTATATAGGACAACAGGACTGCAATTCATCTGGGTTAGTTTATTGAATAATTCGATTTTTCCAAGTTTTCGTTTTTTAACGATAACTAGAAATCTATTGGGGCTATGGACTTCGTTCTGTACTTAGACTAAAACTAAATACGTGCTCTATAAATTTGTTTTGTATGACTTTCCCCGTGGGATGATCATTAGGGCCAATATACTAGCCGCAAGATGACTAAAATCGGAAATTTGAACTTTTTGGAGAAATAGGTCAATTTTTGAAGTCCAATATCTCTGGAACTATTGAACTTACAGAGCTGCGGTTGGGCTTAAATTTTAGAATATTTTATCTACATTAATAAAGGTGTGAGTGACTTTTCGTCAAAAAACCACCCTTCGCGAGTTATAATACAAAACCAGAAAAAAGTCCGAAAATTGCGAGGTTTTTTGGCTCTCAAAAGTTAAGCTAAAGGATTTCGAAGCTGCAAACTTGGTTTAATACTAGTCTAATATGTCCTAACAACATATAAAAAATTCAGCTTCCTACAATTTTTTTGGACCGAAGGCCATTTTTTTGTCTACGACGACTGGCCTAATAGTCATTTCGCTTGTCCCGAACTCTTTTCCGTTGCTTTACACGCTCGACGACGCTTGCTACGTGGCGCACTACATAGTTTAGCAGTAGGCACAGAACTTTCTTGCATTTTAGAACCAATAGAAGCACAGTCCAAATCCACAGCGTGTATAACATTTACTGCATGAACTGTTCTTGCACTCTGTGAAGAACTGTTTCTAACGGCACCGTTCTCTGAATGTTTGTTTTGCATACACACTGTTTGTACGTGTCCTGATTTGCCACATTGATAACAGGTTGCGTTGCGGCTAGGGCATTGCGCACGTTTGTGGCGAGATACACACTGGGGGCAAGACTTACGAACATTTTTCTGAAGTGAGAGTTGGCGCCCGTTTGTCAAATTACTTTGTCTAACACGACGGGGCGACCTTTGTGTCGCACTTTTACACTGGCTACTGTTCACTGACTGTTCAGCACGGCCGGTAGAAAAATAAGAATCACTAGGGCTAGACTGAGAACTTCGGCTAGGAAAGCGTCCGTTGCAGCGCACTGAATTAACACTGTGGCTTTGCATTTCTACATCTGCCAATTCAAAAGTATCATGCGCTTCTATAAGCTGCAGTACACTGTCTAATGAAGGGTCAGACTGTTTTAGAATTTCTGCCCTAAATTCTGGGGTCCTGAATGTTCTGCGTAATCGCATCTCTTAACATAACGTCACTATAAGAAAGTCCACAACAGCAAGTAAATTTACATTTGCGGGTTAAGCCCTTCAATTCCGTAATCCACTGCTGGTGTGACTGCTCAGGTAATTTTTTTAGTCTGAAAAATCGGTACCGCGCCGCAGCTACGAGAACGTTTTTCTCATAATGAGCATTTAGTGCATCTACTATTGCATCAAAGTCTACATTACGAGGAGATGCGTGGGGGAAAAGTTTCTGCAGAAATACGAAGGTTTTGGGGCCTACCACGGACAATAAAAGATGCTTAACAGTCTGACCTGTAAGTTGATGAGCCGCGACGAGTTCTTGAAACTGTGCGAAATAGTCGCTCCATTCTTCCTCACGTACGTTGTACTGGCGAAATGTAGGAAGCGGTGCAGCGGCAGGTGTGGGCTGCTGATGTGACGGCTGTTGTTGTTGGTGAGCCGCCTGTGCCGTTAAATGCGACACCGCTTGAAGTAGTTGCGTGATTTGCGCTGTCTGTAACTGAATAATTTCCATTAAGTTTGGGTTCGGGGTAGTCGCCATGCTGACCGATTAGGCGGCGCGCATATAAGTAACTTAACAACAAAACACAAATGCAATATAAATGAGGACGCACTGCAACAAAAAAGGCCACAAAACACGTATCAGAATATGTTCCCCCAAAAATCGTATAATAAGGGTGGGTGGGCGGGAGCAATTTCTGCGTGCTCCGACTGCTGCTGTCTGGCTGCTAAAAGCGGGCTGGTCCAGGGTTCGTCTATCACTCCTCGTCGCCACTTTTGTGTTCCAGCGTCGTCGCCGCTTTTGTGTCTCGTTTCCGTCGTAGGTGTCGGTGGCCGAGTAGAAAGAGACCGACACAGGAATAAAGGTTGTACGCTTGTGCAGGTACGAAGGTGAGCAGCCAGTGGGACAGCAGAAACTAGAAACACTAGAGTAAATTAGTAGGAGATTTATATTTCATAGAGACTTAGTAATACTTAACTTTTACATAGCTCAGTACTGCAGAAGGCTGATACATAGCTGAGCTAGAGGCCTGCCTAGTGCCTGTCTGATAGCCAAGTCTTCACTGGTGCCTATCTGATTCCGAAGTCTTAACTGGTTCCTATCTCAGTCCCAAGTGAACGATGTCGTTCAGTGGTGGCCACGAGCGGAGTTCTAGCAGAGGGCGCTCGTGGCTGACGTCGTAAGAACGCCGCGCCGTGCGTGCATGACGGCGCGCGGCGAAAGTAGGTGGCGCGCACTGTAGACTTGTGCGACACCACAGTAAATGTCTATAACTTCTGCTTCCGTTGGGTTTCCAAATTCACGCCCATATCGCGGATCCGACGAGATATCGTTTGCTTGGCGAGGCAAATTCCAAATTTCGTAATGTCTGCTGGTGCTAAGCACACTATGACGGCATGATTTCACCAAGGGTTCCACTGAGAAAGGTGTTCCAGTTCTTGCAGTGATATGTGCAACTTTGTAGCTTGCTTGAAGCTCCGCATCAGTTGAATTTTCATCGACATCAGCAATGTACAATGGCTACATAAAATTTGTGTAATAAACAACATCAGTACATGCACAGAGCGCGTAGAAGTAGTATGTACCCAGTTTTTTTAACTTATCTGCTTTTATAATAAGGTACCGGCACTTCAAAGTATTTTAAGCCAATTCATCACTGTTTATCACTGGTAATTTAACCGTTTTAAATGTACTTAGACGTCTTCGAATCGTAAAATAAATTACAATGCCTAAATATCTGTAAACAATGATGTCAAAAGTGACCACTTATTATGACTTATCCAACGTAAAGTGAAGGTACGTTATTATAAAACAAATTTTGATAACCTCTCCATCCCGATGGTGTCAGGTAGTATGCAAAAAATTATTCATTTCTTTTCCGTAAGATTTACCTCTTGCTGACATTCGCACTTAAGTGTGGTAATCAGTTGTTTTTGTGCATTACTGTCCAAGTCATCGTAATGCGTCGCGTGACACTGGAAATTATACTTATTCGTCATATTTAAAACTTTATAGCACACAAGACACTGAGGCAAGCCATCTTTCTCAACAAACAAAAACAGTTGTTTTCAACTTGGTGAAAATGACAACAAGATGCTTCTAGAACTCATTGTCGTCACTGATCTACAACTACGTACAAGACATAAGTACTCGACAGTCGACAGGCACATAACGCAGCAGTACGCTCTGCGCATGCGCTGTGAAATGGGGCCCTGCGAGCAGGCTGGTGCCGAGCGTCTGCCTGCCTGGCTAGCCAGTGGGCGCCCCGGCTCTGTGGGGCACGCTTGGAACAGCCTGCCTTAAACAATTTGTTTTACAAGACTAGTTCCTCGCTAACTTCCCTAACAGTAGAGCCGGTCATCAGGCGCAACAAGCTCGGTCGGGAGTGGCGCAACAAGCAGCTCGTGGCTCGAGAACAGGCGCTCACGAGCGAGGCGGCTCGGTCAGACTCGTAGCGGAAGGGAAATGGGCCAAGTGTGATCTACCGTCTCTTGGAATGTTGCATATGAAAAGAATGGATGATGATGATGACAGGGACGGCGCAAGCCCAAGTTCCGTCCCGTGCGAGCTGCTAATTTGCCGCCCCCCCTTTTTTTAAGTTTGTGGAATGTTATTTAAACAAATCTGTAGGAAATGTCAGCAATCAATCGCAGTCTCAAAGCTTTTAATATGTGCTTACATCTAAATCGTTATTTTGACAGTTACGTTCAGCATAACGGTATAGATGTAAACATAACTCAAAGCATTGAGAATAGTCAGCCGGCCGCGGTGGCCGAGGGGACTGAGGCGCTTCAGTCACGGTCTGCACGGCCACTACGGTCGGGGGTTCGAATCCCCCCTCGGGCATGGATATTTGTGCCGTCCTAGTTCGTAAGTAGTTCATAAGTAGTTTGTAAGTTTAGGGACTGATGACCCCGTAGTTAAGTCCCATAATATTTACAAACATTTGAACATTTGAGAATAGCCACACTGTGCCCGGAATCAATGTAGATCTGGAAAATAAAAACAAAAATTGCGACTGATTGGTGACATTCTCAACAGATTTGTACAAAACAGTCGCTGGGCATCGGCTCAAAAATTTAGTCAAACCTGATTCAAGAAATCTAGCTAACTTTAATAAGCCTTGTGAATGTAAAAATGTGTGTGAAATCTTATGGGACTTAACTGTTAAAGGACGCCAGTTCTTAAGCTTACACACTACTTAACTTAAATTATCCTAAGGACAAATATACACACCCATGCTCGAAGGAGGACTCGAACCTCGGCCGGGACCAGCCGCATAGTGCATGACTGCAGCGCCTTAGACCGCTCAGCTAATCCCGCGCTTCATGAACTTAGAGTTGACGTAAATAAACATTGTTCAGTGGTTTTGAACAGATAATGTATTCAACGGAAAACAAAATATATTTACAATTTAACGATAATCTGATTTGAACAATAATACTTACGATAACTATTAAATGTTAAACAAAATAAAAAAAAACAACACAGAAAATAACCAAGATACTGATCATAATATAAAAATTTAAAAAAAATGCTAGACGAATCGAATCTTCCTGGCTTTTACTTGTGTAAACTCTTTCACACTATCTGTGTAATTTAAGTCCTCTGCAAACTCGTGTTCAATCGAAATTGTTGCAAAATCATTCAAACGAGTTTGGCTCATCGTTGATCGGAGGTATCTCTTTATCAATTTCAGTTTTGAGAAACTTCTCTCTCCACTCGCAACTGTCACTGGGAGTGTTAGGAGAATTCTCAGAGCAACGTTGACATTAGGGCACAAATTATGTCTTCCTATAAACTTCAGAGTCTCTTTTTGACCTATTCCAGGTTTCAACAATGTTGAAAGCACTTTTAGTTCTTCCCTCAACTCCAGTACATCAATGTCGCTTTTGCAAAATCGCTGCGAGGTTTCTACACTTTGTATCCAGGCTGACAGGAGGTGCATTCTTCAGCTCGCCAATGTTGTAGAGAAAATCAAAATAAACGGAATGAGATTTCAGTTGATTGAATCTCTTATCCAAAGAAGCGGTTGCTATGTCTAAAACATAATAGTAGAATTAAATCTTGTAAAGTTTTGTTGGGTCATCTGTTGTCTCATGTCTTTCTTCACAGATAAAGTGCATTGGCTTCTTACTTCGTCGCCGGAAAACACTTATCCTTGGTAGCGTTAGATCTTCTAGCTCTAATTATGTAGCCAATTCTGTGGAATCCATCAAGAGATACACAAACTTTTCTTCTGTTCTGCAAGTCTCAAAACATGCTTTCGTTTTTTCATGCATTTCCACGGCCTCAGAAACTTTTATGTCAATTATCTGGAGAGTCTTCACTGATGTGAAGCAGAACGTCGTACCAGATTACTAGAAAAGTGAGAAAGGTGTAATTTTTTCATTTGATTCGCAAGTGACGTCGCTTCGTGAGCGGTCATGCCATCGTATTCTTCTGATATGCCACGCGAGAGTAGCCGAGCGGTCTGGAGCGTCACGTTGCGGATCGCGCGGCCTTCCGCGTCTGAGAATCGAGTCCTCGCTCGGACATGGGTCTTTGTGTTGTATTTAATATAAGTAGTTTGTAAGTTTAGGGATAGATGACCCCGCAGTTATGTTCCATAAGCGTACCAAAATTTGAACTTTTTTTTCTTCTGATATCGGAACCAGTGCATCATAATCGCCTCCACTGTTTTGTACGGACGAGAGGTTCGAATGTTCAAATGTTTGTTAAGTTTATGGGACTTAATTGCGGGGTCATCAGTCCCTAAACTTGCAAACTACTTATAAACTACCTCTCCTAAAGACAGCACAAACATCCATCCCCCAGGTGGGATTCGAACCCCCGACGGAGAACGGCCTCGCGCATCGGAGCATAGCGCCTCAATTCGCTCGGCCACTCCGCAGCAGGCGGACGAGAGGGCATGTTGCTAAAAGCCCATACTATCTCTGGTTTTCATCGGAATCAAAGCGACCAATAGTTTGCTCAGATGAAACATGGATTCACACGCATTATACAGTGAATAAATGTTGGCAAAGTAATAGTGTGCGAGTAATATTGTCAAACAAAAGTGCCGGGCAGTTTAATTGTTGTTCATTCAGGCGGAGACAGGAGTTTCATTGCTCAAAAACCAAAACGTCCGACTATCACTCAGAAACAGATAGCAAAAATTTCCAAAAATACGTCGAAACTCAACTTATGCCAGGCTTACTACCAACGTCTTTATCCCTTCAGGCTTAACATGTAACGATAATATCGAACATTTCATTCGAACAGGGGCGCCGACTTTTGAAAATCAGTGTGGGTGCTCGTGGTTTCATTTTTCATTACCTTTTCGGCCACGAGGTTCAAAGAATGGGCCAAGCACTGCTCAATTTCTCTGATTTTTGCTTGCAATGTAGAAAATGTGCCAGTCACATTTGTCGCTCTGTCAGTAGTAATAACGTTGCATGATTGGATATCTGGAGAAAAACGAGAGAGAACAACCACTGATATTATTAACAGTAGTTCAACTGTGGTAGATTCAATATTATAGAATACAAAATACGAAATATTAATTTGAAAATAAACCTCACTGGTACGTTCAGGAAATTCTAAGAAGGTTAAAACGAATCAGACGATTGAAGGATGTTAGTATTTCGTTACTCATTTGCCTCTCGGATAGATGAAACTCTTTCATAAACACTTTGATTTGGTACAATATGTCTATTATTAGATGTTCTCTGCCCTGCAATGATTAATTTCTTAAAGTGCATGTAAGTATGAAACGTTAGATTTACTATCCAGTTTTAATCTATTCGAAAATGAACTTTGCCCCTTTCCTCATGACTGACAAACAAAGACAAATAAGCCAACGAACTGTACTGTGCTAAATTATATACCCATGCTCCACTTGTATAACTTTCAGGAGACCTTTGAATTGTCGGTTATTTATATGGCGACAATACACAGATCCCACACACGTGACGTTTTTTATTGTGGCTCCTGGTTGCACTCCTTCAGCAGACAATGGCGCTTCGTGACTGGAGCAATGACTAATCAAAACCTCCTCCCTAGATTCACTTTTCAGTTCATTTCGGTATATGTGTCATTATTAAGCTCGGCTGCCAGCACTGCAGGTGCTTCGCCCTCTACCTGCCCGCGGTGTTTTACTTGAAGTCGTGTGTAACGCCACTGTACTAGTATGCAGTACTTGTTAGCAGAATTGAATACTTTGACGTGAAAGGCAGTGCGGATGTCAATCTATCATAATGAACAGAATTAATGGAACTACTACAGCAAACTATGGCTGTCACCTAACTCTGATTGTTGCATCAGTTACATCATGCGGCCAGGGGTCAGTGGTCTCGCCCCTCCGAACGGGCTCCAAGCCTCTGCAGTGAGTGCTCCTTGGGGCACTGTTGGAACAGCCTAGTGGCTAGGTCGTGATTGCTACAATGCGATGTCAAAAATGCATAATTGACAGCTATGACTTTTTCCACATTTTTGTGCTATTTTATTTTCCTACCTTATTTTGTGTAGGTGCTGAGCACCCCCAAAAATTTCGTGAGGCGGTGCACCACGGAGTCGGCGCCCCTGCATTCGAATTTTCAAATTAGATTTCGTCTTCTGTAAATTAGTTGTGAGTAAACGCACGGCACTTAACAGCGCTCCACTCACAAGAATACTGGAGTGTACGCCAGACTGTTTCCCCCTCTCCTTTCCTCCGGCATAAACACGACGCCGGCCGCGGTGGCCGCGGGGACTGAGGCGCTCCAGTCACGGTCTGCACGGCCACTACGGTCGGGGGTTCGAATCCCCCCTCGGGCATGGATATTTGTGCCGTCTTTAGTATTAGCTAGTTCATAAGTAGTTTGTAAGTTTAGGGACTGATGACCCCGTAGTTAAGTCCCATAAGCTTAACAAACATTTGAACATTTCGTCTCCTTGTTCAAGAGGGCCGGCCGGCAGGTAGTCGAGGCGTCATGCCACAGTTTCCGAAGCCGCTCCATCCGAGGTTTGGTTTCGAATGCCCTCTTGGGTATGAATGTTCAGTTTGCCCCTATATATATATATATATATATATATATATATATATATATATATATATATATATATAACAAAATAAAGAAAAAAAGGGGGCGGCAGATTTGCCGCCCCTCGGAAAGTGCCGCCCCGTGCGGCCGCACGTTTCGCACGTGCCTTGCGTCGGCCTTGGATGATGATAATAATAATAATAATCACGATAAACTGCATGTTAAAAAACTCTTTAGAAAATATTACTTTTGTATAAAAATACAATGATAATAAATTTTACAAAACACAATGACTAAATGGTCATGAACGACGACAGAGATAAAAGAACAATACCGGTACACTAGACAACAGAAAATGTCAATTTTTCGTCTGGTTCTCTGCTAATCTGGTAGTACTGATGTCGAACTGCTCAGATCTCAAATGAGTAATGTATTTAGTTTGACAATGAAATATATTTAGCTATGTTTACATGTTTTTTATTAATGTATAATAGTACCCTTTACGGCATATTAGCTGATGGTATCATTTGCTGGAGAGATTAGCGACATCTGTACATTTTTTGAATCGACTGTCGTTGAATACCACCAGTACTTTTTCGCTTAAATAGGACGACAAGAATCGCTGACATATAAAGGACAACACATCATTGCTCTCCTTTTATAAAATTTAAACGTTGCAAGAAGGACTTCAAAATAATTTAGAACTACAATTGGAACATCTTACGGCGGGGTTTAAGCGATGAAATATATGTGGAAAGAGCTTTATATAAAATTCAGTTGGCATTCACCTAAATTCTGTCCCTTTCTCTCACTCCAACACTTCCTCGGCGAAATTGCTACCGCACTAGGGCCAATGTCGCGAGATTTAATCGCGTAGAACTGGACATGAGGGCCGTAGAACTACCTGCAATTGTCAGTGCATGTAGTAAAATTTTCTGGTCACTAATCTGGCTTCTTCGTTATATCTGATGTCGCCACACAGAAGCAGCGCACACGTCGTGGATCTGCTCTTTAAGTGATGTGATGTGGAAGCTTTGGAACTGGAGATTAGGCTCGTAGTTGATGTTTCAAAAAGTCGGGATGCCAGGTGTTTCATAATTTATGCCGTGTAACAACAAACGACATATATCACACTGTTCACTGTTATAGACTTGTACAAAAATTTAATTGCAACATAACTGTCAATCTTCCTAACTCCATTCGTAATGACCTGCCGTGCGGGCCTCTCTCATTGAACTCTCCCTGAACTCACTCCCTAAACTGCCATAGTGGAACTGCCTGCCACTTCTCGGTGCCGTTCCCGCGTACTCTTACTTTTGGTGGGAAGCGCCACTTCTCCAACATAGTTATTCATTTGTTTTACACAATTAAAGCCTTTCTAAATAAAGAAAACTCACCATAATTAACCTTACTCTAAACATAATATTTACAATAAATCATATCAGTTTCTATACATTAGTTTATCTAATTTTTTTTACTAAAGAAACGTAGAGGGAACCATAGACAGTGGTGGGGGGGGGCGGTGCAGCCAATGAGAATGTTTCTGGGTAGCATTGTCGCAATGTGTCCTCTCAGCTACAAAATTTCTTAAAACCTGGTACCTTATGGCCATAAGCCTGCCACCCTACATATTCCCCTCTTTTTTACATTTCCACATTTGAAAATTCCTGAACAAAATTGAAAAATGTTGGAATTTAAACTTTAAACAAACTAAATCAATAATACAATAAAAAATTTTTAAAAGTCTGGAATCACTCATCAGACAGTCCTTTTATGTAAACACACCAATCTCATCATCTAACACACTTCTTTAGCACTCACATTTTTCTGACGCTTGGATGGCGGATAATAAAGAATTTTCATTACTAGCGTCGTCCTCCACTGGCACCCACATTCTTAGACTGCGCACAGCAAATTACATTCCTCGCCATTCAATGTGCCTCCAACGGCAGCAAATTCTATCAGATACATGAAATACAGAGAAAAAAAACTAAATAACTACTTTCAGCTTAATATCTAATAACAAACAAATAAAGAATCACAAATATACAATATAAAAGCATATAAATATCAGCATCATGAATCATAATATTTACATTCAGCCTCTACATCAGCTGGCCTGTTGGCTTGAGTCAATTTACGCGCCAGCTGATACCTTTCCCCCTACCACTTTGCTAACATGTGCTAAGGTCTCGCTCGGTCTGTTAGTCATTAATGTTTGTACCACCTGCTGTGGTTCTTTGCACTCTTTCACCCAGGTAATACATCTCAGATACACCTCTGTTACTACATTCCTTGTCAACATAAAACTGTTTCTTACAAATATATTCTTACTTCTGATTCAAACGTCACAATCCATACAATATTTTGTAAAGATACGTCTTCAGTAGATTATCCATAGATACGCAACTGTGATTCATTTTTCACGTCCATATTCGGTATTTATTAAAGAAAATAATATCCCTTCTTTGTTATTACACTTGCCAAAAATCTAAACACTCGTTACTTTCATATGACAGTATGAGGGTGCTTTGTTTTGTAAATTATCAGTAATGGAACCATGTAATGTTTGCTTGAATATAACTGGCACGCACTTCTTTAGTATAAGATCATATTATCGTTACCATCAACACAGCTGTTCAGATATGCATATAACTATTATCATATTGTGCTCACGTGTGTAATATATTGTTTGAATATTGTTGCATCTCAAACTTCAAGTGTTTACTCTGTTAGAGTGATCTTTGACCAAATATACATACGTCTGTGTATTGTTGAACCCATGTACTCCTGTTGCTATTTATATATATTTGAATATGTGTCAGCATAAATCCCATCGCCCTAATAACCACAACTTCATCACCTCATCCGCAAACAACACCATTACATCACACGAGGCGAAAACCTCATTGCCTCCAAAACAGTTATATAGGACTGGCTACCCTTATTAACATAACACCATAAGTTTTCTACAATGTCGTCCACCTAACAGGAAATGCATCGGATCTACTCGTGAATTGTTTCAGTACCTTGTTTCTTACATTACATGTTAGCACTTACCTCATTTTGTTTTGTCTTCTTCAGCTGCTGCGACATGACTTATACTAATTATTATATAAATATGTTCCCTAAGATATAATTCAAATTAATTTTGCCACCCTCAACTGGCCATACTTTGCTCCTTCCTACTTGAAAAGCACTCTCTCCATATAATTTCGTCTCGTGTCTTGTTTGTTTTGTAAACATTAACCAGGTGTAAATGTTTGTGTCACCATACTTGTTTTACTCTTCATCTATTTTCTATCAGCATGTTAAGTATTTTGTGTGTCATAATCAGGATCGTCATTTCCGAGTAATTGTTAAGTTTTCCAAAGGACCACATCAATTCCTACTGATAGTGAAGAAAATAAAGATGAAAGGTGTGAGATAAAGGAAAGAAGAGAAGTATTGACAGCAGGAAACGAAAGGAAGTAATATTGCCAATAACTAGAGTACCTGGTAGTGATGGGCAGTTAGGATCATTTCCCTGTTTCGTAACTTACGGATCATCTGAGTTTAGTGAGTCAACTCACTGTTTCGGCACACGAAACATCTGGCGTGCCGCAGAGTCGTGCCTTCCCTGATTCACTTGGACCACGGCAGCTGCAGGGCGCCCCAGTGAGTCGACTCACTGCTTCGGCACTCAAAACTTTTGACGTGCCGCAGCCCTGCGTCCCGCTACCTCCGCTGATTCGCCTGAGCCGAGGAAGCTGCAGTAGGGCGATACAGCAAATACGAAACATCTATGGAGTATCAACATGTTTTAATAAGTTATTCACTAGACTTAATTGAACGGCACAGGCTTTGTTTGCTACTACGATTTTACAATTGCGTTAAAGCGTAAACGTTTCCTAAGTTACTCGTATTTTCATACAAAGAAATATTGTAACAAAGGAAGCACAAAATAGTAATGCTCAAATTCCAAAGTCTTGAAACTTTTTCCAACCTTCAAAATTCCATAATTAAGTTTAAATAAAACAAGAAAGATCATGGTTCAAATGTCTACTTGCATCCAGAAATGAATAACAAATATAAACAAAATGTTTGAGATTTGTTCCTAAGACATATTTAACGCAATCAACAGATATTACTACAAGTATTAACACAAGGAAACATATTTCACAATTTACCTGACGAAACCACAAGACTGAACTAAACATTTTCAATGTCCAGATAGGTATGCTAATAATCATATTCATCTTCAGTCAGTCAAATAAAGAGAAACAGTTACAGTTTCTTTAAATTGAAATTTTAAAAAAAAACGTTATTTTTGACATCTTACTGAGAATTCGGTTTCGTCTCACCGAAATTATTTGCCCTTGCTTGGAAAAGATGGTTCACCTGGCGCAGATGCAGCGACAATGCATAACAACGCTTAGTTCACGCGAAACTACCTCAAAACACCGAATGATTTCACAACTTTTCTCTGTGGTATCCCAGTTTTCAAACCTCAGTTGAAGGGTACCGGTAGCAAATTAAAAATCTCGCCTGGCGCGTTATGGGGACAACTTCAAACCCGTTGCATGCCTGGGCGCTGTGTCGAACTGATCCAGGCAGACAGACAGTGAAACGAATGTTAACTGTACCTAGCGTCCGACACATGAGGCACAAGATTCGTTGTTTAGAAACAGTGCCGATTCAACTTTCGACTCAGTCGAACAGTTCGCTGACTCGATTCACTGAGTCGAAACATCAACTTAGTAGCCAACTCTAGTACCTGGTGTTTATTACACACCTAGCGCCACAAAGAGTGTGATGCCCTCTGAGGTAAACTGCTCAATATTCAATAAATTTCTTAATGTCAACAATACTGTAGATGCCTTTACTTACCCCTGTTCTCCATTGGCAACTTCTACAGAATTAGGGTGTTCAATTCTAATTATATGGTATGGCCCTTCATAAGTTTCGTGAAACGTCTTAATTTCTCAATTTATTTTGCATGAACGTTGCCTAGATCTGATAAGCTTAAGTTCATTAAATTGAGGTACAATTCTCTTGATACCTTTGTTGTGTTGTGTCATTCGATTTTGTGCTTTCTCCTTAATTCTCTTTAAGGCTAATTCTCGCTTCTCCTCTACTGTCACATCCACTCTATCTGGAAAGTGTAAAACTTGTTCAATAATATTTGGAAACCGTTCCCCTGTCATCAATTACTGAGGTGGTATTTCCGTGGTTGAGTGCGGTAGTTCGTTCATTACTCTCTCGAACTCTTCCACATAATTCACCCATAATGATGTTTCTTGGAACAGTATGTCTTGAACAGACTATTCATTTCCCTCATAATACTTTCTGGTGAGTTTGATTGTGGGTGGTATTGTGAAATGTATACGGGTTTGATGTCAAGTTGCCTAAGCATGTCTTTCCAGGGTTGTGATGTGAACTGTGTGCCATTGTCACTAATTATTTCCTTGGGTTTGCCTACCTTTCTTACGTAATCATTTTTGATTTTATTAGATACAGTTTTTCCTGTACTTCTTTTTATTGGGTATAGTTTTATGTGTTTTGTCATCAAATCCAGAACAACGAAAATGTATTTATACCCCCTTTGTGTAATTAGTAAAGGCCCGTACAAATCATCACAAATTTTATCTAAAATTTTGGTCGGAATAATACTATGCATCTCAGCTTTGTTACTAGTGTTCAGTGCCTTTGTTTTCTGACAAGTTACGCAAGGTCTCAGAATTTTTCGTATTCTTTTCTCTATGTTATTAAAGTAACAATTCTCTTTTAACTTATCAGAACATTTCTTTGCACCGAACTGCGCATAGGTGTAGTATGTAAACCAAACTAAAGTATCGATTGCCTGCTCTGACCAGTAAACTTTCCACTCAGTCATATGAGGGTCATTTCTGCGATAAAGAACACCTTTATGAACAACATAATATGCCGGCCGCGGTGGCCGAGGAGACTAAGGCGCTCCAGTCACGGTCTGCACGGCCACTACGGTCGGGGGTTCGAATCCCCCTCGGGCATGGATATTTGTGCCGTCCTAGTTCGTAAGTAGTTCATAAGTAGTTTGTAAGTTTAGGGACTGATGACCCCGTAGTTAAGTCCCATAGACTATACAAACATTTGAACATTAATAACATAATATTTCCTCACCTTGTCATTGGTTTTCCTGCTCCATTCTGCTTTAATTAACTTTATAGTTCTTTAAGATTTCCTTCACCTTATCCTCACACTAGAACTTCGTTAAATACATCATAGATATTTCCTTGTGACCTGTATCATTAAAATCTACGTCATCCATGCCAATAGGCAGTCGAGATAATGTGTCGGCCACTGCATTGTTTTCTCCCGGTATATACTCGATAGTGAAGTCATATTCCTGCAAAGCAGTAGCCCATCTTGTCAACCGATTATGTGTTAACCTACAATCCATTAAGAAGGACAATGCTTTGTAATCTGTGAACACTTTCACTTTTCTCCGCAATACATAATACCTGAACTTTTTAAAAGCCCAAACAATAGCCAGTGCCTCTTTTTCAGTTACCGAATATCTCCTCTCCCACTTGTTTATAATTCGACTAGCAAAACAGATGATACGTTTCTCTACTGCTTCACCATTCTGAACAAACTGACAAAGGTATGCTCCAAGACCATATTCGGAGCTGTCGGCAAATATACAAAATGGTACATTTAAATCTGGATGAGAAAGTATGTTGTTACATGGATCCTCCTTGATTTTCTTAAACTCGTCTTCATATTCTTTGCCCCAAATCCACGTAACATTTTCCTTTGTTAGTTCCAGTAATGATTTCGCATTCAAGACTTGATTATTTGCGAATTTCTTATACCATCCTACTAAACCGAAAAGGGCTTTCATTTGCGTCTTATTTTTAGGCCTGGGAAAGTCTCTAATTGCTGCCAACTTTTCAGGGTCCGTTTTGATACCCTCCGCTGAAATCAAGTGACCTAGGAATTTAATCTCTTTTCTACCAAATTCGCATTTTTCAGTATTAGCAGTAATGTTATTTTGCTCAAATACCGACAGGACCTCTTAATATCTGATTATGACTCTGCCAAGTTTGTGGTACTATGACGATATCATCTACATAAACTGTAATTTTGTTAAGCAACTCCCCCTATTGCCCTGCCTAACGTACTTATAAATGCAGATGTTGAAATTTTTAGGCCGAACGGTAGATCCCTGAATTGATAACTTCTTTCTGAGTAAATAAAACTGTATATTTCCTACAACTTTTTGTTAACGGAACCTCCCAAATGCTAGTAGTCAAGTCAATGCAAGTAAGAACCTTGATCCCGTAAAAGTTTTGTACAAACTCCTCAAGTGACTCAGGTCGATCCATTTGCGGTATTATTATTTTGTTAATTGCTCTTGCATCCATTGTGATGCGTACACTGCCATCACGTTTGGGAACAATAAGGGATTATAATATTCACTCTGAACGCTCAATAACCTCCCATTCTAACATTCTTTGTATTTCTTTATCAACAGCTTCCCTACGAGATAATGGAATCATGTGTGGTTTTGATCTAAATGGTTCATGAGACTTAACCTGAAAACAATATTCCTCACCCATCATAGTACTTGGTTTCTTTGAAAGCGTCGCTTCATGTTCTACCAGTACTGATTTTAACTCTTTTGCTTCTGTTTCAGTAATGTCCTCCAGTTGAGATATTTTGTCATTAATAACCTTGCACGTATCTTCCTCACTTGCGCGTGTAGCGTTTATTAATGTGTGTACCTCTTCTTCTGGTCCTATATTCCAGCACATTTGTTCCTTAATGACTGACACTGGGTTCAGTGCTACTGCTATGTGTAACGTCACCTCCTGAAAAATTAAATATTCTCTCCTCTCCTCCCTCTATAACCTTCATCCGCCCTTTTGTAAAGTCTAAAGTTCCACCATTTGCAACTAGCCAGTCAGCGCCTAACAGTAAATTTACACACCGTCCAGGCACAATCATGGCATTTATGTGAACACTTTTCCTTCTACTTCAAATTCCAATAACACTTGTTTCTTTATAAGCTTACTACGACTACCTCAAGCAGTAACCATCTTAACACCCTGCACAGAGAGCTCAGAGACTTTAGTACTTCTACTCACCTGTTCCAATAAGTCACAAGAGGCTGCACTGATCTCGCTAGCTCAAACTAGTACTGCAATGGTTTTGATGTTTTGTATTTTTACCTCAGCTGCAGGTAATTTCCAACCTCATCAAAGAGCGCGTTTTTAATTCCATCCCTTTCCTCATATCCTAAAATCTTAATCAGTGGTTCTTCATATTTGGCCATTCGCGATCGGACCAAGTCCGAACCGCCTTCTGGTTTTTCTGATTCTGCCCATTTCCATTCCTGTCCCGTTCATTTTCCCTGTCATTAATATGATACTCTCGATTGTTTCCATGATAGCTTCCGTGATTGTTAGCAGGGAAATGTCCGCCCCTTCCCCTCCCTAGACAGACTACGGCTGCGCTGCTGCTGCCTGTTATCCTGCCAGCTGTTACTTTCAGCCACCTGGTTTGCACAGCTATCTGTTTCGGTCATTATCGTTGCGGTGCTCTGTCTTCCACTTATTTTTCCTCCACCATTCCTGCACTGGCATGCTGCCTGATACAGCATCCAAGTAATCCACTAATAATAGATTATAAATATTATTTATATCTGTTGTTACCAATTTCTCCTGTGTTGACGTAGGTAATTTTAATAATAACAAATCAATTAAGTCAAATTCCCTAATTGGATTTGTTAAGTAATGATCTTCTCCCAGCAGTGTTGAAAGAACTCTTTGTAACTCCCGTAATCACTCTGTACAAAATTTTTGGCTTCCAGTATTTCCTTACGAACACTGTCCTGTGTACTGTTTGACCAATACTGATTCAAAATGCCTTGACAAACTCGTCATCTGCAAGACATTTATTCATAACCATAACACTTGTGCCCCAAGATATTACATCCCCTTCAAACCTACTGACAACCAAGTGAATTTTCTCTTGTTCTGTGTAATTGTGATGGAAGATTGTTCTCAAACTGTCTTATGAAAGCAACTGGCTGCAACTCTCCCTTACTTGAAAAATGATGATATTTACATGCACTAGTACTATCACCAACTGTGATTACTTGACAAGTTCCTGTCTTTTGCACTTCTTTGAAGTTCTCTTTTAATTTTGCTACCTCAGAAGTGACAGTTTCCACTCCAGGAATCAATTTGCCATGAATCACAGTCGCATTATCTTTACACTTAGATTCTACCTCGAATACCTTAGTGTTGATTACATTTTGTTTACTTATTACGATATTCAATTTAGTTATATGTTGTTGATATCTTTCTTTACAAGCCTTTGCTAACGTGGTTTGCATGTCGTCTATGTTATCTACTTGTTTTACTTGACTTACTTCCTTACTTTGAGTTTCCAATTTATCACCTATAATTTTTAGTTTTGTTTCAAGGCTTTCATTTATTTCTAGTTTTCAATTTTCTAATTTCTTCCCCAGCTCTACTGTTTCATTAATTAGTTTGTTAAAGCGTTCGTCAGTTTTAGCCTCAAGTTTGTTGACCTTTTGATCAACATCAGTGTATTTTTTATAAAGCTGATTTATACTTGTTTCTAATTTTTTTCTGACCTAGTTTAAATGACTTTTTGTAACTCCACGCCGCGATGGAGTAGCCGAGCGGTCTAAAGCGTCTCGCTGCGGAGCGCGCGGTTGCTCGCCGTGGAGGTTCGAGTCCTCCCTGGGGCATGGGTGTGTGTGTTGTCCTTAGGTTAGTTAACCTAGGTTTAAGTAGTTTGTAAGCTACGGACTGATGACCACGCAGTTTGGTCCGATAGATTTACAAACATTTGAACATTTTTTTGTAACTCCACTTGCACTGATTTAATTTCTGGTCGCAATGCTTTTTGCCCTGGTTTAATTTCCGTACTCAACGAATTTCATATTACCTCTGACTTAGTTTGACTTGCTTGAACTGATTTAATTACATTTGTGAGATCTGTTTACATTTCCGTCATGAATGATCGCATCAACGCTATTAAGTTATGATTTTGATCTTGTACAATTACTTTATTCTGAATACTTTCTTGAACTGGTACTCTAACAGCTGAGCCAGTATCATGACTTGATCCGCTCAATCCATCTTCCGAAACACTTGTATTACAGACATCAACTTCGACAATTACAAGATCATCTTGATTTTGCAAATTATGATTTACAATATAGACGCTATCATTAATGACATCATTTACCTTTTCTGTAAGATTTTTCTATACCCCATTATTTACTACATTTGCTTGACCTACTTCATTAGGTTCATCGTTATATGATTGCAATTTTACCAACTGATTTAACTGATCATTATTATTACCTTCTGCTTGCTCCCTGTGTCTATTTCTAAGCAAATTCCTTTTCTCATTATTGCTAGCCATTTTACTCTTTATATAATTTAACATTTTAATACAGATTTGCTTCAAGGACTATATAATTACCCCTTTCTAAACAATAAATATTCTCTACTAGGTTCAGAGAATCCTGTCTTCCGTTACAAATAATATGAGGTATTCAGGTTTTACACTCACATTGGTTGATTTACTGCGGACGCAAAGTTCTTCCTCGTGGCGCTAACCCTGGCATTCCGCTGTGCTGTACTGCTACCCGCATCTGTTGCCAGCTCGCGTTGCATCGTCCACTGCTCTCAGCCACCTGATGTTGTTGTGTTGCTCGCTGCGGCTCCGGCGCTGCACTGCTGTCTTGCCAAGATGTGAACTTCTTCTCCGTAGAAATAAACGTAATCCAGTTGAGCGCGCACACTAAAACTCCTTAAACAACAAAACACTATTGCTCACAAAGCCTATAGCCACCGCCAATTCTTCACTTTAATTCAGGAATTATTACGATGCATCACAATTATACATTTCCAATAAGCACAGCACACAAATTTTCTCAGTCCGAACTTCACTTTTCTTAGTAACACTTTCCGTTTGTTCCACGGCACTCAAACTTATAAGATCTTTCCCGCAAGGGATGCCATGTACGGCGGGGTTTAAGCAATGAAAGATACGCGGAAAGAGGTTTAGATAAAAGTCAGTTGGCATTCACCTAAATTCTGTCACTTTCTCTCACTCCAACACTTTCCTTGGCGATTTTCCTACCGCACTCGTACCAATGTCGCAAGATTTAATCGCGTAGCACTGCACATGTCGGCTGTAGAACTACCTGCGTTGTCAGTGCATGTAGTAAAATTTTCTGATCACTAACCTGGTTTCTTCGTTATATCTGATGTTGCCACACAGAAGCGTCAGTGTGTGTAGTAAAAATTTCTGGCCACTAACCTGGCTTCTTCGTTATATCTGATGTCCCCACGCAGAAGCGGCGCATAGGTCGTAGATCTTCTTCTCTTGAAGTGATGTGCTGTGGATGCTTTGGAACTGGAGACTAGGCTCGTAGTTGATATTTCAAAAAAGTTGGGATGCCAGTTGTTTCATAATTTATTATTATGCCACGAAACAACAAACGACATATATCACACTGTTTACTGTTATAAACTTGTACAAACATTTCATTGCAACATAACTGTTAATCTTCCTAACTCTATTTGTGCTGACCTGCCATGTGGGTCTGTCTCACTCAACTTTCCTGCAGAACTCACTCCCTGAACTGCCATCGTGGAACTACCTGCCCCCTTCCCAGTGCCATTTCCGCGTACTCTTATTTTGGCAGGAAGCGCCACTTCTCCAACATAGTTATTTGTTTGTTTTACATAATTAAAGCCTTTATAAATAAACAAGACACACCATAAGAAACCTTACTCTAAACATAATATTTACAACAAATCATATCAATTTCTATACATTAGTTTATCTAATTTTTATTACCAAAGAAACCTAGAGGGGACCATACACAGAGGTGGGGGTGGGGGGGGGGAGGCCGCCAATGAGAATGTTTCTGGGTAGCATTGGTGCAATTTCTCACAGTAATGCAGTATGCTACACCATCTGTTTGTTTTCTCACCCATTCCACTTGTGACGTGTCCTTCCAGCTACAAAATTTCTTAACACCTGGTACTTTATGGCCCTACAATTTTATGTATGATTGGTGTGTGTGTGTGGATAACGAAGCCATTACCTGTTCCAAGAGTCCACAATAAAACTATTCGAAGATCAGAAATATCACTGTGACAAAATAAGCAAGGAACATCTGGGAGCACTCTCAAACGACGTAAGGCAGATCTCTTCCAGCTGTAAAGCACTATAAATGGATATACAGGGCTCTTTGGCACCAGCGTGATGTGGTAAGTGACCTGCCACCAGACAAGCATCCCGCCCGAACGCCAGCTGCGCACACTGTATTAGTCTAATGGGGCAGCGACGGCGCCTACACGACAGGTGCAGCGCGACCGAGACGCGCAGCATGCCACGTGTCAGCTGCTGACAGTTTACCAACGTCTCTCCTTTAGTTACGCGGTTTTCTCTATACTCAGTATACTGAGAAACGATTGTAATTATGCTCATTATTCATTTCTCTTAGTCTTGTGAAAAAACATCCCTGTATTTCCAGTCACAACACGAAAGTCTGTAAAACATCAGAAATATTAATGACATATATTTATTTCTCGAAGAGAATACATACATAGAATAAAAAATGTTAGGCAACGCTTCTACAGACCGTGTCATGCATAAAGCGTAGTTAAGTGTACGCCTTTCATTAGTTATCTACAAGCACTCTCATTCTGTGTTTTGTGAGAGGAAAAGCAATCTTCTTTCGGTAAAGTTTTATGTACTGGAGTGTGTAATTTTCACGTCCAACATTCTGGCATTCTAGCGTTAATCATGTTATAAACCTTAGAATAAATATGATCACTAAAACCGTATGCAGGTTCCAAATTGCCGTGATACGGCGACAATAAATAAATAAATATATAAATAAAAACGCGCCCGATAACGAAATGAAGCACTGATCACTACAAAATTATTAATCCAGAAAATGTAGTTTTCATTCAGTGGAGCTGGTGCCTCATAGGAAAACTGCACAATTAGCGAAAAGCGTCAAAAAAATGTTTCAAATGTTTGTTAAGCTTATGGGACTTAACCACGGGGTCATCAGTCCCTAAACTTACAAACTACTTATGAACTACTTACGAACTAGGACGGCACAAATATCCATGCCCGAGGGGGGATTCGAACCCCCGACCGTAGTGGCCGTGCTGACCGTGACTGGAGCGCCTCAGTCACCTCGGCCACCGCGGCCGGCCGAAAAGCGTCACTAATTAGGCTTAATCGAAATTGTGATGATGGGGTGGTTTAAATCATATACTCAACAATCAGATACATGTTATTTATATCCACCATTAAATAAAAGTCATACCTTTTCTAAGAAGTCCTAAAATGACGAAGTGACGACTAGAAGCAAACACTGTTGAGGAAATTTAGAGGGCCGGAATTTGAAGCTGACTTCAGAACGAATCTGCTACCGCCAACTTACATTTCGCGTAATGACGACAAAGGTAAAAATAAGACAAATTAGGACTCATAGAAAGACATACAGGTATTAGTTTTCCCCTCGTTCTGTTTGGGAATGGGATATAAAAGGCAATGACTAGTATTGGGACGAGGTACCCTCCGCCACGCACCGCACGGTGGATGGCGGAATATGTACATACGTGGATGTAGTAGCTATAGATGAGCGCTTGGAAGAAATTTACACCAAAGACTGCATAATGTTAAACTCAATATTTCAGTTTTGGATCTCGTACTCGCAAAGCAAAAAAAAAATGATCAAATGTTTGTAGAGCTTATGGGACTTAACTACGGGGTCATCAGTCCCTAAACTTACAAACTACTTATGAACTAGCTAACACTAAGGACAGCACAAATATCCATGGGGGAGGGGGGATTCGAACCCCCGACCGTAGTGCCGTGCAGACCGTGGCTTGCGCGCCGCGGTCCCTTCGGCCACCTCGGGCGGCTTACTCGCAAAGCATATCCATTAAGAGCGCGCAATGTGCGCATCTGTAACAACATTCTCAAACAAACTGAACGCTTGAGTATCATAACTACCGCATTTTTAAAGTGTAACTGTTTATAAGGTCAGTGATATGAAAATAAATCTTCAGTACACTTGTTTTAAATGGCTATAAAATAACCTTTATAAACATCGGATATATTATCGTGGGAACCCCTTTAATCTAACATGAAATGATACAAATTTCTAATTAAATTAGTACCTTAAAGTTATTCCAGAAGTAGCTATCGCGGCTTGTTAAGAGCATGTCCAGCAGAATGTACTTCCCATCTGCTAGCAGTCGCAAAACGCCCTCTTCCGTCGTCAATGTGAGAAGTGGCGCTGTGAGTTTCTACGAGCGTCACGGGTCTGCCACTCTGTACGAATCTCACGAGTGCAGTGGAAATTCGTACCAGGCTGGCCACGGCTGACTCGCTTGTGCCTCATTGCCTCGCGTAGCTGCGAGTCTGAAGGCTGAGATGACCGGCTCTGACTAACAGTCTCAAGATCAAGAAACAATGACCTGCGTGTCGTCTTCTGTACTGGGAACACAATGTGTGAAGAGTGTAAAGACAACATCTTGGTGAACATTTTATTTAGATAAAGATGAAAATAACAGTCTAGTTCGCAAAATTTGACAATTTATTACTACAGGTAACCGGTTTCGGTCTAAGATTAGATCATCTTTAGACCTCTGTAAAATATAATAGACAATATGCTATAGAGGGAAACAGGTACACAATTAATAGCTATGATAAAACAGGATTAGGAAATTACGTAAAACAGTATACCTCGCTGTAGATGTTCAAGCGATGAGCGTGCGGCGGCTACTAACCAGCGAGAGAACGCTGTGCGTTATAAAGGATAAGCCCCGCCCATTGCTTGCAGCATCAGCACGTCATAAACCAATGAGGAACGTTATACAGTAAAAGATAAGACAAGAAATGTATATGTATATATAAATAACCCATAATTGGTATAAAAAGACATTTAGTTAACTGTAAAACATAGTTGCCATGTCTATAATAAATAATAACTGAATCATTAGACCATAATAAGACGTTGTCTGTCTAGGAGCCGGCCGCGGTGGCCGAGGGGACTGAGGCGCTCCAGTCACGGTCTGCACGGCCACTACAGTCGGGGGTTCCAATCCCCCATCGGGCATGGATATTTGTGCCGTCCTTAGTATAAGGTAGTTGATAAGTAGTTTGTAAGTTTAGGGACTGATGACCCCGTAGTTAACTCCCATACACTTAACAAACATTTGAACATTTGATCATTTGAACATTTGATCTGTCTAGGAAATACATGTCATCTATAGGCGGTTGATAATAACATTCAAATCGAAGACAGAGTGTTTCTTATTATTCTTTATTATAGACATGGTAACTATGTTTTACAGTTAACGAATTGTCTTTTGATACCCATTATAGGTTAATTCTATATACCTGGTGATCGAAAATTCAGTATAAATTTGAAAACTTAATAAATCACGGAATAATGTAGATAAAGAGGCAAAAATTGACACACATGCTTGTAATGACATGGGGTATTATTAGAACAAAAAAAAAGGGTTAAAAAATGGCCGCCAGATGGCGCTTCATCTGATCAGAAAAGCAATAATTAGCGTAACAAATATAGACAAAGCAAAGATGATGTTCTTTACTGAACATGCTTTATATGTTCACCATCATTTCTCAACAACAGCTGTAGTCGAGGAATAATGCTGTCAACAGCACTGTAAAGCATGTCTGAAGTTATGGTGAAGCATTGGTGTAGGATGTTGTCTTTCAGCATCCCTAGAGATGTCGGTCGATCACGATACACTTGCGACTTCAGGTAACCCCAAAGCCAATAATCGCACGGGCTGAGGTCTGGGGACATGGGAGGCCAAGCATGACGAAAGTGGCGGCTGAGCACACGATTATCACCAAACGACCCGCGCAAGAGATCTTTCATGCGTCTACAATATGGGGTGGAGCGCCATCTTGCATAAAAATCGTACGTTCCAGGGGTTTATCAGCCAAGCTGGGGATGAAGCGATTCTGTAACATATCGGCGTACCTCTCACCCGTCACGGTAGCAGTCACAAAACCAGAACCACGCAGTTCCTCGAAGAAAAAAGGCCCGATAACGGTAGATGTGGTAAATCCAACCCATACCGTGACTTTCTCGTCGTGCAATGGAGTTTCCTCGACAGTTCTAGGATTTTCGGTAGCCTTTATTCTGCAGCTGTGGGTGTTGACAAACCCTCGGAGCGTGAAATGAGCGTCGGTTCACAACACGTTACTCAACCAATCGTCATCTTCCGCCATCTTTTGAAACGCCTACACCGCAAATGCCCTCCGCTTCACTAAATCGCCAGGTAACAGTTCATGATGCCGATGGATTTTGTAAGGATGGCATCGGAGGGTACGCCTAAGTGCCAACCAAACAGTAGTGTATGGAATGCCGGTGCAACGTGCGACTGCACGAGTGCTGACTTCCCCGTGCATAGACAAACCCGCTACAGTCTGAACTGTCTCAGCAGCATTACGCCTTGTGCTCGGTCGGCCACTACGGGGCCTATCGTCTAAACAACCCGTGGCTTCGAACTTTGAAATCATTCTCGCCACAGCTGTATTTGTCAATGGACCTTTACCCGTTCGAATCCCCTTCCTATGGCGATAGGATCGAAACGCTGAACTAGCACATTCCCCATTTTGATGATACAGCTTCACTAAAAGCGCATTTTCAGGTAACGTCGCCATCTGTCGGATATTTTTTGAACATTTTAATTGTTTTTTATTATTTTTTGTTCTAATACAACCCCATGCCATTCCAAGCATGTGTGTCAATTTTTACCTCTCTATCTACATTATTCCATTATTTATTAAGTTTTCAAATTTATACTGACTTTTTGGTCACCCGGTACATATACATTTCTTATCTTTTACTGTATGACGTTCCTCATTGGTTTATGGTGTTTTTTTTTGTGTCTCGTTGTCGTAGGTGTCGGTGGCCGAGTAAAAAGAGACCGACACAGGAATAAAGGATGCACGCTTGTGCAGGTACGAAGGTGAGCAGCCAGTGGGACAGCAGAAACTAGTAAATTAGAACGAGATATATATTTCTTAGAGACTTAGTAATACTTAACTTTTACATAGGTTAGTACTGCAGAATGCTGATACATAATTGAGCTAGAGGCCTGTCTAGTGCCTATCCGATAGCCAAGTCTTCACTGGTGCCTGTCTGATTCCGAAGTGTTAGCTGGTTCCTATCTCAGTCCCAAGTGAATGATGTCGTTCAGTGGTGGCCACGAGTGGAGTTGTAGCAGAGGGTGCTCTTGGCTAACATCGTAAGAACGCCGCGCCGTGCGTGCATGGCGGCGCGCGGCGAAAGTAGGTGGCGCGCACTTTATACTTGAGCGACACCACACCCCTCCCTCCCCCAACCCGCCGCGTCGTCGTGGCGTAGGGCTGAGGGCCAAGGTGACGGCACTGGGAGGAGGGCCTGGTGGGAAGGGCGTCGTAGCTGAGGCTGGGATTGAGACGCCGTCCGCGCCCCGGTATACACCTTGCGATCCCCTGCGAAACCCACCAAATCCAGGGGAAAGGCGCACGCCTCCGCCCAGAGGGAGCAGGTCATCCTCTTCCGAGGTGCGTGGTCCAGGCGGCGGGAGCACGCATGGTCCCGGAGTCCCTCTCGTTGACGCTGGCAGCTGAGGCAGCGACGGTGGCGGAGGGGCCGACTGCGTAGGAGGCCCTCGCATTGCGCGGACGCCGATCCGGCGGTAGTGCCATCTAGTGACAGTGTTGTTAATCCGCTGTGTGCCTATTCTGCGCCGCTTCCTGCCCTACGCGGCCCGCGCATGCGCAAGCGCAGCAAACAAGCTGTATTAGACGTTGCCCACATTCGCGCACCTGTCGAGCGCCACAAGCAAAAACTTTTTGTGACTCTTTCGATAGAAAATAAGGCTGTGCAATTTCAGCTTGATACTGGTTCCGCTGTCACTTTAATAAATAAAGACACTTACGAACTTCTGGGATCGCCAAAATTGTCGCCGTGTCAACAATTGCTAACGGCGTATACGGGTCAAAATATTCCCGTTCTAGGACGTGTAGCCTGCCTGCCTATTTCACGGTGTTACAAGAACAGTTGCTTTTGTAGTTCTTCAGGCCAAATCTACACAGAACATTTGTGGACTAGATGCATTCGACTTGTTTGGCTTATCTATTCAAAGAGATGTGCTTCAAATTTCGTCAGTAGTGCCTCAGGACAAAATAAATGCATTGTGTGAAAAATATAGTGACTTGTTTTCGCCAGAACTAGGTTGTGCAAAAGACTTCGTGGCACATGTAACTTTAAAAGGATCTGCAGTACCAAAATTTCGTAAAGGTAGACCAGTGCCTATCGCAATTCGTGATAATGTTGCTGCAGAACTTAAACGTTGGCACGATAGTGGTGTGATTTCTCCTGTTTCTGCGAGTCAGTGGGCCTCGCCTTTAGTAATTATACCCAAGCCGTCGGGAAAACTTCGTCTCTGTGCGGACTTCAAATCAACAGTGAACAATCAAACAGTTGTAGACACATACCCTCTGCCCAGACCTGACGAACTAATGGACAAATTAGGACAGTCTCGCTTCTTTTCCAAGATTGATTTAACAGAGGCATACTTACAGATTCCGCTTGATGATGAGTCAAAAAAGTTTTTCGTCATTAATACTCACATGGGTCTTTTTCAATTTCAACGCCTACCCTTTGGCAGTTCTTCCGCCCCCGCTACTTTTCAGCGCTTTTTGGAACAGCTGTTCGAACTATTTAGATGATATTGTGGTATCCGGACGTACAGTTGAAGAACATTTATCAAACCTGGAGTGCCTTTTCAAAGTGTTGACTGCAGCAGGTCTACGTTGTAATGAAGCAAAGTGTTCGTTTTTTTCAAACTGAAATAGAGTACCTAGGCCATGTGATTAATGCCCAAGGAATTCATCCCTTACAGTCACATCTTAGAGCAATCAAAGACTTGCCTCCTCCTAAGAATGTGCACGAACTGCAAGCAGTAATGGGAAACCTTAACTATTATTTCAGATTTATTCCCAATGCCTCTCAGATTGCAGCTCCACTGCATCGCTTATGTAGGAAGAATGTTCCTTTTGTATGGTCCAAAGATTGCCAGGTTGTCTTTGACAAATTAAAGACTGAACTACTCAGTGATGCATGTTTGATTCCCTTTGACCCACAGAAGCCTGTAGTGCTAGCAGTGAATGCCTCGTCGTACGGTCTGGGTGCAATATTGTTACATCGTATTGGTTCTCACGATCGTCCTACTGCCTTTGCATCCAAGCTACCGACACCAACGCAACAGAATTACTGTCAGATAGAAAACGACGCCTTAGCAATCATTTACGGCGTCAAAAAGCTTCATCATTATCTCTATGGCAGAAAATTCTATTTGTTGACAGACCACAAGCCTCTCACGTCGTTGTTCTCACCCACAAAGCCAATTCCGCCACGAACGGCACAAAAGCTTCAGAGATGGTCCTTGATATTATCAAATTATCAGTATGAGATTTTGTACCGACCTACCACCAAACACGCCAACGCGGACACACTTTCCCGACTTCCGGTTGGCCAGGATGTGTCGTTTGATTCTTCAGAAATGGCATGTTGTCAGATAGACTCCAGAGATGCTTCCGCTGTCGCAGACTTTCCTTTAAACTCTCGTCGGGTTGCACAGGAAACAGCTGCGGATGCAGACCTAAGTGTGGTAGCACGTTTTGTTCGCTCTGGGTGGCCTGCCAGAGCCAAAGACATTCAACGGCTTCTGGTTCGACGTTATTTTGCACAACGTCATGCATTATCTTTAAGTCAGGGTGTTCTGTTGTTACATACCGACAACGACCAAACAAGAGTGATTGTTCCTCGTTCCCTACAACGAGAAGTGTTACGCCTCCTGCATCAAGGACATTGGGGTATTGTTAAGACAAAGCAATTGGCCAGACGTCATTGTACCTGGGTTGGTATAGACGCCCAGATAGAGAGCATGACGTCACAGTGTACTGTTTGTGCAGAGCATCAGGCGGCTCCTCCGCAACGTTTCTCAGACTGGCAACGCCGCAAGGGACCATGGAACGTTTACACATTGACTTTGCCGGATCTTTCTGGAATACGCGCTGGTTAATCGTTGTAGACGCTTTCAGCAAGTTTCCTTTTGTGATTGCCATGAACTCAACGACAGCGTCTATCACAATCAGTGCCTTAACATCAGTGTTTTGCATCGAAGGTTTGCCTGAAACTATCGTCATGCACTGTTCTCTCACTTTGCGAAGCACTGTTCCTAATGTTACTATTCTTTGAATTTACATTCTGCATACACACTGACTGAACATGTCCCGATTTGCCACATTGATAACAGGTTGCGTTGCGACTAGGGCAATGCGCACGCTTGTGGCGAGATACACACTGAGGGCAAGGCTTACGAACATTTTTCTGAAATGAACGTTGGCGCCCATTATTCAAATTACTTTGTCTAACACTACGGGGCGACCTTTGCGTCGCACTTTTACACTGGCTACTGTTCACTGTCTGTTCAGCACGGCCAGTAGAATAATAAGAATCACTAGTGCTATACTGAGAACTACGGCTAGGAAAGCGTCCGTTGCGGCGCACAGAATTTACACTGTGGCTTTGCATTTCTACATCTGTTAAGTCAAAGGTATCATGTGCTTCAATAAGCTGCGGTACACTGTCTAATGAAGGGTCAGACTGTTTTAGAATCGCTGCCCTAATTCTGGGGTCCTGAATGTTCTGTGTGATCGCATCTCTCAACATAACGTCACTATAAGAAAGTCCACAAGAGCAAGTAAATTTACATTTGCGGGTTAAGCCCTTCAGTTCCGTAATCCACTGCTGGTGTGACTGCTCAGGTAATTTTTTGAGTCTGAAAAATCGGTACTGTGCAGTGGCTACAAGAACTTTTCTCTCATAATGAGCATTCAGTGCATCTACTATTGCATCAAATTCTAGATCGCGAGGAGATGCATTGGGGAAAAGTTCACTCTCTAACATGCAATTTGATGAGCCGCGACGAGTTCTTGAAATTGCGCCAAATAGTCTCTCCATTCTTCCTCACGTTCGTTGTACTGGCGAAACGTAGGAAGCGGTGCGGCTGCAGGTGTAGGCTGCTGATGCGACGGCTGTTGTTGAGTTGCCGTCAACTGGGACACTGCTTGAAGTAGTTGCGTGATATGCGCCGTCTGTAACTGAATAATTTCCATTAAGTTTGGGTTCGGGGTAGTGGGCACGCTGACCGATTAGGCGCCGCGTGTACAAGTAACTTATAACAAAAGAAATGCAACATGAAAGAGGACGCTCTGCAACAAAAAAGTCCACAAAACACGTAACTGAATATGTTCCCCCAAAAATCTTATAATAAGGGTGGGTGGGCGGGAGCAATTTCTGCGTGCTCCGGCTGCTGCTGTCTGGCTGCTGCAAGCGGGCTGGTCCACGGTTCTGCTATCGCTCCTCGTCGTCACTTTTGTATCCCATCCTTGTCGCCACTTTTGTGTCTCGTTGTCGTAGGTGTCGGTGGCCGAGTAAAAAGAGATCGACACAGGAATAAAGGATGCACGCTTGTGCAGGTACGAAGGTGAGTAGCCAGTGGGACAGCAGAAACTAGAAACACTAGAGTAAATTAGAACGAGATCTATATTTCTTAGAGACTTAGTAATACTTAACTTTTACATAGCTCAGTACTGCAGAATGCTGATACATAGTTGAGCTAGAGGCCTGCCTAGTGCCTATCCGATAGCCAAGTCTTCAGTGGTGCCTATCTGATTCCGAAGTGTTAGCTGGTTCCTATCTCAGTCCCAAGTGAACGATGTCGTTCAGTGGTGGCCACGAGCGGAGTTGTCGCAGAGGGCGCTCGTGGCTGTCGTCGTAAGAACGCCGTGCCGTGCGTGCATGGCGGCGCGCGGCGAAAGTATGTGGCGCGCACTTTATACTTGAGCGACACCACAATTTTCATCTTTAAATAAATTATAATTTCGCTGTTTTTCCAAATAAGGAAACAATGTTTTCCAAACTGATTATTTCATTTAGAGACTAAGCATTTCTCTCAGGTTACTGAAACCAACAGTGCGCTTCGGTTGCACAGTGGTAGAGTGCCAGACTACAAATCCAAAGGTCGCGGGTTCGATCCCCGCCAGGTCACTTTCCACTTCTTTCACCTCTGGCAGTATAACTCATGTGAAAAATACCGAGTAGCACCGTGGTTCGGAACCCACGTTAAACTGTAGGTCCCCCTATAACTGGCTGGGTAAGTCAGTCCGAAGGTCGGAGGAAGGCAACGGCATACCACCTCCAAACAGGACCATGCCTAGTAAAGCACTGTGGTGTTCAAACCAATCTTCGGATTGTTGACTGCTTTACCTTTTTACTGAAACCAACTAGGTACCTTGCAACTACTGAAGTTCGTTACAACCGTATGCAGTTACTCGAAATTCGTGGTAACATGGAGGAGGTAATGAAAAGAAGATATTATGTGGGAGAGATTTTCAGTCAATTCTCTCGCAATTATTTAAATTTTTGTCTTGCCCCCTACCATTCATGGCATCCCTTGTGGAGATTATTCACAATGGAGTGCTTTGATGATAGGGCTAGAAGTTGTTAGCGAGAACTGTGAACCGTGAAACATCGTGCGCAATTACTGAGTATCCAAAGTGATTGGAACGTGAGCAGTTGAACAGTGAACTGTAATTGAACCATTTCTGAAAGGTAGAGTGAAAATTGACAGTGCATGGTCCTTGGGATTACGTATTACATCACTTCAAGAGCCAGCAGACTATGAGACACCCCACTGCAAAGAACGCAGTGAGAGTGGTGAATGTGGTTGGTGTATCCGCGCATAGCCAGGGCTTCACGGCTTCACGTCGGCGGACTTGATGCTAGAGCCGCAGCTATACAACTACCGCATCTAAATACCAGAAGAGATTCTAGTGTGTTACATTGGCATTCCGCAAGCTAACATTTGTTACAGAACAGATATGCCATTAATGCTTAGAATACAAAGAATATTAGTAATATATTTCTTTCAAATTTTATGACTGGTAAAAAGGGTCGTGAATGGAAGAAAAGATCTTCTCTTTGAAGTGAAGAAATAAATTATGCTCATGACAATGAAAACATTCCGTTTGATCAGCAACAGGAAATGCCAGTAGGTAATGTTGAAGATACTGGTGTTAATGAAAATGTAGATTCTGGTTTAAATGATAGCACTGAGAATGTAGAGACTGTCACTCTTAACCACAATGATTTGGTAGATTTGAATGAAAATGTCGGAGATACTGGATCTGACATTGACTTTTCGAATGGGGAGACAGGTAATTATGTAGGGTAAGTCGTAGGACTACTTGTGCAGAGATTTTGACAAACAAAATATAAAAGGGAAAAGGAAGTTTATAAATAGACATGTTGGATGTTAAAATTACTTTTAAAGGGGTAAAGAAAATGAAGCAAAGAAAATGCAGAAATATTTAAAACAGAACTCAAAAAATACACAGATTAGAAACTAGACTAAAACAGACTAAAGCAGAAATGAAAACAGGGATAAAAGAATCCAAATGTTTAAATTTTTGTAAAGCTCTTGGACCAAACTGCTATGTTCATCAGTCCCCAGACTAACAAACTTCTTACAAACCCATGCTTGAGGGAGGACTCTAACCTCCGGCTAGAGCGGCCACCCAGTCCGTAGCATGACGTGACCTCTCCGTCGCAACTAAAAGAATCTACATAAAGGCTGGATACCAGGTTACATAAAACAAATCTTGAAGTGGCAACAAAAATCGTATGTTTGAGGCTGTGGAAAAAAGGGCGAATTCCAATAAAAATAGATCAGCAGACTTTTGGCGAAAAATTGATCAGGAAATACTAGATTGGGGTGAAAAATTAAAAACAGGCAAATCTAATCGTAAAGTTTAGAAGTGGGAAATGAACAAGAGGAATTGAAAGAATCTGTTTTTATTCATGAGTCTCATCATGTTGATTTGATTCAACTGTTTAAGGTCACTACTGTAGAACACATTACAAAACAGTAAAGGAAAACTAGTGCGTTTCATTAGATAAGATAATCCAGTCAGATGATCTTTGGCACATGGAATGATGTTTAAGAACACACAAAAGTAGTTGACAGTATACTAAACAGTCAGTTTAACTGAAATGACTCTAACAAAGGTAGTGAATCAACATGTACAGGAGTCCATGGATATCAGCATATTAATAAAGACTGACTTGAGAACCAGCTTGTGAAAGGTTTCTTTAGTACAGAATTGTCATGGTTATTTTGCATTCTATTTTGCAGTCTATGAGGGACAAAGTTACCAATCCAGGTTCAAATCTGGAACAGTGAAAGGAATACACAACGCAGTAGACATCATAAAACATTACTTATTAAAGAGAAACCTCAGGGACAGTAGCATTCTTTGCTTTGCCAGGTACCTGACGATTACCAGGTACCTGAGTTAACTGACAGCATACTTTCTTTTCTTTCACGCCGTTAGTTCCTACCTCTGCGTTATTCTGAACTTTCTTCACTATCCACAATAGGGTAGTAAACGGAAGGGGAAAATCTACGAAGAAATGAGACAAAAACACCAAATGTGACGACAAAATCCCAATAAATGAGTAAAACATGCATTCCAGCAGTATGAACATCTGCAAATCACAGGCAAAAATGGAAACAGAAACACCAACACACAAACACAGGACATGATGCATAATAAACTAGTAATAGAAGCTGAAGAAGAGGACGAGGTAAGTGAACATGATAAATCACGTTGGAATAAAAGAGTGATCACACACATTCAGTAATGTATATATCCTAAGACAACAGGAAATGCTAGGTATGCAAAAGAGATAGATGGTCTAGCTGGCCACAGTGGAGTGGTCTAAAGCGCCTTACTCGTCGTCGGAGGTTCGAGTTATCTCTCGGGCAAGAGTGTCTGTGCTGTCCTTAGCGAAAGTTACTATAACTTAAAGTAGTCTGTAAGCCTAGGGACTGATGATTTACGAAGTTAAGTCCCTTATATTTAGAAAACTGTTCAAATGTTTGTAAATCTATGGGGCTTAACTACTCTGGTCATTAGTCCCTAAGCGTACAAACTATTTTAAGTAAATTATGCTAAGGACAACAAATAAACTCATTGCCAAGGAGGGATTCGAACCTCCGACGGCGAGGAACGGCGCGCTCCGCAGTTAGACGCCTTGGAACGCTCGGCCGCTACACCGCGGCCCTTAGATTTGCAAACATTTGAATTTGGTCGAGCCTAAAGGTATGCATTGCTTTTAGCACATCTTTCATGGAAATATTTTTGCTTTGGGATAACGTAAATCTTAAATAGTACGGTCATTTTTATTTGATTATTTTAATCCTTGCCGACGCTGATCGATGGGGAAAGTGTTTCATTTTTACCCTTTCCTTTATGTGATCAGCTACCTCAATCTCCTAATGTACAAATTTTATGTCTTGTGCGGGTCATGTAGTATCGATAACATTTCTAGGACGTTTAAGAACAGCATGTCGTTGGACAGAGCTGGCAACATACTTCTTAGCGCGCTCTGGCGAAACCTCTGATTGGGCAGTGACAGTGTGCCCTGGAGCGTCTTCCTGTGATTGGTTGCGGTAGCTGTCATACATTTTGTACTCTTTTGTTGTGGAGAGCCGAGCTTGGTGGGCCGGCCGCGGTGGCCGAGGAGACTAAGGCGCTCCAGTCACGGTCTGCACGGCCACTACGGTCGGGGGTTCGAATCCCCCCTCGGGCATGGATATTTGTGCCGTCCTAGTTCGTAAGTAGTTCATAAGTAGTTTCTAAGTTTGGGGACTGATAACCCCGTAGTTAAGTCCCATAGACTATACAAACATTGGTGGTATAGCTACACAAGGCGCTGCCGGTTGAGATTTTGAACACACGATACATTACGAGCGCTTTCTCCTAAAGGTGAGCACGAGGAGACAAGGGTTTCCCGCTAGGACATTACGTTCGTTAACCTCCCACTTGATACAAAGGAGACAGCAGAATTTTCTAGCATGTTCAAGAACATATACTGCCAAAATAAAGTATAACGGGCATTTTATAGTCATTTGTATGAAATAATATGGCGAACAGGTTTCCACTCATGAATATTATATTATGTTGATAGGGTAACAATTGTACTCACAAAGTGTTATAAGGATTAAAGATAAAAAGGAAGTAAGGAGGTAAAAGGCGACAGAGAAGTCGGCCAGTTAGTTCAAACGTTTGTATAGCTTATGGGACTTAACTACGGGGTCATCAGTCCCTAAACTACTTATGAACTACTTAACACTAAGGATGGCACAAATATCGATGCCCGAGGGGGGATTCGAACCCCCGACCGTAGTAGCCGTGTAGACCGTGACTGAAGCGCCTCAGTCCCCTCGGCCACCGCGGCCGGCGCCAGTTGGTTATGTGAGTAGGAGGAAATTAGAGATAAAAGGTGGCGGGAGCATCGACCGATATATTTAAAAGTATTTATATATGAAGTGGTTCCGAGAACCTATTATGTAGGGCAATGTAGCAGAAATGTTAGTGACACTTGCTCTGACCAAGTGATTTGACACAGTACGGCAATTCTATGAACCACAGACATTGTCGAGGTGGGGTGGCTTGCGTACCTCAACGATACAAATAGCCGTACCGTAGGTACAACCACAGCGAAGGGGTATCTGTGGAGAGGCCAGACAAACGTGTGGTTCCTGAAGAGGGGCAGCAACCTTTTCAGTAGTTACAGGGCCAAAAGTCAAGATGATTGACTGAGCTGGCCATGTAACATCAGCGAATGTGGCTTTGTCACACAGCTACTGCGAACGGCTGAAAGCAAGGGGAAACTACAGGTTTCCCGAGGACATGCAGCTCTACTGTATGAATATATGATGATGGCATCCTCTCGAGTAAAATATTCCGGACGTAAAATAGTCCCCCATTCGGATCTCCCGGATGACACTACTCAGGAGGATGTGATCATCAGGAAAGACAACACTGTCATTCTACGGATCGGAGTGTGGAATGTTGTATCCCTTAATCGGGTAGGGAAGTTAGAAAATTTAAAAAGAGAAATGGATAGGCTGAAGTTAGATATAGTGGGGATTAGTGAAGTTCGGTGGAAGGAGGAACGGGATTTCTGGTCAGGCGAGTACAGGATTATAAATATAAAATCAGTTGGGGGTATTCAGGAGTAGGTCTGATAATGAATAAGAAAATAGGAATACGGGTAAACTACTATGAGCAGCGCAGTGATCGCATTATCATAGTCAGGATAGATACGAAGCCTACACTCACCACAGTGCAGGTGCCCAGCCTAAAATATACAGGATTGAACGCTACTGTGGGGAAGTATTCACAAACAACACTCATTCTCTCGCACACAGCGAAACTTACAAAAATCAGCGTGCTGAGACGAGGCGGAAGCAGGCGCCGCTATCGTGGCCGATATTCAGCAAGTCGGAGATAGCACAAAACACAATATACAAAAACACTTTGTAGGTGGCTCTGGTCGGTCGTGCCTATTTTGCGACGGTGCGTGTGTATAGCCAAGTTAAATTACATCTGAATTGGACCGCGATCAAACACGCTAACGGTGACACACGGCTACGTTACATGAATGCACTCCACTGAAGGTGAAGTGGTTGAAGGTCGGATTCATTATACTAAATCACTGTGGATTCTTAAACTGCATTCTGTTAGAAATCGATCTAGGTACTGGTTTTATATGCGAAGTGGTGTGAACTCAGGCGACTAGTTGCAAACTCTGGAAGTCTGAACTCGGACCCACATGGTTCCGGAAACCGATAAAGTTGAATAAATTCAGATTCCGAAAAATAAAGAAAATTAACTACACCATGCAACCCATGCGAATGAAATACAGCAACACGCGATAGGGGGCGATTACAGAGACGGATGAGGTCCTGTCTCAGGAAAACCACCAAACTGAAATAATTACAAAGTCGGAAAAATAAAAATAAGAATTACGGCATGCAACCCATAGAAATGTTTAGAATTACATGACGAAGCGAAAGAAATGCAGCTACATGCGATAGGGAGCGATTACAGAGACGGATGAACCCCAGTCTCCAAAACTCGTAAAAGTGAAATAATTACAAAGTCGGAAAAATAAAAATAAGAATTACAGCATGCAACCCATAGAAATGTTTAGAATTACATAAGGAAGATATTGAAGGAGGTTGTACAAGCCTCAGAGAGAATTACTGACAAAGACAGAGTGCGCACTACAAATCGGAGAAGAAACAGCAAAATCAAAATAGGCGGGGAGAGAAGATCGCGAAATATTAGTGGAAATCAGAAGGATACCCGCATAGTTACTTGCCTGATGGGCATGGAACAAACAAGAGTGGAAGCTGAAGACTTTGTTCTATGAACCAACCATGTGGAACACATATCACTCACGGAAGGAAACGAAGAGAAGATTTTTACATATACTGTACAAAAATGAATACATCACCTATTAGAAATCGGGCCCCACAAAGCTAGAAAGTATAAAGTAAAACAGCTATAAAGTAAGCTCATACACCGGCACATGATCACAAAATGTTTTAACATATCAGACCATTATGAAACTGCAACTAAATGTGCTAGTCAATGAAACGCTACCATCTCCAGAAACAAGAACAGAACCAACCTTACCGCACCAGATGACCAGCCCAGAAAGATCAGCCGTGCGGCCATCGGGGCGTGGGAAGACACGGGAAGCCACCGGAAGCTGGAAAATCCAAGAAACAGCGGTAGTGCGGACGGACAGCTAGACGTGCGCTGGAGGCAAGGCTCGCTAACTAGACTGTAACCAAAGGGTGTAGAAACCTCTTTGGTAACCTCAGCAGCTATCGACTCTGAGCCAGAGAGAATGAAGCAAAGCGAGCTATCACTCCCCACATTCAAACACCCAAAGATTCTCGCACACACTTAAAAGTACAACTGCACATTCTCACAGGGACAGTAGCGTAGCGGAGAAGCCGTACTTATACTACTGTAATTAACATAATAATAAGTTAATAACATAACAAAATAAGAAGAACATAGCAATATTATCTAATATTTTAAGACATGAAATAAAAAATGCTATTCCTCAAGCCTTGAAAAGAGTGAGGTTCAAGTTTTAACAAAATGATAACCTAGCGACATTAAATAAATTATAACTTTACAGAAATATACAAAAAATATATGGAAGACGACAGACGGTCGTCTTTCATCACCCCTTCGTTAATTGAAAGTTTTGATGCAGGCTGCGGTAATTATATCACATACAGCAAACTTTTCAAAACTAACTTTTGGTTGCCTTATGGGCGACATAGACAGTTTGGGCACGTCACATAAAAACAGCAAATACAACAACAACACAAAAAATGCACATTGAAAAGTAATAATTGCCATAAAAACTGAAACAATGGAGATTCAGATGTGGCTGGTAAGACCACAAGATTGGGACAACATGTATAACAATACTAACTTTAGAAGGAAACATAGATAGATAAATCATAAATATAAAATATACATGAGATTGAAACACAAATAAAATAAAATAAAATAAAAAATAAAAAAATGAATTAAGTTCACAATTTTGAATGTGTCCTGTTATACTAAAACAGTTCCTCAATTTAAAAAACCGAAAAAAATGTTTTAAAATCATTCCAAATTAGGAAAAAAGATATGTTCAAGACAGATTTTTAAAGTTCCCTCTTAGCAGGTCATTCGTATTTTGCACTCTCAGAGCATTCACTGTTCTTACTACTCACACCACTTTTCCACCTGGTGCTGTCCTTCACATTGTCGTCCATTCAACAATGGTTTTTAAGTCCATACGCACTGTTCTTATTAGAAAAAAAAAAATACATCTTGAGAATAAAAAAGACAAAACATGATCAAGTGTGCAAGCACATAAAATAAACACTATAAATGTAGACATGTCAAGCAATCCTAGACAAAATCAAACAGATGATCAAATGTACAAACACATAAAATAAACACTAGAAATCCACACAAGTTAAACAATCATAAGTTAATAAAATAATCTAAGGTAAAACTGACTTACAATGTAACGTGTCCTTACCATCATCATGCTGCAAAATTAAGGAGGAAAATTAGTGGTTTACCATCCTTTCGATGTCAGAAATTCAGGTGTTCTTATGGTACATGTAGGGCGGACAGTTCTTTGATGTGGAGCTTGCCTTTTTTTCAGATCCTTTATTTTTGTTTGTATTTCCTCACATCTCTGATTCTGCCCTCTTCTGAATGTGAGTGTGGCCTATTCTACAGATCACGCCCCGTCCTTTAATTTACAAAATTGCCCTGAAATACATATCTGAAAAATAAAAGTTGGTTCTATTAAGCCAGGGTGTATATTGTCAATGAAATTTTGATGAACCCCTTCGTTAATGCTCTACTGCGACCGTCTTCCGGTTGAATAGCACAACTCCTGTTATTCAAACGGACAATCCCTAGACAAAATTATCTAGAGCCCTGAGCATCAACACCTCAGTGCATCTACGTGCAACTAAAATCGTATGAATTACGGCGTTGGCGCCTACCACGGCGTCTTAAAAACACGCTACCTAATGGGGAGATTGCCGATATAAAATTTACAGTAAAGGTGGCAACTAAAGCACTTCCTAAACAAGGCTAGTTTCACGCACATTGAAGAGAGCACAAACACTTAAAACGATATACAGGGACACAAATTACCATAAAAAAGACATACACAAAATATACACAATAAATTACTTAAAATGGCCTAAAGAACAGATTATGTACCATCAATTTTCACGATGTAAACAAAAGTATAAAATGGACAAAAAGAAAGAAAACAGTGACTGTGAGGCAGGCAGCCTTATAGCTTACGGGGGCACTTGAACATGTCACACTAACAAACGGAGCTTCAAGGTAACGAACATCGAACAGCCGACCAGACGGAACTGGCAAGTTGCTGTTATCCATCCCAATAGCGGCGTGTACCTTATAGTACACAAAACACACATTCAACATGCAAATGCGTTATGGCGAAATGAAATCGCACAACAAACGCATAGATATACAAAAGAGACATATAACAAAATACACTATTAAAAGGAACTATTAAAAGAAAACACTACAAAAGACATACTAAATACAGATTAAATGTACAAACACAAATGACATGGGTGGTAAGAACATCACTTAAATTTACTTTAGCAAACAGAAAATTACACAAGCCTTATGACAAAATTATTGGCTCATGCTAGGACTGGGATCCTTTGGTTTGTTATGGCGCAGATTAGTGGACCTAATTTCGATGTCTTCCCTTGTTGGCAGGTCGCGTGGTTTTCGCGGGCCTTTATCGGGTCAGTAGCCCTTATTACCGTTCCCGAACTTGCGCCGCTTGTCTTCTCGCTTACCACGTGAATAACCGTGCCCGTTCCTCCACTGTTGCTGGTTCTCAGCGTTGAAAGGACCGGACTCCACGCTGCTATTACATTCCACGCTGTTGTGCCAAGTAATATTGTTGCTCCGATTACTTGTACTAGAAGAGTCGTTGCCGTCTCTTCTAGGTCCGTAATCTTCTTCATATTATAAGTCCTCCAGGTAAGCCTGGAAGGACTCAATGTCCTCCTTGCAGCTTCCCGCAAGGATGGCATTGTGCACATTTCGTGGGAGCTTTGACGCGCAAATTCTTATCAATTCACGCAGAGGGTATGGGTAGTCGAGGAATTGATTTCTCTGCATCATTCTTCGAAAGAATTCTCCGAGACTCCTGCAGTTGCTGTTAGAAAAGTGGGGCATCACTAGAATGCAGCTTTTTACTCGTTCCTGTTGCCTCTCCGACAAGTAGGAAGTCAGGAAATGTTCCCTAAAATCATCATAGTAGCGGCAATATCTTAAGAGAGGTCGCATCCGCGTGGCGGGCTCTCTCTCGAGATATCCGCACACATACTCGATTTTCTGTCCTTCTGGCCAGTTCGAAGGCAGAGAGTAATCCAATTGCTCTAGCCACGCATGACGGTGTATTCCGTTTACAGAGTTTCGGAAGACCTGGTACCTTTTTTCAGTTAAAAAGTGATTATAATCAATTGCCTGCACTGGCTCTTACACAGACATTCGACTCGGTGTTTCTCTTATGGGAGTAGGGGAAGGTAGTATCGGACGGTTAAGCTTTTTTTCAAATTTTTAATAGAGTAATGTCTTGATATGAAAATAATAGCCACCAAAATGTACTCTCATAAGTCATAAATCAACCATCTTAGCAACTAGTCTTAGGGTAGATAATTACTATTATCTGTTGGCTTCTAAAATTTATCTGATTTTTAAGTACGGAGAAATGTTGGAGGTTTGTATTGGACAAGATGTCAATTACAGAAAATAACCAAATATTTCTATCAAAACACTTGTTTATTTCTATTAATACATATCAGATGGTAAATGTTTATTCAATTGAGTGATTTTAATAATTTTCGGTGCAAAAAAAATTCACTAAATGATACAAGTAATAATAATTTTCCATTTTACACTCCTAGCAATCAATTTTACTGCATCTTTAACACAACTTTTGTCCTTTATTCAAGAAACAGCTATCGCATTCATAATACAGAGTGCTGCTTTCAAGGTCTTCAAGGTCTGCGCAATTTTCGTTGGGCCCATCCGTTACACAGTCGACACTGGATCCAGTCCTCTTCAAAAGTTTCGTCACAAATAATGCAGTGAGTCACGCCATCACTTCCAGTGTCTTTATCGTCAAATGTTAGTTTTTTCCTTGCATATTCGCTGGATATTTCCCTTTCTGTTGCAGACGTTTGGTTTTATCTAGGCATACAGGCTTTTTTGAGGCTTGTTCCTTTTTCTTTTCTTCTATCTCCTTACGTTTTTCTTCTCTAAGTTCCCTTTTAGCTTCAGAAGCTTTTTCTCTCTTTTCCTGTTGTTATTTCTTCACTTCCAGTTGTTTTTTGTATGGAGTTAATGTCAGAACTTCGCTCATCACTGAAAGTTTTAGCAAAATCCTTAGAGTTTCCCAGTTTTGGCTTCAGTTCTATCTCCTTTCCCTCCAAAAAGTTCTTAAGCCAGTCACCAAGGGTACTTTTTGGGACTGAAAAACTCTCGCTAGCTTCTCGAATCGTCATTTTCATTAAACGTACTTTTTCGACATCCATCTTCATATTTTCTTCCCTCACTTTGCCCATTTCGCCTGTAAAATGAAACAAATCCATCAAAACCTCCTTTTTGTTGGCTGTGATTGTTGTCCGATACAACCCTCAATGCTTATGTTCGATACAACCCGACCGACATTGGAAGATAATTCGACTGTCTAGTGCTTAGTAATATGTGTAAACAGATTAACTGCCTATAAACATATAGTGCAATACCCCTTATTGCTACAAACCACCTTATAACAGAATTACACTTACTTTAAAGCTGGGTACAGCACTCCAAAGTTATCTTCGTACACGAAAACACACTCACAAAACAGAAAATGCGCCGTCACTTTCATACACAAAATCGCAGCGGTACAATTTGGTGTAACGACCCCTTTGTCGTCACAGCCAACACTTCTGTGACCATTACTGGTGTTGAGTCACGTGGCAAGTATGTTAGTTAAGATTATGAGACTTAACTACGGGGTCATCAGTCCCTAAACTTACAAACTACGTATCAACTACCTTATACTAAGGACGGCACAAATATCCATGCCCGAGGGGGGATTCGACCCCCGACCGTAGTGGCCGTGCAGACCGTGACTGGAGCGCCTCAGTCTCCTCGGCCACCGCGGCCGGCGGTAAGTATGAGAAACACCACTTGTCCGATATAAGTCGCCGTCCGATACTACCCGACCTTCCCCTATGGGCACGCAGAGGTTCGAGGTCCTCCTCCTCGAAAGCCGAATCATCTTCGCAGTCGGAACGACAGGGCCGATCTCCACAAAAAAAAAAAAAAAAAAAAAAAAAAAAAAAAAAAAAAAAAAAAAAAAAAAAAAAACTGCGGCAGGCTTTTTCTACTTGCGTGGGAGGTGGAGGTGGAAAGGAGACTTGCTCCGGATGCGCGACGCGTTCTTCTAAATCGGCCGCCACATCGCGACACCCATGGTTAATTTCCCACTGTTGTTCCTTGAATTGGAGTAAGTCGCGAACTTCCTCCTATTCATGTACAACAGCGGGAACTGCCCTGTATGCCGCTGTCTCCCCGCTCTGTAGAAGCTGCGCCACCGAGGTGGCCAGTTCTTCAAAGCACGCGCCTAGTTCATTTGTGCGCGTTTTCGCCCGACCGTCTACCAAATCGACTCTCTCGTTAAGGAAGTGGACCTCAGTCTTAACTAATTCGACTCTCTCCTCAAGAGAGTGGATATTAGTATCCACACGATTGGAGAGGTCAGATGTAGCTTCCGCATTGCCTGAAATTTTGGTCGCGATTCTGAGACACCATTCATTGCTACCTCATGCCGTTCGTGAACTAGCCGCACTATATCGATGCGCAACCCATCCAGATTATTGTTAATAACCTGAACCGTGCCAGTTTGCGCCTACCGGCAGTGTGCAGAAACCTTGAAAAGTTCGGCCTGGACTGAAGCATTTTGCGCTTCAATCCCTGCTTTTTAATTCCTGAACAAAAGCATTCTGCGCTTCCATCCCTTTTTTATTTCTCCCATGAAAGCCATGAGGTCGCTTAGAGTCGGATCAGAAACGCATACAGGCCTAGTAACACTGGTTGAACTAGTTTGCGCAGTAGCAGAAACCGGCATCTTGGTATGCGGTTCGCTTTGTCCGCTCCTGCCCTCACTTCCGGTCACGTCCACGTTTAAACAAGTCGCATTTTCAACGGGAACGCGGCCGTCTGTATTCGCTACTTTGGATGCCGGACACTTGCCACGCCGGACTTTTGCCACACCTGACCCTTCGCCAGGTAGATGGATTAGCGGCCCCTCAAGCAAGGGACGCCCTTCCCCGTACTCCTGTCGTTTGCTTCCAAACCTCCGTCTCCGATCTTACACGATACAGCCAATACGAAAGAGATATTTTTGTTCGACATCTCGCCGAAATGTACAACTTCTTTTCAATATCCCGAAATCGAAATATTTATAACTTTCGGGTAACGAACGCAATACCGTCGGCTATGTCAGTGTGTAATTAGTTCTTCCAACCACAAATATGGATCCAGTCTCCCCCCGTTTGTACGGTAGCTTTCTTTCACACTTACTGATTGCGATAGAAACAGTCCATCGCCATGGAAGGAACATAAAAGGAACGATATAAAGATAATTCGAATGTTCGCTTATCATTCAAGTTTGATCACTGCATTTGTACATATATTAATTGCTAAAACCGCGTGAAAAAAAGGAGAAAAGGAGAACGATACACTTCATAAATTTACTCTTTTGCGGCGAAATATTAGTTAATAAAGTGAATTGGGACAATGTTCAAATCAATGACAGAAAATACGTTTACAAAATATAGATAAGAGCGTCTATGTTTGACAGATCACCTAAAGTCGACATATAAATTTGGAGAAATGAAGGAATATAGAATGCTATGCTTGCAAAGTATATTGTTGTTCTACAGTGTTTAGCTGAATCGCAGAGGAAACACCCTAGTTTTTTAATGGAAATGCCATAATTTCTATGATCTGCACTACAAAAGAAACAAAAAGCACAATGTAATATGTGTACTAGCTCACAAGCGAAACTGAAGTCGATAGTTACTGTCACTAGTGTGAGCAGATGTTATTCTCGACTACCGGAATAAATTAATAACTGCCGCGGCGGAGCGGCCAAGCGCATTGAGGCGCTATGCTGCGACGCGCGCGGCCGTTCCCCGTCGGGGGTTCGAATCCCTCATTGGTCATGGATATTTGTGTCGCCTTTAGTATAAGGTAGCTCACAAGTAGTTTATAAGTTTAAGGACTGATGACCCCGCAGTCAAGTCCCTTAAGCTTAACAAACCCCCGGCACTCTCATGATGCAGCCGATGAAGAGTTCATAGAAAACTTGAGTCTCAACACAAATAGGTACACTACTCATACAATTATAGTTGGCGTTGACTTAAATCTACCATCCGTATGTTGAGAAAAATACACTTCTGACAGGGTGGCAGATACATCTTCCAATATTGTTCTAAATGCTTTTTTAAAATTATTTTGAACAATTAGTTCACGAGCCCATTCACATTGTAAATAGTTTCGTAAACACACTTGAACTCTTAGTCACAAATACTCCTGAGCATCACGACGGATACAGGGATAAGTGACCCCAAAGTTGTAGCGAGCTCAAAACCGTAACAAAGATATTTACCAAAACTAAACGCTAAATATGTCTATCAAAGGAAGAAAAAAAAGATAAAAATTTGGTTGACATCTTCCTAGGAGACAGTCTCCATTTTTTCTAAATTATCTATATAAGTGAAGACCATATGTGGCTTACATGCAAAGACTCATAATCGTTGACGGTACGGCCATAATATTAGAAGGTAGAAAAAAGTTCTCCTAACGTATCAACTGTAGGAGCTTTTACCTAATTAGGGAATTGCAAATTGAAAATCAGTGGAGGATCATTTGAGTGATGTTTTATATTTCCTTCGTTAAGTCAAATTTCACTGCGTATTGGTTAAACACTAGTGAAACGAACTCTGACCAGCTAGCTTCATCATTAAGATATTTAAGGATATTGAGGTCTGATACACTCTTTTTATTTTTACATCTTATAAAGGTCGCATCGTTAGGTGGTCCTCAAAGGTGTTCTCTACGTTCAATACGTGTCCGTTCTTCGAAAGCAGCTTTTCCTTGCAATGATCCTGTTTTCGGAGTAAGCACATCCACACCTTATTATCGCGTAAGCATTGAAGTGGGCAAAAGGCCTGCCCTTGGCCGTTGTAATAACTTCCATACTGACGGTCGTACTACGAAATTCGGAAGCGACCAGTGTGCATATGTCGGGGGGACACCGTCCACGGAGTTCTCGGGCCGGGTGGAAGGGGGGGGGGAGGAGGAGGAGGAGGAGAAGGAGGAGGAGATAGGGGCATCCCACCCTTCGGAACCGGTAAAAGTGTGGCAAAAGTCCGACGTGCCAAGTGTCCGGCGTGGCAAGTGTCCGGACACCGCTACTTTTTCCCTTTCGGTCGAAAGATCTGACCTAGACGACTTTTCACGGTCCTCGCTTTGGTTTAATCGCGTAGAGCGAGCGGAAACGGACAAGACAGAACTATTCTCCATTATCACAAGTAATTTAGAACAACAAAAGTAACAAACACAAGATAAGCCTAACTAAAAATGGGTAACGAAACATAAACTAAAAAATTCACACGCAATGCACTGTGGCTGTGCTCCTTTTACAAAAAACAATTAAGTAAAATTACCCGTCCAAAAACACACGAAAAACTAAATACAATGAAAGTGCTGAAAAAATAAAACAAAATAGATTAATTCGCACTGCTAATCTCACACATTCATTCACCGGGAGGGGAACGACATTTTTATAAACAATATTCCCTCACGTATTTAAAGCAAAAAACTATTTCATTAAACAGATGACCCGCTAGAAGAGCGAACCCTGGCAGCGGTAAGCCAGATAAAAGTCGACCACTGTATGAAACAAGAGCCTTGTATTATAACAAAATTAGCAAATGAGGTCCGCGTGAACTACCGGTTACTCCCTGCTATAAAGCCTTGTTCCCTGCCCCAAACTGAGAACGAACTCGTTTTAAATTACATCAATCACAGGAAGTTAATACTACAGTGGTCAATATACACAGCAGCTCACATGTAATTACACACAGACATTAATAAGCAAGCCACCACAATTAAAGTCATCTTAGAAAGGTGGCTAAGGAAACATTTATGGCGCAACGAAATTTAGTCGTAAATAAATTGCATCTGAGTATGTTCTCAGCACTTGCGAAGAACAATATTAAATAAAAGAGGGAAGGTGCTATAAAACTACAATTTATAGGCAACTTACGGATTATGCTGAACTTAAACTTGTTTATTCAGATAGAAAACAAGCAAAATGGGGAACCAATTTTGTTAATACAATAAAATGCATCTCTTACATGGATTAATGCGGACGGTGCCCAGACTAAATTATACATGATTGAACGCTACTGGGGCGAAGGATTCACAAACAACACTCATTCTCTCACACACACGCAATGCCACAGCGAAAGTCACCAAATTCAGCGTGCTGAGACGAGACGGAAGCAGGCGCCGCTATGGTAGGCGAAATTCAGCAAGTCGGAGGTAGCACAAAACACAATATACAAAAACACTTTGAAGGCGGCTCTGGTCGGTCGAGCCAGTTTTGCGACGGCGCGTGTGTATAGCCAAGTTAAATTACATCTGAATTGGACCGCGAGCAAACACGTTAACGGTGACACACGGCTACGTTACATGAACGCACTCCACTGAAGGTGAAGTGGTTGAAGATCGGATCATTATACTAAATCACTGTGGTTTCTTAAATTGCATTCTGTTAGAAATCGATTGAGGTACTGGTTTTATATGCGAAGTGATGTGAACTCAGGCGACTAGCTGCAAACCCCGGAAGTCGGAACTCGGACCCACGTGGTTCCGAAAAGCGATAAAGTTGAATAAATTCAGATTCCGAAAAATAAAGAAAATTAACTACAGCATGCAACCCATATAAATGCTTAGAATTATATAAGGAAGCGAATGAAATACAGCTACACGCAATAGGCGGCGATTACAGAAACGGATGAACCCCAAGTCTCCAAAACTCGTAAAAGTGAAATAATTACAAAGTCGGGAAAATAACATCAAGAATTACAGCATGCAACCCATAGAAATGTTTAGAATTACATAAGGAAGCTATTGAAGGAGGTTGTACAAGCCTCAGAGATAATTACTGACAAAGACGGAGTGCGTACTACAAATCGGAGAAGAAACAGCAAAATCAAAATAGGCGGGGAGAGAAGATCGCGAAATATTAGTGGAAATCAGAAGGATACCCGCTTAGTTACTTGCCTGATGGGCATGGAACAAACAAGAGTGGAAGCTGAAGACTTTGTTCTATGAACCAACCATGTGGAACACATATCACTCACGGAAGGAAACGAAGAGAAGACTTTTACATATACTGTACAAAAATGAATACATCACCTATTAGAAATCGGGCCCCACAAAGCTAGAAAGTATAAAGTAAAGTAAAAGAGCTATAAAGTAAGCTCATACTCCGGCACATGATCACAAAATGTTTTAACATATCAGGCCATTATCAAACTGCAACTAGAACACGAGAACACATTTCTGTACACGATCGGAGAAAGAGTTATATATATATATAAGTTGGCCAATCTAAGTTAAACGTGCTAGTCAATGAAACACTACCATCTCCAGAAACAAGAGCAGAACCAACCTTATCTCACGAGACGACCAGCCCAGAATGATCAGCCGAGGGACCATTGGGTCTTGGGAAGATGCAGAAAGCCACCGGAAACAGAAAATCCATGACTTGTGCTGGAGGGAAGGCTCGCTAACTAGACTGTAACCAAAGGGTGTAGAAACCTCAGCAGCTATCGAATATGAGCCAGAGAGAACGATGCAAAGCGAACTATCACTCCCCACATTCCTACAGCCATAGATTCTCGCACATACTGAAAAGTACAACAACTGCACATTCTCACAGGGACTGTGGCATAGCGGAGAAGCCGTACTTATGCCACATTAATTAGTGTAACAATAAATTATTAAGATTACAAAATAAGAAAAACCTATCAATCTTAACTAATATTTTTACACATGAAATAAAAATTGCTATTCCTCAAGCCTTGAAAAGAGTGGGGTTCAAGTTTTAACAAAATGATAATCTAGCGACATTATATAAAGTATAACTTTACAGAGATATACAAAAATATATGGAAGACGACAGAAGGATGGAAAAGCTGGTAGAAGCCTACCTTCTGGAAGACCAGTTTGGATTCTGGAGAAATGTGGGAACAACGGAGACAATCCTCACATTACGGCTTATCTTAGAAGATAGATTACGGAAAGGCAAACCTACATTTCCAGCTTTTGTAGATTTGGAGAAGGTTTTTGAAAATGTTGATTGGAATACACTCTTTCAAATTCGGAAATCAGCAGGAGTAAAATATAGGGAACGGAAGATTATTTACAATTTGCACAAAAACCAGACAGCAGTTACCAGAGCTGAAGTGCATGAAAGGGATGCAGAGGTTGGGAAGGGTGTAAGACCAGGTTGTAGCCTTTCTCCAATGTTATTTAATTTGTACATTGAGTAAGCTATAAAGGAAAGCAAGGAGAAATATAGAGAAGGAATTAAAGTTCATGTCGAAGAAATAAAATGCTTGCTTTTTTCTGATGACATTGTAATTCTATCAGAGACAGCAAAGGAACTGGAGGAGCAATTGAACGGAATGGACAATGTGTTGAAAGGTGCCTATAAGACCAACATTAACAAGAGCAAAACATGAGTAATGGAGTGCAGTCTACGAAAATCAGGTGTTGATGAAGGAATTAGGTAATGTAACGAAACAATAATGGTGGTAGATGAGTTTCGTTGGTCGCAGTACAGAGGATATAAAATGCAGAATGGCAATGGGAAGAAAAGCATTTTTGAAAAAGAGAAATTTGTTAACATCGAATATTAATCTAAGTGTAAGGAAGTCCTATCTGAATGCATCTGTGTGGAGTGTTGCCTTGTATGGGAGTGAAACATGGACGATAAACAGTGCGTACAGGAAGAGGACATAGGCTTTTGGAATGTAGTGTTACAGAAGAATGCTGAAGATTAGGTGGGTGGATCGCGTAACTAATGAGGAGGAACTGAACAGACTTGGAGAAAAAGAATTTCTGGCATACGTTGACTAAAAGAAGAGATCGATTGGTGGGACACATTCTTAAGACATCAAGGAATTGTGAACTTAGCTCTGGAGGGAAGTGTGTGGGGTAAAAATCGCAGAGGGAGACCAAGAGATTAATATAGTAAGCAAATTCAAATTGATGTAAGTTGCCGTTCTTATGAGGAGATGTAGAGGCTTGCTCAGGATAGAGTAGGGCGGAGAGCGGCATAAACTAGTCTCCAGACTGAAGACCACAACAACAACCACAACGTCAATTCCTCGTGTATCAAGTTACAAGCAGGCAATAAGACGCCTGATAACACGTGACTCATGGAGCAAGCAGCTGATGAAACGTGCGGTGAGGCACTGGAATTTAAGTGAATGGTAGGGGCAACTCAAGAACCAATAACAAACGATACAAATATGTTGTTGTATATAAACACATGTGACATACATATAATAACTTGGGTAACTGTATATCATATTTTGAAGTATGTGTCTATTCAGAATTATTGATTAATTTAAGGTATTTGGTATTTTTACATGTACTGGAACTAGACCTGTAAGCTGATGTGGAAGAGAGGAGACGGGGCTGTCAGCTGCCAAACTCAGAAACTATTTAGAAAATCAAGAATATGCTATGGATCATAAACAGTAGTGAACAATGTTGCTGTCGTGGATCGGGTGTATAGATTTCAGTGACTGCTTAAACAAGGTAGAATATGTGAAAGAGAAGCCAAGGCATATTGTCCATCTCTTTCATTATTCCATAATGTAAGACAAAGGAAAGCTGTGAACAGTTACTGTGTTTTGCGTGGCAAAGAGCCGATAATAATGTTTTTCAGAGTAGGTATATATCAAATAATTTCATGGACAGCAAAGCGCAGTTTCTTAAAATAATTATATTACAACGGGCGCTGATGACCGCGGTGTTGAGCGCCCTGAACCTCCAATAACAACAACAACAACAATTTATATTACAAATAAATTAATGTATGGCACTGTGCAGATGACTTATTTGCTTAACTAGAACTTGGTTCTGACAGAATTTTTAGTTCAAAATAATAGATGGCCAAGTGCCTATGATAAATGTTTAGTGGATATGAATAATTTTTTGATTTTAGTGAAAAGGAAAACATTGAGTTGATATTATTTTATTTTGATGATTGTTTATGTAGTACAACAATTTTTCTGGAAGAAGTACAACTGATAAAAATATTGCTAACATGTGTAAGAACAGGATATTTTGTGATAAATGTCTTCATATTCAAAAACTCTTATGATATTTAAAGATTAATAAATTTTTCCTAATTTTGAAATAATTTGAAATGGAAATCGTGTTGGAAATTACTACGGTGTTTGAAGAATAGAACATGAAGTTAATTTATAATTTTGGGAATTGGAATCAGGACATTCATGAGTAAGCTCTTAAGAGATGACAAGAAAAATCTTTTCAAAATTGGAGCAAATTTACTTTTTCCGAAAACTGGGTGTATTGTTCGAGAACATCCCAATTTTGGATATCTTAGAAGGAAGGAGATGTGTGATATTTCTGGCTTGCAGTCATCATGTTCACTTTCGTCAGGAACAGTCAGCTGACGCAGGGTAGTGTGTGGTACATTTTGTGTCCCAACTTCGTCGCCGCTTTTGTGTCCCAGCCTCGTCGTAGGTGTCGGTGGCCGAGTGGAATGAGACCGACACAGGAACAAAAATAGCACGCTGGTGCAGGTACGGAGGGGAGCAGCCAGAAACTATAAACACTAGAGTAAATTAGAAAGAGATATATATTGCACAGAATGTAACAATACTTAACTTTTACATAGTACTGCAGAATGTTGATACATAGTTGTTAGAGGCCTGCCTAGTGCCTGTACAATAGCAAAGTCTTCACTGGTGCCTATCTGATTACGAAGGTCCTAACTGGTTGCTATCTCAGTCCCAAGTGACCGATGTCTTTCCGTGGTGGCCACGAGCGGGGTTCCAGCAGAGGGCGCTCGTGGCTGTCGTCGTAAGATCGCCGCGCCGTGCGTGCCTGGCGGCGCGCGGCGAAAGTAGGTGGCGCACACTTTGTACTTGTGCGACACCACAGTACAAGTGTTAGGAGATTGGGTTTCTGACTTCCTTCCATGACAAATTCATGTAGAAAATCAAATTTTACTCGTAAATTTTACACCAGTAACAGGTGGTACAGTCGGTATTACTCCAGTGGCAAAGGCCGCCAAAAATTCTAGTGCTCTGCTGTGATTCGCCAGCGCAAATGAAAGCTGCGTGCCAAAACTAAACTTTTTTCTGGTCGAAATTAGATACACTTTTCATTACATTTACTTGAGTTTCATAAGATTCATTCGATACCTCACACGTCATACTTGTATTGATGACGAGTGTAATGAGTAATTACACATGAAGTAAATTTGTCAATTGTGTTTAACATTTAATGAGAGGTTTCCTCACGTGGAAAAGTGACACTTTACAGCGTAACCGGAGCGAGGCAACGACAGGTAAGTCAGTGGGTGGAGAGCCGCGACCGACGCTGACTGACAAAAAGGGGACGCCTTTTAAACAGCAGGAGGGCTGAACCAAACAGCTTCTAAAGGCTTTTTGGCGGACAAAGGAGTCGTAAAAAGCGGGAGGAGGAGGGGGCTGCTGCCCACATAGCTTTACTCTGGTGATGCGTTCTAGAGAAAAACAAGAAGTTTATAGAAAGTACGTAACACACGCTGTTATTGGCGAATGCTGGCAGAAGGCGTGTTGTTACGATGACGCTGATTGGCTGATGAGGACAGATGCGTGGTAGTAGAGATTTGGCAGCGTTAGCTGCTGTCGAAATAAATTGTCGACGGACACTTAGGTGTCTTCTCCCGCTTTGTGCAGGCGACGGGAGTGCGCACTCTGTGAATTTTGAAAGCGACTTGCTGTGGTGACGCCTGAGTGCGTGTACAACGGAGTTTGCGGTACCAAGTGTTGAGTTACATGCGTAACGTGTAACTACGGTACGATTACAGAGCAGTGGACATTTTGCCAGTCTGTAATTATGATATTTAACTCCTGTGGACGATTTAGAGTAGCATTTTCTGGTGAGCTAATTTGCTGAATTACCGTACCCAGCCAGTATTACTTTGACTAGGGGAAAATAGCGAGCCTTGGCTTCACCAAGTGCAATAGGAAGTTTTCGGCTGATTTATCCCAGTCATCGATTTAAGCAGCTAGATTTCTACAGGTTTCAGAGACGCAGCCGCTGTCAACATCGACGCAGCATACGGGATGTGTGCGCATACGCAACGCGAGTGTACAACGATATTTGAGCAGTGTAGGTTCCGTGCAACGCCACAGACACCACTACAATATTATTCCTGACATTACGGCGAAATCCCCTCGTCCGGTATTTCAGCTTACTAACGAAAGAGTACACGTAATTGCAACACCTCAGGCATTCTTAAAAGTAATTATCAATGATATTGTTTAGGGCAGAATCCTATCCTGATTTATTTCTTATGATAACTCATTAAATTAATTTCATTATTTCTTAATTCTATTTGAATTTCAAGTTTAATTGTTTTCAAATAATAAATTACGTTTTTACCTCTCAGTAAGTAGTTAATTTTTTATTTACTGAGAAACTGCCAATACCACATTCCCCTACCAGCTGAGGTCACTTAGCAGTAATTATTCATATTTTTCAACTTACAGGAGTGGTATTTCGGATCTATTTGAGTATGGTTAAGGACCACGTATTTGTCTTGAACTGAAATGAGAACTACTTTCTGATGTCTAATCCTAGGAGTCACCGCAGATTTGTTCCACCCGCAGAGCCAAACGTTTAAGGGTACAAAAATATTACAGATCAATCGTTTTGCGAATTACAAGGTGGAATAAGTCGTCTATAGAACTGTAGAGATGGAACATGATGAGCAGAGCTTTAGACCAGTAACAGGTGGTACAGTCGGTATTACTCCAGTGGCAAAGGCCGCCAAAAATTCTAGTGCTCTGCTGTGATTCGCCAGCGCAAATGAAAGCTGCGTGCCAAAACTAAACTTTTTTCTGGTCGAAATTAGATACACTTTTCATTACATTTACTTGAGTTTCATAAGAAGTCTTCTCTCAATAGAAAGCTACCATTCTTTTGCTAATTATCATTTAATAGCATGTAATTGATAAACAAAAGTTGCAGACGAAACGCTTCATCCATGTTTTGGCGCGAGTTAGCGCCCACTGTCCGATGTGCTCGGTAATGGAATAGCAGTTCATTGTGTAAAAGTCCATTATAAACTCGAAGAGGCAACATTAATTCTGAATGTTAATTAGATGCAGTTGAAGGGAAAAGACTGTTCGTTAACTGTCCAGTTTCTTTCCTTCTGTGTGAACAAATTAAAGTGGCATCCTTTATATAATTTGCTTTACCAGACTACTTCCTCGCCTAAAGATCAAGAACGAACGACCTGCCTGCCATCTACACTGGGGACACAACTTGTGAAGACACCAAGTATATCAACATTTTATTTAGAGACTGTGCATTTCTCTCGCGGCAGTGCAAGTAACTTCACACGTTGCGAGCACTGCACTTTGGTTACATCCGAATTAACCTACCAAAAAAACCATGGCAATATTGAGGTGCTAAAGAAAAGAATGTTATGGGAAAGACTTTCTGTTAATTCTCTCTCAATTATTAAATTTTTTTCTTCCCCTCTACCGTAATACAATAAATTAATAAGGTAAATATATCGACTTAAGTACATCGACCTTGTGTTGCACATCATAATGCATCATTTATCATCTGACCTAATTTGCCAACCTGTTCCCTATGAGTATAATAGTATGTAGCACTAGAGTATTCTGCCACTTAATATTAACTATCCGACCACATCACTCCTAGAAGCGGAGTGCTATTGAGCTGTTGATATGTTCTTCCATGCAGCGTCGAAAGTTATCACACATACAGATTCTTAATCACGGTTCAGTCACCATTATAAGGTACATAAACTTACGTTATGAACGCTGAACTCATATAGAAGTATCTAGCCTATTATAGGGTAAGGTGGTACAATTGCGATCATTTCGGACACTTGTTATTGTAACTGGAAATATATTGAGAAAAGAAATAATTTTAGCTATGGCATTTGTTCTTGGCTTTTTAATGAATATGTAACACAAATATTATACAATTACAAAAGTTGGTATAAACACAAAAACAGGTTACAGAATTGAGAAGAATCGATCGAAAATGTACCACACTAGGTACAATTATGATCACTTCCTGGTATAATTATGATCACTTGGATCTTCCACATATAAAGCACTTTTTCCTTTGGGCACCAACGCATACTTCGTGGTACCAAACATTGCATTTTTGGTAGCGAATGCAGTCACCCTTAGCTACTGATTCTGCACTATAATAATGCGATAAACAAAATCCACAATTATTTTCGTTGTTTGCTGGCGAATTGAAGCTTGGTAAACTTCTTTCATCATTACTCACAGACGTACATTTCCGTTTTTTGTTCTTGTTGCATTTGTTCATTGTTTTCCTTGTGACCTGTTGAAAAAGTTTCCTCTTACTGCGGAGGTTAGCCAGGTTTTCATCTGAAGTGAGTCTATCTGATATCTGTGTTTTCCTCTTCCGAGACGATAATTTTTTCTCTGGACTTGCCAAAATGTCCCTGATAGCATCATGCTGAGAAATTGTACTGAACCCTGGCGTTACGGATTTTCCGTGTCCTTCAGTTACATCTTTTGACGATGAGGGTTCTTCCCCATAAGCTGTTAGTAGCTTGACTGGTGGAAATCGAAGGAGCAGGAGCCTCAAATAACGTTGAAGGTGCAAATTTCTCCTCGGGAACAATGTCTTTGCAAAAGGGCATTATTAAGGTGAGTGTGTCTCTTAACAAATGCCCTAAATCAGTCGATTCCAGGAACCTTGCTTTCTAAGTTCCATGGATGATTCAAATTATTTTTCTCACCTAACCGAAATGCAGCTTTTCTTAACTGTAGTGGCGACAGACCCAATCCGCGCTGGTCTAGAAATAAAGCTCTCTGGACCAAAGCATCTTCCATTTCAGAACTGAGTACCGTTGGATGACCTATTCTGTTTTCTATAGGACTAGTTGGAGTTAATCCAGCTTGAATTTTCTTTTTAATTTGCACTTTACCAAGTAAGGGGCTGAAAGGAATGTCATATAATTGTGAAGCAGCTCGAAGGCTCAAATGTCTATTCATTACACTCTTTATTGGTTCATCTAATGCAGCTGGACTCCATTTATTGTAGATTTTCTTTTCTGCTCGTTTTCGTGGCACCTAGAAAATAGGAGGTGGCTTTAAAAATCGCGTAGGAAAATCTTTAAATATACAGAATTTATTTGCAATAATTGTGTATAATATGTCTATGGTAACCAATCGTGACAGACTAAACTGAAAAACTGCATTGATCGAAATTGTACTAGGGTATCGAAATTGTACCATTTTTCTGATCGAAAATGTACTACTGGCGTGAGTGAATTCACGAGCAAATAGTAATGAATTCTGCCAAGAAATGGCAGCACATGTCACAGAGGCTTTCTCTGTAGGCGCCTCAGAACACGCCCGAATGGAAAACAAGTTTCTAACCTCACTAATGTACAATTTGCAAGCGCGTGGAAACTAGAAAATTTATAAGAGCGCGTTAGATTAAGTAGCGTCACTTACCTCTAAACAGGAAAAAAATTATATCTCCGTAGTACAAAGTGGAGTATTCTTGGAAAACACAAGAGGAGCTGTAGAAACCTGCTACACTACGACGCCACACAAAGGCAAGTGCTACCAACACTACGAGACTGACAAATGGCGCGAAACCTTATGTTGATCGGAATTGTACCTATATCGAATTTGTACCACCTTACCCTACTGCTAAATTCTCACACTGGCGTTGCGTCTTCTAACGCTGTATACATAACCACATAATGATCACCATTTACATATTCATGCACGAGCTTTAGCGTTATCACAATATAGTTCGTATAAAGGGTGGATCTGAATTCGCGCAGTCGGACTTCGCAACGCTATTCCTCACCTGCCAGCAATGAAAAATTTTTCTCGCAAAATTTCTCCCTTCGCATATTTCCGGCAGTAAATTGATGTCGAAAACTGAGATGAGTGTGTTTGCCATACGTAAATGTGTTTCAGAATTATACAATTAATCCTAAAAACTTTTGGGGGATGTAGAAGGTGTCTTGAGGAACAAAGTGAGCACATAAACCCATGCTCGGAAACGTCATCCAACGACGCTACAGAGCCTCGCTGTTCCTGTAGGGGATGTCTAGCGGCAGCAACCGGTGCCTCTAACTAGCACTTTGCGTGCCGTCGTTTAATGGCGTTTCCGGGCACGGGTTTTAGTGATCAATTTGCTCCTCAAGGCGCCTTCTACATCCCGCAGCAGTTTGTAGGTGTAATTGTGTAATTCTGAAACACACTGACGTATGGCACACTCGCTCATATCAGTCTTAGACATCCATTTACTGCCGGAAATATACGCAGGGCGAAATTTTGTGAGAGACTGTTTTTTATTGCTGGCATGTGAGGAATCGCGCTGCGAAGCCCGAGTGCGCGAATTTAGATTCACCCTGTAGATGCTTATTTGTAACTCTTCTGCACTGTGCTACTCTTACAGACGTGTTTATATAACTTGTTATATGGGGATCTATTAGCATCTGATTCCATTTAGTGAAAGCTAAGCATCAGTTACAGATTTTAGGTTACATCCCACTACAATCCACGAATGTGTTACAACGGGGCCTCTCAAAGTAGGTACGTTATCATGTTTTATATAGTTTCTTAGTTTCGTTTATTAATAACTTATACTTCTGCATTTCAGTTACTGATTTGACAACCTCAGCTATGTATTGCATTTTAACATATTGCACCACAAACATACTTACTTTACTATCTAGCTCTACGTACATGCTTATTCTGTTAATCTCGTACCATACAGGGATGTATTGGTCTTTTAGCTTTCGACCTTCTACATGGTGCTTTAACGCATTCTATATGCAATGTATTATCTAATAGCATATGCAGAAATACAATCCCAGGTTTTTTGCAGTAATTTATTGTTATGCATCATGGATATGACTGAACGTATGTAGATGCACTTTATTTCACTACTGATGTAAGCGAACCAGGTTTTAAACTGTAAGGCATATCCAGGAGCAGATGTAGACTCTGGCCATGTCTTATTGGTTATGAACTGCAGATTGAAACTGAAGAAACTACATAAAAGGAGGAAAATAAGGAGATGGAACCTGGAGAAACTGAATAGAACTGAGGTACTTATGAGTTTCAGAGCGAGCTTTTGGCAACAATTGACAGTAATGGGAAAATAACACAACAGAAGGTGAATGGGTAGCTTTGAGAGATGAAACTGTGAATGCAACAGAGAACCGAATAGATAGAAAGAGAAGGCCTACAAAAATTCTTGGATATCACAGGAAGTACTGAATTTAATTGACGAACGAAAAAAATATAAAAATGCAATAAATGAAGTAGGTAAAATAGAGTACAGACAACTGAAAATGAGATTGACAAGAAGTGGAGAACTACAAAACAGGAGTGGCTAGAGGGCAAATGCAAATCTGTAGAGGAATGTATAACTAGGGGAAAGACAGATACCGCCTACAGGAAAATGGAGACAGGAATACCAGCTGTATGGATATTAACAGCTCAGATAGAAAACTAGTTTAGAGCAAATAGGGGAAAGCTGAAAGGTGGAAAGACTATAATATAGAGTAGCTCTACAAAGGAAACGAACTTTGAGACAATATTGTAGAAAGAGAAGATGTAGTAGATGAAGTTGAGATAGGAGATACTATACTGAGAGAACAATTTGACTGAGCTCTGAAAACCTCAAGTGGAAACAAGGTCTCTAGAGTAGACGAGATTCTCTCAGAGTTAATGATGTCTCTGGGAGAGCCAGCAATGTCAATAATGTTCACTAGGTGTTTAAGATGTGTGAGACAGGCGTAATACCCCTAAACTTCAAGAAAAATGTAATAATCTCTATTCTAAAGAAAGAGACAAGTGTGAAAATTACAGAACCACCAGTTTAATAAGTCATGCTTACCAAATTGTAACAAGAATTGTTTACAGACAAATGGAAAAGCTGGTAGAAGCCAACTTCGGGGATGATCACTTTGGATTTACGAGAAATTTAGGAACATGAAAGGCAATACTGCCCTTTCGACTTATCTTAGAAGACAGGGCAAGGAAAGACAAACCTACATACCTAGCTTTTGTAGATTGTCGAAGAATTGGTGCTTCTATTTTTAAGATGTTTATTCTCGGGTACTTGGCAAATTTCCTTTGTGTTTCTGTTTTTAAGTGCTTATTCTCGCGTATTTGACAAACACTGTTGTGTATAGTTTTCGTCTGCGACTTGTGTATTTCAAAACAAGTCAGAGACGTTGCTACAGCTAGATATCAGTCAGCCTACTGCCAGCTGCCGCCAGTGTCTCATCTTTAATTAATTAATGTTTGTTAAGCTTAAGGGGTCATCAGTCCCTAAACTTACAAACTACTTATGAACTACTTACGAACTAGGACGGCACAAATATCCATGCCCGAGAGGGGATTCGAGCCCACGACCGTAATGGCCGTGCAGACCGTGACTGGAGGGCCTCAGTCTCCTCGGCCCCCGCGGCCGGCGCAAGGGGAGTGGCGGGTTGAACGGCGTTCGCGTCGCTCGAGGCGGAAGGCCAATGTGGAGGCTGGCCGTCCGGCCACGTCCGTTCGTCGTTTGAGTAGATATGTGGCTACTTCTTCAGCAGGGTCCGATCAGGTGCACGGGGGGAGGGGATTATTAGTTATTGGGAGCGCCAATTTTAGTTCATGACGGAGCCCCTTAGGAGATAGCGTCGAGATCCGGAAAGATTTCTAACGTGCACTTGGTGTGTCTGCCGCGAGGACTCATCCGATATGTGGACGCGGCCCTGCTGGCGGCTGTTGACTTGATGGGGTGCGGTCAGCTGCAAGATGTGGCTCTCGTCGGCACCAATGTCGCTTGTCGCTTGGGTTCTGAGGACATCTTCAGTTTCCACGGGTGGTTGGCGTAGTTGGTGAAGACTGCTGGCCTCGCACGCAGGGTGCAAGCAGAGCTGTCGATTTGTAGCATTGTTCCCAGGGTTGATCGGGGTCCTATAGTTTGGAGCCGAGTGGAGGATCTGAACCAGAGGCTTCGCCAATTCTGTGACAGTCATGGCTGCAGATTTCTGGATCTGCGTTATCGGGTGGGGATTGTATGACGCCCCTAGATGGATCTGGGTGCACTACACTAAAGAAGCAGCTACTCGGGTAGCAAAGTACTTGTCAGGTGCAATTGTTTTTATGGGCTAGGCGCTAGCTCTGATGAGCAGTCAACATTCTGACACCGAGTACAGGGCGCATTCAGAGCAATAATTCGACTACCAAAATATTAGACGTAAGCTTTCAAAGTATTAGAAGCAAAGTTCCCGAATTTACCGCGCTGCAGGGAAATTATAGTGCTCAGTTTTAGACACCGAAAGCTGGCTGACTCATGATGTGGGAAGCTCGGAAATATTTTGTGAAGCGTGGAATGTATATCGGAAAGACAGATCGGTCTCAACTGGAGGAAGAATGTTTATCGTAGTGGACAACGATATTGTTTATACCGAGGCAGAATTTGAGAGTGACTGTGAAGTTATATTTGCACGTATAACAGGTCTAAGAGAAGGAAAGTTAATAGTTAGGTGTTCTGACCAGCTCCCATCATTGCTGCTATAGCAGTTTTAGATTCATTCAAAGAAAGTCTACTCCAGGTAGTGCTATTAAGTTGGGGGAGACTTTAACCTGAAGAGTAGAGATTGGGATCTCTCTAATTTAATTTCAGGCGGTAGCAGTGTTGCCAACTAGTATTGGACACGTTTTCCGAAAGCTGTCTTGAGCAGTTAAACCGACAGCCACACGAAATGAAAATATTTTAGGCCTTATAGCTACAAACAGGCCAGGCCATGTTAACGATGTTAGTGCAGAGACAGGAGTTAGTGATCATGACATCGTCATAGTGGCAATGGTGACCAGAGTTAATAAACCAATCAAGAAGACTAGGATCGCGTTTTTGGTAGAAAGATCAGATATGCAATTGTTAGCATCACACTTAGAAAATGAATGGACATCGTTTAGTTCCGGTACAATGAATGTAGAGGGATTGTGGACTTAATTTAAATGCATTTTAAATAAAAGATTAGAGAAATATGTGCTTATAAAGTCGATTAAGGATGGAAAGATCTACCATGGTATAATAATATTAGAAAGCTACTGAGAAAGCAAGCCATACCTTAGCAAACGATCTTTCCGAGGACCCGAAAAAATTCTGGTCCTATGTAAAATAGATAATCGGGTCAAATCCCACGATCCAGTCACTCGTTAATCTTTCCAGGACAGTAACAGAAGAAAGAAAACGGAAAGCTGATGTTCTAAATTTAACCTTTAAGAAATCATTTACTCACAAGGACCCATTAAAACGTACCATTATTTGATCAACGCACTAACTCCTACACTAAGACCACTTGGCAACTGCGGCCGGCCGTATTTAATAGTTATATTTAACATGTGTTTGAGAACAAAATCCTCTTAGAGTCAAAATTAGTGCATTATGGTCTGAAACGGCATTCACTAGTCTGCTAACATAAAGCCTCTCTAATAATAAAGAATTAAAAACAAATATTGTCTATACTTGTGTTGTTACCTTGAACTCTCGTTGAAAAGACCCAATTAATGTTAAAATCGACAGAAAAAATGATATTTTTAATTACTTTTAAGTGAACATGGACCCTCATTTTGTTGTTGTTGTTGTGGTATTCAGTCCGGAGACTGGTTTGATGCAGCTCTCCACAATACCCTATCCTGAGCAAGCCTCTTCATCTCCACATAAGAACGGCAACTTACATCTGTCTGAATCTGCTTACTGTATCTATCTCTTGGTCTTCCTCTGCAATTTTTTCCCCACACACTTCCCTCCAACGCTAAATTCACAATTCTTTGATGTCTAAGAATGTGTCCTACCAATCTATCCCTTCTTTTAGTCAAGGTATGCCAGAAATTTCTTTTCTCCCCAATTCTGTTCAATACCTCCTCATTAGTTACGCGATCCACCCACCTAATCTTCAGCATTCTTCTGTAGCACCATATTTCAAAAGCCTCAATCCTCTTCCTGTCCGCACTGTTTAGCGTCCATGTCTCACTCCCATACAAGGCAACACTCCATACAAATGCCTTCAGAAACGACTTCCTTAGGCTTAAATCAATATTCGATGTTAACAAATTTCTCTTTTTCAAGAACGCTTTTCTACCCATTGCCATTCTGCATTTTATATCCTCTGTACTTCGACCATCATTGGTTATTTTACTGCCCAAGTAACAAAACTCATCTACCTCCTTTATTGCTTCGTTTCCCAATCTAATTCCTTCAGCATCACCTGATTTTCTTACACTGCATTCCATTACCCTAGTTTTGCTCTTGAGCATAAATATTTTAAAATCCGAGTCAGGGAAGCTATAAGTAACAATAATTTGAAGTTTAGTTCCTCTAAAGTTTACCGCTGTTGCCCGACATTCATATGTCTTTTTCGTGCTGTGTTTTCGTCAATGGACTCTGATGGAATGCTGATTTTAATGTACATGGCTACCCTGCACGCCGAAAAGCACTCTTAAAAAACAGGCAGGGAGCCTCTGATGATTGACATGATTAAAGATGTGTTCTGATATAGCGATAATGTCAGAGCTACAACTATAAGCAGTTAAATAATTTTATCTCTCATACCTAGAATGTTTTGATGAAATATGCTAATACCTGTATTAGGTGACCTAATCGAAAGTGGTTCCTTTGTTACGGCGATTTCAATTACGGAGGAATAGCCATCAACTGATTTCAGTATAAGTAGTGGTGCCCTAATACCTAATACCACTGGAATTTTCCCATGACAGCCCAGATCCCAGTTCCCCCCTACGGTGTCACCTACAGGCTTTGTTAACCTTCCCTTCCACTGTGCACTGCAGGCCCTACATAGTGGAACCTGATATATTGACAGACTCCACTGTCACCAATGGAATGTGAACGTTGCACTTTACCACTGACTCCTCGACCCTATTGTTAATATCCCTGATAGCTGTACCATGATGCTTAAACAGTTGTACGAAAAGCACATTTTTGTCACAAATTTAAGTAGCTATATTTTTCTTGCCACCACCTATATGTTACTCCCACCCCTAGCAAGACTTCCTGCTCTAACCATTATCACTACCTGAAACTCTTTTAAAAAATTCCTGCATAACTGCTCTATGTTAACTGTCACCTGAGCCAATCCTGCACAATGCTGACGACCTGGTCCTCAGTCCCCATTTCGCCGCGGTGGAGTGGCCGAGCGCATTGAAGCGCTATGCTCCGATGCGCGAGGCTGTTCCACGTCGGGGGTTCGAATCCTCACTCGGGAATGGATGTTTGTGCTGTCTTCAGTATAAGTTAGATTATAAGTAGTTCGTAAGTTTTGGGACTGATGACCTCGCAGTAAAGTCCCATATACTTAACAAACATTTGAACATATTGCACTCCCCATTTCCTGAAACAGCTGGCCTACACCACTGCCATGCAAGTTGTGTAACAGCAGAACTTTCTTCTTTGTATTATACTCTTCTATTGATTTAGGCTTCTCAACAGTTAAGGTCTGCTGCATATTAACTACACCTCCAGGGGTTTCCTCTCGACAGAATTCTGACAGTTGGTCAACTCTGTTAGTAACACACAAAAAGCAACTATCTGAGTGTCTCCTCTTCCTAGCTACCTGCCTCACATTCCACAGCCCCCTTTTCGTCTTCAACGTCTTCTTCCTTTGCATTTTACAACTGCACCTGAAGGGCTCAGATCTTACGCTCCTTTATCAACATGCGACATAACATAAAATTTAAGGGGAGAATATCACTGAAATGCACACTGGATTCCCCAGCGCATTCGCCATAATTAAAATACTTAGTACAAATCTCATACCATCATCGTCTACTCACAATTCTACGACAGAGTCTACACTTCTCACTCATAGCAAAATTTTACCGTTACTGGTTAAAGAAACTACATGTAAATGTTTTTTAAGTTCTTTTACGAGACTAGAACGATTTAATGAACTATGGTAATCACAACTTTCCCTCTCTACAAATACAGTGACTACTCTTATTAATAGTATTAATCCACAGCAAATAACATTAAAACAAAAACTTAACATTAATTTTGTGTAAAACAAATAACATGAAGCGTCCAGTGATACACCAATAAAATTAAACGCCACGAGAGAACAAAAAGTTATCAGATACAAAAAGCAAAAGTTTCCCTGACATTATTACGATACTAACAGCAAAAAAAAAAAAAAAAAAAAAAAAAAAAAAAAAAAAAAAAAAAAAGACTACAAAATTTAATAAATATCTACCGTGAATTAACGCCACTTGTAAAGTATTGAATTTAATAATTAGCTAGGAGACACAAACATTTTATCAGTATTTAGCCACCACAAGGGAATGACCGTGTGTGCTAAGTCGGCTTGTTGCAGAGTTCTCTCTCGGGAAAGGGTGTGTGTGTGTGTTGATCTTGGCATAAGTTAGTTTATGTAGTTTGTTAGTCTAGGGACTGATGACCACTGCAGTTTGGTCCCACAGCATTAGAAACATATGATCATTTTTTGGGTACTTAGCATCCGCTTGCAAGATAAACACAAGTGACAGTAGAACGCGCGGCGTAAACACACCCGAGAATAACAGACCGCTCCAAGCAATAACGCCACAACAAAAACTGATATGAATGTTGGTCCACTAATAAATCGCTCATAGAAAAAATGTTAAATAATTCTATGAAATATAAAACCATGAAACTTCGATAACGATCTGAACACCGGCCCAGCACTTGTGACGACATACCAAAGATTCACTTAGGTTTACAGTTAAATCGCTTTTTGGGCGGCTCTGGGATCTGGCGCTCGAACTCCCCGTTGCTCTGTATTTGTATACTGACCGCTGTATGCTGTGTTCCCTGAGACGTGGTTGGTTCCAACCAGTGAGCTCTATACTACTCAAAGACATCTTTACATAGCAACCCGTGAAGGCTTTTGGTGAGGCGGCCATTTGATCATTTGTCGTCGGGGAATCAGTTTAGTTGTTTATACGAGGCGCGTCCAGAAAGTAAGTTCCGTTTCAATTTATCTCCGCTGCAGCGCTGCGATTGCAGTTCCGCACATGTGCTGTAGACGATGTGTATCAAGGAGAAGAACGTGCGCCATTTGGAGATCGCTGTCAGTTACGTACGCTTTGTTGTGCTTGTTTGAAATGTCGGCGTTGATTGAAAATCATGCCGCCTGTGAAATCAGGTCGGTGATTCGGTTTCTGAATGTGAGGAAAGTGAAACCAAGTGAAATTAATCGGCAAATTTGCGATGTTTACGGACCAAATGCGATGAGTGATTCGATGGTGAGAAGATGGGTCCGTCAGTTCAATGGCAGGCGTAGTGATGTGCACGATGAAGAATGAAGTGGGCGTCCACCTTTGGTTACAGAAGAACTGGTTCACGCGATTGATGACAAGATCTAGGACATCTCAAGTCTTTCCTTGGCCGTCATCACTTCACCAATGACGACGAGCTGAAAGAAACTGTTTCCAATTGGTTGAAGACACAGGCGGCAGATTTCTATGAAGAAGGTACACAAAACCTGGTGCCACGCTATAACAAGTGCCTACAAAATTTCGGCAGTTATGTGGAAAAGTAGTTTAAGAGTTGTAGAATTTTGTGCAATAAAAATTTCTTCTGTATCTGTGTACAATTTCATTTTATTACCAAACGGAACTTACTTTCTGAACGCGCCTCGTATTATACTGTTTGCGAATATAAGGTGATTTTTTTCCACATATGGCGAAAATGGTTAGAAATTGCGTTGTATGCGGATGTTCTAATCGATGGAAGGCAGGAAGTGGCATTCAGTATCATAGGTAAGTTGCAAATGCTTAATACATAGTAATGAAAATTATGTTCGGGAAACAACAGTACCGGTATTGCAAATAGATTTCTTATAGTTTCAGATTTCCTCTCACTTATCCAGAACTTTTAAGGAAATGCTGTGAGAAAGAAAGACTCGACATCATCTAAATATAGTGTTATTTGTAGTGATCACTATCCAAAAGATTGCTACGTATTTCGGCGAGATGCTGATACACAGCTACTGAAATATGACGCTCAATGACCATGGCAGGAGGGTGTAAATTTGTATTTTAGAGAGCCTGGGAATCTTCGCTTAACCACTCATCCCCTTTTTCAGTACGATTTTAAATTTTTGTAATATGCATCTTTCTTTCGATAATTTGACGTTGCCCCAAAAGAGCGAAACACGTCATGTACAATAGAAAGGCATTTTCACAACTGTGACTGCAGTATTTCAGTAAATTCACAACCGGTTGCTGCACCAGACGTCAGCGTGGAATAGGACCAATGTCATTTTATATTATTTTTGTTTACGTGAAGATGAGAAACTGTTAGACGTACTACGTCTCTCATAGGTCTTTAGGTCTTCTGGATTCATTGAAGTCATCAAAATGCTTCCAAAAATGATTTCTTCTCATCGGAACTTGCTCATTGCCACGAGGATATAAAAAGACTTACGATAACACAAAGTTTCGATCTCCTTCAGGAGATCCATAAATCTATCCCTGTACGTTTTATATAGCAACCTCAAATGTGAGTGTGAACAAAATATTCACATGTCGGCAGCTCATCTGTAGTGGGGCATATCTATTTTAAACTTCAAATACTTTTACAATGGGTCTTTTGAAGTGTAAGGAACACCTCACACTAAAGCATACTTAACGGTATACACACAATCAAATAAATCATGACGTGTTTGAATATATTTACATAGAACGGAATATTACTCTTATCTTCATAGAATATTAATTTCATATTTTGTCCCGTTTTATGGAACGCACGTTTTTAACTATTGTCAGTATGATTTTTGCATTGCCATGAACGCATTACAAACCATGTGGACACTCCCGAAAAGAAACGTTAGTACACCCTTTTGGGGTTTACCAATTCATTCAAGATTTATTGTTGAAATTGTGCATGTGTAATACACGAAATGATTACATTCACAGATCAATAGCTCAAACTGTACTCAGGTACCAGATGTCTATCCATGCTGAAACACCCATTTGTGGTTCAGCTTGCATGGACGGCAATGCAGGAAATGATTTTGGGATCCATTCGATCATAAAATTGGCGAATACTGTCTTAGGATATGTTATTTCATTCCAGCTCGACCTGTTCAGGTAGTTCCGCAAGAGCTGTGGAGTGACAAGTAGTAAGTGTCATTTGTGGTCTCACCATATGTCACAAGTGCTCAATTGGAGACATATCCGGAGATCGTGTTTCCCAGGGAAGCATCTGCATGACTTACAGAGCAAGTTGTGTTTCACGTGCAGTTATTGGGCGAGCATTACCATGTTCGAACAAAAAATCAGCTTCCTATTGCAAGGATGGTAAAAGAACATTCTGCACGTACCGAGTGGACGTTAGCACTCGCTCCACTAGCACCAAAGTGCAATGAGAGTTATAGCATATTTCACCACAGTTCATAAGTCAAAATGGGAGGCTGGCTGAATGCACCCAACGAGACAGAGCTCGCCGAATATACGTCGTACTCGCAACGAAAATCACTTGCATAATGCTAAATCTGCTTTCATCAATGAAGACTACGGCAACGCCATTCCAACTTCTAAGGGCTATGTCAGCACCAGTCGAGTCGTCCACATGTATCCTGTGGGGTAAGTAAAATACGGACTAGAGGCGTGCATGCCTTTAGTTCCACTGCCAGTAAGTTGTTACCAGCAGTTCCTGTTAAGATTTTGTGACTCACAAACCCTCTTGCGTGTCTTGAGATAGCTGTACGTTCTGCCACTGCTGCGCTTGTAGTACGCCGATGTTGGCGGACATCTGATCTGAGTGGACGTCCAGAAAATTGTCTACGGGTATGAGAACGTTCACATAACCATCCAACCAGTATTGTTCCACAACTGACGCAGCATGTCCAGCTTCAGTGGCAGTTCTTCGAAGAGACCATCCGTCCACTCGGAAGACTACAATATAACTCCTTTCAAACTAGCTCAGTTGGCTCTAGGAAACACGAAAGCGCGCCATTAGCATGGCGCCTGCTTTCTTCACACAATGATATCACACTGACACAGTGGGCTGCAAACATTTCCTATTAAAGGGCGCCTATAGATGGCGCTCTGGCAGCATCCAGAACGCTGTCTGTTGGCCTACGACGTTTAAATCATTATCAGTAGATCTGATAACCAGCAGGTGGCTTCTGCTCTCATCGGATCAAAATGGACATCTTTTTTCTAGGTGTGCGATTTTTTTCCCCAGAAATGTATTTGTAGGTTTTGTATTAAAAAAAAAGGTAACTAACATATAGTAAAGAGGGAGTTGTCTGAAAACAAATAGAAATATGTACAACGAATCACTTACAGCAACAAATATTAATATGTCAACTAAGTCAGTAAATGTTGAATAATAGACATTCAAAAGTATAAGGGGACAGAAAATTGTTCAAAAATGTTCAAATGTTTGTAAAGCTTATGGGTCTTAACTACGGGGTCATCAGTCCCTAAACTTACAAACTACTTATGAAGTACTTACGAACTAGGACGGCACAAATATCCATGCCCGAGGGGGGATTCGAACCCCCGACCGTAGTGGCCGTGCACACCGTGACTGAAGCGCCTCAGTCCCAACGGCCAGCAGAAAATTGTTATACGAAGGGAAACATATAAAAGAGTTGTAGATACAGGCTGTCTGAGGTGTAACTCTGCAAGAAAATGTTTGTACCTGTTGCAAATATGTACAATAATGTTTTTCTTTTCTCACTGTATTGCCTGCAATATTTAGCGGAAACGTATTTTAGATGAAAGTAATCTCTAAGGTGTCATCCTTAAACTGGAAATTTAATAGTTTATTTGTGATTCAGAATGTTAATGAATTGCAAAATCAAATACTGCTACAAAGTAAAAGAATTGCTTATCCTTACAAGCGAAATATTTAATATTATATAAATATTCTGTAGATCTCATTTTGGACACTTATCTTTAAATGTTGGTTCCTTGTATAAGTATCATGTAATTTTCTCTTACTTGTAAAATTTCTTGTTTCGTGACATAAAGATTTTCTGTGTTTATATCCGATTAGATTAGTGCTTGTTCCATATATCATGAATACTACATAATGATGTGGGACGTGCTACTTTAATGAAACGTATCCGTACATGATACCTGAATACATTCATTCTTCTATTTTTTTAATTATAAATTTACTTATTACCTCTGGCAGCATGTCGATGTCCTCGTCAACTATCGTCTATGCTATGTTCAAAATGTTCAAATGTTTGTATAGCTTATGGGACTTAACTACGGGGTTATCAGTCCCTAAACTTACAAACTACTCATGAACTAACTAAGACTAAGGACGGCACAAATATCCATGCCCGACGGGGGATTCGAACCCCCAACCGTAGTGGCCGTGCAGACCGTGACTGGAGCGCCTCAGTCCCCTCGGCCACCGCGGCCGGCATCTGTGCTACGTTTCCTCTCTTTTCCCCTATTCTAATCCTCCGAAAGCTCTGCATTCAAATGCTGTATTCCCTCTCCACCAAGCTGTACTTACAGCTGCCCGCGGCCACTGCTGGCAATTTTGTCACCGTGTGGGTAAGATGCAGTTGCAGCTCCTTCATCTCTTACTCGCGATAAGCGCCCAAGACTGCCGATGATATACTATCGACAGCTGACGCGCTAGTTTCTGGTACTGTAGAAGTATTCTTTGCCCTTCCATTATTACTAAAGTATGCGAATGCAAAATACTTATGATGAAATGTAACATCTGCGTATTATTTGAGGAATTAAAGCCTTAATGAGCAATCTTCTGTAGTAAAAACGTTCCTTTGAATGAATAAGTAATTTCAGGTTTTAATAATTCTGAGGCACAACACAGAGTCAAACGAACAAATACAGCAGAATAGTATTTTCATTGCGTAATGCTGTAATGAGTACAACAACGTCGCGAATAATACGTTGGATAGTCTGACAGTAGTTACATTTAGAAATCTATCGTCCCGGTCATTGGAGAGGGAGTAATACTAATCAGTACAGGGGTATAACATTTCTGTCTACATAATTTTCATGTCACTGCTGTATCTGTGGTTAGTTCGGAATCGTTAGTGGGATGATTGAAGTCTCGTCGCTCCCCGGCCCAGACTGACTTCCTCCTGTTGCTCCTCGCCCAGGTCCGATTGGTCGGCGTCCGCGTATGTCCGGTACAGCGCCTCTAGCGCCGCGCCCGGAAAGACGACGCGCCACATCTTTGGTGCGCGGCGTCGATATGTGTATCAACACAGCACTCCTCCCCCCCAAACCTCCTCACCGTCGTCGTATAGTGTCCCCGAGGAGAGGACGACGGCGGGGGGGGGGGGGAGAGTGCAGACGTAAAAGCCTCCGGTGGGACCGGGATTGATGATTGGGCGGGTCTAGGGCCCCGGTCCGTTGTCAAATCGCCGTGAAAAACCCCAAGACCAGGCAAAAGAGGCAGCTCCACGTCCGCGTCCATGAGAACCGCGGGCTGCGGTAGCGAGATGGTACCGGCCGCTTCCTGGGACAGGCCGTTGGCCCCAGATCCGGCGGCCGTAGCGGAGAGTGGTGGTGGTGATGATGGTGATGATGATGCCGGCTGCGAACCGTGGCTCCCGGCAGGCGACTGCGACAGGAGCGCTCCCGCAGGCGCCCACTCCATCGGCTCTGGACAGGAGGACGCCGGTGTGATGCGGGTTGCTGCGCCAGCATGTGGCGTGCCCCGAGTAGAGACAGGAGCTGAAAACAGAAAACCAGCCGCAGAAACAGACATAACAAGGGCGAAGCTGGTTCGCATGACGAATCATGCCGCTCGGACCCCGTATAAGGAACGTAGAACTACCCAAACACGTTTCGTCGGTCCCCGTTCCCAACGTTTGGCCCCCATAAAGCATATGAAAATAACAGGGGGGGGGGGGGGGTTGACGCCATACTTTGCCTGAGAGTGCGGAGAGGCCGGCGGGCGCAGCGGCGGATGCAACAGCTGCAGCAGGGTGCGATGGCGCCGTCCGTGAAAAACTCCGCTGGACCGTTGCGGGGCTGCGAACGGTACGACGAGAGGAACAGCAGCATAGCCTGATCCCGTGAGTGGTGGCTGCGCAGCTTGGACATCTGCTGCTTAAAGCTGCGGACGAAGTGCTCCGCTTCTCCGTTGGATTGTGGGTGGAAAGGAGCGCTCGTTAAATGACGAATCCCGTTGGAAGCACAAAACTGTTCAAAGTCCGCCGACACAAACTGGGGTCCATTGTCACCGACAAGAAGTTCTGGAAGGCCCTCAATGCAAAATATAGACTGGAGAATTTTCACAGTAGCTCTCGTCGTCGTAGAGTTCGTGGGGACCACAAACGGGAATTTACTAAAAGCATCGACAACAATTAACCACCTGGCCTTCTAAAACGGGCCGGCATAATCCACATGAAGGCGTTGCCATGGTCCAGTGGATTTCGGCCAGTCAGTGAAATGCTGAGGCGGAGCGGACTGTCGGCACAGGCACAACATCGTGACGTCATATGTTCAATGTCTTTGTCCATTCCGACCCAGGTACAATGCTTGCGGGCCAACTGTTTAGTTCTGACGACTCCCCAATGTCCTTGATGTCACAAGTTCAGAACACGCGCCCGAAGAGCCTGATGTATTACCACTCTGGACATGTCGTCGTCAGTGCGAAGCAAGATGACGCCGCGGTGTGTTGATAAAGCAAAACGTCGAGAAAAATACTGACGGACACCTGGGTTCGAAATCTGTTTCAAGGTTCGTGGCCACCCGGAGCGAATATATTGTAAAAGGATCTGTAAATCTGGGTCCGCGGCTGTAGCGTGAGCAACCTGTCTAATCTAGTGGAAATTTGCCCAAAGCGTTGGAATCTTGCGCATCTATATGGCAACAAGCTGCCTCTGAGGCATCAAAATCAGAGTCAGGACCAACAGGAAGCCGTGAAAGCGTGTCCGCGTTAGCATGGTGACTTGTGGGCCGATAAACAATTTCATACTGAGTGAGAGAATTAGGGGCCCAACGTTGCAGTTTCTGTGCCGTACGTTGTGGAATGGGTTTAGCGGGATGAAACAGACTAATGGCTTGTGATCTGTGACCAGATAAAATTTCGCCCATAGAGGTACTGATGAAATCTGGTAACACCAGAAATGATTGCAAGGGCCTCTTTTTCAATCTGTGAGTAGTTCTGTTGTGCTTTGGTCAAAAGCTTAGAGGCAATAGGTCTGTCCACGGAACGCATCTGATGGGGGAAAGCACCGCCCCAAGGCTATATGATGATGCGTCAATGGCTAATATCACCTGTTTCGTAACATCAAAAGGAACCAAACAGTTGTCACTCAACAAGGCGTCTAAGTTTGCGAAAAGCAACATCACATTCTTTTGACCACACGAATGGAACATTCTTACGTCGCAGCCGATATAAGGGTGCTGCAATTTGGGATGCATTTGGTATAAATCGAATGTAATAAGTGAGTTTCCCAAGCACAGAGTGAAGTTCAGTAATGATAGTGGGCGGTGGAAGGACGCGAATTGCCTGTAAATGAGATTGTGTCGGGTGGATACCTCGTGCATTGATGACATGACCGAAATACTCGAGTTCCGACTGAAAAAAACACATTTGTCCCTGTTACACGTTAATCCTGCCTGCAACAACACATCGAATAAACTTCGCAAATTGTTGACATGTTCCTCGGGAGTACGCCCAAACACAATATCATCCAAATAATTAGAACACGCAGGCACAGTAGCGGTCAACTGTTCCAAGTACCGCTGCAAAATGGTGGGAGACGATGCACTACCGAAAGTAGTGCGTGTCCCAAGTGCGTGTTGATCACGAAAACTTGTTGCGATTGCACATCCAGAGGAAGCTGCAAGTATGCGTCACGCAGATCAATTTTAGAAAAATACCGGCCTGCACCTAAGCGGTCCATCAGTTCTTCCGGTCGTGGTAAAGGGTAAGAGTCAATCACAGTCTGCGGATTCACGGTAGATTTGAAATCTGCACAAAGACGTAATTTACAATTGGGCTTCTTCACGATCACTAAGGGCGATGCCCACTGACTCGCCTTGATCAGTTCAATGATACCATTAGCCTGCCACTGTCTTCAGAGATCCGCCACCTGATGCCGTAGGGCATACGGCACGGGACGAGCTTTACAGAAGCGGGGGCGTGCTGCGTCTTTCAATGTCACACTTGCTATAAAGTTGTTTGCCATGCCTATACCATCACGAGAAAAGTCACTGAATTCATCACACAGTTTAGCTACCGTGTCCCGATGGTCATATGAAATGACAGCAAGAACCTTATCCACTATTCGGAGGCCGAATAGATCATAAAAGATCAAGTACAAAAATGTTTGCATTATTGGAAGCACGAAGCACTTGAAATGTCACTGTATACAGACACATATACAAACCGGTATGTAGCATCACAAGTGTGGTGTCGCACAAGTCTAAAGTGCGCGCCACCTACTTTCGCCGCGCGCAGCCATGCACGCACGGCGCGGCGTTCTTACGACGTCAGCCACAAGCGCCCACTGTTACAACTCCGCTCGTGGCCACCACTGAACGACATCGTTCACTTGCGACTGAGATAGGAACCAGTTAAGACTTGGGAATCAGACAGGCACCAGTTAAGACTTGGCTATCGGATAGGCACTACAAATCATCAGTAGGCAGGCCTCTATCTAATCTATGTATCAGCATTCTGCAGTCAAGAACTATGTAAAAGTTAAGGATTACTAAGTCTCTATGAAATATATATCTCGTTCTAATTTACTCTAGTGTTTCCAGTTTCTGCTGTCCCACTGGCTGTGCCGGTTTCTTTCTACTCGGCCACCGACACCTACAACCGACGGAAACGAGACACAAAAGCGGCGACGAGGCTGGGACACAAAAGTGGCGACGAGGATGGGATACAAAAACAAGTATATGAACCCAGCACAGGTATGTCCTGACCATTATACGCCGTAAGCAACGTGCAAGAGTTCTGCAACGGCGGCTGACCAAGCAAATTGTATGTGTCCCGATTAAGCAAGGAAACCGAAGCACCAGTATCTAATAGAAACGTCACGGTCTGGCCAAGAATTTCAAGATCCACAAACAATTTATTCATATTACGGTACCTAGCCTGCGAAGACACAGGCTGTAACGACGCAAGTTCAATAGTCGTATCACTCGTAGGTGATGGAGAATGCACAACATTAATGTGATGTGAACGAGCCCCTGTGCGTGCCTGTTCTGTGGAACCTTTATTCTGTTGGAGACAGAACGAACATGGCCTAACTTTCCACATGCAAAACAAGTTGCGCTACGAGAAGGACAATTGTCACGCGTATATTTTGAGAAACAGCGAGGACAGGACTTAACTTTCCGCGATCGGGGTAGGTAGATCGCTTATGTTTACGCCCAGCGGCCGACAGACCAGCGGGCCGGGGGCCTTGTGTCAGCGCGGGCCGTTCTGTTGACGCTTGCCCTGACGTGCTGTTGACACTGTACACACTCCTACCGGATCAAAGCTAGTCTTAGCAACGTCACACGCGTCCTGAAATTCAATGATCTGCATAACCTGTTGCAATGTAGGATCGGCGTGCCGCAAAATCTGTTCGCGAATACGATTGTCAGGCACATTTTGCGTAATCACATCCCGAATCATAGAATATTCACCACATGAACACCTGAATTTACAGACACGAGTTAAACCTTGCAACTCGGCGAGCCACTGCCGATAAGTTTGACCTTCTTGCTTACTACTCCTAAAAAATTTAAAACGGGCCACTGTCACATGCACTTGTTCGTCATAGTACTTAGACAAAGCCTCCATTAACGCCTCATAAGAAACTGACTCAGGGGACGTAGTGAGGTATAACTTGGAAGCCGTTCGGTTAACTACAACACGTGCACACGCGAGAAAAAAGGGAGGCTTCACAGTACCTTGTGCATTGTTTGCTGTCAGATGCGAAGTAAACTGCACCAACCATTCATGCCACGTTTCCTTTTCTTCTATAAAAGGTCGAAATGGTGGCACCGGAGCAGATTGTACATCCTGTTGTGGCCGCGAAGGCAACGACTGTTGTGTTTGAGCAGTCGCATGTTGTGACTGCGCGAGTTGCTGTACAGCTTGGGTGAGCTGTGACATCTGTTGTGTCTTGAACTGACAAAACCGAGTTAAATCCATGCTCGGAGAGGCAACCGGCGGGATTACATTCGGAGGAGTAGACATGGTAAATTGAAACAATAAAACAATATGCAACAAGATAACTATGACACGCCACAACACACACCAACAAGAGTAAATACTGAAGACACACGGAAAGGGCAATCAGAAAAGCTTGTCGAAAGAGGTAGGCGAAAAAAACTAAGGCAACGTGGGCAATAAAAACAATCCATAACAACCACGAAGTTAAGCAGACCTCGTCGCCATTGCTGTATTTGTAGTTAGTTCGGAATCGGTAGTGGGATGATTGAAGTCTCGTCGCTCCCCGGCCCAGACTGAATTCCTCCTGTTGCTCTTCGCCCAGGTCCGCTGACGCCCACTCCGATTGGTCGGCGTCCGCGTATGTCCGGTACAGCGCCTCTAGCGCCGCGCCCGGAAAGACGACGCGCCACATCTTTGGTGCGCGGCGTCGATATGTATATCGACACAGCAGTCACAAAGAAAACACAGACACAAAGTAATAACCAAAGAATATATGCATTTTTATTACTCAGTTATTAACTTAATACATATAAAATTACTGAACAATGTTCAGAACTGTCCTAGTAATAATTAAAAAGAAAGAAATTGGCATTTTCATAACTGTTTATTTTTATTTTACTATATTCTCGATGATTGAAAAAAAAGTTCACACAAACATTTAGTTTCGAACATACTAAAGACCAGAACACCTAGTATAAACAGCTGCTGGGACTCATTTAGAGGTGAGTTCTTGTAAAATATTTCCCTATTCTCTTCCTCTAACGAATTTTGTCCCATCAAGAATGCCAAGCAGACTTCGACACTGATAACATCATTCTAACGAATCTTCGCGCCAGCAACGGAGCAACGTTGGTAGGGAGGTGGAAAGGGAGCTCGTTTGTGGCAGTCCCCGCGTGCAGGCAGCTTGAGTGCTCATTAGCCTCGGGTGCGCTTTAGCGCATTTTCCAACCCCTAACGTATACACTGCTTAAGGTAAAGCTATCCCTTCCCTCCCCTTGCATCCTTCCACTTCCGCCACCCTTTCCATTCCCACTCTTAATTGGCACCTGCTACTGAGCATCACTTGGAGTGCATCAGCTGGAGATGACGGTTGTGTGCTAGTGAGTTGTGCCTAGCATTGTATGAAGACGGTAGTCGAAACCTGTAACGTTGTGTATATGTGACTGCCTTTTTTACGTGCCTGTCTGCGACTCGACGATCACCTTTCGGGTGATTTATGAACTATTCTCATTTTATTGTTGAATTGAAATGATTTTCTTTCAGATAAATGAAGAGATTATACTTACTCTCTCTAATGCACAATCTTTGAAAGTGTTAGATGTTTAGTAAAGCTTATGTATAATTAGTGCATTGAACATTATATTAAGTGTGATGGATGTTTTACTGTTATTCTCTTTAACAGGGTACACTACAGAAACATGCCTAAAATGTTATACTTACCTCTTGTATCGATTATGCCACATGTATGTTTACTGTAACATCTGCTTTATGTAACTACTTTCAATTGAAGGGTATGGAACGATATATTCTTGTTTTTGTAACTTTCTATCATCCAGGAGTATTTTAAAAGGTCTTTTCTAAAACCGAGTCTTTCTCTATTGTATGTGTATTAAACTGTAACATGTATTACCAGATCATGATTCAGAATTGTAGGTTTGTATACAATAGAAAAGATGAAAGGGAGTCATGCCGCAAAGAAAAGAATTGGGTGAGAAGGGAAAAGGCGGGCAGATGCGAATACTGACAAAGAAAGTACTTGGGCTCGAACAAACACATGTACACCATAATCGTATGAGAGATAATGTAAAGATCCCTTATTGCACTAGTGATACTCCCGCATCTGCAAAACTCTGCAGTCGTCCGTTAGAGGACTCTGCGTGTGCCATGCCGCATTGCACTTTGACCTGTCGGTTCGCCAGTAGGGTCGGTGCAGAGTACCTCCGAAGTTGCGTTTTGTGACGTTATTTGTGTGGTGAAGCGTCAGATGGGGCGGCGATTGCTAATCAATCCTGCTAATGTATTGCGATTTGTTGAGATGATATTACGAAGAACCCTTATTCGTGAAGATGGTATTAGTGTAGAAGATGAATCATTTGCATGATTTCTCGTATCTGTTATGGTACAGAAATATGAGCATAAGTTAGATACTGTTGTTACAAACTCATAATAATGATAATAGGGATGAGAATGACGAACAACTCATTGCAAGCGGTAGTGCTACGGTAAGTGCGGGAACAGGCGATGGAAGCAGTGGCAGTGAATACCAACATTCTTTCGGGAAGAAGGTTAAAGTTGCAACTATCGTCACGGATTTTGATGACAATTCGCTAGAGAACATGTACGATGATTATTACGTAAGTTATAGTTAAGATATCTACATTACGTATGGTGTCTAGAGCACGGTTGCAGAGCTTTTCAGAAAAACGACACCCACCAGCACATTGAGGTGTACGTACAGATCCTGTAACCAAACGTTCATACAGATATGTTTGTTCGAGCCCATGTACTTTCCTTGTGAGTGGAAAGAAGAATCAGTGGTCTGCATTCAACAAGATAATACAACGAATACTCAGTGATAAATGATTACCAGGAATGTGGAATATTTACATCTCTTGGGAATGATGAACGAGCTGTTTAGTCTCCTCCAGCCACCCACAACAACAATTTATACCTCGGATTAGAGTATCACTTGCTATTAGATCATGGCACTTTTTATTTAACACTAGATTTTCATTTCCGACGACAAGAAGAGGTTTTGTAAAACAATCCCACCTCAAGCACCATGACTGCATCACACAGCATAATTAGATCACTGTGACTTAAACCATCTTCAGGCACAGTAAATATTATATTTAATTTATATGGAGGGACCTAACTTTTGCTTTAGTTTTAAATTATAACTGTTTAACTTCACATCTGTCATAGACCCTAGTTTATACCAGATAATTCTCCCTGAAAAGATGCTACTCCTGATACTGAAATTTCCCGATATTTCCGAAAATAATAACCTACATAACAGAAAATGTTCACAAATTTTCCTAAATTTTGTGGATCAATAGTTTTCTTAATTGGTCAGTCAGCTGTTTTTCTTACGTGATTCACATGATCAAATTTTTAATGTCTTTTGTATATAGTTACTTCTATTGGATGACGCTGAATGTGTTAGTCTAGATTACGAGTATCAAAAAGATTAGTATATCTATGGGGGTTCATTTTGCATTGAAATACTCTATTCAGCTATCGAGAACAATTGAGAGAATGTTGATGTTATTAATGCCATCATCTTATAAGTGTCATCATAAGCTCAATATCTGAAGCAACTCTTGTTTTATCTTCTGTCGTGCTGGTGGAAAATCAAAACGAAAGTACTGATGAAACATATAATTTGTGTGTATCTGCATAGAAGTGCACACACACGCGCGCTATCTCCACAGAAATGCACACGTGCGCAACAGTTGTAGCAACGTCAAGAGTTCTTTTTATTCCTTGAAATAGAACAAAAGAAAATACGTTACTTTGTACAGGTTATTTTAAGTTACCATTGTTAATTAAACATTATATATATCTTATTATTATACCTTTATTTCCATTTTTCTTCTCCCTCCCTCTCCCCCCAACCTCTCTCTCTCTCTCTCTCTCTCTTTCTCTCTCTCTCTCTCTCTCTCTGTGTGTGTGTGTGTGTGTGTGTGTGTGTGTGTGTGCGAGTGTACGTGTTCATAGGCAGTTGTTGTCTGATAGTACTTTGCGGACAGAGAACAAATTTCCACTGCAGAGAGTTCTGTATTCATTTCTAATTTCTTTTCATCCAATTGTGGTTTTCTGTATTTTGTAGTGTTACCTGATCATAAGCTTTTGTCTAGGGCTGTTGCTATATTTGTGGTTTTTTTGGGTCTGTATTAATGTCTGTTGGACTGTGTTTCATGTCATCTTCACAGTGACAGCTGTTACTTCTTAATGTTCTTCTATGTTCTAGGTGTCTTATGTTAAGATTTGTCCTATATAAATATATTTGCAATCCTAACCTGTCAGTTGGTAAATACCAGATTTGAGGCGTTTGTCTGTGTTTGTGTTGCTTGTTCTTACTTTCCTCTATACTGAGTTCTCAATTCAGGAAGCTATTTTTAATCCTTGTTTCTTGAGTATGTTGCGTATTCTATAGACTGCTTGTAGACTGATTTTTCGTTGTAGGTGAGAGTGTTCAATTTGATTGTTATTATTGGTGTTTTGTGTTTTTGTCTATCTTCTCTCTCTCTCTCTCTCTCTCTCTCTCTCTCTCTCTCTCTCTGTGTGTGTGTGTGTGTGTGTGTGTGTGTGTTTCAGTATCGTGTGTTCGTTTGTGTGTATTTTGTTCTTTGGTCTGTCAGTGTCTTCTTGTCGTTGGTAATCTGTTTGTTCTTCTGCGTTTGGTGTCCTCTTCATTTTAATTTTAGATTTGTGATTCAGTTTGTCTATGTTGTTTCTGTCATATCCATTCAGCACAGAAATTTATTTGACGATTGGATCTCATTGTTGTCTTCTTCATCACTTGGTTGAATTTTGTTCATTCTGTACAGCATGGGTTGAAAACTGTGTAATTTGTTTGCAGTTCGATGGTTTGAGTTCTTGTGATTGGCTGTATTTGTGGTGGTGACTTACAGAAATATGCAAAATTTATGTTTACTGTCGTGTCTGCATGTGGCAAGGTCAGGAAATTTAGCATTTTATTATTTTCTGTTTCTATGGTAATTTTTATATACAGTATTTATGCCGTTTTGGAGTTCTTGGATGTGCCTTGGTGTCTAGTCTGGGAGACATAAGCTGCCATCTATATAGCGGTACCAGTATACTGTCCTGTATTATTTTCGTTTTATTATGATTTCATATATTATGGCCGGCCGCGGTGGCCGAGGGGACTGAGGCGCTTCAGTCACGGTCTGCACGGCCACTACGGTCGGGGATTCGAATCCCCCCTCGGGCATGGATATTTGTGCCGTCCTTAGTCTTAGCTAGTTGATAAGTAGTTTGTAAGCTTAGGGACTGATGACCCCGTAGTTAAGTTCCATAAGTGCTACAAACATTTGAACATTTGATCATATATTATGTTTTGTATTTCATTGAAGACTATATTTGCTGGGGGGGCCACTGGTGGGAGATTGCAAGGGGAGCCCTTCTTGTTATGAGAATTACTGGTTTCCAGTGTCAAATAATTTTGTCCTGTAATTAGTTTTAGAAAGCTCTCCAGTGGTTTAGCAGAAAATTATCAGTTGTAAGTGTAACCGGCTTCTCTCTAGAAGCTACATATTTTGATTTTTCTGTGCGCTTTCCCTTCAGTTCATTAAATTTATCGTGTGTTCCCGTATTTTTAATTCCTATTCGCGTTAAATATCTGAGTAGTGTATTATTCCGCTGTGTGAATCATGTCGTGACAGTCGTCTGTCTTTGTTTTGAAACAGGGTTACCGCTTAACAAACAGAGTAGTCTTCATTTGAGTGCATCGCGACTGTAGTTTTTGTTTTCTCGGCACTAAAATCATGAATAGGGACTGTGATTGCTGTGTGCGGATGCAGTCTTAGCTGGTGACACTTCGCTCCCAGCTTCAAGCTATGTTAACCTCTATTGCACAGCTGGAGGCTGTAATCGAGGGGCGTCGTTGTTGCTGGCCAGTAGTGGGGACCGAACAGACACCCGTCGTCCCCACCGATCGGCCTGCGGCAGCGACATGCCCTGATACGGCCAGCAATGAGACAGACACCCCACCCGTGGTTGCGTGGGAGGTCGCTCCAGTGTGTGGTAGGCGGCGTAAGACATTCCGGGGGACCGATCGTGAGGCCTCCCCGGTTCGTCTTGCGAACAGGTTTGAGGCGCTATCTGCTCAGGACGATGTTCCTGAGTTGGATGGTGTCTCACCCTGAGGTCACCACCCAGCTCGCGAGATTCGGGCTTTCACAGAGGGTGGGTTTCCTTGTAGTTGGAAGCTCCAACGTTAGGCGGGTGATGAAGCCCCTTAGAGGGCTACCAAGGAAAGGAAGAAGGCCAACTTGCAGTCCGTGTGCATACCGGATGGAGTCATTCCAGATGTGGAACGGATCCTCCCAGATGCCATGAAGGGTACGGGGTGCAGCCAACTGCAGGTGGAGGCTCACGTCGGTCCCAATGATGTGTGTCGTTTCGGATCTGAAGAGATCTTCTCAGGTTTCGAGAGGCTATCTGAAGTGGTAAAGACTGCCAGTCTTGATTGCAAGATGAAAGCAGAGCTCACCATCTGCAGCATAGTTGACAGGACCTACTGTGAAACTCTGGTACAGAGCCGAGTGAAGAATAAGAGGCTCAGACGGTTCTGCGACCGTGTAGGCTGCAGATTACTTGACTTGCCCCATCGGGTGGTGGGTTTCCGGGTTCCGCTGAATAGGTCAGGAGTCCACTATACGCAGGAAGCGGCTACACGAGTTCGAGGGCTGTGTGGCGTGGTCTGGGCGGTTTTTTTTTAGGATAGAAGGCTTCGGGGGAAAACAAAATGGGCAATGTCAAAGGGTGCATGTGGATCTCAGGAGAAATGCAGATCTAGGAACTCTCGGTAGAACAGTTGTAAATTGTCGTAGCTGTGTCGGGAAAGTACCAGAACTCCGAGCGTTAATAGAAAGCACCGAATCACACATAATTGTAGGCAGTGAAAGTTAGCTCAAGCCGGAAATAAGTTCAGCAGAAGTTTTTGCAAAAGATCTAACTGTTTTCAGAAAGGATAGATTAAACAAAATAGGTGGAGGCGTGTTTGTCGCTGTCAAAAGTAGTCTTTCGTGTAGAGGAGTTGAAGTTGATAGTTCCTGTGAGTTATTATAGGTAGAGATTGTACCTGAAAATCGTAAGAAGTTAATAATTGGTTCCTTTTACCGGCGTCCCAACTCTAACGAAACAATAGCAGAAAGGTTCAAAGAAAACCTGAGTCAAATTACAAAAACGTATCCGACTCATACGATAATAGTAGGCGGAGATTCTAATTTACCCTCAATCTGTTGGCGAAATTATATTTTCAAATCAGAAGGTACGCATAAAACATAGTGCGAAATTGTACTCAACGCATTCTCTGAGAATTACTTCGAACAATTAGGTTATGAGCCAACTAGAATTGTAAATTAATGTGAAAACACTCTTTATCTCTTAGCAACAAACAATCTTGAGCTCATAACGAGCATCAAAACGGATACAGGTATTAGTGAACACAGAGCTGTCGTAGCGTGATTGAATATCGAAAGTCCCAAAGTTACCAAAAATAAACAAAAAGTACATTTGTTCAGGAAAGGAGATAGAAATAAAATACATTGCTTCTTGAAAGATAGCTTCCACTCGTTTCTAACACTAAATGTAGGTGTAGACCAGATGTGGCTCAAATTCAAAGAAGTGGTATCGACAGCAATTGACAGTTTTATACCAAATAAATTAATAAAAGAAGGAGGTGATCCTCCTTGGTCAGGTCAGGACACTGTTGCAAAAGCAACGGAAAAGGCATACTAAATTTAAACGAACACAAAATCCCCAGGATTGGCAATCCTACACAGAAGCTCGAAATTTAGTCAGGACTTCAATGCCAGATGCCTACAATACTTATCACAACGATACACTTTCTCGAAATTTGACTGAAAACCCTAAGAGATTTTGGTCATATGTTAAATATACTAGCGGCAAAACACAATCAATACCCTCACGACGTGATAGTAATGGCGATCCTGCCGATTACAGAGCTACTAAAGCAGAGTTACTAAACATAGCTTTTAGAAACTCATTCACCAAAGAAGACGAAATCAATATCCCAGATTTCAAATTACGAACAGAGGCCGTAATGAGTAACGTAGAAGTAGATATCATCGGAGTAGTGCAGCAACTAAAATCACTTAACAAGAACAAGTCTTCTGGTCCGGATTGTATACTAATTAGATGTCTATCTGATTATGCTGAAGCGATAGTTCCTTACTTAACAGCCATATACAACCGCTATCTCAAAGAAGGATCTGTACCAAACGATTGGAAAGTTGCACAGGTCACACCTATATCCAAGAAAGGAGTAGGAGTAACCCATTAAACTACAGGCCTATTTCATTGACTTCAATTTGCAGCAGGGTTTTGGAACATAACCTGTATTCAAATTTTATGCATTATCTCGAACAGAATGATCTATTGGCCCAAGGTCAACATGGATTTAGAAAATATCGTTCATGCGAAACACAACTAGCTCTTTACTCACACGAAGTGATGTGTGCTAACGACAAGGGTTGGCAAATTGATTCCGTATCCCTTGATTTCCAGAAGGCTTTTGACACCGTACCTCACCAACGGCTTTTAAACAAATTGCGTGGTTACGGTATAACGCTCCAAATTTGCGATTGGATAGTTCGTAGTAATCGATGGTAAGGCATCGACTAAAACAGAGGTGATATCGGGCGTACCACAGGGTAGTGTTATTGGTCCTCTGCTGTTCCTTATTTACATAAACGATTTAGGGGAAAATCTAAGTAGCTCTCTTAGGTTGTTTGCTGATGACGCCGTCATTTACCGTCTAGTAAAATCATCTGAATATCTAAACCAACTGCAGAACGATTTGAATAAGATATCTGTATGGTGTAAGAAATGGCAGTTGACTCTAAATAATGAGAAGTGTGAAGTCGTCCACATGAGTACGAAAAGAAACGTTAAACTTTGTTTACATGATAAATCAATCAAATGTGAAGGCCGTAAACTCCACAAAATACCTAGGAATGACAATTACTTCTGACTTAAATTGGAAAGAACACGTAGATAATGTCGTGGGAAAGGCGAACCAGAGACTGCGTTTCATTGGCAGAACCCTTAAAAGATGCAACAGAACTACTAAAGAAACTGCATATACTACGCTTGTCCGTCCTTTTATGGAATATTGCTGCCCAGTGTGGAATCCTTATCAGGTGGGTTTGACGGAGGACATCGAAAGAGTCCAAAGAAGGGCAGCTCGTTTCGTATTGTCACGATACAGGGGAGACAGCGTTACGGAAATGATACAGGATCTGGGATGGGAATCATTACAACAACGGCGCTTATCGCTGCGGCGTGGGCTACTTACGAAACTACAATCGCCAACATTCTCCTCCGAGGCCGGCCGCGGTGGCCGAGGGGACTAAAGCGCTCCAGTCACGGTCTGCACGGCCACTACGGTCGGGGGTTCGAATCCCTTCTCGGGCATGGATATTTGTGCCATCCTAGTTAGTAAGTAGTTCATAAGTAGTTTGTAAGTTTAGGGACTGATGACCCCGAAGTTAAGTTCCATAGACTATACAAACATTGGAACAAACATCTCCGAATGCGAAAATATATTGTTGACTCCAACTTACAGAGGTAGAAATGATCATCAGAGAAAAATAGAGAAATGAGAGCCCGAACGGAGAGATTCAAGTGTTCATTCTTCCCGCGCTCTATTCGAGAATGGAATGGGAGATAAAATAGTATAACGGTGGTTCAATGAACCCTCTGCCAGGCACTTAAATGTGATTTGCAGAGTATCCCATGTAGATGTAGACATTTCTCATTTGTGGGCTTTTCGAATATCATGCTGTTGAATGATGACAATGATTTCTGTAGTGGGGATGTTTCTGTACATAGATGAAATGTTGAATAATGTGAGAGTAGCACTCATGGGTATGTTTATATGATTGATTTTTTCAAGTAAATCTTCATTGTTGTGTATGCTTCTATTGTTTGTGCATATATAATGTGTGTATTTCTATGGTTAAGTCTTGCAATGGGTGTACTTCTGAAATTAAAGACATGGTGAATCAGCAAATCCCTAGTAGACGATTAGTTTGCTGTGTAATGTGGCTATCTTAGGTTATTTTTTGTTTTAAACATTTCACTTTATGATCGTAAAAAATGTGTTGAGTGCCTTCTAGCAGTGTTTGTGCATTTTTATGATATTTTTGTGTTGGGCCACTGGTGCATTGTTTTGTAATGTTGTCATACAGATATTTAACGCTTTTGTAATATATTCTTCTTGCTTTATTAATATCATTGTATTGCCCTTGTCTGATTTCATTAGGATATACCCATTGTCTATAAGTTTTCTCTTCATTTACTAGGGTGTTTTTCCGTCATCTCGTTTTGTTCCATTTAATATATATATTTTTCATTTCTTTTATTAGAGTCCTAATTTCTTTTGCACATAACTCTCTTGTAAGGCCTACAGTGGTTACTGTTCCTTTCTTCTTGTTTTTATTGTGTATTTACTTTCTGTGATTAGGTTCACTATTGTCTCTTGTGTAATGTGTATGTTAATGTTATTTTCAGCGCTTTTTCCAAAAAATTAATTTCTTGCTGGAAGTTTTGTATGTCTGTAAGATTAATTAGTCATTTTTACAATGTTGGGTTTGACTGATTTCTGTTTTGGTGTGTAAGGGTTTTGTTTTGTTTCAAAATAGTGTTCAGTTTTTGAAGTTAGTTTTCCCATTTTTGTTTCATTATTGTTCCTTTTTTTTTATTTGAATGTGTTCATGATGTGATTAAATATCTCAAAGATTTTGCTTTGATTTCCTAGTTCTAGATGAGTTTTGAGCAGTTCTACATTGAGTTCTTGCTTCTTTATACTGTACCATATGCACATACAACGATGACCAAGAATTTTCCATATTCTGAAAGATCACCACCACGAGTTTAGCACTTCACGAGAACTCAAACCATCCAGTTGCACACAACCAATCAGTTTCAAATACATGCTACACAGACTGAACAAAATGCCACTCAGTGAAGATGATTTCAAAAAAGGAGTTACAAATCATCAAATAAATTGCTCAGTAAATTGCATTTGACACAGACATTATAGGATTTGGTTTTCCAAAGATCTACAATTGTGTATACTGAGCATATAGAGCAAAGTGAGCTTTTGATTTGGTATAAATCTGATGATGGGATTTAACATGCCTGAAACTTGTCATATAGAATATAATAAAGCAAGTATGCAACAGAAGCAAATTTTTCCTCTACAAACATTGTAGTCAGACTGAATCACAAAATTAAAACAGGGACGTAAAGGACACCTAATGCACAAAAACGACAGTCAGACACTAACACACTATAAAAACTTACACACACAAAACAGAAACACATGCACACATGCGCAAGCATACAAACACACACACACACACACACACACACACACACACACAGAGCACATACATAAGCAGACATGAACACAAAACACCGGAAATAACAAGCAAATGGAACACTCTTAACTAAAACAACAAAGTAACCCATAGAATATGCAACATACTAAAAAATACACGGATTAAAAGTAGCCTACAGAACAGAGACTGCTATACGGAGAAAATAAGAACAATGCACACAACCACAACACTGGCAATAACCAACTGACATGTCAGTTTATGTTGCACAGACATACAGAAACGTTAACACTAGAATGTAACAGCTGTAACTCTACATTTGGCAAACATCTTATGAAAATTAGACATTATCAGACAGGCATAAACACCGACCTAATAATCATCAAAGGCAGCAATAGTCACCACAAAAACTAATAAATGTGGAAAACTACCAAACGCAGTCTTAATAGGAGGAAAACACGTAATAAATGAGTATACAAACATACGGTGTCGAAATTAGAACTTCCCACCTGCAACACAGTTCCCTGTGTACTAAACGTGCCATCTTGTAATGATTCAAACTTCGCCCTCAAAACACAATTCACAAACATTGAAAAGTGAAGACTGAAGTAGTGCCATTGCCTTCTCCATTCTGCGAATAAAGACACCAACACCAGTATTTTGAATGTAATTCATAAGCAAACAAATGAACACACACACAGAGAGATACTGCCCATTGAAATAGTACAATATTTAATCATAAAAATGAAATGAAAGGCAGGTCAAATATTTTGATATAAAACAAATTTCTACATAAATGCTGTATAGCTGCAGGTGACATACTATCAAGGAGAATGTAATAAAGCTGCATCTCCTAGAACATTTTGAAAACCAGGCATATATATATTCTTGCATGTATTTTCTAATTAACACTGTACACCATAAAATATTATCTTTGCTCAATTTTAAGGCATAAAAACCAATTGAAGAAGCTACAGCCGTATCGAAACATGTATGAGTATAAAAATGAACTAAATAAATGAAACTAATAGTTTACTCAAGGCAGATTCTCATATAAGACACAGGAAACATTTAATAAATATACATGTTGCAAAATAGCTTCAACATTAAGATGAAAATTTAATCACTTTACAAAAATTTTGTTTCCTCATATTTTTATGCACATTAACGTATATACATGCACTTGCAGCAACATGCAAAAGTGAATTCCGAGACCTGTCCAAAAAATTTTTTGCTAAGAGCAGCAGGAAAAAAATACTATATTTCCATTAAGCACTAAACACCTGCAAGTTTGTCTCATCATTCACTCTTACACCTCGCTTCTTACACTAAAAAAGTTTTCTTTCAATACTGTATTTGTTATAGGCCTACTGCCATAATGTGGACACATAATCAAAACTTACACAGTACACATAACTGAAAGCAGTTCCACATCATCACTCATCAGCATACTCAATAATCAGTAACAGTAACAAATATAACATTTTAATGTAATTTATAGGTACATTACTTCCAAGATAAAAAATTTTCAAGCACCTAAATTCTGACTCAGCAGTAAATTACTCGTTGTCATACCTTTTTTACGGTAATATTCTATCCCTGTTTTATACTCCACAAAATAATATTTCTTTCTAATACCCTCTGGTTCCATGAATGAATTTCAGTCATTCTGCATCTATGTCTGGAAGCTTACTTACTGAGAGCTTGAGATTATGTTACAGAGTGAATGTGAGGAAGATAAACCAAACAGTTATTGTGTAGATATAAAGTGTATTAATGTTTTTATTACATTTTCATGCATTAATCAGTTAATAAATCATGTACATTTTTATAGATACACCATAATCTCAATTGCATTAGTTAAATTTAACTGCAGCACAGGTTGTTACCACCTTAAGCCCTCACATAATGGGAAAATATTAATTCAGTAAATATTCTTATTCATATCCATCATATTTTAGACTCCCTGCTATTGAAAAGAGCAGACCACTGCAACTGGTGTAAGTATGTGAGGCATGTCCATGAACTAACAAGTTTTGACAGTTTAATATACCACAATAAAATCTAAATGGTACTGAATTACATTTTATAAGGAAACTGAATGCAAGATGAGTACTATATCCTTAATTGAGCAATCAGCCAAGTGTTATAATTATTGTAACAGAGCCAATTCTGCGTAACACATACTCTCATATTTACAGTATACTGGAAATCGAAAAGAGTATTCAAATTCTGTAAAACACTACTTCTTGACTGATTGTTTTGTTTTGACAGTCATTTAAAAAACCATAACCAAAATCATTGAATTTATTATATCTGAGAACTAACACTCCAGTGAATGAAACACAGAATGACTAGAATCTTCCTTGAAAACGCAAACATTTATTTATCTGGTAGTTACAATATATGATGCATTATCAATAGAAAGTGAAATTTTATTCGTAATTTTCAATTGGAAACAACTGAAAAAGTATGCTGGAAAAAATTAAATTATGTTACAAACTATGGCGGTTTTCGACAATCAACAGTGCTCCAATTTCATCCCTACCAGCTGAGAATACTCATGGCAAATATAACTTACATCATCTATAGAAAACAATACTGCCACTCCACATTTCGTTTTGATGTGTCTTATGAAGAAAATTGTATGCCACTATACCTTCTCCAATGCTCATATTCTGTAGGTACATAAAGTGGTTGTACCTTTATGTTCTGCAAATCAGACGAAAATGAATGCCTTCTTTGAATTAAAGCCAGTAATCTATAAGACAACATAAATTTTTTAGAGCGATTATTCGGTTACTTGCTGAAATCTGTTTATTTTGTCCAGATGCGCCTCATCTTTATTTACTATACACTATCATCAATGGGATCAAGAAATTACAATTTTGTTTTTAGGTACAGTATTTATAGATTATATACAGTTTATGTCGTTTTCCTAAAGTAAGTAGGAGGTTACTTACGGTCATCTTCTTACAGGTTTAGGTTTTGCAGACTGAAGTCGCAGAATTCTTCGATATATGTAATTTTTTTAGTGCTATGTAGCGCACATTGGACTTATATTTTGGTTTAAAAAGAATAAATCATTGAACAATGAAGAAGATGATGAAAATGGCTACTTCAAAATCAAAGATAATCTAGCACCATCAACATGATACCTGTACTTGGTACTTTCCTCATATAATTCACCTTCCAGATAGGTTCCTACTTTTCCCAACATGTACAAAATTATTTTAAGAAGCAAATGCGATTACGCAACAACTTGTGACAAATGCTGTCTTGTCGACATCTGTGTTAAAAGCATTATCACACTCCGCAGAATGGACTATGTGCTACCAGGCCTTCCAGATTAAATAAACAGGTAACATAAACTATAATGCAAGTTTAAAGGCGAAAGATTTATTCGATCTGAAAAGAAACCAGAGTGAATGCAAGTGTCCGCTAACATAATCTCGCAAGCAGGTAACATCTGTTTATTTAAAAGCTGTATGATTTCATTGACATGTTTTATGAAAATAAGTACTTTTTTTCCTTAAATCGTTTGCTATCCAATGAACGAACATGTCTTGTTTAGAAGAATTACTGTTCTTTGGGTGTCAAAACATTATAGGCAGCTGTGAGAGGCCATTTTGTTACCAGGAGGCAGGATTGATGCGTGTTCACAAGGACTCAGCAGACCAAACCTGACACACAAACTCTTTTAAGCTCCACCCTACTGTGATGCCAAGCTCATAATACTGATTTTATAAGTTATAAGTTTTTGTGTCAGTATTTTTAGGTGTTTAACATTAAATGTTGGATTATATTATAATATCCTTCTTCCAGGAGTAAATCATTTGTGTCAACAGTTGCCTTAGAACTACCACACACCTGAAATTGGTTAAAATCTGATATTGTATACAGTATCTCTTTGTGTATTACTTTCTAAAATGTGATGTTGTGAATCTACCTCTTGACTCTGTTATAACTTCCTGAGGTCTATGATATTCTAATTTTAATGCTTACTGTTTTAATTAAACAAACTGACACGCATTATAAAAAAACTATATTTGATATCTATGCCATGAGAAAATGTGTAGTAGGTCTAATTTAATGTGAGGTCAACAACGTTATGAAGAGAATAAAACATAATGCAATTTTCTCTGAAATTTAGAGAAAGCTCTGTAGAATGATTACATGAACATCTTCCGACAATTTCTTTAGTTAGGTTTTCAATGTTAGGCTGAAATATTTTGAATATTTTTTTGTCTAAGCACGCTTGTTGTGATCAAAGTGGTTCTGTGTTTGGACATTGCTAATTTCGTAACCGAAAACAATCATTTACACACATATGTCGAACCGAACATACCGTACATACTATTCCAATATATAGGCCTAACCTCGGAAATCTATTTTGTGGAAAATTTTTATAATACTCTGAAAAGTCATCCTTTTGGTTATGTTTGTCCTGCAACGATTCGTCACATTCTAAGTTTAACAGTTCCATTTGAAACCTGATACGAACTCTGTTAACATCAACTGAAAACGACGTCGCAAAGCGCTGAAACGTAGCAGACGCAAACTAGTTACGAAGATTTTGAATAATTTGCACGTATTCTTTAGAGATACTAAACTCAGGAGCCCGCATCTGCGATAGTTATGGAAAATGCGCAGTGTTTCCACCTTTCAGTTAATTTGTCTTCAGATCCAGCGCTATTTTGAAAGCTTTAATTGTATATCTCATATCCATTATATAGGAGGCCTTTGCCTTGAAGTGAGGTATTTAAATCAGTTAAGTGACTTCTACGCTTTTGAATATGTCCAACCCCGTGGTGGCGCTCTTAAGGGATTCTAAATCGAGAAATGCGTCTATTATGTTCAGCTTGTTATCGACGCCCCAAATGAAAGTAGCAAGCTGTGCAGTGTCGGCGTGTGCATTGTGGCGAGAGCATGTCGACATTAAATATTAGTGAATAGCACCCTGTATCCACTCCACAGTCAACGCTAAACAATCTACCTAAAAAGCGTTGACATTCCATTCAGTCTGTGTTAATTCTGGCATTTTAAATGTATATACCGACCCGTTGCATTAGGTTACTTTTTCACGACCTATATGAATGCAGCCATTTGAAAGACACTGTGGAATGTTGTCATACGTTCCGATTTGTTTTGTTGCATTACAGTGTGACCATAATCACTCCTTATAGCCGCGGCGGATTGGCCGAGCGCATTGAGGATCTATGCTCCGATGCGCGAGGCCGTTCCCCTTCGGAGGTTCGAACTCTCCCTCGGAGATGGATGTTTGTGGTGTCTTTAGTATGAGGTATTATATAAGTTGTTTGTAAGTTTTGGGACTGATGACCCTGCTGTTTAGTCCAATAAGCGTAACAAAAATTTAACATTTATGAACTCCTTATACTTCTGGTTAGAGCAATGTTAGAAACTTTACAAGGTGAGCTCCCGAGGATGTAGTTCTAAGATCTACATCTTGCACATTACAGTTAATCAAAGATCTCAAAAGAACTAGTTTCCTATTATATGCTGACTCAACCAGATATTTTGAAAATAGCAGCATTTTACAAGACAGCTCTTTTTGTATGCCATGCGTAATACTTTTATTTTATTTGTCTACCAAGACACGTTTTACATTTTAATAAGACGTCTCCTGGAGCATCAGCATTTTTCATTTTCAGCTATAAAACTGTTCACAGAAATATTTAATAAAAATGAAGTGGCGCACTTACAGTAAAACGTCTAATTCCTTATTACAAACCCTACAGTTTTTACTTCATGTATAACACCTGTCATCCTGGATACTACTTGACAGGGTAATGATGGTCAGTTTACATAGCGGCTGCTGTTAAATCTAAGTGCCGCTATTTAAGACACTGAGCGATTCTAAATGTTTATTGCAAATCTCACATCCCAGTAAACTGAAGGTCTCACAAGACATGCTAAGCAATTACATTCTAACAAAAAAAAAAAAAAAAAAAAAAAAAAAAAAGGGAATTTCAGGAGTTTACAAGAACACTTCTTGTTAAACGCTGCATGTGAGTTTATTACTTGGTTCATCAAATGTTCAAATGGTTGCAAAGTTATGGCTGAAAGTAATTTCAGTGGTCATCGGTCCCCTTGGTTCATCCAATTACATATGGCTTACATTTTAGCAAGGCCTGGTGTCCTGAAATAGGTGTTAGGCCTCTAGATTTAAAACATTTTCACTCGATATTTATGGCTCATTTTGCGTGATCAGATTTTATGCACTCGCTTTCCAGATCCTGCACTTTTCTGTATAATGTTTCTGAGTTATTGAGTATAGTACCGATATATCGTTGGTATGATAATATGTTGCTGCTGTAAGGCTACATGGGTATTCACGAGGAGACAGTATTACCATCAAATGCGAAATGTAGGGACTGATGACCCCGCAGTAAAGTCCCTTGAGCTTTACAAACATTTCAACATTTGAAATGCGAAGTGGCTGTACATTACGAGAATGCCCAATGTGGGACGAAGCCTTTTTCCACACGAACTGTTTTCTTTGGCCGACTGTACAGTTGGCCACAGTTCGAAGCACTCACAATAACGAGAGTGCTTTCATCGCTAATGGTGCGGTGGTTCCCTACATCCGCCCAGATTAACTCTTATCCATCGGCACGTGCACGACACTGTACGGTAGCAATCTGCTGGAAAACACCACATGGCAAAATGCTATTCTTCCAGGGCTGATATTTCCAGTTACATTCATTACAGAAATAAGGGGTGAAGCATGTTTGACAGCTTTTGGCCCAGCGAACACATGTGTAAGCTTTGGAAGACTGGGCATGCGGTAGTTATCTCACAGTATAGGATCTAAATTTAAACACTACACGCCTCCTGTAACCCAGGTAAATTCAGAAAAATCGGATAGTTTTTGTACATCAGGTGTGGTCCAATGTAGGAATTATACGTCTTATAAAATTAGCATTCATGGGTGATTCCTGAAAATAAACCACGGAAAACGATTACTTACGAATATCAAAACTAGGTTTTTTGACTATGGCCACTTATATAATTTATGTTCAATGCATATCGGCAAAATTGTTAGCATCTGTTCTTAAGATGATGTTATGGAAGATATTTTTAATTCCTTTTGATACCTTTATCCCATACCAGATCCAGAGTTTCAATGTTACCGAAGTTATTGACAAACTCACTAATCGGTTTTTCCTCTTTTTGTATCGTGGGAATAAAAATTTTAAATAATTAATTGTTGCAAATGGTTCCAACATTAACTGTATATTCTTTATAAATTTACCTACAAACAAAATTTCACCCTTTTTAAAATCTTAGTCCGTTACCAAGAAACACTTGAAAAAAGAAGATGTTGGCCTACAACAAATGCCAACTGTGGGGATAGCGGCTTCTATAATTTATAGTCGTGCTAAATGATACAGACGTTTACCAGATGTTCTTATGAAGATTTCTCGCTGCTACAGACACCTTTGCATTCATTGCGGAGTGCCGTGATATTACCCAATTAGTGACAGTGCCGAGATATAGTGTTTAGTACGTTTGTAATGAATATCGTTTGGTTTTATGAAAACATCGATATCTTTGCACGATTAAAGACTGTATTTCTTTTCGTTGTTCAGCGTAATTATTGGGTAGCATCAAATTACGAAAATTATCGAACTAAGTTTTAAAGACATCGTTGTGTTTCCTTTCTCCGCAGTTGCAGTTATACATTTTGTATAGGTTAGGTAACCGTCTTATGCAACTTTAAATTACTCTAATTTAGACCAGACGCGTTTCGTTTTATTCTAAAGCATCTTCAGTGATAAACTGTAAAGGAAATATTTTTTTTTTACATTATTTGTTTGATTAAATTCGATCGATAACATTTCTCATGCAATAGGATTATTTTGATTCTGAATAAAATGGACTACTAATATTACTCACGTATTTTTATGTTGTCCTCTTCATGTGTCTTTTGTAGCACATTGCCACTTGCTGTCACTGTTTATATTTACAATATTTATGGTTTCACTTTCTCATAAAAGTTTCTGAAAAATCGCCATTTCTATGGCTTGGCAGGCTTTGTATGTCGTTTTTCTTGTTTATCTCTGTGCGTGTGTGTGTTTTATTTGTTTACTAGTTCTTTGGTTCGCACTGTGAGATATATATATATATAAGAAAGTAAAGACACTAATGGACAAACACATACACTCAAACACCACAAACAGACAGAGACATACACATCAATTCTATCCCCGTCTTGTAAACCTCACAGACACCAAGCTTACTGAGGCAGAAACACAACTACTACAAAAAGGTCTAAAACACAATGTAAACACAAAAGTAAACGAGTATTATGTTGAAAATTTGTTAATAGAAACTGAAAATATACTGTCTCAAGAACAGAAAAAGGAAACAAGCAGCATAAACATAGGCCTAACAAGAGAATTAATAGGTAAAGATATTAAAACATCATTGATTCAAGACGCCAGCACAATAAAACAAGTCAAGTTACCACAGAAATGATAACCCTGAAAACCCTTAGAGAAAAACTACACAGAGAAAACATAGTCATAACTCAACTCAGTGGTCTTTATGGACAAGGAAGAATAGAATAACAAGACAGGAGAATGCATTTCATAAAATAAAATAACAAAACTAAAGTCAGACCCAACAAACAGATTCCACAAAAAAATGAAAAACTCACTAAAAACTATAGAATACACACTGGATGACAAACAAAAAGCTCTTATGACACGTATGAAACCTAATGCACCAAAACTCACAAAATAAATAACCCAATGAGAGAAATTGTAAATTACAGAAGAGCACCTACATACACCTTTACCAGGCATATGCTAAATATACTCGCACAACAATATAAAGCACATAATGACAAAACAATCAAAAACACCCTGGAACTAATAAACAACATAAAAGACTTATATATCCCTGACACAGCTATGTTGATATCATTTGATGTTGAAAACATGTACTCCACAATCCCAGTCAAAGAAACAATCAAAATAATAAAACAAGATTTAGAGACCTTCAATCAGTTATCACAAGAACACATAACAGAGATAAGTACACTCCTACACTTCATCACATAACAAAATTAATTTGAATTCATTAAAGAGTTCTACTTACAAGCAGAAGGGCTACCAATGGGATCTCCAATTTCAGGGAAGTTAGCAAACATTTTCATGAACAGAATAGAAAAAAGAATATTTGAAGAAATAGTACCAGACAAATACAGTATAATATACTAATGGAGATACATGAATGATATCCTCTGCTTGATAGATGAACAACAAAATAAAATAGACCAACGACACACACAGATAAACACAATACACAAGAACATAAATTTCACTCTAGAGAAGGAAGAAGCAGGCCAAAGTAATTTCCTGGGTATATCCATCACAAAGAAAAATAGCTCTCACTCATTCAGCATTTACAGAAGAAGTACTGCTTCAGACATAATATTACACCAGTTTTCGAACCACCCGCAGACCCAAAAGGAATCATCTCTCAGATTAAACACAATACCTGTAGACAAACGCCATTACAACAAGGAGCTGGACATAATAATTCAAATAGCAAAGAGTAATGGATACCAAGAAACCCTCATTACAAAACTGAATAAAAGAATCCAAAATAAAATAAATAAACAAAACACACAAAACCAAGGTCTCAGAACACTCACAACTACCCCCCAAAACAGTAACAACACAAACGAAGGACATAACACAGAAACTCAACAAACAATCTGGTACGCACTTACTTATGGAAATAAACTGACACAACGAATTGGAAACATCCTCAAGAAACAAGGAATAAAAATAGCATATCAAAGCCATAACACATTACAGAAATGCCTAACAAAAAACGAAGGCACTGACATCTACAAAAAATCTGGTATTTACCAGCTCAAATGCAACAGTTGTGATGCTCTATACTTAGGACAGACCAGCAGGACATTGGAAACACGATATAAAGAACAGAAACAATCATGGAAATATGGCAGCAGCCATTCAACATTTGCAGAACACCTTAGGCAAGAAAACCACTATCCAACCACCATAGAAACCGACACGAAAATAGTCAGATTTAGCAATAAGACACACCTCGTTACCCTCTAAAAGAATTTCCAAATTCAAAAGCATTAATAGCGAAGAAACACATATTAAATGACCAAGTAAACATCAGCAATCAAACATTATTTAAACTAATAGAACACATAGTAGACAAAGATAAACCTCCCCCTCCCTCAAACCCAAAACATGATACGACCAACAACAACAACAAAACCCTACTCCCACACACCTACAGAAAATCAGAATATCTCTCTCTCTCTCTCTCTCTCTCACACACACACAAACACACTCACACACAAACACACAGAACTTCGCTAGTAAAACTAAAATCCTATTTATAAATTCACACACAACAAAGTCAGAACATTACACACAAAGGTGATAGTAGACAACTGTTTTGACACAAACGAATCAAAAACACATCTCACAGTGCGAACCAAAGAACTTTAAGCGAATAACACACACACACACACACACACACACACAGAGAGAGAGAGAGAGAGAGAGAGAGAGAGAGAGAGAGAGAGAGAGAGAGAGAGAGAGAGAAAACAAAACAAACGACATACAAAGCCTGCCAAGCCATAGAAATGGCGATTTTTGAGAAAATTTTATGAGAAAGTGAAATTTAAATATTGTAATATAATCAGTGACAGCAAATGGCAATGTGCTACAAAAGATACATGAAGAGGACAACATAAAAATACGTTCCATTTTATTCAAAATCAGAATAATCCTATTGCATGAGAACTGTTATCGATCGAATTTAATCAAACAAATAACGTAAAACAAAACATTTTCTGTACAGTTGATCACTGAAGATGCTTTAAAATAAAGCAAAACGCGTCTGGTCTAAATTAGACTATTTTATATTTGCATAAGATGGTTACCTAACCTATACAAATTGTAAATTTTAGAGAGTTTGCAGAAGTAGACTTTCCTTATGGTTGATTTTAGCTCATACAGTTCATTGTATGAAATTTCAGTTGTTGTTGTGGCGGTGGCCGAGGGGACTGAGGCGCTCCAGTTACGGTCTGCACGGCCACTACGATCGGGGGTTCGAATCCCCTCTCGGGCATGGATATTTGTGCCGTCCTTAGTCTTAGCTAGTTCACAAGTAGTTTGTAAGCTTAGGGACTGATGACCCCGTAGTTAAGTCCCATAAGTTCTACAAACATTTGAACATTTGTTGTTGTGGTGGTCTTCAGTCTAGAGACTGGTTTGATGCAGCTCTCCACCCTATTCTGTCCTGAGCTAGCCTCTTCATCTCCTCATAGGAATGGCAACCTACATCCGTTTGAATCTGCTTACTGTATTCATCTCTTGGTCTCCCTCTGCAGTTTTTACCCCAAACATTTCCCTCCAATGCTAAACTCACGATTCCTTCATGGCAATTGAACAAAAAATGGGACACAGAGAATGCAGAGGAACAGAAAGACAGTCTACGTCTACATCTACACGGGATACTGTGCAAATCACATTTAAGTGCCTTGCAGAGGTTTCGTCGAACCACCTTTATACTGTCCATTCCCTTCTAGAATAGCGCTCAGAAGAAAGAACAGCGGAATCTCTCCGTTCGAGCTCTCATTTCTCTATTTTTCTCTGATGACCATTTCTACCTATGTAAGTGGCAGTCAACAATATATTCTCGAATTCGGAGGAAAATGTTGGCGATTCGAGTATCGTAAGTAGATCACGCCGCATCGATAAACGCCGTTGTTCTAATGATTCCATCCCAGATGCTGTATCATTTCCGTGACGCTGGCCTCCTTGTATCGAGACAATACAAAACAGGCGGCCCTTCTTTGGACTTTTCGATGGCCTCCGTCAAACCCACTTGGTAAGGATCCTACACTGGGCAGTAATACTCCAAATGAGGACGGACGAGCGTGGTGTATGCAGTCTCTTTAGTAGTTCTGTTGCATCTTTTAAATGTTCTGCCAATAAAACGCAATCTCTGGTTCGCCATTCCTACCACATTATGTAGGTGTTCTTCCCAGTTTAAGTCTGATGTAATAATAATTACTAGGTTGTAGTGGAGTTTAAGGCCTTCACATTTGATTAATTTATCTTGTAAACAAAGTTTAACAGATTTCTTTTCGTACTCATGTGGGCGACTTCACACTTCTCATTATTTAGAGTCAATTGCTAAATTTTACACCATACTGATATCTTATTTAGATCGTTCTGCAGTTGGTTTTGGTCTTCAGATGACTTTACTGGTAGATAAATGACGGCGTCATCTGCAAATAACCGAAGAGAGCTGCTCAGATTTTCTCCCAAATCGTTAATGTAGATAAGGAACAGCAGATGACCAATAACACTACCCTGTGGAACGCCGGATATCACCTCTGTTTTAGCCGATGCCTTACCATCGATTACTACAAATGTGTCCTTGTGTCCTCTCTCACTGGAAATCCCCTATACAGTGACAAATCTGGGGCGATATTACACGCAATTTGATTAAAAGCCGTTTGTGAGGTAGAAGACTTCTGGAAATCTAGAAATACGGAATCAATTTGAGATACCTTGTCGATAGTACTCATCACTTCGTAAGAAAAGAGCTAGTGTTACACATTAACGATATTTTCTAAATCCGTGTTGATCTTGGGCCAATAAATCATTCTGAGACTTCCTGGCAGATTAAAATTGTGTACCGGAACCGAGACTCGAACCTGGAACCTTTGCCTTTCGCGGGGAAAGGCAAAGGTCCCAGGTTCGAGTCCCGGTTCCGGCACAAAATTTTAATCTGCCAGGAAGTTTCATAAGAGCGCACACTCCGCTGCAGAGTGAAAGTTTCATTCTGGAAATAGATCATTCTGTTCGAAATAATTCGTAACATTTGAATACAGGATATGTTCCAAATGCAAATTGACGTCAGTGAAATGGGCCTTTAGTTTAGTGGGTTACTCCTACTGCCTTTTTTGAATATAGGCGTGACCTGTGCAACTTTCCAGTCTTTTGGTACAGAGCCTTCGTTGAGTGAAGATGGCGGTGGAAGGAAGATGGAAAGAAAGGGACGAAGGAAGTGACAGTGGGACAGATAGATAGGACAAAGTGTCAATGGCTGATAAACGAAACAGTCGGAGAGAAACATATTTCGAGAGTGATAGTAACAGGGAGATGCCGATTGTGAAGAATTAACTACAAAGACAGACTAGCTGAAAAAAAATTAGCTTGTTATGTATAAGAAGAGTACAAATATGTTTACATACAAAACTTATTGCTAACGAAGTCTGAATGAGGACAGACGCAGCTGGTTTCCCACATGTCTGTCAGAGTGTATTAAGCAGGAACACATTCGCCTCTCTGGTGCTTCGACAGAAACATTTTTCAATTGGTTTCAATATGCAACAGCGTCACCAAAGTGGATGAAAAGTTGCCGACCGCTCCCATAGAGTTTTAATTAGTTGGTGATGCGCTAAGGAAGTTTGCTCCTACTATTGATTTTGCCACGCATCTTGCATGCTGAAATAAATTTCATGTTATTATTTAAATTATGGTTATTACAGACTGAAATTACTTTTTATTGCCCGCATAATGGGCGAATATTAAACTGAAATCTGTCATTCTTTACTGACTAGGTGACAACAATCAGTTTCAGTTAAATACCGCGTTTTGTTTTCGTTTCCTCAAATTTTCTTTCATCATTCCCTTTATGTATTTTTTTTTATTTGACAGACCACGTCTTTCAATCTCCTACGCTTTCTGTGTTTGAATTGCCAATTTCCACATTTTATTTTTGAAATGATTTCTTTCCGCTAGTCCTTTTCTTTGATGTAGGGGATATAAACCTTTTTCAAATTCTGAGATCCGAGTTGTTTTGAGATTGATGTTCTGTAGGTACACTGTTGACATACATTCTGTATACATTTCCAAAATATATAGAAAATTAGCAATATACAAAAATACGTGCATTTTTCATAAAAATTACGATTAGACATTAAAATTGTGTAGGTATTCGAGCACAACGAAAAAAATAAAAATATGAATCAGTTACTGCAGGATTCGAAACACCGAAGCTATGGTTGAGGCCAGAAAGATACCAACTACGCTACACCAACAAATGCAAGAAAAATATTTTAATTATTGGTAGTCACATAAATTTGACACTCCCATGAACCACAGACATTGACGAGGTGGTGTGCCTTTCGCGCCTCAACGATGCAGATAGCCGTCCCGTAGGTGCAACCGTAGCGGAGGTGTATCTGTGGAGAGGCCAGACAAAAGTGTGGTTCCTGAAGAGGGGCAGCAGCCTTTTCAGTAGTTACAGGGCAAACAGTCTGGATGATTGACTGAGCTGGCCTTGTAACATCAACTAATGTGGCTTCGCCACACAGTTACTGCGAACGGCTGAAAGCAAGGGGAAACTACATCCGTTACTTTTCCCGAGGACATGCAGCTATACTGTATGAACATACGTTGATGGCAGGGGAAACTCCAGCCGTTACTTTTCCCGAGGACATGCAGCTCTACTGTATGAACATATGATGATGGCATCCTCTCGGGTAAAATGTTCCGGAGCTAAAATAGTCCCCCATTCGGATCTCCGGGCGGGGACTACTCATGAGGATGTTATCATCAGGAAAGACAACACTGGCATTCTACGGATCGGAGCGTGGAATGTTAGATCCCTTAATCGGGTAGGGAAGTTAGAAAATTTGAAAAGAGAAATGGATAGGTTGAAGTTAGATATAGTGGGGATTAGTGAAGTTCGGTGGAAAGAGGAAAAGGACTTCTGGTCAGGTGAGTACAGGATTATAAATAGAAAATCAGTTGGGGGTATTACAGGAGTAGGTCTGATAATGAATAAGAAAATAGCAATGCAGGTAAACTACTATGAGAAACACAGTGATCGCATTATCGTAGTCAAGATGGATACGAAGTCAACACCGACCATAGTAGTTACAGGTATATGCCAACTAGCTCTACCGATGACGAAAAGAGGAAGTACATAAGGAGATAAAGGAAATTATTCAGACAATTAAGGGAGAGGAAAACTTAACTGTCATGGGAGACTGGAATTCGGTAGTAGGACAAGGAAGGGAAGGAAAGATAGTAGGTGAATATGGTCTGGGCAAAAGGTATGATAGAGGAAGCCGCCTCGTAGAATTTTGCACAGAACATAATTTAGTTATAACAAACACCTGGTTTATGAATCATGAAAGAAGGTTGTATACGTGGAAGAGACTAGGAGACACTGGGAGATACGATATAGATTTTATAATGGTAAGACATAGATTTCGGAATCAGGTTTTAAACTGTAAGATATACCCAGGTGCAGATATCAACTCTGACCATAACCTATTGGTCATGAATTGTAGACTGAAACTGAAAAAACTGCAGAAAGGTAGGAAAATAAGGAGATGGGACCTGGATAAATTAAAGAAACCTGACGTTGTTGAGAATTTCAGAGGGAGCTTTACGCAACAATTGACAGAAACGGGGGAAAATAAAACAAGAAAGGAAGAATGGGTAGCACTGAGAGATGAAATAGTGAAGGCAGAAGAAGACAAAATAGGTAGGAAGGCAAGACCTACAAAAAATCCTTGGATATCACAGGACATACTAAATTTAATCGAGGAAAGGAGCAAATATAAAAAATGCAGTAAATGAAACAGGCAAAATTGAGTACAGACGACTAAGAAATGAGATTGAGAGTAAGTACAAAATGGCTAAGCAGGAGTGGTTAGAAGGCAAAGGCAAGGATGTGGAAGAATTTATAAATAGGCGAAAAATAGATACAGCCTGCAGGAAAATAAAAGAGATATTTGGAGATAAGAAAAACAGCTCTATGAATATCAGGAACACAGATGGAAAACCAGTTCTCAGCAAAGAAGGGAAAGCTGAATGGTGGAAAGACTATGTAGAGAGGCTCTACGAAGGAAATAAAATTAGAGGCAATATTGTAGGAAGGGGAGAAGAAGTAGATGAGGATGAGATAGGAGATACTATACTGAGAGATGAATTTGACAGAGCACTGAAAGACCTAGGTTGGAACAAGGCCCCTGGGGTAGATGACATTCCCTCAGAGCTATTGAAGTCTCTGTGAGAACCAGCCATGACAAAACTGTTTCACCTGGTGTGTAAGATGTAAGAGACAGGCGAAGTACCCTCAGACTTTAAGAAAAATGTTATAATCTTCATTCCAAAGATGGCAGTCGCAGACAGGTGTGAAAACTACAGAACCATCAGTTTAATAAGTGGTTGCAAAATATTAACACGAATTATTTACAGAAGGATGGAAAAGCTGGTAGAAGCCGACCTCGGGGAAGATCAGTATGGGTTCAGGAGAAGTGTACGAACACGGAAGGCAATACTCACTTTACGGCTTATCCTAGAAGATAAAAAAAAGGCAAACCAAGCTTTTGTAGATTTGGAGAACACTTTTGAAAATGTTGATTGGAATAAACTCTTTCAAGTTCTGAAGCAAGCAGGAGTAAAATATAGGGATCGTGAGGTTGTTTACAACATGTACTAAAACCGGACAGCGGTTGTCAGAGTTGAAGGGCATGAAAGGGATGCAGTGGTTGGGAAGGGAGTAAGACAGGGTTGTAGCCTTTCTCCAATGTTATTCCATTTGTATATTGAGCAACTATATAGAAAAGCAAGGAGAAATTTGGAGAAGGAATTAAAGTTCAGGCTGAAGAATTAAAAACATTGCGTTTTGTCGACGACATAGTAATTCTGTCAGAGACAGCAAAGAGCCTGGAAGAACAGTTGATTGGAATGGACAGTGTGTTGAAAGGTGCGTATCAGATGAACATTAACAAGAGAAAAACATGAGTAATGGAGTGCAGTCTACGAAAATCAGGTGATGATGAAGGAATTAGATTAGGTAACGAAACATCAAAGGAGGTAGTTTAGTTTTGTTACTTGGGCAGTAAACTAACAAATGATGGTGGCAGTACAGAGGATATAAAATGCAGAATGGCAATGGGTAGAAAATCGTTTTTGAAAAAGAGAAATTTGTTAATATTGATTTAAGCCTAAGGAAGTCCTTTCTGAAGGCAATTGTGTGGAGTGTTGCCTTGTATGGGAGTGAAACATGAACGATAAACAGTGCGGACAGGAAGAGGATAAAGGCTTTTGAAATGTGGTGCTACAGAAGAATGCAGAAGATTAGGTGGGTGGATCGCGTAACTAATGAGGAGGAACTGAACAGTGTGGGGAGAAAAGGAATTTATGACATACCTTGATTAAAAGAAGGGATCGATTGGTAGGAAAAATTCTTAGACATCAAGGAATCGTGAATTTAGCACTGGAGGGAAGTGTTTTGGATAAAAATCGCAGAGGAAGACCAAGAGATGGATACAGTAAGCAGATTCAGACAGATGTAAGTTGCCGTACTTATGTTGAGTTGAAGAGGCTTGCTCAGGTAGGGTATTGTGGAGAGCTGCGTCAAACCAGTCTCCGGACTGAAGACCAGAACAACAACAATATATATTTGAAAAACTTCATAGTTGATTTTCTCAAGAATTTTTGAGAGTTCGATGAATGGGTTTGGCTGATTGTTATTTGTGTTCTGAACTTCACGTACCATAAATATAAAAGAATTCTAAAATCCCATACCCAAGTGGTCTCCTTGTAAGGCGCTTGGTGCGGAGCGCGCGGTTGCTCGCCATCGAAGGTTCGAGTCCTTCCGAGGCATGGGTATGTGTGTTTGTCCTTAGGTTAGTTCAATTAAAGTAGTTAATAAGTATACGGCCTGATAGTCAGAGCAGTTACTTCCCATAGAGTTACAAACATTTGAACATTTACGTGTCTGAAGGACATTTGCTCAGTTATATCAATAAACATGGAAACGGCAATAAGAAAAAGAAAGACTTGTGACGATTACAGTAAACGTCTTTCTCTGTGTGGTACTTAGAGTATGAACTGTTGGAGCACTCTTAGGCAGTAGGGAATGTCTAGCACAGAGTTCCTCATACTGTGCTCCGCGGAGCAATTGGTGCTCCGCGAAAGAACTCCAGGTGCTCCGCGAAAAGGTCAGGATATTTTAACTTTTTTTAAAATAAATAAATCGGACAAAGCTTTCGCTCTATCGTGGTTTTTACGTCCTTGAGCGGCGTGTAGACAAGTATCATGGAGAGTTAAGTAGATAGTAATATTTAGCATCTTAATCCGATATTTTTACAAAACGTAATGATTTATGTCTGTCCATCCAAGGAAACCAGCGACTATTTTTGATGCTAATGCTAATGTCGAAGGATTTAAAAAGAGGCTAAAGTTTTGGGCAGAATCACTCAAAAATGGAAGCCTGGATAGTTTTACAAAGACAAAAGTCTTCAGAGATGAACTCGAATCAGACATTCCTGAAGATATCGTGAATGAGTTCTAAGTTAACTTGTTATGTTTGCGTGATTCTTTGAATTCATATTTTCCAGACAGATTGCAAAAAAGCATTAAAGAAAATGTTTGGATTGTAAATCCGTATTCTATATCAAAAACGCCAGTCTCTTTGACGTCGCAGCAGTATGAATGCTTGCTTGATTTGACATCATAGTACGAGATAACCACAAAGTTTCAAACTAAGCAGTCTCGAAATTTTGGTGTACGCTAAAGCACGAGTTTAAAATCTTATCAGATACAGCTAAACTTATTCTACTGCCTTTCTCAACCACATATTTATGCGAATCGGGGTTTTCTACATATGTTTCAAGTAAAACAAAAATACAGATCCCGTCTCAATGTAGAGGAAGATATTCGCTTGCAACTATCCAATACTCAACCAGATATACTCTCATTGTGCAGCTTAATACAGTCTCATTCTTCTCATTGACATCTTTGTTTATTGCGTAGACCAAGGACAGCTTTTAACTATGTCGTTAAATACCCATTTATCTGTGTGCGTAAAAAATTGTGGATCTAGAATACTTGTTCTGCTGACTTTATTCGCAAATGTTTTGTTACTGTTTTTTGTATGTGCATGTAGTTCTGTGTAATGTGAAATTGTAGATAAAATAAACATTTTTATTGATTGATACTAATGTCTTGTGTGCTTAAATTGTGTAATTACCTTGCTTCGTCAATAACACTGTTACTGAATTTACCGAATGCAATATGTATCTGCCACGTAAAATGTAATGCTCCGCCTTTAGTTTCACTTTTTAAAGGTGCTCCGCGACTCAAAAAAATTTGAGAACCCCTGCTCTAGCATATAGAAATTTGGGTGGATCCGTAATCCGTGTAAGGCGACTGCTCCCGAAACGTGGGACATCTGCTTTCGATTCCCGGTCCGACACACATTTTCATATGTCTCCATGAAATTAAACCGCTGATGGTAATCCATAGTCGCAACTGCGAATATCTTTCATGTCTTTAATTTGAAAGCTGTAGTAATTGTAGTGTCCCTTCCTTCAGACACGCATGAATGTCAGAAAGACATTTCCCCGGTCCTATCGATAAACACGTTCACTGCCAACAATACTTAATGTTTGTGTTATCTCTAGAATTTCATATATTTCATGATTAGTTCTTAATTTGAAGTTTCTATTTGACTATTTGACGTAAACGATTGATCATAATTCTCGCCTCTAATAATATGTTTTTGTAACTCAACTATAAGCTCTCCCTTGTGAATAAGCACCCTGACGCACACACAAATATTTGCACGTTTCTGTTGTGTAGTGTTGATCAAAATATTGCATGTATTTCCTATTCTTCAATACTCTTTTATCGGATTATACACGTTTTATTTTTTAAGCAAATACTTGATGGCCTGGACTTTTTTAATGACGATCTACAACAAATCTTTGGAACTATTTTAACTTTCTAATAGGTCTCAGAAGGTCTCTACTGTTTATGAATTATTCCTATTATCTATATAATGTTGAAAGATGAAAATTAGTAAGGGTGCACATTTTGTCGCATCTCACTCTGAAAAGCAGACACTTTTGTTTTTCTTTGATGAGCTTTACATTCTGCAATTTTTAAATGCGAATGCATTACTTTCAGAAGGCGAGTACGCAGGTTCCTCTGGGGAATGCGTTGGCAGCCTGCTGTCCATGTAGGTACTATGTTGATTGCTAGCATGTGACGTATCAATTTACTAACACGTACCTCCATACCGCTAAATGTATGAAACAAAATAAATTACTCTAGTAAACGAATAAGAGGGCTCATCTTTCTGTAGGAACCACTGACGTTAATAAAAAATCTCGTCGCTGTTTTTGATAACGTTGTTACGAAATACCGTAAACACTTTTCGGTCCAGTTTCATTTCGGTCTCACTGTATATATGCAATTAAAATCTCTGGTATCATGTGTGCATAGCAATTGAGTGGGGAATCGATTACAGTCGACATTGCGATGCCGTTGGCTATAAACCCAACTGCTAACCGAGAGGAGCTGCCTTCTGTGAGGAAATGACGATCTTGCTTTCCCGATTTAAATGTGGAGCCACAACATATAGCTAAGAATCGGCTAACAATCGGCTAACAGCAGTTCTTAGACTTCATCTCGATACTCCTTTGTGCGTTGCAACTTCTCTTTCTACGTGTTCAGTGTGCGTGTATCTGTTTCTGTTAGTAGGGTTATTGGCACCTGTAACGACATCAGAGTTCGTCGACGTCATATTCGCTAGCAGGTCCGTAGGGTTACGTAGTTATTGCAGCCCTATAACCAATCGTCGATTGATACTCATCTGCTGCCTATAAAAGTCAGTGAACAGTGCGTGAGTGCACTTGCGATGCCTCTGGTTCGTGATTTTCAAGACCCTTACAACTCACACGTCTTTCTCTAGTAAAATTTCATTTTCCAAAGGTATACGACTATGTCGCCAGTCACCTACAAACTTACGTACGATAATCAAGAAACATACAGAACTTCTGTTTGAAATATAAAATCTCATTAAGCATGATAGTCACCTATGAAGCATATTGTCAGTCTGATACAGCAGTTAATAGGTGCTAGAGAGGCCAAGATATTTTACTTTTCAATGTATAATCGTTATGATCTTGTGGCTGGAAATAAAGTAGTTCTGACGTAGATTGTAATATAAACAATGACTAGAACACAACAAACTACTAAACAAGTTCATTTATTTGAAAAGAAAAAAGGTTTGCTACAGAAAGGTTGACAGAAAGTATTTACTTGGAAAGTGAACTTAATAAATCATGTAATATACTTTCATGCCTGAATGTAATAAGCTGTATGAGTAGACAGGCTGACCTCCGTGACTATCTCGTCATACTGGTGCTGAAGCCCAGCTGCTGTAGAACTAGTCAGTTTAAAAAGTTACGTCGGGTTTGGATAATATTTCACCATCTCCAAGATCCCAACAATAATTTCTTAAACGACTTCTGCTTCTCTCAGAAAACGCCGTCTCTTTGATTTCATAATGTCTCAGGAGTATAGATAACGCGGGGGAAGGCAGGGGGTCCTAAAATCCCCTCCCCCCACCACACACACACACACACACACACACACACACACACACACACACACACCTTGAGCCATTTTTAAAAGTTCCTTATGGTGCAATCTGTGTTCCATTTTGGACGTTAAGACACTCTGACAGTTCATCCTAGGTTGGGATGCTGTTTTGAATCAATATCTATTACTTGAACAGGACTGAACCTCTGCTTCCCGCTTCAGAAGAACTTTACTGTACATAGATTTCCAACTTCGAATCACACGTAATATCGTGGTTTCTTCACTTCAGTGCACTGGATTTTGTTCTTTTATGCTTTGCTATTGTTAAATCTCTCCTGTCATGTCTTACAGCTTCAGGATTTTAGTGTGTGCATCAGATATATATTAGGTAAATATTTTACCATGGTTATTTCTCACTCGCTTTCAATTAGTATCTGGTCTTTATCGTCGTGCTGTATTTAATTATTTTATTATAGGTGATGTGATGTGATATTTTAGAGGGTTATAAGTACCAGTTCTTCTAAGGAGGAAGGGAAGGGAAGAGTTGCGCTTAGATTTCCAAATGGAAGGAAGAGGACGGTTTGTAGTTGAATATATTACTTATCCTATCCATGGTTTTAATATTATGTATAATTAACAATTCAAGTTATAATTGGTGCCACAATATTTGACGTTTGGTAGGTGAAATTTCATATGACAATGTTTTCAGTCTAAAGTACTTACTGGGACATGTAAATGATATTTCTTTGCCGCGGTGGAGTAGCCGAGCGGTCTAAGGAGCCGGGCGCCGTGGCTCAGCGCGCCCTCTTTAATAAAAAGCTGAGCCAAGAACACTTTGAACATCAACGAACAAATTAACAAATACGATTTACGATCAGCGTTCGCAATGAACAGAACTTCCCATAGAGAAAAAAAAAATGGCGCCTCGCTGCGGAGCGCTCGGCTGCTCGCCGTCAGAGGTTCGAGTCCTCCTTGAGGCATGGGTGTGTGTGTTTGTCCTTAGGTTAGTTTACCTTAGTTTAAGTAGTAGATTTACAGACATTTGAACATTTGATATTTCTTTATAGTATTTCCGTAATAAGACGAGTATTACTGTCGTTTATGAGGAACGATATGTTCGAGCGTTACGATATGCCTTTATTACTTTATACTTGTCAGCCGTTTGTATGTAGTTTAGTGGACTGATTTCACAAGGCTATTGAAAATATAGTACGCTACTTACCTGAAAAAATATGTGATTTTGTTTTGTTTTGGGGAGAAATCACTACTAGTAAAATTAACCCTATTCTTTATTTCTGCAGCATCGTCATGATGTTATCTTTGTTTCTGAACTATTCTGATGTTTATTGTTGTAGGATGTGAGCAGGCAAAACAGGAATACAAATTTGTCGATATATCCCAGAGAGATTCTGCAAAAAATTTTTGATGATTCCTAATCTTCTGCATTTTGTGTGTGAGACAGAATACTTACTCAGTCATTGGCATTATGCTTACTTAGATATTTTCAGAGCTTTAGTGTTGAAATGTGTGTTGAATCGTCAGTAATAATATCTGAAGCTGACATATTTGTGTTCATTAACATGAAAACGCTGTAATGAAAGTGTGTGACGAAATTATACGCCCATTCAGGGTTGTATTCGTTACCTCAAATGAGAAGCGCTCAGCCACTTCTTGCCTTTTTTTTTAAATTTACGAATTTTGATTAGTTTCTGATCATCATTTATATACACCACAGCAGCTATCTCTTTATTCCTTGTGATCAGCACCTTCAGGAGAACAGATACAAGGGAGATTTCAATAAGCGAATACCTTATAATGTTACTGACTACGTAGAAAGGTACTATTCGCAAAGTATAAGCTACTATACAATATTTAATAGTGGACTCCAGATTCTATCTCGACACGTATCATTTCTATAAGCGAGTAATGAGCAGATCTGTTCTTATCTTCAACTTGTAACATGTAGAAAAGTTTGCTTCCATCCCTTCCAGCGCACCAGATTCAACGAGTGATTCTTACCGGTTTGTGAAATTAGTAACACAAAGTTTCTAGTGCTCATCCCCTGGTATCCAACAGTCATTTCATTTCTCACCAAGCCACGGTATTGATATGGAGTCTGAGCTACTGTACGACTTGGTTCACTCGGGGACTTGGTGTTAAAAATCGTAATGCCTTCATGATTGCATTTGTTATGGCTTGAATATTTCAGTTCGCAAGATTAGGGACTTCAGGTCTCACTCTTACATTTAAACAAACATTTGGATAATGGATGGGGAATATCCGTGGTGTAAACGATAAATGTTTACAATGTACTATTTGTTGTAGCCGCGGTGGAGTGGCCGAGCGTTCTAAGGGGCCTTACTGCGGACGTCGGAGGTTTGAGTCCTTCCTCGGGCATGAGTGTATGTGTTGTCCTTAGGTTAGTTTAAATTAATTTAAACAGTTTGCAAGCCTAGGGACTAATAAATAAAGAAGTTAAGTCCCATATATTTACAAACATGTTAATATTCGTTGTAAAGGTCAAGGGACAAACTATTTGACATGAGAGACTACATCTATCGAATAGGAAAGCACCTCAAATTTGCTATCAAAAGTCACCTAACCTACAGTGTGTGTACACCACATGATATGAATATCGTATCTCCCACATACGCCATCAATATGATCCGTCTTTATCCCAGAAAGTCATTTTTTCTACTTAAATCGTCCTTGAAGATTTAACATACCTTGTTTTGCCACTTACGAATAGTAAAACTGACGAGTGAGTAACTTTTACTCAAATTTTAGTGAATTTTAATAGTGTCAAATTAATAATTAAATCATTGTGCTTCTTACTACTGCTTTTAAGGGTCAAATTTAGATTATATTTTAAACGCAATGTTTGCAAAACTTTTTATTTTTGGTCACGAAACAAAATATATTAAAACCTGACCAACTCTGCTAATGGGTTTACTGAAGGAGAGGATAATGAATACTTTGCTAATCATGTATGTACCTTAGCAATAGTAATGCTCACCCCCCCTACCCCCCGCCAGAGGGCTCTCGGTTCTTTCGTGAGTACGTGTGTGGCGAGCATGGGGCTCCGCGCTAAACCCAATCACAACCGGATTCAGTTGAGTTGTTTGTAATGATTATGGGACTTAACTGCGGGGTCATCAATCCCTAAACTTACGAACTACTTATGAACTAACTTATACTAAAGACAACCCAAACATCCATGCCAGAGGGAGGATTCGAACCTGCGGCGCGAGAGGCCGCGCGATCAGCAACGTGGCGCTCCAGACCGCTCAACTACTCCCGCGTGGCCAAACCGAACCAACCAATAGTAATGCGCTGTGGTATTCAGACGAATGACTGATTTATCTTACTTTACTGACGTTGTTTTCTCATTTGGTTTCCACCTCAGTCTGCTTCTTGATTTTGAAGGTTTTTTCTTCTTGTCATCTCACCTTGACCTGCTTGTTGTGCCTTGCTGTATGCAGATTTCATTTTCTTCACATGTTAAAATGACTGATATAACCTGTTTTATCACTGTGTTTGTTTATTGAGCACATTTTTTTTTTCACAATGGTGTCATCCTTAGGATTAAGGGAATATGGCTGGGCAAGGAGAGGAGTGTTTGTTTACATAGTGTAGGATTTGTGTTGTGTCTGTTTTGAGACGCCATGATCAGCCTCATTTAAACTCTTCTGTGAAGGGAGGAAACTTGCAGTTGCAGCGGCTGCTTATGTCAGATATAGGGTCTCATATATTGGTTTGATTCGTATGGCTGCAGGAAAGGGAATGGTAAACTGACTGCGGGGCGTGGGGGGTGGAGGGGCACCCTCACAAATAGTAAAACGGCAGTTACTGGTGTCAGACGGTTGCCTTTTTAGGATTTGGACGGGGAAAAGAAAACTCTGTTTGAGAAAACCGATGAACAGGAGGCAGATTTAAAATGTAGCCTCTAAGCAAACGTTGTTTCATCTACATCTACATGCATACTCCGCAATCCACCGTAAGGTGCGTGGTGGAGGGTACATTGTACCACTACTAGGCTTTTCGTTTCCTATTTCAATCCTAAATAGAACGAGGGAAAATAGAATGCCTATACGCCTCCGCACGAGCCCTAATTTCTCTTATGTTGTCAGTGTGATCATTACACGAAATGTAAGTAGGCGGCAGGAAGATAGTTCTACACTCAGATTCAAATTCCGGCCCTCTAAATTTCCTGAACAGAATTTCTCGAAAAGAACGTTGCCTTTCCTCCAGAGCTCCAGTCGAGTTCCTGGAGCGTTTCCGTGACACTCGCGCATTGGTCGAACCTACCAGTAACGAATCTAGTTGCTCACCTCTGAACTGCTTCTATATCTTCCCTTAAACTGATGTACTGCGGGTCCCAAATAGTTGAGAAATACTCAAGATGTGGTCGTACAAGCGTTTTATACGCGTTCTCCTATACAGATGAAGTACATCTTCCCAAAATTCTCCGAATAAACCCAAGTCGGCTGTCCGCCTTAGCCGCGGCGGAGTCGGGGGTTCGAATCCCCACTCGGGCATGGATGTTTGTGCCGTCTTTAGTATAAAGTAGATCATAACTAGTTTGTAAATTTACGGACTGATGACCCCGTAGTTAAGTCCCTTAAGTTTAACAAACTTTTGAACAATTTGTCCGCCTTACTCACATCTGTCCTTACTTGTTGGTTCCATTTCTAATCGCTCTGCACTTGAACGACCCGACTGCATCAAGACGCTCACTATTACTGCTGTATTCGAACACTATGGGATTGTTTTTCCTAGTCATGCGCATCACCTTACATTTTTCTACATTGAGAGCTAGCCGCCATTGTTCGCGCCAACTAGAAATTTTATGTATGTCATCCTGTACGCTATTACAGTCAATGAAAGACGACACCCTCCCATATACCACAGCATCATCAGGAAATTACAAGTTACAAGCAAGTGACCAATGCCGCAGAATACTCTTTTTGAAACCGAACTGGTATTCATCTGGACTAGGAGACTTTTTTGTATTTAGCTCTCTCAGCCGCTTCTCTACACCGGAAATATCTATTACTATGTTCTCCATTTCGCAGTTAGTACGTTGACCAAATGATGGTATATTTGTGGGGTCCTCCTGCGTGAAGGATTTTTTAAACGTTAAATTGAGAACTTCAGCTTTCCGTTTTCTTTCTATTACTGCCCCGGAATGATCAACGAGTGACTGGATAGTGGTCTTTGACACGCTTATCGATTTAACATAGGACCAGAATGTTTTCGGTATGTCAGAAAGATCTTCTGCTATGGTATGGCCTGTGATAATTATTGTATGCTTCGCGCATCGATATTTTTGAAGACGCACGAATCTCTACTAACTTTTGCCTGTCATCATTTGCTTTTTTTTTTTTTTTTTTTTTTTTTTTTCTAACCCTTTATTTACAATGCATTTAAATTCAGTCCACAATTCCTCTACATCCATTGAACCGGAACTAAACGATGTCCATTCATTTTCTAAGAGCGATCCCAACAATTGATTCTCGGCTCTTCCTAACAAAAACACGCTCCTAGCCTTCTTGATTGGTTTATGAACTTTGATTGGCGCTATGACGATATCATGATCACTAAGTCCTGTCTCTACACAGACATCATTAATAAGGTTACCCGGTTCGTAGCTATAAGGTCTAAAATATTTCCATTGCGTGTGGGTTGCCGGTTTAACTGTTCAAGACAGTTTTCGGAGAATGTGTCGAAAAGTAGCTCGCAAGACTGCTTGTCTGTACCGCCTGAAATGTAACTAGAGAGGTCCAATCTATACTCTCGAGTTCAAGTCTCCCCGACTAATATTTCATGGCCCGGATACCTACGCACTACCTGGCGTAGACTTTCTTTGAATGACTCTAAAACTGCTACAGACGGACTTGGTGGGAGGGGGGGGGGGGGGCAAAAACATCCGACTATTAACTTTACTTCTCTTAGACCTGTTATACGTGCCCAGATAACTTCGCAGTTAGTCTGAATCTCGGCCTCAGTAGAAAAATTACCTTTGTCCACGACGATAAACACGATCCCTCCAATTGGGTCCGATCTGTCTTTCCGATATACATTCCACGCCTCGTTAAATATTTCTGAACTTGACACATCATGATTTAGCCAGCTTTCGGCGGCTGAAACTATATGAAGACAATAATTTCCATGCTGAAAGCGGCCTGAATTCGTTGTATGAATATTGACAGGCGAGTTCTCTTCAGAACTAGCGCCTAGCCAAATAAATAAATAAATAAATAAAAATAAAACATATGCTCTCCACAAGTACTCTGCTACCGGAGTAGGCACTTCCTTAGTGTCAGATCTAGAAATCTGCAGCCATGACTGTCACAGAGTCGGCGAAGCCTCTGGTTCAGATCCTCCACTCGGATCCAAACCAAAGTACCACGATGAACAGGGGAACAATGCTACAAATCGACAGCTCTGCTTGCACCTCGCATGCGAGGGCAGCAGCCTTCACCAATTCCGCCAGCCGCCTGCAGGACCCGAGGATGTCCTCAGAACCCAAGCGACAACCATCATTAGTGCCGACGTGAGCCACGACTTTCAGTCGATCTCACCCCGTACGGTCGATAGACGCCGGCAAGGCCGCCTCCACATGTCGGATGAGGCCTGAAGACGGCTGACCGTAGCCAACAGCACGCTCAGTTGTTCGCGAACTGCGGCCAACTCCTCCTGTGTCCGGACACAGCAGGCACACATCCTATTCATCTTAATGATACAGTTGAGTGTAGAGAGTAGACAACTAATCAACTTTTAACTAGTCTGGTACTTTAATAAAGGCGGCTAGCAGCTGACTGAACTGTCAAAACAACTAAACTGTCTCTGGCTGTTTTCAAAATAAACAAGAAAATCTATGGAATACATGGTTATCAAAAACGCGGGAATAAAAGCTTTCTGAAAGAGAAACACGAAATAAAATAGTGAGAAGTTGATACTTAAATTGCGTAGCTTCCAGCACAAATGAAATCTGACAAGTACGTGAGAATAAACCTCTTAAAAAACAGAAGCACTAACGAAAATTAAGAAATTGACTATCAATGAAATTTCATTCAAATTAAATTATGATACTTAGCGCTCTGAACGATGTGACAGCGGCAGCAGCTGGCACTGGAATGACGTTTAACGGAAAGTATTCAGAAACGGCCAGTACATATGTCTCCAACCCGTTATAATCCAAGTAGTATGTAATATCAGTTATCTTTATTACATCAGAACATTCCAGGATTCAAAATTAATGTTGCTGAAATACTCATTTGTACTGATGAAACAGATTCATTTACCCCAACTGCAACAATTTGGCTTTCTGATCATTATGTGACTATTTCTGTAGAGTAGATAAGGAGGGAAAAGGAGTTGCCACGTTTATTAATAACTGTCATAAAATGAAGATCACTGACATTAAATTTTTTGCCTAGAGCAGCATTTGGAAACGTGTGAAACAGAAGTAGAGTTCCATAACAGCTGCTATATAATGGTAACTATTTACCGAGCACCTGCAGGAAATTATAATCTTCTCATAAATTATCTAGAAGCTCTTTTGGGTTATTTAACAGGAAGAAACAAATAAATCTTGGTTTCTGGTAACTGTAATACATATTTTATTATACAGTCTTCCAGGAAACATTTCTTGCAGTTAGTAACTTTGTCTATCAATCTAATTCATAGTGTACACTTTCTAACTAAGGTAACAAAACCTAGGCTTAGCTCCAAAAAATTCAGAGTTTTTCAATCAGATTATAAAACTACCATCAGAAAACAGATCTTTGCCTTACAACTTAAAATAGTTTCTTTAAAACAATCGGTTTTGGCTCCAAAGAATTATAAGTCACCAAACTCCAACAAAATCTTTCGTTTTAACGCACTTTGAGGCACTGGGCTACCCCCACCAGTTTTCAACAAGAACTATGCTTCGAGCTGCCAGTAAGATTTGCACAAAATTAATAGTGATAATCTGCAAATTATTCATTAAGGAGGGGAAGGAAGAAGGATTAGGAAGGAAAGGCTTGACATTATCTGCATTGGGTCATTGAAATGATACAATGGCGACAAGTGAAAATGTGAGCCTGGCCTTGAATCGGACCTGGGTTTCCCGCTTAGGGCCAGTGGTCACCTTAACCATTATTTTTCATATATATATATATATATATATATATATATATATATATATATATATATATATACTTCAGTTACATCGAGTCTTTGCGGTTCGTTTCTCATGTTGGTTCTGGGTTGTTTCTTTTGTTCTTAGCGCGATTTTTTTAAATTTCTTATTTATTTACAGATGGCGCCGAGCCTCCTGACCAAGCGCAATGAGCCAACGCGCCCGGCGACAACCTTTGGCTACCCGCACTCCACTCCCATCCGTCTCGAACTTCCACAACTCGCACGCTATGGCTGTAGCGCCCCCATCTTTCATGCCCTCTTACTCTCGCCATTACGGATTTCCTTATGAGGTCGAACGTATGGCCGCATCTACGGTGAAGTAAATGAACTAAACGTGGCCTACGCGTGTAAAAACTCATTATAGATTGGTGAGATGTCTGATCTTTCGGACATGTCCGAAAGAACAGACACCACACCAATCTATAATAAGGTTACATCTAACTTTAGCCCACAAAGTTGTGAATTACGTTGCGACGAACGACTTCGATCACTTGCCAAATATCATCAAAAGTCTGACAGATAGCCAAGTACCATTTAAAACGAAATTAAAAGTCTTTCTATATGGTCACTGCATTTACTCAGTTATTGAATCTTTAGATATAAAGTAGTAATTTTACGGAAAAAAGTGAAAATATAAAAATACGATGTTTTGTAACGAAGCCAGCCATTAATTCCGGCCCACGTGTACTCGTCCAGCAGGACGGCAATAGCACAGGCAACGCAGTCACGACGGTCGGCTGCAGAGCCGACGACAACCGCAGCCGGGGCCAAACACCCCCGCTGGGGCCCGAGCGCTCGCCACCAACGAGTATAACAGAACACAACAGCCTCGCTCATCACCGAGACCAGAATTAACTACTCTTTTACAATCAGAATCAAATTTCACTCAGACTTAAGCCAGGAGAGCTGCACCAGTAATAGTGCCAAAAGAACAATTGAACTCTGAAAAGTTCTCCGAGGAATCACACCAAGTAAGTACTGGTCTCCAAGGTATGCAAATCCGTCACCAAAAAGTATGAAATATGCAGATAAAGTACTTGATCTAACGAATATCACCAACCCGCGTCTCAGTAGCAGATCAGTCGGGGCCTGAGAAAGGATACTGTTCTACTATCACGCCCAAGTCCGCAGCAAAAGTCGATTCAAGTTTTTTTTTTTTTTTTTTTTTTTTTTTTTTTTGTTTTTTTTTTTTTTTTTTTTTTTTTTTTTTTGTCAAGTTTCTGGTAAGGTTAACAACTAGCACCCGCGTTGAAATTCCAGTCCTGTCAAAGCCGACACTAGTACATGACAGCGAAGCAGACTTAGATCCACTCCAAATCGCCAGCACATCGCTTTACCCGGATTCCAATCCTCGAAGCAGCGAAAACTCTGCAGACAGGAACGGCCGCCACCTCAGGCCGACTAACGCTCCGCTTCGTCACTGCGTGTGTCTACGACGGCCAGTGGAAGACAGGCCAAGCACGTTCGCGGAGGCTCCCGCACTGCCCACGCACTGTCAACGCCACCAACGCCATCTCAGGATCGCAAAGCAACGGATTATTTTTATTATTAATAATATTTTTATTTTTTTAATTTTATTTATTTTTATTTATTTATTTATTTATTTATTTATTTATTTATTTTTGCCCGATAGCCTTAAAGGTATCAGTAACACCAACAAATAACTACGTGCTACTAGTTGCCCATCAAAAATTTATGCTTAGTAAGTAATGTATTGGACATTTGGGACAAATAAGTGCGTCTTAGTCGATGACTTATAGGGAATTCCTATCTTTCGTGGGTAAGTCGCTATCAATTATGCCAGTTGAGCACACATGGCACAGGAACATTATAGTGTATAGTATCGACTAACGCGAAATTGAATTCCTTAGACGCTGTTGGACATGAGTTCAGACAGTATACCCACGAAAGACGTTGATCGAGGTGCAACTAGTGAAGATAACCATCGTCGCATGTTTTCAAATAATGATTACAAATATCTCATCTCAACTTTTTACTGCCAATACAATAAAACAAAAGTAATAATTTCACAAAATGACAGCTAAGACACGGCTGTATTCAAACAATCAGGAAAGAGCTATATCGAGAGCTTAACGTCTCGTCGACGGAGAGGTCACTAGACGAATAATCTGGAATGAAACTGGCCATGGCTTTATCAAAGGAACTTAACCGGTATATATCTTAGAAGATTTTAAGATTTTGGGAAATAACAGAAGACTTGTATGTAGACGACTGGACGGGAAATCGAATCCGGTTTTTCCAAAATGGTAGTGCACTACTAAACCCGCGGCGGAATGGCCGTGCGTACTGGAGCACCGTGCTGCGGTGAGCGCGGCCCTTCGCCGTCGGGGGTTCGAGTCCTCCCTCGGGCATGGGTGTGTGTGTTGTCCTTAGGTTAGTTTAACTTAGTTTACTTAGTTTGTAAGCTAGGGACTAATAACCAAGCAGTTAAGTCCCATAGATTTACAAACATTTTTGAATTAGGTTTTTAAACATATCTACGCCGTTGCATTTCTTGTATACACTTTGACATCGTATAAAATTAGCATCATTGCCATGTTCAGCGGCAACTAGATGCTGGTTTTTACATAAACACTAGAAAGATTTTCATTTTTAATGATTCCTGTTATAGCAGGACAGTATCCTGATACTTTTCGGGTAAATAGTGATTAATATTCTTCAAATTAAGAATTGAAACTAACACTTGTATAAATACTAAACAAAAGGTACACGTCACTTTAATATTGTTATATACGTGGTACATTTATTTTTTAGTACCACCCATTTTTTTCTTATTGCTAAAAACAGATCACAGACACAAATATGCAGTTTTTTGACTGATACTTCCGTTGTGAATAAATGACAGATATGTCATATGGCAATACTGTACAGCACAGTGAACTCTACTTCCGGGGGATTGATGACCATTTAAAAAATCTAATCAACCAACCAGTCTAGTGGCGGTGACAACAGTGATGAGATTGGGGATGGTAAATTAACCAAACAGTGGTGCACGAGCATATAAAAGCATTACCTGCATGGCTATATTCTTCTTTTTAGAAATAAAGACTGAGCTTTCTTGGCCATATCGTATACAGACAAAAACACTGCTTTCTAGTGTCTTCACATATGAAACCAGCAATGATAAACACTGTAATAAAAAATATATTCATGCACAGATTTATTATTTTCTTTCATATTGGAATAGATTAACTGTTTGTTCGATATATCCATATTGAGGAGATGCTCGTGGGTCTGAAACATGCAAGTTTTTCTTTTTTTCAGGATGAAATAGTAATACTATAGTACGAATAAGTACAAAACATAATTTGTTACCGGCCGCGGTGGCCGAGCGGTCTGCGGCGCGCCAGTCACGTTCTTCACGGTCACTACGGTCCGGGGTTCGAATCCCCTCTCGGGCATGGATATTTGTGCCGTCCTTAGTATTAGTTAGTTCATAAGTAGTTTGTAAGTTTAGGGACTGATGACCCCGTAGTTAAGTCCCATAAGCTCTACAAACAATTGAACATAATTTGTTTTAATTCAAAAATTTGTCATTGGAGTAGAAAAAGTTGGCCACTACTACATCTTCCAGGCTCCTTATCTTTATTTGTAGATAAGTTATTGAATATATGTGTTCCTGATTAGTGGACCACTATATGAACTGAAGTGAATGCTTTTAAGGCCTTGTGTACATGGTTCTTGTTCCTAGTATTGTATGTATGGACTGAGCTGTTTAAAATGAAATACCTTTTAACGCATGCTTGTAAATTTAATCAGTTTTTTTACCCAGTAATATAGGTGGGCTAAAGCCAGTTGGTTTAAAAATTTTGCTTAAAGGATAGATTCGCTTTGCTAACTTGTCCATGAACTGTTTTTATCTTCTTTATTCTGTAATTTTTTGACAGAAACTGTTTGTTTGTTGGACTTTTGAAGATTTCTTAAGTAAGGTGAAATTTTTATCATTGCTTCAAAATGTTCAAATACTGTTTTCCTAAATTTGCCAGTTTGTTTCCTGAAAAGATATATATTCTGGTAAAGCCGCGGTGGAGTAGCCGAGCCGTCTAAAGCGTCTCGCTGCGGAGCGCGCGGTTGCTCGCCGTGGAGGTTCGAGTCCACCCTGGGGCATGGGTGTGTGTGTTGTCCTTAGGTTAGTTTACCCAGGTTTAAGTAGTTTGTAAGCTACGGACTGATGACCACGCAGTTTGGTCCGATAGATTTACAAACATTTGATATTCTGGTAAAGTTGTTTCAAAAAAAAAAAAAAAAAATGTTCAAATGTTTGTAAATCTATCGGACCAAACTGCGTGGTCATCAGTCCGTAGCTTACAAACTACTTAAACCTAGGTAAACTAACCTAACGACAAGACACACACCCATGCCCCAGGGAGGACTCGAACCTCCACGGCGAGCAACCGCGCGCTCCGCAGCGAGGCGCTTCAGACCGCTCGGCTACTCCACCGCGGCTAAAGTTGTTTCAGGCTGTTTTACGTAAGAGGGAAAATTGAAAATTTATGTGGTCAGTTCCCGTTTGACAATTATTCGTATACTGTTAATTCAGGGATTACTGATGTTTATTGGAATTTTATGTTTGAAAGATCGTTCACGTACCAGTGAATGCATGCTTTGTGTTAAGTGTTAACGTTTAAAATAAAGTATTGTCAAAGGATCTCAGTGGCTTGCCACTCTAGGACTAATCCTAGCTTGGTTGCGGTCGGGATAGTGTTCGTACCTTTGTACTGGGCAATTATCAATTAGTAGTTAATTAATCTGGAAGCACTTGTATTTTCGATTCGCCTTCAATATGGGCTGCGTATATGCGGCAAGTGAGAAGAGGGCAACGTGGCTCATTTGTGACAGCGGCTGTGCAGCGTATTGGACATGCCGGTAGTAATAACTACACAAACAGTTGGGCACGTGAGTGCCGCGAGCGCTGTCACAAGGTTAGTGACATCAGTGATGTGCGTAGTGATCCTAGGCATGTGTCGGGCATTCAAGATTTGGCGGACGAGGTTATTGCTATCCAACAACGCGTTGTCTTGCTCAGGGGACAGGATGGCAGTGAGATAAGAGAGGAACAAAGACCGAACGAGAGAGAAAGTTCAGAGAGGCAGGTGGAAACATGAGGATAATTTAGGATAGGATTTTTTGGGCGCACGACAGCTAGGTCTTTAGCGGCCTCACAAGATTATTAGGGAACAAGTGTGACATGAGTAAAAATAAATGAATAAAAAACAGACAGCAGAGAGGTATGTATCCAAACTAGATAAACGGCATGGGGAACGAAGCAAACACACAAACAAATATTGCATGTCAGGAATGTAAGTTGGCCCAGTAAAGTACACAGTCACAGACATATTCAAATGGCAAAGTCAGAGTATTGTGGACAGCTGATCACTGATATAAAACGGACGGGACAGCCTTTTTTTAATACACTAAAACCTTTAGCCTAAGAGCTTAGGCCAGAATCCAGAAAGTTCACAACATTTTAAAAATTTCGTCTCACTCAGCTAAAGTAGAGGGCAGAGCACCACCAAGATTCACTGCTGCCCTCTCAGCACGATATGAAATATATACAATTAAAATGTGGCGTACAATGATTTGAACGTCGTATGAAGCCGTGTGTCAAAGGGCAGTGCCCGATTCGGAGACGTGTTAAAGCTACTTCATGCTGCCTCAATGACTGACAGGAGGTTCGCCCTGATCGGCCAGTTGGTTTAACCAGCCGCAGTTTATTACCCGCTACTGTCAGTCACGCCTGCTCCCACAAATGAAGGGACCTCTGGTGCACCACAGAGAGGATGTTCTGCAGGTGCAGGGAAAAGCAATTGTATGATATTACAGCCTCTGCAGGCCTCCTCGGCAGCCCAATCAGCCATTTCACTGCCACGAATTCCATGTCTTGGTACCCAACAGAATGACCCTCGCTTTCCCCGCTGCTGGACGGAGCACAGTCTGTCGTGTATGAGCTATACTATGTAGCGTGGAACTGGGAACCAAATTTACAAGGGTTGGACAGCTGATTTAGTCATAACCACTGATACACATATATTTACAAGTAAGTACCTTAATCTGAGCAACAAATGAACACTGGCTCACAATCGAAAACTTTCATCAACCCTGTCCACCAATGACTTTTACAATACTCTCTGCATTATATAAATTATGAACCAAGAAGACAATGTGCGCAATACTCACATACCGTAATATACATGCATTACTCTCAGTTGCAAATACCTCAGTCCGAGCAACAGACGAACACTGGCTCCTGGCGCTTATACAAATCAATTACCTTCATAAACCCTGCCCACAAATAACTTGTACAATAATCTCTTCATTACATAATTTATAAACCAAGGAAAACAATATACGCGATTATCATGCAGCAATATGCATATAATACTCCCAGTTCCTTGAGTTTGTCAAACCAATATCAATATGCTACTAATCTACTTCATTCAGACAAGAACAAATTACCATATAGAAAGATATGAATAACGTAACTTCATCAGAACGGTCCCCGCCTTTTTTTCTACTGCCGGATGTGCTCAGTGCCGTCCTTGTATACTCAACGCCCTTGTTATGGGCCTTCACGTTCCTTTTCATTCATATGAGGCTCCACCTTTCACACATTAAGAAATGCCAATTGCGTTGAAGGCCCATCACATCACACCAAGGCCCAAGATTTAACACACACAATGCACATAAATATCATAGATATATCAGTGAAAACACAGAATAGTCACAACTAGTGTCCAGCAATTACTAGGTACCCGATCAGGCATCTATTTACAGTCGGAACCAGTATGAAAATTGTAACTTGTGTCTGCCCACTACGTCTTATGTAATATAATCCATACGTCAAGGTTCCACAATTAACACCACATAGAACGTAGTGCAGCACTAATTACGATTTACCAGGAACAACGTATTCCACGTAGACACAACCACCTTCCACGTGTATAGAGGCTTCCTCTCTCTCGTTCAGGTACCGTCTCATCTACTTGAACCTAACTGTGCGAGAAGAAATACGAATATGAACCTTTCAAATTCCCACAATATCCCCTTACATAGGTCATAGAAAAACAAGAGATCTGTGCCAAAAAATTTGAAACTACATATAGTCGCAATATCAGCTAATCATGAGGATTGTCATTGCTGATGTTGCGTAATGGCTAAGACATTTTTGAATGAAACTAAAGGGTTCGTACCCCGACCCTTCGAAAATATTTTTCTTTTATTATATTAGCCCTTGCAGTGTATTATGAAATTTCAGTGTATAATTAATATATTATTTTTCGTTATAACTAATTTAATTAATTAATATACTTATTTAATCATTTAATTTTAATAATTCGATGAAGTTTTAAATGAAAATAATATTTTCTAAAATTGTAACATGTATTTATATGGCGAAGTTATATTACATTCTTTAGGGTGGTCGTAGTCAACGAAACATAAACTTTACACTACGCATACTTTATCAAAGTATTTCAAGCAAGAAATCTTATTCGAAATATGATTCGCTGCAAAGAAACTTCATTTAAGTTTTTAAATAAATTATTTTTCACTGTTGATTTTGGTGGACACTAAGTGTATCGAATCTTTGAGGTGGAAACAGGGGCACTGAACTGATTCCGTACGACTGTCTTGTAATTGAATCTTCTCTTGAAATCAACTTTCGTGGATTACTGAAATATTTAAGTAATATTAAATTTAATAATTAAAAGATTAACGTTGCGAGGGTAATATAAAATGAACAACAATCTAAGAAGTACCGGAAATCGAACCTGGACCGCCAAATTTGCAATCCAAGCACTTGTCCATTGCGGTACTGATAATCGTCGAAAACCGGGACTCAATAAGCAGCTTATTAGCACCTATTTCCTATTTCTATCTGGGAAAACCTTCGCGACCGCATTCGATTTCCCTTTGGACAATTTAGGGAAGACTTATTTTTATTTTTATTTATTTATTTATTTATTTATTTTTTAAGAATTTCAAAGGGCTTTCGGTACAGGCCGCAGAAGAATAACCATTTTCGCTACCGAACCGAAATTGACGTCACCGTCGAGAAAAACACACCGAACCGAACGGTACGGAAGATACAGAATAAGGCCCCAGGGAGCCGGCAGGCCGGCCGCGGTGGCGCTCCAGTCACGGTCTGCACGGCCACTCCGGTCGGGGGTTCGAATCCCCCTTCGGGCATGGATATTTGTGCCGTCCTTAGTCTTAGCTAGTTCATAAGTAGTTTGTAAGCTTAGGAACTGATGACTCCGTAGTTGAGTCCCATAACTTCTACAAACATTTGAACATTTGGAGCCGGCAGTGCAGACAACACAGTCTCGGTAGCGAGGCGACTCGGTACTGCCGACTGGCATGTAGAACAGCCGACAGCAGTGGGCAACTGGGCATGCGCAGTCAGCCCCCCCCCCCCCCCCCCCCCCCGCGCGCCGTAATTATTGCGCCCTGCCGGCTGCGATCGCAGTGCCGGCCAGGCCGAGATGGTAGAAAGGGGGAAAATCCAAGTTCCTGCTCCTCACCCTATTTTGATGAAAGTAAAAAAAAAAAAAAAAAAAAAAAGGTAAAGCAGTCAACAATCCGAAGATTGGTTTGAACACCACAGTGCTTTACTAGGCATGGTCCTGTTTGGAGGTGGTATGCCGTTGCCTTCCTCCGAACTTCGAACTGACTTACCCAGCCAGTTATAGGGGGACCTACAGTTTAACGTGGGTTCCGAACCACGGTGCTACTCGGTATTTTTCACATGAGCAATACTGCCAGAGGTGAAAGAAGTGGAAAGTGACAGATAAAAATCCTAGGACCTGGCGGGGATCGAACCCGCGACCTTTGGATTTGTAGTCTGGCACTCTACCACTGTGCAACCGAGGCGCACCTTGATGTAAGTATAAGACTAAAAAATCTGATTTTTGGACTCACAATAGTACATCATCTTAGCTTTTGAATGAATCATTCACTTTTTCATAATTCATAACAGTCGTTCTCAAATGACGCTATTTGTCAATGCGTGCACTTGATTTACAAATCGTGTATTGAAATAGTTCGATAGCGAGCAGCTTAGTGTTCTATGCATTTTAGACCATACATTACGGAGCTAAAAGAACAGAGAAGTTTTCGTAATGGTATTCGCACTGATGTCTACCTCCTTTGTCAAGTAATTGCGAGTTACCTGAGCGGCGTCATGCCGCGACCACAAGTCTACGAACTCGGCGTGTGTTGAGCGTAGCGTGAAGCACTGCAGCGCCGAAAATATTATTTGCTGGCCACGTATGTTGGTCTCTCGTGATGTGTTAATAATCCATAAGCAGAAAATAACTATATACAATTTTTCATGGGTGGCGACCGATTACAATGAACAATGATCTGCTACGGTCTTACGTAAGGTAATACTTCACTTAATGAAACGTATACAACTAGTTTTCTGTGCACATCGTATAACTGATGGAATACATATTTCGTGTTTCGAACTACAAGAGAAGAATAAATTAATGTAAACTGCGAATTTGCTGTTGATGGACAGAAATAAAATTTTCTGAAATTCTACTTAATTATTTTACAGTTGGAGATGGCAAACGGAAGAAGCCCAAAAATATACTTACATTTATTGATGATCTACACTTAAGGTGACTATTAAATTATTTATCCTCCTTTTAATTTTCACTTTTGTAGCTCTCGAAAAATGTGCCACAAGGTGAAACAATTTATATACAGTGTCTCACATAAAAGCGCTATCCCTCACGCCCGAGACTAAAGTAGAAATGAATGAAGTAAAAAGGAATTCAGAACAGTAAAATTAAAGACATTTAGTCACGTCCTTATAAGGAAGGGATACTGCAACTTATGACCATGGGGGTACGCGAGGTGTACCGGTTTTATGTGGGGCACGATGTACTACGTTTTAATTCATTTTCACTTTCAAAGAATTCTACACGGTTATCAGAATTTTTATTTATTTTGTTAGGAAGCTGTCTGATGGGAACTGCTTTTCTTTGAACACTTCCTGAATCACCTGATGACAATTTTCTTTGTCTCCATGGTACTTTCATTTCGATTTTTCTACTTTAAATGAAAGGAAAATGCGCAGATTTAGTTTAGCCTCAGACACTGCAGATCAGTAAAGGATGAGAAGCAGGTGTCATTTTGTTTCATATTGTGATTTGTTTTTTCCTTCTTGGTGGGCGTATGGCCAGCAACAAGGGATCGTCACCCACCGTCAGTGGAAGATAAAGGAAACACAGGGGTGACCAATAATTGTTCACTACCATCTGCTTGAAGCCCCCAACTGTTAATTGATTTTGTTATTTTATTACTATTGTTTGCACACTGTACTGACTCATAGAATTATAAGCACATTAGAAATATGTGGTATGGACTCATCCTATTAATTTCGAATAACATTTAGGAGAGTTTTTCGTTTTGTGAACAACTAAGAATTTCTTAAATTTTTTTTATTCATATTAAAGAATTAATAGTAATAGAAGAAAAATAAACATATTTTCACAAGTGTAATTGAAAAACTATCTTTCAGAGAAGCTTCTGCTGAAAGCAGGCTGGAGACGTGTGATACTTGTGCTGAACAAGCAACACCGTAGTCCAATCTGCTCGTGCCGGCGCCGACTCGCGCCGGGAATATTAAACATATCGAATGTTCACGTAAGGAAAGACTCTCCTAAATGTTAGTCTAAATTCATGGGAGGAGTCCATTACCACCTATTTCTTATGTGCATAAGATTTGACGAGTCACTACAGTGGGAGAACAATAGTAATAAAATAACAAAATCAATTACTGTTAGCTGGCTTGTTGAAGTAGACAGCAATCGATCTTCTGCTGACAGTGGGTGGGGATTCCTTATTGCTGGGGACAAGGCCACCACCTCTCCCAAAAAAAAAAAAAAAAAAAAAAAAAAAGGTGACGCACTTTTCTGATCCTTTACTGACCTGTCCTGCGGTGTCTGAAGCTAAATTAAACTAGAAAATTGTCTTCAAACGATTCGGCAAAATGTTCGTAGGAACGTTGTTTCTCTCAGACAGGTTCCTAAAAGCAACTTAGTTCATTCTTACTTTAATCTCAGACGTGAAGGTACCGCATTTATGTGGGACACGCGATGTACAACTTATAGAAATTTTCAGCAATCAGTAGTAAAAACATTTATTTATTGGCAGAGCTAGATTTCGACCACTGTGTGGTCATTATCAATGCTTAAAAAACGATTAAAATACTTAAAACATCTCGACCTCCATGTTGGAGGTTGTTTTCGTACTGATCTACCAATAAATAAATATTTTTACGACTGATTGCTGAAAATTTCTACAAGTCAAACACAGCCATTGAGCACAAGTTCCACCATGGAATCAAGCCCGATATACAACTATTTTCACCTTGTGGCGCCCCATTTTCTGAAAGCAACAAAAGAAAATTTTTGAAAAGGTATATATTGTGTATTAGGTGTAGATGGGACTATAAATATAAGTGTTTTGGACTTTTTCATCTTCAACTAAAAAGCCATTAACTGTAACGTCAGAAAATTTTATTTCAGTGCATTAACAGTAGAGTCGCAGTTTACATTAATTTGTTCTTATTTTCTAGTTCTGAACACGAAATATATGTTCCAGGTGGTCAAAAAACCAGATGAATGCCTCTCATAAAGTCGAGTTGATCTGATGTAAAACCGTAGCAGATCGTTGCCCACTGCAATCGGTTGCCACCCAGGAAAATAGGTTCATAATTGTTTTCTGGTTACGGATCATTAACACATCACGAGGGAGCGTCAAACGTAGCCAGCAATTAAAATTTTTCGGCACTGCAGTGCTTCACGCTCCGCTCAACAGCCGGCGAGTTCGTAGGCTTGCGTGACGCCGCTCAGATAACTCGCAATTACTTCTCAAAGGAGGTAGATGTCAGTGCGACTACCATTTCAAGAACATTTTTGTTGTTTTAGCTCCATTTCATTCGCTTTAATATATGGTCTGAAATGCAGAGAACAGTAACCTGCCCGCTATCTAACTTTTTCAATACACGATTTGTAAATCAAAACGACTGTTACGAATTACGAAAAGGTGAATGTTTCATTCGAAACGTAAGATGTTTCACTACAATGTGTCCAAAAATCAAATCTTTTAACCGCATACTTTCTTCAAAATCGAGTGAGGAGCGTTACGGAACTAAAAAACTCGGGCGGAATGAAAAGTAGACTTTTTATATTTTCACAGGCAAGGCAAAGGAAAAAATAATTTCATAAAATGATGTAACGTGGTCTTGTATACCGTGAACAATTTTTACAACGTGAAAATCGAAAAAGCGTATCCCCCCCTTTTTTTGTCTCGGCCATGCCCGGCGCGCTGTGTGAACACGCAGCCGGTGGCGTGCGCCGACTAGGCTGAGGCAGCTCAGCTCGGCCCGGCGGGCGCGGCGTCAACCCGGGATTCGGGAGCACCGGGACTCGCCCCGTCCCGAAGCGTCTTTCTCTCGACAATATGTCGTCATCGCTGCCCCTCTATCCGCAGTCAGCCGTCGAGAGCGAGACGCGAGCGCGGCGGGAAGCGATCGGGAGTGGCGGCTGTTTTGACCGGCTCTAATGGGATCGAATGCCTACCATGAGGTATTTTAATAAGACATACACTAAGGATCAGTTAGATGCAGCTGTGGATGTTCGAAATCACTTGTCACATTGGTAGTTTTGGATACGTTTGGTGTTCTTATTGGAGCAATTGTAATATTCGTTTTTATATCACATGTACCATTTATAAAATTCCTGACCACTATATCTTACGACTCTTGTGTTGATTTTTCTTTGGGTACCGTTAGAACTTTTTCCAAGAACTATGACCAGAAACTTACTACAGTAAAAACATTTCGCCGGCCGCGGTGGCCGAGGGGACTAAGGCGCTGCAGTCACGGCCGCCACGGCCACTACGGTCGGGGGTTCGAATCCCCCCTCCGGCATGGATATTTGTGCCGTCCTAGTTCGTAAGTAGTTCGTAAGTAGTTCATAAGTAGTTTGTAAGTTTAGGGACTGATGACCCCGTAGTTAAGTCCCATAGACTGTACAAACATTTGAACATTTTTGAAAAACATTTCTCTAAGGGGAAACTTTAATTTGTAGTAACACAGCTCGTTTATGTTAAATTTATGCTGATATCTCAGTTGCAACATCAACCGAAAGAGAAGCAATGGAAGTAACTTACAGAATTATATCTTCGCTCTCGGAAATACCATCAGCGATCTGCTGCGCCAAACGGTTGTCTTCTTTATAGCGCGACTAAGGCGATGGGGGGAACATGGTGAACTGTGATACTTAGCACTTCCTATCAAAGTGTTTAGATGAGGATCTGTTTTGTCTGCTCGCTCAACGAATAAGTGTTGTGGCGTGACTGCAGCAAATGTGCCAGTGTAGCACCCACTAGACATTTGTCGACTTGCACTGGTGTGATGAAGGTTATTTTAAGTAGTGGCTTATGTCGATAATTTGCTTCCTGTCTTGAAATGCAATTAATTTTACGTCACGCATGCACATTTTCCATCCGAATGTGTCAGTAACGTCTGACAATATTCACGAATTGCAGCCTCTCAATTCTTATTGCTGTCTTCGTTCACTGAAACTATAAGAAAAGAAGTGTGGAAAGGAATGTGTCGGTAGCTTAAACACTATGACAAAAACGCAAAACAATTTCTAAAACCCGTTTTGAAGTCCCCTTCATGTCGAACAGAAAGTGCGCGGGTTGTTACGACTGGTTGCGATACAGGAAGATACCTTTTTCATATCAGATTTCATGTCAGATACACGTGTAATCGACAGTATGTACGATCGTGTCCCCTAGCGGTTTATACTTCCAAACAGACAGCGAAACTTTGCGTTGTGCATTGCAATTAGGCGAGGGGTCTTGAGAATTTTGTCAACGACTGTACACGGAAGTAGTGATGGTGTTTTCAAACTGATCTCACGCTTGTCTTAAAACTGCAACCACACCCCTGTGATCACACCACAGGAGGGATGAAACAAGGTGAAAGATAAGGTATAAATACCTTTTGCTGCTTTGGATCACGTTCAAAGTTCATCGCAATTTTCTGGATGTTCTCTATAGGATAGCAAATATTGCGGTTGCAGAGGGTGCAGGTTACATTCAGTGGGGCAACGAGTCCACATTGTTTTTAGAGATAGGCTGAATTGCTCACAAGGCGACGGCACTGTCGAACGTTTCCAAGAATGTTCTCCTATTGCTCTTTGTAATGTAGACCATAGTTTTCAACTGCGATATGTGTGTGGATCAACGCCCCAAAGAAGGTGTTTTTCGCTGGAGCCTCCAATCAGGCCTTTTCGTATCGATTTTAAGTGGCAGTGTGTGTTAAATATTTTCCTCGGCCATCCATTTAAGACGCCATGAGTTCAAAGCTGCCGTTTAGCTTCTGATTGGAGAGGCTGCAAAAGAAACGTTCAAGTGTGGGTCGATGGGAGTGTTACGCATGCACAGAGGTGTTGTGCAGAATTGTGATGAAGTTTGGTGCCACATGGATGATGACTCAGGGCACCATGCTTTTACTCAATTGCAGAGAAAGGTTGTAGGTACTTTTGAGCCACATTTAAAAGTTACGCGTCAAAATAAACACTATTACGAGGCTTATATTAAGTTATTCTTTAATTTTGTAGACTGTGTATAATCACAGATGCTGGGTTGTTATGATAATGCTAATGTTGCATGAAACTAATTATGATCATGACATAGCTGAAATGATGAGCATGACTGTGTGGCAGTGTGGAACCCGAGGTGACAAATGAAATTTAACGAGGGGGAGAAGAAAATAGAAGGATTGTGTGAGACGGAAAGAGGGAAGGAAGATTAGTGTTTAAAGTCCTGAGGACAGTTTGATGTTAGAAACGGCACACTGGTTCAGATATCTAGGAAGGGATGGGGAGGAAAATCGGCCGTGCCCTTTGAGAGGAACCATCCCAACATTTGCTTCAAGCGATCTGGAGAAATAACACAAAACGGAAATCTGGATTCCTAGATGAACCACCGTCCACCCGAAAAGTCCAGTTACCGCTGCGCCACGTCGCTCACTGTGTGAGAGGGGTGTTAAAACTGAGGTTTATCTTGTACAGAAATTATTGTTATTGAGTGTGAGTCGTTTGAAATGGTGTGGGGGAAAATGTACAGGGCAGTAAGGTGCATGAGAAGTGGAATGTACATACAATGCTGCATTTGTGGATGAAGATACATAATTAGTGGAGGGCCTATTGAAAACCATGACAGGGCTTTATGATTAAACTAGCTGAAAACCCGGCGTTGCCCGGGTATTTATCTATCCATTCCTGCAATTTTCCAGGTATATATTCATTTGTATATGTGCTGTATGTCTGTAAAATCTCTTGAAAATCCAGTTTGTAGTAAAGAAGTAATAGATCAAAACTTGGTGCGTGATGAGGCATTTTTCCATGAACGTTACGGTTTATGTGCTGATATCTCATGATCTACGTGTGGTACTGTATCACAGTTTAGAAGATACACTCAACTATATGCGTGTATACTGTCTGTAAAATTTCCTGCGGCTACAATTTGTAGTGTACAGATTATAAATTGTAACGTCATACCGAATGCCGTAGTTTTAGTCCATGAACTGCGGAACGTTACCGTGTATGTCCCCATATCTCATGAACTACATGTCGTACTGTGATAAAATTTAGAAGGTACATTGAACTATATGTGTGTATACTGTCTGTAAAATTTCCTGCGTCTACGATTTGCGGTGTACAAATTATAGATTGTAACGTCATACAGAATGCCGTAGTTTTTCTCCATAACAGCGGAAAAGTAGTAAGCGAGAAACTTTTTTCCTTTCATCATTTTGCTATGATTACCAGCGAGAAAAAGTTTAATAAAGGTTTGAAATTGTTTTTAAAGTTTGTTTTAAGGCGCTAAGTACTGTCATTCTCATACAGTGTATTTCGAAAGTCTCGCCGCATTATATGGCATTTTTTGCGATTTCTATTGGTTATGACGTAATATCTTTTGAACCATGTACCGTATGTAATTCTTAAACATGCAACAATTGATACCTCACGGTAAGGAATGATTGTACCAAATTTGGTTGAAATCGGTCCAATGGTTTGGGAGAAAATGAGCAGCATTGTCGCAAAGTGCAGCAGTTTTTCGCGCATCTCATTGTTTATGACGTCATATCTCGTGAACTATATATCGTATGTGATTCTTACACTTACGGCGACCGTCCTCATGGATTGAAGCTTACGTGTACAAAATTCTATAAAGATTGGAACAAAACTGTAGATTTGTATGCAACACGTACAAATATACGGACACTCTGCTTTATATATTAGATATCGGATTCGAAAATGTTGTAGTAAGAGAAGAAAAGATGGGAAGTGTATTAGTTGGTATATGATGTGAGTTCAGGGATGTAGGCGTATGATGAGAGGGTGGCGCTATACTATTCTTTCCAAAATTTCAGAAGATCTGTAGAATATAGCGGAATCGGAGAACCAGAAAACATTTCCGTCAGTGGGGCCTTTTAGTCGATGTTCCGCTTATACATTTCCCTTACCGTGTCATACCTACACAACGCCATTCGTGTTGGAGATGTTTATTTCTCCTGTCGCTGCCAAGCCCTCTTGCTTATTATCTCTCCCACACATCTCTGACCATCAATTTTTCTAGTTAAATATGCACCTTTGCTTACATCTGTCTCATTTTTTTCTTTTTTTGCAAGATACGGAATTTTTTCTTTAATTTAATCTGCTTCGTCATTGCCACGCAGTGCTCTCACATACATGTAACTTGGACAATACGTGTGGCCCGACAGTATTATTTTCACTACACACACTGACACGTATGGATATTGATGAGAAAATCATCATTATACCACAAGGAGATGAGGCAAAATGTAGACAGGTGATCAAGATAATTAATATCCGGCATAGAGCGTCTGGGTATCAACAAAGACAGTTGCAAATTAGGTTACAGCAAGGAAACCGAATAGCGGTAGCAGCGTACGCATTGTGCACTTCTGACAGCGGTAATCTGATATTAGTTGCACACGAGGATCATCCAGGTCCATACGCTACTCCGGCGACTGTTCTCAGCAGCCTATTGAGCGCTTCAGATTCGCCGCTCAAACAAAGAGCATCACTGCTAATGGTCAAACGAGCAGGACAGAACGCTTTGGTTAGCATCAGAAAGCGTATACTGTGAAAAGGAAGGAGAAAGACGGCAAGAAAGAAGAATGGAGGAGAATTTTGATTGAGCGGCATAACCTATTGGTTGCCTGTATTTTTGTATATTTCTAGATGATAATGCTACTTTTCAAACTTCGTAAATTTGTGACAAACTGTCTGACTAACGAATAAAAAATGTTCAAACGTTTGTTTGTTAAGCTTATGGGACTTAACTACGGGGTCATCAGTCCCTAAACTTACAAACTACTTATGAACTACTTACGAACTAGGACGGCACAAATATCCATGCCCGAGGGGGGATTCGAACCCCCGATCGTAGTGGCCGTGCTGACCGTGACTGGAGCGCCTCTGTCACCTCGGCCACCGCGGCCGGCTACTAAGGAATAAATTTATATTTTATTGAGCCTTCTACAGTCAAAATAATCGTTAGAATTGTGGGAGTTGCAGCTCAATTTTTCTGGGTGAGTGACATACCTTTATTGTGGAGTTTGACTGATCATATATAATTTTCGAGATGCTGAACATTTACATCTATATATGTACTCTGCAAATCACATTTAAGTGCCTAGAAAAGAGTTTATCGATCCCCTTTCATATTTCTCTACCGTTCCATTCTCAAATAAAAAATGTTCAAATGTTTGTATAGCTTATGGGACTTAAATACGGGGTCATCAGTCCCTAAACTTACAAACTACTTATGAACTAGCTAATCCTAAGGACGGCACAAATATCCATGCCCGAGGGGGGATTCGAACCCCCGACCATAGTGGCCGTGCAGACCGTGACTGGAGCGCCTCAGTCCCCTCGGCCACCGAGGCCGGCCCATTCTCAAATAGCGCGAGGGAAAATGGAACACCTAAGTCTTTCAGTTTTAAATCTCATTTCTCGTATTATGATCATATTCCCCTATGTAGGTTGGTGCTACCAAAATATGTTCGCATTCGTATATAGATCTCGCCGCGACAAATAACACATTTCTCTTAGAGATTTCCACCACAATTCGTGCATCATTTCTGTCACACTCCCTACCCAGTATCGCGATAATACGAAACGCACTGCCCTTCTCTCAACCTTATATATGTCCTCCATCAGTTCCAACATGACGTTATTGTTGTTGTGGTCTTCAGTCCGGAGACTGGTTTGATGCAGCTCTCCACAATACCCTATCCTGAGTAAGCCTCTTCATCTCCACATAAGAACGGCAACCTACATCTGTCTGAATCTGCTTACTGTATCCATCTCTTGGTCTTCCTCTGCGGTTTTTACCCCACACACTTCCTTCCAAAGCTAAATTCACAATTCCTTGATGTCTAAGAATGTGCCCTACCAATTTATCCCTTCTTTTGATCAAGATATACCAGAAATTTCTTTACTCCCCAGTTCTCCTCATTAGTTACGCGATACACCCACCTAATCTTCAGCATTCTTCTGTAGCACCATATTTCAAAAGCCTCAATCCTCTTCCTGTCCGCACTGTTTATCGTCCATGTTTCACTCCCATACAAGGCAACACTCCATACAAATGCCTTCAGAAAGGACTTCCTTAGGCTTAAATCAATATTCGATATTAACAAATTTCTGTTTTTCGAGAACGCTTTTCTACCCATTCCCATTCTACATTTTATATCCTCTGTACTGCGACCATCATTTGTTATTTTACTGCCCAAGTAACAAAACTCATCTACCTCCTTTTTTGCTTCGTTACCTAATCTAAATCCTTCAGCATCACCTGATTTTCTTAGACTGCACTCCATTACCCTAGTTTTGCTCTTGTTAATGTTCATCTTATATGCACCTTTCAGCACACTGTCCATTCCGTTCAATTGCTCTTCCAGGTCCTTTGCTGTATCTGACAGAATTACTATGTCGTCGGCAAAACGCAATGTTTTTAATTCTTCCCACTGATCTTTAATTCCTTCACCAAATTTCTCCTTGTTTTCCTTTATAGCTTACTCAATGTAACAAATTGAATAACATTGGAGAAAGGCTACAACACTGTCTTACTCTCTTTTCAACCACTGCTTCCCTTTCATGCCCTTTAACTCTGACAATCCTTGTCTGGTTTTTGTACAAGTTGTAAATAACCTTACGCTCCCTATATTTTACTCCTGCTTGCTTCAGAACTTGAAATCATTCAACATTGTCAAAAGCCTTCTCCAAATCTACAAAAGCTAGAAATGTAGGTTTGCCTTTTCTTAATCTATCTTCTAGGATAAGCCGTAAAGTGAGTATTGCCTCCCGTGTTCCTACATTTCTCCTGAACCCAAACTGATCTTCCCCGAGGTCGGCTTCTACCATCTTTTCCATCCTTCTGTAAATAATTCGTGTTAATATGATGAGGATACCATAATTCGCAACAATACTCCGAAATACTTCTCCCTGCCCCCGAAATGTTTGCATTTACACTACATACAATGGAATTTTTCTGCGACTAATAATTTTTAATAATATTTATTACTGGTTATTTTATGAAATAGCTTACTTTTACTAAGAAAAAAAATCAAATAATTTTAGCAGGATGGGGTACATACTATAGAACACCCTGAGCCAGTTTAAGGATTTCACAAGAACCGTAGCTGCTGGGACCTTTGAGATTGAGGGGGACCACTGAGATTGATGGGGGTGGCTGAAATTGAGGGAGGACACTCAGGCTGAGGAGGACACCGAGATTGAGGGGTGCACAGAGATTGAGGGGTCATGGAGACTGAGGAGGCACGGAGACTGAGGGGGGCATGGAGACTGAGGAGGGCACAGAGATTGATGGGGAGTATGGAGACTGAGGGGTACACGGAGATTGAGGGGGGAATGGAGATTTAAAGGGTCTTGTGATTGAAAGGGAGTCCGAGATTGAGGGGACCAGTAACTGAAGGTGGCCTGCATTTTTTTTTGGGGGGGGGGGAGGGGGGAGGGTGCTCAGAAATTGAAGGGGAAGGGTGTAAAAATTAATTGGGATCTGAGACTGATTGTTACCAATATTTTGTTTCTTCCTAAAAGAAAAAAATCATAACTTAACGGATAGCCTTCACGTTAGTGATGCTGTTGAGAGAATCATAATTGTTGATTATACTTTTCCTTAAACCAGGCAGCTTTGTCAAAGGCAGTCATTCTCCCAGTGATCCAGAGGTTTAAAAGAGAAATATTATATTTGACGTTATGAGTCACGACATAATTTTCGAGGGTTATTTTGCAAACGATAGTGCAACAATCTGCATATACACCATAACGTAATTTCACGGATAGCGGACTTTGTCAAATGTGGAATCTAGTGTAAGGAAGTCCTTTTAGAAAGATTTGGCAAAAATATTTAGTAATTTTCTGCAACTGATACAAATAAGGTTAGTTCACAAGTGGTTTGCCATTACTGTAATGTTAGGAACGACTAATAAATTGTTAGAGTACTATTATTACGATTGTGTTTGTATTGGTTTCAGGTACAGGTTCGCTCATTTGAAATGCATCTCATATATTTCTAGTGCATGTTACTTTGTTTTAATGTAGGCCTATATTCGCTGTACAATAACTTTATGAAGATTTTAATCAATACATTTAACATGGCTGAAACACCTACAAACACTGGCACAACCGTCATTCTTAGATTAGAAAAAATAAACAAGGTAAAAGGTGTTTATACAACTCGACCTTAACACATTACACTCCATAAAAACCACTGAATTAAATTATCAACATACAGTAAAGCGGGAGTAAATGACACGTGACATGCTTATTTGTCCTGTTTTTAGTGCATTTGAGTCTGTATACGATCTAAGACATAAAACTTGCGCCATTAATGGAGTGGTAGGTATGACTGAGCATTCGAATCTTCGAAATCAAATGTTCAAAAGTTTGTAGAACTTATGGGACTTAGCTACGAGGTCATCAGTCCCTAAGCTTACAAACTACTTATGAACTAGCTAAGACTAAGGACGGCACAAATATCCATGCCCGAGGGGGGATTCGAATCCCAGACCGTAGTGGCCGTGCAGACCGTGACTGGAGCGCCTCAGTCCCCTCGGCCACCGCGGCCGGCTCGAATCTTCCGCCACACATCTTGAATCCAACGGAAATAAACATGGTTTTCCTGAACATATTTTTTTGCCTTGTGTTTTCAGCGAATTCCTTGAGAATCTCGCTTTTTCTTTGATATCTGTGATTCCGATCTTTTCTAGTATCGCCAGATTGTCTATGAAGACCATAGAACTGATTTTGAGGCTATCTTTCACTTCATTTCTTTGACGAAGACAAGCTGCAAAGGTTTTGTAAATAATGAAAATTATGGAAATTCCACTGTAGTTATTAATATAGAACTTGTCATCTTGTTATGTACTGAGTGTATGTGGGTACATTTCCAGCCTTCAGATACCAGTTTATAGGATTCCTTTTGTTACAATGTCTATGAGAATTTCTGTGAGATCGTCAAGTGGGCCAAGGTTCTTTGAACGAAACGCAATTCTGCTGTCTTATCCAGAGGTAATGTTGTTTTTGAGTATGAGGATGTGTGTGTGCGGATTTCATATATGATGGATGCTGAGACCTATGATTTGTGTTCATAGGAGACTGTTCATGAGATTTTGATGGTGATATTGGATATTTGATTAGCTCTGAGAAATACTAGATATCTCTATATAGATTCATTGGTTAGTAAATGCAAGTCTTGCCTTTTGTTTTCGGAATCACATGTTTCGTGGGATGTACCTACCGTCTTCCCAACGAACGTCTTACAGAGGTCTCGTTTGATGTAACCTCTGAAGTCTTTTCGACACAGTGCAGTTGCTTTTTCATGTCTCCACTTTGTTTGACTGTTTCATTTTCCGACTTGTCATTGTGTAAGGTTGTGCTTCATCCATAAAGTCTTTCTTGGAGTGAGGAATTCCACCGTGGATACTAGTGCACTTTTTTTACTGCACTTTAGACTGACAATGGCGGAGTACATGTATAATTCTACAAAAATGTGAAGTGGCCCCGAAATTAGGGAATCCTCAAATTCTTTGAAACTGACCTGAAGAAATATTTTGAACATAGCTTGTCTTAAAAGCAGAAACCGTAAGAGTTTATTTACTGTAAATGGAAATAAGCAGCCCCACAAGTTGGTTTGTAATAAATACACTTTATACAGATTTGGAAGTGTGTAAAAACGAAGAAGATGGCAATATAACAGAGATGGTTGGTCTGGAGTAGGTTAGCCAACTTTCACCTTCTTGGAGATCATAAGAGAGTCTCGTGTGGCGTCAGAGATTGCTAGTCAGTCGCGTGCAGTACTGTGGATGTGGGCAGGTTGGCGAGGGAGCCGTTACGACCTCAGCCAATGACAGTGTTGCGCTTAGGAAGTTGAACGTGGAGACGGTTGGAGAGCAAGAGCGGCCATGATTAGGCAGTTCGTCGAGCGACCGGACGTGAATCTACATCTACATAGATACTCTGCAAATCACATTTAACTGCCTGGCAGAGGGTTTATTAACCACTGTCACAACCTTTCTCTACCGGGTGCTAGCAAAATATTTTCCCATTCAGAAGTAAAAGTCCGTGACTGAAATTTCTCAAACAGAACTCGCCGCAGCGAATAACGTCATTCTTTTAATGATTTACACCTCAAATCGTGCAACATTTCCGTGACGCTTTTCCCCCTGTAACGCGATAAAACAAAACGAGCTGCCCTTCTCTGAATATTCTCAATGTCATCCGTCAGTCCCATCTGGTGAGGGTCTCACACTGGGCAACAGTTCTCCAGGAGAGGACGCACAAGTGTGATGTAGGCAGTCTTTTTCAAATGTCTATAAATCTATCGGACCAAACTGCGTGGTCATCAGTCCGTAGTTTACAAACTACTTAAACCTAGGTAAACTAACCTAAGGACAAACACACACACCTATGCCCCAGGGACGACTCAAACCTCCACGGCGAGCAACCGCGCGCTCCGCAGCGAGACGCTTTAGACCGCTCGGCTACTCCACCGCGGCCGCAGTCTTTTTGGTGGATATGGGAAGGTCTGGTGTGAAGTTTGGAAATGTGGTTAATTTTGTCGACTTTGTAAGTAAATCAGTAGATAATTCAGTAGTAATAAATATTCCTCCCCGGAAACTAATGTGGGATGTAATTTTGTGTATTTTTGGCTAGAAGATCTGAAAGAATTGTACCTGCAGTCATAACGATTTGAGATAGTCATGAGCTCCATGTCTTTTCAGATAAATATTCAACTTAATATCGGGGGATTTTCTCTCATAATCAAGTAGGTGTGCTTTCAATGTAAGATAGTAAATGATGACCGCAGTAGGTTCGGGATTTTCTTTTGTAACTTCGATGTTGGCCATGAGTTCGCACCATTTCCAATCTTCGTTTTTGTTGCACCATTAATTCACATTATGTCCAGTAATCACCTTCAGTGAGTCATAATAATTTTTTGGTACCGGTGTGTATACTTTTTATTATGTGCTTGGCGATGTTTTTGGTCATTGCATTATGAATGGTGTCTGTGCGACATGCCACGTGTAGAGGCCAAACACAAATTTGTACTGTACATTAAAACTGGCAGTCAGCTTTAATCAGCGATGAACAGCATTTGTCAAGGAGCCAGCCAGTTCCGAGCGAGAAAAGTGTGTAAAAAATGTAAAATTCGAGCAGCTTCGTATATAAAATAATTACATGTAGAGTAGCCAACTTTGCGTGAACGGAGTGTGGTCTTGAATGAACTTCGTTACGGTGAAGGAGAAAGGCACCGCAGGAGGACCAGATAAGGCGATTTTTCTCCTCGTCGGCTACTATTGACAGACTTTTGCGACTTTATTTTAAAATAAATGTGATATTTTGATTCTCAGTGCGGTATTTTGGGTAACATAGGAAAGCCTATTTGTAGGTTGTTGATTTTAATATAATGTTATTTGTAATGGTTTTTATGGTTCCACTGCATTGTGAAGGACTGAAATATTGCAACCAAAACTCCGTATATAATTTATGAGTAAAGGTGAAACTTTATCTCTTGAAGAAATTTTGGCGATCTCTGTTTATATTCTAAACTAGCTTCTCATCATGGTTTCACCAAGATACACGTGATTAATGAATAGAATAAGAGGTGCAGTTAGCCAAAAAATATTAAATGTACTATTTCATAACATATATATATTGTCGGCCGCGGTGGCCGAGGGGACTGAGGCGCTCCAGTCACGGTCCGCACAGCCACTACGATCGGGGATTCGAATCCCCCCTCGGGCATGGATATTTGTGCCGTCCTTAGTCTTAGCTTGTTCATAAGTAGTTTGTAAGTTTAGGGACTGATGACCCCGTAGTTAAGTCCCATAAGCTATACAACCATTTTTGAACATATCCATATTTTCAGCTGTTTAGCTTGTGCTGACATGCCAACAGAATGTTCCCTAAACTTTTTTGCGTTGAAACAAAATAATTTAAGTAAGACTGTGAATTAATTGAAACGAAATAAATCATATTTTAAATCAGTGAGATGACTCTGTTTGCAACAGATATTGCTGATTCATATGAATTATCATTGACTGAAAATACAATTCATTGTTTTGAGAGTATTTGTTGGTGTTTTTATTACATTTATCGCAACGTCTGCTCATAAATGACATTGTTTGTCTTTACATTCTGGTATATAATTGTTTTAGTCTTCTATTTGTCCATCTACACTTGACTTCTGTCACTGTACTTATTCTTGTCTGCTATTCCTGATACAAACGATGGTACATGTGATGCAGATAAACGTCTATATCTACATCCATACTCCACAAGCCACCTCACGGTGTGTGGCGGAGGGTACTTTGCATACCATTGTCACTTCCTCCTATTGCAGTCACGTATGGTTCGCGGGAAAAATGTTTGCCTGTATGCCTTTGACTGGGCTCTAATCTTTCCGCTCTTATCCTTTTGGTCGCTTCGCGAGATGTACTTAGGAGGAAGCAATATGTTGGTTGACTCTTCATGAAATGTTTATTCTTGGAACTTTGACAAAACCGCGTACCGCAATACAGAACCCAGTGTCATCTGCCGTTTGGATATCGTGGATGAGTAGCATGAGTTGGGTTTCGCATGATCGTTGCTTTCGAAAGCAATATCGATTCCTACAAAGGAGATTACCGTGTTCCAAAATTCTGCAACTGACCGATCTCAGGTGTATAGGCCTATAATTTTGCGCATCTGATCGACGATCGTTCTTCTAAACGACAGTTACCTGTGCCCTATTCTAATTCTTGAAAAACACTTCTATCCTCTAGAGACCTTCGGCACACCGCTGCTAGAAAGGGGACAACTTCCTTCGCCTACTCTGTGTAAGGTGCAGCAGCCTTTCCTGTGTTGAGCGATATCAGTTGCTTTTTAACCATCTGACACTAATTTCAATATCAGCCATGTCATAATTGTAGCGATGGTTTACAGGAGGTACTACTGTGCAATCTTCTGATTTGACGCAGGACCAAATTTTCTTAGTCGGTACCCAAAACATTACTCCCCAACTCATTGAACGCCTCTCGCATGCCAGCCCATACGCTAATTTTGCTATCTTTTACCTTTGCTTATCTGCAATATTTTGGCTACATTCTCATTTGCGTGAAGTTCTCTTTGCTTCCGTAACAGTTTCATAACTCGGTTGTTTAACCACGGTGGATCTTACCCATCCCTCATCATTTTCCTTGGCACATAATTATCTAACACGTTTTGTACGGTACATAGTACTGAACGTTGTCAGTGATTGAGACGAAAGTATCGTGTTGAGTTTTCAAGTACTCCGAAATCTGACCATTTTCGCTTTTGCTAAATAAAATATTCCTACCTTTCTTGATATTTCAATTTAAAGCTGTATTCATTGATGATGTAATGGAACTGTGATCGCTGGTTACTTGATCTACGCTAACTGAATCGAAAACTTCGGATCTGTTTCTCATAAGAAAGTCCCACTGTCTAACTGATCGAGGTAATTTTCGGATGCAGCACTAACAAGGAGAGGACGCCTACTCGTCATCACCGAATTCGTCCACATTTATGTTACATGTATGGCGTGGTGAGATATGATAGTGCACCAAGTGGGAACTCCAGATGGCTAAACGTTTAGGAAATAAAAATAATTTTGATACGGATCTATCACCATATGTACCGCATTAACTGCCTCTGAGAGAGACTGTTTTGAAAGCGGTGTTTGGCTCGGCGGCAAGAGATCGGCTTCTTTATTGAAAGGTTCGCGGGTTCGATTCCGCCCGATGGCAAATATTTTTTTGTTGCTTGGCAATGCGTACACTACTGACTTCGCAATTAACCGCAACATCATATATGTTATTTTATATTTATATGTGCACAACGTCAGCATGGGACGTCATTATTTAAAACAAGCATTTTATCTTGCAAACTTGGGGTTGTGAACGGTCCATAAGGTGAAAACACGAATAACCGCGAGTTAAATTTGACCTTGGTGGCGCTGTCGGCACAAACAACACCTGCCCCATCGACACCGGCCTGAACAACGGGCAGCTATATAAAGGCCGCTACCAGGCAACAGATCGTTTTCTTCGTGCCATGTTTTTCATTCCTCTTGTTTTTACTTTCTTGATGTGGTTTTTAATCTTACTTTGTAATTTGCATGTACGCTCGGCTGAAGAGCAGCGCCTGATGCTGCTGCCAGCCTGCCGACTCTGTCGGCGTTAAAATAACAATAAAGGAAAGGGAAAAAAAGCAACAGCTCCTCAGTCACCGTATTTTCAAGTTACGTGTACTTACTGTGCGCCGATTGTATACTGTGCTACGAGTACTGGACTCTCTCTCGTGGATACTCACAAAAAATGTTCAAATGTTTGTATAGCGTATGGGACTTAACTGCGGGGTCATCAGTCCCTAAACTTACAAACTACTTATGAACTAACTTATACTAAAGACAACACAAACGTCCATGCCCGAGGGAGGATTCGAACCTCCGAAGCGGGAGGCCGCGCGATCCGCAACGTGGCGCTCCAGACCGCTTGGCTACTCCAGCGCGGCTTAACTCATTCATCTGCTCGCTATTGACCGGCTAACGTGAATATTGCGAGATTAGTGTGCGAATATTCTGCGCAATATTGAAATTATTGCAGAAGAATACAACTGTACCGTAGGAACAATGTAGGAAAATTTTGTGAAAAGATGTAAAATGTCGGACAAAAGTGAAAATCTCAACATTACTGGAACGTCAGTAGATAAAGTACAGGAGGCAGAAGATAATAGCCTGCACAGCGAAACGCCAAAGCGACGATTGAAGACAGCGCTGGATTTATATTCACATCATTTGATCGAAGAGGATCTGATTACATCAGAAAGTTTCACGGAAATAACAGAAGAACACATTCAAATGGCAAACAAAATATACCAGAAAATACTTGAAGCCTTATCCGAATACACTTTTGTGTGCGACGATGAGTAGATTCGTGAATATTCAAAAGTGAAGGATAGCATTTCGTCAGATTAAGAATTTGAAAAGAGAGAGAGAGAGAGAGGAAGACGATCCAGAATCTGTTCCACCGGATTGCAAAGTAATGGCGGTTAATCTTGCAAAAACACATCCAAAGTGGAAGTTGAAGAGTCTGCAAGCGAAAGGTGCATCTCGCTTGAAGCATATGTGAGATATGAAAATTTGGAAAGATCATATTAAAAAGCGTGGAAATCGGAACGACAAATATCACGCAATTGATTCCTGGGTGTATGATCGCTTCTTAGAAGCACGGAGCTGTAACCAGCAAGTCACCACTAGAAACTTGCAACAATGGGCACTTGCCAGAGGCGTGCAGCGGGCCTGCGCTGCTCGCCCGGGCTCGTAGCCGCGCCTCCCGGGCGGGCCTGGCCACGCGTTGCTCGGCCTGCCGGCACCAGCCCCACCGGACGGCGCCGGGCAGCGCGGGTACCCGACTACCCGACGAGCCCTATAATAGTATAGTCCGCCCGGCCGCCCGTGCAGCTCTGCTGCTAGCCGGGGCACGCGCCCGGCAGCCAAATCAAATGTTTGTACAGCTTATGGGACTTAACTACGGGGTCATCAGTCCCTAAACTTACAAACTACTTATGAACTATTTACGAACTAGGACGGCACAAATATCCATGCCCGAGGGGGGATTCGAACCCCCGACCGTAGTGGCCGTGCAGACCATGACTGAAGCGCCTCAGTCTCCTCGGCCACCGCGGCCGGCGCCCGGCAGCCGCTACACTCTTAGCGGGAAATACACTACTCCGATTTTCACACTGTCAAAACTGTTGACGTTACAAACGAACATCCCACATCGATTTATTAACTTAGTTTTTCTTACTTTCCTTGGAAAAAAAATAACATGCCTGCTTTTCATTTCGCGTGATTTTTTAGTTTCATAATGCTTTTCACTCGATTCTGAAGAAACTATGAGGTTAAAAAATATCTGATTTTTGGACATCTGATAGTACACCAACTTAGCTTTCTAACAAAGCATTCAACTTTTCATTTACAAATCATGTATTGAAAAAGTTAGATATCGGACAGCTTACTAACCGATGCATTTTAGAACACCCATTAACGCGAGTGTAATAGAGCTGTCTCAAATCATGAGTAATTTCGAGTTAATGAGCAGCATCAGTGCTGCGATAGCAAGTATACGCATTCAGCACGTGTTCGAACAGCGTTTCTGTGGACATTTCGCTAAATTGCTTGATGTTTCCTTGATGCTAAGAAAAAATAAGTAAATAAATAAAAATAAGAATAAACGTTCAGTTGCAATCGAGGTCATTAGAAACGATTAACTGGTAGAATGTTGGGAGGTACAGCTTACGCTTAATCACTCCAAGGGAAGTAAAATAATTACTGTTCCTCGATACAGGCGTGTAGACCATTGTTGTTGTTTTCTTTTATTTTATATTCCTCCTTTTCCCTTTGGCTGGTGGTAGTCACCACTATTCGAGAGGTGACATTTAAGGTCGCAGTCGCTGGACAGTCTTTCATGTATGTTGAAACACTTGGGATTTTTCCTCACTGACTGAATTGTCAGTGTACTATCAGTTGCGAGGAAAAAAAATCTGACGTGCGCAGTAATGCATCTGGTAAAAGCAGAACGTCCAATTTTGTGGTGCAGAAGCAAAACGGTAGCCGAGTCGGCTCGCGCCGGAAATATTAAACATGGTCAAAGTCGTTTGCTTCGCGTTAGCCGGCTCCAGCAAATTTGTAGGTAGTTTTATACTTTTCTCAGTATTTACTTACACCGTGTTTCACTTTAACTTCATATTAAACTATGTGATGGCTCTTCAGTTCCTTGTTGCTAGTAAAAAAAAAAAAAAGGTAAAGCTGTCAACAATCCGAAGATTGGTTTTGAACACCACAGTGCTTTACTAGGCATGGTCCTGTTTGGAGGTGTTATGCCGTTGCCTTCCTCCGACCTTCGAACTGACTTACCCAGGCAGTTATAGGGGGACCTACAGTTTAACGTGGGTTCCGAACCACGGTGCTACTCGGTATTTTTCACATGAGCAATACTGCCAGAGGTGAAAGAAGTGGAAAGTGACAGATAAAAATCACAGGACCTGGCGGGGAGCGAACCCGCGACCTTCGGATTTGTAGTCAGGCACTCTACCACTGTGCAACCGAGGCGCAAATCTACGTATTTCATGTATGTGACAAAAAATTATATGTTCTACGATGATGTGATGTTTAATTTTGTTCAAGGTTGTCCAACTAATTATCTAGCTAAAATTCTGCCAAGGTAAACAGGAAATCTTTAAAAAGCCAGTAGTTTGCGAACACGGTATTCGTCTGTTATTCTTTTTACGTTTCTAGAAACTGTTGAAGGATGAGGAAGAACGTCTTTGGCACTTGCAGTGGGGTACTGTGGTCCTATCTGTGTCAGTTCCTGTGCGAGGTCTCGAAATCCTTCTCCTGTAACTATGCTGAAGGGCCGCAAATCTATTGCACACATTCTTACACATTTCTCCAGCACAAAAGATTCTGCTGACTCTGGAATATTGCTACAACCGTTCAAATCAGTATTCAGATAAGCTTTGCAGCTATTCAGGTGCCGTATCCGCGTAGTGGTACTGCCATCACGGAACGAAAATAATTTACGGCAGCCATTACACTCTGAAAATCCCATAGGTTTATTTTCATTACCTACAATCAACAAAGAACGCTCTCATACAATGCTGTCTCCAGATCTCTATAAACGCTTGTAGATTCTCTCCGCGAGTTTCCTGGAAACGTCTTTTTTTTTTTCTTCCTCGGATCGTCTACTCCTTGCACGTTTGTACGATCTGTCCTGTTCGCTATTTATTTCAGACATAACGATCGATAACTTATAATCACAATGTAGATAACGTAAAAGGTGCGTGAATCCTACGCTGTGATCATTACAACGTCTTGCTCAGAACTGTCTGCATTCCCCCGCTCGCAGCGCCGCCTGTAGCGCTGTTGCACGGGCCCGGCGGGTAGCCGCTCGCCCGGCAAGTGTCGGGACTCGACGGCGCACCGCAGCTAGCTCGCTGTGTACAGCGGTGCAATGGGGCTGGACTACCCGCGGTGCGGGCAGCAGAGCGCAGCGGCCGGACGCAGGCGAGCTCGGGCGGGTAAATGTGGCGCTCTGCACGGCTCTGGCACTTTCTGCTGTGAGTCAGTTTCCAGATTTGGAATTCAAAGCTTCAACAACGTGGGTCAAGGAGTTTAAACAAAGGCATAAAATCCCACAGGGAAAGACTACAAAATTTGTATTGGAAAGAGAGACTGCTACTATCGAAGAAACCCTTGCTGTGGCAAAGAATTTTAGACGGCGGACTCGAGCTCTTATCCCAAGATACGAAAAGTACTTTGTTATCAACACCGATCAGACAGGTAAGCAATACGTTTTATTTGTCTATGTCAAGCGTAAGACTCTTTGGAATGTCACGTATAATAGGTTTACATTTGTATTTTCTCTTTCCAGGCTGCCAGTATCAGTCGACGAATGACCGAACCCTAGAACACCAAGGGTCAAAAGTGGTGTGCATGAAACGAAAGTGTATGGACAAAGTAACACACTCCTATACAGCCCAATATGCTGTGAGCCTTACAGGAAAACTATTGCCACATATTTACATATGCCTACAGGAGAGTACTGGCTATTTTGGCTCGAGGGTTAAAAAATCAGTAGATGAGTACGTGACAAGATATACAAATGTTATCATCACTTCTTTAAAATATACACACAAAAAATTAACTGATGTGATGAAGCCCTACGTGCAAGAGAATAAATGTCTTCTGTTGATTGAATCGTGGGGAGAACAAACAAATCCACAAATATGTGACCAACTGTTCCAAGATGAAGACGGATTGCCAACACGAAGTATGCAAATAATTCCCCCCAAATGTACGCCACTAGTGCAACCATGCGATGTATATTTTTATCATCAGGTTAAAAATATAATAAAAGAAATGTCAAAACTGCACTGACATAATCGAGAAAGAAGAAGAAATCACTTGCCGAGAAGGTTGCATCAAACTAAATTCCATTATACATCACCATTCAGCGACATGCTGCGTTGCGCGTGATTCGCTGTTGGACTGTGCGATGAAAGAAGCTCTTTTCAGAATGTAAATGAGGTTTGTTTTTCTATGGAGACATTAAAAAAATGTAACTGTAAAATGGCGGTGTTCATAACGTGCGCAAGATGCGGTAAAAATAATTACTTCCCCTGTTTCTTCGATGAATATCACCCCAGTACATGAAACTGATAAATTGCAAAAGAATGGAAGTATCGATTTACATACACGAAGTCCCCAAGTACGCGTTAATTACAGTCCCTTTTTAAATGTTTGTAATCGCGAATTTCATCCAATACCCTTTCCTTTTTTGCTTATATAAATTAATAAAATAACCTATATGATATTGCGATTAATTGTGACGTCAGTCTACATGTACGTCAATACTTTGCAAACCACTATGAAGTGCATGGCAGAGGCTACGTCCCACTGTATCAGTTATTAGGATTTTTCCCATTCCATTCACGTATTGAGCATGGGAAAAATGATTGTTTAAATACCTCCGTGCGTGCAGTAATTAATCTAATCTTGTCCTCACGATCCCTACGGGAACAATATGTAGGTGTACGTATTGCCAACGAACGGAAAAATATGGCGCCGGGAGGAGTTGAACCTGCGACCTTGTCAATACGAAGCCGATCCTTTACCGCTAAGACAAACGCCGCTTCCTAATCCCGACCTTACAGGGGCCATTGATAAGATGCATATGGTGATAGATCCGTATCAAAATTCCTTTTATTTCCTAAACGCTTGGCCCTTTGGAATGCCCAACTGGGGAATTTTAGTGTCTCACCATGCCCTACATGTACCATAAATTTGGACGAATTCGGCGATGACGAGTAGGCGTCCTCTCCTTATAAGAACAACTTTTTTCGATTCTCTGCCCCTACGGCCTGTCTTAAACACGTTTGTCTCTCAGTCTATATCTGGTAAGTTAAAATCTCCACCAGAAACTATAACATGACGAGGAAGCCTATGGCAAATATTTTCTAAGCTTTCCCTCAGATGATCTGCTACTACTACTATTGTGCCAGGAGGGCTCTAGAAACTTCCAAAGAACCCTGATTGCCGGCCGCGGTGGCCGAGGGGACTGAGGCGCTCCAGTCACGGTCTGCACGGCCACTACGGTCGGGGGTTCTAATTCCCCCTCAGGCATGGATATTTGTGCCGTCCTTAGTGTTAGCTAGTTCATAAGTAGTTTGTAAGTTTAGGGACTGATGACCCCGTAGTTAAGTCCCATAAGCTATACAAACATTTGAACATTTTCTGAAGAACCCTGATTGAGCCACTTTTCACGCTAACTTTCGCCGAAATTATTTCACATTCAGCATCTGTACAAATTTCACTCGTTATAATCGTATTTTTATCGCTATAAATCCGCCTCACCCATCAGTGTTCAGCCTTTATTTGCGGTAGACGTTCAAGTCTGAATTAACATTTCATTACTATTGACATCTGGATTGATCCAGCTTTGCGGCCCTAGTACTATGCGGGGATTGTGACTATCGAAATGTTAAAGCAGTTCTAGGACCTTTCCATAGACGCTCCTACAGTTAACTATTACTATATAATTTTTTCTTTCTCTGTTCTATTGTGCCAAGCACTGCATTGATCGAAATCAGTAAGCGTCTTAAATGACTTGTGGAGGGACTTCTCTATCCTAAAAAAAAACCACATGTGCACTAAACACCTCTTCTACTACCCTAGTAGCTGCTTCCTGTGTGGAGTGTACGCCTGACCTATTTAGGGCGATCCTACATATCTCCATCCGATAGTGGATGTGTGAAATTTGCACCCAAGGTTACCACAGAATCGTCCGAGCCTCTGGTTTAAGGCATTCATACGGCTTCAAACGAGAGGACCGCGATCGTTTCTAGGAACGATGCTGCAAATGGAAAGCTCTACCCCGCTTCTACCCCGCAAGCGAGGTTGGCTGTCTTCACCAGATCCGCCAGATGCCTAAAGGAACCGAGAATGACCTCTGAACCCAGGCGTCAGGAGTTACTTATGCCGACATGAGCCACGATCTGCAGCTGGATGCACGCAATGGTCTCTATCGCCGCCGGCATAGCCTCCTCCACAATTCGGCTGAGGTGCCCCGGCAAGCAAAGAGAGTGCAGTGGCTACGTAGGCTTTCCCGGCGTAACATCAAACGATATTTTCTCGGGTTTCCCGCTAGATCAGGAGTCATATTGACACAATATTTCCGCTGTCCAACTGAAAGCCAGACTCACATGTGTGGGCTATTCACCAACCCGTAGGAACCGAGTTGAATTTGCAAGCGGCAGTCCCTTTATACGCTGAGAACGGCGAACAGCACGTGCTCAAGTATCGATGATACGGCCCCTTTATTGTACAACGCCCCAATGGTGGAAATCGGCGTAAATGATAAATCGCTATCCAGTTCTGTTAGCTGCTGGTTAAGTTACGGACTGTTAGCTTTTCATCTGTTATAACAGTGGGTTCCACATTTTGCTTAAGGGAAACCCCTTATCGGTATTTATAATGTTGTCCAACAGACGAATTTCTATAGATTCTTTCAGCAAACAGTCCCAATATCGAGACACAGATGCAATGATTTGTGTCTCATTATAAATCATTTTATGTCCCTTGGAAAGACAGTGCTCAGCCACCGCAGATTTATCTCTTTGAAAAAATCGTTTGTGTCGATGGTGCTCAGTACATAATCTTGTATGGTTAGGATTGTCTATCAGATGTAAAACTTCCCACAATGACAAGGGAATTTGTATACACCAGGCCTCATCAGTCCAAATCACCCTTCACTGAGCCTAGGAGCGCTCTGACCTTGGCTGGATGACGAAAAATACATTTGATATTGTATCTTTTTTAAAGACCTCCTACTTTTGGAGATATGCTTCCAGCAAAAGGCAGGAAAGCCAACGATTTACAAGTGTCTTCTAAGGGTTCGCGCAATATTCCGAACTGGAAGGCGTGACAGATGTTTCTCTGAATATCTATTCTGCTTGAACACGCGTCTAAGATCGTCCAGCTCTTTTGACAAGCTCTCTGTGTCTGAGACGGGAAAGCTCTTTTTGCAAACGTTCACAGGATACCATTACGTTGGTATGGAGGATGACAGCTGTGTGCAAGTAGTGGTCCTACGCGTGGCCTTCCTGTAAACAGTGTGTCCAAATCACCCATCATCTTTCCTGCACACCAAGACATTAAAAAACGGTAGCTTTCCATCCCTTTCAACCTCCATCGTGAACCTGGTGCTGGGATGAAGGCAATTAAAATGATGATTAACTTGACGAATAAACATCTTGACGTCGAGAGAGTCTCTTCCACTAAAAACTGACACACATTATTGGTATTGACATCCCGTGACCCACCTTAGCAAAACTAACAAATACGGAGGTGACAGTAGAACTATTGAGGTGGTCACCACGTTGGTTTGGGCGTGGAGGGGCCCCATCCTTTTCACAAAAAAAAAAAAAAAAAAAAAAAAAAAAAAAAAAAAAAAAAAAAAAAAAAAAAAAAAAAAAAACCTGACATGAGCAACCACCTGAAGTTGGCTGCACCCTGTACTATATATGGCATTCAGAAGGACCATTTTCACATTGGAATGACTCCACCTGGTATGCACACTAAGTACACATTGGTTGGTCTTCCCATCAGTGGCACACTAGCAGCCACAACCCTAAGGAGTTCCATTACCGTCTAACGTTGGAGCTACCAACTACAAGTAAAATGTGTTAGCCTAAATCTTGCAAGCTGAGAGGTGACCTCAGGAAAAGCGACACCATCCAGTTCAGGAACATTGTTCGGCACACAGAGCGCCTTAAACCTATTGGTTAGACCAACTGTGGAGGCCTCTTGTTCTGTCCACCCAGACGTCTGTAGCTGCCTCCCACGCCTCGCTGTGACCTCCCATGTGACCACAGGCGAGCAGTAAGTGGGTTCGCCGCACCCGCGTGCTGATCGGTGGACACGCCAGACGTGATGGGCTTCTGTTTGGTCCCTACAGGTGGGCAACAACAACAGTGCCCCTCAACCGCAGACTCCATCTGTGCAACTGAGGATTAACACTACCTGAAGCTGGGAGTAAAGTGGCACTAACTCAGCTCGCAGCTTCACAATGCAGTCACAGTCCCTGTCCATGACTACAGTACCTAGAAAATCGATCGACTAAAAAGTCGCGTTGTAGTCTCTACAGTGAGTAACTAAGGAAAACAAAAACAGACGGCGGAAGAAAACGGAACCAGATACTCAAAGCGATTCTGAATCTAGTATACAGTTTTATCTAATTTTACCTCTCACATAACAGAACCTTGTATTTTATCCTCGACAAATCTGTTATGCTACACTTGTGTGTGTGATATCGCAAATTTGAACGCGCACCGCAGGCGGCATCATTACCGTTATGATAAGCAGGCAAGGAGGCGCTACCTGTGCCAGTCAGGCAGCAGAGGTGGTACCCTCCTGTGGATGTAAATTAGTAGTGGGTGAGGCCAACAGAAGAGTTCTCTTTCGCCAGCAGTAGTTGCAGTGTGCACGTCGCAGCTCACCGAACAGCAAGGACAATTCCTGGACAGTTAGCAGCAATAATAGTTACATAGTGCGACATTTCGAAGATTATTGTACAGAGAAATAATCAGTGGATCTTTGTGGAGCTCCTTAAGAGATGCTTAAACCACTCATTCGACCCCAATTCAGTCGTACGGCTTCCAGTTAGACGTTATCTACCGCACCTTGGCCGAACTCGAGACAACAATTCGCACAACGTAAGCATGAAAGTAACTTTCGATTGATGTGACGCAGTCAAGTGACGAAGCTAGATGAAATCCGAGCCATTCAGACCTAAACACCTGTTACAATATAGCACATAAGGTATCTGAACGAGATACCAAAATAGACGAACAGAAACGACACTTTATAGAAAAGGCGATAATGACACTGAATTCACGATGATGGTCTCCTGGGTGTTATAGAAGGCGTGAAGTGATTCACAAGAGGGTGTGTGCTTGTAAGAGACGGCAGTTCATGATCTACAACGTGCTCTCATGCTTGTCTTAAGGACTTCTCGTTTTGTTCCTCCACCAGCGTTGTTTACAGCTGCAGGATGGTAATTTGGCATCTGGACGTCTCGTAATACATGTCCCCTGCGCATTCCATACGTACTCCATGGAAAGTGGGGAAACAAGTACCCACTCGATTCCCTGAATATTATCCAAGGGCTCCTGTAACTACGCCTTGTCATCCATAAGAATTAAACTAGGATCAAATGAATCTCTGAAAAGACACATGGGTGATGAGTTCATTTACAAAAACGTTGACGTTTCAAACTACCGTATTCACAGATTTGCGATAATCCCAAGAACACTGGGACTGGGCCACCCAAGAGGGAGAGCACGTTCTCTTCTTATATGACCGGAGATTCATTCTTTGTAGTGATTCTGTATGTACAGTCACATGAAAAGAGATGGAAACCTGTGAAGCATCCGAGAACATTGTCGAACGTGATAGTTCTGTTAGACAGTGACTTAAAAATTTTTGAACGCAGCACACTCTCGGATCAATGTTATTGTGATGTTATACGACTTCCCAAGGCAACTTTCGATGGCGTGCATTCGACTCTGACTTCATGTGTTTTGGATGAGAATGCGTGACCACCCAAAGGTTACCACTCCATCTAATGACCGATACTTATGGATTTAAGCTCGATGGAACGCTGAGAGGAAAGCCACCGTGCTGATTGATGATTTTCGTATAGCCACAGAACGTCGTGTTCCGACTAAAAATGTACGTATGATGTGCAATTTCACTCCCTACGCGAATGGCTAGATACAACTTTGACCCCGATATAGTTGGGCCCAGTATACTGAATTGACTAGTGAAAGGCCTCCATAAGAGCACCTTCAGAACATTTGAATGAATTTTTCATAACTTTTGCTCGTCCTATTGTAACTCAGTCCTACAGGGAAGGAAAAGGATTCAACTGTTGAATTTGTTACAATCATCCACAATTCAATACATTAATTATATCCATTTTACGTCTAGGATCATCTATATTTTGATATTCTTGTTTCCCTGTACTGATGTACCTTTCCTATACTTCATTATAATGTAGTCATCTTTTACCATTCCTACCCTCGTAGAATGACAGAGCGAATGAATGTGTACGTAGAATAGATTATCTTAGTGTCTGGTAAATAGTGGAATTTATTATCTGATACCATGGCAATTTAGCCAACCTTTTAATAGCTGAAGGATGGACAGAGAGGTTTAGTTCCTCTCTGGTCGAAGCACTATTATGCCTAAGTTATCAGGGTGCATTTTGTAACAGGGAGACTCTGGTTTTTGTAAAAATGTGCGTTGTTGGGCCTGGGATACGGAAGAGGGAGGTTATCTACGAGAGCTGGTCTGAACTTTGACAGAAGCTTGTACCGCGATTCAGAACGTCCCTCTTGCAGCGTCTACCACCGGAATTTCCTGATCGCCTTTGTGATGTTTGCGCACTTACTAAATGAGGCCGAAACGAAGCAAACTAAAGATGGGACACAGCATCTCAGAGGTAGCAATGAGGTGGGGATTTTCCAGTACGACCACTAAGACTAGTGCAACGTAAATATTGGGAATTCAGTACAACATCAAATCTCGGACATCGCTGCGATCTGGAAAAGATCCTGCAAGAACAGAAGCAACGATGACGGAAGAGAATCGTTCAACGTAACAGAAGTGCACCTTTCAGGAAATTGCTCCCGATTTCAATGCTGAGCCATCAAAAACATAATTTATATCACCCGTTGGGATTTTTTGTGATCTCTCCAAGGATTTTGATTGTCTAAATCATGGAATTCTTCTAGATCAACTAAAGTATTGTGGTATGAGTGGGACAGTGTACAAATGGTTTAAATCATACCTAACAGGAAGAGTGCAGAAAGTTGACATTAATAGTTCTCATAATATGCAAAAAATAGCTGAGTCCTCAAACTGGGGAGCAATCAAAAATAGGGTGCCACAAGGTTCGGTCTCGGATCAAAAATAGGGTGTCACAAGGTTCGGTCTCGGACCCTTTGCTGTTCTTAATATATATTAATGACTTGCCATTCTATGTTCATGAAGATGCAAAGCTGGTTCTTTTTGCTGATGGTACAAGTATAGTTATCACACCTGACAGAAAAGAACTAACTAATGAAATTGTAAACGATATCTTTAAGAAAAATCATTAAGTGGTTCTCAGCAAATGGACTGTCATTACATTTTGATAAAACACCGTACATACATTTCCATAAAGTAAATGGAATGACACAATCAATAAATATAGACTTCGATCATAAATATGTAGCAAAGGTAGAATATTCAAAATTTGTAGGAGTAAGCATTGATGAGGGGTTGAACTGAAAAAAAAAAAGAACACATTAAAGATCTGTGGAAACGTTTGAGTACAGCAATGCAATTGTAATTGCAAATTTTGGTCATATAAATCTCAGTAAATTAGCTTACTATGCCTATTTTCATTCTCTGCTTTCGTATGGCATCATTTTCTGGGGTAATTCATCATTTAGTAAAAAAGTATTCATTGCACAAAAGCTTGTGATCAGAATAATTACCGGAGCCCATCCAATATCATTCTGCAGACACTTATTTAAAGAGCTAGGGATCTTCACTGTAGCTTCTCAGTATATACAGTTGCCTCTGTAACTTATAAAATAATAGGTGACAGGAAATTTTAATGCGGTAGATCAACACAAGAAATGTTACACTTTATGCGGAGCTATGAACATAGTTTATTGTATCATTTTCCAAAGAGTTACACCACAAATATATAATTTTTTAAATGGAACAATAGTTTTTCTATCGGGCATTGGATTCTTTGAAACCAGCTGCGTCCAAATCAATTTAAACTACATTCCTATCATTGTTAGTTTGGGAGCTACAACCCTTCAAAATTTCAGGGGCAGATACCACACGCTGTACATAATACATAGGTGATGGATGTTATGGCGGTGGGAAGTTGATTTACATGAGATGTTCAAATGTGTGTCCATGTTCCTCAATGCATAATGCAATTCGCCGTCGAAAGGATCTGGGGACGAGATGTTACATCGCCGGTGTGACGGAGCGACATGCGTCCTCGATGCGCCGTTTCATATCATTTGGGGATGTGGGCTCAGAGACATAAACACGATCCTTTAGATATCCCCACAAAAAGAGATCTACTGGTGTTAAATCAACTGAACTTGCGGGCCATGAATGGACCATGGTGCCCCAATCATCTTCCTGCAAACCTGTTGTTTAGTTCTTCCACAACAGCACGTGCAGAATGGGCTGGGTGACCATCGTGCTGCATCCACATATGGACTCTCGTGTGTAGACACACATGTTCAAGGAGACCACCAAAACTGTCGGCTGTAAAAGCGCGATATAACTCACCTTTCAGTGTACCTGGGAAATAGTGTGGACCGATGATTTCATCCCCAAGGATTCCACACCACACGTTAATAGACCACCTACGTTGACAGTCGACAGGTCGTACCCACCGAGGATTGTCTGCGGCCCAGTAGTGCATGTTATGGCGATTCACTGCACCATAATTTGTGAACGTGCTCATCAGAGAACATAACACTTTGTAAAGACTCCAGCGTGAAATTACGCATGGCCCACTCACAAAATGTCACTCTTGCACGGAAATCGTTCCCATGCAACTCCAGGGTCAGTGACAGGCGGTACGGGTGAAACATGTGGCCGTGTACTATACGCCACACAGATGAGAGACTGACACAAGCGACTGCAGCAACGGCTCGTAAGCTGACATGAGGATCGTGGTGTAGTGCAGCTAAAACAAACTCCTCCGTCTCCTCACTTCTTGCAGGTTGTCGTCTGTTACTGCGGCGCATTACCAAGCTGCCTGTTTCCCGAATTCGTTGTTCGGCACGTAAGAACGTAATGGCTGCCGGGGCTCTTCGCCTAGGATATCTCACGGCATACGTCGTGGCTGCTTTAGTGGCATCGTGTCGGCAGTTGCCGAGCATCGGAAACATGTCAACGTACTCGTTGTTCGTGTATGTCATTGTCATCCGATATCAGTAACTGTGGTATATTGAGCCCCGGTTGTTTGCGTGGCTCCAACTGTTGGGTATACGGCCGTGTGCGGCGACAGTCGGCAGTCTAACATCGAGGAAGCTTCTCGCTCCGTGACACCGGCGACCTTACAACTCGGCCGCACCACATTTAGAAGGCGCATTGCATTATGCGCAGCGTTTGTGGTATCTGCCCCTGAAACTTTGAAGGGTTGTAACTCCCAAACTAACAGTGATAGGAATGGACGCAGCTGATTTCAACGAATCCAATTCACGATAGAAAAACTATTGTTCCATTTAAAATATTATATATTTGTGCTGTAACTCATTGGAAAATGATACAATCAACTATGTTCATAGCTCCGCAGAAAGTGTAACATTTCTTGTGTTGACGTACCTCATTAAAATTTCCCGTCACCTATTATTTTATAAGTTACAGAGGCAAACACACTTAGTGAAAAATCCTGTATATACTGAGAAGCTACGGTGAAGATCTCTAGCTCTTTAAATAAGTGTCTGCAGGATGATCTTGGATGGGCTCCGGCAATTATTCTGATCACACGCTTTTGTGCAATGAATACGTTTTTACTCAATGATGAATTACCCCAGAAAATGATGCCATACGAAAGCAGAGAATGAAAATAGGCACAGTAAGCTAAGTGTCGTATTCATGATCTATGGAACAAGTACTAATATAATCTAATGTGTCGGCTTTCGGGGCCGAAGGCCCTCTCATGTACCATTGCAGACTGCACGACACAAAGCTTTATGCCTGATCTGGCCCCGTCAACACCAACATTAGACTTCTGAAGACTGGAAAATGTTGCCTGGTCTGACGAGTCTCTTTTCCAATTGTATCGTGTGGATGGATGTGTACGGAAATGGAGACAATCTCATGAACCCATGGACCCTGTATGTCAACGGAGGCCTGTTCAAAGTGGTGGAGACTCTGTAATGGGGTGGGACGTGTGCAGTGTGATATAGGATACGTCTTGGTACGTCTCTGAGAAGTGACACGTATGTACGCACCCTGGATGACCACCTTTATACCAGCATGCCCATTGTTAATTCCGACAGACTTTGGCAAATTCAGCAGGAAAATGCGACACCCAACAAAGCCAGATTTACACAGAATGGCTCCAGTAATACTCTTCTGACTTTAAAGACCTCCCTTGAGCACCAACTCAGATTCATGAACAGCCCTTGCTCGGTGTCTATTTCTTCCAGCACTACTTCAGACATTAGGCGAGTCCAGGCCATGTCGTGTTGCGAAACTTCTGCTTGCTTGCGGGGGCCCACACGATATTAGCAAGTGTACCAGTTTCTTCGGCTCTTCGGTGTGTGATAAAAATGTAGTCATATCACCGTATCCTTCTCGGTAACGCAGAAATTGCAAACAGCGTGATACGCACCTCTTGTCCTCATGTTCATGTAATTATTTAATGCATATTGGCATTTTTGGTAGTGACTCTACGTTAATATCGTGCAGTATGAGAGGTACAAGTTCATGAAGGTGGCTTGTTTATTTCTCTATTGAAAACATTAGTCCTACTGATGATAAAAAATGTATATTTAATATTGTCAGAATGTTAAGTTATATTAAGAACTCCGCTTCTTTGATAAGGAATGGCCGTCTGCCAATGAGAGTGGCTAGGGCAGAAGACTGCTGTGATCAAGTAACTCATTTAGATGGTTCGTGAGAAGAGCTCCTTGTGGCTATAAGACACTTCGTCTCGCCTTGGGAGAACGAGGACGTACCTTGTTAGATGACATACTTTGTTTGCGACAGTAATAGAATCTGTGCACTGAAAGGCAATTTCGTAATTTTGAGTGAACAGTGTGTGTGATTTTATACGAGGTTTGGACTTAACCCTTTACTGCATGGTGTAGTTGATCTACTACAAACCTTATTTTTCCAATTATCTCTCAGACTGATCAAAATGTTACCACAAATTCATTTGTAGCTGCTTGTATACATAGTGTTACATATGCTAGTAAATTGTCATAGAAATTATAAATCGCAGATCGCTACTGCATCAGTTCGACAAGTTAGCTTGCATTGAGTTACTCCTAACTTGTGCGTTTGTTTACTTTAGTATTCCTCCTTTACCATGTAAAGATGGAAAGATAAAAGGCACGGTAGTGACATTTACTGCATCGGGTACATCATGGAAGCACTATACAGCTGACTACCTATGAACATTATTTTGCTAGCAGTGCATAATAATTTTAAGGATTTTTTCAATATTTTTGTCAGTACATATGCACTATACATTAATCGTGGAATTTTTTATAGCTTCAAATAAAATGGTCATGCATTAACGGGTTAAATAGTAGTAACTATTCATTAACAACCGATACAAAAGTGTTACATGTTTGCAACTGTTACTGTCCTTCAAAGTAGTCACTAGCGTTGTGTAGGCGTCGTATAGCGTTAGCAGAGCCTGTTCTGTTGATGGTGCGAATGGAGTGGTCTACTGCCTGTCGAATCTCTGGAACATCTTTGAAGAGAATGTGATCTTCGGAATCAAATCGAAGTCACAAGGACCTATGCCGGAGGAGTATGGTGGATGGTACAGTACTTCTCAGTGACATCGACGGAACAGAGCAGCCACAGCTGGGGCAATAAGTATTCGCCCGCGTATTGTCGTACAAAATGATGGGTGGGTTGCGCAGAAAGTGTTGCCGCCTCTTGAAGACCTTGATGACACTGTCGTGCTGTACGACCTCTGGCACATTCAATCTTGATCCAATTCCGTTGTCCCTGTTTCCAAAACATAGTGACACCGTTACGTTAGACAGCTCACTAACAAGTGATTGCGTTTCCCTCGATTATGCGCACCCCCGTGACGTGGGACGGATGAGTGTATTTGCTCGGGGGTAAGGTAGGTATGTCCACAACGTGTGCTATCAGCGACAATAGTACATTCAACTGCATAAGCTCTCCACAGCAGTGTTGCAACTATGTAAATTCCAAGCCCCGTATAACATTTTACGAGTGTTGATATGTTATTTGTGGGGCTAAGGCTTTAAATGATTTGAGCTGACGAGTATTTAGTGTCGTGTGATAGTGAAATGGACTTGGTGTCTGATTATCGTCAATGATTACTTAGTTGGGGATTTTCCTTCCATTCTCAAAACGCAGTTAACGTATCTGCTCTGATAATAAAAAAAGATTATTTCTACTTTATTACCTTTGTTTATGTAGGATTACTTCCAATATATTAACACATGTGTTTAGATAAACGTTATTCATGTGAGTTATTTTGCGTTGCCTACTTCATTTGCAAACGCTAGAATAAAACCACTTTAATTAATGAATCATATATTTTATATTTCATTATTATTTTGAAAATGTTATGCTATGCATTGTGATTGATTGTAGGGTCACTGGCTCAAGATACTATTTGTAGTTGCTGAGTATGAAATCAGACGTTTTTAGTTAGACAGTAGGGCTACATTGAGCCATATTACCTTAACAGAGCCGTACATAACCCAATACGCGTATGTTGTGTTTGGTCAATACAGCATAGTTTGGTCAACACGTGAAGATCACGTAAAGTCACATTATTAAGTATCATAAATGTAAAAAGACGCCTTGTCCTCTTGTAGTAATATCTGTTGTCTACAATGAATTATTGAAATCACTTGTAGAAAGGGAAAGAAAAGTATTTCGAATTTAAAGAAGGGTGGAAACAAAGTGGCTTACGGAATAAATATGCAACATAATTATAGAGTGGCAAAATCCGTGCTAAATATTCCTCCCTTTTATATTTTCAGAAAAGTTTTGACTCGATTTCAAAAAATAAGGAATACAGTGATTAATTTCTTGTAGTATACCTTATTAAATAGTGCTCATTTGCTGAAAATTATAGAACGTATTGATGACTTATGGTGTATGGAAAGTGAAGATACAGACTGGTTGGACAGCAAGATAAATTAACAAAGAGTAAAAATACTTTAAATTGTTTTGATAGTAAGTGAGTAGTGTCAGATTTTACTTATTTCAGTGAGAAATGTACGTGGAAAGCAATCTGAGAAATATGGTTCCCACGGAACTATTTTGAAATTTTTCGGACTGTTCTGAGGAAAAATAAATTTGTTAATGTACATATCGGATTGGAAGTTGAAAGATGACCGTCTGTCGTCTTCCATATATTTTTTGTATATTTCTGTAAAGTTATAATTTATGTAATGTCGCAGGATTATCATTTTGTTAAAACTTGAACCCCACTTTTTTCAAGGCTTGAGGATTAGCATTTTTATTTCATATGTTAAAATATTAGTTAATATTGCTAGGTTTTTCTTATTTTGTTATGTTAAAAATTTATTATTATATTAATTAATGTGGCATAAATACGGCTTCTCCGCTACGCCACTGTCCCTGTGATAATGTGCAGTTGTTTTACTTTTAAGTGGGTGTGAGAATCTATGGCTGTCTGAATGTGGGTAGGAGTAGCCCGCTTTGCATGGTTATCTCTGGCTCAGAGTCGATAGCTGCTCGTGCTACCACAGAGATTTCAACACCTTTTGGTTACAGTCCAGTCGACGAGCCTTCTCTAGGGCGAGTCTCTCCGTCCTCACCACCGCTGATCTTGGATTTTCCGGCTTCCGGTGGCTTTCCGCGTCTCGTGGCCGCTCGGTCTGGTCATTCTGTGCTGGTCTTCTGGTGAGATAAGGTTGGTTCTGCTCTTCTGTTTGGAGATGGTAGCGTTTCATTGTCTAGCATGTTTCAGTTAGATTCATGAACTTAGAATAATTTTTTTGGAATATTTTCTCCGATCGTGTGCGGAAATGTGTTTTCGTTTTTCAATTCAGCGATTTACAATAGATAAATGCAGTGTGTGTGATTCTAGTTGCAGCTTGATAACGGCCTGCTATGTTAAAACCTTTTGTGATCATGTGGCGGTGTATGAACTCTGTGTAAATACTTTCTAGCTTTGTGGGCCCGATTTCTAATAGGTGATATGTTCATTTTTTATGGTGCATGTAAAAATCTTCTCATCGTTTCCTTCCGTGAGTGATGTGTTCCACATGGTTGGTTCATAGAACAAAGCCTTCAGCTTCCACTCTTGTTTTTTCCATGCCCATCAGGCAAGTAACTATGCGGGTATTCTTCTGATTTCCACTAATATTTCGCGATCTTCTCTCCCCGCCTATTTTAATGTTGCTGTTTCTTCTCCGACTGGTAGTACGCACTCTGTCTTTGTCAATAATTCTCTCTGAGCCTTGTACAACCTCCTTCAATAGCTTCCTTATGTAATTCGAAACATTTTTATGGGTTGCATGCTGTAATTCTTAATTTTATTTTTCCGACTTTGTAATTATTCCACTTTTACGAGTTTTGGAGACTGGTCTTCATCCGTCTCTGTAATAGCTCTCTATTGCGTGTAGCTGCATTTCTTTCGCTTCTTAATGTAATTCTAAACATTTCTATCGGTCGCATGCCGTAATTCTTATTTTTATTTTTCATTTTTGTGGTTTTTCTGAGACAGGACCTCATCCATCTCTGTAATCGTCACCTTTCGCGTGTAGCTGCATTTCATTCGCTTCCTTATATAATTCTAAACATTTCTATCGGTTGTATGCTGTAGTTAATTTTCTTTATTTTTCGGAAACTGAATTCATTCAATCTTATCGGTTTTCGGAACCACGTAGGTCCAAGTTCCGACTTCCGGGGTTTGCAGCTACTCGCCTGAATTCACGCCACTTCTCATATAAAAGCAGTCCCTAGATCGATTTCCAACAGACTGCAACTTAAGAATCCACCGTTATTTTGTATAATGAATCCGATTTTCAACCACTTCACCTTCAGAGGAGTGCGTTCATGTAACGTAGCCGTGTGTCGTCGTTAGCGTGTTTGCTCGCGGTCCAATTCAGATGTAATTTAACTTGGCTATACACACGCACCATCTCGAAACAGGCACGAGAGACCAGAGCAAGCTTCAAAGTGTTTTTGTATATTGTGTTTTGTGCTACCTCCAACTTGCTGAATCTCGCCTGCGATAGCGGCGCCTGCGTCCACCTCGTCTCAGTACGCTGATTTTGGTAGCGTTAAATCATGTATAATTTAGGCTGGGCACTGTCCGCATTAATCCACGTAAGAGATGCATTTTTATTGTATTAACAAAATTGGTTCCTCATTTTGATTGTTTTCTATCTGAATAAACAAGTTTAAGTTCAGCATAATCCGTAAGTCGCCTATAAATTGTAGTTTTAGAGCTCCATCCCTATTTTATTTAATATTGTTCTTAAAAAGTGCTGAGAACAAGGTCAGATGCATTTTTTCTTATGTCTAAATTCCGTTGCGCCATAAATGTTCTTAGCCACCTTTCTAAGATAACTTTAATTGTGGTGACTTGCTTATTTATGTCTGTGTGGAATAACGTGTGAGCTGCTATGTATATTGACCACTGTAGTATTAACTTCCTGTTATTGAAGTAATTTGAAACGAGTCAGTTCTCAGTTTGCACCAAGGAACAAGTTTTTGTAGCATGGAGTAACCGGTAGTTCACACGGACCTTATTTGCTAATTTTAGTGAAAACAAAGCCGACTCTTGTCTGGCTTACCGCTGCCAGGATTCGCTCTTCTAGCGGATCATCTGTTAAATGAAATAGTTTTTGCTTTAAATGCGTGCGGGAATATTCTTAAATTTTTTTCCCTCCCAGTCGGTGAATGTGTGATATTAGCAGCGCGCATTAATCTATTTCATTTTATGTTTGCAGCACTCGTGTGATTTTTTGTCATTTTGGAAGGGTTATTTTATTTAATTGTTTTTGTAAAAAGAGCACAACCACAGTGAATTGCGTGTGAAGGTTTTAGTTCGTGTTTCGTTACGCGTTTTTTGTTGGGCTAATCTTGTGTTTCTTACTTTTGTTGTTCTAAATTACTTGTGATGTTGGAGAATAGTTCTGCCTTGTCCGTTTCCACTCGCTCTAGGCGTTGAAACCAAAGCCAGGCCCGTGAAAAGTCGTCTAGGTTCCCGTTGAAAATGCGACTTGTTTAAACGTGGACGTGGCCAGAAGTGAGGGCATGGGCGAACAAAGCATACCGCTTACCGATATGCCGGTTTCTGCTACTGCGCAAACTAGTTCGACCAGTGTTACTAGGTCCGAGTGCGTTTATGATCCGACTCTAAGCGACCTCATGTTTTTCATGAGAGAAATAAAAACAGGGATGGAAGCGCAGAATGCTTCAGTTCAGGAATTAAAAGCAAGTATGGAAGCGCAATCTATCAAGGTTTCTGCTCAGTGCAAAGTAACACCGTTCAGATTATTAACAATAATCTGGATGGGTTGCGCACCGATATAGTGCGGCTAGTTCAGGAACGGCATGAGGTAGCAATGAATGGTATCGCAGAAAACGCGACAAAAACTGCAGGGAATGCGGAAGCTATATCTGCCCTCTCCGACCGTGTAGAAATGTTCAAATGTTTGTAAAGTCTATGGGACTTAGCTACGGGGTCATCAGTCCCTAAACTTACAAACTACTTATGAACTACTTACGAACTAGGACGGCACAAATATCCATGCCCGAGGGGGGATTCGAACCCCCGACCGTAGTGGTCGTGCAGACCGTGACTGGAGCGCCTTAGTCTCCTCGGCCACCGCGGCCGGCCGACCGTGTAGACACGAATATCCACTTTCTGGAGGAGAGATTTAACGAGAGAGTCGATTTGGTAGACGGTCGGGCGAAAACACGCACCGATGTACTAGGCGCACGCACCGATGAACTAGGCGCACACACAGATGAACTAGGCGCACACACAGATGAACTAGGTGCGCGCTTTGAAGAACTGGCCGCCTCGGTGGCGCAGTTTTTACAGACCGGGGAGACGGCGGCCGAAAGAGCAGTTCTCGCTGTTGTAAATGAATTGGAGGAAGTTCGCGACTTACTCCGATTCAAGGAACAACAGTGGGAAATTAACCGTAGGCGTCGCGATGTAGCGGCAGAGTTAGACGAACGCGTCGCGCGTCTGGAGCAAGTCTCCGTTCCACCCCCGCCTCCCCTGCAAGCAAGAAACGCCTGCCACAGTTTGTGTGGAGATCGGCCCTGTCGTTCCGACCGCGGAGATGATTCGGCTTTCGAGGAGGAGGAAGTCGAACCTCTGCGCGCCCGTCCTCCATAAGAGAAAGAACGAGTCGAGTGCCTGAGCGAGAGACTGTGTAGGCATTTGATTATAATCACTTTTTAACCGTAAAAAAGTACCAGGTCTTCCGAAATTCTGCAAGCGGAATACACCCTCATGCGTGGTTAGAGCAATTCGATTACTCTCTGCCTCCGAACTGGCCAGAAGGACAGAAAATCGAGTATTTGTGCGGATATCTCGAGGGGGAGCCCGCCACGCGGATGCGACCTCTCATAAGATATTGCAGCTACTACGATGTATGAGCAAATGAGTGTGTTTGTGAATCCTTCCTTCCAGTTGCGTTAAATCATGTATAATTTAGGCTGGGCACCGTCCGCATTAATCCACGTAAGAGATGCATTTTTATTTTATTAACAAAATTGGTTCCCCATTTTCCTTGTTTTATATCTGAATAAACAAGTTTAAGTTCAGCATAATGCGTAAGTTGCCTATAAATTGTAGTTTTAGAGCACCTTCAAATGTTCAAATGTTTGTATAGCTTATGGGACTTAACTACGGGGTCATCAGTCCCTAAACTTACAAACTACTTATGAACTAACTAATACTAAGGACGGCACAAATATCCATGCCCGAGGGGGGATTCGAACCCCCGACCGTAGTGGCCGTGCGGACCGTGACTGACGCGCCTCAGTCCCCTCGGCCACCGCGGCCAGCAGAGCACCTTCCCTCTTTTATTTAATATTGTTCTTCACAAGTGCTGAGAAGAAGGTCAGATGCATTTTTTCTTATGTCTAAATTCCGTTGCGCCATAAATGTTCTTTGCCACCTTTCTAAGATAACTTTAATTGTGGTGGCTTGCTTATTAATGTCTGTGTGTAATAACGTGTGAGCTGCTATGTATATTGACCACTGTGATATTAAAGTCCTGTTATTGAAGTAATTTTAAACAAGTCAGTTCTCAGTTTGGACCAGGGAACAAGTTTTGTAGCAGGGAGGAACCGATAGTTGACACTGACCTTATTTGATAATTTTAGTGATGAAACAAAGCTCTTGTTTCGTAGTGGTCGACTTTTAAAGTATAGTTGTAACTGTTTACAGTATGAAAGGGACGTAAGCTGGACTTAAAGTATGATAAGTGGATTGCAGAAAGTGAAAGAAAGTTCTTTACTAGATCGCAGAAAATAAGATGGGTCCGAGATGACGATATAAGAGAATGCCATTACAAAGCACGTGGTAGCGATATGAATGAAGAAAGGAATCAATTGAAAAGGCTGCTGCTGACAACACTACGCCCTTACGCTCTCGGTTTCAGATCTACTATGGTAAACTACTTCCACTTTATTTAACCATGTAGCTACATATACACTTTTATGCGACATCGTCACTTGTTTCATTACCTCTTTCCATGCCACAGCAGTGGATACTCGGAAATCTGTAACAAAACGATTTTACACCTCAGTATTATTTGCCATGAAAAATTTCAATGAAAATGTTCTTCGTACCTTTAAATGCACAGTAATTATAATCCTGAAGTTTTCTGTGGTTATTAATAGTTTCTGCTTCCATAGTTACGATATTAAGAAGCTCACAGTGTCATTGTTATGTGTGAATGTATAATTTTGCGGTGAGTTTAACTGATAAAATTCTGTCGGGCTCCCAGCCTCGTTAAGTGGTTTGTATTCTACGAACTTTCGGCCGAGATCTCCTCTGGCCTCATGGAGGTGAAAAACTGGCTGCGTTGTTGGACCACACTAACAACATCCATGAAAAAATCAAATACACGATGGAGGAGAGACAGATGGTGCCTTGTCGTCCCTTGACGCACTTCTCAGGCGAAAAGCGAATGGGTGTATCAGAATATTGTTTACCGGAAACCAATCACACGACAGATATTTGCACGCCACAAGTGACCACAACCCATCACAGAAACGATATGTTTTAAGGACCTTGGTGCACCGAGCGGATGTAGTCTCAGACACTGAACATATAAAGAAGGAACTGAGCTGCTTACGAGAAATATTTAGCAAAAATGGGTACAGAAACTGCCAGATTTCACAAGCTATACATTCGAAACCACGCAAGCATAAGACCGCCGAGGAGGAGACAAAGAAGCTTGCATTTTGGCCGTTTTGTGGTTCGGTAATGGGGAAGATTTGCCGCCTCCTTAAGAAACGCAAGATCGTCTTGGTCTTCAGGCCTTCCGCAAAATTAAGACAGTTGATGAGACCTGTGAAAGATATTACAGGCCTTAGAACGGCACGTGTATACAACATATCGTGTGGGTGTGGCCAGTTTCTCATCTTTTGAACAAAAAAAGAAAAAAAAAATATTTCCGTTCACGTTATATTGAGAAATCAACAGTTGCGGAACAGACTTTAGAAAACAAGCATCGCATTGCGTTCGACGAGACATCATTCATTATAAAACAAATACTTTCTGGGATAGTGTAATTAAAGAGGCGTTCGAAAATTGAGTATGTGAAAAAACTGTTAATAAAGACGGCGGTTTGTAGGTAAGCACAGGTTGGGACCAGGCCATCGTACGATTTCAACGGGTGCGGCAGGCACGCGACCAAATCATTACCATATATGACAATGCCGAAGCACCAGTGACGTCACAGGAAGGTGCGCAGCAATGATTCTACAGTACCATTTGAGAGTGGCCGAGGAGATCTCAGCCGAAAGCTCGTGTATTGGAAACCACTTGACGCGGCTGGAAGCCCGAGGGAATTTTACATCATTTTTAGTATGCTCCATTCCTTTGCCCTAGCAGAAAGCCCCCCCTCCCCACCCCATCCCCTATTCTTGCATGGCATCGCATCCACTATACTCACGTAGATTTTTTGTTATTTGTCTTTTGTGTAGATTTTCGATGAAGAACTGTGGCATGTTATAAAGTAGTTTTATTCTCCAAAATCTTTGGTTGATACAAGAACCAAGTAACCTGCTGTCCAGTGATTTGTTGTTGGACACACTAAGATTTGTGCCACTAACTACTGGTATACACTCAATTTATCTACTATATATAAAGAATTCTGAATCAAAAATGACGTCAGATAACATTCAAACTCATTTCAGGTGTTTCTGGTTATTTCATCCTGTAGATTACCGAAGTCTGTAATTTTTTACTGGATACCTCATACTTTCCGGATTGAAAGATCTACTTGATGTGCCTCTGCTAGTAAATAATCGAAAAGCACAGGCCAAATTAACCTAGTGAACTGAGTACAGATCATTCTGAAGAATTATAAAAATTTCGCATAGCATTTTAAGTGCTCTATGCATATGTGCTGTTGTCTTTTCACCACACATTTTGATGCACTGTACGGCAAGATGATGTCTCCCATAGAATCGAAGTTCTTTAGAATGGAGCGTTTCTTTTGTTGTTCGTTGCGTCATCTCCAAATGTTAAACCATTTTTGAAGCGAATGTTTTTACTGTTCCTATAAGTTATGATGATGTTTGACGTTTTCAAATGATTAATAAAATCTTTCGGTGTGAAATTCTATAAGACTTAACCAACACTGTATGGACCATTTCTTTCCGTACAACCTTTTTGTAAAATGATGAAAATTCGTATTGTTGTCAATTCCGAAACGGTGTATGTTTTAATACCCAAAATGATACAAAATATGTTGGTTTAGAAATTGTCTAGAGCTGGCTTCGTGATAACTTATATGTTGTGATGAAGATTTGACGTCTTCAAATGGTTAAATCACCCATTTTATCCAGCGTTTTATATTACAATTATGTTTTGGTACTCCCATGAAACACGGACATTGCCGAGGTGTGGTGGCTTTCGTGCCTCGACGATACAGATAGCCGTACCGTATGTGCAACCACAGTGGAAGGGCCCGACAAACCGGTGGTTTCTGAAGAGGAGCAGCAGCCTTTTCAGTAGTTGCAGGGGCAACAGGCTGGATGATTAACTGATCTGGCCTTGTTACGTCAGGAAATGTGGCTTCGCGATAGAGTTACTGCGAACGACTGAAAGCAAGGGGAATCTACAGCCGTTACGTTTCCCGAGGACATACAGCTCTACTGTATGAATATATGATGATGACATCCTCTCGGGTAAAATATTCCAGAGGTAAGTAAAATAGTCCCCCATTCGGATCTCCGGGTAGGGACTATTCAGGACGATGTTGGCATCAGGAAATGCAACACTGGCATTCTACGGATCGGAGCGTTGAATGTTACATCCCTTAACAGGGTAGGAGGTTGGTAAAATTTAAAAAGGAAATTGGATAGGTTAAAGTCCGCTACAGTGGGGATTACTGAAGTTCGGTGGATAGAGGAACAGGACTTCTGGTCAGGTGAACACAGGATTATAAATACAAAATCATTTGGGGGTATTACAGGAGTAGGTCTAGTAATTAATAAGAAAATGGGACTGCAGCTAAAGTACTACGAGGAGTGCAGCCATCGCAATATCGTAGTTAAGATAGATACGATGCCAACACCGACTACAGTAATATATATGCCCACTACCTCTGCCGACGATGAGGAGATTGAAGAAATGTATGAGGAGGTAAAATAAATTATTCATACAGTTAAGGGAGAGGAAAAGTGAATTGTGACGGGTGACTGGAATTCGGTTGTAGGAAAAGGAAGGAAAGGAAAAATGGTAGGTGAATGTGGACTAGGAAAAATGAATGAAAGAGGAAGCCGCCTGGTAAAATTTTGTTCAGGAATCATGAAAGAAGGCTGTATACGTGGAAGAGATCAATAGACACCGGAAGATACAAGATAGATTTTATAATGGTATGACATACATTTCAGAACCAGGTATTAAACTGTAAGACATATCCATGGGAACCTATAGACTCGAACCATATCTTATTGGTTATGAACTGTAGGCTGAAGCTGAAAAAGAACTGCTGAAAAGTAGGAATATACGGAGACGGGACCTGGATAAATTGGAGGAACCTGAATTTCTTGAAAATTTCAGAGGATGATTTAGGCAACAATTGACAGAAACGGGGGAAAATAAAACAGTAGCTTTAAGAGATGAAATAGTGAAGGCAGCAAACGACCAAATTGGTAGAAAGGCAAGACCTATAAAAATCCCTGGATATCACAGGAAATACTAAATTTAATTGATAAACTGAGAAGATATAAAAATGCAGTAAATGAAGCAAGTAAATTGGAGTACAGACGACTAAGAAATGAGAATGACAGGAAGAATAAAATAACTAAGCAGGAGTGGCTAGAAGCCAAATGCAAATCTGTAGAAGAATGTATAACTAGGGGAAAAATAGATACCACCTACAGGAAAATAAGAGACATTTGGAGACAAGAAAAATAGCCGTATGGATATGAAGTGATCAGATGGAAAACCAGTTCTGAGCAAAGAAGGAAAAGCTGAAATGTGGTAAGACTATATGGAGACTATAGTAAAAAGAAGGTTATTTAAATCTTGTACATAAACCAAACTGCTGTTAGTAGACTTGAAGGGCATGAAAGGGACGCAGTTGTTGGGAAGGGAGAAAGACAGGATTGTAGCCTTTCTCCAATGTTATTCAATTTGTACACTGAGCAAGCTTTGAAGGAAAGCAAAGAGAAAGTTGGAGAAGGAATTGAAGTTCAGGGTTAAGAAATAAAAACATTGCGTTTAAGTGATGACATTATAATTCCGTCAGAGACACTAAAGGACCTGGAAGACCTATTGAACAGAATGCACAGTGTGTTGAAATAAGCGCATAAGATGAACATTAACAAGAGCAAAACAAGGGTAATGGTATGCAGTTTTAGAAAATATGACGATGCTGAAGAAATTAGATTAGGTAACGAAACAATAAAGGTGGTAGATGAGTTTCGTTACTTTGGTAGGAAAGTAACATATGATGGTCGTATTACAGTGGATATAAAATGCAAAATAGCAATGGGAAGAAAAGCGTTTTTGAAAAATAGAAATTTGTTAACATCGAATATTAATTTACGCGCAAGGAAGTCTTTTCTGAAGGCATTTGTGTATAGTGTTACTTCGTACGGGAGTGAAACATGGGCGATAAATAGTTTAGACAGAAAGAGGATAGAGGACTTTGAAATGTGGTGGTACAGAATAATGCTGAAGATTAGGTACGTTGATCGCATAACTAATGAGGAAAAGAAAAAGGAATTTTTGGCATACCTTGACTAAAAGAAGGGATCGATATTCTTAGACATCAATGAAAAGTAAATTTAGTATTGGAGTGATGTGTGTGTGTGTGTGTGTGTGTGTGTGTGTGTGTGTGTGTGTGTGTGTTGGGAGTGGGGGGGGGGGACGAAGAGGGAGACCAAGTGACGAACATAGTCAGCAGATTCAAACTGATGTGGGATGCCGTTCATATGAGGAGATGAAGAGGCTTGCTCAGGATAGAGAGGATAGAGTAGGGTGAAGAGCAGCATCAAACCAGTCTGTACACTAAAGACCACAACAAAAACGCCCCTTTAACATTTTTACGTGTGAATTTCTATACGTCTTAACCATCACTGTTTGGGCCATTTCTTTCCGTACAGTCTTAAATGAGTGTCATTTTGAAAATTTTTGTTTTCAGTTGCGGTACTGTGTATGTTCTAATATCCATGATGATACTAAATGTTTTGGTTTAGAACTTACCTTGTGGTAACTGGCCTTAAAGTAACTTATATGTAATGATTAAGATGCCTGACGTTTTCAGATGGTTAATTCATGCTATTTTCAGCGTTTTGTATTAGATGTTTTTGGTGTTACCCCTATTAAATTTTCCTGTGTGAATTTGTGTAAGACTTAACCACCAGTGTTTGGTTCATTTTTTTCAGGAAAAGTCTTGAAGGTGTGCATTTTTGATAACTGATGAAAATACATATTGCTGTCAAATACGAAACTGAAAACCTTTTAAAAACTATGATGATACACCATGTGATGGTTTAGAACTTACTTTGTCTTCAGCTGGCTATGTAGCAATTTATATGTTGTGATTAAAATGTTTGACGTTTTCACATCCTTAATTAATCATATTTATCCAGCGTTTTATAACATAATTAGTTATAATAGTAAACCTATAAAACTTTATATGTGAATTTCTATGAGACGTAACCACCACTGTTTGGAAGATTTCTTTCCGTACATTCTTAAATGAGTGCATTTTTGAATACGGATGGAAATACATATTGTTCTCAATGCCGAAACAGTGTTCTTTTTAATACCCATAATGATACAAAATGTGTTGGTTTAGAACTTACCTTGGCGTCAGATGGCTTTGGGGTAACGTGTATGTTAAGACTGAGACGGTTAACGTTTTAAAACAGTCAATTCATCCCTATTACCCAGCGATTTATATTATAATATTTTTGTTACTTGTATGAAGTTTGTGTGTGTGTAATACTGTATGACTAAACCACCTCTGTTTGGGCACTTTCTTTCTGTGAAGGTTTAATACAGTGTAAAATGATGAAAATACGTATTGTTGTCAATTCCATAACTGTGTATGTTTTAATATCAAAAATTATGCTAAATATGTTGTTTTAGAAATTGTCATGTGTTCAGCTGGCATTGTGGTAAGTTATATGTTGTGATGAAGATATTTGACGTTATCAAATGTTTAATTTATCGAGCGTTTTATAAAAATTTTATTTTTGATGGTACCGCTATAAAATCAATCTGTGTGAAGTTTTGTAAGATTTAACCAGCAATGTTATGAAAATTTCTTTCTGTACAGTCTTAAATGAGTGCATTTTGATACATGATGAAACTACATATTTTTGTAAATTCCGAAACTGTGTATGTTGTAATACCCATAATGATACTGTGTTGGTTTATAACTTACCTTGTCTTCAGCTGGCTTTATGGTAACTTATATGCTCTGATGAAGATATTTGACGTTTTCAAATGTTTAATTTATCGAGCGTTTTATAACAATTACTTTTGATGGTACCCCTATAAAATTATTCTGTGTGAAGTTTTGTAAGACTTAACCGTCACTGTTTGGAACATTTCTTTCTGTATAGTCTTCAATCAGTACATTTTTGAAAAGTGATGGAAATACATCTTGTTTTCTATTCCGAAACTGTGTTCGTTTTAATACCCATAATGATACAAACAGTGTTGGTTTAGAACTTACTTGTCATCAGATGGCTTTGGGTAAACTATGTGTTAAGATTGAGATGTTTGACGTTTTAAAACCGTCATTCATCCATATTATTCAGCGTTTTATATTATAATTTTTTGTTACTTCTATGAATTTTGTGCATGTGTAATTGTATACGACTTAACCAACACTGTTTGGGCACTTTCTTTCTGTAAATTTTTAAAATAGTGCCTTTTTGTAAAATGATGAATATACGTATTGTTGTCAATTCCAAAACAATGTATGTTTTAATATTAAAGATGGTGCAAGACATGTTGTTTCAGAAATTGCCTTGTGTTCATTTGGCATTGTGGTAGGTTATATGTTCTGATTAAGATGTTTGACGTTTTCAAATGGTGAATTCATATATTTTATCCAGCGTTTTATGTTACAACTATTTTTGTCGGTACCCCTATAACATTTGGCTTTGTGTAGTTGTGTACGGTTTAACCACCACTGTTTGGAGTATTTCTTTCTGTGCAGTCTTAATACAGTGAATTTTTGAAAAATGATGGAAATAAATATTGTTGTCAATTCCGAAACTGTGTACGTTTTAATAACCATAATGATACAAACTGTGTTGGTTTAGAACTTACCTTGTAGTCATATGGCTTTGGGGTAACTTATATATTAAGCTTGAGATGGTTAACGTTATAAAACAGTCAATTCATCCATATTATCCAGCGTTTTATATTATAATATTTTTATTACTGGTATGAAGTTTGTGTGTGTGTAATACTGTATGACTAAACCATCTCTGTTTGGGCACTTTCTTTCTTTGAAGATTTAATACAGTGTAATATGATGAAAATACGTATTGTTGTCAATTCCATAACCGTGTATGTTTTAATATCAAACATTATGCAAAATATGTTGTTTTAGAAATCACCTAGTGTTCAGCTGGCATTGTGGTATCTTACAGGTTGTGATGAAGATATTTGACGTTTTCAAATGTTTAATATAGCGAGCCGTTTATAACATAGTTATTTTTATGGTACCCTTATAAAGTCAATCTGTGTGACGTTTTGTAAGACTTAACCACCACTGTTTGGAACATTCTTTCCGTACAATCTTAAATGAGTGCATTTTTGAAAACTAACGAAAATACATATTGTTGTCAAATCCGAAACTGTGTACCTATTAAAACACATGATATACACCCTGCGATGGTTTAGAACGAACCTTGTCTTCAGCTGGCCTTGTGGTAACTTATATGTTGTGATGAAGACCTTTTGAAGTTTTCGAATCGTTAATTTGTGGTAACTTATAGGCCTATGTTGTGATGAAGATATTTGACGTTTTCAAATGTTTAATTTACCAAGAGTTATATAACATAATTACTTTTGGTGGTATCCTATAACATCAATCTATCTAAAGTTTTGTAAGACTCAACCACCAAAGTTTGGAACATTTCTTTCCGTACAGTATTAAATGAGTGCATTTTTGAAAAATGACGAAAATACGTATTATTTTCAATTCCGAAACTGTGTTCTTTTTCATACCCATAATGATACAAACGTACTTTGTCTTCAGCTTGCTTTGTGGCAATTTGTATGTTGTGATGAAGATGTTTGACGTTTACATATCATTAACTCATAAGTTTTATGCAGCTTTTTAGAACATAATTATATTTGATGGTAAATCTATGAAGCTTTCTATGTGAATTTGTGTAAGATATAACCACCACTGTTTGGAACATTTCTTTCCGCACAGTCTTAAATAGTGCATTTTTGAAAAATGTTGAACATATATATTGTTGTCAGTTCCGAAACTGTGTTCGTTTTAATACCCACAATGACACAAAATGTGTTGGTTTAGAACTTACCTTGTAGTCAACTGTTTTTGGGGTAACTTATATGTTAAGATTGAGATGTTTGACGTTTTAAAACCGTCAGTTCATCCATATTATCCAGCGTTTTACATTATAATTTTTTTTGTTACTTCTATGAATTATTTGTGTGTGTTATTCTACACGATTTAACTACCACTGTTTGGGCACTTACTTTCTGTGCAGTTTTAATACAGTGCCTTTTTGAAAAATGGTGAACATACGATTTGCTGTCAATTCCAAAACTGTGTTTGTTTTAATATAAAAAGTATTGAAAAATATGTTGTTTTAGAAATTGCCTCGTGTTTAGCTGGCTTTGTGCTAAGTTATATGTTGTGATGAAGATGTTTGACGTTTTCAAATGGCGAATTCATCTATTTTATCCAGCGCTTTATATTATAAATATCTTTGTTGGTACCCCTATAAAATTTTGCTTTGTGTAGTTGTATACGACTTAACCACCATTGTTTGTGGTATTTCTTTCCGTACACTCTTAATACAGTGACTTCTTGTAAAATTATGAAAATACACATTTTTGGTAATTCAGAAACTGAGTACGTTTTAATACCTCAAGTGGAACAAAATATGTTGTTTTAGAACTTACCTTGTCCTCAGCTGGCTTTGACATAATTAAAGTGGATGAATTTTTCAATGTCCTCTTACTTGTTACTAGGGGCCCTACTTCTCCTCTTGACAACGATATTTGTCTGTGATTTAGGCTGTTGCTTTACAATCACCAGGAGTGCCAATTTTCAATATGTGAAGATATAAAATTTTGTAACAGGTTAGAATCATAACTCCGTTTTCAGCAATTAACCTTTGTTCTAAATGTTCTGTACAAAATCAACACAATTTTATACGTGAAAGTCCCGAGTTGTTTCTCAAACTCCAAAATTGGAAGAGTCAAGTTTAATACCACTCTTTACCTCCCTCCACAGCTTATTTATACACGAATGTCAATGTAATGTGTGTGTCACATTTAGTCCACGAGACTTTGTTGATTTAAAACTTCTACAATGGTGGCCTGAAGAGCCGATGTTGAAAAGCCACTGAGGTAGAAATAAAACTGATCATATAGATGGTCAAACATTACGCGTATTTGGTGGACATGGAGCTTGCAGACGCAGAAATCATCACGTAACACAAAAAATATTAGTAATCTCCGTGTACCTGTTTGTGTATTAACAATTACAGGAAATAGCACACCAAGGAGGCGACTCATGTGACTCATGTCACTGTGTTACGAAAATGAATCACTGAGGAACTAACAAATTCCACTTCTCGTGTGAGTTTTCATTCTTATTAGACTGATACGGGATTACAGACACTTCGTAATATATACAGGGTGTTTCACTAAATGTGTTTGCCTCTGTAACTTATAAAATAATAGGTGACGGGAGATTTTAATGCGGTAGGTCAACACAAGAAATGTTATACATTCTGCGGAGCCATGAACATAGTTTATTGTATCATTTTCCAAAGAGTTACAGCACAAAGATATAATTTTTTAAATGGAACTATAGTTTTTTCTATCGTGCATTGGAATTGTTGAAACCAGCTGCGTCCAAATCAATTTAAACTACATTCCTATCACTGTTAGTTTGGGAGCTACAACCCTTCAAAGTTTCAGGGGCAGATACGACACGCTGTACGTAATACATGTCTGTGTGGTGGGGTTGAGGCGCCATGGTCTTCATTCATGGCCCGCAAGGTCGCCCGATTTAACACCAATAGATTTCTTTTTGTGGGGATATCTAAAGGATCGTGTTTATGTCACTGAGCCCACATCCCCAGATGATCTAAAACGGCGCATCGAGGACGCATGTCGCTCCGTCACACCGGCGATGTTACATCTCGTCCGCAGATCCTTTCGAATATATATATATATATATATATATATATATATATATATATATATATATATATATATATATATATATATGTGTGTGTGTGTGTGTGTGTGTGTGTGTGTGTGTTTGTGTGTGTGTGAAGAAAATTATGTTGTACAACCTCTTTTTTGATGATAAGTTAATGAATAAGCACAAAGTATGCCGGAACTGATGACATACTATGTAAAAATGGCTACATCTACTGTCGGAGATATTTAAAAAAAACACACTACAATTAATTATTTTGTTATTTATTTTTATACACATATAATAACCATCAGACACTTGACATACATTGCTGGTTAAAGGCTTATCTAGACTTTTTCGTGTATTACGGTCTTCAGAATAATCGACGTCCCTTCTGCAAGTTGTCCTTACGAATAATCTTGTAGTTGGAACCTAGAAAAGAGTGTCATATAACTGTTAATCATAAATTGTTTTGGCGCATTGTTTTGTGAACATTCACTTGCACGATATGCTAGTTTCAGACCGTTGGAAATAAATACGAAATTAAAGAAAAGATAAGAAAAGAAAAGAAAAGAAAAGAAAAGAAAGGAAACAGAAGAAGAAAAAAAGATAATAACTCTATGCAATGCATTGTGTGCAATGCATCCATTTAATTATCACTGAAAGTGAAGCAGCTATTTCGTGTTAACGCTTGGGATGTGTTTTTTCCATTGCATGATGAAAACAGGAAGGAAGATTAGAGTTTAACACCCCGTTGACATCGTTGCCATTAGAGATGTTGAAGGTTGAGCATCCTCCATTGTTGATAGGTGTTCACATTAATAATCCAGGTATTACTGATATCTTTGGTAAAAGGTCTCATACACTGACGGTGAACTTGGTGTTTCCGGCACATAAGAAGCTTACTTTAAAAAACATTAATTAGACTACCAATGTTTACTCTTCCGTTTATTTCCTTTTCTTTTATAACCATTACTTACCTTCGACTGTAGTAAGCACACAACTCCTAAGTCTTCAAGTCTGTGATTTAGAAAAATATTCGGAATTTCGATTTTGAATCTGCGTTGACACATCCCAATGCACCTTGTTGTAATGGCTTTCATTTGACACTCATTGTCAATGGAAAATGACAGTTTGCTTGTTTTTCTAAGATTCTTCTTCTGATACGATGATATGAGGGGTAGGGTGCTCAACAACGAGGTTTTTAGCGTCCGGACGTGATGATCAGAAAAGAGTGTTGGGAAAGTGCAGTATGTCTATAATTAAAGTCCTACTTTCAAAATTCTGTACGAAAAGAACCTCGGGGAGAACGACTACAGGTTTAAAATTGAGCATACTTGACTACTTGACTAAGGGGCAAACGAAAAGGCATAAAAATAAGAGGAGAGAGAGAGTTCCTAAATTTATCAATAGGTGACGGTGTAAGCAATATACGATGTAAATTAAGAGACATGCGCACGATACATTGCATGCGGCATCAACACGCGGATTTCGTGTCGATCGCCTCCTATTGCATGTTGTCATGTAGATGTAGATGTAGACACTATGCAGGGTAGAGGTCTGCTTATGAAGCATTTTTACACGAACGACGACTCTGCAGTTGCAGCTTTGAGGAAATTCCGGTCATAAAAGAACAGTGTTATAACTGTGTATGCCCTAAAGAATATGGTGAATAAGTTCCAAGAAAGAGAAACTCTTCAAGTGCATTGTGGCAGAGGGAGGAAATGAATCCCTTCGACCTCTGTAGAACACGTGATCGTAGCGTTACAGGAAGAGACTATCGCTGATGAACAAAACTGTAGTGCACGTGGAATTTCCCGATCAATGCCTCAGAGGATGGTACATAATCTTCTACGCAATATTCTACACTTCTATCCGTATCAAATTGCGCATCTGCGGAAGTTGCTTCCTACTGACCTGCCAGCGAGACACACGTTCGCTCTGCTATTTCTTGCGCTTATATAAGGGGATAAAGATCGGCCATTGAACTTTTTTTTGGACATATGAAGCCTATTTCCACCTTAAAGGCAATGTCAATACCGAAAATTGACAGATATGGACAACGCATAATCCAGTCTCATGTGAAGCAGCGCCGCTTCATTTTGAGAAGGTAACTATACTGTGGGGGCTCACAGAATTCCTATCATAGATATTTTTACTCAGAGATTACTCTTGCAGGTCCTGTTAGCTGTACCGTCACTGGTAATCAGTAAAAAACTCTTCTATGAAACCACGGCGTTCCATGCATTAAGCAGCGTTGATGTCTGGACAGTCTTGTTTTCTCTCAGGATGGCTCACCTTTGCACACTGCAAAGCCATTGAAGAAATTGCTAAAGTCATTTGACAAATTACAGAATTATTAGCCGTCATTTTCCTATATCTTGGCCGTCAAGTTAACCTGACATAAATCCATGTTTATCAAAGCAAGACTTATGGGTCTCGAGGGAGTTTCTGCGATCATCATTTGAATAAATTGTTTTTGAATATCAGTCTCCAGATCGCTTTTATTTTCTAGAACATGGCCGGTTTCGGGACAGCTGCCCATCTTCAGATCTGTTAAACAAATGTTATAACTGAATGTAAGCTACTATTTACAAAGTACAATATATAAAAGGTTAAGGGAATAAAATATTAAAAACATAACAAATGTATGAAGTTACAGAATAACCTGTCCTGTGATGAACGAATGTTCACAGTCGTTACTAAAATATTGTAGCCTCCTGAGGCTTTATATAATGTGCTTAAAATCATCTGATTGGTGGGGATCATTTTCGTTAAAATTATTCTCAAATTATTCATCACAGGACTGGTTACTCTGTAACTTCATAAATTCGGTATGTTTAGAATATTTTTCCATTAACTTTTTAATATATAAAAATAATATCTATACTTTGTAAATAGTAGCTTACATTCAGTTATAACATTTGTTTAACAGATCTGAAGATGGGCAGCTGTCCCGAAACCGGCAATGTTCTAGAAAATAAATGAGTTCTGGAGACTGATATTCAAGAATTTTACAAATCCACGTGAATTCTGGCTGTGGAGTTATTTGAAAAGTGTTGTGTTCAATGGCCACATAGCGAATTTGGCTGAACTGAAGGCACGAATACGCAACATATTCACACTGTGTCCATTGACACATTGCGGTCTGTTGTGGAACATGCTGTTTATCTGTTTTAACTTCTATCGAAAAATGAGCAGCATATTGAAAATGACTTTCATATGTCCCGTGATAATTAACAGGTTTTACATTAGGTACTTTTTGTGAGATTCATGGCCGAAGGACAATTAAAAACCGTCAATTGTGTGATTTTTTGGTTTTTGACCGAAGGACATTTAAAACCCGAACAATTGCGTGATTTTTCGACGGTTATTGGCCCAAGGACAATTAAAACCAGTTTTACCATCCGATGTGGCACGACCTTGCCGTGGTGGATGGACTTTCTACTAAGAGTGTCACAAGTTGTGTATGACGGTGATGTCATTTATTGGCATCCACTTTCCTTGTACCGCCTGTTAATAAAGTTAGTAATTATTTTTGTTTATATATGAGTGTGTGTGTATGCCATCGTGTTTCACCCTTCGTCAAGTATGTTTAGGTCAAATCTTCAGTCCTTCTGCCCCGTGGTTCCTTCGGCATTTTGAATGTGGGACTCTAATTATGAACACAATGTACATTAAACCCTGAGTGGAACACAGGAATAAATATAGACTGTAGCAAAATTGAGACAAACTGTGCATGCGCCATGAGGCAATACAATGGCGTTGCGTCCCAATATTGTAAGCGTGACTAAAAGGTATATTCGCAGGAATAAAATGTATAACCAGCTACTGTGCAACACACTAAAACTTCCAGCCTAAAAATCTTGGATAGAGTCATGACAAATGAAAAATTTTTAAACCTCTGACAACACTAGCGTCATCGACAGCTAAAATAGAGAGCAACTCTGCACCAAAGTCTGCTTCCACCCCCTCAAACGGATGCACTCGCTTAAAATGTGGCGTGCAGAGATTTTCACACAACAACATCACAGAAAAGAGGCTCCTCGCACCGAAGTAAAAAGCCATGCATAAAGGGGCAGTGTCAGATTTGTAGGTGTTTTAGGGTTACTGCAATCCTCCTGAGAGACCGTCAGAGGGAGTTCCACGGTCGGACGGATGATGATTTCGCCATCCGCATCTTATTCCCCGTCACTGCCTAACGCTGTTCTTTACACAACTGCAAGGATCTTTGTCGCAACACAGAGGACATCTTTCAGAGGCTTAGCACACTCCGTGACATGATGTTCTCTACAGACTTCATTTGCAAAATAATCGGCCTCCTCATTCCCATGAATGCCTACGTGACCCGTTACCCAGTAAAATTATAGCTGCTTTCCCCATCGATGGAGTACGGGTTCTGCCATGGACGTGGTGTACTTAGGGAGTCAGAGCAAGGGATAAACTGGTTGCCCTGATCATGCCCCATCTGGTCCAGTGTTTTCAGGACTGAAAAATGCTCTGTTGAGAAGACGGAATACTTCTCTGGAAGGCGAATCCTGATTACATTACACAACAGCTGATAGTTAAAAATCCTTTCCATCGGCATGGTATGCAGGTGTGAATGCACCATGAGTTGCTGTCGGCCGAAGTAGAGTGGCGATCAGCAGCATCCTTACAGGGACTTGGTATGGGGTTGGTCCTGAATGCCCAGTGGTCAGCCGAAGCCCTTATTTGCAGTTCAGGTAAGTTTAAAGGGGAATGGATGCAGGTAAAAAGACCAAACAAAAGCTTCTCGAATGAAAACTTAAAAAAAATCCTTCTTGGTCCAAGTGGATGGAGAGATTTCTGCTGGGCTGTAAAAATGTTTACGGGAGCAGAACAGATCCCGATGGCTTTCCCAACACGCAGGGGAAGACTGACATCAAGGTGGGAATGTGAACAAATGCACGCTGCCTTCAAAGCCAGGGACCGCGTGGTTTGGGGAGGTCGACTTCTATGAGCTGACTGCCCAAGAGTTCCCTCGCAAACGAGAAGGCAATGACCTCCGATCTCAGACAGGTGACTGACCCCGGGGGGATGCCGCTAACAGAGAGCATCAACGCAGACACAACGAAAAGTTAACTCAAAGTTTTTGTAGCAAGACTGAATATCGAAATTCCTAAATCCAGCAAAATTAAACGAAAACGTATCTATTGAAAAGGAGATATAAATTCAGTTAACGCTTTCTTTAGTGAGTATGCTGATGAAATAACTCCATACCTAGTTATCACATGCCACCACTAGCTCAGTGAAAGATACGTAACAAAAGATTGGAAAGTTGCACAGGTCACTCCAATATACAAGAAATGCAATAGGAGTGGTCCGCAAAATTACAGACTTATAGCATTATCGTCTGTTTGGAGTAAGATTTTAGAACACACACTTTCGTCAAACATTATGGGCTACCTCGAAGAGTACGATCTATAAACCCATAGTCGACATGTATTTATCGAGTACCTTTTTCTTTACTCATATAAACTGATGAGTGCTATCGACAAATCATTTCAAATCGATTCCATATTACTTGATTTTCTGGAGAGTTTTGACACTGTATTTCACAAGCCGCTTCTAATAAAATTGCGTGCATGTATCGCCACAGTTGAGCGACTGGATTCACGATTTCCTTTCAGAAAAGACCCAGTATGTTGTAATTGACGGAAAGTCATCGAGTAAAACAGAAGTTTTCCAGGGAATGGTGTAAGGCCACACTGTTCTTTATCGGCATAAACAACAATCTGAGAAGCCATTTTAGAATGTTCGCGGACGATGCAGTGATTTATCGGTTAGTAAAGTCACCCGAAGGTCAAAGGTAGCTGCAAAACGATTTAGTTAAGATACCTGCATGGTGTGAAAATTGGCAGTTGACTCTAAATAATGAAATTTGTTAAGTCATCCATATGAGCACTAAAGTAAATCCGTTAAACTTCATTTACACCAAAAATCAGTCAAATATTGACACCGTAAAATCGATTTAATACCTTGGAATTGCAACTACGAATAATTGTCATCGGAAAATATTGTAGGGAAGGCGAAGCAAAGGCTACGTTTCATAAGCATAAAATTTAAAGATGCAACAGTTCTACGAGAAGTGCTTACACTACACATGTGCGTCCCAATTTGTAGTACTGCTGCTCGTTGCGAGATCCCCACCAAGTGGGACTGACGGAGGATATAGAGAAAGTTCAGAGAAGGGCAGCTCGTTTTGTATTGTCACGATATAGGGATGAGAGTGTCATGGAAATGATTTACGAGTTGGGATAGAAATCCCTAAAGAAAGACGTAATTCGTTGTGGCAAGAGCTATTTGCGAAACTATTTCCACCAATTTTCTCCTCCAAATGCGAACATTTTTAGACAGCACCTGCCCACGTAGGGGGACATGATAATCCTGATAAAATAACAGAAATCAGATCGAAAACGGAAATATGCTGGAGTTCCATTTTCTTGCACGCTATTAGAGAATGGAACGGTAGAGAAATATCATAAAAGCGGTTCGAAGAACCCTCTCTCATGCAATTAAATGAGATTTTCAGAGTGACTGTGTGTAGGTTGATGTAGACATTAAATGCAAAAATCGTCTATATACAACGAAGGGGCTGAACATTGGTTCAATAAAGGTCACCAGTCGACGATTGGCGTTGAGGAAGAATGTGTCATTCGACACAGATCACTGTAGAATAACGTTTTTCTGGATTAACTGTAAGCGGATTGCTGTGACGACACTGAACCGGAACAGACTGTCGCGTAAATACTGGCGAATAAAAGAGCCAGGGAATCTTGAAAGCCAACGTGTAGTGGGAGCTGCAGCCGCACCTATTTTTACAATGAAGTCAATTGATGAAATTCCTGCTTAAATGAAGTCTCTCTAGCCAAGGAAACACTTTCGACAAATGTCACATATCCCAGTAACAGATAGATTAACATATTCACCAAATATTAAGGTATTAGAAATAAATTTTCTGACGTCAACGCCATATTGGGGAACTTTTCTGAGGTTTTATTTTCCAGGATAACAGCTAGTTGCCTGTTTATCTAGTAGTTCTTTGCAGTATGGGGAAGTGACCATGTACATAAAAATGGTATTCCAGTTGATTCCATCTATGTTACAGAACACTATACAGGAAAGATATTTCAATGTTGTGCGGGGTTCGTTGACTTCAGTGAAGCAGAACTTCTAATTCTTGTCATTTATAGGTCAGTTACTCTGATTTTAAAACATTTATGCTTAGGCTAGAAAGGGTTCCATGTTTACTTTATAGGAAGTACAAAAATTAGTTGTATGTTGTGATTTCAACATTGTGTAAGTGACAGTGAAGGAAAAAGAATGCTGTATTGATCTCTTTAAATTCCAATCATCTCATGAAAATAGGGTGTTTGTTTTTTTTTTTTTTTTTTTTTTTTTTTTTTTTTTTTTTTTTTTTTTTTAACGAGAGTGCAGGGGAACTGCAGCACAACCACTGACAACATTTTTGTTCATTCTTAATTAATAGAAGGGCATTTTCTCAGCGAAATAATGAATGGCTTTTCAGACCATGATGTATGAATTTCAACTCTAAAATGTTAGTGGCGGCCACAATCAAGCTATAGAAGCCCATTACAAGCAGTATTGAAAGGTTATGAAAAAAATCATTTAGAATGCAAAAAGTATGATGTAGGTCAGCAGTATGACGTTCAAGCTATAAAATCAGTGCGTAGCAGAAATGTTTCTGTCACTGATATGTCAGATAATATGTACAGTATTTAATAATCACGTTTTTAATATTGCAGCTGAGTCAAACAGAACTTTACGCTTCTACAAGTAATAATATAACTATCTCTCTGAACATAACATTCTAAGACTGTTACCTGAAATAGTCGAAAATGAGAACGGAAAATTAAATCACTAAAGACTATGGACTCTTATGGATATGATGGTGTATCTAGAAGAATAACAAAGTACTGCTCTAGATCCGTTTTCCCACTTATTAGCCATGTTTGTATCTTTTACTCTTGGGACGGTCAGCTTCCTTCCTTCCTCGTACAACTACATATATACTCCGCAATCCATCCAAAGGCGCGTGATGGAGGGTACTCAGTACCACAACTATTTACTTGTTTTCCTGTTCCACTCCCATATAGAACGAGGAAAAGACGAATGATTGTATGCATTCGTACGAGCCTTACTCTCTCTGATATAATCTTTGTGGTCTTTAAGCGAAATGTAGGCCTTCTCAATTACTTCAACCGTGTTTCTCAAATAGAACGTCGCTTTCCCTCCAGCGACACCCATTTGGGTTTGCGCAGTATTTCCGTAACACTCGCGCATTGATCGAATCTACCAGTTACAAAACATTGTCGCCCGCCTCTGAACTGCCTCTACGTTCTTCTTTCAAACGATTTGGTGGGGATCCCAATAACTTGAGCAATACTCAAGACGGAGACCTACAAGCCTTTTATATGCTGTCTCCTTTACTGACGAATCACACCCTCTCAAAATTCCCCAAATAAATCGAAGTCGACCATTCTCCTTCTCCACGTCAGTCCTTATATGCTCGTTCCATTTTATGCCGCTGTGCAGCGTTACGCCTAGATATTTAATTGACGTTTCTCTGTTCAGTAGTACACTAGTAATGCTGTATTCAAACATTATGAGATTGTTTCTCTTACTTTTCTGCCTCACCTTAAATTTTCTACATTTAGCGCTAGTTGCCATTCCTCACACCACCTAGAAATTTGGTCCACGTCATCCTGCATTCGACAGTCATTCAATGACGACACCCTCCTGTACAGCAGCAGCATCAGCAAACAGCCGCAGATTGCAACTGGCTCTGTCCGTCAGATCATTTATATAGATAGAAAATAATAGTGGTCCTACCACACTTTCCTGGGGCACTCCTGATGATACACTAGTCTCTGATTAACACACGCCACCGAAGACAAATCTATCGATTGCTACTGATATTATGTCTTTGAAAGTAAGCCACAACTGAACTACAATCGCATTTTTAGTTTTGAAAGACTGGAGACTAGGTATCACTCAGGAAAGCGTGAAGCGAATTTTTATCTGCTCTATTGAACTGATATATTTTTCGTTTATTTTTGGTGCATTTGGGAATTTCGATATCCAGTCTTGCTACTACAACTCTATGCTCACTAATCCTTGTATCTGTTTTGATGCTCTTTAATAGCTCCGGATTATTTGTTGCTAGGACCCCCATGAACCACAGACATTGCCTAGGTGGGGTGGCTTGCGTGCCTCAACGATACAAATATCCGTACCGTAGCTACAACCAGAACGAAGGGGTATCTGTGGAGAGCTCAGACAAACGTGTGGTTCCTGAAAAGGGGCAGCAGCCTTTTCAGTAGTTACAGGGGCAACAGTCGGGGTGATTGACTTAGCTGGTTTCGTAACACCAGCTAATGTGCCTTTGCCACACAGCTACTGCGAACGGCTGAAAAGCAAAGGGAACCTACAGCCGTTACTTTTCCCGAGGACATGCAGCTCTACTGTATGAATATATGACGATGGCATCCTCTCGAGTAAAATACTGCGGAGTTAAAATAGTCCCCCATCCGGATCTCCGGGCGGGGACTACTCAGGAGGATGTGATCATCAGGAAAGACAACGCTGGCATTCTACGGTTCGGAGTGTGGGATGTTAAATCCCTTATTCGGGTAGGGAAGCTAGAACATTTAAAAAGAGAAATGGATAGGTGGAAGTTAGATATAGTTGGGATAAGTGCAGTTCATGGGAAAGAGGAACAGGATTTCTGGTCAGGCGAGTACAGGATTAAAAAAAAAAATAATAAAAAATCAGTTGGGGGTATTACAGGAGTAGGTCTGATAATGAACAAGAAAATAGAAATGCGGGTAAACTACTATGAGCAGCGCAGTGATCGAATTACCATAGTCAAGATAGATACAAAGCCAACACTCACCATAGTAGTACAAGTTTATATGCCCACTAGCTCTGCCGATGATGAGGACATCTAAGAAATGTATGAGGAGGTAAAGTAAATTATTAAGACAATTAAGGGAGAGGATAACGTAATTGTGATGGACGGCTGGAATTCGGTAGTAGGAAAACGAATGGAAGGAAAAATAGTAGGTGAATATGGACTAGGCAAAAGGAATGAAAGAAGAGATCGCTTGGTAGAATTTTGCACGGAACAAAACTTAATAATAACAAACACTTGGTTTAAGAATCACGAAAGAAGGTTTTATACGTGGAAAAGCCCAGGACACACTGGAAGGTACCAGATAGATTTTATAATGGTAAGATATACATTTCGGAACCAGATTTTAAACTGTAAGATATATCCAGGGGGAGATATAGACTCTGACCATAACTTGTTGGTCATGAACCATAGGCTGAAACTGAAGAAAGTACAAAAAGGTAGAAAAATAAGGAGATGGGACCTTGATAAATTGAAGGAACCTGAAGTTCTTGACAATTCCATATGGAGCTTTAGGAAAAAATTGACAGAAACGGGGGGAAAGAAAACAGTAGAATAAGAATGGGTGGCATTGAGAAATGAAATAGTGAAGGCAGCAGAGGACAAAATAGAAAGGCAAGACCTACAAAAAATCCTTGGATATCACAGGAGATACTAAATGTAATTGATGAAAGGAGAAAATATAAAAATGCAGTAAATGAAACAGGCAAAATGGAGTACAGACGATTAAGAAATGAGATTGACAGGAAGTGTAAGATAGCTAAGCAGGAGTGCCTAGAAGGCAAATGCAAGTCTGTAGAAGAATGTATAAATAGGGGAAAATAGATACCACCTACAGGAAAATAAAATAAACATCTGGACACAAGAAAAGCAGTTGTATGAATATAAAGAATATAAAGTTCTCAGCAAAGAAGGGAAAGCTGAAAGGTGGAAAGAGTATAAAGAGGGGCTTTACAAAGGAAATGATCTTAGAGACAATATTCTAGGAAGGGAAGAGGATGTATATGAAGATGAAATAAGAGATACTATACTGAGAGAAGAATTTGACAGAGCACTGAAAGATCTAAGTCGAAACAAGGCTCCTGAAGTGGACGACATTTCCTTAGAACTACTGAAGTATCTGGGAGAGCCAGCCATGACAAAACTATTTAACCTGGTGCGTAATATGTATGAGACAGGGAAAATACCTTCAGACTTAAAGAAAAATGTAATAATCACCATTCCAAAGAAAGCAGTTGCAGACAGGTGTGAAAATTACAGAACCATCAGTTTAATAAGTCATCGTTGCAAAATTTTAACAAGAATTATTTACAGAAAGATGGAAAAACTGGTAGAAACCGACCTTGTGGAAGGCCAGTTTGGATTCAGGAGAGATGTAGGTACACGTGAGGCAATCCTCACTTTACGGCTTAGCTTAGAAGATAGATTAATGAAAGGCAAACCTACATTTCTAGCTTCTTTAGATTTGGAGAAAGCTTTTGACAAAGCTGATTCGAGTAAACTCTTTCAAATTCTGAAATCAGCAGAAGTAAAATATAGGTAACGGAAGGTTATTTACAATTTGTACAAAAACCAGATAGTAGTTGTCAGAGTTGGGAGCAGAGGTTGGGAAGGTTGTAAGACAGGGTTGTAGCCCTTTCCCAATCTTATTCAATTTGTACATTGGGCAAGCTATCAGGGAAAGCTAGGAGAAATTTGCATAAGGAATTAAAGTTCAGGTTGTAGAAATAAAAAGCTTGCGTTTTGCTGATGACATTGTAATTCTGTCAGATACAGCAAAGGCCCTGGAGGAGAAATTGAATGGAATGGACAGTGTGTTGAAAGGAACATATAAGATGAACATTAACAAGAGATAAACAAGGGTAATGGAATGCAGTCTTACAAAATCAGGTGATGCTAAAGGAATTAAATTAGGTAATGAGTCAATAAAGGTGGCAAATGAGTTTTGGTACTTGTGTAGTAAAATAACATATGATGGTCGCAGTACAGAGGATATAAAATGCAGAATGGCAATGGGAAGAAAAGCGTTTTTGAAAAAGAGAAATTTGTTGACATCGAATATTAAGATAAGTGTAAGGAAGTTATTTCTGAAGCCATTTGTGTGGAGTATTGCCTTGCATGGGAGTGAAACATGGACGATAAACAGTGCGGACAGGAAGAGGATAGAGGCTTTTGAAATATGGTGTTACAAAAGAATGCTGGAGATTAGGTGGGTGGATCGCGTAACTAATGAGTAGGAACTGAACAGACTTGGGGAGAAAAGGAATTTCTGGCATATGTTGACTAAAAGAAGGGATCGATTGGTAGGACACATTCTTACACATCAAATAATTGTGAATTTAGCGTTGGAGGAAAGTGTGTGGGTTAAAAATTGCAGAGGGAGACCAGGAGATGAATATAGTAAGCAAGTGCAAATGGATGTAGGTTGCCGTTCTTATGGGGAGATGAAGAAGCTTGCTCAGGATATTGTAGGGTGGAGAGCTGCATGAAACCAGTCTCCGGACTGGAGACCACAACAACAGGAGATCAGGGGTATTTTCGCAACCATTTACTATTCTAGTGGATTCATGAACTATCTGTTAGAAGCAATTTTCCGGAAAAGCATTCAGAATAGTTCGGACGATGTTTTATATTTGCGGCCGGTTTTGAATACGTATTTATGCCAACATATCGAGGGTAAATTAAAGTCGCCACCTATTAAAACAGTATGCTTCGGGTACCTGTTTGAAATGTGATTCCAGCTTTCTTCGAAAATTTCGGCAATTGCATCGTCTGAGTCAGGAGGCCGATAAAATGATCAAATTATTAATTTATGCCAGTTGTCAGGTTTAACCTCTACCCATACGAACTCACAGGAAGTATCTGCCTCAATTTCGCTGCAGGATAATCCGTTTGTAACAGCAATAACCACGCGTCGCCGACCGCGGTGGCCGAGGGGACTGAGGCGCTCCAGCAGTCACGGTCTGCACGGCCACTACGGTCGGGGGTTCGAATCCCCCCTCGGGCAGGGATATTTGTGCCGTCCTAGTTCGTAAGTAGTTCATAATTAGTTTGTAAGTTTAGGGACTCATTGCCCCGTAGTTAAGTCCCATAAGCTGTACAAACATTTGAATAACCACGCCATCCTCTTTTGGCCCACTTTAGGTTACGGTAGTAACACTAAAATGGTCCTTTGCGATAGTCTTCTGACAGCTCTAAATTTAAATGAAAATAATGGCTTAACCATTCATCTGACACGAAAATTAAAAAACCCAATTTGTAGAGGGAAAAATTCTCTACAACTTCGCTCTCTTATGTTTTATCATATCCTGCATTGTTGCAGAGATATCTGCAAAAGTAACGGTGATTTGACAATGTCTGTCTGTGTCTAATGTGTTCCCACTCTTTAGCTCGAACCGTTCAACCGATCGGCACCAAATTCCACAGACATAATTGTTGGCCACCAGAGACCAGAACTTCAATTTTTCAAAACTTTTGCAAACAAAATACGTTACTAGTACCAAAAAACCCCGTTTTTAATGTAATTTTAATTGCAGATAAACCGTTCATCTGACACGAAAATTGAATAACCGAATTTGTAGATGAGAAAATTCTCTAGAACTTGGCTCTCTTATGTTTTTTTCATATCTCATATCGTTTGAGAAATATTTGCAAAAATAACGGAGATTTGACACCCTCCATTGAATTAACGAAAACCAGCCGTTCGGAGATGTCACGTGACATTCCTCGCCCCGAACTTTCTCTGGCATACGCCATCTTGCGTTGCGTATTTGATAATTTTCTTATTGTATCTTACACGTTGTCATTTCAAAGCAATGGCGCACTGAAGAATTAATAAAAACATGTCGTTCATCGTACAATAAATGATAATCTAGTATCTAAAATGCCCTATTAGCACCAGTTAACAATTGCCATCAAAAGTACGAGATTGAAGATCGCACGTTCTGCTTGTGAGTCGTAGTGTAGTGGGCAGTGCGTTTGACTGTATACTCATGGTCAGTTGTTTGGAACCCTCCACCACCCAAAATTTTTTCTCCTTTTTTTCCTAAAAGGTTTTCGGGCACTCTTATTAATAAAATAGAGCTATTTTTTCAATGCCCTAGCAAGTTTCGAACCACCGTCTAAAATGTTCGTACATCACAAACCAGTTACTGGCCTATTACGCCATGACGAACAGCTGCGAGAGTAATCCGTGATTCTCGTACCATCGATGGCAGGTGTTAACTAACTAACCCACATTAGATTATAATTCATTGTCCTAAGAACGACATGTTTTTGATAATTTTCAGTGCGCCATTGCTTTGCAATGACAACGCTTGAGTTACAATAAGAAAATCATAAATGTAGAGAAAGCAAGATGGCGTACGCAAAAGAAATTTTGGGGCGAGGGATGTCAAGTGATTGATTTACGAACGCAAAATGTCCGCTGTGTTCCATCCAGGCTATAGTCGCTCGTCCGAACGCCAAATGTACGCTACGTCTGTCGTAACCAGTACAGGCAAAGAAAATAGACTTTGCACTACCAAGGGATGACAGGTGATAATATTTAACGGAAAAATATAATGAAAATGTGGGAGAGATATTAAAATGATACTTCAAAGAGGTAAAAGAAAAAAAAAAGAGTATGTTTGTCAAAGTTAAACTCAAATGTCATATAATTTAGGCTGTTTGTTAAAATACGATCAGAAAGAATATTACATGTTGAGTGCATAAGTATTAGCACAATAGTAGAGTCGTAATCATATCACCATAATGTTTTATTATGTAGATTATTATTTTGGTCCGAAATGTTTGCAAACACTTATAAAACAACAAATATAAAGTAGGCCGTAAAACACGTCAGTGCGATTTTTTTATTTAGTGTATCCTTTCTGAAGACCATTTGGCCCTTTGTAAAAGTTTCGGTCGAACTTTCCTCTGGCGTCAGCCAGCTTTCAGAACCTATAACGATTTGTTTCTCAGTACTTTCTGTCAGCGCTTGGAGCTCTGGAACTTTCCCAACACAGCTACGACAATTTACAACTGTTACACTAATGGTTCCTAAATCTGCATTCTTCCTGTGTGTGACCTATACCCGTTGAGACTGAAATCCATTGTGTGTGTTCCCGAGGTCCTCTAACCTAGAAAACCGCGCAGTCCATGCCACACTGCCCGCGCTACCCGTGTAGCCGCTTCGTGAGTGTAGTGGACTCCTCTCCTATTTAGCGGAACCCAAAAACCCACCACCCTCTGACGCAAGTCAAGGAATCTGCAGCCCACACGGTAGCAGAACCGTCTGAGCATCTGATTCAGACTGTCCACTTGGGTCTGAACCAGGGGTACACAGTGAGTCCTGTCGACTGTGCTGCAGATGGTGAGCTCTGTCTTCATCTTACAAGCAAGACTGGCATCTTTACCACTTGTGATAGCCGCTCAAAACCAGAGATAATCTCTTCTGATTCAAAGCGACACACATCGTTGGTCCCGACATGAGCCACCACCTGCAGCTGGCTGCACCCTGTGCTCTTCATGGCAACCAGAAGGACCCGTTCCACATCTGGAATGACTGTCTCCGGCATGTACACGGACTTCTTTCCCACACTAGCAGCCATATCCGTAAGAGGCTCCATCACCCGCCTAACGTTGGAGCTCCCAACTACTAAAAACCCACCCTCTTTGAGTGCCCGGATCTTGCAGACAGAGGGGTGACTACAGGAAAAGCGACACCATCTGCCTCAGGAACATCCTCTGCCACAGACAGCGCCTCGAATCTGTTCGTAAGACTAATCGGGAAGTCCTCCAGTTCAGTCCCCCGGGAAGTCTTACACCGCCTGTCACGCGCTGTGGGCACCTCCCAGTCCACCACGGATTGGAAGGTCACCCCCTCGCGGGCAGTAACCGGACTGGCCACAGCCGCAGGCCGATCAGACAGCCCAACAGACGCACAGGGCGTTTGCTGCATCCCCTCGAGCGGCCCACAACAGCGGCGCCCACCCACCGGTCCCTACACATTGATTCCTCTTACTCGCATCCTATACTGGATCCCCCCAAGGGATCGAGCGTCTAAATGCGTCGGTATTGAAACTTCCATTGCCTATTGTGGGCATATTTACAATTATTGATGTAGTGTCTGGTCTTTTCAGACATTTTCGAAAGAACAGACACCATTAGTTGACAGTAATGGCCGTAAATTTACGAAATCGAAATAGTGAAACATTTCGACCGTTTCGGAGGGTTGAAATACTGTAAATACAACGACGAAGTCGAAAATTCGAACTCTGATTTCCCGCTGCACCAGGATTCGAAGCTGGATCTCCACTTTGGACCAGCGCTCGCCTAAACCATTTTTAAAGGGCCACCCATCTCCCCTCATAGCCCTTCCTTGCTCTCACCAAATGCGCCTTCATCGGCGAGCTTCTCAGCTATTTGTGCTGGACCGGGATTCGAACATCGATGTCCCGCTTCGGGCCAGCGGTCGCCTTAACCAACTTTTTACTTTAATTTCCTTTTTCTACAAATCGAAGCTATACTTCCACTTTGGACCAGCGGTCACCTTAACCATTTTTAAAGGGCCTCCCATCTCCCCTTATAGCCCTTTCTTGCTCTCACCCAATGCTGCGTCATCGGCGAGCTTCTCAGCTATTTGTGCTGGACCGGGATTCGAACATCGATGTCCCGCTTCGGGCCAGCGGTCGCCTTAACCAACTTTTTTCTTTAATTTCCTTTTTCTACAAATCGAAGCTATATTTCCACTTTGGACCAGCGGTCACCTTAACCATTTTTAAAGGGCCTCCCATCTCCCCTTATAGCCCTTTCTTGCTCTCACCCAATGCTGCGTCATCGGCGAGCTTCTCAGCTATTTGCGCTGGACCGGGATTCGAACTCTGATTTCCCGCTTCGTGCCAGCAGTCGCCTTAACCAACTTTTTACTTTAATTTCCTTTTAATTCAAATCTACACCAGGATTCGAAGCTGGATTTCTACATTGGACTAGCGGTCGCCTTAACCATTTTAAAGGGCCTCCCATCTCCCCTTATAGCACTTCCTTGCTCTCACCAAATGAGCCTTCATCGGCGAGCTTCTCAGCTATTTGTGCTGGACTGGGATTCGAACATCGATGTCCCGCTTCGGGCCAGCAGTCGCCTTAGCCAACTATTTACTCTGATTTTCTTCTTTTTTTTCAAATCTGCACCAGGATTAGAAGCTGGATTTCTACTTTGGACCAGTGGTCGCCTTAACCATTTTTAAAGGGCCTCCCATCTCCCCTTATAGCACTTCCTTGCTCTCACCCAATGCGCCTTCATCTGCGAGCTTTTCAGCTATAGATAACGTTTGCCTACTCTTCTTGTGTCCATTTTCTGACAGGTTCAAAAATAAACACTGAAAACAATTCTTTGGATTTCAAAACAAATCAATAATTCTTGGTCATCTAACTTCCTAACCCAGGATCTAGATTCTTGAAAATATAACTAAGATACAATACTTCTTCTGCGATAAGAAGAAAGAACATACAATTCTTTCATAGAAAAAATTTCAAAGACGTGACGATATGTCATGTGTAGGAACTCTCTTAAATGCTATTCCGATAAGTACAAGTAATTAAATTCGTCTGTAATTTCTTCCTCTAGAAGAGCGTTGACAGTGTGTTCCATTAACAACACTGTAGCATTGTGCTTAGTTTTAGGAAATGGTTTTATATCATGAACGATAAAGCTGTCAACCTTCCCATTCTGTGGGGTGGTTCTGTTGATTAGCGCTACCGTAATCTGAAAGGATCTCCACACCGGGGATACTGCCAGAGATGTAAATCGATTTGTGGTTAAATCCGCCTTATGCAAGATACCTTGTTTTGTTTTAACACCCAAACATGTTTCGGCACTTACTGTGCCAAATCCGTGGGTTGTTGCCTTTCATTTTATTATGTCATTCGCAGGATTTGCATCTGCTTTAATTGAAGAATGACAAGTTTTTATAGCTTGTCATGTTCGAGATGTGATGTTGCTGCTTGCTTTTTTGTGGTGTGTTCTTAATGTTATATGATTTTTAGTGCGCTTTTTGGTTTGATCTGGCACTGTTTATATCGCCACAACAAGACAAATGGCGATAGAACAGTCTGGTTCTTTCAAGTTTTATACTTTAACTGAAAGAAAAATACGCTGTTTAGTTTAGCCTCAGACTCTGCAGGACAGGTCAGTAAAGGATAGAAGCGTTTGTCACTATTTTTTCTTTTTTATTCTTGGTGGGCTAGTCCCCAGCAACAAGGAGTCCCCACCCACTGTCAGCAGAAGATCAAAGGAGACAGGTGTGAGCAAAACGCTCTCATTGTCGTCTTCTTCGAGCCAGGTAAGTTAATTGATTTTGTTATTTTAATACCGTTGTTCTTACACTGTAGTGACTCGTCAAATTTTAAGCACATAAGAAATTGTTGGTAATGGACTCATCCCATGAATTTCGACTAAAATTTAAGACAGTTTTTCCTTGTGTGAACGAGAAAATAAACATTACTAAAAAAGAAAAATATTCATATTACAATACAATCAAGAATAAACAACATATTTTCATAACAGTATATTTGAAAATAAATATCGTACAGAGGCTTCCGTTGAAACCAGAGAGGAAACGTGTGATACTTGTGCTGCAGAAGCAACACCGTAGTCCAATCGGCTCGCGCTACAGGCGAATTCAGAAGATTTATAGATGGGTAGATCGCGTAACTAATGAGGTACTGTAGAGAATTGGGGAGAAATTTTCTAGCATATCTTCATTCAAATCGGAGGAAAGTGTAGGGGGTGGAGTGGGAGATGCTGAGTGAGACCAAGAGACGGATACAATATGCAGGTTCAGGAGAAGAAGAAGAGGCTTCCACAGAATAGAGTAGAACTGGAGCATCAAACCAGTATTCCGACTGAGGACTACAACAGTAATGGAAATAAAGTGATTTCAAACGAATCAAAGTGCGCTAAACATCATATGACATTAAGAACACGCCACAAAAAACAAGCAGCAACATCACAGCTAGAATATGACAAGCTGCGCCGTGGCGGAGTGGCATAGAGGCGCTATGCTCCGATGCGCGAGGCCGCTCCCCGTCGGGGGTTCGAATCCCCCCTCGGTCATGGATGTTTGTGTCGTCTTTAGTATAAGGTAGTTCAGGAGTAGTTCGTAAGTTTAGGGACTGACGATCCCGCAGTAAAGTCCCATACGCTTGACAAACATATGAACTTTTTGACAAGCTGCTATGTACAATCTCATTGGTTTCAACCGATTGTCGGGGCGGCGACGCCGTGCCGGCAACTATTTCGCTTGACCCCCCGAAATGGTCGAAATGTGTCAATATTACGATTTCATAAATTTACGGCCGTTACTGTCAACTAATGGTGTCTGTTCTTTCGGACAAGTCCTAAAAGAACAGGCAGCACATTAGTAAGATTAAATGATTTTTATTTTACCGTTTTTCTTCATCAAACAGTACTGCAAGTGATTAAGCCTCATTCTGAACATCCTCTTGAATCCCCTGCGTTGTTATATACTCTCATAATGTCTATTAACCTTTTGTCAAGACCTGTGTATCTTTCTCCTATTTTAATTTTCGTATTTGGAAACGAAGGCCAATGAATTGCTTTCTAATTCCAAATAAAACGGATTCTGCTCTCTCTTTCAGCATATTCATTGAAAAGTAAGTGTTCGACCGTTTTTTATTTATTTATAAGTTTAGTTTCCTTACCCGCCCTGTTATCCGTGCGGCTTAGGCGTCGCTTTTCTGGTCGAGGAGGCATGACGGCCCTGCTTCGAATCTGCTCAGCGAATTAACTACGTGGATCAGTGTTTCGATAAGCCTGAGGGTGGCATCCGCACGGGAGTAGCCGAGCGGATCGCGCGGCCTCCCGCGTCGGAGGTTCGAATCCTCCCTCGGACATGGATATGTGTGTTGTCCTTAGGTTAGTTTAACTTAGTTTAAGTAGTTTGTAAGACCAGGGACTGATGACCAAGGTAGTTTGGTCCCATAGTATTACAAACATTTGAACATTTTGGCTTAAGACTGCTACGTAAACTGATGTTTCTCGCTGCAAGCATAGTTTTGGGTACACGATGGAGGACTGCCCCGCAGAGTCCAGCAAGGAACGGTGCGGCGATTGGTGGAGCGGGGGTCTGCTACGGGTTGCCGTGAGTTTGTGGACCACCGGAGGCCGCAAACTTTCGCTGCCGTTTTAGGTCCCTTGGTTCAATTCACTTCAATTGAAACTGACTTTCTTCGAAATAATTCGTGAACCCTAGCATCTGGTTAAAAACGTTCCACATTTTCACAAATATAACAGGATTTTTTATACACTGATCGATCCTGATCGATCATATGGTCAACGAATTTCATAACAATTTCTCCACTGAGCATTTCTACCAGTATAACGCTTCATCAAAACAGTTTGATGCAGAAACGTCACTGCAAGATACACGTAGAAAGAGAGACTTGTTCACCAAGCTTGTATTTCTCCTTTAACCCAAGTTCTTGTTCTTACATCCCCAGACACTAAAGAGAAAGAGATTTTTCGGGGAACATTGTTTTCTTTTGTTCAGTTGGAGGGGACAAAGAAGGAGCCTCCTGGAAGATTGTAAACGTAGAATCCTGGGCAACGGTAAATACCGACAAATCTTTCCACACACTGGGCTGCATCTTGAACGTGACATTAATCTAAAATTAAGGCAAGGTCCTTTTCAGAGCCATGTTTGACTGTAATATTTGTTATCATATCGGCCATGCCAGTAAAAAGAAACTTATATCCAATAAATATCAACCTCATTCCTGGTCTTCAGGAGATACACAGAGGGCCATCACAACGAAATGTTCAAACGTTTGTAAAGTTATGGTCCCTAAACATACAAACTACTTAAGCTAACTTATCCTAATAAGAACACACACACACACCCATGCCCGAGGGAGGACTCGAACCTCCGCCGGTGAACGGCAGCGCGCACAACAGCAAGGCGGTTTATTGCGCACGAGCCGCGGTGGAGTAGCCGAGCGCAAACTGGCGGCGTGGCGCAGGGGATAGCGTCACGGACTGCGGAGCAGAAGGTCGCCGGTTCAATCCCGCCCACCGGCAAAAGTTTATTTCCAGCAGACGCTGTTGGCTAGAGGATAAGGCGACACAGTCCCAATTTAATTGTTGCCGGGCGCCGTGGCTCAGCGCGCCCGGCCAGAGGGCTCAACGCCCTCTGTAATAAAAAAGCTGAGCCAACAACACATCTAACAAGAACGAACGAACACGAACAGCGTCCGCGACAGACAGAACTACCCATAGAGCAAAAAAAAAAAAAAAAAAAAAAAAAAAAAAAAAAAAAAAAAAAGCGGTCTAAAGCACCTCACTGCGGAGCGCGAAGTTGCTCGCCGTGGAGGTTCGAGTCCTCCCTGGAGCATGGGTGTGTGTGTTTGTCCGTAGGTTATTTTACCTAGGTTTAAGTATTTTGTAAGCTACGGACTGATGACCACGCAGTTTGGTCCGATACATTTACAGACATTTGAACATTTGAGTGGGCACGACTATTCCGCCGCGGCCCAACACAACTCTGTCCTTATATTCCTGGGATGCTCTCGGTGAACGAGTGCCTACACGACCAATATGGAAGATCTCTATTTGTAAGGCATGAAATCAGAATATCCAACATACAAGTTAGCACCGTTAACAACAGAGAAATTATTTGTCACTCTCTGAAGCGTTACTGTATCATCAGTTTATAAACCACCAGGGGAAAAGTTTGCTTTTAGTAAACACGTCTGCCACCCACAGCCAATAACCGTAGATTTTAATTGTCACAGTAAAGTATGTGGCAACTGTGACACAACTTCCACCAAATCCAGCAAAGACGCACGTTTATCCGACACCATATATATATTTAGGTGATGACGGCCAATGATCCCTCCTTCAGTGCGGGGGGACTCGAAATGTTCAAATGTTTGTATAGCTCATGGGACTTAGCTACGGGTTCATCAATCCCGAAACTTACAACTACTTATGAACTAACTAATACAAAGGACAGCACAAATATACATGCCCGAGGGGGGATTCGAACCCCCGACCGTAATGGCCGTGCAGACCGTGACTGGAGCGCCTCAGTCCCCTCTGCCACCGCGGCCGGCGCGGGGGAACTCCTACCCCTTACTCCTACGGGAATGGGATACGAAAACAACGTTTTTGAGTAATAGTGGGCAGGGAAAAGTTGAGAAATTTTATCCAACGGAGACGTGCTTGACTAGTCCTCGAAGTTGTGATGATCGCTTTCTCCCTAGTGGCGATAGCGCTACTGCCTAGCAAGCAGGAGACCTGTTTAGATTCCCGCCTGGGTGCACATGTTCAATTTCACTCATTCACAGTTCACGTCGTAAATTCCACGAATATGAATTTCTTTGCTTGTGATTTTCAGTGTGTTCCCTGTCTCTCACACATTATTTAATTTCAGAAGATAAAGTTCCAATACAATTTTAACCGCACGCAAAGCTGACTTCGGGATATCAGTTTGCAAATATCTGTAAATTATAAATACAATCGGCTCAGTGGGACATAAAAGTGGCAGGGTGCTCTGAGGACGAGGGATTAATCTGGGAAATTTTGGCTTACCTCTATCTACAGAGAGGAAAATTAGAAAGATGTAATTATTGCGTAAAACACGATGATTAATGGAATCTCTCTTAATGGATACTTTACGCTACGAGTCAGAAGATTCAGGCAAAATTAACATCCTACTCATTGAGACTAAAGAGTTAGTTAATGTGTAAATGAAAAACTGATTGAGTGAAATAATGAAGTGAAGAGGATACAATGAACATTACAACAAGCTAAAATGTTGAGTACAGCCTGTACAGCTGTATGTGTCTTACGATACTCTGAGAACGAAAAATGTAAGTAATCCTATAACATTTTCGAAGTACCTGTTTACAGATAGGAGAAATGGAGTTAGTTAATAGTATTTCAATGATGATAAACAATCATTCTGTGAACGAAATAAAGCTGCCGGAGATATTAAATGAAAATTTAACGCATATGTGTAATTTATCTATCTCCGTGTATTTTAAATAGTGTAAATAAGTTGAAAGTTACTAACTAGAGTTCAAAGACATTTATGCTCGTTATTGCTAATGTAAAGGTCATATGATATTTAGCAACCGGCCATAGAAGATGATCGTCCACATTTTTCAGATAGTAAACCCGAAGCACTTTCTAGACTACAACTTGACTGAGGTCACCTCTTTATCTGGAAGTTACAGGAGGCTACGTGTTACTTTACATGCACTTCAAACTAGGTTAAGATTCACAGCTGTGCTTTTACCTGCGGAAGCTAATTTCAGCAAACGTGACACGTATTCCGCCTCGAGAAAGGTGAACAGTTAGTCTTGTTAAAAGAGAATATATGTTTGCAAGGTCCCCTTTATTGGTTGAAGTTTACCACCTACAGTGCCAATGGTTTCCATTCTTGCAACTGTAAAATTTTCTCAGCTGAAATCCTGACCCAAGAAATTTCGCATTGCTTGCGTACTCTTTGGCTTAAAACTAGATGAATCAACTATAGACCTACCAACGTCACTTACTTGTCAGATTTTCTTATGATGTCCTTTTGCAAGAAAGAATCAATCGACGCCATCGCCCTGAAATAAATAACAATGTAGTAATAGAATGCAGCCTCTACGCAAGCATAGACATTGGACATTACAGAAAAGTATGTTTATTGAGTTGTGAAAAAGAAATCCATGAATGTTGGTGAACGCTAACATTACGAGGTGTGTGCGAAAAGTAATGAGTGATTGTCTACCTACCAAAGTTTGCATGTTTCCAAAGAACAATATTGTCCCCTTTAAACCAATTCCTTTCGACAATTAAACACTGCAGTCGTCGGCGCTCCGAGCCTTGGTATCAGAAATGAAGGGCTTCAAATGGGAGGTCCTTTAACATGCCAGTCATATTATTTTAAATGTTCTCCAGAGCTACAAAATGACGTCTCTTAAGACATATTTCAATTACAAAACAATAAAAAGCCACAAGGACTCAGAGCAGGTAAATAGGAAAGGGGGCGGGGCGTCGAAGAACAACGGGAACGCCTATTTACGTAAAACAGAAGAAAAATAAAAGATCTTTGTAGGACCTTTCAAGAAATTTTTGTGGAAAAGCAGTGCTTTGATAATTTATTTGCTTATTCAAGGTTTTTTTAGTCTCAGTGTGCCACTACTCAAACTTCCAGGATTCATATGACAGAATCATTCGACAATCCTCTAAAGAAAAGCGACACACATTTTTCGGCTTTTCTTCCGCTCAGTTATGGATTTTTACTGCACGATCTTGGCACAAACGATTCGTATTTGCAAATTTTTGGTCAATATTCAACGTACGATGGAAGTTTTTAACAGGTCACACATCGTACTTATTGTTAAATGATGATTTTCGTTGGTTTTGAAGTTTAAGACTTCAGGATGTATCAATTTTTTAATGCTCACGCTCGCTGATTGCACAAGTTCAACACAAAACTTGATGGCATAACAGTTATTACGTTCCTCTAAAATTCGCTGTTCCATTTTCGCAAAACACAACTTCACTTATGGCGGTCTCAAATGTTAAGCGATGGCTGTACGGAGCTGAAACGCGGTCCGAGAATCTGAAAGTGATGAACCAACGCCACCTATATGACAAGGCCTCACAGCTGCCCGTGCCTACGTCACACGTAAAGTTCACTGGCTGTCGGCTGGGGCACGCCCACCGCCTCGTAGCGGTCGGCCAATGAGCTGCCGGCCGCGGCCTTTACGTGTGACGTAGGCAGGGGCAGCTGTGAGGCCTTGTCTTCTAGGTGGTGTTGGATGAACACGCCTATTTAGACAACAAAAACAACACAGCGTTGCCAGATCGCTCACAGTGTTGTTAGTGTCACTACTTTTGACACACACCTCGTGTTAATATTCGATTTAAAACAAACACCATTAGCTGCACTAATATAAGCACTGAGTCGAAATGCGCCTACAAATCAACTGGAACTATTTGTCAAATGCTAGCTGAGTACTATCGCCCCAGTTTATTCATTCGACTACAATAGGGTGACGATTGTGTCGACAATTTCTATACTTTCACATTATGAAGAGAGCTTCTGTTTACAGACAGATTTCCCCCTCTGTTCATTACATTGATGACTGCAGTGTTTGTTTATAAATAATTAGTAAACCACCATACAACTCGCGGTTGAATTACGTGTCTTCCAACTGCTATCGTACAGCCCTCCACAGTGTATGATATCCATCACTTCGGACCTGTGAATAAAGCCTTATTTCATTCATATACCAATTATAGCTACCTAGCGCTATTTAAGTGTGCTCATTACAGCGAATGAGTGTCATGCTGAAAGAATAGTTTGGAAGGAAGGATAATATGTAATGAACTGATTTGGATACGTGGCAAAGTCCTGAAGAACGTTAAGGAATAAGAGCTAATGCTGAACCAACGAAACCTGTCATGAGGTTCTATAGCTTGAATAATTTTTTAGAGAATCAGTATGTTGCGCTGACAGAAATTTCATAGATGATGATCTTGCTTGTGACTTAGGTATCTACTTCTGGGAGCTGTGATTATTAGAAATATATTTCATCTCGAAACTTCGTTATGAAGCTAATTAGTATACTATAATTGTGACATATTGAATGGAATTAGTTTGTCTTACCAGGTAGATGCTCCTTACACACGCCATCCTGCTGCACGTCCACGCTGGTTTTCATCTCAATATACATTGGATCGTTGGAAGCTGCTATCGTCCTTCGATGCTGTCTAGAAATTTTGATCTTAGTCTTCCATGGAATTCATTGCAGTTTTAGAATGAGTATGTGTGTTACTTCGCTGGTGTAGAATACTATAACACATTCTTCCAGGTTGTGCTGCGACTCTGAAGAACCATTGTATTACAAGTTGTAGTGGCACCCTATGCGAGATTTGGATGCGGGATGGTTTCAGACAAACGTGCTTCCGGCCGTTGTTTAGCTTCATAACCTACGAGCCGCTACTTCTTGTTCAAGAAACCCCTGTATTGGTGTAATTCTGAATGCAGCCCCTACCAGTACTACCACCATAGAAAATTCCTGGCAGTGCCAGGAACTGTACGCAGCGCCGAGAACTAAATACAACTGATAAGACTCATTGACCAGAGAAATAAACAAGAACATTTCAGAATTAATTTAATTTCAGATTCCTATGTAGATATTTTTTCTTACGTACATATATGCTGTCTGACAAGGCCACAAATAAATCACTGCTCTTTTGTAGCACTGTTTCTGTAATAGTATAACATAATACTCCAATACCACTTAAATAAAAAATATAAACGCAAGGAAATAATCAGTACTCTCATTGAACTGAAGTTTATCTTGTTCTGTCAGGGAACGAACGTACTTAAGGAAGTCTTAACCGTTGTTATTCATTTATATTGTCGGATTATATCACGTAAGTTTTTCTCTCACTCTGTTTTATTGCACTGTGGGCTAAATATGTTACTTGAACGTGCAAAGCAAATCTTTTTTGTATTTTCTTAATTATTAGTTGTTGTACTCTTCAGACCAAAGGCTGGTTTGATGCAGCTCTGCGTGGCATTCTATATTGCTCATGCATCTTCACTTCTGAATAACTACTGTAACCCACATCCTTTGGAACTTGCTTGCTGTAGTTGCTTCTGGGTCTCCTTCCACAGTTTTACCCCAAACATCTCCGTCCAATAGTAAATTGGTTCACTCTTGATGTCACAGAATTTGTTCTATTAACCGATACATTCCTTTAGTAACGTTATGGCACAATTACTATTCTTTCCAAATCTATTCAACATCGCCTAAATCGCCTCATTGTTACATGATATGTCCTTCTAATCTTCTGCTTTCTTCTGTAGCGCTACATTTCAAAAGCTTGTCGTTTCTGAAATGTTCGTTGTCCATGTCTCACCAGCATATAAGGGTAAATTCTAGAAAAATAACATCAAAATGGATTTCCTTGCATTTAAATTGATATTCGACTCAATTCAAGTTCTTTGCTTTATCTGTTAATGCAATATGTGCAAAGTGAAATATATATACTCATGCCACAAAAATAGTATTTGTCTCCTGTTTCGAAATCTAAAAGTACTTTTTTTGGTTTCACCTATGTCTCTTTAAAATATTATCACTGTTTACGGCCGCAATTCTGCACGTTGCAGAATTTATTGTTGTATTTTCAAATGTTTAATATTCTTCGTTTCTTAGTTGTCTGCTGAATATTTTGTCCTACTAGTCGTCTTCTGTTGGACGCCTAAGGCGAAGCTGTTACCAGATTTTTGAAATTCAAATGTTTCAAATGTTTGTAGAGCTTATGGGACTTAACTACGGGGTCATCAGTCCCTAAACTTACACCGTGCAGACCGTGACTGGCGCGCCGCAGACCGCTCGGCCACCGCGGCCGGCCAGATTTTTAACACGTTTGCGAAATTCGCAGCGACAGCGCACGTCTTCAGTTTTTATTGTTTTCTTCCTCATGTTCATGTCACTAACTGAAACCATCACTCTTGCTCGTGACAGTAGTGCAAGTCAAAAATCCAACCACTTCTGCTACTAGAACTATAATTTTAGAACTTAATATGGTCACACACAGTAGACTGTATGATCTTCGTTTCCTTATCTTCATTACTAAGCTCTCTCTTCACTTATAATTTATCCTGTTTAGTTTTATATTGGGAGTGAAATGCGGTGACAAAGCTTCGTTTCTTTTATTTAGTTCCTGCTGTTAAAAACGTATCAGACTGCTTAATATATTAAACACAGCCGACTGATAACGTATACTGGAATTCATAGATTTTATACTTTTATTAAGGCCACTTAATTTATCTAATAGTTCACATAGTACTCCCGTAATTCCCACGTCTCCGTCGACTGTTAAATCTTTACTGCTCCTCAAACTCTAGGCACATCTTCACAGCTCTAAATGTATTTTTCTCGGTTCGTATCTTTATTATCAAATGTGAGAAGAGATTGCGAATGGGCCTTCTCCATTGGAAGTCTTCGTAAATTTTTATGTTTTGCTCTACCTGTCTTTTTTTTTTAAATTTTTTTCGTGAAATGCTGGTGGTACAGTCTTTTATTTGGTATGAGATGGTACAGTTGTAATACAAGTAGACATTGGTACCAAGATGTCACATTACTTCTACCAATGTGTACATGTATTAGAACAATCCCATCTCATACCAAGTAACGGAATGTACCACCAGCTTATCATAAGAAAAAAATTGATACATATTCTCCTTGGAGAAACGGAAATTATTTCGTCTGGGTATCATTATTCTGTTATTTACAAAATTTTACTGATTTGTTCACTACTTCGAAGTTCGCACTTTTCAGTTTGGACTTCATGTAGTTTAGTAACTCCATCCCTTCTTTATTTTACTTATCTACAAAAATATTTCCATCCTTGGATCGCATGACTTTTCCACTTACCTCTTCATTTATCTGTGGTCGAAAATGATATTTTCAATCTGTTTGAAATTAAGGCATTAATTTCTGCCTATTCCGAATACTGGCTTTATTAATTGATTGTGCGTATGACTTCTTGGGCTTTGGTCGTATTCTTTTCTCTGTTTTCCTGCTTAACATCTCATCTTACTTTCGCACCATCCTGTTACTTATGAATTCATACAGTTTCACCTTGCGTACGCAGCATTAAATCACACGTGACTTCAGTATTCTTTTATTTGAATCCATGGTTCCACTGTTCTACTGTCATTCGAATTTCTTATCTTACATTCTCCTCTTTCCAATTTTTTTGATTGGTTCACTGATGGGAAGATTAGAGGTTTTGAGAATTTCAACTTGGACATATTCATTACTTTATCGATTCGATATAGTCGTACGCTACGTGTTTTCTTTATTCCCTTAGAAGTTACCATTGATCTTCCTCTACTTTGTATTCCTTCTTCATCAATGTTCTATCTTTTGTCCTGTACGATTGTCAATTTCCATATCTTTGAAGACTGTCGTAAACTCTAACGATAGGTAATCTTCCTTGAAATGCTCCAATGTGCAACAATTGAAGTGAATGACTCTTGACTCGTATGTTATTTCGATATTCTAACGAGATAATCCGGTTCACTGCCCTATGCAAGACTTTGTAAGTCTGTCTTCCAGAATATAGTTGCTATATTAAAAATAACGGCGTAGCTGACAAACATATGAAAACTGATTAAATAATGCCATTTTTCAATTATTTAGATTTGGATATGTTTGCTTCCAAGTATGCTTATTTCAAAAATTAATTTTAAATGGCTTAGTAAGTGAACAGTTACGTTATTGATTGCATAACGTGTGAATATAATATACTCTATGTGCTCTCGGTTTCTGCTTGTTACAATAGTTTCAGTTTTTTCTTAAAAATGAGACAGTTTTTCCATTACATCACAGTTTTCAATAAAAGTGTAGTTACTAATACGCTAGATTATGCTCCAGAAAAATATTCGTTTCAAACAATCTGGGAATAGCTTTTCATTGTTTGCTTATTTTATCATATTTTTTTTCGATTTGTCAGTGTTTGAGTATCTTTGTTTTAGAAAGTCATCTGAAAACCGTCACTAGCTACCAGGTTTGCTTTAGTTTCTTTTCAGTTGGAAAAAGAAAATCCTTTGTACCACTCAAAACAACAAGATTTGTGTTCCGTTTTATAGCTGAAGTATAGGTGTACGTTGCTATGAAATTGTACTTTCAATATATAAAATTTGTTTTTAACCTTTTACTTTACCTCCCTCATGTGCCTTAGGAGGCACATATTTTGTTCTCAATTACATTTCAACTAACATGCCATGCTTTGAGCTCTGAGATGACAGTAAACGCGAGCTTTGTCTTCTTATACCGCTGGCCGTTGCTTCTCTTTGTTTGCAGCTCTTACTTACACGACGAATTGTTTACTGGTGAGACATCACGAAAAAGATGATTTATAGTCCTCTAGAGCTGAAGCAAAGATCGGCTGGTGTCATGCTCAAGCAGTGAGCATTACGAGGGTAAAGCCACCTTGCTTTATTGCAGAATCTTGTTTTATTAGCAGAAGTGGGTCACGGACTCTTTTCTCTTTTCAAATTTGCATCTGTGTAGAGTGGAGGATACTGATAGGTGTTTTGCAGAGTAGTTTTATGTTTATATTGTTTTGAAAGAACGTATGGGTTCAGACCGATGACGGCATACAGCTTACCTGTCTTCGAAAACGATGGTTGAACTGCACACATAATCGACGGTTGGTGACTGAGATGACTAGTCTGCATCTTGTAGCTGGATGAGAGATGAACGGTCGACCAGATTAAGTGCGACAAAGATAATAGTGGTCGCAACTGTCTGTACTAGGTGTTCATTTGTGACAAACAGCAATAAAAAAATCCTCTCTGTACATTAGAACAGACAAATGTTTTAATGCTGCTGATGGACACCAATTCACATTGTCCACTCGCACTCTTGTTAGCTCGCTTGTGCGTCTCTAGATTGGTACTTATGTTACAGTTAATTGCGTTTTACGTCTTTCTGCCAAGTGAAGCGTAGCTGAAACAGCCTCCGATTTCTTATCAGTTGTTTAATGTACGTTTCGTGTTGTCAAACCTGTAACGCCAATTTAAACCATTTGATTTCCTAGGTTCTTGCACGGTTAAACTAGAACATGCGTAGAAAAACGGCCCCTTCGTGTTCTCACGTTGACCCAGCGACATCGTAGTACGTCAATGATAATTGAGAATGGACTGCCGATAAACGGGATCTTGTCGCCTCGTCTGATAAATCACATTTCTTGTTGCATGTGATGGATGGTCGTGTATGGGTTCGTCGTCATCCAGGCTAACGCCTGCTCTGAGCATCCACCACCCGACGGACGGAGGTCGCTGACAGCAACAATTGTGGAGGACATTCAACTGAACTTTGGTGGAACTTATTCTAGTAGTCAAAAGTACCGAGGAAATTGTGGACTGCGTGAACATTACTGAGATCACTTCCACCCATTAAAGCTTCATGTGTTGCCCGATTGTATCGTCCAGAAAAATAATAGTCCTTGTCTCCAAGCCAGAATCGTGCTGAAGTGATTGGAGGACCCCAACAGGGATCTCTCTTTGATGTCCTGGCCAACAAATTCATCTTTCTGAATCTGATAGAACAATATAGGAGGCTGCTGAGTGCCAGCTCAGCGTCCACAAAAGACTGCTCAGTCATCTGTGGAAACTGTGTGAAGTAGACATAGAAATCTGTTGCCACACGCCTCCGCAAAAGTCAAGACTTCCCGGTGTCTCAGGGGCAACACGAGAACACAAAACGGTCGTCATGCCAGTCACAATCGTTCCTTAACTCCGTCCCAAATGTTACTTACCAATTTGTCATGGTATTATGGCTCGTCAGCGCAAGTGTTTTTGTTTTTAACAGGTTTAGTAACGGGTTTTGTAGTGCAGTGAGTCATTTATTTATTCTGACGGCCAGCTAGGTACCGTAGTCATTTTGGCAGTCTAGTGCCTGTTTCTGCCCGCGACGTAACTGTACAACAGAAATTTGCCTATTTAAATCTCTCAAAATTTTCTTCATACTTCATTCATAAATTTTGTGTATGGTTTAGTTTTTAAAGCCTCTACTTTCTCGTTTCTGTAACTGCAAACTACTATATGGCAGAGAAGGGTGACCGTTCATTAGACCAAATTACTTGTGATACTGAATAAGAAAAGCTCATTCGAGGTATATAGGGACTGCACCTGCTATGTAGAGACGCAAGAGGAAAAGGCCACTGGCCGTATGCAGCTGTCAGCTGTATGTGCCACGCTCGGCAGCATTCAGGCTGCTGGCCGGAGCTGTGGCTCCTCGGGCGAATGCTTTGGAGACTGTATTGCCACCTGGAGACCTTATGCCACTGCGCCTTCCGAATCTTACGCCCCTGCTTGAGGATACTTGGCTGCTGGTGAGATGCTAACAGCGGGAGGGTCGCAGATTTCTGGGCGAGAGGTGAAAGTGGATACAAACCATAAGACAGTCCGCTTATGCCATATAAGCCAGTCGTCAGGTATGTTTAGGTCCAAAAAAATTGCAGGAAGCTGAATTTTTGGTATGTTGTTAGGACATATTAGAGTAGTATTAAACCAAGTTTGCAGCTTCGAAATCCTTTTGCGTAACTTTTAAGAGCCAAAAAACCTCGAAATTTTCAGACGTTTTTCTGTTTTTGGCTTATAACTCGTGAAGAGTGGTTTTTTGACGAAAAGTCACTCACACCTCTATTAATGTAGATACAATATTCTAAAATTTAAGCCCAACTGCAGCTCTGTAAGTCGAATAGTTCCCGAGATATTGGACTTCAAAAATTGACTTATTTCTCCAAAAAGTTCAAATTTTCGATTTTAGTCATCTTTCGGCTAGAATATTGGCTCTAATGATCATCCCACGGGGAATTTCATACAAAACAAAGTTATAGAGCGGTTATTTAACTTTAATCTAAGTACTGAACGAAGTCCATAGGCCCAATAGATTTCTAGTTATCTTTAAAAAACGAAAACTTGGAAAAATCGGAGTATTCAATAAAGTGACCCAGACGAATTGCAGTCCTCTTATCCTGTGTATGTTCTAGAAAAAGGAAGAATTACTCATTGACGATGATTATTAACATATTGTATATAAATAGGTGTAATTATGTGTTAGTGTATACAAATAGGTTTGTGAAAGTAGATATTGCTAAAAAAAAAAAAAAAAAAAAAAAAAAAAAAAAAAAAAAAAAAAAAAGACGACGAAAGTCTCTCCGTTTTTGGGTATTGGTCAGTGATTAAGGGAATGGGTCTTTCGTTCGTAGCGAGGCCTTTTGTTGTGCGAAGGTATCAATCCCCCTCCTGTCCCCCTTACTCAGAGTCGTGACAGCGGGTGTTCTGTTCCTCCTTGCCTCCGAAGCCTTCCCCATTACACCCAGTCAGCCCTTAGAAACAGCCGTATTCGGATCCGTGAACAACGTTTCAAACAAAAATCGTCTAAATCTTGATCTCGGTGGCGTTTTAAGTACTTTCTGTTTTACAATATGTCGGAGCTACCCCCGTCGCATGTTTGTTTCGGAGTCGTCGGTAAGTGCTTGCAGAGGGAACAGTGACAGTAAAAAAACGCGGAATTTAGACGCTGATAAAAATGAGTCAGAAACGGGGGCTTGAAAGAAACATGAGGTTTTTTGTGCAGTTAAAATGAAGTGACCGTACATGACGCATGCAGGAAGAGGTACACTGTGGAAAGTAATGTGAAAGCAATTGTCCAGCGAGAACGAGATGTTTGATTTGCTCAATCATCGTCTTCGTGTGGGGAAAGGCTGAAAAGTGCGTCAGATTCAAGGCGTCACATCATTGATATTATTGTTTCCTTTGTGGTGAAAAATTCTCCAAGGAATATTTCGAGAAGCAGATAAAATTGCCCATCTACAGGATGAACTCCATCGAAGAGAAACACTGGAAGTGAATGAATCGATTGTGGAAAAAGCTAGACAAGCTAGTGAATGGGGGCACCACATTCTTCGGCGTCTTTCATGTATAAGTGAACTTGTTGCTACTGAGGGTAAGTACCACAAACATTGCTACGTAAAACTGCACTCCTTGTCGCGATCTACTGGTGTAGGAGGTCAACAAGGCCGTCCTGAACATCCCTTCCTTATCGACGGTATGGAGCGTATATATGCATACCCTGCAGAAACAAGACAGGAAAACCAATTTTCCATAAGTGACTTGTTTGCAGAGACCTTCACATGAGATTACAAACCAGCAACTGCAAGTGTTCAAGCTCATCTAAAAAAGCGATATGGCGGAAAAATTATTTTTGCGCAGGTTGGTCCGTATCACAGCCCAGTCTTGATGTTCACAGACATTGGACAAAACATCCTTTATGAAAACTGGTACAATCAAAGACTTAGCGATCCTGCTGAAGAGCGGCTTAGAGTTGTCAAAGCTGCAGCAGAGATTATCCTGCAAGACATTCGTTCCCAAACATTTGACACTACTCAGTATCCCCCGTCAGATGCTTTTTTAAAAGACGCAGAGGCATCCTTCTCTTGAACAGTGGAAAAAGAAGTGCATAGGATTTGCTCATGCAATCATGGCTGCAACGATGCCCAAATCTTTCCTATCCTCAATTCAAATAAGCTTTGGAACCTATTTGTATAGAAAATTTGAATCAAATACCTTGTTGAACTTTGCCACTGTATGGGAATTTCTTGTACATATACGGAGGCTATGCATTTTGAAAGTTCTGCTATCCTCCGTGGAGAAGTGGCCCAACCAGTCGACAAAGGAGCTATTATGCATTTTGTCTTCGAGAATGCAGATGTGAACGTTAACACAATTGATGGAGAAAATACGTTCCATGAAATGTGTGGTACAATGATCATGACCCCTCGCTCATCCGTTCGCCCAGACATAAACAAACCAAGTTTGAAGCCTGTATGTGCCGAGTCTATCAGGTTCACACACTGCCACACACAATAAACATTCTTCTATTAGAAAGAAATTTGGCTTGTCTGCCATTTCAATTAACGAAGTGAAAATCACTGAAGTCATTTTGCCAAAATCCCCGGACCTGCTGTGGTTGTTTGGAAAAGTAACTAACATGCCAGGCATCCCAGGATGGAATGGATTCATGGATCAAGTGACAGAAGATCTTCCTTACAAACGTTCAAAGATTGTATATCTTCCTTTTATCCATGCTCCCCCAACCGACTACGACACTGTTTTAACGTTACTTTTAGAATCCAGTTAAAGAACAAGCATTTACGATCAGGAAACACGTTTTGTGACCTACGATCAACCACTGTACTTGAAAGTCCGAGACATTGTGGAGAGCCACCAGCATCCTCAGCTTGTCAACATAGGGGTGAGACTTGGAGGTTTTCACTACCTCATGTTATTCATGGGGGCCGTCGGTGCCATAATGGCAGGAAGTGACTCAAGGAACTTCTCTGTTCAATATTTGCAGAAAACAGTGTTGAAAAAAATCCTTTTTATATATGATGCGTTAATAATCAACGTCAATGAGTAATTCTTCCTTTTTCTTTAACATACACTGGAGAAGAGGACTGTAATTCGTCTGGGTAAATTTATTGACTACTCCAATTTTTCCAAGTTTTCGTTTTTTAACGATAACTAGAAATCTATTGGGCCTATGGACTTCGTTCAGTACTTAGATTAAAGTTAAATAACTGCTCTATAACTTTGTTTTGTATGAAATTCCCCGTGGGATGATCATTAGAGCCAATATTCTAGCCGAAAGATGACTAAAATCGAAAATTTGAACTTTTTGGAGAAATAAGTCAATTTTTGAAGTCCAATATCTCGGGAACTATTCGACTTACAGAGCTGCAGTTGGGCTTAAATTTTAGAATATTGTATCTACATTAATAGAGGTGTGAGTGACTTTTCGTCAAAAAACCACTCTTCACGAGTTATAAGCCAAAACCAGAAAAAAATCCGAAAAATTCGAGGTTTTTTGGCTCTTAAAAGTTACGCAAAAGGATTTCGAAGCTGCAAACTTGGTTTAATACTACTCTAACATGTCCTAACAACATACCAAAAATTCAGCTTCCTGCAATTTTTTTGGACCTAAGGCCATTTTTTTGTCTACGACTGGCCTAATAGTAACAGGTTTGAGGTATTGTTCATTGCTGATAGTACATCCGAGTCGATACTGGCTGACTCACCTATTGCGGCGTTGGCCGATCTTCCTGAGAGATCCGGACATGCCCAGAGGGTGGGATTGTTTATAATTGGGAGCTCCAATGTGACGAAACCCCTTAGGGTGTAGCGGACAGATCGGGAGAGTAGACCAATGTCCAATCACAAGGGAAGTATTTGGGCACGAACAAACACAAATATACCAAAATAGTGTGAGAGATAATGTAAAAGGCTCTTTATTGCTATAGTGGTACTCCCGAATCTACAAAACTCTGCAGTTGTCCGTTAGAGGCCTTTGCGTGCGGCATACTGCATTGCACATTCATCTACAGGTATGCCAGTCGGGACTCGTAGGGACGGTGCAGAGTTCGTCTGAAGTTGCGTTTTGTGGCGTTATTTGTGTAGTGAACCGTCTGATGCGTCGACGATTGGTAATCAGTTACGAAAAACCATTCTTCGTGAAGATGGTATTGGTATAGAAGATGAATCATTCGCATGTTTCTGGTATCTATTATAGGGCAGAAATATGAGCGTAAGTTAGAATCAGATACTGACACAACATCTGGATGTGTATTACTTCAGGCAAACTTTGCTAATCTCCCAGACCTTAACAGCATGAAAAATTTGAACGCTAATAAACACAACACACTACAGATAGAACTGAACAAACCAAACAATGCTGATTACAACGCTGGTGAGAACAAACAAGAAACGGAAGCAAAACGACGGTGATGTCGGTGATGTCAATGCTGGTAGCAGCATTCGTAACAATGTACATAAACACAGCAATTAATCTGCGTTCTAGTAATATGCAGCCAAAATTTCATGCCAGATTCTTTATCATGAATATGCATTCTGTCATTTACAATCAGTTAGCCTGCGGCATTATATAGACCAAAGAATGCTTCGTTACGCGTAGCAGAACGATGGCTACGATATTGGTGAACCAGTGGACAACTTCAGAAGTGTCAGTGACATGGCGGTCATCAGGTATATTGAATTCTTCACTGTGCGTTTTGCAGTCATTCATGTTGCTCGGAGAATTTTATTGACATTTACATTTATAGTCAAGTTTTTGCTTTTCGTGTGGTGTCTACAATTAAATCTTCAGTGCTACTATAGCATGATTGCAGAGTGTTGCAGAAAAACGACACCCACCAGCATTGAGGGGCACGTCCTGCAACCACGCGTTCATGAACGTAAGTTTGTTCGAGCCCAAGGATTTCCCTTGTCAGTTATTCTGTCGGACTGCCTTGTCCGAAATGTAGAAGAGGCTCTTGGATTCGGATTTCTCTACTTCCACTATCGGGTGGAGAAATGAAAGGTCCAATGTAATAGGTGAGGCTAGCATTGACTCTAAATAATGAGAAGTGTGAAGTCGTCCACATAAATACGAAAAGAAATCTGTTAAACTTTGTTTACAAGATAAATCAATCAAAAGTGAAGGCCGTAAACTCCACAAAATACCTATGAATTACTATTACTTCAGATTTAAATCGGAAAGAACACTTAGATAACGTCGTGGGAAAGGCGAACTAGAGACTGCATTTTATTGGCAGAACCCTTAAAACATGCAACAGAACTACTAAAGAAACTGCATACATTACGCTTGTCCGTCCATTTTTGGAGTATTTCTGCCCAGTGTGGGATCCTTATCAGGTGGGTTTGACGAAGGACATCGAAAGAATCCAAAGAAGGGCAGCTCGTTTCGTATTGTCACGATACAGGGGAGACAGCGTTACGGAAATGATACAGGATCTGGAATGGGAATCATTACAACGGCGCTTATCACTGCGGCGTGGGCTACTTACGAAACTCCAATCGCCAACATTCTATTCCGAATGCGAAAATATAATGTTGACTCCCACTTACGTAGGTAGAAATGATCATCAGAATAAAATACGTGAAATCAGAGCTCGAACGGAGAGATTCAGGTGTTCTTTCTTCACGCGCGCTATTCGAGAATGGAATGGGAGATAAATAGTATAACGGTAGTTCAATGAACCCTCTGCCAGGTACTTAAATGTGATTTGCAGAGTATCCCATGTAGATGTAGATGTAGACATTATACGTATGAAGCTGCTACTACGGTAGCGAAATACATATAACGTCCAAATATGGGTTTTTAGGATAGGGAAATCCCTCAACGGGCGCCTTTACCAGAAAAGAAAGCATGCGGTATAACAGAACAGTGAAAGGAAATTGTAATATAGTAGAAGTTAACTACAGAAATGTCTATGGAAAGGTCTCGTAACAGACGTCGCTTATAATCGGCCACAATGTTCACATAGCACCTGAAACCAGATGATGAAATATATAGAATGTGAGATAATTTGGGTGAAGATTGGGGTTAAAAGTGGATAAAACACCATATTCGCTACCTCCTCAGGTGTAGTTACGGAACATCTAAGAGGTAATTTGGAAAACATTTCGCGTAAATTTCGTAGTTCTTCTGTAATATTGTGTGGACATTTTACCTTACTAAATATAGACAGCATGACGCAAAGTTGGTGGAAGGGACACAGAACACAGTAAAACTGTTCTAATTGCTTTATCCGAAAATTATCTTGAACAGTTTCACAGAGAACCGACTAGCAGAGTAGCATCTGAGACCTGCTAGTAACAAAGACCCGAACATTTCGATTCAGCATGGAAGAGGGAGGGAGTAAAAGCTCACAAAGTCGTAGTGGCATCACTGAATGCAGTTGTAAATAAATATATGAAGGAAAGTAGACAAAGTTTTGTATTTAGAAAGAGCGAAAAGAGACAGATTCCACAGTATCTCACAGGTCAACATAAAAAGTTCATCTCCAGCATTTAAAACGTTGAGCATCAGTGGAAGAAGTCCAAGACCATTATACAATACACTTTATAAACGAATATTACGAGTAGGTAAGTCAAATTGTGAAGATTCACTAGGCCTGACGTGATTCAACAACCTAATTAGAAAACTGCTAAGGAAGCAAAGAAAACGTCACTGCAAATTTAAACGTTGCCATAGTCTCACAGACGAGCAAAAATTAACCAAAGCCAAAATTGGCGTGAGGAGGACCATGGGTGATTCGATCAACGAATACTAAAGTGATGCATATTAACTAGGCAGAAATTCCTAAGATGTTTGGATCATATTGTAATATTTTGGTCAGGGACGCTTTTGTTCGGTGACTTTGCCGATGGAAGTATTCGCGCACGCCACGCCAGCGTCCCGCCGGCCCAGCGGGTGGAGGGAGCCAGCAGGAAGCGTCCCCAACTTTCACATTCGCCACATGACGAAACCAGCCTGACTTTAGGAGCGTGTAGATAAATGGCGCTAACGGACGCAGGGAAGAGTGCCCCTTACAACTAAATGGACACAATAGCGCGTGTGCAGAGAAAGCCCTTATCTGCAGATACCAGAGGAGTCATTTCCGAAAACCAGCGACGGCATCGCACCTCAACTGTGAACACCAGCAAACGGGAAGAAGACAAGCAAACCCCTGCAGTGAACACGTGTGTGAGTGGCAGAGAGACTGGCTTGCAGTATAGAGTGGTCCCACCAAAACAATGTTTTTGACCAGGGAGGAAAACCCTGATCAATGGCATACCAGACAGGCCTAACACAGATAGCTGCCACAAAGAACTGTTTTCTCGAACCAAGAAGGAATGCAGGAGAGAAAGGCAACAGGCTTGAAACGTGGGAAAGACGACAGTTGGCAAGTCTCATCTCAGCCCACAGAAAATTTCCACCGGGGGACTGAGAGGCGTGGTCGTGAAAACGGCGATCAGCTATTGGTTGCCATTGAAGAACCAACCCACCAACCACAGAGCCAAAGAGACGCAAAATTCGAGGAGAAGCTGTAGCTGGAGAGCGAGAAGAGGGACTTGGTGAGAATCCACCAGAGAATACACTTGGTCCGTCGCCAGAGAAGCGAGAAGGCAGTTGCCGCCTTGGCAGACGCTGGACTTTGCCGCCTTCGCTCGGGGGTCGCGCCACGCCGCATATCCGCAGAGCCGGCGAGCGCAGAACAGTCGTCTGACGCGCACACACACAGCACCCCGCCGATCCAACGCCTGACGCCATCAAGTTAATGTTGGTGAGACACGAAATAACCTCCTCCTTCCCAGTTCATATCTGAGACGTGTCCATGCTCAGTCAAATCGGCCCTGAGACATGTTCAAATGTTCGTTAAGCTTAAGGGACTTCAGTTCCTAAACTTACTAAGTACTTATGAACTACCTTAGACTAAAGACGACACAAACATCCATGCCCGAGGGGGGATTAGAACCCTCGAACGTAGCGGCCGTGCAGACTGTGACTGGCGCGCCGCAGACTGCTCGGCCACTGCGGCCGGCCGGCCCTGAGAGATTATTGTTTTTAAAATCATTTAATAAATAAAACTAATTACATGTGGTAATCCTCTGTGTAATCTGTTATGTTCTCAAATCAATCCCTTGAATCAAATGTCCCTACCAGCGTAGTTCCGTAATTACTCTTTATATTTTTATTTAATTTTGCTGCAGTGTGGGAGTTACTCAGGGAGAGGTTTGATTTACCACATTTTTGGCTCCCAACGTGGGGCACGATTTTATTTGATTTTCATAGATTGCTACTGGGATCTTTAGAAAATTTTTGGACATGACTCAGTAATAGTATCCCATGCCCACAGTAGAATAATGATAACCGTTTCATGTGTGATGTCAGGTGCACAGATGGTGTGTTTGTGTGTCAGGCGAAGAGTGGTGTAGTGCAATGCGCTCACACTTTCCTGCTCATGTACAACGTGCACTCATCGGAGCGAAGCAGTAGTTGCTCGACATATTGAGCTCATTAGATGATATTGAAGAGCAGGAGAAACGTAGGGCAGTAAAAGTTAGCGTAGTGGCAGAAAATAGGCCACCGCAAGATTTTGTCCGGCGCAATGGAAAGCCCAATTGGTATAATGACGGACGAAAGAAAGAAGAAAGGAACAGGTGAGAGCGAAATGGAAAACATGGTCAAAACCGGGAGGAACAACGTAGAAATGAAGCGCCGAATCACTGACGCCGCATGAATTGCGTGCAGGCTTCGCGTAATGAGAAAAGTCCAGTTAATAACAGAAGTTCCCCACAGACCACACTTCGGACAGAGGTCCGTGAGGTTGCCCAAGTGAATGTGGAAACGCAAATCAGGGGGCACCTCAGTAGATCAGAGACATCACATACGCAATGTGCGGTACTGGCAGTCGCAAGCGCAAGATGACATTGACCAGAACTGGGATGAGCTACCGGTATGGGCTGATAATCGGTGTCCCCTTATTGATATAACCGAGGATGGAATAAAGAGGAAAGAGTGTCTTGATTCTGGTTCGGAGGTGACAGCACTTTCGACATCTTTTTACACGAAACTGGTGGAGAATGGTAACAAAATGGCATAGATATCCGTGACAGGAATCTCGCTAATTCCAGCATTTGGGGAAAAAAGGGAAAAAAGATAGAAAAGCAGGTTTTGATCACGCTCCGTGACGGAGGAAGTAGTTTCTAAGTCAATGCTCTTGTCAGTGGTTGTTTGTCGCTTAATTTCATAATTGGTTCTCTCGAGCAAAGCGATTGTTATGGACTGGACCACTAAAGCTGTGGTCAGTTTATTAAAAAATCCGCTCGCATGGGGTGCAGATGGTAAAAAGCATTCTGTTAATTTAGTAAAGTGTGAAGAGGACAAGAAAAGTTTCATAGGTGGGCCACGGGAGCAAAAAAGTTATTTCTTGGACGATAGAGAGATTGTAAATGTTGGGGCTGATATCACTTTGCCGTCCGCAAGGCGTGATGAAAATTCCACGCACTTAGCCGACGAAAGAGACTAACGGATATTATGCGACTGTTCATGGATTAAATAGCCTCACAAATGTCCTGTTAGGATTTGCAGGTCCAGAGGCGATTGTTGAGTAAGCTCCCGCGACACCACAAGCCGCTCCTGCGAATGCGGAAGAAAAATGGAAAAACGAACAGAGCGGTATGCCGTGAGAGAGCACAGTTAAATGCGATGACAACGACCGCACCAAGACCAGAAAAGACGTTGAAAACGTAGCATCCACAGCAACTGCGAAGTTCATGCGGAACAGAGAAAGCAAAATAGAGCGCCAAGTGGTTGTGAAACATTGCGACATGCGCCAGTCCGTGAATGCAATGGTATTCCTTCCATGGTCGGAAAATTTACAAAAGTCAGACGGTTTTCGGAGGACCGCAGATGTTTCCACGAATCAAAATGGCGGGAAAAATTGATCACGTCTCACTAACTCAGGTACAAGGGACGTGACATTACAGATGACGATGAACACGAGGTCGGGATGTTCAACGCCCGAAGTCTGAAACCATATGTGTCTCGACAGTGAACATTAGTTGGAAATACCATTGTAAATAACTGTTAAGGATACTTTGTGTTTACTAGTTTTTTGTTTTCTAGTATTTAGTGCAAATTGATGGTATGTAGTTATTTAGTAAACGTGTGAACTGTGTATACTGGATGTGAATGTGGAAGATGATGTAAAGATTCAATGTGTGTGAGAATTACGTCCGTACACCGACACATCGTGAAGAGCAAAGCAAGATGCTGTCGTTTCGCGGGACTATGAAGCAGCGCACGATATTGCATCTTCATTTTTATGTATGCATTTCTGTGTATAATTTTGAATATGATAAACGCATGCCTATCACTCTATAATTGAATTAAGGAATTGATGTGCTTGTCGCTAGCGTGGATGTGCCAGAAGTACTCTGCAGTCGGCGAAGAAGCTGTTTTGTCTGGAGAAGTATTGATTCAGTGCATGTATCTTTAGATTAGTTTGCTAATAATCGATCCAATTAGAGCGGTTCGCAAAACTGACACATTCGATTTTGATACAAAAGTGATACCTCGCACAGCCGATATGCACGTTATGGGTAACAACACTAAGTTCTATGCAAAAGAATATGTGTCAGTCTCAGAAACAAAGTGCACTGGGGAGGAAGGCGATACTCTGCTAACAGATGTATTGTTATTCAGTCCTGTCCTATCCTACCCTCTCCATCTTGTCCTGATGCAGTTATGTTCACACAATATCTAAATTACATTTTTGGACTGCCATATATTTTTTTAAGAAAAGTATTAATGTGCGATGAACATTTGTTTCACATGTTTCAGTTATATGTGTCTATATCTTCGTCGTTTCATGTTGTTATTGATGAGATATAACTACTTCGTCAATATTATCACAGAAATGTTTATTTGTGTTTCATATTTCTCAGCTGTTTATGTTATGTGTATTTCCGTGTTGAATTGTATTTTGTTGCTTACTATAAGGCTTATGTTTGCCTCAGGCAATCAAGATGCAAATGTCTTCCATGTGTACACAATTTCTATTTGTATAAAAAATAATTATATCTTAAAGGTACAAAGGTATGTTGTACATGTTTTTTATTCATTTTTATATGTTTTCTTCTGTGCCTATTTTGCAAGTGTTTTATTCACATTTCCAATGTTGACATATTGTTCATGGTAATTTTTGTGTTCGTTATGTGTTGTTTAATTGTTTCTATCTTTATTTGTGCATTTGTTGTAAAGATAAAGGGCAACCATGTATGTAAATGTTATGAGACATTCAGACACGACTAAAATTATCTTTCCTCCCCCTCACAGTTAATTTGTGCAGTGAAGTTTGGTGGATCATAATTAGTGAGTGAGTCTTGTTTCATTTATTTCGTCAGTGTATGTGCAACGTGCCTAGTGATCATAAATGGGCCAGTGTGCCATGCCTCTCAACCTTTCGCGCCAAAAGATTAAGAGTTATGCCAGGATCTGTGTAACATTTCAGTCAGGGACGCTTTTGTTCAGTGACTTGGCCGATGGAAGCATTCTCGCACTCCACGCCAGCGTCCCACGTGGTGGAGGTAGCCAGCAGGAAGCGCCCCAACTTTCACCTTTGCCACCGGCCGCCGCTCCAAGTTCCCCCGCTCTCCGCTCCAGGGCGGCAGCCGGACGAATTGTCGTGGCTTTCTCGCAAGGATGCACACGACGAAACCAGCGTGACTCTAGGAGCTTGCAGATAAATGGCGACAACGGACGCAGAGGAGAGGGGCCCCTACAACTAAATGGACACAACAGTGCGTGTGCAGAGAAAGCCCTTAAATCGATAGACGAATCGAAACAATATGTCGTGACATAGAGGATGACACTCACAAAAGGCAGAAATAATGTCTTTTCCCACAGCAGTTTCATAGTACTTCTTTTAAATTGTCGCACGAATGACACAATGGCAGCACGGCCGCTACGATCGGGGGTTCGAATCCCCCCTCAGGCGTGGATGCTTGTGCCGTCTAATAGGTAGTTCATAAGTTGTTTGTAAGTTTAGGGACTGATGACCCCGCAGTTACGTCCCTTAAGCTTAACAAACATTTGAACACAATGGCAGATTTCAAGGAACATGAAAAGGGAAAGCAACTGAATCAACATAGATTCCTAAAGATTTGATCGTGTGAAATCCAACTTACTGCATCTATCAACGAGACCCGCAAAAGCAGCAGATACAGGCTCAGAGACAGATGCCGTATTTCTTCACTTCCTTAAGGCGCTCTCCACTGTTCCACAGTGTAAAAGAAAGTTCAACTGTTTGTAGAGCTTATGGGACTTAAATACGCGGTCATCAGTCCCTAAACTTACAAACTACTTATGAACTAGCTTATACGATAGACGGCACCAACATCCATGTCCGAGGGGGGATTCGAACCCCCGACCGCAGCGGCCGTGCAGACCGTGACTGGCACGCCGCAGGCCGCTCGGCCACTGCGGCCGGCTCTACAGTGTCCCTAATGCACAAAATACGAGCGTACGGAATATGAGATTAACTGTGTGAAATGAAGAGTTTATACCTAAGAGAACACAGCATGTCATTGTCAATGGAGAGAGCTCTTCAAACATGAATATTATGTCTAGTGTGATGCCAGGAAGTGTTATGGGGCCTTTAATTTTCACAGTACATTTTAATTACCTAGTTAATAATAACGGTAGTTCAACAAGGCATTTCGGAGATGTTACTGTATAACACGTTTTCAAACAGTACGATACGTCACAGTCATTCTGCGTCAGAACAGTATCCTGGACCGTGTTACAACAAGATAATGCACTCTCACACACGGCAGATGTGCCTGCAGCATACTGAAGTTCTCCGTGGCCACTAAGATCCCCGGACCTCTCTACCACTGGGCATGTACGGGATGATATTCGAAGTAGCCTCCCGCGGAATCTTTAGGGACAACTCTTTCAACTGTGGCCAAACTGGATTCGGAGGTCTGACACGTCCAAGCCGTATAATGGCTCGCACTTGGCGAGATGGGGTACAAACCTCTACTGACCTGGCACCTACGTTCCACTTTAACAGCTCACGGCCTTGTTTCTTTCATCCGATTTTTTAATCACTTCGGTAACTTCACATGGCCTTTAATTTACTTTAAATCACTCCTTTTGAGTGAGTAACTTGTTTTGTTAGGCATAATGAAGCATCCTTCTCTTTTATGGGTCTTCTCTATCTGGTCTATGAATTCTATCTGGAGGGATCCCACGCTCACGAGCAGTATGCAAGTACTGGTCGAATGGGTGTTCTGTAAGCTGTTTTCTTTCTTGATGGTTTATTCATCGTAAAGATTCTTCCAATGAATCTCAGAATGGAATCTGCTTTTCCAACTATTAAAATTATGTGTTCGTTCCACTTCAGATAGTTCCTTACCCGGACGTCCAGATGTTTTAAGCAAGTAACTGAGGAGTTTCTGGTAGAAACAAGCATAGTTCCTTTTTGTCAAAAATTAGTATTTAGTGTCAATCGATACTTTAATACAGACATAATGCAAGTATGGTTGGATCATAGTCTCCAAGTACTCAAAAGGGAAAAGATAAGAGCTAACGACTAAAAGTTCTCAAGATTCATGTGCTGACAAAGCTCACGAGGGTCCAAATACCTCCCCTGCTCTTTACGGTTACGGCTCCAGCCGTGATTTGTCTATTTGGTTGCCAACATTGAAGTCACAAAAACATAACTTATAAATCTGAAGTGAAGTATGTTATTTGTTTCAATAACATATCCGCATTACTTAGACATCATCTGCAGCTAGTTCAGTATCATAGTGAACAGGCAAGTAGTGAGCAAAGCAGGGAAATGAAGAGGAAGATGCTGGGTAAAAGAAGTGATGTGTTGAACACATTGCAATCTGCAACAGCTTACACTGGAGTGGACTACAGGTGATAACATTTTGAATGTTTCCAAACAATTTCTCCCAAAGAACAATAACGTTTTATCTTCAGTTTCAACCAAATGGGTGATTATAATATATAACAAATGTCTAAAAGGACTTATTTTGTTCTCATTCATTATTGGTGCAACAGGATAGATGTATCTGAGGTTTGTTTCCATTCCTCCACTTATTGCTATAGTTTCGACAATGGAAAACTAAAGGGTGCTGGCGTTCGCTCCAAGGCTTTTTCATCTTCACATGCCATTTCTAATCGTCATGTTCAAAGTATTAAGAAAAAATTACAGAATGTGGTGAAGTCAAGGCAACTGGGCAAAGTAGACATGGCAAAAGACCACATAAGGTATCAGAGAACACAAAGTCTTAAGTCCCTATTTCATAAAGTCTCTCAAAGAAGAAAGTAAGTCCTACTACTCTTTAAAAGATACTTCTAGGGTATACCTATTTGAGGAACTAGATATAACCAAAGTTCAGATAATTCATGAAGCAAACGAAAACACCAAAAAAAAAGGTTATACAACTTTGTCGGATATTTTTATGTTTATTTTAACATTTATTATGGTTACCCACGGAGAGATAAGTGCAGTAATTGTACTACGATTAGAGCACAGCTATGATTGAAGGGAGAAAATATATAAAAGTGTAAATACACAGAAACTAAAACATCTTTGACAAAACTACTGTGCGAAAAATAGACTGTAAAGAAACTTCACCTACGCCGAAGTGCCAAATTTTATTCTTTGAAGACAAAATACAGGAATGAATGTATGCAGAAAACACCACTTTCGGAGAAACTTACCCTGAGTATTACAGCATATGAAATTTATTAATGCAACTAACGTACTTTCACAGCAGTCAGTATTTATATCATGGCATATTGATGTGTTATACAGAAGGTGAGAACATTGGTCGAAAGAAGACTGATGACGTTAGGTCATTGTTGTTGAACTGAATGTGAAACGCAATTCAGATATAAGACATCTTGTATTTTTCTGCGATTAGCCAGAACAAAAGTTACACACTTATGTGCTTCTTGCGCCATCCAGTTCATGTGAAAAACTGATTCGACCGTGAGAAAGTTTAGTGTAGAACACGCAGATATTAATATTTCTAAGGACACAGAGATATAAGCTTACATTGAGACTGTAGATGAGTCTAGAAATGTGCTTAGTAGAAACCGCCGGCCGCGGTGGCCGAGGTGACTGAGGCGCTCCAGTCACGGTCAGCACGGCCACTACGGTCTGGGGTTCGAATCCCCCCTCGGGCATGGATATTTGTGCCGTCCTAGTTTATAAGTAGTTCATAAGTATCCAGAATGAAACTTCACTCTGCAGCGGAGTGTGCGCTGATATGAAACTTCCTGGCAGATTAAAATTGTGTGCCGGCACACAATTTTAATCTGCCAGGAAGTTTCATATCAGCGCACACTCCGCTGCAGAGTGAAGTTTCATTCTGGAAACATCCCTTAGGCTGTGGCTAAGCCATGTCTCCACCATATCCTTTCTTCCAGGAGTGCTAGTCTTGCGTGTTTGCAGGAGAGCTTCTGTGAAGTTTGGAAAGTAGGAGACGAGGTACTGGCAGAAGTAAAGTTGTGTGGCGGCATCGTGAGTCGTGTCGGGATAGCACAGTCGGTAGTGCGCTTGCCCGCGAAAGGCAAAGGTCCCAGGTTCGAGTCCCGGTTCCGGCACACAATTTTAATCTGCCAGGAAGTTTCAGTTCATAAGTAGTTTGTAAGTTTAGGGACTGATGACCCCGTAGTTAAGTCCCATAAGCTTAAAAAAAAAAAAAGTAGAAACCGGATCATTCCTCCAACATGCAAAGATGTAAACGGTACTAATAACTTTTATTTAAGCTGTACAATGAAAAATAGTCTATGACTACAAGACCAGTAAGAATTGTGGAAGAATATCTGATGTTCAGCGTAAGTCCTTTGAAAGTTACATTAGAGCTGTTTTGTCTAAATGTAAAGAGAGAGAGAGAGAAAAAAAGACTTCCCAGCCCTGCGGAATCCAAACATTATACAGCCTATCATTACACATAAAAGCTGCAAATTTGAAGGACTTATTGTAGTCAATATACTTTTTGCTCAACCTGATTCTCAGGATTACTCCTGAGCACTATACAGAATGAAGATGAAAGTGATATTGAGTTGTTGATGATCCTCTCACAGATGACAGTGGGGAAAAAAACAGTGTCCTGTGTTTTTGCAGATCGAAACTGCTTTTTCAATTTTCATGCACAAAAATGTCCGAACGTCCTGAATTGCGTTCCGCATGTACTGAATGCTTCGCCAATAACGTACCTCTCTTGCGGATACTCTAATCGCTTCACGGTTTGGTAGTTCCACTAGAGAAAACTGCTCTTTATGACAATCACTCCAAATGTAAATTAACACCTCGCTATTGCAAATAAAAGGAAACACGTTATTAAGTACTTAACGTTTATTAACTCTACTATAATAAATAACATATGAAAAGTATTACTACATTCATTAGAGTCTGATACAACTACGTCACATAAAATATTCAGTAATCCTTAAACAAATTTTATATTGTTATGAACGACATATTTTAAGATAATATCGGAATTCCTAAAGTTCTATAGTAATTCTAAGTCCTTTTTCTCACTAAATCATTTTCTCACAACTGCGAAACGTAGTACCGGTGGTGAGCGGTTTTGTATTACGCGATTTTTGAACTAACCAGATAATAAAATCTCGATTAACAGCAGCAAACACTCTATGAAAACTTCTATATTAACTTCGGATCACCAACAATTTCTCTGTACTTCTACCTGAAGAGATACTTGTACACAATTTTGAACTTGGAATGATATGACGAATTATCTATTTCCCGAATCAAATCAATCACTTGCAGCCATTGCTAAACGAGCAAAGCAAATCTCGATCATGACAAAGATTGTCATAGGTGACTAGGAATAAAGACATGTAAGATACCGGATTTACCATCACAAATAGCAAAACGCAAATGTTAACATGTAGAATGCCAATTTAGATTTTTTAATTTTATTAGTGGACAAGGAACTTAATAAATACCCTTATGATCCTAATCATTGTTAACAGTTCTTAGACTTATACCTGTGTGGGAGATACGTACGAGGCTGCTCTCGCCGGAGTTTCGAGTCCTACTTCGGGTATGGGTCGGTGCACTGTCCTTAGGTTAGTTTAAGTAATTTGTAAGTCTAGAGACTGATGGACGTACTAGTTTGTTAAAATAAATATACAAACATTTGATTTGGAGTTGCATCACAAGTATCTAAATTGGTGATAATTAAGTAATGTCCGATGTTAGCTCTCAAATTTTTTCACCAGATATCTGGATCTGTAAGAAGGATATAATTACCTTATGATTGACCGTAAATCGAATCTCGAACCTACAGATGTACTTTCTATGCACGAATAGACGTTAAATTTCAAATGTTAGCTCAAAAGCTTTTAGGAAGGATGCATATATAACTAGAAACAACGCCACATATAGTTGTCATTGATAATGCATGAAGACACATAAAAAAATATTTCTTACTAATAGTCGAGTGTGCTCTATGTAGAGCTTTGAATGAAGTTACGAATATTTTGTGCTGTATCTGGATTCGAATCCATATACGTGCCTTTCATGGAGACCTAGAGGAGTCGGCAGTCTGGTAGAAAGCTACGAAATTATCTAACTGTATGGTTTCAAGAGGGTCGAACACCGTGTAAGAGTAGGTCCCAATTAAAATCGCACTCCGCCAACTTTCTCGTCCGGATGCGAAAATATTTTGTTAGCATGCACCTACACTAATGGCCATTAAAATTGCTACACCAAGAAAAAATTCAGATGATAAACGGGTGTTCATTGGACAAATTTATTATACTAGACCTGACATGTGATTACATTTTCACGCATTTTGGGTGCATAGATCCTGAGAAATCAGTACCCAAAACAATCAGCTAGGGCCGTAATAACGGTCTTCATACGCCTGGGCATTAAGTGAAACAGAGCTTGAATGCCGTGTACAGGTACAGATGCCCATGCAGCTTCAACACGATACCACAGTTCATCAAGAGTAGTGACTGGAGTATTGTGACGAGCCAGTTGCTCGGCCACCACTGACCAGACGTTTTCAATTGGTGAGAGATATGGAGAATGTGCTGGCCAGGGCAGCAGTCGAACATTTTCAGTATCCAGAAAGGCCCGTACAGGACCTGCAAAATGCGGTCGTGCATTACCCTGCTGAAATGTAGGGTTTCGCAGGGATCGAATGAAGGGTAGAGTCACGGGTCGTAACACATCTGAAATGTAACGGCCGCTGTTCGAAGTACCGTCGATGCGAACAAGAGGTGACCGAGACGTGTAACCAATGGCACCCCATACCATCACGCCGGGTGATACGCCAGTATGGCGGTGACGAATACACGCTTCCAATGTGCGTTCTCCGCGATGTGGCCAAACACGGATGCGACCATCATGATGCTGTAAACAGAACCTGGAATCATCCGAAAAAAATGACGTTTTGCCATTCGTCTCTGCGTACACCATCGCAGGCTCTGCTTTCCGCGAAGCAGCGTCAAGGGTAACCGCAGCCTTGGTCTCCGAGCTGATAGTCCATGCTGCTGCAAACGTCGTCGAACTGTTCGTGCAGATGGTTGTTGTCTTGCAAACGTCCCCATCTGTTGACTCAGGGATAGAGACGTGGCTGCACGATCCTTTACAGCCATGCGGATAAGATTGCCTGTTGCCGGCCGCGGTGGCCGAGGAGAAGCCGGGCGCCGTGGCTCAGCGCGCCCGGTCAGAGGGCTGAACGCCCTCTGTAATAAAAAAGCTGAGCCAAGAACAAATCGAACAAAAAAAAACGAACAAACTTGATCGACGTCCGCAACGAACAGAACTACAGATAGAGCAAAGAAAAAAAAAAAAAAAAAAAAAAAAAAAAAAAAAAAAAAGGAGACTGAGGCGCTCCAGTCACGGTCTGCACGGCCACTACGGTCGGGGGTTCGAATCCCCCCTCGGGCATGGATATTTTTGCCGTCTTTAGTATAAGGTAGTTGATAAGTAGTTTGTAAGTTTAGGGACTGATGACCCCGTAGTTAAGTCCCATAAGCTTAACAAACATTTGAACATTTTTGATAAGATGCCTGTCATCTCGACTGCTGGTGATACGAAGCCGTTGATATCCAGCCCGGCGGTCCTTATTGCCCTGCTGAACCCACTGATTCCATATTCTGCTAACAGTCATTGGATCGTGACCAACGCGAGCAGCAATGTCGCTATACAATAAACCGCAATCGCGATAGGCTACAATCCAACCTTAATGAAATTCGGAAACGTGATGATACGCATTTCTCCTCCTTACACGAGGCATCACAACAACGTATCACCAGGTAACGCCGGTGAACTTCTGTTTGTGTATGAGAAAGCGGTTGGAAACTTTCCTCATGTCAGCACGTTTCAGCTGTCGCCACCGGCGCCAACGTTGTGTGAATGCTCTGAAAAGCTAATCATTTGCATATTACAGCATCTTCTTTCTGTCGGTTAAATTTCGCGTCTGTAGCACGTCATCTTCGTGGTGTATCAATTTTAATGGTCAGGATTGTACATAGGGAGACATGATCATCATAATAAAATAACAGAAATCAGATCGAAAACTGGCAGATTCAGGTGTTCCATTAACTCCCGCGTTATTAGAGAATGGAACGGTATAGAAATAGCATAAAGGGCTTCAATAAACCCTCTACCATGCACTTAAATATGATTTGTAGAGTGATTATATATAGGTCGCTGTAGACATCAAATCCAAAAACCGTCTATATACAACGTAGAGACTGAAAAGCGGGTTAATAAAGGTCACCAGTCGACGATGCCGTTGAGGAGCAATGAGTCATTGGACACAGATCCATGTAGAATATCGTCTTCCTGGATCAATTGTAAGCGGATTTCTGTGCCAATATTGAGGCAGAACAGCCTGACGCATCAATACTGACGAATAAAAAAGCCAGGGAATCTTGAAAGCCACTGGCAAGGAGAATGAGTTGTGGGAGCTGCAGCTGCACCTATTTTTACATTTGAGCCAGATGATGGAACACCTGATTAAAGGAAATCTTTCTAGCCAAGTAAACACTTTCCACAAATTCACATATCCCAGTAATGGATAAATTAACATATTTCACCAAAGTAAACATGGTATTAGAAATAAAGTTAGTGAACTGCTTATAGATTTTGTTCTGGCGTGAACTGTATATCGGAGAACTTCATAAACAGTGTCACAATTCTGAAGCTTTATTTGCCAGGGTGCAAGATATCTACCTGTTTTTCCAGTTGTTATATGCAGTATGGGGAAGAGATAATGTACGTGAAAAGCGATATTCCGATTGATTCCATCGATGTTTAAAAAAACTGCACAGAAAAGCGAAACGTTTAATTGTTGTTATTTATAGGTCCCCAGGCTATGATTTTAAAACATTTCTGCTTAGGCTAGAAAGGGTTTTTTATTCACTTTATTAGAAGTACAAAAATTGTTTTGTAATTTCAACATTGCGAAAGCAATAGTGAAAGAGAAAGAATGCTGTTAGATCTCTTTAAATTCTAATCATCTGATGGAAATGGTATGATTTCTAATGAGAGTGTAGGAGAGCTGTAGCATAACAAACTGACCACATTTTTCTTCATTCTTAATTAACAGCCGCGGTAGAGTGGCCGAGCGTTCTAAGGTGCCTTGTTGCAGAGCACACGATTGCTCGGCGTCGGAGGTTCGAGTCTTTCCTTGGGCATGGGTGTGTGTGTGTGTGTTACCTTTAGCATAAGTTAAAGTAATTTGTAAACCTAGGGGCTTATAACCGCAGCAGTTCAGTCCCTTAGATTTAAAAACATTTGTACATTTTTCTTCTTAAGTAATAGGGGGTGGGGGCATTCTGTTAGCAGAATAGTGAATGGCCTTTAGACCATATTGTACAAACTAACCCTATAAGATGATTAGCGGAGCATCTATGTAGATGTAGATTCCAGACATTACTGTGGAGACTTTTTGTTCTCATCAAATGTTGAAATGGTGGTTTAGCTTATGGGACTCGACTACGGGGCCATCAGTCCCTAAACGTACAAACTACCTACGAACTACTTAATACTAAGGACGTCACAAATATCCATGCCCGAGGGGGGATTCGAACCCCCGACCGTAGTGGCCGTGCAGACCGTGACTGGAGCGCCTCAGTCCCCTCGGCCACCGCGGCCGGCTTTGTTCTCATCACAAATGCTCCTCCTTTCATTGAATCAGAATTGAAATCGAAATTGCTTTGCAATTGTTCTCATGATTAATTTTTATTCAGAAGGTAAGTCCTATTTTTCCGTCATTGGCAATATTTATTTCCACTGTTTGTTTATCTAATTGAAAAGAATATGCTAGCAGCTTATGAAACTTATTTTTGAATTTCCGCGTATTTTTAACAGTGTAATACTGTCTTTACATTTGTGCGTGTATGTGTTGGAGGTGATTCCAATGAAATCATTCATAACGAAAGTCATGTTGAGGTATATAATATTTAAAAGTATCATTCTCAAAATTTTAATAGCGTCTGGTGATGCTAGAACAGGAAATCGCTTTGTATGAACGGTGTTTTCAGTCTTCAGTTGCTTAAGGTAAAAGAACAAAACTACCAACGACAGCTACTGAAGAAGAGAGCCACTCATACCCCTGGAGATCATTTACGATGCTCGGGTTGCAGTCATCGCATCTGGATATTATTCGTAACTACCCTTTAGACACAAACAATAGTTAAAGAGACGAGTCTAAGAATCATTGGCTATGGTAGGTATTTCTCTTCTCAGTCAACAAGGTGGACCGCTGCACGCCGCGCCTTCGAAGCCGCGATCTCCGTCAGCACTAGCCAACACGAGGAACACAGATGCCTAGCAAACTTCTTCTGCCTATCGTTAGTCCAATGGAGAATTGGCAACGTTGTAGATTACGTTTCTCAACTCTGAGACCGGAGAGTTGCTTCTTGGTCACCTCAAAATTAAGCACAAAAATTCAATTGATTTTTTTCATGTAATTTCCATTCAATAATATAACATAATGCTATCAGTTCGTCTTTTTGAGTCGAGGAAAATCGTTCCATGCGAAAATTACAACCGATCTGTTCTTGTACACGTTTCGCGTTATCTGGTCGAGGAGCTATTGGCGCAGCAAGCAAGAACGAAACACAGTACATCTTCGCTAGCGCTGTGGTAGCGTATTCACCTGCGAAGAGAAAGATCTGGGGCTCCTGAAGCCGGTATTGTCGAGGACAAATATTTTAGCTGTTCTGTGACAGAGCTACAGGTATCCGGGTTTAAAATCGATTGGGAATTCTTAACAAAACTATTCCGTCATAAGTTGTTTATTTCCCGGACTGCATTCTTTCATATTACTTGGAAGTGACAGAACGTGCTCCGGTGATTTATCTATTCCGTGTGTGTAGAAACCAACTATTTCTGACTTAAAGCTGCCGCCAAACTTAATCAACTGCAATTAGTCCAGAAATACATTTCATTGACGGTTGGAAAACTGCCTCTAAAAATGAGTAAAAAGTCTGAAATGCTCTTCAACATACGTGCTCCGCTAGCAATATGTAGATAATACAAGTAATACTGACAGTAATAATCCAATTGTTTGGTAAACTAACACCCTGCAGTGATGTTTTTCGAGTAAAGGAATTTGTTGAGATAGTGGAAATTCCATAATGTCTTCGCATCGAGATAAGATTTCTAGAGTCTTCTTTACATGTCACTGACATTAGACTAGTATAATTTCTGTATCAGAAGCGTGTAGTTGATCATTTAGCGCCACATTGTCTTACCGCCTATAGTAGATATGCTAAGCGCTTTTTATTTTACCATGTCGGAGTGATCTGGTGTCATCGCTTGTAGTTTAATATCTACAATGTGTGCGTTCTAGTTTCCCCTTCAGACATATAATTTTAACAAGCAGGATCATATCTACTTCACCTCTGGTAACACCAAGAGAAGATAGTCAGTTTGCACAGTAGTTCAAAATGCGTATTAAACCGAATCAGTTCCCTATCAACTGGGTCAGAATCGATTTATGATTATCAGAAACAGGCAGAATATACGGAACTCATTAACTCCGTCGCCATAAATCTTATCTTACATTACAAAATTTTATTTTATTATATAAACCGATGGTCGATTAAGGTTACATGACTCTCATACTATTTGAACTTGAGACATTGAAAATTATGGTGCTGGACTGGAATTATAATTTGGATCTCCTTCTTTGAAGTATTTGACTCACTCGGAACCATACAGTTAGACCATTTCGTTGCTTTCTCCGAGACTGCCTACGAATATGGATTCGAATCCAGGTGCAGCACAAAATATTCAAAATGTCATTTGAAGTCCTATACAGAGCACACTGGACAACTGGTACAAAATAATACTCAATGTCTCTTCATACATTATCAATAACAACGATGGGTGCTGTCGGACACGCATGCATTCTCATTCCCGTTGAGTTAAAATTTGAGATTTAATGTCTGCTCGTGATTAGAAATAACGTCGGTTGGTTCGGTATTTAACTTCCAGTCAGTAATAACGAAATTAAATCCTGATTACAAACGCAAAATCTCCCTGCTGGTGAAAAAAATTCGAGTAATATCTGACTTTACTTAGTTACCGTCCTTTTAGATTCTGGATATTTAGCTACAAACTATTATATAATTCAGTCCCTAGCCTTACAAACTACTTACACAGAACTAAGACCGAGGGAGGACTCGAAACTCCGACGGGAGCAGCCTCGTATGTAGCTCCCGCACAGGCCTAAGTCAGAGCACTTCGTTACTCGTGATTAAGGACCCGATGTTCTTTATTAAGTTCCTGGTTCACTAATAGTTATAACACAAATATAACTTTAAAATTAAAGTTTGCATTGTAACTGTTCCCGTTCTGACATTTGTTGAGACAACTCCGTAATTTCACAAATCTTTATGCCTAGTCACGTATGACAAACTTTGACACGATAGAGTTTTGCCTCTATTGGTTTGCAATGGCTGCAGGTGTATGTTTGATTCCAAAACAAGACAGTTCATCATATCATTCCAAATGTTCAAATATTTGTAAATCTATGGGTCTCAGCTGCTTGGTTATTAGTCTCTAGATTTCAAACTACTTAAACTAAGGTAAACTAAGCTAAGGACAACACATACACCTATACCCGAGGAAGGACTCGTACCGCCGACGGCGAACTGCTTCGCGCACCGCAGCACGGCGACTCAGTGCGCACAGCTAATCCACCGCGGCCTATCATTCCAAGTTCAAAGATGCGTATAAATATGAGTAGAGAGAAACTGTTGGTGATACGCAGTTGATATTAAAGTTTCCATAGATCGTTTGCTGATGTTAATCGAGTTTTTAATGTCTGGTTAGTTCAACAATCGGGTTAACACAAAACATCTCGCCACCGGAACGATGTTTCTCAGTTGTGAGAAAACGATTTAATGGGCAAAAGTACTTCGAATTACTATAGAACTTGAGCAATTCTGATACTATCGTAAAATATGTTGTTCATAACAATATAAAATGTTGTTTAGGGATTTCTGAATATTTTATGTGGCGGAGTTTATTGTATCAGACTCTAATGAATGTGGTAATACTTTTCATATGTTATTTACTATAATAAAGTGGAGTTGATAAGCGTTAAGTACTAACGTGTTTCGTTTTATTTGCAATAGCGTGGTGTTAAATTACATCTGGAATTATTGCTATAAAGAACAGTTTTCTTTAGTGGATCCATTTTCAATAGTTCAATGATTATACCGTGAAGCCAAAAGAGTACCTGTAAGACACGTTTGTCATTTGGGATGCGTGAACATCAGGAGGAACGCAATTCAGGTCGTTCGGATACTTTTGCGCATGATATTACATACAGATAGTTTTATCACATTATCTATAGCAAAATTAGTTGTGCTTTTTGTTTCGTTCACTTTCTTATCTTTACATTGGATTATCGACATACGACATTAAAATTCAAATTCTGTTAAATGGGCAGATCGTTCATACGATCGTTTTTAGTCGCAATCCTTCAGTTTGTTTCAGTGATTGATCTGTAATTTTGTAGTCATACGGTAGAAGATATACCTCTCTTTGTGTTCGTATAAAGCTATATCGTTTCCCGACTGCGCCTTCTTACTTTACATATGTGGAATTTTGGGGACAAATTAAAAAGTACTTCATACTTGTAACTAATGTTCATTTATTTAACCACAGTGACATACGCAACACGGCTATGAGAACATAAAATTTAAATTCACTTTGTCACGTAGACAACAAGAGTCTGTAAACAGTTTACGGAAAAGAGCAACCAAGTTTTCGCTAAGTAACGCCCTGGATACAGATGCTTTTACCTGATAATCGTTTCTAAATTAAACATAATGAGAGGCATTGAATTAAAATTTATGCGGTGGCCGGGATTCTAACCCGGGACCTCCTACTTACTAGGTAGGTGTTTCAGACCACTCAGTTAACACCGCGTTTTAGCCAAAGCTAAATCCCCAGAAATGAAAATACAGTAGTGTCAAGCCCAATGTGAGAGGGGGTCAGGCTACTGGGCCTTCTCAACCAATCGGATTCGAGTGAAACCTGTCTTTCCAGACGCCATGGCACTATCGAATTTACAGTGTCTCCTTTACTTCTTGCCTAGCTTGTGTGGTCAGATACGCGTACGTCCTTCTCCACATTTGAGAGATCTACATCTACATACAGACTCCGCAATCCGCCGTAAGGTGCGTGGTGGAGGGTTCACTGTACCACTACTAGGCATTTCCTTTCCTATTCCACTCCCAAACCAAACGAGGAAAAAAATAATGCCTATATGCCTCCGCAAGAGCCCTAATTTCGCTTATCTTGTCTTTGTGATCACTACGGGAAATATAAGTAAGCTGCAGCAAGATCGTACGACACTCAGCTTCAAATTCCGGCCCTCTAAATTTCCTCAACAGAAATTCACGAAAAGAACGTCGTCTTTCCTCCAACGATCCCCAATTGAGTTGCTGGAGCATTTCCGTGATACTCGCGCATTGGTTGAACCTATCAGTAACAAACCTAGCTGCTCGCCTCTGAACTGCTTCTATGTCTTCCTTTAAACTGATCTGCTGCGGGTCCCAAACACTTGAGCAATACTCAAGACGTGGTCGTACAAGCGTTTTATACGCGGTCTCCTTTACAGATGAAGTACATCTTCCCAAAATTCTCCCACTAAACCGAAGTCGGCTGTCCGCCTTACTCACAACTGTCCTTACATGTTCGTTCCATGTCATATCGCTCTGCAGTGTTACGCCTAGATATTTGAACGACGCGACAGCATCAAGAAGCTCACTACTAATGCTGCATTCGAATATTATGGGATTCTTCTTCCTACTCATGCGCATCACCTTAAATTTTTCTACATTGAGAGCTAGCTGCCATTCTTCGCACCAACTAGAAATTTTGTCTAAATCATCCTGTATGCTATTACAGTCAGTTAAAGACGACACCCTCCCATACACCACAGCATCATCAGCAAACAGCCGCAAATTACAACTTACTCTGTCCATCAGATCATTTATATAGATAGATGCTAGGAAGCAAAACGGAATGTTTTCGAATAGACATTAGTGAGCAATATGTGCTCATATGGCACCCATTTAGTAGCCACCACATGCTGTAGAATCCCTTTTTATACACACTATATGTCGTGGATAAGACAGAGAGCCATATGTAATTAACAAGTATCAGGCTACGCATGAATTACCAAAAGGTGAGGTTACATATCGAAACGCTGTAACTAGTATACATAGTTTCGCTTAATTGACGACTTATCACAACCTCGCATCAATTACCGAATTATTGTGAATATGAGATCGTGCACGTGACCCTTTCAAAGCAAGGCACGTTAAATTCGTAGCTGGTGCGAATATTGCCACTGTTACAATATGAAGAAGATTGTTCGAAACTACTGAAGATTCTTAACACGTTGGCGACAGAAAGCGTCAGAGTATGCAGGGTGACCACGTGGCTTGTTGACTATTAACCAAAAAGCTGTCAAAGTGTTTCGTCATCGATATATCCATTCATGGCCAAGTCTTCCTATGTAAAGAAACTGTTGTAAGTTTCCATTGCCGGCCGCGGTGGCCGAGGGGACTGAGGCGCTTCAGTCACGGTCTGCACGGTCACTACGGTCGGGGGTTCGAATCCCTCCTCGGGCATGGATATTTGTGCCGTCCTTAGTTGTAGGTAGTTCATAAGTAGTTTGTAAGTTTAGGGACTGATGACCCCGTAGTTAAGTCCCTTAAGCTTAACAAACATTTGATTTTTTTGAAGTTTCCATTTCGAGGTGGAGTGCGGGTTGGTCATTCGTGGATTAAATTAAGCTGTGAGATATTGTTTTGAATTCACGTTAACAAAGAAATAAAGCGGAATTTACTGCAATAATCTCTAGAATGTTTGTGTAAGAATGGCAGCAAAAGGGTTCCGGAGGAAATTATGTGCTCCAGTAGCACTCCCAAATAGTGTACCTAACCATGTAGTGAGATTCCGCAGACACTGCATTTCCGGAAGCCTTGCGTATTGTGCAGATTCAGCGACCCACGGTCGCACCCAGAACCAAATCCGACAAAAATCGAGCGCTACCGGCCGCAGACAGAGCGAGGGTTCAGCCTCCAATAGACATTGCAACTCCTGCCGATAAAAGTTTGCATAGCCAGCCCATCGCACCGCACGTGTCACCTGTCTTACGGCGGAAAATTGCACGCAATAACAACAAGCCACTGTTTCATTCAGAAATATAGCTATTCTTCTTAAGTATCCGGTATACGGTAGGCTTGTAAGCTCTGTCAGTTTGTACGAAACGAGGCAGTGGATTGTGTTTACAGGATAAAATGAAGATCAAACCAGAGCTCATAATTCGTGTCCGACTGTTCACGTTACCCTTCTGGTAGGATATGGGCAGAAGATAGCACTGCGATGGATAATAATTGTCCGAAACAACGACATCATTCATGTTATTGTATGTACACCGTGAAGGGCAGATAATTTCAGTGAAGATGCACAAAAATCGTCTGACATACTGCGCGATTACTAGATAACCGCGAGCAAGAGGTATAATAGACGGGGGAAACTACAACAGTACTACAAGGCAAGATTAGGGATATGGAACAGCCAAATGGGAAGCAATTTCTGTTTCATAAATATGTGACTTAAATCTATCAATGATGCTTGTTGCCCGGACGGGCAGACGACAATTTCAATTTAACTATGCAAACTTCACTGATTAACCAAACCATGACCAGTGATTCTCTATTACATAGATTCTATTGGTTCACGGTAGATTTCCGGGGGTATGTTGCTCCTGATGTCTACCCGCTCTATCAACAGTTCCCGTAAATGTCAGTCTTGAAATTACTGAGGGAGGAACAAGCATCCTATAGCGACGAACGTAGGGAAAAAGTACACTGTCAAAGACATGGTGTCATGGCCACTTGGCGCATGGAACATTATGCCTCTCCAACGATAACACCTGAACCGCCAAAACGATCATTTTCGTTTATTTTACTGCTTGCTATAAGTGTTTGCACATCTCGTCGTACGAGGAAGCGTAATGCACCGATGAACATTATGGAGCGTGATTGTTTTTTGTGAACCATGTGTTGTAGTGCGGGGAGGAGTCGAAATGGAGCTCCGTAGCTTCTCTAAGCTCCATGTCGTCAGTGACCCTTGACTTTCTCTGGCCGGCAGAACTGTTACAACAGATGAAAGTGAATGTGACAGCGGTAGAATATTTCAATGTAATACTAAGTCCGTTAAGTAACAGTTTTATGGAGAGGCTTCTTTCAAGAACTGAAAAACAGAGCAGCAGTAAATCCTAATAAAATGAAATTTACAAGACGCAATTGACAGTTTTGGAATTGTTACAAATACGTATTTCTTTCCATCACCTGGTTGGAAAGCCGCGCGTTTTGAATTCCATTTCAGGGATTCCCCCCGGTTTACCTGTTCCGTATCATATCTGGTCTGCGGTTGAACGACCAGAATCATATCCACTCGATTACAATCCACTGGGTTAAGCACCAAGATACTTTAATCGATAAACTCCACTCTAATGGACTTTGAACACCTGTACATAAGAAAAATATGCACTAAATCTAGATAATAAATGACACAACAATGAATGTTGGTACAGTAGCAATAGCCTATGCATGTTAAAGGATATGCCATGGAAATGGCAACATAAAAAGTATTTTCACAAAATTCGTGTGTATCACAGTTTTTCAGATTTTCTACAATGTTCTGTACTAAGCTATTCCACATTTCAGATTTACTTTGTTCTACTAGGCAGAGCAGACAAATCTGTATGCAATTAGTGCGTTTATTAATTTACAAGCTAAAAATAACTCCCTAAAAAGCTGTACTTTGTAACATAACAGGTACATACTCCCTTTGTCAGATACACTCCTGGCCATTAAAATTGCTACACCACGAAGATGATGTACTACAGAAGAAATGTTAACCGACAGGAACAAGATGCAGGGATATGCAAATGATTAGCTTTACAGAGCATTCACACAACGTTGGTGCCGGTGGCGACACCTACAACGTGCTGACATGAGGAAAGTTTCCAACCGATTTCTCATACACAAACAGAAGTTCACCGGCGTTGCCTGGTGAAACGTTGTTATGCCTTGTGTGAGGAGGAGAAATGCATACTATCACGCTTCCGACTTTGATAAAGGTCGGATTGTAGCCTATCGCGATTGCGCTTTATCGTATCGCGACATTGCTACTGGCATTGCCGCGATCCAATGACTGTTTGCAGGATATGGAATCGGTGGTTTCAGGAGGGCAATAAGGAACCCTTGTTGGATCCCAACGGCTTCGTGTCAGTAGCACTCACGGTTTGCACGGCCACTATGGTCGGGGGTTCGAATCCTCCCTCGGGCATGGATATTTGTGCCGTCCTTAGTATAAGGTAGTTCGTAAGTAGTTTGTAAGTTTAGGGACTGATGACCCCGTAGTTAAGTCCCATAAGCTTAACAAACATTTGAACATTTACTGGAGAGTGACGCAGAAGAAGGAAGGCCATATTGTGTTTTTGTGAAATGTGTAGTCATTCGACCACTGAAGTTTACATTGATGTCTAGCTGCAGCCTAATCCTTTGTGGTGTTAACTGGCAGCAGTTCCCAGGCGCCGTTGCCAAATCCACGCCCCTGGTACCGTCCCCGGCGTAAGGAAACTCAGAGTTGGCACCGCAAGCAGCTTATGCGGCAGCACCATTCGACCCACGCCACGATACAGCTGACACTAGTTTCTGCCAGACACCCAGACTAGTATCACGCAAGGGAGCAGACTCAACTGAGAATCACAGTTCACACAGCAGACAAGAACCCCACCACAAAGAACTAGCTTCGTCCTCTGCAAACGTCCAGATGGAAACTTAACAGAGTAATATACAGTGGCAGAAGGAAGGAAGATTATGGATTAACTCACCGACAGCAACGCTGCCTTTAGGGACAGATACAAGATTAGAGACAGCGGAAACTGTAAGAAGTGTTAGAATTATGACATCCAGGGTGGCTTAAATGCGAGGCAGAAGGAAGCACAGGTTGGCCTCTACCGTTTATTCTAAAACAGTTCAGATTTGTACAGGTAATTACTGATATTCCCCTTACGTCCCCTTGGTACTTCTCGGTAGAGGGCGGTTAGAAACAGGAAGATTAATAAATTAATATTTCACAATGTTATACATTTTTAAAATCTTTAGTATTTGCCCACAGTGGGGCTTAACTTGTCGTAGTGTTCTGGTAGCTTCCAACAGTTGTCGCAGAAATAGCTACAACACTGCTGACCGACTGCTCTTAACATTTCTGATGGTTTAGAGGCGTTTAGTTAAGGCTTGTAATCACTACTAGAGGTAAGTAATATAGTTTTAATAATTACCTTGAAAAACTAAAGCTATTAATTAATTTTTATTTTCGGTAGGAATTTGTCTGCAATCTTGGTAGATGATGAAATTCCAACGCTATATAAGCACAGCACGCGACCAGAAGGGTCACAGTAATAATGTGTAGCCCATCATGAGGTGGAGTAAAGGTGTAGGTTAATTTCCGATTTTCAGATGTATATCGCCCAATCGGATCCGACCGGCAGCCATGTCATCCTCAGCCAATGGCGTTAATGGACGCGGTACTGAGGTGCAATTGGGTAGCCAACCGCTGTAAATGACCGATCCCAGCACCGGAAATCGAGCCCGGAATCTCAGCATGGCAGTCAGCCGCGTTGATCAAACTACAGAGACGGACAATAAAGTAGTGTGTCGTACAGCAATACGTTTTCTGCATTTGAAGGACATCAGTGCAAATAACTGTTTGTAATGAGTTGCTGGGCGCCGACCGCAGTGGCCGAGCGGTCTGCGGAGCGCGAGTCACAGTCTTCATGGCCGCTACGGTGGGGGGTTGATTGCCCCCTCGGGCATGGATGTTTGTGCCGTCTTTAGTATAAGGTAGTTCATAAGTAGTTTGTAAGTTCAGGGACTGATGACCCCGCAGTTAAGTCCCTTAAGCTTAACAAACATTTGAGTTGCTGGGCGTTTGCGTCAACAGTGATGGCATGTGATTATGTGGTGTAAACGCTCCAAATGTGAGTAAATAAACCTGAATGACTGAACGAACTGGCGGACAATCTCTCTGTAAAGAACCAAGAATCTGAGTTCTTGGTATACGAAGATCAGAGTATAGCAGCAGAGGCAATAGTAGAAAGAAGTGATGAGTTATGGGTAAGTTTTTAGCGTCTTGCACGAAACTGTGGACATAACAAATCTCTTCAACACTGTTCCGTGACTGTTCATATCCATTCAAAAAACCAGCCACAATGAGCCATCCACGGAAATGTTGCAGCTATGTGTACGACATCTGACCTGCTTAGCTACCTTACTATCATGTGCAAGAACTGGGTGCATCACTATGGCCACGAGACAAAGCTGCAAAACAAGCAGTGGAAACACTTGGATTCTCCTAAAAATTCGAAGACGAAAGTCGAAAAGGTGTTTTTTTTTTTATTATTACGTTTATTATTCTGCACAATACTTAGCACAACACTAAAGCGACGGTTGAGGACGAAACTCCAAGATTATGAAGATGATCCAGCATGATTGAAACACGTCAATATAATAAACCATTCGCAACCAGATAATAAATTATTTTAATTATTGCTAGTGACTGACAAGAAGAAACGTCACTGGTAAGAGTACAAGGGGACGTTCATTGATCCATGACAACACCTTATATTTTTCTGGACAGTAGATAGTTAACAGACTGCTTCTACAGCTATCGAATTCTGCCTCACCTCCGTATTCTCCTGACAGAGTACCCACTGACTTCCTGTTATTTCCTCCAATGAAGAAGCTTTTGTGTGGAAGGTATTACCAGAATAACGAGAAGGTGTTTTTTTAATCATTTTTGTTTCGTTTTGTTTTGGGCCGGACGATTATCTGTGCAGATCTCAATAACAATCTTGGTAGATAATCTCGGCTCGTGGACGACTTGTCAGTCTGCCTATGTGTTGCAGGAAAGGGAACAGTATGTTTAATCTTAAGGACATAAATCGTTGTTGACATACTCTATCATATAAAACATTCAGCCAGTAGAACGCTGTAACGTACTACTCTGTCTATTACCACGTAACTGATATTACGCTAACCACAAATTTAAACCAATGCAAGACCTGTCGTCGATCAGCAAGTTATGGTTTCCGTAAACGCCCACTATTCATTGCGAATTTATCGCGAATCTTTAATTCAGCGCAAAGTTCCTAGTGATTGGAAAAAAGCGCAGGTGACACCCGTTAATAAGAGAGGAAAGAGAATTGACCCGCACAATTACAGGCCAATGTCGTAGACATCAGTTTCCTGTAGAATTTTTGAGCATATACTCAGTTTGAATATAGTAAATTTCCTTTAAACAGAAAAGCTTCTTTCTATAAATCAGCACAGGTTTAGGAAACATCGTTCATGTGAAACTCAGCTTGCCCTTTTCTCACATGACATCTTGTGAGCCATGGATGAAGGGCGACAGGCGGATTGTGTTTTTCTCGACTTCAAAAAGGCGTTCGACGCGGTGCCACACTATATATATCGTATGGTATAATGTCAGCTACATGTAATACTTTAGTAAGATATACTAGTGTCTAGTTAATAAGATAGAACATATCTCTGTCACAGAGCCAAGTCCAACTCCTTTAACCACTGGACAGCTTCCTGACTGACTATATGGAGTTCGGTCATCCCTCCTGAGAATGATCGTAATGGGCAATTAGTGATTATATGGGTCATCGTTTGTATGTCTGCTCCACAGTCACATGACTGGTCGTCTGTCTGTCCCCATTTGAATTTCCAATAGTTACAGCGACCAACACCAGTTCGGAAAAGGTTGATCAAAGACCATTCTCTCCTGGGAAGGTCCATTCCTTGGAGCTGCTTAGAGGGATCGTCTATCCAGTTGCTGCTTTTTCCATTAAACGAATCCCAAATTCTTACCCAGTTTGATTTAGGTGAGAAGCCACTCTCATGTAGTTGCACAGCTGTTTTAAGAGGTGGTTTACGTGATTTCAGCCGGCTGACCGGTGGTGGAAGGTCTTGCAGGATAGGAAGCTCAGGAGTGGACAAGATCTTATAATACTCTCTCATTAAGGCTTCCTTCCGTCTTAGATCTGGGGGAACGATGTTGCATAATATTGGGAGCCATTGAAGTGGTGTAGCCATCAGAGTGCCACTGATCAATCTCATTGCTCTATTTAATTGTACATCAATGTCTCTCACATGAGCACTGTTGAGCCAGACAGGAGAACAGTATTCAGCTGCAGAGTAAACTAGGGACAAAGCTGTTGTACGCAAAACCTTAGCACTGGCTCCCCAAGATGATCCTGCTAAGTGCTGCAATATGTTATTCCTAGTTTTAACTTTGTCTGCTGTTTTATGAAGGTGGTACTTAAAAGTAAGAGATCTATCCAAGATGACTCCCAGGTATTTTGGATGTTCATTATGTTCAAGTTGAACACCATCAAACGGGATATTAAGTTTATAGTCGGCCATCCTATTATTGAGATGGAAACAAGATACTTCCGTTTTATTTGGGTTTGGCTTTAGTTTCCACATTGCGAAGTAATTTCTGAGGAGAGTTAGGTCAGATGTTAAAGTAGTTTCCGTCACATGGATGTCTCTGTGTTGTGACGCTATGGCAATATCATCGGCATAAATGAATTTTCTAGACTGCGTAGCTGGAATATCAGCGGTGTAAACATTAAAAAGAATGGGAACAAGAACCGAACCCTGGGGGAGGCCATCGTGAAGCTGTCTAGACCCACTTTCTGTGTTGCCGAGATAGATCTTGATCAGGCGACTACTTAGTATTGAGTTCACAAGTCGCAATAGAATAGGACAAGGATTGAGATTGTAAAACTTCACTAGGAGGCCCTTCTTCCACACGGTATCATAAGCTGCCGAGAGATCCAGAAAAGCAACGGAAGTGGTACACTTCTTTTCGAAACCAGTCTCAATGAAAGATGTCAGTGCTAGGACCTGGTCACAGCAATTACGGCCTTGTTTGAAACCAGCTTGTTCAACAGGGATACTAGCAGTGAGAATGGGAACAATACGATTGTAGATGAGTCTCTCGAGCAGCTTGTAACATACACTGAGAAGTGCAATTGGGCGGTAGCTATCTGCACGTTCGGCTGCTTTACCAGGCTTCAAAACAGCTATTACTTTAGATCTCTTAAAAGCTTTTGGTAGAGAGCTGTCTTTAAGAATGTTATTGAATAAATTTAGAAGCCACAATCGGGTCTTGAGTCCAGGATGTTTAATAAATTCTGGGAAAATATCATCTATACCGGCAGCTTTCCCAGTCTTCATATCAGAGATAGCCACATGCAGTTCGTCTAAGCAAAAAGGTTTTGATACTTCCAGGGGAGCCTGCTGGCATTTCTTAATTTCATTTAGTTTATAGGATATTAATCTGTCAGACTGTTGCCGTTTTGACTTGGATAGTGCTACGATTCGTTTGGCTATGTCGGAAGGATCAGGGTGTGTGGGAGGCAATGCAGAGCGATATGAAATGGAATGAACATGTAAAGGCAGTTGTGTGTAAGGCTGACAGCAACACTGCAGACTGCTAACGAAGATAAGAGCTTATGGAATAGGTTCACAGATTTGTGACTGGCTGGAAGACTTCCTAAGTAATAGAACGCAGTACGTTGATCTCAACGGCGAGTGTTCATCAGAGACGAGTGAATCGTCAAGCGTGCCCCAGGGGAGTGTGATAGGACCGCTATTATTTTCTATCTATATAAATAACCTGATGGACAGAGTAACTTGTAATTTGCGGCTGTTTGCTGATGATGCTGTGGTGTATGGGAGGGTGTCGTCTTTAACTGACTGCAATAGCATACAGAATGACTTAGACAAAATTTCTAGTTGGTGTGAAGAATGGCAGCTAGCTCTCAATGTAGAAAAATGTAAGGTGATGCGCATGAGTAGGAAAAACAATTCCATAATGTTTCGAATACAGCATTAGTAGTGAGCTTCTTGATGCTGTCGCGTCGTTCAAATATCTGGGCGTAACAATGCAGAGCAATATGAAATGGAATGAACATGTAAAGGCAGTTGTGTGTAAGGGTGACAGCCGACTTTGGTTTATTGGGAGAATTTTTGGAAGATGTACTTCATCTGTGATGGAGACCGCGCATAAAACGCTTGTACGGCCACTTCTTGAGTATTGCTCAAGTGTTTGGGACCCGCAGCAGATCAGTTCAAAAATGTTCAAATGTTTTTAGAGCTTATGGTAGTTAACTACGGGGTCGTTCATCAGTCCCTAAACTTACAAACTACTTATGAACTAACTAATACTAAGGACGGCACAAATATCCATGCCCGAGGGGGGAATCGAACCCCCAACCTTAGTGGCCGTGACTGGCGCGCCGCAGTCCCCTTGGTCACCGCGGCCGTTTCAGATCAGTTTAAAGCATGACATGGAAGCACTTCAGAGGCGAGCAGCTAGGTTTGTTACTGGTAGGTTCGATCAATGCGCGAGTGTCACGGAAATGCTCCGACAACTCAATTGGGGGTCGTTGGAGGAAAGACGACGTTCTTTTCGTGAATTTCTGTTGAGGAAGTTTAGAGGTCCGGAATTTGAAGCTGAGTGTAATACGATCTACTTATATTTCGTGTAGTGATCACAAAGACAAGATAAGAGAAATTAGGGCTCGTACGGAGGCATAAACATTCTTTTTTTCCTCGTTCTATTTAGGAGTGGAATAGGAAAGGGAATGACTAGTAGTGGTACTGTGTACCCTCCGCGACGCCCCTTCTGTGTATTGCGGAGTATGTATGTAGATGTTGACGTCGATTGTTCACGACTGTACTTACGCGATAATAGATACGTCGTTGTATTAAAGGATAACATTTGAGGATTTTAACAGGAATCAGTTCTTACTGTTGATACAAAGTATTAAGTTCCACCAGTTGTAGGAAAAATATTTGTGGCAATAAATTAAGGGTCCTTTTGTTGTTAATAGAAATTTTTCACAGACACGTTTCGAGACTACGAGCAGTCGTTATGCACCCTGGGCACGAACTAATGGAGTAATGTGGTACGATGTCTTACGAAAATATGAATGATGGTTACTCAGCATAGCATTTGTGAATCTATGGAACTAAACAATCACAAAACCATGTTCTTTGCGAATTATAAATTTATCGCTCCAAATCAAAGACCATTCTACATGCTATGGTAACATACTAGATGGTCACTTCGACACAAGACTTACAGCGGCCGTTTTGTACATTAAAAATACGCTTCTCGAACTACCGACAATAAATAGAGTCTTTTAGTCTATCGGCTTCTTGACATTAACTCTGACAACACAGTGACAGCCCTACAGTGGGTCGATGCTATGTGAGCTGTGCTCTTTACAAAACGTTACGACCTTTCACTCTTGAAAACACTATACGGAACAGATACGAAAGGGTCTTCTCCTTTAACTGGAACTAAAAATATTTGTATCTAAAATGACGAAAGTTTGTCAAGGTGACAAAAAGTTTTTTGACGACAAAGACCAATGATATGACTAACAATGAAATTAATATTTGCTGAAAGCCCTCGTAAGCAAAGTATGTATAAACAGCCGGATGAAAAGAAAATGGGCTGTGTAGAGATGGGAAGATGAAGCGTGCGAGCCCCTGTCACCTACCTCCGCTGTCAGAGCATAGGTTCAGATGAAAAAATGTGAGTTTTCCATTAAAGTAATGAAAAGAAAAAAGAAAAAGAAAATAGTAACTACCTGACTGTTGGGCTTGCAGTGGAGTAATACACGCAGGCGTCTGAGGATGGCAAACTATTGAAACAGTTGTCACAATAAATATTTAGCTTTGAACAGTGATATGGGACCTTCCATTACAAATTTGCAAGGATAGATTTTAATTAGGTAATATTACAACAATTAATTAGATTCGACTGGTTCATGTGTTTCATTTGTTCGCCTAAGTTACACATATAATCCTTTTCTTTGTCTCCTTTTCCGTAAATGATAGTGATATCAAAGGTAAATTCTTTAGTGTTTGAAATTTACATCATCACTTCTATAGCGGACATTAACTTTATAGTAAAGAGCTATACGATGAAGACGGTAGACCTGTATTGCTTATAAACATTTTCTCTAAAACGCCCATACTAAGGTATGGTTAGAAACAAACTTTGAAATATTCTTTCGCGATCTGAATCAGTCAGCTAACAAATTTTTGTGTATTCTCATGTCTAGTGGCAGCACGTATAGACGTAATCGCCATTATAATCGCAGGAATAGGTTTTCCACGACAGGCGATTAAATAGTGTAATGATAAGTCCCCTACATCCTTGTTTAAATACGTATTTACGATCTGATTAACGTTTCAACCTATTTACATCTAACTAATCGGTACTAATCTCAGCATCCTGTAAAAAAAAAGTGTGGTTAAGTGCGCCAACGACGACACGACTGTTAGACTGTTAAAAACAAAACACAGTTTGGAATTGTGATATATCTACATCTTCATCAATGTCCACACACATAACTATACACATCAAGCAACCTAACAATGTGTGGCGAATGGTGGTCTGGGTACCTCTAGATCATTTAGGGATATTAAAAGGTAAAGCAATCAACAATCCGAAGACTAGTTTGAACACGACAGTGCTTCACTAGGAATGGTCCTGTTTGGTGGTGGTATGATGTTGCCTTCCTCCGACCTTCGAACTGACTTACCCAACAAGTTATAGGGGGATCTACAGTTTAACGTTGGTTCCGAACCACGGTGCTACTCGGTATTTTTCACATCAGCACCACTCCCAGAGGAGAAAGAAATGGAAAGGACAGATAAAAAACCTAGGACCTGGCAGTGATCGAACACGCGACCTTTGGATTTGTAGTCTGGCATTGTACCACTGTGCTACAGAGCCGCACCTCGTGGCATTATGAACAGAAATTTAGACATCTGCAAGGTGCAAAAATTGGCAAATGACCATTAATAATGATAAGTTTGAAGTCATCCATATGACCACTAAAAAAATCCGTTAAACTTCAGTTGCACGATAAATCAGTCATACCTACAGGCCTAAAATTCAACTGAATACCTAAGAGTAACAATCACGAACTACTTCAATTGGAAAGAACACACAGAAAATTTTGTAGGGAAGGCTAATCAAAGGCTACGTTTCATTGGCAGAACACTTAGAAGATGCAACAGTTCTACTAAAGAAACTGCCTACGCTACACTTGTGCGTCGTATTTTGGAATACTGGAGCGCATTGTGGGATCCATACGAGCTGGAACTGAAGGACGATGTAGAGAAAGTTCAGAGAAGGGCAGCTCGCTTTGTAGTGTCGCGATATAGAGGAGAGAGTGTCAAGAAAATGATGCATGAGATGGGGTGGAAATCATTAAAAGAAAGGCGTTATTCCTTGCGGTGTGCCCTATTTGCGAAATTTCTTTCACCAACTTTCTCTTCTTAATGCGAACGCATTTTGTTAGCACCCATCTACATAGGGAGACATGATCATCACAATATAATAAGAGAAATCAGATCGAAAACAGAATTATTTAGGTGTTCCCTTTTCCCGGAACTATTAGAGAATGTAACTGTAGAGAAATAGGATAAAAGTGGTCCGATGAACTGTCTGCCACGCACTTGAATGTGATTTGAAGAGTATTCATGTAGATGTAGAAGCACTCTTGGAGGTGTTTTCATTTCGGAAGGATATTTCTGAACGTCTTCTACTTGCAAAAATTCTTACATGAACTTAAAGTTTCAATGATATTTCTAATGATTTAATTTCTTTGTTCGGTGGAAATGTTTCCAAAGCCTCAGAATTCAAGGAAGACGGCGTCAACAATAGTTACCAGTAGGTACTGAGTTCTGCGTCTCGTGAACGAGCAAAGCCATCTGGGTTTCACATGCTCGGTCTTTTTGTAATCGATGCTGATTCCTACGGAACAGATTTTGTTTTGAGATACAACAATATCATGTGAACACAGAACGTGGTTCTCAATTTTACACCTGACTGACTTCAGGGATATAGGCATGTAGCCATGTGCATTTCTTTGAATATCCTTCTTGAACATGGAAATGAAGCGTGTGTTTTTCGAATCAGTTTGAACACTCTACCACTGTAGCACCTAAAATAGACTGCTTCTAAAACAGGAGCAAGGTATTACCCACGCCGTTCACAGGAAGTTGTAGATACGCCGTTAACTTTGCTCTGTTGGGCAATGTTAGTTCATTTTATATCTCCAGGTCATTTCACATTTGTGCAGCGATTGAGATGGGGAACCATGGTTTGAGTTTCCTTAGAGAAAAAATTTCTGTATACTGAATTCTGACTCTCACTCTTCTGTCAAGCTGCATTTGGATGAAAGTAGCTAGATGGTAGGTTTGATACGCTGACTGATTTAACTTCAATCAATTACTTCGTGGGAATTGATATCAGATGAGTAGAAAGAATGTTTCTTCTGTTGCATTTCCACATTTATCCATCGGGTTGCTCACATGCAATAAGCAAATACGTTACCTACATACGCGCATATGTAAGGGGCGAGGTACTGCGCCAAAAAAATAGTTGATTAATCGTCATATGCTGCGGTGGCGTGAGCGATCGTTCTTAAGGCGCCTTGCTGCAGAGTGTGCGGTTGCTCGTGGTCGGGGGTTCGGGTCCTCCCTCGGGCATGGGTGTTTGTGTTGTCCGAAACATAAGTTCCTTAAACTTATGCCTAGGGACTGATGACCAAAAGTGTTGAGTCCTTAGATTTACAAACATTCGATTTGAATTGCTATATAAACAAAAATTATTCACTCAAATATTAAAGTATTTGTAAAGCTAAGGGACCAAACTGCTAAGGTCATCGGTCGCTAGATTTACGAATTACTTGTACTAACCTAAGCTAAGAATAACACATACTCATACCCGAGCCGCGGTGGAGTAGCCGAGCGGTCTAACGCGTCTCGCTGCGGAGCGCGCGGTTGCTCGCCGTGGAGGTTCGAGTCCTCCCAGGAGCATGGGTGTGTGTGTTTGTCCTTAGGTTAGTTTACCTAGGTTTAAGTAGTTTGTAAGCTACGGACTGATGACTACTCAGTTTGGTCCGATAGATTTACAAACATTTACATTTTGAACTCACACCCGAAGAAGGGCTCTAATCTTCAACAAGGGCCGGAAGCGCGATCTATGGTAAGGCGCCTTAGATCGCAGGGCCATTCCCGCGCGGATTCTACACTTCCAACAAACATTCTGCCTCTTCGGTAAAAATTTAAATGGGCAGCGAAAATATGCTGGTCTATATCTGTCTCTCACACATACACATTTAGTTCTAATTCAGGGCATTAAATCGAAATAACAAGTCACCCTGAAACCTCGGACTTGCCACGTTATAGCTATTCAATGTATCCAAACGACGTGAAAAATTTTCACGTCTAAATTTTGTCAGTGCTAGCGCTCGTGTTCGCTAGCGAATTTCCTGTCACATTCAAAAGAATCCAAACAACGCTGTTACACTGGGGTGAAAAAAGTCAGCGACAGTGATAAACGCAGATACAGATGGAAATTTCACAGCGTACGTAAGATTTAGGTCATTTGTATACCAGTCATTCATGTGGAAAGGTCGGATTTTCGACGTGTGAAGATATGTCCGCACGATAGGAATTAATAGGCTCTGGACGCGGCATTGTAGTTGGAGCTAGTTGTATGGGACATTCAATTTCGTAAATCGGTAGGGAATTAAATATTCCGAGACCCGTAGTACCACGCGGGACCTGAGAGCACCAAATTGCAGGCATTTCCTGTCACGCGACAACGTAGTGACCGACGGCGTGTACTTAATGAGCGAGAGCAGCGGCGTTTGCGTAGAACTGACAGTGCAAACAGACAAGCTACATCGCGTGAAACTGCCGCCAAAAGCTATGTTGGACGTAGAACGTATCCGTTATAACAGCACGGCGCAATTTGGCGTTGATTGGCAATGGCAACAGACGACTGATTAGAGTCTCCTTGCTAATAGCAAATCGCCTGCACTGTCTGTTCGGAGTCCATGAGCATTTCTGTTCAACCATACACGACTGAAAAAGCGATGATTTATCAGGTGTATCCCGACTTCAGTTGCTAATAGCTGGTGGTAAGGTTCGATTGCGTCGCAGACCCCATGCAGCCGTAGACCAAAGTTTTTAACACACATGATGTGATGAATGCTATCGATAACAGATATCAAATAGATTCCGCATTTCTATATTTCCGAAAGGCTTCCTACACTGTACCTCACAAGCGTCTTTTAATCATATTGCATGCTTATGGAATATCGCCACAGTTGTGCGTTTGGATTCGTGATTTCCTGTCAGAAACGACACAGTACGTTGTAATTGACGGTAAGTTCAAATGTTCAAATGTTTGTAGAGCTTAGGGGACTTAACTACGGGGTCATCAGTCCCTAAACTTACAAACTACTTGTGAACTAGCTAAGACTAAGGACGGCACAAATATCCATGCCCGAGGGGAGATTCTAACCCCCGACCGTAGTGGCCGTGCAGACCGTGACTGACGCGCCGCAGAGCGCTCGGCCACCGCGGCCGGCTGTAAATCATCGAAAAGAAGAGAAGTAAAATCTGGCGTTCCCAGGGAACTGTTATAGGGCCTTTACTGTTCCTTTCTTTTATAAACGATTTAGGAGACAATCTAAGTTGCCCTCTTAGAGCATTTGCGGATGATTCTGTAATTTATCGGTTAGTAAAGTCACCAGAAATCAAAAGAAACTGCAAAACGATTTAGATAAGATATCTGCATGGTGGAAAAATCGGCAATTAACCCTTATAATGTTAAGTTTGAAGTTATCCATATGACCACTAAAAGAAATCCGTTAAACTGCAGATAAAAGATAAAACAGTTAAACCTTGAGGCTGTAAATTCAGCTAAATACCTAGGAGTAACAATTACGAACAACTTAAATTAGAAACAACACACAGGAAATATTGCAGGGAAGGCGAACCAAAGACTACTTTTCATTGGCAAGACACTTAGAAGATGCCGTGGTGGAATAGCCGAGCGATCTACAGCGCCTCGCTGCGGTGCGCGCGGTTGCTCGCCGTCGGAGGTTCGAGTCCTCCATGGGTCATGGGTGTGTATGTGTTCTCCTTAGGTTAGATTACCTTAGTTTAAGTAGTTTGTAAGCAACGGACTGATGACCACGTAATTTGGTCCGACAGATTTACAAACATTTGAACATTTTTTGAACTTAGAAGATGCAACAGTTCTACTAAAGAAACTGCCTACACTACACTTGTGCGTCCTATTTTGGAGTATTGCTGCGCATTGTGGGATCCATACGAGCTGGAACTGAGAGACGATGTAGAGAAAGTTGAGAGAAGGGCAGCTCGTTTTCTATTATCGCGATACAGGGGAAATGATGCACGAGTTGAGGTGGAAATCATTAAAAGAAAGGCGTTATTTGTTGCGGCGAGATCTATTTGCGAAATTCCTTTCACCAACTTTCTCTTCAGAATGCGAACATACATTGTGAGCACCCACCTACATCACGTTGATGCGAACATACATGTGAGCACCCACCTACATCACGTTGTTGTGATGCTTCGTGTAAGGAGGAGAAATGCGTACCATCACGTTTCCGACTTTCATAAAGGTCGGATTGTAGCCTATCGCGATTACGGTTTACTGTATCGCGACATTGCTGCTCGCAATCCAATGACTGTTAGCAGAATATGGAATCAGTGGGTTCAGGAGGGCTATACGGGACACCGTGCCGGATCCCAATGGCCTCGTATCACTAGCAGGAGAGATGACAGGCATCTTATCTGCATGGCTGTAACGGATCGTGCAGCCACATCTGGATCCCTAACAGATGGGGACGTTTGCAAGACAACAACCATCTGCACGAACAGTTCGAAGACGTTTGTAGCAGCATGGACTATCGGCTCGGAGACCATGGCTGCGGTTACCATTGACGCTGCGTCACAGACAGGAGCGCCTGTGATGGTGTACGCAACGACGAACCTGGGTGCACGAATAGCAACACGTCATTTTTTCGGATGAATCCAGGTTCTATTTACAGCATCATGAGAGTCGCATCCGTGATTGGCGACATCGCGGTGAACGCACATTGGAAGCGTGTATTCGTCATCACAATAATGGCGTATCACCCGGCATGATGGTATGGGCTGCCATTGGTAATACGTCTCGGTCACCTCTTGTTCGCATCGACGGCACTCTGAACAGTGGCTATTACATTTCACATGTTTTAGGACCCGTTGCTCTACTCTCCATTCGATCCCCTCGAGCCGCGGCGGAGTGGCCAAGCGCATTGAGGCGATATGCTACGATGCGCGAGACCGACCCTCGTCGGGGGGTTCGAATCCCCCCTCGGGCATGGATGTTTGTGTTGTCTTTAGTATAAGGTAGTTCATGAGTAGTTCGTAAGTTTAGGGACTGATGATCCCGCAGTTAAGTCCCTTAAACTTAACAAACATTTGAACATTTTTGATCCCCTAGAAACTCTACATTTCAGCAGGATAATACATGACCGCATGTTACAGGTCCTGTACGGGCCTTTCTGGATACGGAAAATGTTCGATTGCTGCCCTGGCCAGCACATTCTCCATATCTCTCACCAATTGAAATCGTCTGGTCAGTGGTGGCGGACCAACTGGCTTGTCACCATACGCCAGTTACTACTACTGATGAACTGTGGTATCGTGTTGAGCTGCATGGGCATCTGTATCTGTATACGCCATCCAAGATCTCTTTGACTCTATGCCTAGGTGTATCAAGGCCGTTATTACGGCCAAATGTGGTTGTTCTGGGTAGTGATTTCTCAGGATCTACGCTGCCAAATTGCGTGAAAATGTAATCACATGTCAATTCTAGTATAATACATTTGTCAAATGAATACCCGTTTATCATCTGCATTTCTTCTTGGTGTAACAATTTTAATGGCCAGTAGTGTAATTATATGTTCAGTATTGAAAAAGTTGAAGTACTGAAAACAGACTTAGTTTGGTAATAACACTCCACGGTTGCTACTAAATATTATTATCGCTGAATAAACTTAAGAAAAAGAGAATGGGTTCAGTATGACCACACCTGATTTACTCATTATGTCTAGGTGAGGGGAAGGCTCTGCCCACGGCCTGAGGCACAACTCTTGCCACGACCGCCGATATGAGTATTTCGTCGAATCATGCTGAGGGGATGGCATGCTGTTAAGACTTTATTTCTGATCAGACAGTTTTGGTTCATCAATGATAGTTTTTCCTGACTAATTCTTTCGCTATGCATGGCGAAGTGTCTCCTTCTTTTCATAACTCGAGTAATTCAGTGTAAATTTAGTATTTGTATTTTCATTCCAGTAACGATTTTTGTGTCCAGTTTATCAAGTTAGAATACACGTGTGTAGCCTTCAGCCTTCATTTTTCCGAGAATAATAAACGGCGGAAATTGTTACATAGGTTGTCAGAATTAAAAATGTTATATGCGAAAAAAATGGAGATCTGGCGTAGGGTTCCCTGCGGCGCGCTTAATAAATATGCTATTTAATTGGCTGCTGACCAGGTGGGGAGCGGTCGCCGTAAGAGTGCAGTATGCCCCTGTCCTGGGTGTAGGGGTCGGCTGGCGGGGGCGGTGTTGTGTAGAGATGTCGATGCAGTTAAAACAATCGTCGCTAAGTGCGGTATTTTTTGTTCTGTCCTCGCGGGTAGGGTTGGTGGCGGCGTCCTTTGAGAAGCGGTCGCGAGCGTGGTGGCGTCTGGCGGCGGAGACGGCGCTGGCGGCGCATTTTCCCAGCGTCGGGGGGCGGCGTGTTCGTTAGGTGTGTAGCTGAGGGTTGGGGTAGCGCAAGTACGGACATGTCGAATGGGTTGACAGGTCTGAACCTGTCGGAGGTGCCGCCTGTCTGGCGGCAGCGCCAGGGATTGGAAGGGTGTGTTGTTTACTTGCAAGCGTTAAGTGTATCCTGTCAATCATCTTTCGTCCTTCCAGTAAGTGCGTTATGGCGGCGTCCTTTGATAAGCAGTTGGGCAAGTAGCGTCAATGAAAATCAAAAGGGCCTAAATGCAATTATATGTAAACTGTCAATCATCCTTATGTGCGCTATGGCGGCATCCTTTGATCTGCAGTCGGGCAATTGGCCGAGCGTCTGGCGTCGATGACACTATTGTCGACGGTCGAATTTCGCTGTGCTTCAATCCGCTTTACTATACTACTATTGTCAATGCAGAAGTTTATGAGGAAGTTATGAAACGGTTGCTGCAACGCATCCGGTGGGTTCGGCCAAAACTCAAAACTATACCGAAGTGGACAGTGAATTTCCTGCACGATAATTTCCGTCCGCACACTGCGATCCGCGAGCTCAACCTTCTCGCTAAATGCAAGGTCACTGTGTTTCCACACCCTCCATATTCTCCAGATTTGGAGCCGGCGGACTTCTTTGTCTTTCTCCACTTTAAATTTGCCCTGAAAGAATTACGCTTCACAATGGTGAAAGTGGCTTGTTAAATTTTCTATGAAAGATCTCAGGCAGTAGAGATCAGGAAATGTAAGTTAAAACGCTCACCGCTGCTTTCAATTACTTTGCGAGTGGCCACAGTACTTGCGCAATGGAAATTTATGTAACTGCTCACTCCTTAAGGGAGCAGCCAAAGTTTTAACAAACACACACACACACACACACACACACACACACACACACACACACACACACACATATATATATATATATATATATTCTGCCCTTTTTTAATATGGAGGTAACATGGGAGGATATTTGCAAATATGCAGGGGATTAAGAAAGCACACTCATTCATTCACAGACTCTTGTATAATGCTTGTGTCACTCATCAGGCGGGAACAATTCGTAGCAGTAGCAAAATGAAGCGTCGCGGTGTTTTGATGAGATGGCGGGCATATTCAAGCACAATTGAAATTATACTACGCACAACCGAACTCATGTGCGGTGAGGCAGTGGCATACTTTTGTTAAGTTCCACGTGGTGTACGACCATGGTGAATTACAAAGAATTTACAAAAAGAAAATGACTTAGAATAAGCATGTTGTTCTTCGTATGTATTTTTAACAAGAATTTCGGTGTAATGCTAAAAAAAAAAAATAAACATTTAGAACAGAAATGTTTAGTTGGGCTCTGGACAAAAAATAACCGTATACTACAGCTTGTAGTAAAATATTAAAACTCGTATGCAAAATTTGCAAGTAAGAATTTATCTATGCGCAAACACTCCCATCTCTCTCCATGCTCTTCGCATAGACTACAAATACCACAGCCGATAGACGTGTTTAATAATAGCGCAGGTTAGATAATAAACAGTAACGAACGCCACAAACGTACGTCTCCATATTAACATACATTCTTTCGATATCCAAAAACAATTCTAGCCAGAGTCAAACATTCCGGACCAACTAAAAGAAAATAAATGGTCCGATTCGGAACTCGACCGCAACCTTAGATCTATAAGCAAAATAAATATATCTTTTCGTTTAGACGATGCAAGCAACAGCCATCGAACGGAATGTAACGGTAACAAACGCAACCGCAACCTTAGATCTATAAGCAAAATAAATGTATCTCTTCGTTTAGACGATGCAAGCAACAGCCATCTAACGGAATGTATTGGTAACAAACGCTACAAACTTGTATGTCAACCACTCTTTCGGTAAAACAACAACAGCGGCAGCAGAAGACGACATATTGCTTATACAAAAATTCCAATTTACTGGTGGATATAACGAAAATCGACAATGGCATCTAGCACAACGTCTGCATAGAAACTAATGATTTACAACGCACAAGGCATTTTACCGAACATAGCGAAAGCCTTTCTGTCAGTCAGCACCAGACTGTTAAGAATGCAAGCACCGTTAACAATCGTCCAGAACGCAGAGTGCTCTCTTGGCAGGCTACATAAAAGAAACATATGCTAAATGTTTAAACAAAATCACACAAAAACACCTTAGTTACATCTCCAAATGATCAAAACCTTATACGCAAGACCTCTGCAGACGCACCACTCTGGCAAGGATAGCGCGCATTGCATTTATTTAGTGGAGCTGAGTCAGGCCGAAAGTTCCGGAATTTAACACTCTCTCTCTCTCTTCAGCGATCTTGCCCAGTTACGTTTCCTTAGATCGAGGTATAAGAATTCGGGTACTTTAATTTTACCTCTTATTTCCTTGCTACAGCAGTACACATCTTCTTGCGTATACCCGTCTAAGGAATCTCTATGTCCTGTTACGATGCAAACTACATTTATCTAACGCAGGTCAAACACCCATATTCCAGCGCCCCAGAAGACATTTAAACCATATTGTGAAACGAAGAGTGGAAATAAAAAAAAATTGTGAAATAATTTTTCGATTTCCGACGGTCTACACTAAAACTTTTTTTTTCTCGAAAGTATTGTCCTAACAACACCCTTATTCGACAATAGATTAACCACGGTACCCAGGTATTACTTTACCTGCCCAATGCAACACTGATTTTCAAAACTAGATCGATCAGCCCTTTACCCACAAAAATTCCTACTCCAAGTTCCTTGCCTGTGACGTCTTTTATCATTCCACTAAACCGAACTCGAATTTAATTTTTAATTACAAGTAGATGTCTACCGCAAACGAAGATGCTAACCTACACACCGCAACACCTGATCCTATATAGAACATGGAGTGTCTACACTTTTTTTGTTACAGTACAACTGAGTACATGCAACGTAATGTTCGCAAACACTTATATCGCAACCAACGCCCGCATAAATCGATCATAGCCTGCTCTCTAAGGAATGGATATAATAATAATAATTTCGTGTGGCTCATTGGCCTGGTGCAAGTCTTTCGATTGGACGCCACTTCGGCGACTTGCGTGTCCCTAGCCTACCCCAGTTATCCAACCGGGAAAAGGGTACCTACAGCTTAACGTGGAATCCGAACCACGTATCGTTTCTGGCGACTCCTCACATCGTTGAGAGGTGAAGGATGTTTAAGTGCAGACTGAAAAAATCCGAGGTACGACCGGGTTTTGAACCCGCGACCCTTCTGTTTCCAGTCGAGCACTTTACCCCAAGACCACCGTGCCCGACTAAGGAATGGATGGGAGTCACACACAGTACAAACACGTTTGTAGTGTATTCAGCTAATTTCGGTCAATACAACGATGCGAGACCAACCCTCCCGCCTGTTTAGTGTAAAACTAAAAAGACGTAATCGTAGCTAGATTTCTCCACACTATCTGTTTACACCGGGCTTGCACATATGCAATAGCCTCCTTTAAAGCCTTTGTCTTCGCCATATAAACCAGTTTTCGTTTACCCTTCTTCTTAGGACTTGTGGAATAACGTAGGCGATATCTAAGTCTGTGGAGAATAAAGGCGTGGAATGCAAAAATATGCAATAATATAGCTGCTTGCTCGACTCTACAAATAATTTACAGGTAGACAGTCGAAACTAAAACACAATGTATAAGCTTTTCTCGGTCTGAGAGAGCGGTCAATCTTCGGGTACTCTTAATACCCAAGAAATAAAATTGCAGAATGACTGATCTCTAAAAGCGTATGTTAGCTGGGAGCGATGGGAGCGATGCACAGTACAACGGCGCACTTTGTAAATACCGTATCTTCTCTTTCAGAACACTTAAACAATCTTCTTGCACAGATCCATAACCACAATCCTCCATCCTGGTAATGCCATCTTCTCGACTCAGCGAAAAAATAAAAGTCCTCACAATCACCTGTCTGGACGCTTTATAAAATCGATATTGTAGCTAGCGATAACTTCGCTTACACCAGGGCTCGTGATTTGACATATTTTTTATTTATTTTTATTCTACAATTCGACGCCAACCACGTTAAGCAGTCGTTCCCAATTGTCGTCACCCGCAACCACGTTGCTGTTGCTCCTACCATACGAAAGTCATGCTCGGATACGAACGCCACTCGGTTAAAAAGAGAAATCCCTTCTAAATATTGTGTGTTGTCCAAATCCAGGAGATAGAAGCCATCTACACGAAGCTGCTGTAGTATAGATGGGAGTTCCTCCATTAAAACGTCGATTAGTTGCACTTTATAAGATATATACCCACTGAACGTACATATTTCCCCCTTTATTCCACAAAGTAGCCACAAATAGTAACTTCGTCTTATCTCCAGCGTTTGCAGTATCGAACTTGCTGAATTTACTACACAGGCAGTTCCGCACATCTATAACAATACCTCACCACACAAGCTGCAACTAGCGCACTTTAAGTTACCAAACTACAGGAGTTTTATAAAACACGGTGATTTTCGACGGAAGAATTATGATTTACCACAGCAGGCATATGCGGTACGTAACATAATGCAGAGTACGGCTCCTTGCATATGACTGTTAGATAATTAGATTGAATAGTACGGTGCTTTACTCTGCTGTCTGATCAATCTGTCTCTATACCACAAGTCACGAAGAACGCTTCTAAACACTACTGAAGCATTGTACATCTCGCCTATATCGAGGTTATGTAGTACTTCGACTGGAAATATCCTGGAGTCTTACCAGGGGAGAATCCGCTGGTTGTGGTGTGAATTGTGTGATACGTGGCGTGATTTACCCTAAAAAGAGACATAGAGGTCTATTTGCTGCATTTGAGCCCTTACTTCGTCGTTTGGTCAAGAACAAGTTATTACAAGGCTGGAGGTTACAATATACAATTACCGGATGGATAGTGTTTTTGACCTTGTGCAAGACTGTTTAAGTATTTTAAACGAGAATAAACGAACACCTTAGACAACAGCTGCTGTGTACTGTTTAATAGTGTCCTGCAATTTATGTACTGGGGTAATAAAAATACCCGAAAATTGATTGGTATACAGGTAAACTTTCTAGACACAAAAGATCGAGAAAAGCTTATACATTATGTTCTATCAGCTTTTAGTTTCAACTGTCTACCTGTAAATTACGCGGAGAATCGTAATACTGACACCAGCAAAGACGATATAAGTAGTACACTTAAAAGCTACATTAAAGCAGGGGAAACATAATTCTCCCAATTCAGAACATTGTTCTCCACACTGCATACAGATATAGATATCGCCGAATTAGGTCTGGAACCTACAAACAATGTCATTCCGCAAGTCCATCGAAAAAGAGTAAATATATCACACAGACTTAAGCCATTCCCCATTAAAGAAATTACACCGATACATGCAGTTAATGTCTTATGTGCGCGAAAAAGAAAACTGGAGATGGCGGATATCGACGCCAAGAGAAGGAGCTTAGACTATATGGCTAAAGCAACTGCCATAAAGGACGAGTAAAAATTAATGCTGGACAAAGACGAAGCTATGACATATGTGTAAGGCAGGTTTACACACGGCTTTAAACAGAGGGTATGGAGAAATCTGGTTACGAATGGGACTTATAAAATATTTGCTTTTTCAGTAAATTGTCAGGGAGATTGTTCACGCGTCGGTATACTGGCCGAAAATAGCGGAACGCAGAATGTCTTCTACACGAATAAACGTGTTGCATTCTCGTTTGGAGAAGGGCTACATTGTATCCAAATGTGGAGGACTGGGTGTTGGAGCAGCCATTTGCAGAGTTAAAAACGGATGGAATAACAATATCTAACAAGCAATCGTTTGCAATAGTCGTAAACCCAGTGTTCCATACGGAAATTACCACAGGATTGTGTATGAGAGGAGTTGGTATCGTACACACATAGAGACACAGAATGCTATAACCAGTATGCCATACAGGAAATAATGGGAAAAGTTAAAATGCCCGATTGTTCTCGTCTAGAAGCATTGCCAGAAGGTGCAGAGCTGGTTATAAAAGCTATAAAGGAGGAGGAATGCAGGAGGAAACGAAGATACATAATGGAGTTCGAGAACTTACCTTCCCTGTACCTTTCGAACTTCTGGCTGGAACGGAAATAGGAGACACCAATGTGGATCTAAACAACAAGTTAAAAATTAATTTGGACATTATTAAAGTTACACGTAAGAGGAATAAAGAACGAGTTGTGTATTCCTGTATTTAAACATGCATGCTAAATGTAATAAAAGTTCTGTGCTGTAAAACTTGTGTTCTTATTTACTATATTAATAAAAATTCTACGAAAGCATAAGATTAAAGGTACTAGCTCTGTTGTGCGAGAGAATTAGTATAGGATGTACGAATTTCCCAGTTTTTGCTTAGTATGAGCCGCATTTGGACATCCACCGAGTACAAGAAGAAGTGGTTAGGGTTAAAGAGTTGTACAATAACGTGCTGTTTTTTTTAATATTTTAAATGGTTCTTTGTATAGAATGATAACGCAAAAGTATTTCTCCAATAACATCTAGGTGTCTTACTAGGTAAGGAAACAGTGGTTTTGATTTGAATTTCTCCGATCTGTGGCTAGTTTTGACCTAAAAATCGGTTGTAATCCCGTTCTTTGTCGATGTGATTACCTAAAATCTGTAATAGTTTGCATCTGCAACAGTTATTTGTTGTAAAGACTTATAGCTTCTCGAGTAGAACGTTTCGGTCCTTACAGGGTTTAGGAGAAAATACCCGAAGGCAAGTTGCTTGTTGTCAGAGAGCAGTAATTCCCTGAGTAAAGTATCTGTCAGGGAGATGTAATTCTGTGTTGTTCTACTCTACAGCTAAGCAAAGCGTTCGTTTAAATCTATGTTGCTCGGTACATTGCTGTATGGAGTCGGGTTCGACTTATTGCACATTGGTTCATCTTGTATAAATTTCGTTCTTCTTCTTATCGATTTTCTAAAAAACTATGTTTCGTTTCTGTAATAGCTACATCGCAAATTAGCGCTCATCCTACTGTCTGTGTATGTATCTGCGTATAAGAGTTATAACGACGGCTGCAGTCATCTCGTATTGTAAAAACATAGTTTGCGTCAGATGCGAGGAAATGTTGCAGTATTTGTCGGTAATACGCATGTGTGCGGTTGTCTCTTTATGAGTTGTAAAGTCTGTCTTTATTGGGATGATTGCGTATTAAGAGCTATGGTGTAGCTGTGGTATTTCGATCGTTTTTTATTCTTATGTCTGTTGTTACAATCAACGTGATTCTATCATCGTAAAAATAGCTCTCGTGTATTCGGAATCTGGTGCGGCCAGGAAAAATTAAATCGATAACTTCACCAGGTCAGGTGCGAGCGTCGACTGGTATGTTTACATGTATAGGACGTACACGCTCCAAAGCAGCGTCTACGATAAGTCAACAGGTCCGCACTCGCCTGCAGCCAGAAATAGCATGGAATGTGAGTATGCATGCTAGCTTGCGCGAAATACCTATTTCGCACTGTTTAGTCGTGCGATTCGATGGAACGCAGATGTGATCCACAATTGTGGAAATGCATATAGATACTTAGTAGCATGGTTATGTACTATGCTTGTGGGGTATTTATATCTTCCTTTAGTTGTGTTTACGAATGTGCGTCTCTCGGTAGCGTATCGGAGATGATTGCATTGGTAAATTAATGTTCTTTGGTCGATAAGCATGGAGTTAGATAACTTAAAGAGGATTATTTACCTACGTTGGGAGGTGCATTTAATCGTATGTTTAGTCTCTAAAGGATTGCTTTTTAAAATTTTCAAATGTTTGTTAAGCTTATGGGACTTAACTACGGGGTCATCAGTCCCTAAACTTACAAACTACTTATGAACTACTTACGAACTAGGACGGCACAAATATCCATGCCCGAGGGGGGATTCGAACCCCCGACCGTAGTGGCCGTGCTGACCGTGACTGGAGCGCCTCAGTCACCTCGGCCACCGCGGCCGGCGATCTAGATCGTTTCTTGTTAGCTGTTCTGTGTGTGTGCATGTCAATCTTTTTTACACTGTGTTACAGATGTTTATTGACTGATAGAAAGCGTTCCAGAAATGTTGTGTGTCGGACTATGCGTTGAAAACAAAGTTGTGGTTGGATGTTTGGGATGGGTCAAGCAACCAATGCAGTTATTGGGTGGGGAGAGATCGAAACTTTATTAAAATACGCTCTCTCTGGGAGATCTTGTCTGTTACTGATAACGGTTATAACATCGTCTTTGGTAACTTGTTTATGCGGAGTGTATGTGGAGCAACTTAGAGTTGGTACTGGGTTAGTGACGACTGTAAGGATAGCCCTGCCTGGGTTACGTTTGGAGGTTGCTACGTACATATACAGAGCTTGCAGCATTCTAGTTGGGTCAAAAAGTTTTTGAAAAATGAATTCGGATGGCTAGATCTGTTTGTTGTGGGTTAGTGTTGACTGCAGATGTAGTTCTGTTACTGTGTTGGAAATGTTTGGCGCTTACAGAGAGTGCTGTAGGCTAGATGGGATGGAATTTAAGTAAAAAGTGTTGATATACTCTTAATACACGCCGCAGTAGAGCTCTAAAGAAGCCGACTTTGGTGGTTGTAAGAAAACTTTGCAGTGTGTACGTTATCTGATCATTCGTCGAAGCATCGCCTGTTTAATCGAATGCTAGTGTTGTCTACTTTATGGCTGCTGTGCATTATGTTACGTAGCGGACATGCCTGCTGTGGTAAATCATAATTCTTTCGACATACAAGTTTGTAGCGGTTGTTACCGTTACATTCCGTTCGATGGCTGTTGCTTGCATTGTCTAAACGAAGAGATAAATTTATTTTGCATATAGATCTAAGGTTGCGGTCGAATTCCGAATCGGACCATTTCTTTCCTTTGGGTTGGTCCCGATTGTTTGACTCTGGCTAGAATTGTTTTTGGATATCGAAAGAATATATGTTAATATGGATACGTAAGTTTCCGTTACCGTTTATTATCTAGCCTGCGCTATTATTAAACACGTCTGTCGGCTGTTGTATTTGTAGTCTATGCGAAGAGCATGGAGAAAGATGGGGGTGTTTGTGCATCGATAAATTCTTACTTGCAAATTTTGCATACGAGTTTTAATATTTTACTATAAGCTGTAGTATACGGTTATCTTTTGTCCAGAGCCCAACTAAACATTTCTGTTTAAAATGTTTAAATTTTGTTTTAGCATTACACCGAAATTCTTGTTAAAAATACATACGAAGAACTATACTGTAGCTTTATTTTTCCGAGAATAATAAACGGCGGAAATTGTTACATAAGTTGTAGGAATTAAAAATTTTATATGCGAAAAAAACGAGATCTGGTGTAGAGTGTCCAATGGCTTCATTTCTGGAAATTAGTGACGTAGCAGACCTGCTCCAAGATGAGTCCCTAACCATCCTAATATTGTTGGGAAGAGAGGGGGGATTCAGACTCCACAGGAAAGCAAAAGTTTGTAGGCACGTGGGCAATTAAAAAAATGTTTATAAATCTATCGGACCAAACAGCGTGGTCATCAGTCCGTAGCTTACAAACTACTTAAACCTAGGTAAACTAACCTAAGGACAAACACACACACCCATGCCCCATAGAGGACTCGAACCTCCAAGGCGAGCAACCGCGCGCTCCGCAGCGAGACGCTTTAGACCGCTCGGCTACTCCACCGAGGCGGCAATTAAAACCTGCTCTCCTGTGTGCCTAAGCAAACGCACTACCTCTTCTGATTCGAAATAGGAATGGAAATAGGTTTCCGTGGTGGAGTTCAAATATTCAAATGTTTGTTAAGCTTAAGGGACTTAACTGCGGGGTTATCAGTCCCTTACAAACTACTTATAAACTACCTTAGACGACACAAACATCCATGCCCGAGGAGGGATTCGAACCCCCGACCGTACCGCGGTGGAGTGACTGAGTGCTCTGAGGCGCCTCGCCGTCGCTGGTTCGAGTCCTCTCTCTGCCATGTGTGTGTGTGTGTGTGTGTGTGTGTGTGTGTGTGCGTGCGTGTTGCCCTTAGCATAGTATAGTTGAAGAGATGTATTACATTCCATAGAGGGCTGAAAGACTAAAAGGCCGGTTGCAGTGGCCGAGCGGCCTGCGGCGTGCTAGTCACGGTCTGCACGGCCGCTGCGGTCATGGTTTCGAATCCCCCCTCGGGCATGGATGTTTGAGCCGTCTTTAGTATAAGCTAGTTCATAAGTAGTTTGTAAGTTTAGGGACTGATGACACCGTAGTTAAGTCCCATAAGCTATACAAACATTTGAAAGACTAAAAGCCCACTCGGCAGTGTAATTCTTTCACTACATTAAATTTTATCATTCTTATAATAATAATTGGGCATCTGATCTGCAGGACCCAGGTTGAATGAGAGCAATTTGTCATGTAATAATTATAGTAATTTGCTACCGAGCGTTGACTGGACAGCGCGGCTAAGGGAATTCTAAGAATGAAACCAGGTAGTGGAGCACTATAGCGATGGGGTGATGTGGCTTTGGTGACAGTGACCAGCACCAATATGGCGACGGCATAGCGCCTTCAAGGCGGATACTTGCAATGTTCTAAACTCTACATTGCTTTCGTAAACAGCTTTAAGGGTGGGTACCGACTCATGTGTTGCCAAAGTCAGTAAGGTGACGGCGCCTTGGGTGTGTCACTAAAGACACATGCGTCGACGTCGGGCCATCTACTTCAGCCGCTAAGAAACATCATATAATAATGTACGATTGATTTTCAGCCCGAACTCCGTATGGAGCGCACACAAACGGCGCAGGAGAAACAGATTGAGGAACCTCATGTTCTGGCACTGAGGAGAGCAGACGCCGTGGTGTCTTGGCTCTGTGGAGAGAAGACAAAAGTCGAGTTGTCCAGGTTCCATTTGTTACAGACTTGGGAGTTTTTTCTGAATAAATTTTTTTGTGTCATACCATGGATGAGCACCAGCTTTGAAGGAAATAACCGATAAAATAGGTACAGTATTCGCTGCATTACACTGTAGTTGCTGTTCAGTCACTAGTTTGACTTATCATAATGATGAGTTATTTGTTGAGCGGTTAGTTACTCTCTCAAAACTTGTGTAGATGTCTTAGTGGTGTTTAAAAGCAGTGTCAACTGGGATTAAGTAATCAGTTAACATTTTCGATTATTTCGGTTGTCACAACTGCTATGGCAATCACCATAATATATGTAGATTTCGTGTCATTATTGCCGACGGTCGTGCCACAGTGGCTGCACCGATTCCCGTTAGATCACCGAAGTTAAGCACTATCGGGCTTGGCTGCACTTGGATGGGTTACTGTTCGAGTGTGCCGAGTGCTGTTGGTAAGCAGGGTCACTCAGCCCTTGTGAGGCCCACTGAGGAGCTATGTCATTGAGCGGCTCCGGTCACGAAGACTGGCATAACGGCCGGGAGTGCGGGGGGGCTGACCACGTCCCCGTCCAAACCGCATCCGTTGACGCCCTCGGGCAGAGGATAGTACGGCGGCCGGTCAGTACCCAGTGAGCCTCCTGAGGTCTGTCGGACGGAGTTTACAGTATACATTGTCATTATTGATTCATTTCTGCATTTCCGTGTCACGCAAGACTATCAGATTAAACGAAAAATATTAGCATACTTTCAGATAGAGTAAGTAGAAATAGAAATACCCGCGCGATGCAGATGGTAACCCCGCCAGGAGAGTGCTAGTAGGAAGTCTGGGAAGTAGTCAGAATCACAAGCAATAAGCATAATTTTTCACACTTGTGAGTAGAAAAAAGACGTAATTTGACTACAATTTCGATTATTGTGTGAAGTAGATATTAGTAAAACACTGCTTGTACCCGATAAGTGCTGCTGGCACATTTAGTATTTTCGTAGTAATTTTTTTCGGCGTCTCGTAAACGTTTGGTCTCAGATATCTGCTCTACTCTTAATTGAGATTCATGGTGTACACACTGGCGACGAAAATGTTTGATGTGTTTACTGCTAAGGTGTGTGAGGGAAGTGTTAAATTGCATATGTCGATATGAGGTAGTATTCAAGTGTTTGTTACTGATGTGTGTGTTAACGAATGTTCACAAGAAGTAAGGTATGTTTAGAACAAGAAGGACGTATTTGTTTAATGCCTCCCAGCTTAAGACACATGTAGGAATGCGACAGAAGATGATATTAATTTTCAGCCGAATCGTTCTAGACACCAATTAACAACTCAAATGGCAAAAATTCAATTTTTAGTGATAGAACTTGGGATTTTGATGATATTAAAGAAAGAGTCGAACTGGCATCCACGCAAGTAGATGCAATTGTTAATATTGGCGCGAGACACCATGTAAACCGACTACCGGCGTGGCGCAGGGGATAGCGTCACAGACTGCAATGCTGAATGTCGCCTGTTCAATCTCGACCACCGGCAAAAATTTATTCTTTGTAATTAACAATTCCAGAATGTTCTGTATCTTTCTTATGTTCACTTGTAAATTCTACTTGTTTCTTATGTTAACTATTCTTCTAATTTCTGGAACATTCTGTTTGTGTATAAACAGCAGAGCACTCTGCCCGAGAGGCAGTCACTGCTGCGTGTATGTTAAGTTCGTAATAAACGTGCTTTCAGTATAAGTGCTGTGTTTAGTTGCCTTCGAAGTCAAGCCTGCTTCCATTTCAACGCGACATTGTTTGGTGGAGGTGCCGGGTACACTGTGCAACAGCTGCATCACCGTGGCTTCCATTAGGCAACGTAAAAGCCTTCGCTTACACGGACTGGAACCGGAATACAAGGATTACACCGAGTACATCTTTCTCAAAGTCCGTATCATCAGAAGAACCATGGACACGAAACCAGCGGTAAGCCAGCTGCACATCAGACACCCGTCGGTGTTCTCTGGAGACGTTGGACAGGACCCCAACATATGGCTAAAAGGTTTCGACCGAGTCGCCAAGTACAACAGGTGGGATCAAACGATGTGCTAGGCCAACGTTTACTTCTATCTGGATGGAACAGCCCAGCAATGGTTCGAGAACAACGAAGACAAGTTGAATGACTGGGAGACGTTCCAGGAGGAACTGAAGAAGACGTTTGGAGACCGCCAGCCTCAAATCCGCTCGGCGGAAGAACAATTGAAGAACCGGGCCCAACGACATGGTGAGCCGACACAATCGAACATACAGAATGTTTTTGCCCTGTGTAACATAGTAAATCCGAATATGACTGAGGCCGACAAAATCACGCAGCTGATGAAGGGTATTGCAGAAGACATGTACCAAGCTCTTCTGATAAAAGACGTCGCTACGACGGAAGAGTTCATTAAGTGGTGCCAGCGTATTGAAGAGATGCAACAAAGGAGGGTAGGACGAAAGAAGTATGACAGACTCCCGAATGTAGTCCCTATGGCCGTTGTGGAAGACCAGCATGACTTCGCTTCTCTCATACGACAAATTGTGAGAGAAGAATTGCAACGGTGCATGGCAACCGGGACTATTAGACCGAGCGAGCATCAGATTATGGCCATGGATGTAAGCCCTGCAAGTGACGACGGAGCCGAGGCCGCCGAGGAAGAGGTATTTCAGACATTAGCTCCTGTCTGCCCCGCCAATCGCACCCGTCGTGAAGAATGACGTCGCCCTGCTGTAACTTACGCTGCAGCCGCCAAACGGCAGCCCATGAACCGGCCGACGCGACCATCTACATCTGCATCTACATACATACTCCGCAATTCACCGTAAGGTGCGTGGCGGAGGGTACACAGTACCACTACTAGGCATTTCCTTTCCTATTCCACTCCCAAATTGAACGAGGAAAGAAAGAATGCTTGTATGCCTCCGTACGAGCCCTAATTTCTCTTATCTTGTCTTTGTGATCTTTACGCGAAATTAAGTAGGCGGCAGCAAGATCGTACTACACTCAGCTTCAAATTCCGGCCCTCTAAATTTACTTAACAAAAATTCTCGAAAAGATCGTCGTCTTTCTTCCAGCGATCCCCAATTGAGTTGCCGGAGCATTTCCGTGACACTCGCGCATTGGTCGAACCTACCGGTAACAAATCTAGCTGCTCGCCTCTGAACCGCCTCTATGTCTTCCTTCAAACCGATCTGCTGCGGGTCCCAAACACTTGAGCAATACTCAAGACGTGGTCGTACAAGCGTTTTATACGCGGTCTCCTTTACAGGTGAAGTACATCTTCCCAAAATTCTCCCAATAAACCGAAGTCGGCTGTCTGCCTTACTCACAACTGTCTTTACATGCTGGTTCCATTTCATATCGCTCTGCAGTGTTACGCCTAGATATTTGAACGACGCGACAGCATCAAGAAGCTCACTACTAATGCTGTATTCGAACATTATAGGATTGTTTTTTCTACTCATGCGCACCACCTTACATTTTTCTACATTGAGAGCTAGCTGCCATTCTTCGCACCAACTAGAAATTTTGTCTAAGTCAACCTGTATGCTATTACAGTCAGTTACAGACGACACCCTCCCATACACCACAGCATCATCAGCAAACAGCCGCAAATTACAACTTACTCTGTCCATCAGATCATTTATATAGATAGAAAATAATAGCGGTCCTATCACACTCCCCTGGGGCACGCCTGACGATACACTCGTCTCTGATGAACACTCGCCGTCGAGAACAACGTACTGCGTTCTATTACTTAGGAAGTCTTCCAGCCAGTCACAAATCTGCGAACCTATTCCATAAGCTCGTATCTTCGTTAGCAGTCTGCAGTGTGGCACCGCGTCGAACGCCTTTTTGAAGTCGAGGAAAACACAATCCGCCTGTTGCCCTTCGTCCATGGCTCGCAAGATGTCATGTGAGAAAAGGGCAAGCTGAGTTTCACATGAACGATGTTTCCTAAACCCGTGCTGATTCATGGAAAGAAGCTTTTCCGTTTCTAGGAAATTTACTATATTCGAACTGAGAATATGCTCCAAAATTCTACATGAAACCGATGTCAACGATATTGGCCTGTAATTGTATGGGTCAGTTCTCTTTCCTTTCTTGTAAACGGGAGTCACCTGCGCTTTTTTCCAATCACTAGGAACTTTGCGCTGAATTAAAGATTCGCTATAAATGCAAGCTAAGTAGGGGGCCAATGCCGCAGAAAAGTCTTTGTAAAACCGAACTGGTATTCCATCCGGACCAGCAGACTTTTTCGTATTTAGCTCTCTCAGCTGCTTCTCTACACCGGAAATACCTATTGCTATGTCCCCCATTTCGGAATTAGTACGTTGATCAAATGATGGTATATTTGTGCGGTCCTCCTGCGTGAAAGATTTCTTAAAGGTTAAATTTATAACTTCAGCTTTCCGTTTGCTTTCTTCTATTACTGCCCCGGAATGATCAACTAGTGACTGGACAGTGGGCTTTGACCCGCTTATCGATTTTACATAGGACCAGAATTTTTTCGGGTTCTCGGAAAGATCTTTTACTAAGGTATGGCTGTGATAATTATTGTATGCTTCACGCATCGATCTTTTTATAGACGCACGAATCTCTACTAACTTTTGCCTGTCATCATTTGCGTGTTCTTTTTTTAATCGAGAGTGCAACAGCCTTTGCTTTCTCAGCAGCTTTCCAACATTATTATTATACCACGGTGGATCTTTTCCATCCTTAATCGTCTTTACTGGCACATATTTCTCTAACCCTTTATTAACAATGCACTTAAATTTAGTCCACAATTCCTCTACATCCATAGTCCCAGAATTAAACGATGCCCATTCATTTTCTAAGTGCGAACGTAACATTTGCTTATCGGCTCTTCCCAACAAAAACACGCTCCTAGCCTTCTTGATTGGTTTATGAAATTTGGTCACCATCGACGCTATGAAGATATCATGATCAACTCCCCCGGTAACTATGACGCCCCGCAGAAGAACAGACGTCTTGAGACAGAAGACAACACACCACTGTGTTTCCACTGTGGGCGCCCTTGACATGTCATACGCTACTGCAGGGAGAGGAGGCGAATGTTCGACGATTATTTTACCGCAAGACGTCAGCCATCAGAGCAGTTCTATCCCAGGCAATCACCTGCTGATGAGTTCAATCGACCTATGGGAAGATGACCATCGCCGTACCCTAGACGACGTCGCTCCCCGACGCGCCGCAGCCGTTCACCGTCGCCGTACAGAGGTACCAGCCGCTCCCCTAGCCGCCGCGCCCACGAAAACTAAGCGAGGCGACCATCTACGGAGGTGACGCCGCCGCAGATGAAAATCCTCCATGGATAACAGTCGCTAAGATGTCGGGAAATCTCATCGACGTCATAATCGACGGCCAACCTGTCCGGGCACTTGTTAATTCTGTGATACTGGGGCAACCTTGCTGAAGGTCGCGAATGGAAAGTACGCCCAGCCAGAAGGAACTTGTGTCGCAAGAATAACCATCATCAATAGGACCAAGCCGTTTGAATTTGTCGTGTTTACAGAATGTAGTCACAATCTATCATTGACTGTGGAAGATCTGAGCTGCAAATTGAAGAAGTTGTTCCGACGGATACACGTAATACAGAATTTTCTGGGAAGTTATTTGCCGTTGTCAATGTGACGACCCCGCCGTTGACGATGAGAAGAGTTGCAGTCACAAATACAGATGAGCGATTAAACTGTGAAGTGCTTGTTGATGGTAAAAAGTTTATCAGGCTCACCAAAGAAATTTACATACCAGCGGCTATCATGAGCATTACCGGGGGTCGAAGGGAGATTTGTATCACTAATTGTCACGAGCAGTCGCAACTTATCCCCAAGGGAATGCGTATCGGGATAGCTGAACCAATCCAGGAAGGTGAGCTCAACGTCATTAACGAAGACCCATGCTCTGCTGTTAGTACAGACAACAAGCTGGAGGAAACAAACGTGGAACTGCCAATAGGGTCCGGACTGACCAAGAAACAACGCCAGCGAGTGTTAGCTGTACTACGCCAATTTTCGGGTGCATTCACACCTCAAAAGGGGAAAAGTCAGACTAAACGGCCCACGATAAGGCACCGTATAAATACTGGGGATCATCCACCAATTAGCCAGCGTTTGTATAGAGTGCCGCCAGCTGAAAGACAGATAATTAGGGAGGAATTGGAGAAGATGTTGCAAGATGACATAAATCTACCTTCTCCGGTGGTCCTTGTAAATAAGAAGGATGGCACGTGGCGATTCTGTGGCGATTATCGGCGGCTGAACAAAATCACAAAGAAAGATGTCTACCGACTGCCGCGCATTGACGACACCTTAGACTGCTTGAAAGGAGCTACATACTTCTCAACTATGGACATGTAGATAGGTTACTGGCAAATCGAGGTTGACAAAGCTGACAGGGAGAAGACGGCTTTTATTACACCTGACAGCCTCTATAAATTCAAAGTGCCAAGATAAAAATCCTGGGGCACTTAGTCAATGGAGATAGTGTCCGTCCTGATCCAGATAAAGTAAGAGCAGTCACAGAATTTCCAACTCCTCAGCACATTCGTGATGTCAGAAGTTTTCTCGGATTGTGCTCATACTACCGACGTTTCATAAAAGGATTTTGTAACAAGGCACGTCCATTACAGGAACTTCTACAGGGAGATGCCAAGTTTTACTGGGATGAGGCAAAAGAAAGAGCTTTCAGGGCACTTAGGGAGGCTCTAACGTCACCTTGTACGACGTGAATGTGGAAACGGAACTTCACACAGACGCCAGTGGTTATGGGATTGGTGCAGTGCTTGTACAAGTTCAGGAAGGTGCTGAAAAAGTGATAGCCTATGCATCAAGAGTACTCTCGAAGTCCGAGATAAACTATTCTACAACTGAAAAAGAATGTCTCGCAGTTATCTGGGCTATCAACAAGTTCCAGCCGTATTTATTCGGCAAACCATTCACTGTCGTGACAGACCACCATTCTTTATGTTGGCTGACTGGCTTGAAGGATCCATCAGGTCGACTAGCAAGATGGACACTAAGACTTCAAGACTACGATGTCACAGTGGTATTCAAGAACGTGCGCGAACACAAGGATGCCGACTGCCTTTCGAGGAATCCATTAGTGGAACACAACAGCATTAATGAAATTTAAGCCCTCACTGAATTAGATGAGGTTACAGCTAAACAGAGGGAAGATCCAGCAGTATTAAAAACGATAGAGGCCTTGGAGAAAGGAGAACCGACCAATGGAGAGTTCCAACTTATAAACGAAACATTGTATAAGAGCAAATACGATCCACTGGTCGTTCCAGCTCATCTCCAGTCAGATATTCTCAAATACTTCCATGATGCTCCAATATCCAGTCATCTGGGATTCGTGAAGACCCTAGACAGAATCAGACGCAGGTATTACTGGAAAGGTCGCTACCGATCTGTCAAGCACTATGTGAGTCACTGTAAAGAGTGCCAGCGACGGAAGCATGTCCCGCAATTACCTCCAGGACCTTAGCCGACATGCTCTCGATGTACCACAGGCTTCACTCCGTTTTTCCTGCTCCATGGCCGTGAAGCTGAGACGACAATGGTTACGCTGTTCCTGTTCCAACCGGACGACACTCAGGATGACTATGTTAAACAGCTCATCACCAGGGTCGAAGAAGCAAGACAGCTGGTTCGCATACGGAAATTGGACGCCCAGGAGAAGGACCGTCAGCGGTATAACGACTAGCACCGACCTGTTGTGTACGGCCCAGGAGATCTGTTATGGATTTTTACCCCTGTACGGAAGGTTGGACTGTCAGAAAAGTTATTGAAGCGATACTTTGGTCCGTATCATGTCATACGCCTCCTGTCAGACGTCACATACGAAATTGAGGATTATGAGCCGTCGTCGAAACGTCAGAAACGAAGAGACATTGTTCACGTCCTGCGCATGAAGCTTTACTACGATCCTGAAGAGCAGGTAGGCGACAATGGCTTCTTGTTCAAGGACTCTAAGGACGGTAACGTTCCTGATGAAGCCACGATAGGAACGTCCGTCGTCGATAATCGTGGAGAATGGAAGGATTCTCTTGAAGTGTCATACAGAGGACCCACGACACGGACAAGATCCAGGACATTGCAGCTGGCTCCACAGGGATCATAACAGCGGGTCGCTGTTTCTCCAGCAGAGAGAGTAATACCGCGTGAGAGCACGAACATCGACAGTCTGCCAGCGGCAGTGACAGCGTTCAGACCCCGTGTGTGCAGCGCGCTGCGGCCGGCTTTGTTTACATCGGTGCGATAAGTCGCGAGCTTACAGCGTCACTCGGCGGTGTTCGTCACTCTCCTGTACACGTGAACATGAAGTAATGGCTGAAGTTAACCGACAAGACACCTTGAAGTTTACCTTTGAACGATCTTTTGCGAAACCGAAATCATACGAATTTGAAGACTGGTTGGAAACCGTTATGAAGATACCAATGGATCATGTTATAGGAATTTCTTTTTCGATTGTCAGCACGGTCGTGTTTCTGAAATTAAAATCACCCGATCTATGTGAAAAAATCATTGCATCTACTGGAGGGTCACTCAAGTTCAACCACAACGATGGCAACGTAGGTGATGTTACCATAACTCACGCTGGTTTCGGGATTCGCACTATTCGAATTTTCGAACTGCCATTCGAAGTTCCAGCAGACCGAATAGACGCAGCCTTGGCTCCATATGGGAAAGTCTTAAGCAACTTCGCGGAGAAATGGTCCAGTGGCCGGAAGTATCCTGTACTAAACGGTATTAGGCAAGTCAAAATTGATCTACACAGACACATGCCGTCGTACATTACTGTATGCGGACACAGAGCTATAGTGATTTACGATGATCAACCTAAGACGTGCGCTAACTGTAACTCCACAGGTCACGTCCGTGACCAGTGTGTTCAGAGACGTGTGGCACAGATACCACGAAGCGAACCTGAAAAGACATCTGCGGTGACAATCCTGCCTCTATCGTATGCCGCGGTAACCCGTGATCTTGGTAGCGACAATTTGCTGCCACAAGTGACTGAAGTGCAAGATGACAACCCGATAGCTGAAGATTCTCCAATGGAAATAAACGAAGAGACAATCCCATCACTTGGTTCTAGTCACGAAACAGAAAAACGCGATCTTCCTCTCGCCACTCTGGAGGAGGTAACTGACACCCAGAGATCTGTTGATGAGGTACATCATCGTGGACAACAACATGGCAGTGACGACAGTGAACGTAGTTCACAACCCTCATCACCAAAGAGGAAGAACAAGACGCGGATGATTGTACATCAAAAAGCAGCGGAAGCAACGTCGCCACCACCTGAGGAATACAAGCACATTGATGAAACTTTACGCACCAATCTGTTGGGTCAGCCACTGAGGCAAAACAGGACATCTTCCACAGAGACTGGCGACAAAGAAGCGCCCAGTAAGGCATCGGAGACAGTTGTAATTGGTGCAAAGAGAGGACCTCAGGAACGGGCTACCGATAGTCAAGTATCAAATGTGATTCCGTTAGCAACGGACTGGACAGTAGAATCGCAAGAAGACATGGACACACACATGACGGATATCTCAACGGACAACAGGACCACGGCACAAAATTCACAGAACATTCGGGTTGCGGCTGTAAATACGACCAAGACTAACCGGAATACGAAGAAGAACGAAGTGATGGAATGTTTTCCTACTATTGACTTCTATTAAAGATGATCGACTTACAATCATATAGAATCGCCACAGTAAACATGAATAAGATACGCAGTGCTATGAAATTAAAATTCCTCCAAGATTTCTTATACGCCGCAGACATAGATATCACGATGCTACAAGAGGTGACTGACATTAATTTGGAGGGAATACCATGCTATAATGCTACAAATAATCCAGGAAATGGCCCGGAATTGGGAACTGCTATCCTAGCTAAAGAAGGCGTCATCCTTCAAGATGTACTCAGACTCCCCGATAGTAGAGGTCTCGCAGCCACTGTTAACGGCACGCGGCTGATAAACGTCTATGCACCGTCTGGTACATGTAACAGACGCCGGAGAGCTGAATTTTTTAAAACTGAAATTGTTCCCCTTTTTAATGCACGGTTTGATGACATTATATTGGCAGGAGATTTTAATTGCGTTATCCACCCCAAAGACCAAACTCCTAATTGCAATAAGTCGGTGGAATTAGAGCAGATGATCAAGGAATTATCTTTAGTCGATACTTGGGAGCATATTCATGGCCTCCTGCCTGGTTTTACATATGTCACAAACCATTTAGCAAGCAGGATTGACACGATTTATGTGTCGAACAACCTCCAGAGGCACATTCTACAGAGCGAAATATGGCCGACAAGCTTCTCCGATCACGCGGCTTACATTTGTACCCTCAATATGAAGAGACAGGAAGCCTATAGAGGCAGAGGTCAATGGAAATTTAACGTTTCACATTTAGACGATCCAGAATGTCGAGAAGCTTTCCGTAAGACCTGGGAAGAATGCGTGTCTAAATGCAACGGCTACTCCTCTGTTTTAACTTGGTGGCTCAATTGCGCCAAACCAAAAATTCGCAAATGCTTCATGAACTATTCGCGTGAGAAATACCGGTGGCAAAAACAGACAATAGAATTCTACTTCCAATGTCTAAGGGAGTTATATAAACTTGATGCGACCGTCATCGATAATTACACCAAAATTAAGAAAATACAAACCAAAATTCGTGTGCTTAGATCGAAACAGTTGGAAGGCGTTAAAATCAGATCAAGAGCCACGAACACAGCACCCAATGAAGCAATGAAGCTATATTCCACCTCATACGTGAAAGGAAAAGAGGCGCTACGAAGATACTGTCGGAATTAAAGTTGCAGGATGGAAGAACACTAAAAAATCAGAAAGACATCAGAAATACGATTCAAAATTATTACGCCAATCTGCTGACCAACCAACCAATAGATGTAAATCTGATGTATGAATTGACATACAATCTGCCACGAACACTCACCCCCGACGATGGCAGGCCTCTGATGGAAGAAATAGACGAAGATGACTTGAAAGCCGTAATTTTTCAAAGCCCAAAAAACAAATCTCCCGGACAAGACGGCATTCCTATAGAAGTCTATCAAACTTTCTGGCGTGTGATGAAGGATAAACTTCTATCCCTTTACAATGAATTACTGGATCCAAATGTTTCTATTTCCCAAGAATTCAAAGTAGGAATAGTTGTCTTCATTCCAAAAAGTCCAAGAAGTAATTCCATTGAAAAGTTGCGCCCCATTACATTACTTAACAGCGATTATAAAATCGCAGCTCGTATCCTAACACAAAGGATGAAACGTGTGATGCATCTTGTTACAGGGCCTCATCAAACTAGTGTGGGCAAAGATAGAACCATCCTTCAGACTTTAGCGGGATACAGAGACATATTGGCGATAGCTGATGTCTGCAAACTACGATGTGCGATAACAACAACTGATCTCGACAAGGCGTTCGACAGAGTCAACCATCAGTTCCTGTTTCATACAATGCAAGAAATGGGTTTTCCACGCCGGTTTACCGACATAATAAAGAACTTGCTACAGGGTAGCTCTTCAAGAATTTCGATTAACGGCCAGCTAGGCAATGTGATCCAAATCAGCAATTCGGTCAAACAGGGATGCCCAATGTCGATGACCTTATTCGCCATCGCAGTAGAGCCACTACTCGCAACGCTGACACGCCGGCTGCGAGGTCTACAAATACACGGTCAGCATATCGTATGCCACGCATACGCCGATGACGTAGGATTCGTCACAAACAACGCAGTTGATGTCGAGACGGCGTTGCGGACCATTAAGGAGTATGAAGCGGCGTCAGGTGCCAAATTAAACTGTAACAAATCCGGCCTCATGAATATCGGACTTGGTATAGACTGGCAACACCACGATCAACTGAAGGAGGTCGAAAGTATGAAATGTCTGGGCATTGATTTTAAACATACAATTCAGCACACCATTGCTGCGAATTACAAATATATTCTCACGCAGGTACGAGCCAGCGTACAGTCCTACAATACAAGACACTTAGATGAACTGCAAAAAGTTCAACTGGCCAATACATATATTTTGTCAAAGGTTAACTACGCGGCACAAATTTTACCGCTGCCTGCAGCCATCGCAAAGTGTATACTAGCAGCTATTGGACACTTCGTGAGTCGTGGACGGATTCTTAAAGTCAAATATGATACACTCACACTATCTACTCGACCTGGTGGTTTGAATTTAACAGATGTGCTCAGTAAGGCCAAAGCTTCCACGTTTGCTGCACTTTCAAGCAGTGGCGAAAAGCTCCAGACAGTCTCATTTCACACCTTCTGAATGAGATTGCTCCGAGTAATATCGTAGCACCGATCAATTTCGGCCATATCCCCAATGGTCTCTATCACTTGAAATCTTTCCTTTTGGAATACAGCTATATCCGTATGCGAATACCTGACAGCCACATCATGCAGGTCAAAGCCATCTATAAGAACCTAATGGAAGTCAAAGCAAGAAATGTGATAGAGCAAAAATACAAAAACAAAAAGTGGTCAGTCATATGGGAAAATGTACACAGCCCACATCTACCATCAATGTGAAGGCTCAGTGGTACTTCGCGGTGAACAGAAAAATTCCGACCAACTATAAACTTCATGCACTTCACCTGGCAGCGCATCCCACGTGCACCGATTGCGGCTTAGTCGATAGCGATGAACATCGGTTCGTATGTGTAAATGGCAAGGAGATATGGGACTATATGGCACAGAAAGTGGCGATTATGAATCGAACTACTCCCCAGTATATTACACCCGCAAACGTACTGACTCCGGATGACAAACCATATCCTGCAACCAAACGGAACGCGACGATTTGGTTGAAAGGACAAACGACGTACTACCTTTTAACGTCAACTGACAAATGCAAACAAGACTTTTTAGTATATTTGACAGAACAGCTACACGAGCTCCGACGTAACAAGAAGTATAAAGAATACTTCGCAAATTTCTTAGATAAGACGATATTACTTTAAACAACTCAGGAACGACTCACTGAAAGATTAGAAATTCTGCACATAGAAAGAGAAAACAAAAAGATTAGTTCTTTATCTACAACATTACCACTTAATTATTTTCGCACACTCTTACAGATGTGATCATCAATTTGAAAAAAAATAAATAAAACAAAAACAAAAATAAAACTGCCGGTGTGGCGCAGGGGATAGCGTCACGGACTGTGGTGCTGAAGGTCGCCGGTTCAATCCCGCCCACCGGCAAAAATTTATGTCTTCGTAATTAACAATTCCAGAATGTTCTACATCTTTCTTATGTTCACTTGTAAATTTTACTTGTTTCTTATGTTAACTATTCTTCTAATTTCTGGAACATTCTGTCTGTGTATAAATAGCAGAGCACTCTGCCTGAGAGGCAGTCAGTGCTGCGTGTATGTTGAGTTCGTAATAAACGTGCTTTGAGTATAAGTGCTGTTTTCAGTTGCCTTCGAAGTCAAACCTGCTCCCATTTCAACGCGACAATATTGGATGTTATCAAGTTTCGCTTCTTTAGAAACGCTTTTCTTCCCAAACCCATTCTGCCTGGATTATTGCACCTTATTTATTATTTTCGTTTTTCGATCTGCATATTTTTGAAGTCATTCCTATTATATTTTATTTAGTTCATTTTTAATTGTTTTTTTTCAACCACTCATCACATATTTACAAACTCGTACACTAATTACGTCAAAAATACAGACACATGGTGTTTTTGTTTCATAATAGCCGCTATATTTAGATGCACACCACGTTTACCAACTGAACATGAACTGTGTCACGTTAAATGTAAAATTTGCATATGAAGGAGGTGAACAAGTCAGTCACAATACTTCTTTATTGTGGCAGATCTTGATATTGCTCCCTGTGTGACCATTATTAATGCTTAAAACGCAGATTGCAACGTCCAGAGTTTTTATTCTGCATGTTGAACATTCAAAACATTTGATATTTGTTTACACATTTTAAGCATTGATAATGGTCATAAAGTGACTGAAATCTAGATCTGTCACAAAAAGAAATATTTGCGTCTGATAGCCTTTAATGTTCTACATAGTTAAAGTTCGCTGAGGATTACGATTTGAACATGGAATCAAAAGTTAGGTAAGATTTATATCTACTCGAAAGATATTCAAATGTTTCTGACATGTTGATTGTGTGTTAGTGGGTGTGAATGTTCGGATATTCAGGAAAACTAGTTTGATATTTGGAATGTTAATGAAATCTGAAGTAATATTTTTTTAAATATTCGAGGATTAAACCATTAAGTTCAGTATTTATTTATTTGATGAATGAATTTAGGGAAGAGAAGCGGTTATTTTATCTGCCAGTTGGAAAAAATGTAACTTGGTTTCAATTGGTGAATGAATGTGGGGTAAATCTAGTTGCAATGAACCTTTCAAATATTATATATTAGAATGACCTATGGGCCACATTGTAACATACTTTATTTTGCATTTAGCCAGTATTGAAAAGAATTTTTTTTTATTGTATATGTATGTTACAAGATTCCCTGGAGGAGTGTATTTACTAGGCAGATGTTTAGTAATAAGGATTGGCGCTGTTAGTTCTTTGGTTATATTTTATCCTTTTTAACTGTATCGACTAATTTTATTCTTTTAAATTATCATGTGTAGAAGTCACAGTTTGAAATTTCGGTTAGACATTTCCCACATAATAATGTTTCTATAGGTAGCTGGCTATGAAAGGCTACAATCCTACTCGCCAGTGTAATTCTTTCACTACATAACATTCATCGTTCTGCCATGACTCTATGACTCTACGGGCTGTGATAATAATTCGGTATTCAATCTCCATGACAGCATTGTTGCGTTGCATCAGTTGACACTTGTTGGATTAGAAGAGTAAATTTTCATGTAGTAAGATTACTTTGGGAGTAATATGTAGTTTAGCTGTGGAAGATAATTCGTTAGCTAGCCAGCCCTGGCAGGTCAATGCAGCTAGAGTGCTTTTGAAGACGAATTCTGAGATTTAATGCAGGTTACAGGACACCACGGGTTTTGGGTTGCGTTGCGCCTTTGTGCAAAGGGTGGTAGCGATCAGACCCAATATGGTGACTGGGTGGTGCCTTCAAAGCGGACACTTGCACTGTTCTGCATTCCACAATTCTTTCGCAAACTGTATTTGGGGCGGGGGGAGGGAGGGGGCCACGGACTCACCGGTCGCCAAGGTCAGCAACCTGACGACGCCTTGGATGACTGCTTACGTCACTGGAGACACGTGTGTCGACTGGCGTTTTAGACATGTGTGTCTACTAGCGTTTTACACACATGATGTCAGGCCACCTCTTGAAGCGCTAAGAAACTATTGATTTTCGGCGTGAAATCCGCGTTGGGCACGTGTGAATGGTTCAGGAAAAAAGACCTCTACGAATCTCATGTTGTGGCTCTGAGGAGAGAGGATATCGTGGTGTCTCGACTGTATGGAGAGCAGACACATGTAGAACTGTCCAAATTGCATTTAGTATAGACATTAATATTTTTCTGGGGCACTCTTGTGTGCCATACCAGGACTGTGCACCAGCTTTGAAGCAAATATCTCCGCTCATCTCTGAATTGCACTGTGGCTGCTGTTCAGTGAAAACTTGATAATGTTAGGTTAGCAGTCAATTATCTTGTCACAGCTTGTGTAGATTCCTTAGTGGTGTCAACTGAGATTAATTAATTAGTAACTGATTTTCGTTATTTTAGCAAATGGAGGAACGACTAACCTCTCGTTGCACCAACAGTTTTGAGAGTGTCCATAATTTGTCTAGAATTAGTGTTATTTATTGACTCATTAATTTGTTATTAATAATCTTTAGTTTGTTCTGAATAAATTAACGTCGTTACTTTGAAATACACACTGTTTTTCGAGCAGTTAGAGAATACCGTTTATATTTTTTTGGGGGGATAATTTATAATTTCTTGATAATAAATCAATCATAACAGCAAGGACTCTGGGTGCTTATTTGTAGGGATAATTTATAACTTCTTAATAAGAAATCAATCGTAACAGTGAGGACTCTGGGCGTTTGACCAAAGGCGATATTTAGTTGTAGGCGTTAGTAAATCCATGCACAAGATTTCATGTCAGACTATAGAGGGTTCATTTGTATGTTGGGGGAAACAGAAAGATCCTCGCAAAAGAGTGCAAAATCTACACTGGGGCGTCTCCTGGGCAACGGTAATACACTGGCAGATCGTTTCAATCCAGAAATACAAACGCTAATATCAATGGTTGAGAGCCCGCCCAAAAAGCCCTCCAGGGGCCCAAAGGTGACAGTTGTATCAGTTAACATAGAAAGCATGACGCCAAACAATGACACCCTGCTACAACTATGTCAAACATATAAGTGTGACATTCTCAGCTTTCAAGAGACTCACAGAAATCGTAAGCAAAGGCGACCGAGAGTACCAGCAAGGCTCTTAACTGAGAGACCCCATGGTAAATGTGGCAGTTATATATTCATAAGACCAGAACTAAAGGTAGTATCAACCACTCGCACAAAACAACGACGATATCGAAATACTATCAGTTGAACTATCTAACTACATAATAACATCTGTCCATAAACAATCGCAACGAAGATGGTGAAGCTGTGATTATGTTGGCACATTCTTACCAACTATCCTTAATACATGACAACAAGCTTCCTACTTCTTTCAACAGTCGTAGACGCGGATACAAGCCGAACTTAAGCTTTGTCAGTTCAAAAATGTTTGTAGAACTTATGGGACTTAACTATGGGGTCATCTGTCCCTCAACTTACAAACTACTCATGAACTAGCTAATACTAAGGACGGCAGAAATATCCATGCCCGAGGGGGGTTTCGAACCCCCGACCGTAGTGGCCGTGCAGAATGTGACTGACGCGCCGCAGAACGCTCGGCCACCGCGGCTGGCTTTGTCAGTTCAACTATATGTCAGCAGTATGTAAAGTATGTCTACCCAATGCCCAAAATAGACCGATCATATGACAAGTTCTCTCAGCAGTACGCCCACAATCAATCTAGTTTGGGAGAATGTATAACTTCAGGAAAGCTGACTGGGTAAAATTTGCAAAGTGCTTAGAGAAATGGTAGTAGACATCCAACCTGTCCCAGAGAAATATGACATTCTTACTGCTGCTGTGGAAGCATGACCTCGTACGTCAATGCCAAGAGGCTGTAAGGTCACTGTATATACAGGGTTTAGACCCCAGTACAGCAGATAAGTGACTATACCTCCCTGTACGAAGCTAACCCTTTTGTCGAGGACACTCTTAAGGCTGACTTCCAACTGATTCAGTCTATGAGCGAAGTAAAGAAAGACTGCTGAGTTAAGCTAATGAAAGAACTGAACACGGCAAAAAGCAGCAGAGAGACATGGAAGTTAATAAGATGCATAAACAACGACCAAAAAAGAGGTCCCTCACATTGCAATAACACACGCAACCAGATTGCTCGCCAGCTCGTAATAAATGGCAAAACAAATTAAAAGAAAGGCCACCTAAGCTTCAAAGAAATGTAGAACAAGAAACATCTTACTTGTACAATCCATTTGCCCTCAATGAGCTGGAATAAGCCATAAAAATGAATAAGGTTGGCAAGGCAGCCGGACTAGATGATATACGTATGGAGCAGATCCACCGTTTCAGGACTCTCACAAAGCAATAGATTTTACAAATTTTCAAATAACTGTCGGTGATTTGCCAAATTCAGAAAATTTGTAAGAAGACTAAAGTTGCTGCCATTCAGAAAGTTAGTAAGCAACAAACAGACCCAAAAACTGTTATTGAATCGTTTAAAACTACTGTCCGAAACTCTTCTCATCCCAGAACAAGCTGGATTTAGGACATGGATGAACAGCTTTACACAGATACTTAACCCAACACCACACAAAGAAGATGGCTTTCAGCGTGCCGACATCACTGGAGTGGCTTTTGTTGACCTCTCTTCAGCCTACGATACCGTACATCATATCTTTCTACGGAAGCTCTTTCACCTAACTAAGAACTTCATGCTTACACAACTAGCTTCCACTCTGCTACAGACGAGACGTTTCGTTGTGGAGTTCACAGGCCGACTTATCCGATGGAGAATACAAAAGAAAGACTCCCGCAAGGCAGTGTCTTAGCTCCTATACTTTTCAACACTTATACCAACCACTTCCACTCCAAAGAAAAGGTTCCTATACGCAAGCGACCTGACTTTGGCAACTCAGAGCAAGTATTTCGAGACAGCTGAACATAATCTCACTGCTGCCCTGAAGGCACTGTCAAAATATAATAAGGAAAATCACGTATAGCCCAATCCTAGAAAAACTTGTGCTTTTCACTTTAAGAACAGAGAAGCATAGCGGAAGCTGCATGTGAACTGGAACGGAAAGGAGTTGAAACCTTGGCGTTACCTTGGATCGCACTTTGACTTTCAAGACAATGTACCAACCTCAAAGATATTAGCACGAAACTGTCTACTGCCCAAAGTAACAGGTTCTAAATGGAGTGCCCACCGTCAGAGAGTGAAGACAACTGGCCTGCACTCTGCTACCCTGCTGCTGATTATGCGTGTCCAATGTGGTACAAATCTGCCCACACAAAAATAGTCGACACCGCCCTTAATGAAACCTGCAGGCTGCTCACTGGCTGTCTGAAGCAAGCACAAATACAGACGCTATACTCACTCGCAGGACATAGCCCAACTCGATATCAGACGTGGGAATGCTGCCACCAACATCCCGACTGATGTCAAGAAAGTGTTTCTTGGAGACCTCTTTCCACTCTATATAGACCCCAAGTACTATGAACACCCGGAATGAACTGAAATTGAAGAAACTCTGCCACCCAGTCACCAAGAACGATGGTGTACGAGGAAGTACTTAAACAGACAGCGTTCCGGTGTTGAAAGATGTAGGGACAACCAAAAGAAATGTGGACTCGCGCAAGATGAAGACACATTGTTTGAGTGTGCAGAAGAGCAACAGTCAAGCCATCTTTTGACGCGTCGTCTCTGACAAGAGACTTCTGAAGGATTGTAATGGCCATGGCTGACAACGCCGCAGTCACTGTAGCCAAATACTGGTCACAACTCGTGTAAATACTGTAAATTATATAAATAATGATTATGTTATACCTTTTGTTTCAGCTTAAAACAACTTAATCTGATCAGTTAATTAATTTTATGAGCTTTGAATTGTCATGTAATTTTTCATTCTGGATACTAATTTTTGGTAATTGTGACATGAATCAATAAATAATTTCCATGTCGTGTAAAACTAACGAATAGAATGTATAATAATGCATATCCCCAACTAGAATACGTAGAAGCACCCGCAACCTATAGGGTCTGCAAAGTCTATGGTTTTTTTATTTCTTTATTTTTTAATTTCTTTGTTTTATTTTTTAATTCACTTGAGCTATTTCGTACCTAGACTGACCAAGTAAATGCCATGGGATAGAGGGCACAGATTTGTTGATTGTACACATCTCTCCTTCCGTTCTAGGTGTACCTGTAGCTTATATAAGACCTTCAGCTTCAGACGCGTATTTGTGCAAGTGACTTATGTAAAGAGCAAAGTCGTCATGAAGTGACGCCGTTCGAAGACTTTAGGGTGACAGTGCCCTTTGGATGGGAATTTTGATTGAAACAGTGGTGCGGGAATTTGGCTTCACACGTTCAACCGCAACAAGGTGCATTGTGAATGGTTAAATGAGAGTGTCACAGTCCACAAAAGACGAACTACCTGCCTTCCAGCCACCCTCGATGATTATCACCGGCGTCATCTTAGAGGGATCATCAGTAGTGACAGTAGGGCAACAGTGCAAAAAGTCACATAGAAATTAAGCACAGGACATGCTAGATACATCTGCCATTGGATAACCGGAGGACGATTTGGTATGCCGGTGCCGCATACGGGTGTTACTGTTAACACGTCATAGAGTACAGGGGCTTGCATGTGTCATCAATGAACAGGGACATACACTGAAGCAAGGCGGAGTGTGATACCGTCAGACGACTCATCTACACCATGCCGATGGGTGACCCAAACCACATCAATCGATGGATTCCATTTGCCTAAAAGGTGTGGTCAGAGGCCGTGATGTCTTCTAATCAACAGTAGAAAATCAAACCACTGTCTAGAAGGAGATTGTTGCATCATAAATCACATTGGATGGACTCCGATAAATTTGACAGTATCGATTAACGTCAATGAATGAACAGCCATGGTTTAATCGATCAAGAATTGCACCATCTTATGCGTCTATTTAGACTGGTGATCATCTCCCTGTTTTTACAAAAAGTGTTCATCACTTCCAAGCGTTTTTAAGTTGCGCAGGGTTTTGACAATAGTGAGAGATCTCTCTAACAATTGTGTCATGTGCGAATAATGTTGCACACTTCTGAAGAAGTGTTCTGGATTGTTTAAATACATAGACAAAATGCTCCTGTGTCAACTGTGTTTCCTTACCTATACGAGTGATATGTTTCCATTGATAGCGACATTCTACGTATTCTTCAGTCCATCCAAGCACCTGGGCTGAAACTGATAAATAGGTACTTTATTTACTGTGCAGCCTTGTAAAATGGTATGGAAAGAAGTTTCAATTCCGATATAAATAAATGTTCGGTATCAACATCCTTTTGCGTCTCTTGAATAAACACAACGAGGTAAGCCCCACACCAGCATAAATTTGAAAATCATGTATTGATTTTCAACCCCAACTCATTTGATGTTTAAACATATGAAACTTTGCGACCATAACGTCTGTTCTGAATTTCTACCAGAAACATAAGCACTGAATATATTTTTCAGTTACGATGGGACGATTTGATGCTCCAATGTTTAAGTGTTAACGACTGCTAATAAATAAGCTATTTCTTTCTCAAACCCACCGTACAATCGAAGTGGTACATAATCGATCCCAGTAGCTTGCCCTGTTTTAAGTGAGGTTAATTTCTTTTGAATCTTGCAACCACATAACTCTATATTAATCATTTTTGAGCCCGTGCTATGATTTAAAGGAGAAACGTCAGTGGGATCTTCTTTAGTGAAGTAATACCAGTAGTGTATATAGTAATGCGCTCATTATCTTTATACTTTAATTTTTAGCTGGATCAGAAGGCTATTGAATGAATGGCTTCTTCCATTGTCGTATGCCAAAATTCTTTATGGGCTTTGAAAATGTGGACTTTTTTCTGAGTTTTTCTTCCATGTGAGACCAACAACTTAAAATTTGTAAAGAGTTCTAACTTTACATGACGCATGATTTAAGACGCAACCACACAACAGTGAAACTTGACGACTCAGCTTATGGAACTGTTTTCTGTTATCTCTCCTAAGACTCTGTATTTTTCTGTTCAAATTCCTGGAAGCAGTCGCCGAGCTAACCGTTCGAATCATCCATAACTGAAATGGGAACTGCATCAGGCTATAAAGAAGAGCACATATGAATGCCATAGACTCAGTTTTAAAGTTTGTTTTCTGAATATGCCATTTCCTTCTGGAGACAGTTCATTTCGTAGCACCAAGTTCACGTGTACGCTAGCTGTACCTAGCTTTACAGCGTCAATTTATTTCCGTTTCTGTATTAGTTCGTGTCTCACAGTTGAAATGTTCTTATTGCAGATCAGTTTGCAAATCCTGGCCATTTTGTATTTATTTTGTTTTACGTTACTGACTATGAATGCTTTTTCGTCGACATTAACAGTTTTCTATAAAATCTCAACAATTAATTGACTAATGAGCCTAGCAGGGATGTATCCATTTCAAATTTGTAAGTGCTTAAATAAAGAAGTCAACAATTTCGTAGGTTTTCTTGTTTTTATTTACTTTTACATGCGTCTTTCGAAACACCGAACATCAAGATAGGTGACATCAAGATACACACACCAGGACTGGTATCAGTATTTGAAAAGCAGACACAAATGATGCTAACGTTAATGACAGTGGTTTAAGTTAAACATACAAAATGTTTCAAACTTTAGTTTAACTGCAGACATTTATAACTACCTATTTTGTTGTTATGTAACACAACGATCTACAACTTTTTCATCACATCGATAGGTTATTTATGGAGGCTAACACTGACATCCACATGAGTAAAAGTAGAAACACCTTATTTACTACTCTGTGAGATAACATGTCTCAACTAAACTGTTAATTTGCAACAAACAGAGTATAATAGTGACCAGCGTAATCAACATGAAAAGCGGAATAACTTAAATTAATCTTCCTATAAATTTCTGATGCATCTTCCATATGACGTGATCTTGAGCGGTTAAATTTAAATTTTCCATCAAATCGACGATCATGATCAGTTACACCGCGTTCTTTTGTATATTATTCCTCTTTCATGGATTTTTCCGAAAATATGTTATTTTTGTAAATAGGACAACACTCCACAATACTTTGATGTTTTCCTATGAAGTGGCCTTCTTTAATCCCCGTACAATAAATTTCTACCACGTACAAAAATAGTTGATCAGTGTACTTGAATAATTATAGTTATCTGCTTGTTATACATAAACAATGTAAATATAGAATGCATCTTTAATATAACTTCAAACTGACGTAAAAACGATATGTACTCTTTAAGTTTCAGGATATTACTGGACACAGATTTTTATAGTTTTATTTTCTTTTCCGTTTTTTATGTGTAATTTTAATGTAGTTTTTTTGAGATCCATTGGAAAATGTATACTCTCACCAACTGTACTTCCTTCTACGAAATACACTCATTATTTATAGATAATTTGCTCTTCATCTCTCTCATCAAAATTTATCATTTTATGTGATATTGATTGATGCTGTTGCGGGTGAAATCATCAAATTTACATGTCGTCAGTGTATGGAGAAAAGAGATGTTTGAAAGCTTCGAATTTAAAACGATCCTTTGGGACCTTAGCGGGTTCAGTGGGAACGCCTGGGTAGAGGTCGGGGTTTTCAACAACGACTGCGAAGTCACACATGGCAAATGGACTATCGGCGCTCGGATTTACGTTTCCTCCAGTGCATGCCTCGTACGGAAAATCATCATCTCTCTCCATAGGCCCATCAAGGAAATCATCCATTTCAACAGACGACTCGTCTACCTTCTCTGAATGCTTCTTGTTGCTCATCTTAAATCCAGCAATTTTTTTCTTCAGGCTAAACAACGATTTCACAGAAGAAGGGAGAAACGAAATAAATTTTGCCTCAGTATTTGTTTCATCAGCAGCGTTGTCATCCTGTGTTTGATCATCAGTTTGGATTTCTGGTACTGGGTCAATATCGAACATCACAGCATTCTCTGCCACCGTTTCTAATGATTTGTAACTATCTTCGTTTGTGGGAGACTTTGGTATTATTTTAAATTTGGTTTCTCCCCAAGTAATAGTTTTCTTTGTAGTGGTGTGGACTTCCGGAATTGGAACTTTTGTATTTAGTTCTCCTTTTTTGTTCTCCCCGGTAAGTGGAATGTCAAGTGGTTTCAGTTCAACAGGTTCTTCGGCTTCTAAAATAGGTGGCAGTTCATTGAAAAGCCGCTCACTCACGGGAATTGTTGCCACACTGCTTGGTATGGGATCTGGGTCTAGTGTAATATCTGTTTCTGGCCTTTCTTCATAGGAATTGTCATCATTACCAGTCGGTGGCGTCTCACTTTCTTGTTTTAAACGATACCTGAAATGGGAAGAAACACAAGGTTTCTAATATTATTTATTAAATGAAGGTTATTACATTGGACGATTTTAGAAGCAGAGGATGCAGCCATGTGAAAACTACTACGTTTGAAGAAACAAGGCTCGCAAATACCTGGTTCGGAAATACCTGTTGATGATGAAAGCGACTCCAACGAAAAAAAGCGTAAGTGAGCTTACGCACATCGCCGCAGTCACTAGCGGATAACTGAAGGGATCAATTCTTCCATGCCTGGGGCGTCGAGGCCGTTCATCATCGCCAGAGTACACCGGTAGCTCTATGTCTAAATTCCTCTCGCAGGTAAAATCTGCCTCTTCCCACGTTCCGTCGTCTTGGCATACCACAACCGTCTTAGTAGACTCTGAAAAATGTTACAAAATCAATTAGGAAAAATAAAAAATGAGGCTGGTGTAGCTCTTCTAGAATGCAATGTGGATAAAGCTTTTATAATGTTTGCTTTCAGAATTTCTTATTGCTTAGCTTTCGACTGAGTAAATGTATTATTATACAGGATGATATATAATTGGAGCTACATAGATGCAGGTGTTGTGGAAGGGACAGCAATATTTGGACTTACAACCATGGTCGTAAATGCGCAGTTTGGAAGAAACTATTTTGAACGACGGAAGGCAAAAGACATTGAATGAGTGGTGCCCGAGTCACGTGATATCCACTATGATGTTATGTAACGTGTCATCAGGAAACAACCCATTGAAATGAAGCGTATGTACATCACGATTATCACGTCACGTGTAACTTGAACGAGATCCGACTCGTGCCCTTCCATCAGATGCCTATTTGGTGGAGTACTGTTTACATGGCTGGTTTAGGGTCCTAGGACGATCCCCTTACCTGTGGATGGCTGCAGCAAGGGTCATTCTGGGAACTTCTCGACTTTTTTCAGCAATATTCGGATGTGCATTTTGTTCAACGAAACACCTGATCGTTCCTTCGAGAATATGTTGCAGTGCCGCGGCGGATTAGCCGTGCGCACTGGGGCGCCGTGCTGCGGTGCGCGCGGCCGTTCACCGTCGGGGGTTCGAGTCGTCCCTCGGGCATGGGTGTATGTGTTGTCTTTAGGTTACTTTACCTTAGTTTAAGTAGAGTGTAAGCTAGGGACTAATAACCAAGCACTTGAGTCCCACAGATTTACAAACATCTAAACATCATCTATGTTGCAGTGCATCCTTGTACTAGGTAACTGATACACGAACGGAGTATCATTCTACTTTTCATCGAAGTTATTTATCTGCCATAAGGCACATACACATACCTGAGTTGAATACCAAATATTGCTGTCCAGGGTCTCTTCTACAACATTTGCAACTGTATAATAGTAGTTTTAAATAACAGTATACGAACAATGCAGGTAAATCACATACACACAGTTCATGCTAGATAAATAACAAGAAAAATATCAGGTTTACGATAAGGTAGGGTTTTAATTATGAGTTCTTGCAATGGGGAAGAAAGGGGAAGGGAAATGTGACTGTACTAATTCACAGATAAATAATATAACGGAAGAGGAGGTGACGTGTCCTGCTAAAATACTAAAATGTCTCACAGACGCTTTTCAGTTGTCTAAGTATTTGGAAAAACAAGGAAGGCAGATAACAAGATTATGGTGTAAATGTTCCGTCGACTTCGAGGTCATTACATACGAAGTACAAGAGTCAAATGTTCGATGAGTGGAGGAGGAAATCAGTTGTATTCATTCGATAAAACTATCGTGAAATCTGTTTGGAGTGATTTAGGAAAATGATGGACAATCTAAATGAGCATGTCCGGACGTTGATTTGAACCACCGTCTCTCGCCAAAAGCGACTCCAATGAGATATTGCTATGCCAACTGGCTTGCCCCTATGGGCGACCGTTAGCTGTTTTGGGCCCACTTTAGTTTACGGTAGAAACACTAGAAGAGGGCCTTTGCGATCACCTTTTGACAGCTCGAATTGTAAATGAGAATAGCGGCTTCCCAACCGTACATCTGACAAGAAAATTGAATGAAGGAACTAGAAGTGGGCCTTTGCGATCACCTTTTGACAGCTCGAAATGTAAATGAGAATAGCGGCTTCCCAACCGTACATCTGACAAGAAAATTGAATGAAGGAATTTGTAGAGGAGAAAACTCTCTACAACTTTGCTCTTTATTTTTCATATCTTGCATCGTCTCAGAGATATTTGCAAAAACTAAAAAAAAAAAAAAAATAAATAAAGTAATAAAAAATCGACTGCGATTTTAAGATGTCTGTGTTTAACGTGTTCCTACTTTCTTAGGACGAACCGTTTAACCGAACGGTAACAGATTTTACAGACATAATAGTTGGCTCAGAGACCAGAACCTCCCTTTTTCAAATTTTTCGGGCAAAACATACGCAAGTAACACTAAAAAAAAGTCGTTTGTAATTATAATTGCAAAAAAACAGTTCACCTGACACAAAAACTGAATAAGCGAATTTGTAGAGGAGAAAATTCTCTACAACTTTCCTCTGTTGTGTTGTTTTCGTACCTCGCACCGTTACAGAGATATATGCAAAAATAACGGCGATTTGACAGCGCCTCTTGAATTTATGTATACCAGGCGTTAGCAACTATCACGTGACATTCCTCGCCCAGAACTCTCTCTGGCATACGCCAACTTGCTTCCCGTATCTTATGATTTTGTTATTATAACTTACGTTATGTCATTTCAAAGCAGTGGCGCACTCAAGTATTAACAATAACACGTCGTTCACAGTACGATAAATTATAATCTACTGTCTAAAGCTGTTAGCAACTGCCAGCAATAGTTCGAGAATTAAGGGAAACTGCCATAGTTGTTTACCGTTGTGTAGTGGGTAGTGCGTTATGTTGTGATACATGTGGCCGATTGTTAGAAAACCACCGATACCTCTTTTTTTCCGCCTTGGCTGCTAAAAGGTTTTACAGCACTCATATTAATTAACTAGAGCTATCGTCTGCAATGTTTCGAGTTGTGCAGATGTAAGAGTGCTCCCTCTAAAATGTGCGTTTGTTCTATTTCGTGAACATGTCGTGAAATACGAAACAACGTATTGAACATTGCTCTTCTGAAGCATTTGCTCAACAATGGGCAGGATGCTGTGATAATGAATATTCTAAACAGCGTGCAGATACTGGTAGTTTCATATATAAATGGAGTCCTAGGTTCCTGTGGCAACTGTTGTTCCTTAATGAAACGGAAGTGTATACATTGCAACGATTTACCTGATTTTTTTTCCTTAGCAATTATTCACTATTACTGGAATTTGTTGAAAGTCATTAATTAGAATTAATGCGTCTACTAAAATGTTTATCTTGGCATTGTTGCTATGAACGCTTTTAACGAAGATTGTATTACCTTTTTCGGTAGTTCACATATGATTTTGTTCATGTTACTTTGGTCTTCACTAAAATAAAGAGCAAATATTCTGTTTCAATGACTAAGTTTTCTTTTACAGCTAAGATAATAAACGGAAGAAGTGTGGTAATACCGAATTAAACAAAGCTCTAATACTTAATCTATATACAAAGTTACTATTACTATTACGTCATTTACAAGTCATTCTAAAAATATCTCCCTAGTTTGTGTTTATGTGATAAAGAAGTCTAGTTTGCAATTCGTTGGCATGTATTTCATGATATGTTCACAAAATAGAATAAATGCACTTTACAGATAAGCGCTGCTACCTATGAACAACGTAGAATCTTGCAGGATATAGTTGTGTTCAATTAACAAGAGTGTGCAGAAACCTCTTAGGAAACAAGATGAAAAAATGACGGGATTTAATTAATTAATTAATTAATATATTTTTTGTTCTTCAGATAGATCGATACGTTTTGGTCATGTGTTCATGTTCGTCCTAAAGTTGTTCGTTGAGAATTTTGATCCGTTATTTTATAACAGGTGGCGTCGAGCCCTCTTTCTTTTTCTGTCTTTTCATTGGTTCTTCGGTTTTATCGAACCTTTGTGGACGTTTGGTTTATTTTGTTTAATTTTGATTGTTTCGTCGTTTCGTTAGAGAGGACGTCGAGCCACCATGCTGGCAACCCTCTGACCGAGCGCGCTGAGCCATCGCGCCCTAGTAAGTTTCGAACCACCGGCTAACATGTTCGAGCATTACAAATTCGGCGCCCATTACGCTATGCCGAACAGCTGCGTGACTGATTTCCGAACGTCAGTCGCGGCTCGGCCGTCGCAGCGGTCGGACGAATGTGCGAAGCTCTTTCGCCACTGTCGCTCACTGGTGTTTACATTCGCGCGCGCTTGCATTGATAAGTTATGAATTTGAAATGGAGTCACAATTGAGAAAGTACACTTTGAAGTTTGGTTTTAGTTTTGATATTGAACGTCCTGAAATATTCTAATTCGACGATTGGTTCTTCGGAAAGTTTCACGTAACTGAAGAAGAGCTGTTTGGTATGTCTTACGACTTCCTGAGCAACGTTTATGTGGTGAAACTGACGAACGACGAAATCTGTCAGAGGATAATGGCCATGACTAACGGGAGTGCCGAGTACAAGACCAGCTCTGGTGAAGTTAGTCGAGTTACCATTACTTATGCTGGGTTAGGCCTTCCCACGGTTAAAGTTCAACTGTTACCGTTTGAGCTAGATTTGCAATATATCGCAGTGGCTCTTTCGAAATACGGCACCGTGTATGGCGTAACTATTGATAAATGGGGAGGTAACATGCACTGCAAGGTTGACAATGGTGTACGAACTGTGGAGATCGATTGGAAATGTCATATACCGTCCTTTGTCAATGTATTTGGATTCCGCGCCCTCGTTGTGTATGAGGGACAACCGCGTACCTGTTCTGCCTATAATTTGCCGAGCAAACTTAGGGCGGAATGTCCGCCCCAAAAACCCGTACAGTTGCCTGCCGAGGTAGACGCGGATGGCAGGCCACGGGCCCAGTACGCCGCTGTCACCAGCAGTTTGTTTACGCGCGAGCTGAGCGCGGTCCACCTGCCCGGTGACGTCACTGCTGCGGCAGCGTGGCCAGCGAGAAAGACAGGCCTCAGCGCGCCCGTCATGCCACGTAAGCAAGGTAGTTCTTAGCCGGCGCGATCGCTAGCCGATTGGCCGGCCGCTGGCGCACAGCCCACTGCCTCATAGTGGGCAGCCACTGAGATAGCGGTCGCTCCAGCTCGAAGCTACCTTGCTTACGTGGCATGACGGGCGTGCTGAGGCCTGTCTTCCCCATTGGCCGCGCGCGGCAGCCTCGGCCGCCGCACCGCAGCCGAGTGCACCCGCTGTACAAGATGACGTGCAGATGTCCGACATTCACGCAGCCTCCGCGGAGAAAGCGCACTCCCATTTTGTTTCCGAAACCCGTTCCGGACAAGACAGCATCACTGACGATACCAATTTAGTAGAGTCTGTCACGAGAGACGAGGATGAGCTCCACGAAACAGCGGAATCCATCCGTGATGCCAAAAACGTCCATCCACCTGCGCCGTTGAAAAGTATGGAAGAATTACAAACTGAAATACGAGGAGACCCTCCCTCACATGCACCTGCCACTCGTGATATTCCCGAGACAAGTGATTTAAATTCAAGTGCTCCTGCACCTGAAACACCTACTTCAAAGAAATCGAAGAAGTCGTCTTCAGGTTGACAGTGTGACATTACTGCCCAATAGAAATATTGGTAATTAATAGCATTTGATAATTAAACAGTATGAAGTTCACTGCAAACATTGACCATACCAATGCACTAAATGTTACACAATTTTAATCTTGAATGAAACTTTCACTCTGCAGCGGAGTGTGCGCTGATATGAAACTTCCTGGCAGATTAAAATTGTGTGCCGGAACCGGGACTCGAACCTGGGACCTTTGCCTTTCGCGGGCAAGCGCTCTACCACTGAGCTACCCCGACACGACACACGATGCCGCCTCACAACTTTACTTCCGCAAGTACCTCGCCTCCTACTTTCCAAACTTCACAGAAGTTCTCCTGCGAAACTTGCAAGACTAGCACTCCTGGAAGAAAGGATATGGTGGAGACATGGCTTAGCCACAGCCTAGGGGATGTTTCCAGAATGAAACTTTCACTCTGCAGCGGAGTGTGCGCTGATATGAAACTTCCTGGCAGATTAAAATTGTGTGCCGGAACCGGGACTCGAACCTGGGACCTTTGCCTTTCGCAGGCAAGCGCTCTACCACTGAGCTACCCCGACACGACTCACGATGCCGCCTCACAACTTTACTTCCGCCAGTACCTCGCCTCCTACTTTCCAAACTTCACAGAAGTTCTCCTGCGAAACTTGCAAGACTAGCACTCCTGGAAGAATGGATATGGTGGAGACATGGCTTAGCCACAGCCTAGGGGATGTTTCCAGCACACAATTTTTTTCGCTCTGCAATCAGTCGGCATGTGGATCTCGAGGTGGTGACTTTATATTTGTCTGTGGCAATCGCCACGTGTGGTTGCTCGTCGTAGACTGTACCAAGTTAAATCGAGTGCTACTGTGTGTTTGTGAATATTTAGCCGGTGGAACAAGGTGTGCATCGCATTGAATTAAAGTGACTGTGATTTGTTAATGTAACACGTGTCGTCGCATAGGCATGAACATAAACGGTGTTTGAGACAGCCACGTGGTGTGAAAACAATTCGCGACAAATATTCATTTTGTCTGGGGGCTCACGAGCTATAAATTCATTTGGTAAATGTACCGACGTACAGACGCGACAGCCACAGGGTTCAAATATTGTGAAATAAACAACATAAAGTGAACTTTCACGTGTTTTTAAAAATGTTTGTAGAGCTTATTGGACTTAACTACGGGGTCATCAGTCCCTAAACTTACAAACTAGTTAACACTAAGGACGGCACAAATATCCATGCCCGAGGGAGGATGTTTATACTAGTATAAAAACGTAAGAAAATATTTGTTTAATGTGTAGTGTAATTAATTTGATTTTAAGTAAAGTTTTAGAAATGTATTGGCTGAGCCCTTTACGTTGGCAAGTCGGTTAGAACAGCTCACATGGGAAAGTTGATGACGTAGGGAAAAACCCGGCAGTTGGGCTTTTGGCGCGCGCGCGCGCGCATGGCCCAAGTCAGGTTTGGGGAGCGAGTGGTGTAGCTGGCCGGGCGCGGCGTAGCTCTGCACAGTCGGCATGTGGATCTCCAGGTGGAGACTATAGATTTTTGTGTGGCAATTGCCAGGTGTGGTTGCTCGTCGTAGACTGCACCAAGTTGAATCGAGTGCTACTGTGTTGTGAATATTTAGCCGGTGGAACAAGGTGTGCATCGCACTGAATTAAAGTGACTGTGTTTTGTTAATGTAACACGTGTCGTCGCATAGGCATGAACATAAACGGTGTTTGAGACAGTCACATGGTGTGAAAACAATTTGCGACAAATATTCATTTTGTCTGGGGGCTCACAAGCTATAACTTTATTTGATAAATGTGTCGACGTACAGACGTATCAGCCACAGGGTTTTAATATGGTGTAATAAACAACATAAAGTGAACTTTCACGTGTTTTCAAAAATAGTAGTTAGTACACCCTTTTCTCACATGAACTTACTTTATTATGAATTTTTTTGTTAATCATATGCAGGGAAGGAAAGCTGCGAACGTGTGATATCCCCTAAAAACGAGTCAAACAGTAGCAATCACAGTTACAGTGTTTTTGCATGTTTAGGAATTTGGTTCGCAGTTGGTGGTTGTGAGTTTTAAAAATTAATCTTTCCCTATTTAAACTCTCACCCCAAACTTACACCCTCGCAACGGGCAGTTCGTCGCCTGAGAAAAAGAAAGTTCGTGTTGCTTGCGAAGGTGCTATGGAGGCCAATAAGTAATTGTTATGGTAGCGCAGCAGGTAGCTATCGAACTCAAAAACAGCCAGCCGGAAACATCCAAAGCGGTCGCAGATACCAGTGGCGAGCCTATGGAGTCCAATACCACGAGAGAAAAACCACCGGACCATGTGTGGTTTGCGGACATGGAGGGTAATGGGGAACACTAATAAAGTATATTATTGGAAGAGCACGAGTGTGTGTACGTGGGTACGTGGCAGTCTATTGTTAGTGTGTCTGCTCCTAATCATACTTGTGCGTGCCTATGGCTACACACATATGAAATAATCTAATGTCTGCTAATTTTACGTACAACATTACTTCTATCAATATCAACAGAATTGAGAACCACGTCAAACTTCAAGCCCTCACGACCTTCCTGTATAATACTAACGAAGACATTGGGCTACTACAAGAAGTCTGTGAAGAACCACAGGTGGCGGGATTTCTCACAATTGCGAACACCAGCAAAGAGAATCATACGGAAACTGCAATTCTTTTACGTGATGGAATCCCGCATTCGAACATTATACGGCTTACGAATGGACGCGGCATCTCCTGTAACATAATGGCATTCAGATTATCAACTTATACGCACCATCCGGCAGTAATCGCCGACAAGAACGCTCGTCGTTTTACAGAACTGATGTATCTTTTTTAATTAACACCTACGCCAGTAACTGTATCACTGGAGGAGATCACCAACAACTCCGCCAGTCGAATAGATCGCATCTATGTTTCTGACGCTCTTGGCAGAAATGTAGCCAATAGCGATATTGCACCCGTCAGCTTTTCCGACACATAGTGCTATGTCAATCTCCAACGGCCGCAAGTCTTTCGCGGCAGAGGCTATTGGCGGATGGACAGCGATCTGTTGCGCTACCAACAGCTGCACACAGAGGTACAGGGTGTCCAGAAAAGGACTCCCTGATTTCAAAATTAAATATCTCGAAAACAAAGATCGATAGAAGAATGCTGTAAACGGTATGTTTATTGTGAAAGCTGTAAGAAGTTGATACAGCAGTTTGAAATAATAGTTACAAAAGCTGCTAACAGATGGCGCTGTACGCTGTACAGCTCATATCAGCATACATACGTCAAATAACCGTATGAAAACACTCTTGCCGGCCGCGGTGGCCGAGGTGACTGAGGCGCTCCAGTCACGGTCAGCTCGGTCACTACGGTCGGGGGTTCGAATCCCCCCTGGGGCATGGATATTTGTGCCGTCCTAGTTCGTAAGTAGTTCATAAGTAGTTTGTAAGTTTAGGGACTGATGACCTCGTAGTTAAGTCCCATAAGCTTAACAAACATTTGAACATTTTTTTGAAAACACTCTTTGCAATCACATCAAAATGTTTTCAAAATGTTCACCATCGGCACTACAGAGGTGGCGCAAACGAAGAATGAAATTCGCCATCACATTTCGTAGTTTCTCAACCGAAATGAATTCACATGCCACAGAGATCGCCGATTCAAGCTCGTCCAGCGTGGCCGGATGCTTCGGGTAGACCATGTCTTTCACTTTGCCCCACAAAAAGAGTCACAGGGAGTCAAATTCGGCGAATATGGAGGCCAATCCATGCCTGCACCAGTAAATTTGGGATATTCCAAAGCAATGACTCGATTCCCGAAGTATTCCTCAAGAAAGCGAAATACTTGTTCGGTCCGATGTGGTCGGGTTCCATCTTATAAAAAACCATTCAGTACCTGGTCGATCCTCTAACGCTTGCTGTGTGGTGACAAATTGTTTCAAAATTGCAACGTAGCGTGCATCAGTGACCGTTTCTCGAATGAAAAAGGGCCAATAATGCCTCTGCTGCATACTGCAGCCCACACAGTAACTTTAGGAGAATGCAGCGGTTTCGCTTCACACCAAGATGGCTTTTCGGAACCCCAAAATCGCCAGTTCTGCTTATTCACGTATCCATTCAGGTAGCAGTGTGCTTCATCTGTAAACCAGATGCAGCCAACATCAAATCAAAATGTTCAAATGTTTGTTAAGCTTATGGGACTTAACTACGGGGTCATCAGTCCCTAAACTTACAAACTACTTATGAACTACTTACGAACTAGGACGGCACAAATATCCATGCCCGAGGGGGGATTCGAACCCCCGACCGTAGTGGCCGTGCTGACCGTGACTGGAGCGCCTCAGTCACCTCGGCCACCGCGGCCGGCAACATCAAATCCTTCACTATCAATCATTGTGAGCATCTGATTAGCAAAGGCAACCCTTTGTTCCACAGCTCGTACGGGTATGGCCTGGTGCGTTTGAATTTTGAATGGAAACATGTGGAGGCTCTTTCTCAGTATTTTCTACGTGCTGGAACGCATCAAACCAGTCTCAGATGCAATTCTACGGACGGATGACATTGGATTTCGCTGAATAATTCCAGCAACTGTGGCGATATTTTCAGGCGTAACTGCGGTTTGCTTGCGGCCAACATCCCCCACTAGATCATCAGTTACGCTGCCTGTTCGTTGAAATTTTGCGAAGAGCGTACGAATGGTTTTCGCATCGGGTCCTTTCGGAACATTAAATCGTGCTTGAAAACTTCGCCTTGTTGACGTAGGACTCTCTTCTAACCTGTGGTACTCTAGGACCAGAAAAACGCGTTGTTCAATGAAGTACATGGTTTTAATCTCTTCCTTCGGTACGCTAACCTCCTTTCACGTTTCAATAGTGGAACTGATCGCTCTGGGCTTCGGATCACTATTTATACTAGGCATTACGTATGGCGATTACAGCGCCATCTGTTAGCAGCTTTTGTAACTATTATTTCAAGCTGCTGTATAAACTTCTTACAGCTTTCACAATAAACATACCGTTTACTGCATTCCTCTATCGATTTTTGTTTTCGAGATATTTAATTTTGAAGTCAGGGAGTCCTTTTCTGGACACCCTGTACAACAGGCGTGGGAGCAGGCCAAGCGCTATCAGACTAGGTACCGGACGACCAAGAATGGGGCTATCTTGCGCCAAACCGAAGCTTCGAGCAACGGTTAAACGATATGCTTACCAGAAATCATACTGGTACAAACAAAGAATAGAATTCTACTTCTCATGTCTCCGAGAGCTGTACCATTCTACTGACGTACCGGTAACAGACACCTAGCACCGAACACAGAAGTACAAAGCGAAAATAACGAATTTGTATCGCCAACAAATGGAAAGCACCATCAAAAAGTCGCAACCGAAGGACATTGCGTCGCAAGAAACAGCTTCCTTCTATCATACGTTACAGATAATGAAGCGTCAGAAAGCAAAGTTAATCGAGGTGGTCGAAGATAGTGGCGGGAATGCAGTCACACAACAACGGGACACTTTATCACATATATGCAGGTACTATTGAGAACTGTATGACACCCACTTTGCAATGAAGTACTTAGTGAAATACATTGCCTCTTGTCACGTGAAGACGTTGCCACACTTGAGAGTCCATTTGTTGATGACATAAAACAGGCCGTGTTCAACACCGCAAAGCGAAGGTCTCCCTGACGCACTCTGCGCAGAATTTTACCAACAATTTTGGGATCTGCTGACCCAAACACTGATTCAACTGGCTAATGTGGCAACTCGACTCTGTTCCGGACGAACTTAAGGAAGGTTTTATTGTGCCTATACCCAAAAAAGGCAATAGTACAAAGATTTCGAAGTGAGACCTATCACATTTTTAAACTCAGATTTCAAAATCATAATGAGGGCTGCTAAACAGCGACTGCAACCATTACTCCAAAAAATACTGGGACCACATCAATATGCTGCAGTGCCTGGGCGCAGCGCGATAACAGCTGCCTGCGAGTTACGGGACGTCATATGCACCCTGGCGCACAATCAAGATCCTGGCGCGCTACTGTTCCTAGACTTCGAAAAGCCATTTGACCGCATTAACCACGATTACCTCCTTAAAGTACTGACGAAGATGGCTTTGGCCAGCGTTTCGTCAAATTAATCAAACACTTTCTCTCTGATGCCCCCTCTCGTGTTTTGCTCAATGGCCACCTGACAGACAAAATAACTATTAAAAGATCTATCCTGCAAGGCTGCCCCTTATCCATGGCGTTGTATGCCATTGCAGTGGAACCTCTGCTTGTCGACATCAACTGTAGATCACAAGGAATCAACATCGGAGCCAAAAGGTGACCTGTATTGCCTATGCTGATGACATCTGCTTAGCTGTTGAATCCACTGCAAACCTAATGGAGGTGCGGACGATTGTAAACGATTTTACCAAGGTCACTGGTGCACAGCTCAACACCAGAAAGACAATACTGCTGAGCATAGGTGCATGAATTGGTGATGGTACGCATCTCGATTGGTGCGTGACAGCGACTGAAGATAAAAGTATCTGTGTCTTCTGGAGAGCTGAGCCAGATGCTATGGCAACAAAGAGCTGGACCGACATGCTGCACAAGATCAGGGCTACAAAGCGCATTTATTCCAACAGAGAATTAGATCTGTATATACAGTTAAAATCTCCATAGCAATCAGAATGTGCTACCTCGGCCAAATCCTGCCAGTATCCGACCCACTCGTAACAACCAAACAACAAGCGTTTTGTTGGTACGTATTGAGAGGCCCTCTCTTCAAAGTATGTTTTAAAACACTGACATTAACCAACTTCACGGGGAGGACTTGGTCTCATCAGTTCCAGACACAAGTGTCGGACTCTCCTAATAAACCGTATACATAAAACCGTCACCACAACCACTCCGAGTTTAATGAAGGACCTCACATCTCTCTTGAGACCATGCAGCTTCAACCCTCCGCTAACGACGACTTGATACCGATAGTCCTCCGTCACATCCGGTATTACTACAGCGAATTCAGCTACATCCACTATGCCGACGACGTTTTCCCACCTTATACGAACGCCAAGATCTACGACTTTCTCACCAGAGGAATACGTGACAACAGAGTAATCCGGAAATACCCAAACGTCAAATGGAACATCATATGGAAGAATATCCATAGCTCTGTGCTGCCATCACGCATTAGATCTGTGTGGTACATGATGGTCAACGATAAAGTTCCCACGACCGAAAAGCGCCACAACATCGAGATGTGTCCTTCGATGGCTTGCGCCACATGTGCTCTCGTTGACACTTTACCTCACAGGCTCACCTGTGGAACAACGGGACAGATTATTACACTAATGCGACAACGCCTGGCGATAATCGACCGTACGGTCCCACACACCGTCGACATCAATGAATTACTCAGACCCGACAAGTTACGATATCCACGAAGGAAAAACAACGCTGCGATTTGGATGTTAGGTCACACGGCTGTATATGCTCTTGACAATCGTCACGCCACCCTTGACGATTACCGAGAATACCTCGAATACGAACACAGCGCCATACAAGGACTCAGGGAGTATAAGGACACATATGGTAACATGCTGAAAATTATGGTACAAATGTGATGATGGTTTAAGTCAGTAAAACTGAAAAAAATAGCACAATAGAAACGGAGAGAAAAAGAAAGAAATGTGAACTGTATTACTCATGACCGCGGAAATTTCGGAGTACGGACGCATCAAAGTTAAGAGATGACAAACTGCACACACATCAACTACAGGTATGTGTTCTAACAGTTACGAATAGAAGAAACGAAATATTAACCCCCCTTGTCGAGAAGACGAGCTTTGAAGGACTGTGCAAACGAAACTAACGTGGGAGAAGGATTTTTATTTTATTCAATTAAACTTTTCTCTTCGGTTTACCTTACATTTTATTTATGGAGAACACCGACATTTCTTTTGATTTTCTTATGGGGCAAAAGCCCAATTATTTTCTTCAGGAGTATATGGACATCTGTTTTGGAAATAAATAAATGCAATGGAGACGAAACTGCAACAAATCCTTTTGTCCGAATGGAAAACATTTATTTACTTTATATCGAAGGAGATGGATTTCAGTTACAGGCAATGAAGCCTCGCCAATGAAGGCGATCATGGAGAGCGAAAGGCTGGACTAGAAGGGGAGCTTTGGAGGCATCTTCGGGTCTGCCGACTGCTGTTGGCAAGCGGGGTGCCCTCAGCCCTTGTGAGGCCAAATGACGAGCTACGTGATGGAGGAGTGGCGGCTCCGGTCACAAAGACTGACATAACGGCCGGGAGAGCGGGGCGCTGACCACACCCCCCTCCACACGGCATCCGTTGACACCTTCGGGAAGAGGATGACACGGCGGCCGGTCAGTACCCAGTGGGCCCCTGAGGTCTGTCGGACGGAGTTTACAGTTTTTAAATAGTCATTGTCCGACCGCCAAATATACGCTACGTTCCTTCCACGGTGCAGTCATTCGTACCAGTACAGACACGAAAATAAACTTTGAACAAACTACCAAGGCAAGACAGGAGATAATATTTTAACGGAAAAATATAACGAAAATGTGGGAGTGATATTAAAATAATAGTTAAAGAGTTAAATGTTAAAAAAAAAGAGTATGTTTACCAAAGCTAAACTCAAATATCAAATGATTTGGGCAGTTTGTTAAAATATGGTCAGAAAGAATATGACGTGTTGGGTGCCTAGATATGATCTAAATAGTAGAGTCGTAATCGCATCGCCCATAATTTTTTATTATTTACATTTTTACTATTTTTGTCTGATATTTTGCAAAAAAAATCATAAAACCACAAGCAAAACTAAAGTCGGCTGTAAAACACGTCAGTGCGATTTCTTTTTTTAATTTTTCTTTTTTTTAGGTAACTATATCCGCTTCTGGTCCATGTGTATTTTTATTCTTAGAGTCACAATTTAGATGAAATTTGTATTTACGTATTCTATCTACATAACTAAAATTTCAGGTTGTTTTATGATAGTTAATTGCAGATTCTAGTGAGTCATTTCCTTAACTCCATTACATCCTCATAAATGTTTCTTTGCTTTAAATTTCAATATTGTGTAATTTAAATGAAATTTTTGTGACAATCAGATTTTCGTGACGTAAGTCCTTGTTGAAGTTGTGAAAAATCCGTAAATATTATGTAAGTAGCCACCATCAGTAGTTTATTAATAATACTCATGTTTGTTTGTATTCATTTTGTCATCATTTTATACCCATTTTTACCGGAATGCGTCCTTTTCAACGACTGACCACCACGTTAACGAAAGCTACGGTTTTCTTTTGGAGTGTAATTCCGCTCGATAGAGCGAACTGCCCTCAGTAAAGCAACGGTATTACCTATACTGAAACGGACTGTGTCTTTAACAGAAGGCTGTGAACTAAATACTCATTTACTACAGGTTCCCTCTTTATGATTATGACCAATCCATAGCCTGAAAGAGAGAGTAGAAGCTTTGCATGATTTCATCCGTGTGACTAGCTAACAATAAGTAATCAATGAAACATGGTTATTCTTTCCTTGGAGATTCCTGGAGTCCGTACCCAAAGGTACTCGTGATATATCCATTCGGGTGGTTATGATGCATATAAGGGACGGTCCATTATTAATACTGTTCTCATATCATGTCAGATGTGTTTGTTAAGTAGTTAAAATTTCACAATAACAAACCATTTATTCATTAATTGACTTTTTCATCTTGACAGACTTGATGAAGTATTACAAAATGAAAACAGTTCAAAGTGATCTGCCAATAATATTTATTCATTTACTCGGTCACTAACCGGTTTCGGTTTCCTGGTCCATCTTCAGGTGACTAGTAACCGAGTAAATGAATAAATATTTTTGCAGTACATTTGAAAGTGTTTTCCTTGCGTAATAAACCATTTATTCATGTATGATTAACTATTGTTCAAATCCTCAGAACATTACGCCTCCATTTGTAACACACGTAAAACGACATCAAACAAATCGTTCAAATTATTTATATAAATGAGGTTTCTCGTAAAACGAAAGATTGTTCTAATATAGAATGTAATAACAAAACCAGCGTGAAAGTCGCCACTCTGCGAAGCCATGAACGAATCCGCTGCGCTCTAGAAAATGTTTTCTGAACTTCTGGGCCTCACTAGAGACATTATACTGACTCGTGCGGTAGCTCACACATTGTGAGTTTCTGCCCTCTATTCTGAGACATCAGTCTTATATGGGAAAAAGAGGAAATGTCAAAGACTGTAGTAGTCACGATAGATTATTTCCTTCCTATACTGCGATGTTCATTAAGAAAGACGACGCACCTCTTCTATTTGACAACTCTACTAAAAATATTTTTGATCGTCAGTGATAGAAGTTACTAATATGTTATATACCTATTCTAACAGGTTCTTTAACATTTCCCTGTTCATTTAAGACGTAAAATAACATAAATAATGAATAGCTATTTGTGTGTACGAAACAAGCAGGAATGTTTAGGAAGGTGACAAATTAAAGAATTTTACTGTTGATCGTTTAATCAACGACACACAGTAGAAAATGGTTCCAAAAGAAACTGGAACTTCTACCATTCATCTACAGTTATCTTCGATGCCTGTTATTTTATCGCATATTACAAAAAAATGTTCAAATGTTTGTAAAGCTTATGGGACTTAACTACGGGGTCATCAGTCCCTAAACTTACAAACTACTTATGAAATGCTTACGAACTAGGACGGCACAAATATCCATGCCCGAGGGGGGATTCGAACCCCCGACCGTAGTGGCCGTGGAGACCGTGACTGAAGCGCCTCAGTCCCCTCGGCCACCGTGGCCGGCCGCATATTACAGTTCCATCCCAAAAGCTATAAGTATAAGGTATAAGTCGCTCTGGTCTCATAATAGGAGGATGACGGTGTAAATGCTCGTCCGGCATTTTAGATTTCCTATGACATACCAGGGAAAAGACGGGTTGGTACATTTTAAAGGTCACGGCCGATACTTTATCCCAGACATTCGTCTGCAATGACCTCGTTTATGACGAGATGTTACACACTAATCTCTCTTATTCTTCGGTCCCTCCGTTAAAATCCAGCTGGCCTTTTTTTTTTTTTTTTTTTTTTTTTTTTTTTTTTTGTAGAGCTTTTGGGACTTAACTACGGGGTCATCAGTCCCTAAACTTACAAACTACTTATGAACTAGCTAGCCGGCCGCGGTGACTAGCGTGTCGCAATCCGCTCGGCCACCGCGGCCGGCCCTTTTTCTTACTAACACAGCGAATACCATAGGACTGTAACACCATTTTCAGTAATAAATACGTTATTTGTTTGGGATTTCAAGCAGAGAAATCAATCGATAGATATCTAAAGACTATCAAACCGGGGCCGTTTGGAGTGACATTACACCACTTAGATCATGAGAATTCTTTGTTGAGTTAACAAGGAGCGAATGTAATCATCAGAAATTTGTCTTCGTATTCCATTTCGTACATCTAAGTTATTGTGTAGGACCGCTGAGGGAGTAAAACTATAGACATAACTTAAATTTGTGCACAATAAATACTTAGCCACTGCTGCAGACGTATTTTACCACTGTAAATATACAGTACTTTGCACAATGTCTAAACGCACGCAACAATCATCTGTGATAATTGTAGACAGATCATTAGAAAGAAGAGATATGGTAAGCCGGAATCAAATCATATCTTTCTATAAGAAGACCATGTCTAAGGTTATTTATAGTAGTTACATGCAGTGATACCTGATTCGTTGTCGAATCTAATAACTCTATACAACTGTAAAAATTTATATTATGGATTCAGTGGCAAATTACATTTATTTATCGATATTAAAAATCAATATACTCATTTATGCCAATATTTTGCAGTAAAATATTTTTCTTATAAAATATTATTACCAGATATCCCAGATTACTCTCTTCCATTCTGCTTAGATACACGGTAATAATCCTTGATAAAATTGGTAAAATTCTCTTTAACTGCTCATATCATGCTCACAAGTTCAAAATATAAGCTCGGAATAAATTCCATCCACTACAAATTTGACTGCAATTATTGCAATGCCTCTGTATAAAAAACCTTGATACATTTAGCATTCAAAGTGGATTAAATATGCTGTAAAGAGCACGAATAATTTAACCATGCATTAGAATAAGAAGTAATTCACACAGGCTCACGTCAACAATCCACTTATAGTTTTGAACATTAAAAGTCGCAATATATTAATAATGAAAATGGATTGTGTTCCATCCTTCATGAATAAAAATACTCCATATTCGATTTTATGTATCACACCACTATTGCGACTAGTTTAAACGACTCAAGTTTGTCGTTTTTAGCAGCAGTGGTACCATGGTCTTTGCTACTTCGTATACAGTACGAGCGAAAAGTAATCTAGGCTGATTGTGCACGTTTTACATTCTATATTTTGCTAGTCGTTTACGACCACTAAGAGCTACAATTTGTTTGACCGATCACTTCGTCACTGAGAACGGAGTGATAATGAACATTTGGTATCTACTCAGAGTCCGGAAGCAATCTCCTGACAACACTGTCAACAAAGTTGTCCTGATTTTTTGATCTAGCAACAGACACTGTTCACCATCCAAAATACTGTGCCAAGAAGAACCACAGATATGACAGCCAAATTTGTGTGGTAGACGATACGTTCTACAAAAGATCACATGATTCAAAATAGAGCCCTATGTGAAGGAAAGAGGATGATGAAATCATTGTTGAGTGCAGTCTCTACTGCTGCTTACTGCCACCGCTGCACGCTTCGGCATTTAATCAAAGATGCTCTAGATGTGCTGCCGGCACATGTTGGGAGAGCTAATATGATGTAGAAGGGTCGAGTATCCTTGATCAGTCGTTGCACAATCATCAACCAGAAATTTTTGATAAGATTTTTGGAGAATAAGGAAGCTATAGACCAGTGCATTTCGATTGGCTACGAAAAATTCTTCAACAATGCGTACCGACTGTTGCAATGTGGCCGTCGGCGAGCTCCTAAGGGATCTAGTGCTGGCTGGTTAGAGTACTGGAAACGCGTACTAAGAGGTGCACCAATTGAATCTAATACCCCCAAACTGAAATCAAATGTTCAAATGTTTGTTAAGCTTATGGGACTTAACTACGGGGTCATCAGTCCATAAACTTACAAACTACTTATGAACTAACTAATACTAAGGACGGCACAAATATCCATGCCCGAGGGGGATACGAACCCCCGACCGTAGTGGCCGTGCAGACCGTGACTGAAGCGCCTCAGTCCCCGCGGCCACCGTGGCCGGCCCCAAACTGAAAAACTAGGTACAGGACCAGTATGGTGACCCACCTAACACAACAGTTCAACAGACTCTGACCACAGTGTCTCCACACTCTAATCCGAACATCTCTGAGGTTCACAGAGAATCGGAATACGTCGGTGAAAACGATGCTGTTTCAACGACGACATTGCCCACAGCCTCGCGGTAGACAGAACTGAGACTAGAGGAATGCTGGTGAGAGATTATTGAACTTGGGTCTTATGCATGGTGATACTAGACTTGTACCCAGTATTATTGGTTGGGGTGGTCTTGGCTTCCTATCTTGCGTCCCCCTGATGGACATTGCCAGTATACCAACCAGCTAGCATTACATGTCTGAACACCTGGAGCCCGATGTCGCCCGATACATTCGGATCTTACCGACGGTATCGCTGCAAAAGCATAGTATTCGACTGTGCATGGCGTGCAATGTTGAAGAATTGATCGCTGCCCATCTGATTATATTGCTGCCTTGGCCTAACGAACACGCGAGGTCGATGACTGCAGAGTGATTGCCCCAGGTGCAGCTCCCATTGCTATCAACTTCGGTAATATGTGGATAATAAGGCACAGGGTTCATCGAACCGCCATTATGATATTTCACAACCGTTCTATTCTCTAACAAAGCGCGGTCGGAGGTTCGAGTCCTCCCTGGGGCATGTGTGTGTATGTTGTCCTTAGGTTAGTTTACCTTAGTTTAAGTAGTTTGTAAGCTGTGGACTGATGACCACGCAATTTGGTCTGATAGATTTACAAACATTTGAACATTTTTTTCTAATAGGGTGCAAGAAAAGAAACACTTAAATCTTTCCGCTTTAGACCCAATTTCTCATATTTCATTGCGATGATCATGTCTCCCTAAGTAGGCGGTTGCTAACAAATTTGTTCCCATTCGGAAGGGGAGGGTTTGTGAAAGAAATTTCTCAAATACATGTTGGTGTAACGAATAACACCAGTAGGGTAGTGATGGGGGTTGAAGCACAGTGAGATTCTACCCATTATGCATTGCGTGAGTACTGTTACCCCCACCCCTCCTCCTCAGCCAATCGCCCGACCGCAGATCAAAGGATGCCGCCACACTCGAACAATAGCGCAGTTAAGGATGATTGACAGTTTACATGTTATTGCATTTAGACCCTTTTGATTGTCATCGACGCTAGGTGCCTGTATGCTTATTAAAGGACGCTGCCATCATCGAACAATACGCACTTTCCGGAAGGACGAAAGATGATTGACATCATCCAGCCGCCCCCTCGACATTTCTGTACCTGCGCTAGCTCCACCCTCAGAAACACACCTGGCAGACATGCTGCCCCCTCCACCTCCGCCAGCCGCCGCCGCAGCAGCAGCCGCAGACGACAACGACGCCTCTGACGCCAGACGCTACCCCCTACACGCTCGCGACCGCTTTTCAAAGGACGCCGCCACCTGTCCTACCCCGAAGAACAGAACAAACAATACCGCACTTAGCAATGATTGTCGTGACCGCATCGGCATCTTTAAACAACACCGCCCCCGCCAGCCGCCCCCTACTCCCAGGACAGGGGAGTACTGCACTCTTACTGCGACCACGCCCCGCCAGGTAATAAGCCAATTAAATTGCATATTTATTAAGCGCGCCGCAGCGATCCGTACGCCAGATCTAGATTTTTTTATTCGAATATAAATTTTTTAATTCTGACAACCTATGTAACAATTTGTTCCCATCTCTAACCAGTTTCAGGACGGTATGTTTATAAATACGTACCAGAAATGAAAAGGAAGTGCATGCCACAGAAACGAATATTCGTTTCCCCTTTCCACCAAAACCGTGCATCGATATTCCTCTTTAGTGAACGCCGCGATAAGACGGCCGCACCTCCCGAGCATGCGCACAACGCTCACCATAACAACAGCTCGCGACTCGCCATTTCCAGGGGTGGCCAGCCGTCACCGCAAGTGCCAAGCAGGAAAAACAGCCATTTTCGTGATTTTTTTAGGTGACTTCCAGGTCATGTCAGCAGCTAACATTCTTCATACAGGCTTCCTTCAATGTTAACTAACAGTGCTAAAAAAATCAATACATGTTTCGTCATGACAAGTCTGACCATTCCTTTGTGAGAGAGCTGCTCACATTATCTCCTAAATCTTTTATGAAGACCCTATAACACTTCCCAGGGGAACGCCAGACTTGAGCGCTGGGCGAGTCCATTTCTTGGTTTTGTAGGGGCGGCAGCTTCAGTTGCGTGTTGCCTACTGCACAGTTGACAGCCGACTGACGAATGTAACGAACGTCTCAGCACGCAACAGGCAACACAGCCGTCCGCCCCTCAGAAAAATGGAATGGACTCGCTCTGCGCACAACTTGAGAATGCGTTCTGCGCACTGACCACGACTACTTGCGCAAGCTCTACTAACTGTGTCATTCTGACAGGAAATCAAGAGTCAAATCACAAAACCGTAGCGATATTCCATAAGCAAGCAATTTGATTAGAAGATGCTTGTGAGGTACAGTGTCAAAAGACTTCCGGAAATCTAGAAGTGTGGAATCGATTTGAGATCACTTGTCGATAGCAAATGTTCAAATGTTTGTAAACCCAAGAGGCCAAAATGCTGTGGTCATCGGTCCCTAAACTTACAAACTATTTAAATGAACTTATCCTAAGAATAACACACACACACACCCATGCCCGAGGGAGGACTTGAACCTCCTTCGGTTAACGGCCGCACGCATCGCAGCACGGCGCCTCAGTGCGCACGGCTATTCCGCCGTGGCTGTCGATAGCAGTGAGTAATGAGATAGCTGTGTTTCACAAGAACGATAATTTGTGAAACCGTGTGGACTATGGGCCAATAGATGGTTGTCTTCGAGGTAATTCACAATGATTGAGGAAAGTATATGTTACAAAATCCTAAAATCCTGCTGCAAAACGACATCAGTGATATAGGCTTGTAATTTTGCGTATCACTCTTATTGCTGTTTTTATAATGGGGTAACCTACGCAACTTTCCAGTCTTTCGGTACGGATCTTTCGCTGAAAGAGCTGTTGTATATGATAGCTAGGCAAGAGGCTATTGCATCAGCATACTCTGAAAGGAACCTAATCGGTATACAGTCGCGAACGAGGGACTTAATTTTGTTAAGTGTTTTAAGCTGCTTTAAAACTCCAGGGGTATCAACTTCTAAATTCCGCATGCTGGCGTAATTGATTCGAATTCTGGAGTATTTGCATCGTCTTCTTTTGTGAAAGGATTTCTGGTAGCAGTGATTAGTAATTCTCCTTTAGCACAATTGTCATCAGTAGCATCACTGTTGCTATAGCGTAGTGAAGGTACTAGTATACTTTACATTCGACCAGAATTTCTTATGATTTTCCACCAAATTATGTGAGAGGGTTTCGTTGTGGAAGCTATTGTAAGCTTCTCACATTGAAGTGAGAGATACATTTTGTGTTACTATAAAAATTTGCCAGTGTTTTAGATGTTATGTCTGTTTAAATTTGGCATGCATTTTTCTTTGTTTTTGCAATAGTGATGTAACCCTCTTTCATAAATTTGTTATGTATAAATATCTCAATAGCTGTCTATGTTATTTCTTCGAATGTAAGCCCCATCTAATTTATACTCACATTGTTAGTTTAGAAAGACTGGAAATTGTTACTCAGGGATGCATTAACCGAAATTTATCTGCTCCTTTGAATAATATATATTTTTCGTTTAATTTTGGAGATTTGGTAATTCCGATATTCAGTCTCGATACATCTGTGTTCGAACGCTCAAAAAGTCATGAACTTTCAGAAATCACGCCCGGCGTGTCCACCGATCGGTCCGCGGCTGCTGCGGAACCAGATACTGCTCGTAGTGAGGCAGACTACCCATCCATGGTGGCGTAGGAGGTTGTCCCAGGCCGTGACAAGCAGCGAAAGACTTCCCGGAGAAAATATCGAGAGGCCTACCAACCGGTTTGAGGCGCTGTCTGTATAGGACAATGTTCCAGAAACGGATGGTGTCGCTTGTCTTGAGGCCACCTCTCAGCCTGTAAGATCCGGGATATAACAAGAGTGTGAGTTTACTTGTAGTTGGAAACTCCAGCGTTAGCCGAGTAATGGAGCCCTTTGCGGTTATGTCTGGTATGTAGAGGAAAAAGGCCAGTCCGTGTGCATACCGGGTGGAATCAATAAAGATGTGCAACGGATACTTCTTGATGGCATGCAGAGAACACGTTATAACTAAATGCATGTGGTGCCTCAAGTCAGTATCAACGACACGAGGCTAACGAGAGAGACAGGCCGCGGCCCGCACGTCATACCATGTGATCAAGTGAGGCCTGTGCCGGCGCGATCGGTAGCTGATTGGCCGGCCGCTGGGGCACAACCCACTGCCTCATACCGGCTAGCCAATCCGCTAGCGATCGCGCCGGCTCAGGCCTCACTTGATTACGTGATATGACATGAGCGCCACGGCCTCGCAACGATATGAATCGCTTTGGATCGGAAGAGATTCTCTGCAGTTTTGAGCGGTTAGCTGAAGTGGAAAAGATAGTCTTGCTTGCAAGGTGGAGTCAGAACTCTCCATCTGCAGCGTAACTGACAGGACTGACTACGGACCTCTGATACAGACCTGAGTTCAAAGTGTCAATCAGAGGCTGACAAGATTCTGCGACCGTGTAGGCTGCAGATTACTCGACTTGCGCCATCGATTGGCGGGATTCCAAATTCCACTGAATAGTCAGGTGTCCACTGCACGCAGGAAGCGACTACACGCGTAGCGGGAACAATGTGGTGTGCCGTGGACTGGTGGCTTTTTAAGTTTTGGTCATCAGGAACACAAAATAGGAGTCTCAGTTTCAAAGGGTAGAGGTCACAGATAGAACAAACACAGATAATTATAAAGTCGCTTGGTCTAAAAGTTGTAAATTGTCGTAGTCGTGTGGGCAAAGTACCAGAGGTACAAGCGCTAATTGAAAGTACTGAAGCTCAAATAATTGTAGGTTGCGAAAGCTGGGTAAGACCGGTGATAAATTCAGCTGAAATTTTTACAAAGGGATAAATGGTGTTCAGAAAGGATAGACTGAACGAAATAGGCGGTGGCTTATTTACTGCTATCACAACGGTTTATCCTCTACCAATATTGAAGTAGATATATCATGTGACTTGGTATGGATAGAGATTATACCTGACAACACTCAGAGTGTTACATCTAAATTAAACGTGATAAGTGTACTATATAGGGTTAATGGGGGTTAAAGAATGAACAGGCATAGCATACTGGTATAAAATGTATGCATTGAGAATCACAAGTCACTTCCCAAAAGCTGGATCTACACAATAAAGCAGTTAAAAAAGGATTGATTGCTGCATGTCAACCATTTGGAAATCATATAACGTCGTCGGCGCAAGAAACCTTTGTTGAAGGAAATCTGATTTATTTGTGAAATTTCTTTCACCAACTTCCTCTTTCGAATGGTAACATATTTTGTTAGCACCCGCCTAGTACATAGGGAGACATGATTATTGTAATAAAATATGAGAATTCAGATGGAAAACAAAAAGATGTAAGTGGTCATTTTTCCCGCGCACTATTAGAGTATAGAACTATAGAGAAATATCATAAAATTGGTTCGATGAACTCTCTGCCCTGCACTTCAGTGAGATTTGTAGAGTATTGAAATAGATGTAGATTAACTCGGTGTCATGCAGAAAAGGCTGGTCTGTTGAAACATTATGCATTTCATAACACTTTTTAAACACTCATGCAATTTTATGTTGCTTTTGGAGCTAATCATAAATGAATGGCTTACGCCACTTATAAGTAGATAACCAAACATATGCTATTGAAACTTTGACGAATGCCCCTACCGGGATACAGAACTTCTCTCTTGCAGAATCTGCCAACAGAGTTTCGTAATTATCTCTGTGATGCTTTTGAGCTTACTTAATGAGTCCGTAATGAAGCGTGCTGCTCTCTAGTGGTCTTGCTATGACGTCTATCAACCTTTCCTGATACAGCCCCCATACTGATGACCAATAGTCAAGCACTGGGCAAAATAGTGTTTTTTCACCTACTTCCTTTGACGACGGACTAAACTTCCTGAGGATTCTTCCAACGAATCTGTAGGGCTTCTGCTTCACCCACGGTTAATTTTATGCAGTCGTTCCATTTCAGATCGCTCATTATTGCTACTCCCAGATATTTTATGCAGATAACTGCTTCCATTATTTTTGTAAATATTTAATAATGAATCTTTCTTTCTATGTAAACTCTGCCATTTACATTCATTTGTTGAGGCAGAATTGCCTTTTCCTGCACCATGCGTCGATACCCTGCAGATTTTCCTGCATTTCGCTAACCTTTTCCAGTGCCGTGATTTCTCGATGTAATACAGCATCATGCACAAAAACTGTTGTTGCGTAAAGTCAGCGCCACGCGCCAGACGCTCGAGAACGATCGTGCAGAAGGCAGCGGACGACCGGCAGCCAATCACACGCCGGCGCCGCGCATCCTGGAGGGAGTAACTCTACAAGCGGCTATATCTAGGCCGACATGCGTCTGGACGAGCCCATCTGAACTCGTCTCCAAACTAGGCAGTCACTAGGAAGCAGCGCCTAGCATCGAGGAAGACGACGCCGCGAGAAGAGAAGAAAAGAGACACACTTACGTATAAAAGTTGAGTATTGTTTATTTCTGTACATAAAACTTGTATTACTAATTTGTAAAGCTATTACAGATGTCCATTCATCCTGTTGAAACCTTTCCTGAAAGACAGGCCGGGAAGAACTAAACAGAGGCTGACCAGGACGACAAAACATAGACCTTATTGAACTTTCGATGTTATCTTCTAGGTCATTTATATATGCTGTGGAAAGTAACAATCCGATAAAACTCCCTTGCGGCGCACCAGACACACTTTCACGTCGGAATATTTCCTTCTATTTAGGATGACAAGTTGCGTTGTTAGCTACAAGGCCGCAGCAGAGTGGCCAAGCCCATTGAGACGCTATGCTAATGATGCGCGAAGCTGTTCCCTGTCGGGGGTTCGTATCCCCCATCGGGCATGGACGTTAGTGTCGTCTTTAGTATGAGGTAGTTCATAAGTATTTTGTAAGTTTAGGGACTGATGACCCCGTAGTTGAGCCCCTTAAGCTTCATAATCATTTGAACAGTTGTTAGCTACAAACCTTTCAATCCAGTCAAACAGTTAGTCTCATATTCCATATGATCATACTTTGTTCATCAAGAGATGTTGCGGAACCATATCGGATGCCTTGCAGAGGTCAAGCACTGTTGGAAATATCTGTTTCTCACATGATATCCGCTTGCTTCTCGTCGAAGGAAGTTAGCGACTGAATTTCCAGTTTTATTCGACTACATTAAGGCTAGGTTTATTACTATTGCTATATTTCCCGTATCACATGAGGTGCTTAAAGCGACAGAAATTCGTGGACACCGCCATGGAAAGTAAAGGTCAGTCTAGAAAGGGGAACTGTTTTCTCTTTCTTTTTTCTTTAATGCATGACTTTTTATTTAAAGCTTTAAAAACTACCACGATTGATGTGTAGTGCGTATATACTGAGAAAAATATTGAAAAAAAAACTTAAATTATTATGCACTACTAGCAACAAAAACTTCATGGCTGGTCAGGTATATAGTGCTTTCATGACGTACACGGTGCAGTAAATGTCACTATTATGGCTTTAATCTTTCCAGAAAGGAAACGAGGAATATTAAAAAGGTAAATAAATGCACATGTTAGGAGTAACTCCATGCAGCTAACTGTCGAACTGATTCAGTAGCACTCAGCATTTTACAATTTTTAGAACGAGCTACTTGCATGTGTAACACTATGTACAGAAGCAGCTACAAATGAATTTGTGTTAAAAAGTTACCAGTTTGGGAAATAATCTCAAAAATAAGGTATGTAAGGGCAAAGGGTTTGACAGGAAAGAGCGATCACTGATCACCAAGACGATACTGGAAAGAACCGTCGCCAAGTATAATGGCACTCCCGACACTACGTTTGTCCTTGGAAACGTCGGTGTAGGCAAAGATACTGTTGCAAGCTGTCTAGAATGTGCGAGAAACTCGCTGCGATAAATTGGACCAGGGGTAGCGTCTTTAGGGAGCCAATGGAGTTCATAATCAACAAGAACATCGGGATGGAGGCAGGTTAGTGAAGATCTCGCACCTGTCAAGAACGTAGCAGGGAGCGTAAACTCAAGCTGCGGAATCAGTTACCGAAAGCGAATTCATAGAGGTAATAGAGAAGATGAACTCAAGATATACTGAAGATCAAGAGAATCATAAAAAAGACACTAGGATGGGTGACCACGCATAGATGACAAACTGCTCACGTAAAGACTGAGGAGGACTTTCCTTCGGTAGGAGAGCGGCAAGTCGGCAGATTCAGCGTAACGACTCTCAACATATTATTGTATAACAAGCTCGTGTGTCTGAACGGATCCCATGATGGTGGAGCGTGTTTAGATGACGTAAAACTGACGATCGTGCAGAAGAATAGACGATATAGCCATTGACGAGTTTCGAATGGGCAAGAGATCTGTATAAGCGGAGGAGGGTGACCCGATCCGCTCCTCATGGAGTACAGAAAAATGAACACAGAATATCGGGTGAGCGGGTACAGCGAGCTGCCAGGTAAGAGACATGGGAAGATCAACAAAATTTCCTGTCAAACGTGCGTCCCAAGAATTTCGTTGTGACCAGGTACGGAAGAAACACTCGACCGAGACGAAGGGACGGGAAAGAAACACCGTACGCCGCCAGAAATTCATACAGACTGTCTCGTCAGCGAAAAACCGAAAGCCTTTGTTGCTACTTTATGAGTAAAGACGATGGAGACGCCGCCGAAGACGTCACTCAAGTAGACAAATTCGTTGACACCTGAAATAAATACCGAAACCATCAACGAAGAGAGAAGCTAAGCCACCTTGTGGAAGACAGCCGATGACAGAACGATGGCGAACACTGAACCCTGAGGTACACCATTCTCTTGAGTAAAGGTGTTCGACAAGTCAGAAGCCACACGAACCTTAAAAAAAAAGGGTATTTTAGAATTCCTGAATAAAAATAGGTCGCCAACCCTACATTCCCAAAGTCTGCAAAGTATGGAGGATACCTGTCCTCCAACAGGTGCCGTACGCCTTCTCCAAATCCAAAAACACGGATGCTGTTTGACACTTCCTCTAAAAGTGAGTTGATACGGTGACAAGACAATCAACAGTAAAACATTTCTTACGAAAACCATTTTTGTGGAGAATACGAGACTCAAGCCACCATACTAATCAACCATTAATAATACATTCCATCACATTTACAGACGCTACTGGGGAAGGCAATTGGACGGTACCTGGAAAGAACATGTTTGTCCTAACGTGGCTTAAGTATGGGAATATAAAAGGCTTCACGGCAGCGTCCAAGAAATGTACAATCTGTCAAGCTGCGATTATATCTTCCAAGAAGAAAATGCTGGCCCTTTGTTGAAAGATGTTGTAACATCAGTACGTGAATTGCATCCGCTCCTGAAGAGGAGCATCGTGATGTAGAGTGTGCGTGTCGAAGCTCCCTCATGGTAAAAGTCTTTATCTACAACTACATCCGTACTCCACAAGTTACCTGACGGTGTGTGGTGGGGAGTACATGGAGTACCACTGTCGGTTCTCCCTCCTATTCCATTCTAGTATTGTTCGCGGAAAGAAAGATTGTCAGTATGCCTCTGTGAGGGCTCTAATCTCTCTGATATTATCTTCATGATCTTTTCTTGAGATATACGTAGGAGGGAGCAATATACCGCTTGCCTCCTCGGTAAAGGTTAAACGTCGGCCGCTGTACGAAATAAAAACTTAATTCTGGGAGGAGGTATCGAGATAACAGTTTACAGTAAAAAAGAGAAGCTTAATTTTGGCAGTGAAGTTAGAAAAATGTCCGTGTGAGCTACCGGCTACTCCCTGCTGCAAAAACCTTGTCTCCTGGACCAAATTGAGAACTGACTTGGTTCAAAATTACTCTAATAACAGGACGTTTACGATACAGTGGCCAATATACGTAGCAGCTCACACGAAATTACACACAGACATTAATAAACAAGCCGCCACAATTAAAGTTATTTCATAAAGGTGGCTAAGAAAACATTTATGGCGCAACGGAACTTAAACAAAAAATATTGCATCTGAGCTTGTTCTCAGAACTGGTGAAAAACATTATAAAATAAAAGGGGAAAGGTGCTCGAAAACTACAATTTATAGGCAAGTCAAAATTATACTGAACATAACTTTTTTATTCAGGTCAAACGCAAGCAAATGGCGAACCAATTTTGTTAATACAATGAAAAGCATCCCGTATACATGTTCTAATACTGACGGTGTCCAGCATCGAATTTCATAAATTACACTTCTAGTAACCGGTTAGCAACGAGTTCGTGTTGACTATTACGGGCTCACAAACCTTCTCATGTGTGCCGTGGTAGAAGTACGATCTGCTACGAAGATTTTCGCGAATGTTTGTGCTGCTTCATCGCCCAGAATCTAGCTACGAGTGTGAGAATTTTCATGTGATCACTGCAGTCAGCATCGTTGTACAATTGACGCAACACGTCCAACTTGTGTAACAGTTGTCCGAAACGACCATCTCACCACTTTGAAAGCAACAATTTGGCGCTTTTCAACAAATTCGCTCAGTTGCCTATAGGAAGTAGGAGTATATCTTTGTGGTATGGTCCCTGTTTGTTTCACTAGTTGATATCACATTGAGCCTTGTAGCTGTAAACATTTCCTATTTAAGGGTTCACTCAGAAGATATTATGGCAGGTATGTCACTGCGCCACGTCACTGACACATTTATCAGTTTTAAAGGGGCTAAATATCGAGGTCATCAGTCCCACCATTATCAGTACAAACCGCTGGTAGCATCTACTGTCATCGGATTAGAATCGGCGTTGTCTTTCCAAGTGTACAAATGTTTCTTCCGGCAGTATAGTTGAAGTAAAGCCGAAGCTTGCTTTAATTCCTGCAGGTGCCTATGAAAATTTGATCAATCAGGTTTCGTAGATCATAGTGCACTTCAAGAAATCTGGGTGCAAAAAGGACAAAGTCAGGTCTTCAATCAGTGAATGCCTTGACATATTTGTATACAATTATGCTAATGGTAAATATAACGAAAAAATGAAGAAATATTAGGGTTTAACGTTCAGTTGATAGCGTCGTCAATAAAGATGTGATAGGTATCAGTGGAGTACTGTTTCTGCAGCTATATCTTAGCTAAATTAGGACTATTTTTGTTTAAAAAAAGTTTAGTAATAAAAATCGTATAGTCATGCATTCAAAATACTGAAAAAGGGACAGAAAATTTTTCATCTCTTCATTACAGACGTCGTTCTATGAGTTAGAAAAACTAATTAATTGCCCTCTGTTCAACTAACAGTCTGGTTATAACGCCACCTCTGTTTTTGTCGAGAACAAGGAAAAGCTGATTATATTATGCCGGTTTCACCTTGTAGTACGTATTAGATTCAACCTCTCGACAAAATATTTTTTCGACAATAGACAGCATGCTCACAGGACATTGTCAACAACATAAATTACGATGTCTCTATAACAATTTAACTTCATCAGCAGAACATCTACATAAACACTACGTTAATCACATATTAGTGAATGGCGGAGGGTTCAGCGAACCGCTCTTATATTTCTTACCGTTCTATTTTCTAACAGCGCGCGGGAAAATAGAACACCTGAATCTTTCCATTTTCGATCTGATTTCTCTTATTTTATTAAGATGATCATGTCTCCCTATGTAGGTGAGTGCTAATAAAATATGTTTGCATTCCAAAATTTTATTAATTTTCGGTCATTACTCCATTACCGGTTTCCATCGCAACCTTTTACGAACTTGTTCAATTATGCCTGGCACGCTGTACGATATGCAGAAACCATTTCGGACTCCATCAAAAAAATGTTCAAATTTTTGTAAATCTATCGGACTCAACAGCTAGGTTATTAGTCCGTAGCTTACAAACTACTTAAACTAAATTAAACTAACCTAAGGACAACACACACATCAATGCTCGAAGGAGGATTCGAACCTCCGACGCGGGAAGCCTCGCGATCCGCAACGTGGCGCTCAAGAGCGCTCGGCTCGAACTCCATCCCCATTCTTTCGAAATAAAAGTAGTACCTGAATGAATTAAATGATATTCTTGTCCGGTATCGCTGGTGTAAAGATTTCTTTTTATTCTTCTATTGTACAGACACGTCGCAATTTATTGACGTCTATAGGAAAAAAAAAACAGAGTACTGTTTCAGTCCTTGTTAAATGTACAGTATCCAGAAGTTACTGTAAGGAATGGGTTGTAGGAACTATTATAAATTAAGTATGTGCAAGAAGTATTTAATTTGAACAATTTAAAGTACCGATCGATTGAAGTGGTCTGTAATGTGACATCAAATACTGACATTATCTTCTTTCCTCTGCTAGTCACTTTGATAGAATTTACATCTGAATTAATTGAACTGTCGATATGAAATAGTCGGGATATTATGGTCCATTTGAGAAGGTAGGGGACGATAAATTTGTACAATTGCAGTAATGTTAAGAATAATATTTTCCTGATTGAACTAGATAAATACATATGCAGCCGCGACATACTTATATCTCATTGGAACTACCAGGCGCATCCGGAAAGTAAGTGATCCTATTATAAATGTTCAAATGTTTGCTAAGCTTAAGGGACACAACTGCGGGGTTATCAGTTTCTAATCTTACAAACTCCTTATAAACTACCTTATACTATAAACTACACAAACATCCATACACGAGGGGGGATTCGAACCCCCGACCGTAGCGGCCGTGCAGACTGCGACTGGCGCGCCGCAGATCTTATTATTAAAAAATAAAATAAAATACAGTATATTCAAACCCAAAACAGTTACAACAATGGTTAATATATTTTTTGTCACACTCACCAAAATAAATTATATACTTGTAGTAATTCTGTGTAGTTGAAGTCTGCGATCTGTGAATGGAATCGGCATGCCACAATAGTCTTCAGCTCTTCGTTGGTATCAAAACTCTGACCAGAGGACAGGAATTTCTTGAGGTGCAAGAAATAACTGAGAGAAAGATCAGGGAGATATACTGGATCATCAAGCAGCTCCCAGCCCTTCTTCTACAAAACATTTGCTGTGCGCCGAGCCATATGGTAACGCATATTATCATGTAACAGAACAAAACCTGCAGCAATAATTCAACGTCTCTTGTTGTGAATAGCAACGACTAAAACTGAAGACGAGACCCAAAAAAGGTCCAAATGGTTGTAGAGCTTATGGCACTTAACTACGGGGTCATCAGTCCCTAAACTTATGAACTAGCTAAGACTAAAGATGGCACAAATATCCATGCCCGAGGGGTAATTGAACCGCCGACCGTAGTGGCCGTGCAGAATGTGGCTGGCGCGCCGCAGGCCGCTGGTTACATTGAGAGGTGGTATACTTCTACCACACAACAACTCCAAAGTTTTACCCAAGATATGACAACTGTTTCAGTTCTTTTGGTATCTTTCGAAAAATACCTCAAACATTGTTACAACTGTTTCCAATAAAGATCTTCATGTAACTACGTTGTCTTTATTTTCATTTTTTCTTAACTAGGGAAACATAATTTCTGAGTACTCCTCGTACAACGGAAGCTGTTTTTTTTTTTTTTTTTTTTTTTTTTTTTTTTTTTTTTTTTTTAAGTAGGACCTACCTCTTTGCATCGTGAATAAGTACAGTTTATAAAAAGAAAGATTTCAGCTTTCGTGGACCAACTGAACGATGCAAACTACAGAAGCAATGAAGAAAGGTAGGATGGATAGAATATAGTTTATTGCCAACGTTGAGTTTGTTAGAGAGTACACAGTAACACGATAAGAGACGACGAAGAAAAAGCTAGAGCTACTGCTAGAAACTATCCCAACACCGGATCTCATTAATTGAGAGAAACTGGGTAACCCTACATCAGTGTAATTGAAGGAGGAATTGTACTATTTCCTACGAAATGCAGTATGCTACTGATTCCAGCAACTGACATAGTACAAAAAGTCCCAGTTACGACAGTTGTTAGTTTAAATGATGACATGAGAAGATAGATGTTTTCTTTCCTTGTTATTCCAATACTTTAAGACTTTCCTTTTGTCCATTTTGTAGTCTTTCTATACGTATGTAGCTTTAAGCGATGGTACATTAAACAAAATGTGAAGGGAATACTGTGTGGCTCTCTAGTGACAATGGCACACTACTTACTGCCCTACACTACAGGTTGAAGAAGTGAAATATATATATATATATGTGTTCACATGGGAAGTAATACTGACATACAAAACCTTCAAACCATACTTTATTTCATAAGAATAAATTCCAATAATTTCCAGAAGATACCAAGATTCTTTATTTGGCGCAAAACGTGTCTCTTACCTATAATGCAATAACCGAAGAGTTAACTAAAATTGGTAGAATCATGGAATAATTGCGTGGCATTAAAATGTACACAAAATAAGGATTCTACGTGACTGTTCCATGGTAAAAATGTACAACATAAAGAATATTTATAAAATTCAACAACAATGCAAGTCACAGAAACTTACTTGGTGACAAGATGTAGCCATATGAGCAGACGTATTCAGCAGTTGCATTTACCTCTTTTGAATCATTTACCAGCCTGGTGTAAGCGTTGGGATGAATTGGCGCCATGCCACATGTAACCTCTGCAATGGAAAACTTAACTATCAGTATATATTCAGAACAAAACTAGCTATGCAGACATAAAAACTTTAAGCTACTAATACAATGTACAACATAATGGCTAGATCTGAAAATCCAGGGTTTATATTCACATTGCATTTAGTATAACATGTATAACACGATATTTACACTCATTCATAAAAGTAACTAAATTTCGATTGGTATTCCTAGTATTTTTCATATGGGGATAGTGGTATGTTCAAGTACAGATAGCGCTAGTATAACGTACATTATGTATAAAAGGGCGGTGCATCTGCAGAGCATGCAAGTAGTGAAGTAATACCGACTTCCTTACAAGTCATTTTTATGCACTTAAACATTATCTACTCATTTTTTGATCCAATTGATACGCCACACATGGTAATTAGAGACAGTAGGTAATGCACTTGCCGAAATCATTGTATTTAATATGCCACATGTATTAAGAGTCTGTGTTAAAATGTTCAAATGTTTGTATAGCTTATGAGACTTACAACTACTTATGAAATAGCTAACACTAAGGACGGCACAAATATCCATGCCCGATGGGGGATTCGAACCCCTGACCGTAGTGGCCGTGCAGACCGTGACTGGCGCGCCGCAGTCCCCTCGGCCACCGCGGCCGGCGAGTCTGGTGTTAAACAATTTTAAATTGTGTGGTGTGGCACAGAATTTGTTTTGAGAATGCAGCTGTATTTCTGAATCACTGTACCCTGCCATATTTGTTTTGACTAGGGAAGTTAGCTGGTCTTGACTTCATCAAGACTGATAGGAAGTATTGGCTGATTTTCTTCAGCTACAGATGAAACATTTTACTTTTGATAGGATTTCAGAATTTGGAAGCAGCCGTCCCTGATGCAGCAAATTGTATTCGTACGCTTATGCAAATCTAAGTTTTCTTTCTGCAAGGTCGCATCCATGCAGTGGCATCGACCCCAGTACATTACTCACTGTACTTACTGTGACAGCCTCTTCTGTCTCAATTCAATTGTAAAATCAAGTGCAGGTACAACATCCCAGCTACACTCTGATCGATATTTTTTCATTTGGTAATTGTTTTGTTTATATTTGAGGTTCGAGTTATCAAAATGATGTCATTAATGGTTGAATCTTGTCCTTTATTACTATCCTCCACTGTTTAATTTATTATAAATTTATTTGCAGTTACTTTTCGGATTTTTAGAGGTAATAAACTAAATTTTTCTCTAATTAGTATGGTTCTTTTCTTCTACAGAGACACTGTTTAATACATATTAGTGTACCCGGTAGGTCATTTAGCGGTAATTGCTTGATTTTATACTTACAGGAGTGGTCTTTGGGTTCATTTTGAGCACGGTTAAGAGCCTCCTACCTGTCTTAATTGATACATACACTGCTTTCTTATGTTTAGCTTGTGAGTCACAGTAGATTTGTTCCACCTAAACAGCCAACCGTTTTAGGGTACAAAACATTGCAGAACAGTCCTTGTGCATAATACAAGGTGCAAGAAATCGTCTGTCAAGCTTTAGAGGCAGGCCGGTGCCACGTAACGTTAAATGCGCTGCAAGCTGTCATTTTTACTCATACATTCCGTCGTGATTATGACCACATGACGGTTCATAAACAGCATTTGTACGCATAATGGTAGTTGGAACTAGATGTATTAGACATTCTATTTTGGGAGTCTTTCGGGAATGCAATATTCGGAGATGCATAGTCTAAAAAATGTACTAAGAATACGAAATTTCAGGTATTACCTATTACCACGGAGAACGAACAAGAACAATGTCATTGGCGCAGAGTTGTCTGTGCTAACACAAGAAACAATGTGTAAAATAACCGTAGAAATCAAGGTGCAATGTACCACTAACGTTTTGGTTGGGACAGTAAGGTACAATTTGACATTAACAATAATAATTTCGTGTGGCTCATTGGCCTGGCGCAAGTCTTTCAATTGGACGCCACTTCGGCGACTTGCGTGTCCCTAGCCTACCCGAGTTATCCAACCGTGGAAAGGGGACCTACAGCATAATCTGGAATCCTACCACGTGTCGTTTCTGGCGACCCCTCACATCGTTGAGAGGTGAAAGATGGGTTAAACTACATACTGAAAAAATTCGAGATCCGACCGGGTTTCGAGCCCGTGACCCTTCGATTTCCAGTCGAGCGCTTTACCGGAAGGCCACCGGGCCGGACATTCTGACACCTCAACACCCGAATCATCTTTCTTTTCTCTTTGAACTTCATCTTCTATTAGCTTGCATGTTTATTAGTTTTTTGATACCCTGGCAGAGGGTTCATCGAACCACCATTATACTATTTATCTCCCATTCCATTCTCGAATAGCGCGCGGGAAGAAAGAATACCTGAATCTCTCCGTTCGGGCTCTGATTTCTCGTATTTTATTCTGATGATCATTTCTACCTATGTAAGTGGGAGTCAACAATATATTTTCGCATTCGGAGGAGAATGTTGGCGATTTGAGTTTCGTAAGTACCCCACACCGCAGCGATAAGCGCCGTTGTTGTAATGATTCCCATACCAGATCCTGTATCATTTCCGTAACGCTGTCTCCCCTGTATCATGACAATACGAAACCAGCTGCCCCTCTTTGGACTCTTTCGATGTCCTCCGTCAAACCAGCCTGATAAGGATCCCACACTGGGCAGCAATACTCCAAAAATTGACGGACAAGCGTAGTGTATGCAGTTTATTTTGTAGTTCTGTTGCATGTTTTAAGGATCCTGCAAATAAAACAGAAAACGTCGTCAGATGTCTGGGTTTCGTTGCTAAAAAGTTTCATTTATGGGTCCTCAGTAATGAGAGAAGGAGACAGTAAGAGAAGTAGGGACCTTTGTCGAATGTTCGTGCCAAGAAGTCAAATTATCCTAGTACTTTGTTGAAACACTTTCTGAGATTATGTGTGAAACAGATCCTTGCTGGGAGATTTCATAATCTTTGTGTTGTACTGCCAAGTAGACTTAGAATTAAGTTACATTCTTCAGAGCCACGAATTTGGTAGAGATCTGAAATTCTTTTTACTGACATCAGTGGACGGACATACATAATCGCCACATCGCTACAGCGATTCGTAATTTGCATTGTGAACTTTGTAAACATCCACATTACAGCTCGGGTCTAGCAGAAAGTGTCTGTCCCTTCTTTCTCCACCTCAAAACAATAAAAACTATAATGGTATTCATAAGTTGAGAACTTCAATAATAAGCTTATTAAAATCCTGAATGTATTTTTTATGTGTCGAACGACTGAAAGACTTATTGCTTAGAGGTCACTGACGTAAAAAAGATGATTTCATTTTATGTCTTGCATAACTTAGTTTTTATATTTTCTACTTAGCAAACTGTTTCGTTTGAGATAATATTAGCATTATCTCTCATTTATTTCCAAAATCATTTGTGACACTGTATCTAACATTCGTTGTATGTAAATAAGTTAATTTCGAAGATATGCATTAGTAATTCCATGTATTCCATAATATGATTTATGTATGGCGAAAGACATGATATGTCTGCATCTCCATTAAATTTCACTGGCCCTTCGAATCTATCATACCTCCTTCTTGCTACATACTTCACCTTCTAGACTCAGACATGGGTATTATTACATATATCTGTCCCTGTTTCATTACTTATATACAAACTCTTCTTTGTGACCGCCTACTGTCTGAAGGAATCGTCAGATATGAATAATTCTTCTGCGGCAATTTCTCTTTAGTATTCGCTAACGAATTCCACTCTTCTTAAATTTCCTGGAAATTATTGAAATTGTACATGGTGTACTGGATGATACGATTCACCCAATATTTATTTACTTGATTTAATTATCCAATGACATTACTTTTTATTGTCATTTTCTACTGTATCCTGAAGTGATGTCTAGAAAGGTATATAAACTAGATGGTGCGTATTGCTCTTTTTAATCTTTTATTAAAACTAGTTCCTTTTCTATCAGTGACTGGAAATAAAAAATAATGATCTTATTTACCATCTGTCAAAGTCATAATTTTTTACGTAGTTTGAAACTAAGGTGCTTGTAATGCGTTACAGTAATATTGAAATCCACTTCAGTCTGTGGCGACTGAAATTCCTCGTGTATTATTTAATACGAGCCGTGTAAGTGCACTACTTTAATGTATCCACAAAATTCACTTCTATTGATTAAAAGCTTTCCACTCTGTTGCCAAATTCGTTCGGCAATAATGTAGAGGGGGAGATGTTCGTTTCGCGGAAGGAATGCCGGGGAGGGGATACAAAGTAGATTCCGCTACCACATAGAAGGGAAGCGGTCTTGGCTCCGTTCTAGTGGTCTGAAATTTATCGTTTCTCTTGGCGAACCCATTCCTGCTGAGTTGGGAAGATAGTATCCGATGAGATTAGGAGCGTCAGGAGGGAAGTTTCAAATTGTGAGCGTGCCGTGAAGCTTCCGGAGGTAGTGAGATACCGCGGTTCTCATTCGAAGCACGGAGAACCCCTCAGACAGCAAGATAAATGTATGCACAGTGCCGTGAGCTATTTCACTTGAAAGATTCATGTGTTAACTAATAAACTATTCTACGAAATGTAATATCAACATGTGAACTCGAAATTTCAGTTACCGATTTTTAATATTAATAGTTCAAAATTTGACACTGCTAAATAACCCCAATTCTAAGAAACGAGCTTCAGAAAAAAATAAAAAAAAATTAAAATAAAAAAAAAAACAGTTAGGAAAGCCTAAAAAGGAGTTCATTAATGCAGAACAAAATTAATTCTGCTTACAAAGAAACGAATACACTCTTCGTAAAACGTGGATTGTGAAACGACAGTTTAGGAATGAGGCATTCAAAATTTGGAAAAATAACAAAAGGGAAAATACGTACAACACCTTTCTAGCTATAAGAACAGAAACATCTAAATTAATCCGATAAACTAAAAGAAGAAACGAAATTTTCCAACTTTATGAAATCGAAAAAGAAACTTATGGAATATTGAAGAAAAAGATAAACAAAAAAGTAAAATAAAATAAAAAAACTTAAACGGTTACCGACCTCAAAGTGTTTGTTTCAAAAATGAAAATGACATCATGGCTCTTAACAACCACAAAAATTATAATGTACTTACTAATTATTTTGCAAAACAATTATACTTTGAAGTATTAAAATGCCAAGATCGCAAAATACTTCAAAGTAAAGAGATTGCCGTCCTACCATGAAAGTATTAAATAAAAAAATAAACAATTTAACTGTCCAGAACCTTGGGATAAAATTCCGCCACAGAAAACTAATAACATCAACTCGAACTTCAAGGAACTTGAGAGTAATTATAATAACTAAACAAATAAAAAAAACTAAAAACAATAAACCATCCGGAGAAGGCAGTATAAATGCAGAACTAGTAAAATCAGACGGCCATAACACTATAAAAGTATAATAGTACATATTTGGCAAACAGACTACCTGAGGTCTGAAAATTGCCCCAATTCAATTATTGCATTAAAATGAGATAGAACCGATGTTTATAATAACCGACGACTCACTCTTATCCCGGTCACATATAAAATTCTCTCGCAATGTTAACTTTCTCGAACCCAAGAACAGTTGGAACCTAAAATTGGTTCATACCAAGTACACATTTGAACAAAAAGATCCTACCTAAATCTAATCCTTAGGCCCGAAAAAATTCTATTAACAATAATGTAAGCACATTTGTCCGTTTTAGAAAGATCTACGACTCAGCTGATCATGTATCTATTTTCCAAATTTTAAACGAACAACAGGTAGATAATAAAACCCTAACGCTGATTTAGGAAACATTAACTAAACCAGTTCAAAGTTAAATTCATGGGACACATTTCTGAAACACTTTATATAAATACTGGTGTTGAACATGGAGATAGATTCTCACAATTACTGTTTAACTATATTTTGGAAAAACGTAACTACAGAATGCTGAGAGCAAACGTCGAGTCAAAATATAGATCAGTCATTCAAGTTAGATGGAAGTAATATTGAAGCAAAGTACTTGGCCTTTGCAGACGATCTGCTAGTTTTAACTAGGTATGTTGTCACAACCCTGGGAACAATCATGCTTGTGTGCAGGAAACATCGCCATGTCACGGTGGTAGACGAATGTTATGTCAATATGGGTGAACGTACGGACTTCTATGACGTTCAGAATGGCGCTGTGACTGCTCAGGGGTATAGAGACGAGATCGTAAGACATTTTGTTGTGCCCTGCGCTGATTGCCATGGAAGACAGGTTCCTTCCGGTGGACGATAACACTCGTCCTCACAGAGCTGCACAGGTGGACATGCTTGAAGCTCAAGGAAATTGTACGAATGGGGTCGCCATTTGTTCACCGGACTTAAACCCGACTGAGAATGTCTGGGATGCACTTGGCAGACTTACTGCAGCCAGACTAGCACATCCCACAACGGTTGCAGAGCTGGATAATACACTCGCGGATGAATGGCCAAATATCCTTATACTGTTCATGCCAAGCAGTTATGCAACTGCATTGGCCGTCCTAGGTGATCACACACATTATTAGAGGGCAACGAGAATGACTCTTCACTATTATGGTACCCGCATGTTGCCGCAATCTATGTAATCCCCTTATAAACATCAAGAGCTGCGACAAAAAACTACATATCACACACAAATTACAAATGTAACCAATACCTGAATAAAATACGATACCATATGTGCATTGTGTACGGTATCTCACCTCATTACCATAATTGATTCGAGAAGTGTAGACGCAAGACTTGCACTGACCAACCGAAAAAACTGCTTAGAGATGGATATATATTTCTCAGAACTACTCAAATGTCCGGTATCATTATCAAACTCGCATGAAGAGACTCCTACGTACACAACGCATGCATGAAATTCTAACACACATACTCAGACTAATAAACAATGTATCATCTGGAAAGGATGGATTAATTTCGTAACTCTCAAAGAATCTAGGCCCACTTGACGACTCACCGAACAGAAATTCTAGTAGACATGTGCCTATCTCAAGCCTATAAACGGCACATGTATCTGAATCCGGAAATTCACACTCATCCACCCAATACATTAAATGTGAGAGTTTCGGTGTTAATAAAGACAGGGGCATTTCCATAGTATAAATCTTTTATAAGACCTTTTCAGGTTGTCTTCGTCAGAGAACAGAAGGAACCTCTGCCGGCCGCGGTGGCCGAGCGGACTGAGGCGCTCCAGTCACGGTCTGCACGGCCGCTACGGTCGGGGGTTCGAATCCCCCCTCGGGCATGGATATTTGTGCCGTCCTTAGTATAAGGTAGTTGATCAGTAGTTTGTAAGTTTAGGGACTGATGACCCCGTAGTTAAGTCCCATAAGCTTAACAAACATTTGAACATTTTTTTTTTTTTTAAGGAACCTCTATCACAAAATTTTGTAATACCAAGCAGACTTCCGACCAGGGAGGTCCCGCACAGAGCACATTCAGACATGTCCGAAAAGAACCAACACCATATAAATAACTGTATATCTTCCCCAACAGACAAGTGACAATTTCAATACTGACGCATTAACACTATAACGGCGGAAGGGGTCAAAATGACCCCTGCCATACTTTTTTCCTTCATTGTCATTTCAGTTTATTTACTTTCCTTACCACCCCCATGAACTACAGACATTGCCGAGGTGGGGGGCTTGCGAGCCTCAACAATGCAGATAGCCGTACCGTAGGTGCAACCACAGCGGAGGGGTATCTGTGGAGAGGCCAGACAAACGTGTGGTTCCTGAAGAGGGGCAGCAGCCTTTTCAGTAGTTACAGGGGCAACAGTCTGGATGATTGACTGAGCTGGCCTTGTAACAATCTGGCTTTGCCACACGGTTACTGCGAACGGCTGAAAGCAAGGGGAAACTACAGCCGTTACATTTCCCGAGGACATGCAGCTCTACTGTATGAAAATATGATGATGGCATCCTCTTGGGTAAAATATTCCGGAGGTAAAATAGTCCCCCATTCGGATCTCCGGGCGGGGACTACTCAGGACAATGTTGTCATCAGGAAAGACAATACTGGCATTCTACGGATCGGAGCGTGGAATGTTAGATCCCTTAATCGGGTAGGAAAATTAGAAAATTTAAAAAGGGAAATGGATAGGTTGAAGTTAGATATATTGGGGATTAGTGAAGTTCGGTGGCAGGATGAACAGGATTTCTGGTCAGGTGAGTACAGGATAATAAATACTAAATAAGTTGGGGGTATCACAGGACTGATAATGAATAAGAAGATAGGAATGCGGGTAAACTACTATGACCAGCACAGTGATCGCATTATGATTGTCAAGATAAATACGAAGCCAACAACGACAACAGTAGTACAGGTTTATATGCCAACTAGCTCTGCCGATGATGAGGAGATCGAAGAAATATTTGAGGAGCTAAAGGAAATTATTCAGACAGTTAAGGGAGAAGAAAACTTAATTGTGATGGGAGACTGGAATTCGGTAGTAGGAAAAGGAAGAGAAGGAAAAATAGTAGGTGAATATGGACTGGGCAGAAGGAATGAAAGAGGAAGTCGCCTGGTAGAATTTTGCACGGAACATGATTTAATCGTAACAAACACATGGTTTAAGAATCACAAAAGAAGGTTGTATACGTGGAAGAGACCAGGAGACACCGGAAGGTATCAGATAGATTTTATAATGGTAAAACATAGATTCCGGAACCAGGTGATAAACTGTAAAACATACCCAGGGGCAGATATAGACTCTGACCATAACTTGTTAGTCATGAACTGTAGGTTGAAACTGAAAAAACTCCATAAAGGTAGGAAAATAAGGAGATGGGACTTAGATAAATTGAAGGAACGTGAAGTTCTGGAGAAATTCAGAGGGAGATTTAGGCATCAATTGACAGAAACAGGGGGAAATAAAACAGTAGAAGAGGAACGGGTAGCATTGAGAGATGAAATAGTGAAGGCAGCAGAGTACAAAATAGGTAGAAAGGCAATACCTACAAAAAATCCTTGGATATCACAGGATATGCTAAATTTAATTGATGAAAGGAGAAAATATAAAAATGCAGTAAATGAAACAGGCAAAATGGAGTACAGACGATTAAAAAATGAGATTGACAGGAAGTGCAAAATGGCTAAGCAGGAGTGGCTAGAAGCCAAATGCAGATCTGTAGAAGAATGTATAAATAGGGGAAAAATGGATACAGCCTACAGGAAAATAAAAGAAACATTTGGAGATAAGAAAAACAGCTCTATGCATATCAAGGACTCTGATGGAAAACCAGTTCTCAGCAAAGAAGGGAAAGCTGAAAGGTGGAAAGAGTACATAGAGCAGCTCTACAAAGGAAATGAACTTAAAGACGATGTTGTAGGAAGGAACGAGGAAGTAGATCAAGATGAAATAGGAGATACTATACTGAGAGTTGAATTTGACAGAGCCCTGAAAGACCTAGGTCGGAACAAGGCCCCAGGAGTAGATGACATATCCTCAGAGCTACTAAAGTCTCTGGGAGAGCCAGCCATGACAAATCTATTTGAACTGGTGCATAGGATCTATGAGATAGGCGAATACCCTCAGACTTTAAGAAAAATGTAATAACCCCCATTCCAAAGAAATCAGGCGCAGACAGGTGTGAAAATTACAGAACCATCAGTTTGATAAGTCATAGTTGCAGAATTTTAACACGAATTATCTATAGGAGAATGTAAAAGCTGGTAGAAGCTGACCTCGGGGAAGATCAGTTTGGATTCAGTAGGAACGTAGGAACCCGGGAGGCAATACTCAATTTACGTCTTATCTTAGAAGATAGATTAAGGAAAGGCAAACCTACATTTTTAGCTTTTGTAGATTTGGAGAAAGCTTTTGACAATGTTGACTGGAATACACTCTTTCAAATTTTGAAATCAGCAGGGGTAAAATACAGGGAAAGGAGAGTTATTTACAACTTGTACAAAAGCCAGACCGCAGTTATTAGACTCGAAGGGCATGAAACGGAAGCATCAGTTGGGAAGGGAGTAAGACAGGGTTGTAGCCTTTCTCCGATGCTATTTAATTTGTACATCGAGCAGGCGGTGAAGGAAAGCAAGGAAAAATTTGGAATAGGGATTAAAGTTCAGGGGGAAGAAATAAAAACATTGCGTTTTGCTGATGACATTGTAATTCTGTCAGAGACAGCAAAGGACCTGGAAGAGCAGTTGAATGGAATGGACAGTGTGGTGAAGAGAGCGTATAAAATGAACATTAACAAGAGCAAAACAAAAATAATGGAATGCGATCTTAGAAAATCAGGTGATGCTGAAGGAATTAGATTAGGTAACGAAACAATGAAGGTGGTAGATGAGTTTTGTTACTTGGTTAGTAAAATAACATGCGATGGTCGCAGTACAGAGGATATAAAATGCAGAATGGCAATGGGAAGAAAAGCATTTTTGAAAAAGAGAAATTTGCTAACATCGAATATTAATTTAAGTGTAAGGAAGTCTTTTCTGAAGGCATTTGTGTGGAGTGTTGCCTTGTACGGGAGTGAAACATGGACGATAAGCAGTGCGGACAGGAAGAGGATAGAGGCTTTTGAAATGTGGTGCTATAGAAGAATGCTGAAGATTAGGTGGGTATATCGCATAACTAATGAAGAGGTACTTAACAGAATTGGTGAGAAAATGAATTTTTGGCACACCCTGACTAAAAGAAGGGATCGCTTGGTAGGACACATTCTTAGACATCAGGGAATCGTAAATTTAGCATTGGAGGGAAGTGTGTGACGTAAAAATCGCAGAGGGAGACCAAGAGACGTGTATAGTAAGCAGATTCAAGTGGATGTGGGTTGTCGTTCTTATGAGGAGATGAAAAGGCTTGCTCAGCATAGAGTAGGGTGGAGAACTGCATCAAACCAGTCTCCGAACTGAAGACCATAACAACATAACAATGAAATCATATGACTTTTCCTAATTTTTTCTCCTCATTATGATGCTGTATTTGAATTAAAAAAGTATTTATATTTTCTTTGACATTTCTATCGATATACCTAGAACGGCGGATGGGGTCAATTTGACCCCAATGTAATTTCCTTCTGAATACATGCAAGTAATCCAACAATGTAGCGGCAACAGTCAGCAGTATTGCAGAGTAGTTGCCTGTCATTGTCGCAACTTGGCATGTGTGCGTTCCAGTCTGCCATAGTTTATAGCGTGTCATTCTGGTGATAGTTTTTGTCCTCGAAAAACGCTTTTGAACATGTATCGTCTGCATGGACTTTCTGATGAAGAAGTTTTACACCTCTTAGAGAATTCCGAAGTTGAATCGGAAACGGACTTCGCTGACGAAGATTGTGGTGTCGCACAAGTACAAAGTGCGCGCCACCTACTTTCGCCGCGCGCCGTCATGCACGCACGGCGCGGCGATCTCACGACGACAGCCACGAGCGCCCTCTGCTGCAACTCCGCTCGTGGCCACGACTGAAGGACTGGCCACTTCGGACTGAGATAGCAACTAGTTAGGACCTTCGTAATCAGATAGGCACCAGTGAAGACTTTGCTATTGTACAGGCACTAGGCAGGCCTCTAACAACTATGTATCAACATTCTGCAGTACTATGTAAAAGTTAAGTATTGTTACATTCTGTGCAATATATATCTCTTTCTAATTTACTGTAGTGTTTATAGTTTCTGGCTGCTCCCCTCCGTACCTGCACCAGCGTGTCGGTCTCATTCCACTCGGCCACCGACATCTACGACGAGGCTGGGAAACATAAGCGACGTCGAAGTTGGGACACAAAAAAGATGATGATTATGTACCTGAGACAAGTGAAGATGAAGACACAATGAATGAGGAGCGATTAGTGAAAGAGGATTCACGTGCTGATCTACATCAGTCATCACATCTTTCATCACAGTAGGCACATTTGGCCGCGTCTACAAAGATGGTTGCTCGGGATGGGACAGCTTCTTTACAGATCTTCAACTTGCTAGGAAACTCAAAGAGAAGTAAACTTCATTAGTTGTTACAAGGAACAAGACCCGTCGTGAAATCCCTGATGCAGTAAGGAAGTGCAATGCTGAAATACACTCCACCAGCATTCTGCACCATAGCGGCAACCCAGAATGCACCATAACTGTATACCAAGAAAAGTAGAATAAAAACGTCATTCTTCTGAGTACACTACATTCTGAAGTAGCAATAAGCAAGGAAGGAAAGAAGAAACCTGAAATAGTAACATTCTACAATGCAACAAAGTATGGGGTGGACGTGGCAGATCAAATGACAGGTAAATATACTACAAAGGATGCATGTAGGAGATGGCCAATGCTTGTCTTTTACAACATCTTGGACATGGCGGCAATAAATGCATGGGTCATTTACAACATAGTAACAAACGAGAAAATGGAAAGGAAGAAGTTCATACTTTATCTTGCTAACGTACTCAAGGGAATGAAAGCGGAAGAGGATAGGACCGAAATCAACTATAAAGTGGAGGAAGTGCCAAATCAGCCTCTGCAAAGGCAACAAGACCAACGGAAACTGTGTAAAGTGCCACAAAGTTGTGTGCGGAAAATGTGCGTGTAATACAGAAATCATATGTGGTAAGTGTGTCTAGCATTCCAGTAACTTGAGAGAAAAGTGATACAAAGGTGTTTGTAGACCACGTAAAAGAGTAATATGGGCCAAGTATACTAAATTTGTCTACAACTTTATACAAATAGGAAACTTGTTAGCAGTAGCAGCAATAAATTTGTAAGATATTTCGCTGTTGAAATAAATAATAATTATTGATTATTATTAATTATGGTTTTTAATAATTATTGTCCCTGCTAGAGAAAAGGTGTGGATTAACAAAAATACACTTATTTAAGTGTAATATGAGAATATTTTATTTGGGGGTCAAAATGTCCCCTTTCCGCCGTTTTAGGAATGTCAGAAACTCCGCCGTTCTAGTGTTAATAAGCTCGATCCCTTGCGGGAATCCAGTATAGGCTGCGAGTAAGTGGAATAAAATGGGAAAGGGGCACTACAATCGTAGTGTGCTACAAGATTAGAATTTGGGGTGGAAGGGAAGCTTGCCTAGATAGCCTAATTGGTTAAGGCGACCGCTGGCTCAAAGCGGTACTCCTGGTTCGAATCCCGGTCCAGTAAAAAGTTGCTTTTCCATTGGATATATTCCAATGCCCTGAAACGTTTAAATATTTCGAATTAGTACTCTAATTTAAAATAACTTACGCTAAGGACAATACAAACACCCATGCCAGAGGTGGACTCGAACCTCCGACGGCGAGAAACCGCGCGCTCTGCAGCAAGACGCCTATGAACAGTCGGCCACTCCATTGGGGCTCGGGAAAATTTTCAGAATGATAGTTTCACTCTGCAGCTTAGTGTCCGCTGATATGTAACTTCCTGGCGACGTCGTGAAGAAAGTAAAGCTGTGAGGTCAGACTGTGAAGCGTGCCGGGATACCATAGTCGGTAGAGTGCTTGCCTACTAAAGGCACATGTCTCACGCTCGAATCGCGGTTCCTACACACAGTTTTAATCTGCCAGGAAGTTTCATATCAGTGCACACTCCGCTGCAGAGTGAAAATATAATCCTGGAATCATCTCGTAGGCTGTGGCTAAGCCAAGTTTCGAACATATCCTTTGTGCCGCGGTGGAGTGGCCGAGCGCTGTGAGGCGCCTTGCTGTGGAGCGCGCGGTTGCCCACCGTCGGAGTTTCGAGTCCTCCCTCGAGAATAGGTGCGTGTGTAGTCCTTTCCTCGCGAATCATATGTTCAAAGAGATATCGGGATTGCAGCCAGTCGTAAACTTCATTAGACGATATTTCGCGGATTCGAGCCCTCCCTTGGGCATGGGTGTTTGTGTCCTTAGCATAAGTAACTTTAATTAGTGTAAGTAGTTTGTAAGCTAGGGACTAACCACCAACGTAGTTAACTCTCTTACATTTACAAACATTTGAACATTTGGACGATATTTCGACTGGACAGCTGCCAGTTATCTTCAGGTGAGTCCTCGTTGGCTCACCGGAAAATGACTGGCAGGTGTCCAGTTGAAATACCATGGAATGAAATTTCCGATGACCGGCGGCAATCCAGAATTCTCTTTGAAAACTTCTGTGAGGTCTGGAAAGTGGTTGGCGAATAAGGGTGGAAGTAAAGCGTGCCAATACAGGTCATTGGGTAGAACGCTTGCTCACCAAAGCCAAAGTCCAAGGTTCGAATCTCGGTACCGGCATACAGTTATATTCCTTTTAGGGCGTGCACGCACAATTGTGTGTTTCTGGTTTTGCTCGCTGTATTTCTTTGTGATTCACGCTAGGAAGTTCGGAACTGCATCACACAATCGTGAATGGACTGTGGTAACGTGCACAACGTGTTTTATTTCCATATTTCTACTCTGTATGGTGCCGGCCGCAGTGGCCGAGGGGACTGAGGCGCTCCAGTCACGGTCTGCACGGCCACTACGGTCGGGGGTTCGAATCCCCCCTCGGGCATGGATATTTGTGCCTTCCTTAGGATTAGCTAGTTCATAAGTAGTTTGTAAGCTTAGGGACTGATAACCCCGTAGTTAAGTCCCGTAAGTTCTACAAACATTTGAACATTTGAACTCTGTATGGTACCAGCAATCGGCAAACTACCAGTACACTTACAATGGAGGCAAGAAAGACTTGTTGACAAGGTGTTCAAAAATGTTCAAATGTTTGTTAAGCTTATGGGACTTAACTGCGGGGTAATCAGTCCTTAAACTTCTAAACTACGTATAAACTAACTTATACTAAAGACAGCACAAACGTCCTTGCTCGAGGGGGGATTCGAACTCCCGACGGGGAACGGCCTCGCGAATCATAGCATAGCGCCTCAATGCGCTCGGCAACTCCGCCAAGTCTGTCAAGGTGTTGATATCCTTGTTTTGACATGTGAAGCTAACATGTCTGACAGCTAGTTAATTTTATATGATCCTTTGATGTTATTATGTCATTTCTTTTAAAGGCATGTTACTATAAGATGGTGCACATCATAAAAATTTGTAGTGAAGGCCCAAAACAGACAATTGTTTGGGTACAAGAATTTTGAAAATAAATTTATTTTATTGTTTGTAATTAATTACAGTAAGTATTTTGCATCTTAAATGTCCCTCTCTTTATTAATCTCACATCACCTACAACCATGGGTGTGAAAGTGTTAATCTGCCAGGAAGTTTGATGACAGAATTCTTTCCGGGCGACAGCACCTCCTTCTTGCAGATGTTGTACACTCTGCCAATGAAAGGGACGGAGACTTCCTTGTGTATCGCTCGTGTTTGTGGAATACCAAGTTGGACAAAAAATCTTCTACGGCTAGTAGATGGACTGCGTTTCACTACGTGAAGGATGTTCTCATTATCATAAGAGTTTGTTGTACGGAAAATTTAGAGAAAATATTTACGATGCGAAGCTTAGGACGCACACGCAATCCGTGATACACTCTGATTTCTGGTACTCTGCGATCCGGAAATCGTTATTGGTATTCTCGTACAGCAGTTATGTAATTCTCATTAAACAAACCACAGTCAAATATCATTTCAGCATACACTGCATCTACATCTACATCTACAGCGATACTCTGCAAATCACATTTAAGTGCCTGGCAGAGGGTTCATTAACCACCTTCATAACTTTTCTCTACCGTTCCATTCTCTAATAGCGCGCGGGAAGAAAGAACACCTAAATCGTTCCGTTTTCGATCTGATTTCTCTTATTTTATTGGGATGGTCATGTCTCCCTAAGTAGGTGGGTGCTAGCAAAATATTTTCACATTCAGAACTAAAAGTCGGTGATTGAAACTTCGCAAACAGATCACGCCGCAATGAATAACGTCTTTCTTTTAATGATTTCCACCCCAATTCGTGCAACATTTCCGTGACGCTTTCCCCCCCTAACGTGATAAAACAAAACGAGCTGCCCTTCTCTGAACCTTCTCAATATCTTCCGTCAGTCCCACCTGGTGAGGGTCCCACAAGGGGCAACAGTACTCCAAGAGAGGACGCACAAGTGTGATGTAGGCAGTCTCTTTGGTGGAGCTGGTGCATCGTCTAAGCGTTCTGCCAATGAAACGTAACTTTTGGTTCGCCTTCCCCACAATATTTTCTATGTGTTCTCTCCAGTCAAAGTTGTTCGTAATTGTAACTCCTAGGTATTTGGTAGAATTTACGACCTTAAGGTTTGACTGATTTATCGCGTAATTGAAGTTCAGCGGATTTCTTTTAGTGGTCATGTGTATTACTTCACACTTTTCTTTATTTAGTGTCAATTGCCAATTTTCGCACCAAGTAGAAATTTTGTCTAAATCGCTTTGCAGTTGCTTTTGATCCTCTGTTGACTTCACTAACCGATAAACGACAGCATCATCCGCGAACAGTCTAAGGGAGCTATTCAGATTATCTCCTAAATCGTTTATAAACACGAGGAAGAGTAGGGGACCAATAACGCTTCCCTGTGGAACGCCAGATATCACTTCTGTTTTACTCGATGACTTACCGTCAATTACAACGAACTGTGTCCTTTCTGATAGGAAATCGTGAATCCAATCGCACAATTGGGGAGATATTCCATAAGCACGCAATTTCATTAGAAGCCGCTTGTGGGGTACAGTATCAAAAGCCTTCCGGAAATCCAGAAATATGGAATCGATTTGAGATCCCTTGTCGATGGCACTTAACACTTCATGTGAATAAAGGGCAAGCTGTGTTTCGCAAGAGCGATACTTTCTGAATCCGTGCTGACTATTGGTTAATAGGTCGTTCTCTTCGAGGTAGTACATAATATTCGAACAAAGTATATGTTCCAAAATCCTACTGCAAATCGACGTCAATGAGATAGGCCTGTAATTTTGGGGATCACTCCTATTGCCTTTCTTGAATATTGGAGTAATTTGGGCAACTTTCCAGTCTTTGGGTACGGATCTTTCGCTGAGTGATCGGTTGTAAATTATAGCTAAGTACGGAGCTATTTCATCGGCATACTCTGAGAGGAATCTAGTTGGTATACAATCTGGCCCGGAAGATTTATTTTTGTTTAGTGACTTAAGTTGTTTTACTACTCCAGGAACATCTACTTCTAAGTTTCGCATGCTGGCAGCTGTTCTTGGATTGAATACTGGAGTATTCACTTCGTCTTCTTTGGTGAAAGAATTTCGGAAAGCTGTGTTTAGTAATTCTGCCTTAGCAGTACTGTCGTCGGTAGTATTACCATTGCTATCGCGTAGTGAAGGTATTGTTTGTGTTTTGCCGCTAGTGTACTTCACATATGACCAGAATTTCTTTGGATTTTCTGCAAGATTACGAGACAGGATTTCGTTGTGGAAACAACTATAAGATTCTCGCATTGAAGTCCGTGAAGATGCGTGAAGATCCCTGTCACATTGCCTACAGTAAACTGTATCCTTTGTTCATGTAAAACACTAGTTCCGCGAACTACGACTACTACTGTCGACTGAGACTTGAAGGAAACCACAGCACCATGTGCAATTGAACTGCGTCCTTACACGCTTCACATTTTCAGTTCCTAATTGTTGTCATTGTTTTACGCGGCACAAATTAAGTAAAGGACATATATTTATTAAAGGTTTTTATTTATTTATTTATTTTTATCCGAATTGCAAGTGGTATCACTCCTAAAAGCATGAACCCTTCCTCCTGGCTCTCCTCTATCGGCGGACGATCCCTTTTCTCTTGTTACAGACAAGACATCGTCTAAGGCCTTAAGCTTCGTGAAACAGTCTCATCCCATACCTCAAAGGGCAAGTTATATACTCTAACATTCCTTATTCCAAATCCAGAGTTTGTCAAAGTCACATTGCCGCAGTGGAGTAGCCGAGCGGTCTAAAGCGTCTCGCTGCGGAGCGCGCGGTTGCTCGCCGTGGAGGTTCGGGTCCTCCCTTGGGCATGGATGTGTGTGTTTGTCCTTAGGTTAGTTTACCTAGTTTGTAAGCTACGGACTGATGACCACGCAGTTTGGTCCGATAGATTTACAAACATTTGAACATCAAAGTCACATTACTTATAGTTTAAAGACAAAGGAGCATCACAAAATTCCGCAATGGTTAATTCCAAGAATAGTGAATCGAGAAATGTGTGTAATTGCAATTCAAGAACTTCGTTTTCTGATTATTTCATGTCCTGCTGCATCTACGACTGACTTTCGAAAGCGGGCTGTCGGGTTACAGTTCGAGGAAACTCACGCCGTCCATTGTCGTCACCTTCAATGGAATTGATAATTACTTACAGTTTATCACAAAACACAGAGAAGTAACAAGCCCCTCAAGAAAACCCATCGACAACGTAGCACTTGCAAACAATGCCCGCTCGCGCAATGAAATGATGACAGGCAGGCAGTCACCCAAGTACTGATCTGCCAGGGGGATACAGTGATCTCACTATGTTTTCTTCCAATTTCCATTATTCATTTTTTATCCTATCTACTACAGTCGTGAGACGTGTTTTACGGCCCAAATGATAGACCTTATGTAATACATTTATTGTCTCGTTTCCTAATGTAATTTCCTGAATGTCATCTAATTCAGTTCGACTGCAATCAATTTACCTTGTATTGCTCTTGTTCGTATTCAACTTAGCTCATGGACACTGTCCACTTCATTAAACGGCTCTTATTGGTACTTTGGTCTCATCAGAAAAGCGAATAGTTTTCATTTCTTTTGCTGAATTCCAATTCCGTTTCCAATTTTCTCCTTCCGCTCCTTCAAGGTAGCTCAATGCATACTTTGAATAGCTACGGTGAAATGCAAGAAACCATTCTTACTCTCGTCTCGAACTTTGCGTCCCTTTCATGCCCTCTGAGATATACTAAGTATATTCACAAAGTAGGTTCCGTTTGGTTATATAAATCAAACGTGTACAGATACAGAAAAAATATTTACTATACAAAAATCCACAACTGTTAAACTGCTTTCTACATAGCTTCCGAAATTTTATAGGCACTTGTCATAGCGTGACAAGTTTTTGTATGCTTCCTTCATAGAAGGTTGCCGCCTGTTTATTCATTCATGTGGTAACACAGTGGCGTAACTAGGACTTGGCTTTGGGGGGGGGGGGGGGGATAGATCTGCTTGACGAGCAAAGTTTTAGTCAGTTCCAGTCTACCATCTACCACTCCTGTTGAAGAATCTAATTCACTCCCATCCAATGAAATCTTATGGTAAAACACCCCAAGTTTCCAATCTTTACCTTTACCATATTGCTGTTGTACGATTTTTCTTCTTATTCTTCTTTTCTTCTGGTTCTGGGGAGGGGGGGGAGGGTTCTATCCCCCCTCATCCCCCCCCCATAGTTACGTCACTGTGGTAACATGTTCTTTCAGCTCGTATCATCGCTGAAGTGTTGAGCACCAAGGAGACATTTAAGGTGTAAAAAGAGATGAAATTCGCTAGGAGCGAGGACCGGGCGGTACGGAGCATGATCATACACGTCTCACTGAAATTGGTCACATTCGCCGTGTGAGGTCGACCATTATCGTGGAATACCACCCTTTGACAGTAATCTTCGGCGCTTGTTCTGTATTGCGCGGCACAATTTCGTAATGGTCTCACAGTAACCAAGTGTATTGATTGTTTGGCCTCGTGGTAAGAAATCAATCAGAAAAATAGAAAAGTTTTCGAACTTTAAGTTTATCAGTAACAATTTCATGAATTAGTGATCGTGAGATTTGTGGAACTTCCAAGGCAAGGAAACTAAGTGTAAATTTACGGTTGTGCTTAATCTTCTCTTAAATTGTGTGAACCAGTTAGTCAGTTACTACAGACGGACGTCCACTTCGTTCATCGTGCACTTGATCACGTCCTTCACTGAACAGTCTGACCCACCTTCTAACCATTGAATAGCATCTTGTCCGTAAACCTCGCAGATTTGCCGATAAGTTTCCTTTGGTTTAAGTTTCTTTGCATTCAGAAAACGAATCTCATATCTGATTTAACACGCGGCGGCATTTTCAATTACGACTGACATTATAAAGAAGCACCACAAAGCACACGTGGGAAGCAGCGATTTGAAAGTGACATACATGTCTTCTCCTTGAGTCAGAGAAACTGTCGCGCGGATAGAAATAGGAACGGAACTTACTTTGTGGACGACCCTCGTATATCTGCTGCCATTTACTGTATAGGCTGCTTTATCCCTTCTACCTCCAGAATTTTAAAGAGTGTATTCCAGTCAAAAGATTTCTACAAATATACAAAAGATGTAAAGGTAAGTTCAAATGTTCAAATGTTTGTAGAACTTATGGGACTTAACTACGGGGTCATCAGTCCCTAAGCTTACAAGCTACTTATGAACTAGCTAAGACTAAGGACGGCACAAATATCCATGCCCGAGGGGGATTCGAACCCCCGACCGCAGTGGCCGTGCAGACCGTAACTGGAGCACCTCAGTCCCCTCGGCCACCGCGGCCGGCGTAAAGGTAAGTCTAAGATATGTTTTCATATATTTCCTCGCGTGTTCCTAAATTTCTACTAAATGCAAATTTATCTTTCCCGACATTGGAATCTACCACTTCTTCAATTACTATGTTACTAATTCATTTTACTATTTTGTAATAATGGTTTATCGAAGTGATAGCTTTGAAGTTGTCGTAACTGTCTGCACATGCTTTCTTTGGAAACGAAATTATTACATACTTTTTGAAGTATGAGGGCATTTACCCTAAATCACATATCTTGCACACCAGGCACAACAGTTTCGCCATGATTGGCTTTCCCAATATTATCAGCAATTTAGAGGGAATATAATCAACTCCAGGGGCTTGTTTCTGCTTAATTTATTTCAGTGGTCTATCAAATTCGTCTGGCAATATCTTATCTCTTATCTCATCTTTCTGTCCTTCCTCTTCGCTTTCTTCAATACCGCCTTGAAGTTCGTTTCCCTTGTATTGCCCCTCGGTATATTCTTTTCGCCTTTCACCTTTCCATTCCTTGCTTAGTATTGGTTTTCCTTTTCACCTCTTGATGTTCATACAGCTGCTTTTCATGTCTACAAGTATCTCTCCCTTTTATCATTTAGATTCAGCATATCCTGCGTTATCCAAGGTTACTATTAAGCTTTGTTTTTCTTTTTATTTGGTCCTCCTCGGCCTTCATTATTTCATCTTTGAAAGTGGCCCATTCTTATTATACGGTATTACTTTCCGTACCTAATTCTCCATCTGAAACTATCGACAATGTCAGGTTCCTTTAATTTAATCTACAATTCATTATCAGTAAGATATGTCAGAGTGTCTAATTAAGGAAAAGAACATTCCACACCCCGATCCGTAGAATGCCTTGGTTTTTCTTTATGATAGTATCCTCCGGAGTAGTCCCCGCCCGAAGATCCGAAACGGAGACAATTTTATCCAAGATGACATCACCATTGAATATCTAACAGTAGGGCTGCATGTCTTTGGGAAAAGTAGCAACTTTAGTTTCCCATTGCTTTCATTAGTTCGCAGTAACTGCATTCCAATGCCACGGTAGCCGATTTTACAAGTTCAATTCAATCAATAATAACAACTGAAAAGGCTGCTTTCTGAGATAAAAAATTATTTATAGGAAGGGCTGCATGACGTATGGTTGCGGACATTAGGTTCTTGGCGACAGATTAATAGTGCCATATGTGAGACCACAAAGATAAATAGGGGAGCATTATCTGTACTTCCTCAGCAATTTATTGGTTACCTTGCTGGAGAATGTGCCACCTCATTAACGATTGCAGATGCATGATGGCGCACCAGCACACTGTGCGGAAATATTTAACGCAGACATTTCAGGACCACTGGATTGATGTAAGTCCCTAGACAGGAAAAAACTGGGATTGACTCAGAGAATGTCGCCTAAATAATATAGCAGCTAGTCTCTTTTGGAAGCCATTTATGAAAAGTCGCTTGAGCAACAGAGCGTCGTGTGCGAGTGGATATTAAAGCGGAATATTTCCCACTCATTTCCTGTTGAATGGTAGCTGTTTTTTTTAATCGGTGCTAGACCGGCTTTATGGCCTACTGATTACTTTCAGTGGCTGAAAGTGGTGACTTTCAGTGTCTGATTGCTTTTGGTCTGTATGTGGAGAGAAAATTAGGAAAGACTTCCAAATTAGAAGCTCTTTCGCTAAATAAACATAGTAACTGTCATGCTACCACTGGAGTGGAATCAATGGAAAGTTTTACACCAGTCTGTGAGTCTCACGATATTTAATTTTTACTCGCCTTACAATAATTAGCTTCATCCGCTTGTAACTGATTCCTTTTGCATTTGATTTACTAGCCATCGAAATATTTTTCCTCTTCCGCAAGAAACGTTGAAATGAAACAACCTCATTAATTTTAATAACTTCTCATTATGATTTTATTTCTGAATTTTGTTTGTGCAGTTAGTTATGTTTTTGTGTCTGTTAATTCCTACAGTTTCGGAGTCGTCTGACATTGCTTCTTCTTCGATAATTAGGCTCCGCAGTACATGATCCGCAGAGGTTTTCTTCCGTTGCCAGGATACGCTCATTGGCGAAGCGATGTAACTGTCATTTAACTTATTTCGTTAGATAACACTGTAGAATGACTTTGCCGGCCGCGGTGGCCGAGGCGACTGAGGCGCTTCAGTCACGGTCGGCACGGCCACTACGGTCGGGGGTTCGAATCCCCCCTAGGGCATGGATATTTGTGCCGTCCTTAGTTGTAGGTAGTTCATAAGTAGTTTGTAAGTTTAGGGACTGATGACCCCGTGGTTCAGTCCCTTAAGCTTAACAAACATTTGAACATTTTTTTTTGAATGACTTTATATGTTTGTAGAGTGTATTACAGGCACCTATTCTGTTTTTCTTCGAAAATAGTTTCTGACTTCAGCGTAGACCACGACGTACGAGTTTAACATAAATAATACTTTGGTTGTTTCGTAGGTCATAGATCGTTACTTTTTGACTTTACCTGAGCTGAGGATTTGACATAAGTGAACCATAGTATAGTACTCGGAAAGTTCGCAAATGACCTTACTAGCAGTTGCTATGTCCACAATAGCATTTTCTTTTAAAATCCAAGCCGCGGTGGAGTAGCCGAGCGGTCTAAAGCGTCTCGCTGCGGAGCGCGCGGTTGCTCGCCGTGGAGGTTCGAATCCTCCCTGGGGCATGGGTGTGTGTGTGTGTGTTTGTCCTTAGGTTAGAGTTTACCTAAGTTTAAGTAGTTTGTAAGCTACGGACTGATGACGGTGCAGTTTGGAACGATAGATTTACAAACATTTGAATTTTTCTAAAATCCAAAAACAGAGTCAAGAGATCTGCTTTTAGTTGATGAGTACATCAGGAAATTTGTACTTAAAACATTCATGTGCTTTGTAAAGTCAGTTAGAAATGTAAGATCTAATATTCAAAGAGTCTCCGTTTTATACCCTCTAATTACTATCTACCACGAACTCCGAAGAGACTTCGGCATCCAAAACACTAAGAACACGAACTAGAATAGGTCGTCATGGTGCGCGCCTTTCTAGCGATATTGCGGACAGGTATAGTGGGTACGTATCTAGCCGGCCGCGGTGGCCGAGCAGTCTGCGGCGCACCAGTCATATACTGCACGGCCACTACGGTCGGGGGTTCGAATCCCCCGTCGGGCATGGATATTTGTGCCGTCCTTAGTATTAGCCATTTTGTATCAGGACTAATGACCCCGTAGTTAAGTCCAATATGTTCTACAAACATTTCAATATTTTGGAAGTACTTACGCGTGGAGGGGGAAGTACCTACAGTTGGAGGGGGAGTACTCCAGGCACATACGGGTGACCGCTCAGGCGTTAGCGCATTTGCCCACCCGTGAACTACAGGATACTTACGGATCACCTAAAATCATGTATGTCCACTGGAAGCAAGGTTTCAAACTGAAAGCGATGAGAAAATACGACAATAATCATCTATATCTATAAATGTGAATGTCTGTTCCGTGTACGCTTATCACATCCGAACAAGACGCAAAGACTTAAATATTTGTACAGTTACTAATTTATACCTGAGGAAGGTTTTAGGCATGGTTTTATAGCGATTTGATAGATATTTAGTAATTTAAAGAATATAACACGAAATTCGGAACAATAAGTACTCTTTGAAAATTATATTTACTCTTTGAGAATGGTTTTATTGGTTGCATTGTTGCTTGAGGGTTGATAATAATAAAAGGGTGGAGTATATTGGGATGGAAAGTTATCGGTGTATATAAAATTCTACGTGTGTGTGTGTGTGTGTTAATATTTCGCTCTGCGGCGAAAACTACAGAACGCAAACGAATGATCTGTGTGTAATTGTTGTCCGAAATCTCCCGTTGTACACCATAGCAGTTCCATGCTGATAGCTATAAGTGGGTGGAAGATATGGTGATTGACAGTCGTGAAATAATAAAATAAATTCGAATTGAAGGCCAGCAATGACGTTTCAGACTCTATAGCAAGGAGGTTACATACAGCGAAACGTGATGACAAAGACCATATCTTTGGTCTATGCGTGCTACAATGTCTTCAGGTCTTTCTCTGTAAGGATAAGCATATGAATAAGGAAATATAAGAATAAATAAATAAAGCATTAAAAAAGAAATTTCTTTTAATACAGACATACAGCACTTATACAAATGAACACACACTTGCAAAATTATACAATCGTACAACATATAACTCAATAGATATGAGATCGTACGTATTTGATACGTCATTTGCGTTTTGATTACTATATTTCTTTGATTGGTTACTTAGAATTTTGTATGTTCAAATGTTTGTATAGTCTACGGGACTTAACTACGGGGTCATCAGTCCCTAAACTTACAAACTACTTATGAACTACTTACGAACTAGGACGGCACAAATATCCATTCCCGAGGGGGGATTCGAACCCCCGACCGCAGTGGCCGTGCAGACCGTGGCTGGAGCGCCTCAGTCTCCTCGGCCACCGCGGCCGGCAGAATTTTGTACATTATGCGAGACAGCGTTATTTCTTATTTATTCTCCGATAAATATAGCACATTTTTAGAAAAAAGACATGGACAGAAACAGAAGGGATAGGAGAAGTACTAACTCAAAGCAGGAATAAATAAATAAATACCCGGGCAAAGCCGGGTTTTCATCTAGTTAAGAATAAATATAATAAGCAAATCAAATATTTTTTCTCTACAAATTAACATTACGTTCGTAACGTGTAAAAAGAAAAAAAATACTTGACCTGATTGTCAGTAATTGGGCAGATCGCTTGACAAAGAGGATTTAGATATACGAGGGATGTAATCTGAACAGTGGCAACACAGCTGTGGAGACACTAAGAAATGAAATGTACTATTGTCGCTGATAGTACACATTGTTGACAAACCTACCTTACCTCCGAGCAAATGACTCGCCCGATCCACGTCACCGGCGTGCACCCAATCGAGGGGAACACAGTCACTTGTGAGCGAGCGGTCTAACGTAGCGGTGTCACTATGTTATGGAAACAGGAACAAGGAAGTTGGATCGAGACTTAATGTGCCAAAGGTCGTACAGCACGACAGTGTCATCAAGGTCTTCAAGAGGCGTGCGGGGAATTGGCATCACCGTACAGAACAGTGGCACGTAGGGTAAAGGCTGTCAACAAAGGTAGGCATACTGTAGCAGACATACAGGGTGTCCAGAAAAGGACTCCCTGATTTCAAAATTAAATATCTCGAAAACAAAGATCGATAGAGGAATGCAGTAAACGGTATGTTTATTGTGAAAGCTGTAAGAATTTTATACAGCAGTTTGAAATAATAGTTACAAAAGCTGCTAACAGATTGCGCTGTAATCGCCATACGTAGTGCCTATTATAAATAGTGATCCGCAGCCCAAAGCGATCAGTCCCACTATGGAAACGTGAAAGGAGGTTAGCGTACCGAAGGAAGAGATTAAAACCATGTACTCAATTGAACAACGCGTTTTTCTGGTGCTGGTGTACCACAGGTTAGAAGAGAGTCCTACGGCAACAAGGCGAAGTTTTCAAGCACGATTTAATGTTCCAAAAGGACCCGATGCGAAAACCATTCGTACGCTCTTCGCAAAATTTCAACGAACAGGCAGCGTAACTGATGATCTATTGGGGCATGTTGGCCGCAAGCAAACCGCAGCTACGCCTGAAAATATCGCCACAGTTGCTGGAATTATTCAGCGAAATCCAATGTCATTCGTCCGTAGAATTGCATCTGAGACTGGTTTGATGCGTTGCAGCACACAGAAAATACTGAGAAAGAGCCTACACATGTTTCCATTCAAAATTCAAACGCTCCAGACCATACCCGTACGAGCTGTGCAACAAAGGGTTGCCTTTGCTAATCAGATGCTCACAATGATTGATAGTGAAGGATTTGATGTTGTCTGCATCTGGTTTACAGATGAAGCACACTTCCACCTGAATGGAAACGTGAATAAGCAGAACTGGCGATTTTGGGGTTCCGAAAAGCCATATTGGTGTGAATCGAAACCCCTGTATACTCCTAAAGTTACTGTGTGGACTGCAATATGCAGCAGAGGCATTATTGGCCGTTTTTTTCGTTCGAGAAACGGTCACTGGTGCACGTTACGTTGCAATTTTGCAAAAATTTGTCGCCACACAGCAAGCGTTAGAGGATCGACTAGGTACTGAATGGTTTATGCAAGATGGAGCCCGACCACATCGGACCGAAATAGTGTTTCGCTTTCTTGAGGAATACTTCGGGAATCGAGTCATTGCTTTGGAATATCCCAAATTTACTGGTGCAGGCATGTATTGGCCTCCATATTCGCCGGATTTGACTCCCTCTGACGTAATTTTGTGGGCCACAATGAAAGACATGGTGTACCCAAAGCATCCCGCCACGCTGGACGAGCTTGAATCGGCGATCTCTGTGGCATGTGAATCAATTTCGGTTGACACGCTACGAAATGTGATGGCGAATTTCATTCTTCGTTTGCGTCACCTCTGTAGTGCTAATGGTGAACATTTTGAAAACATTGTGATGTGATTGTTTGCAAAGAGTGTTTTCATACGGTTATTTCACGTATGTATGCTGATATGAGCTGTACAGCGTACAGCGCCATCTGTTAGCAGCTTTTGTAACTATTATTTCAAACTGCTGTATAAACTTCTTACAGCTTTCACAATAAACGTACTGTTTACTACATTCCTCTATCGATCTTTGTTTTCGAGATATTTAATTTTGAAATCAGGGAGCCCTTTTCTGGACACCCTGCATATCGGGCAGGTCGCCCTAAATTATCTGAAGAAGAAGAAGAAGAAGAGCATACTGTTGCCGCGTTAGTGGACAGCGATCGACGCCAGACGATTTTACACGACAATGCGCGGGCGCATACAGCGCAAGTTGTGGCTGCTCTGTTCAGAATGTTCAAATGTTTGTAAAGCTATCGGACCAAACTGCGTGGTCAGCAGCCCGTAGCTTACAAACTACTTAAACTAAGGTAAACTAACCTAAGGACATCACACACACACCCATGCCCCAGGGAGGACTCGAACCTCCGACGGCGTGCAACCGCGCGCTTCGGAGCGAGGCGCCTTAGACCACTCGGGTACTCCACCGCGGCACAGTTTCTCAGCAACTCTTGGAAGTATTAAGTCAAAATTTGTGGCAAATACTAAGTTCAATGATTCTTTATCAGTGTTGCAAATTTATTCATAACTACGGCGTTTTAGGCATATTTTGATTCTCGCCAAGCCACTCATCGACGATCTACAAATGAGTTATATACAGGGTGCTCGGAAATTCCCGTTACAAAATTCTAGGGCATGTAAAGGGATTGAGTACATAACATTTTGAATAGGAACCCATGTCCGGAAAAGTATCGTTTCAGTTCCACGACGGTTTCAATTCAGAAGATTATCTCATCCACTCCTACTTGAGGAATGTAATTAGGCGTGACCCAGTACAATTGTTGCCATCTATCTGAAAAGAATCCTAAATCGTTCGGTTATTACTTACGTATTTTCATTACAATTTACACCTTGTGGTGTACATTAGTCAACAACAACAAGAACCCAGCATACGGCACCAACCGCAACGTACTGATGCATTACAACTGCGGCTCGATGTGGCGACAACCACGTCGTTACACACATTGTACCTCCTAAGCCTGTTCTGCAACACTCTCTCCATCCCTCCTGGTGTCTCTTCAATGTCTAGTACAGCGGCCAGAACTCTGTCCCCAAGCAGACGTTGACGAGTTACACATCTGAACTGAAACTGCCGTAGAACGGAAAAGATACGTTTCCGGACATGGGTTCCTATTCAAAATGTTATGTACTCACTACACTCTACAAGTCCTAGAAGTTTGTAACGGTAATTTCCGACCACTCTGTATATACGTAATTACGTTTGTGCGGTAACATCAGTGTGGGAGTCCTTCTTTCAATTTTCCATTCTTTTCCATGTCATTTTTTCATTTAATTTAACTTGCCTTGTATGGGGTGAACCATAACTCTACGTACAATGTTTCAAATGTTATTCTCGGATACCATATAAGTATTTCTGGACAAGGGACCCACTTTCTCAGGGGCTCGTCAGAGTGTAAAAATGTCGCCTTGTTACCGCAGTGAGCCATGTTTATGTGAAAATAGCTTTCTAAAAGTGAAGAAGCCTCTAATTTGCAACAAGGGAAACGTTCACCACACAACACATTTCCACATGGCAAGTCTCAGACGGGATATTATAATATGATTCGGCTACTGTCACTGTCGAGACAGCTCGTCAGACTATTATTGTGTGGTTCTTCCATTGCTTTCAGAACAATTATACCAGGTGAGTACTTGCCAATTCTTCATCAGTACTGCTATGTATCACTGTTGACGTTGAAATAACACTGCACAAAAGACAAACTCAAGATAAAACGGAGAAGTACTGACTGAAGCTAAGGATAATACACACACACAAATACACATACAAACACCCCTATGCCAGAGGGAGGACTCCAACATCCGACGGCAGCGGTCCGCCCCAGTCACTTCTCTCGGACGTCCGCCGTCGGGGGTTCGAATCCCCCCTCGGGCATGAATGTTTGTGTCGTCTTTAGTATAAGGTAGTTCATAAGTAGTTTGTAAGTCTAGGGACTGATGACCCCGCAGTTAAGTCCCTTAAGCTTTACAAACATTTCATTTCAACTTCTCTCGGATAATATGATGCCTGGGCGGTGGGTCTCCACGGACACGATCCTGACATCTAGCAGATATCATTGCTCAGTCAAGATGACGTCGCCTAACAGGAATAATCTTCGCCTTAATCACTTCCATCCAAACTTGTTGTTCAGAAGACTACTTCACTTGCTAACATTGCTAGAGAGCTCTCGGAGTAACGTGAAATAAAATTCCTTGATATTTCGACGCCAAGCTCATTTTACCGCAGCGGCTGGGTAGACATTTGTGTCTCTTTGCCTTCGGCTGGCAATTGTAAATTATAAAATCACGGCGCCTATCAATATACAATTAAGATGGTACCGCATTGAGCACTGTGTGTAAAGTAAACCGATGTCACTTTTCAGTTGTGTGGCTAATCACCTTCCCATACGGCTAAAATGCAGAAGTCACTTATGAATGTATTTCAAACGGGAGTTCAGAAACTTCTTACAGCGTACATTTTCAAAGAATCGCATTTTCACTATCAAGTCACCGATTTTTTTCCATCGGAGTAATGGAACTTGATACAGATTCTAGTTATCTTTAGAATTCCGTTTTTTTTTTTTTTTTTTTTTTTTTTTTTTTTTTTTTTTTTTTTTAAATCTGTTAGACTCAACTTCTGGGTTATTAGTCCGTAGGCTATAAACTGTTTAAATTAAGTTAAGCTAACCTAAGGACAACACAAACACCCGTGCCCGAAGGAGGACTCGAACCCCCGACGGCGAACGACCGCGCGCACCGCAGTACGGCGCTCCAGAGCGCACGGTTAATCATCCGCGGCTAGAAATCTGTTGCAAATTACGCTGTTGATTAACTTAAGGTACATCAAAGTGCTCACTACAGATATGTGGATACGATCAAATCGAACAGTAACTCTTCTTTTTTCTCTCTCTTGCAAACTGTTCGATTTTAAGTGCCATCAGTCGCGCATATCGAATTCGGAAAGCTGTTTGATGTGTCGGATTTCGCTAAGTGTATCCGTGTTTGGGAGTAAAACGAGGGTGAAAATTAGTAAAGACAAGAAGAGGATATTACCCTTTGAAACTGGGTGCTACAGAAAATACACAAGTCAGATAGATAGCTCGCATAACTAACGAGTAGGTACTGAGCAAAATACTGCAGGAACGGCATTTCTGGCATTTTCCGATTAATAGTTGGGTGTGATTGGTAAGACATATTCCCAGACATTGATGGATTCGTCAGTATAGTACTAGAGGGAATTGTGGGCCATAAAAATCACAGAGAGAGATCTTGAGACGATGACAGTAAGCAGCACCAAATGAATGTCGCTTGTCGCAGAATAGAGTAAGGTGGAGGGCTGCATCAAAACAGTCTTCGGACCGAAGACCACAGCAGCAGAACCACCAAAATACCGAAGATGAATTTTACTTTGCCGGCCGCGGTGGCCGAGGGGACTGCGGCGCGCCAATCACGGTCTGCACGGCCATACGGTCTGGGGTTCGAATCCCCCCTCGGGCATCGATATTTGTGCCGTCCTTAGTATTAGCTAGTTCATAAGTAGTTTGTAAGTTTAGGGACTGATGACCCCGTAGTTAAGTCCCATAAGCTCTACAAACATTTGAACATTTTTTTTTTACTTTTACTTTGTGTTCATACCGCATCCTGGATGTGTAAAATAATTTCATTGTTCGTAGATAATTGCATCCTCTTGGACGACGATAGCCGTTTGTGGCCTGATGGTGGCCTTTTAATTAAAAAATCACTTAACAAAATAATTTAATGCCATGGAACGTGCATAGTCTTGTGCCTTTAGTTTGCAATTAAACAATAATTGTACCACAAAGATATAACAGAAGTCTCTATGAATAAGAGTGAAGAACTGGCGTACGTGGAGTAGTGAGCGTGAGACATGAGTAGTGCCTGGATAGCTCAAATCTTAGGATCATTACTCCACAGAGCCAAGTTCCCGAGTTCTTCGTTGGTGTGATACATAGGTTTAAACTTTCTTCGTTAAATACAGTCACAGATACAAGCATATGCAGACACTCGTGCATTTCAAAGCGTATGCACAGTGCACACGCGCGCCAACTATCTTTAACAACGTGGGTATAATATTAAAGTATATTCTCAGAGTAATTCCTCAAACTGAGTGATGCGAAGTGATTTGATGTTAACAAGACCATGTTGAACGCATAGTCGAGCTGTACCTAATACTGCCAGTACAATATCAGCCAGCTTACTGTATCCTATAGTACGGTATGCTTATCATGAAAATTTCAGTTATTCACTGTTGGTGCTGGAATCCCAAGTAAATCTAGACTGTAAACGGCTGCTGTCAGCTGCTCTCAATGGAATAAATTTGCGACCTAGAACGATTTGTGGCATCTGGTCATTTCATACCATGTGATGCACGACTATTGCGAAAACGGTGATTATTTTGAGCGACAGGTCGAAACAGATTACTACCAATGAATCCACCTGCCGGAAAGTCGGTAAAAATTTAGTTACAAACTTCGAAAATGTAAACATCTCTAACCGTTGTATCGTATCATTCTATAATGGTTTCCTCCTCTGTGTATGGCGTTGATAATTTGCGTATATATTTTCTAATTTACATGCTAAACTCCATAAATTTTGTTTTTGTACTTACGTTATAAAGATAACACACTACAATCTTCTCGAGCGACACAGTTTCAGTTGTACAGAATAGCTATAAATCTGTACAAATACGGAGTTAAAGCTCTGTTAAAAAGTAAATGAGAAGATCTCTTTTCTGTGATGGGCAACTCTGAAAAAATTACAGAAGTAGTGAAAAAGTAAGTGACGTACTCCAATAGCATCAAGAGATCAATCCATATTTTAATGACGGTAGAGCTGCTGTTCTCCAGGACCTCTTACGCTACTCACATTGGAAGAATCTGTGCTCACATGGCATAAGATCCTCTGAAAGTTCAAAGGTTATATAAATAAGAGACCATACTGTTGAGTTCATCGTACTCTAGACTTACACACAACTTAAAAAACCTTTGGTAAGGAGAGTGCGAGGGAGGACTAGAATCCTCGTGGGAGCGGCCGCGCAATCCGTGACGTGACGACTCACACCGCGCAGCCCTTCCCGCACGGAGGTCGCTCGCACTACGATCTCTTTTCCAAAGTGAAAGAGAAATCTAATTCGATACCAGAGTTGACATATTTCATCCCATATGGCGGTCAATACTGTACATAAACTGAAATTTACGTGCAGAAGGTCTGAGAGGATTCAGGACATAGGAGAAACATAAATAATGACGGCGGTTATATTTAAGGTGAGTATATGCAAATACCTCGATCAATGACGTAATCTCATGGAAATATGATACTTCCCGTTGCTTGTTATCCAGCCTTTGTAAGTAAGTAATATTATTAAATGCGTAACTCTTTGTATGTCATCGGAAAATGTTTTATACACTGCTAGCCACCCAGAATACAAAACCACGTAAGACCACAGATGCTACAGCCACATTTATTTGAAAGGTAACACGTCTTCCAAAGATCACATTATTTAAGATACAGCGCCTTGGTAAATGAGACAGATATTGATATCAGTATTGAGTGTTGCCGTCATTTCTGACTATCAGGCCTGCCCTCCTACACACGGGTGCTTTACAACCGTTCCCTACGGTAGTTTCTTCTTGTAGCTGTGTTCGTAGCTCTGCTAACGCCGTGTTGTTTCCGGTTCAGTCGAATATACAGACTCAAAAAAGTAAATACTGACTTCGGTTTTGAATAGACAACTTAAAACAAATCTTATAACGCTGATGAGAACGACCTATTAACCAATAGTCAACATGGATTCAGAAAATATCGCTCTTGCGAAACACAGCTTGCCCTTTATTCACACGAAGTGTTAAGTGCCATCGACAAGGGATCTCAAATCGATTCCATTTTTCTGGATTTCCGGAAGGCTTTTGACACTGTACCCCACAAGCGGCTTCTAATGAAATTGCGTGCTTATGGAATATCTCCCCAATTGTGCGATTGGATTCACATTTCCTATCAGAAAGGACACAGTTTCTTGTGATTGACGGTAAGTCATCGAGTAAAACAGAAGTGATATCTGGCGTTCCACAGGAAAGCGTTATAGGTCCCCTACTCTTCCTCGTGATTATAAACGATTTAGGAGACAATCTGAATAGCTCCCTTAGACTATTCGCGGATGATGCTGTCGTTTATCGGTTAGTGAAGTCAACAGAGGATCAAAAGCAACTGCAAAGCGATTTAGACAAAATTTCTACTTGGTGCGAAAATTGGCAATTGACACTAAATAAAGAAAAGTGTGAAGTAATACACATGACCACTAAAAGAAATCCGCTGAACTTTAATTACGCGATAAATCAGTCAAACCTTAAGGTCGTAAATTTTACCAAATACCTAGGAATAACAATTACGAACAATTCACGTTTTTTCTTGATTGTTCATTAAGAATTTTGTTCAGTTTTTTTAATTACGTATGGCGTTGAGCCCTCTTTGTTTTTCTCTCTTTTCATTGGTTCTTCGGTTTTATCGGTCCTTTGTGGACGTTGGTTTATCTTGTTTAATTTTGATCGTTTTGTCGTTCACTCAGTTTTTCCGTTACGGAGATTGTCAAGCACTCTGACCGACCAAGCTGAGCTACCACTCCGACTGCGAGTGTAATGCGTAATTCTCGTACCATCGATGGCAGGTGCTATCTGTTAAAATGGCATTTTTAGACATTAGATTGTAATTAACTCTTCTAACAACGATGTGTTTTTGATAATTTTCAGTGCGCCATTGCTTTGACATGACAGTGCTTGAATTATAATAAGAAAATCATCAAATACAGAAAGAAAGATGGCGTATACAAAAGAGTTTCGGGCAAGGTTTCGGCCAAGGGATGTCACATGACTTATTTCCAAACGGCAAATGTTGAGTACCTTCATAAAACCAACCAGACTTGTGCACTATGGTGGTTATTATTTTATGCATATTTCACTGTTTCAATTTTGACCAGCCATCCATTTTATATCAGACTATCCACCAGCATATGATTTTCTATATACTTGTCATCCAGTACAACTGCCAGATTTTATGCGGAGCACTATAATAAGCAGTTTTATGTCAATAAGACCAGATGATGACACCACAGAGTGTCGAAAACGGTCGTTTTGAAAAGATAAAATAAAAATTGCGATATTGGCATCTATCCTATTTATACAATAATATCGTTCCCTAAGATGAGTAAATTAAGTCATAATGAAATGTGGGTAAATTAAGTCATAATGAAATGTGGGCCATTCCCAATGAACCACAGACATTGCCGAGGTGGGGTGGCTTGCGTGACACAACGATGCAGATAGCCGTACCGTAGGTGCAACCACAGCGGAGGGGTATCTGTGGAGAGGCCAGACAAACGTGTGGTTCCTGAAGAGGGGCAGCAGCCTTTTCAGTAGTTACAGGGGCAACAGTCTGGATGATTGACTGAGCTGGCCTTGTAACAATGTGGCTTTGCCACACGGTTACTGCGAACGGCTGAAAGCAAGGGGAAACTACAGCCGTTACTTTTCCCGAGGACATGCAGCTCTACTGTAAGAAAATATGATGATGGCATCCTATCGGGTAAAATATTCCGGAGGTAAAATAGTCCCCCATTCGGATCTCCGGGCGGGAACTACTCAAGAGGATGTTATCAACAGCCGGCCGCGGTGGCCGAGGTGACTGAGGCGCTCCAGTCACGCTCAGCATGGCCACTACGGTCGGGGGTTCGAATCCCCCCTCGGGCATGGATATTTGTGCCGTCCTAGTTCGTAAGTAGTTCATAAGTAGTTTGTAAGTTTAGGGACTGATGACCCCGTAGTTAAGTCCCATAAGCTTAACAAACATTTGAACATTTGTTATCAACAGGAAAGACAATACTGGCATTCTACGGATCGGAGCGTGGAATGTTAGATCCCTTAATCGGGTAGGAAAATTAGAAAATTTAAAAAGGGAAATGGATAGGTTGAAGTTAGATATAGTGGGGATTAGTGAAGTTCGGTGGCAGGATGAACAGGGTTTCTGGTCAGGTGAGTACAGGATTGTAAATACAAAATCAGTTGGAGGTATCACAGGAGTAGGACTGATAATGAATAAGAAGATAGGAATGCGGGTAAACTACTATGAGCAGCACAGTGATCGCATTATCATTGTCAAGATAGATACGAAGCCAACACCGACAACAGTAGTACAGGTTTATATGCCAACTAGCTCTGCCGATGATGAGGAGATCGAAGAAATATATGAGGAGCTAAAGGAAATTATTCAGACAGTTAAGGGAGAGGAAAACTTAATTGTGATGGGAGACTGGAATTCGGTAGTAGGAAAAGGAAGAGAAGGAAAAATAGTAGGTGAATATGGACTGGGCAGAAGGAATGAAATAGGAAGTCGCCTGGTAGAATTTTGCACGGAACATGATTTAATCGTAACAAACACGTCGTTTCAGAATCACAAAAGAAGGTTGTATACGTGGAAGAGACCAGGAGACACCGGAAGGTATCAGATAGATTTTATAGTGGTAAAACATAGATTCCGGAACCAGGTTATAAACTGCAAGACATACCCAGGGGCAGATATAGACTCTGACCATAACTTGTTAGTCATGAACTGTAGGCTGAAACTGAAAAAACTGCAGAAAGGTAGGAAAATACGGAGATGGGACCTAGATAAATTGAAGGAACGTGAAGTTCTGGTGAATTTCAGAGGGAGATTTAGGCAACAATTGACAGAAACAGGGGGAAATAAAACAGTAGAAGAGGAATGGGTAGCATTGAGAGATGAAATAGTGATGGCAGCAGAGGACAAAATAGGTAGAAAGGCAAGACCTACAAAAAATCCTTGGATATCACAGGAAATACTAGATTTAATTGATGAAAGGAGAAAATATAAAAATGCAGTATATGAAATAGGCAAAATGGAGTACAGACGACTAAGAAATGAGATTGATAGGAAGTGCAAAATGGCTAACCAGGAGTGGCTAGAAGCCAAATGCAGATCTGTAGAAGAATGTATAAATAGGGGAAAAATGGATACAGCCTACAGGAAAATAAAAGAAACATTTGGAGATAAGAAAAACAGCTCTATGAATATCAAGGACTCTGATGGAAAACCAGTTCTCAGCAAAGAAGGGAAAGCTGAAAGGTGGAAAGAGTACATAGAGCAGCTCTACAAGGGAAAGGAACTTAAAGACGATGTTGTAGGAAGGGAGGAAGAAGTAGGTCAAGATGAAATAGGAGATACTATACTGAAAGGTGAATTTGACAGATCCCTGAAAGACCTAGGTCGGAACAAGGCCGCAGGAGTAGATGACATATCCTCAGAGCTACTAAATTCTCTGGGAGAGCCAGCCATGACAAAACTATTTGAACTGGTGTGTAGGATGTGTGAGACAGGCGAAATACCCTCAGACTTTAAGAAAAATGTAATAATCCCCATTCCAAAGAAATCAGGCGCAGACAGGTGTGAAAATTACAGAACCATCAGTTTGATAAGTCATGGTTGCAGAATTTTAACACGAATTATCTACAGGAGAATGGAAAAGCTGGTAGTAGCTGAGCTCGGGGAAGATCAGTTTGGATTTAGGAGGAACGTAGGAACCCGGGAGGCAATACTTACCTTACGTCTTATCTTAGAAGATAGATTAAGGAAAGGCAAACCTACATTTTTAGCTTTTGTGGATTTGGAGAAAGCGTTTGACAATGTTGACTGGACTACACTCTTTCAAATTCTGAAGTCAGCAGGGGTAAAATACAGGTAAAGGAGAGTTATTTACAACTTGTACAAAAGCCAGACCGCAGTTATTAGACTCGAAGGGCATGAAAGGGAAGCATCAGTTGGGAAGGGAGTAAGACAGTGTTGTAGCCTTTCTCCGATGTTATTCAATTTGTACATCGAGCAGGCGGTGAAGGAAAGCAAGGAAACATTTGGAATAGGGATTAAAGTTCAGGGTGAAGAAACAAAAACATTGCGTTTTGCTGATGACATTGTAATTCTGTCAGAGACAGCAAAGGACCTGGAAGAACAGTTGAATGGAATGGACAGTGTGTTGAAGAAAGCGTATAACATGAACATTAACAAGAGCAAAACAAAAATAATGGAATGCAGTCTTAGAAAATCAGGCGATGCTGAAGGAATTAGATTAGGTAACGAAACAATGAAGGTGGTAGATGAGTTTTGTTACTTGGGTAGTAAAATAACATGCGATGGTCGCAGTACAGGGGATATAAAATGCAGAATGGCAATGGGAAGAAAAGCATTTTTGAAAAAGAGAAATTTGCTAACATCGAATATTAATTTAAGGGTAAGGAAGTCTTTTCTAAACGCATTTGTGTGGAGTGTTGCCTTGTACAGGAGTGAAACATGGACGATAAGCAGTGCGGAAAGGAAGAGAATAGAGGCTTTTGAAATGTGGTGCTACAGAAGAATGCTGAAGATTAGGTGGGTAGATCACATAACTAATGAAGAGGTACTGAACAGAATTGGTGAGGAAAGGAATTTTTGGCATACCCTGACTAAAAGAAGGGATCGCTTGGTAGGACACATTCTTAGACATCGGGGAATATTAAATTTAGCATTGGGGGGAAGTGTGTGGGGTAAAAATCGCAGAGGGAGGCCAAGAGACGCGTATAGTAAGCAGATTCAAGTGGATGTGGGTTGCCGTTCTTATGAGGAGATGAAAAGGCTTGCTCAGGATAGAGTAGGGTGGAGAGCTGCATCAAACCAGTCTCCGGACTGAAGACCATAACAACAACAGAAATGTGGGACAGATATTAAAATAATAGTTTAAAGAGGTACAAGTTCAAAAAAGAGTATTTTTGTCAAAGCTAAACTCGAATATCAAATAATTTTGGCTGTTTGTTAAAATACGGTTAGAAATAACATTATGTGTTTGGTGCATATATATTATCACAATAGTAGATTGGTAATCGTATCAGCTATCAATTTTCATTATTTATATTTTCATTATTTGTGTACTAAATGTTTGCAAAAAGTGGTAATACTATGGGCATATCTAAAGAGGGCCACAACACGCCAGTGCTTTTTTTTCTCTTTTGATTACCGATAAATGTCTCATTGCAGCTGCAGCAGTTCAGTGGGCTTTTACTTATTACTTGTTATTATATGTTCAAATATTTCTGTTTTTCTAATTTGTTTTTGCCTTGGAGTGGGTCCCAAAGAAACTAAAAGCCACGAATTCCGATGTTTGTAAACTATTGGATCAAGTTTATATGGTCACAAGTCACTAGAATAACAAACTACTTAAACTGCCTTACACTAAGGAAACACACACACACCCACACACACACACACATACACCAATACCCGAAGGTGGATGCGAACCTCTTGCGGAAACGGCGGTACAGTCCGTAGTGTAGCGATACACGCAACTTTTTCAAAGATAAACGCGGCGCTTGTCGCTTTCGCCTCAGTTACCCTTTCAAAACAAACCTCTGCCCAGGTTTTGTTTTCCTTTTTCAACTTTCACCTATTACCTGGAAGCAGAACGCGAGCAGTCGTCGACTTTCGTTGATCAGCTTTTGATGAGTTAGGATGCTCCTGTTTCTTTGGAGGTCGACATTAAAACATGTAACTGAGATCTGAAACTGCATAAGTGTTTTTCTTCTTTCTTTAAACAATCCCCAACCCTTATTAATCTTCAAAGTTTACAGGGTTTCTATCACGATTCCTTCTCTTATCCCAACTAATAGCTTTTTTCAGTATTTCAATTCATATCATAGTAAAAGGGTTCGGCACCATTACGCTTCATTGTGCACTTCACGTAATCTGTAATCCACAATATCTAATGTTATACTTTATTTCACTTCTCTAGTAACAGAACCTGCAAACTGTTTAGAAGTACGGCCATTCATATATTTTCCACACCATGGCTAAATTTGCACCGTCTGCCACATATTGTTACGTGAAGCTTGCCATGTCCAAACCTTTATCTACGGTAAGTAGTGGCCGTGCAGACCACGACTGGAGCGCCTCAGTCCCCCCCCTTTTTTTTTTTTTTAATCTATGGGTAGTTCTTGTCCTTGCGGACGCTGATCGTGTTTGTTCGTCTTGTTTCTCCGTGTTCTTTGGCTCAGCTTTTTTTTTTTTTTTTTTTTTTTTTTTTTTTTTTTTTTTTTTTTTTTTTTTTTTTTTTTAAATTACAGAGAGCGTTCAGCCCTCTGACTGGACGCGCTGAGCCACGGCGCCCGGCATCCCCTCGGCCACCGCGGCCGACGAAGAAGTTACAATAAATTAAATTATCTATTAGTGCTCTTTTGGAAGATGACTGTGTCTGTGGGCCAATGAGCGATTTTGAGGTAACAGTAACTTCTTGCTATTTTTATAGTGCTATTTCGTGCCTGTTGTCTCAACCTTCATCGTTACACCCGTCATTTCGTACCCTTTATTCATTTCTATTGCCGTTTCCGAGTCTTTATCAAAATTGACTTTAGTTGTTATTTATCTTAATTTTTTCACTCATAATTATTCCATATTTAGTATACATGATCTCGCAGATTTTACCAAATTTACCTGTTGCCGGTGTATTGCTATAGTAAGTAGCCTGACGCCCTATACCACGCAGACATTGCGCATGGCACAGGAAATCCAGAAGTTGTAATATGAAGAAATAAACAGATTCCCACTTAAGATGCTGCAAAGCAATAAAACACGTATGGGTAATAAAAGGAATAAATACAGTGTTTTGCTCAAATGTACTCTAATCCATACTTAACGTATTGAAAAAGGTCTTAGGAAATTTCTTTAGCGGGTGGAATAGATGGTAATGTTTCCAGAATTTTTTATGTTCATGATTTACAAGATGTGCAGCATAATTTATCATCCCTAAAACCGACATAACTAAGTGCACTACACTCATATCACACATCATCTTCGCTGTCCGACGATATTTCCCTGACTCACGCAGCGAGTCTCGCCGCTCCACTATACGCTTGTGCATTGCCGCTACCATCTCCATCCAAAAGACGCGCATCTTGACTCTTTACTCGCCGCTGCACTATGTTTTCACCCTTAGGCTGTGACGCTGTATTTTAGCTCCCAGTTGCTCCGCGTTTAATGTTAATGTCTGTAAATCTATCGGACCAAACTGCGTGGTCATGAGTCCGTAGGTTACAAACTACTTAAACCTCTAAACTAACCTACGGACAAAAACACACACCCATGCCCCAGGGCGGACTCGAACCTCCACGGCGAGCAACCGCGCGCTTCGCAGCGAGACGCTTTAGACCGCTCGGCTACTCCACCGCGGCGGTTTGACAGTGCGCTGTTTCTCATAAGGCAGCGTGGGCCTTGTTTATAGGTGCGGCGGTGATACCTCCGCTCTTTCGCTGTGGCGTCAAAATACCATCGGCTGCAGTTCCAAACCGCTTACACGGGCGGCTAATGGGGCTGTTCGGTGCGCCAAATGTCTGTGGGAACAGGGTGCTCAAGGTCACTGAGGCTGAACCACCTGTTGTGTGAGTGACAAGTGGTGCCTCTGCAAAATCACAGCGGTTGCTCCGCTGCAGAGGCACCTCGAGCTATAAACACAGCCTTAGACGCTATCCTATAGGTGACAGGCACATATACAGCAATGGGCATGCGTGGTGAAATGGGCCGTTTCGGGCGGTCTACCTCTGAGCGGCTACTCGTTGACGAGCCCAAAAACGCATGCGGGCGCTTGTGCCCCATGAGTCAGACTTGGAACTCCCGCCTTAAAGGATGGTCTTTTTCACGATAAGCTTCACATCAATCTGTTTTGAATTCGATTGTATGCCATCACATTCCATCACTTCTCATAGTCCCGTTACACAAATATGATTGTATGTGATCTGTGTGAAAGTGGATACCCAGCCGAACTTCCTGCATGGTCGGTACATGCAAAGAAGTTCGCCTTCAATCTCAATGGTGCAAACCTTAACGACAGTAACGAGTCATTTTTCATTCAATCTTCATGGTGCAAGTTGATGGTTTGTTCTGAATATTTCTTGGATATCCATGATATCCAATTATTGAAGTACTCGATTATTCCATAGCAGATGGCCTATGGTGATTTTAGGATCCTAATGAAAGTCAATACGAGTGCACTTCATTTTTCACAAACAGGGTTTTTCGACCATATCAACTGGGAAAAAATATAACCTTGGATACGACAATGATGTCACATTCTCAAAGCTCAATTGAAATATAGAGAATAAATGGACTGTTTGTTGCCTTTAAAAGGAGGGAACAGTAGACCTTGAAAAGTCATCAGGCTCCATACGACATTGAGGTGCCTATGGAAAATGAAGGACAATACTACAAGTAAGTGGTTGGAATGTAAGAGAGTTATGTATGGGAAAAATCTCTCAGACATTCGCGCAACTTCCTTGGTGAATGTGTAATTTGTCAAAAAAGGACCATTAGTAGAAATAGTTTTCTTTATTGTAGATAGATTATAATTCGTTTGTGTAACACAAACAGAAGTAGTGTAATAATGGTGGTACGAATTCAAACTGGATTCAAACGGCTGTGTTATAGATGTTTAACAGAAATATTGATTTGTTTGAAATGGGAATACGATGGCTGTTTGTGCTCAAGTGATTGTTAAACGTGCGAGGCATGTGGTCTAGTGACTGATAGAAAACGTTTCAGAAATACGGTCTGGTGGGGTATGCAATGCAAAAAGATGCATGATCAATCGGTTAGATTTTCGAGAGGGAGCAGCCAACGACGCAGAGATGCCGAGATTTACGCTTGCTAGTTAGTTCAGAAGTTTAGTAGAAAAGAGCTGCCGTGGCAGAATAGCCGTGCTCACTAAGGCACCCAGCTGCGGTGAGCGCGGCTATTCGCCGTTGGGGATTCGAGTTCTTCCTCGGCCATAGGTGTTTTTGTGTTGTCCTTAATGTAAGTTAGATAAGTAGTTTGCAGCCGTAGGGACTAATGACCACCATAGTTACGTCCCTTAGACTTACAACCATTTGAACATTTAAAAAGATCAGTTTGTTGTAGGTTAGTGTTGTACTTCGGTCTTTGGTTTGACGATGGTTGTTGTTAGATAGTGTCGCAGGCTAGTTTGGAGAGAATTTAAGTAAAAAAGTGTTTGAAATACTCTAAAATATGCGATGCAGTGTGTTTCCAGTTGTGGGTGATGTTGTGTTGCGATAGAGCTCTAAAGAAGTCGGTTTAGGATTATGTTCTTGTGATTGTAGAAACTTAGCTGTGTATGTTACGAAGTATTGTCTGTTTGATCGTGTGTTAGTGGTGTTTAATTTACGACTGGTGCCAGATGTTTGCGAAGGAAAATTATTGCTGATCTTTTAACTTATACATTAGTAGTAAATTCGACTGGTTTGTCACTGCAATCCATGGAGACAGGGCGAAGTTACCATTTCTCCTACTTGACGGCGGTGTTGTGAAAGCACTTGGAATACTGGACGAAGTCGGCTAGGAAACACTGGAAAACATCTCGTGAAAATCATGTAGCTGTACCTTATAAAGTGCGGAGAACGAATGTTAAACTACATTTTTTTTACAAACTGGGCATGTGCGAGTACCTAGTATCCATCCATGAGTTTCGCTTTGGATGAATCTGTATAGGGCAGCTGGAATCGATTGCCGACGAATACATTTATTTGCAGAATCACGAGTTATGGTGTCGATAAAATTACCGGTAGTCACCTTATCTATTTTATAACAGGTATTGGCAGGATACTTTTACCTCTTCGTTTGGCATTACAAGGAGGCTACAATATGCACTTACGGACTACATCGGAAACGGGGATAGCCAATACTTACAAAGTGTAGCCCTGTACTGTGTGTCAACCCCATCCATATGGCCTGGGCTAACAAATTCCTTAGAGAGCAGGTGGGTGGTTTTTTGTATATTGTTTGCTGGGTTACTAAGAACATCGAAAATTGACTAGTGTGTCTGTAAATCTAGCGAACTCCTCTGTTTAATAGGATGTTTGCTGTCTTAAGCGTTAATTGTTTGGTGCATTGCGTTTGCATTGTAATATGTAGAAATATTATGATTGATGTATGCGTATCTGTCGCGTTTCCTGCAATGTGATCGAGTCTCTCTCGTTGGGGTGCGATAGAAGTGTTTGCGATCAATACGTTGCACGTACGCAAATGTGCTGTAGACACATCATGTTCGATGTCTGTTTATCTGACGCTCTGCTCATACTGTGTGCTGTAGTTTGTGAGGCCTAGCCGGCCGCGGTGGCCGAGGTGACTGAGGCGCTCCAGTCACGGTCGGCACGGCCACTACGGTCGGGGGTTCGAATCCCACCTCGGGCATGGATATTTGTGCCGTCCTAGTTTGTAAGTAGTTCATAAGTAGTTTGTAAGTTTAGGGACTGATGACCCCGTAGTTAAGTCCCATAAGCTTAACAAACATTTGAACATTTGTGAGGCCTAAGGCGCACTACTTTCCTCTTTAAGTTGCTGGTTCAAACGTTTTTGTTTGTGTAATACTATTCAGAGAGAGAGGGTGATAGTGCAGACGGCCTCGTTGATGAATGTTTTTGGTCTCTTGAGGGTCTACTAAATATCGTTGTGTTTAATATTTGTGTACTATTATTATTAGGATGGATCATCTATCATAGTCTGTGCTTTGACATAGGACTTCAAAATATGTGAGGTTCAATGGTGTTTTGCCGCGATGGCTATTTTTTTTCTTTTTACGATCAGGTATTGCAGTGTGTAGGCTAGCATCATCCTAGGCATCTTCGTTTGCTGTGGACAGCTACTTTTAATTAAAAAAAAATAAATGCGAGTTCCGTTTAGTGAAATGAAAAAATAATCACAACAAAGGAACATGGAGTGAATTTGTGTCTATACTTTGGCCACAGGGCTGGTCGAGCTAGCTCTACACAAATGAAAATCTGTTGTATCCTAGCTATCGGACATGTAAAGTACTTGGTACTTGGGCTGAGAGAGAGTTTTTGAAAAATACACAGACATGTTCAAAATGAACTCAATTTTGAATTCATACCACTGTCAATTAATTTTTTTGATGACTCAACAGTCTGGCCTCGTACCACACTTATGTAATATGATATCCTCATGACGTCATGAGTTTGATGGAAGCGTTTTATTGCGCATGCACGGCTGAGGTTCACATTCTCTTCTGAACCCCCCATGGAGGCAGCATATGGTCGCGGCCGTCTCATTGCACGTACCAACAAAAAACTTACAACACTGTTATAAACATTACGCCGTGCAGAAAAAAACCCAAAACAGTAATTTCCGTGAGCTGGGGAATATTAACATTTTATTTAGTAGTATGAATCTGAACACCCATCAACTGCTTTTCATAAACATTTTTTCGATAGCAGGGAATTTTTTTGTTATAAACAATAATTTCAGCGAGCTGTGGAATATTAACATTTTATTGAGCAATTAATTTACCAGTTTGATGCATTACCGCTATTAATTGATTTTTTAATGGCTCATACTCTGATTGTTTGCCCTCCCCTCCAGACTTGTGTAACCAGTTTGGCGCAGTACCCCCATCAACAGTCTAGCGTAGAATCCCCAGTTTGAATTCGCACCCCCATCAATAGTTTGGCATATAGAATCCAATTTGAATTCGTACCACCATTGTGGTGAATGGAGATATGAATGTTATACAGTTCCAACATTTCTATGTCTTAAAGGTCGCCCAGTTAATATTAGGCCAGTATCAACTCGCACAGTAATTCTTCCCACGTTCCATACATGAATAAAACGGAAAATTACCTTAATGCTTGGTACAATAAAAAATTTCCTCCCCCTCGCTTTTCACCGTGATTCCCAGAGCATAGAGGTAGATACAGATGTTAACGGAATCCATAAAAGACACTGATTTGGTACTCTGCTTTCAGAATATTCTCCAGATAACAGAATTTCAGAGAACTTAAATATGCACACAAACGTAACAGATAGACACAGAACGTAATGGGATGCGCTTCAATCCTACGAAACACCTGTGAATATATCGAAGAGAAAAGAAAAAAGAAAGTAAAAAGTAAAAAAAGGAAACATAGGTTTTTTGAATAGTGAAGAGATTTCTCATTCCACGTGTTTGTTTAATAGTTGCCAAACATTCGGAAGTTAATGGTGTCCTTTGATAAAGTAACCAGAGACATTTTATTTTCTTACCACTACTTGGAAAGCCTCTGGAACATTTAGCAAAAAATGTTCAAATGTTTGTAATTCTATCGGAACAAACTGCGTGGTCATCAGTCCGTAGCTTACAAACTACTTAAACTAAACTAACCTAAGGACAACACACACACCCATGCCCCAGGGAGGACTCGAACCTCCACGGCGAGTAACCGCGCGCTCCGCAGCGAGACGCTTTAGACCGCTTGGCTACTCTACCGCGGCGAATATTTAACAGGTTATTCGTTATTCGGCGTCATGATCTGACTGAAAATCACGTCAAGTGAACTATTTTGTTTCTCCTCCCCGCATTGTTGCTTTGTAAAGTGTTTAACGCAGTAAGTTGTTAGTGAAAACTTTACGCACGTATTAACGCGAATAGAAATTATAATCAATGTTTCAACAAGTCTCTCAGTCGCAGCTGCAGATGCAAGCGAAAAAGCAGGAATGTTTGGTTGGTTGGATAACTGCAGGCGTTACCCGTTCGGGGCATAGCTTTGTCAGAGACAACGCTGCTGCGGTCGCTCCTGTTTGGTTGTGTGCGTTTTAAACAAATAAAGCATTCGCACACGCGTTTACTTTCGCTCGTACATCCCACCGTCCCACAGACACTAATTTTCGATCGTCCTTCTGATGCATATGGTGAGTCATTGGCAGCTACAAATTTTCCTTTGTTAACGTTTTCAAATGAGCCTGACTAGGGTTTGAACTAGAGACCACTAACTGAAGGGGTTCCTTACGAGCAAATGGAATGTCGTCAGGAAAGTCTTATTGAATCCATCATCGATGGTGAAGCTGGGACTGCGACTGGTCAAGATTAT